>CM055113.1:6725851-8025851 GCA_029204225.1 Diphasiastrum complanatum | reverse complement strand
AATATTATTTATATATTGGATAGTACAAAAATAAAATTTCACAAAGACAATAATACACTAACTTTCCATCCACATCCATAAACAAATTCTCATTCTAATTCGGTCACTTCTTCTCCGTTTTCGGATACTTTTAGCATCGTATCAAAAATTCATTCACAAGTGCATTTTGAAGATAAAGGCTCCAAAGGTTCGTCGTTCTCCAACGCCCTCCTTCTTCTTCGCTTGATATTTCTTCTTCGTTTCAATGTTAAGTTTCTTCCTTTTGGCTTCTTCATACCTTGAAATTCAATTTTCCAATTGTCCACAGTTATATATAATGAACGTGTCAATTTTCTCTTTTAATTGAGATGAAAGTCTCTTTTGCACACCATTTCCTTGTGGTACTTCACCCTTAACACGTTCATCTTCTTCTTCACACCACATTTTTGGACTTGTAGGATGCAATTGTGAGATTATTTCGGTAATATAAAACAGAGATTCTTGTACAAACCAACCTTCTGCAGTACTACCTTCTGGCCTTGTCTTTTGTCTCACAAAGCCCTTCAAAACTTTCATAAAACGCTCAAGGCAGAACATCCATTGCGTGTGCATAGGTCCTGCAATTGATACTTCTTCGACCAAATGCACTGGAAGATGAACGTGTATATCCAAAAAGGAAGTTGGAAAATCTCTTTCCAACAAACATACAATTTCGATCATTTGGATTTTCATGCAATCCAATTCATTTTGTTTTATTTCTTTTGAGAAAATCCACCTACAAGAATATTGATATAACATTAGGTTGTTTAGCACATAAAAATATTAAAATAGCACATATTTATACAAGTGTTTAAAAAGATATACAAACCTAATCATCAATGATAAATTGTAAAGCGTATTTTGTATGTCATCATTGAAGAGACCTCGAATAAAAAGTGGAAGTATGAGCTGCAACATCTTATGCCAATCATGCAATTTCAATCCACTTAATTTATCATCTTTGGTAATTGATTTGTATAAAGAATGTGCATAGCTTGTTAGAGTTCTCATTTGTTTTATGACATGTTTTACATGTGAGAGTTGCTCTTTTGTAAGAATCTAGAATCTCATCTCCATCTTCAGTGTATTGAATCCAATAGGATCTTTTCATGTCTACCGCTTGTAGATCTTTACGAGCTACGAAGTTGTCTTTTATGCCAATGATGTGGTTCCATAGTGATTCACTGACATTTTGAATATGTGCATAGGATCCAATAGATAAATTATCAATAAATTTCTCCAATAGGATAATTCATAAAGACTAGACAACCGTTTCATACCATCAATGGATTCATTCCATGAAGAATTAACATCATGATGTTTAAGTCCACATTAGAATTCCACGAACAATGAATTCCACAACTCCGGACGTCATTACGATGGATCTGATGATGGAGATGGGGCAGGTTTCTAAGGGTCTCCATCAATCAATCAAGGCTTCGCATTCCAAGGACCACGACAAGTATTGGCAACTCCTCCACCAACTAAATCATAGGACACTGGTGGTACTTCCTCCCAACACCATCTCTTCCTCTCTTCTGCTTCTAACCTCATCGACACAACTAACTTTCCCTTCATTCAACGCCAATTTTCTCCAGAATCTCAACGCATTGCTGAATCCAACCCTTCACCACCTCTCTCTCCGCAACCTGATCCACAAGAATATGTCTTGGTAGCTGAAGCACCCACAATAAGGCACAGGATCACGCCCAATGCGCCTAGCAAGATTGCTTATATCTCAAGAGTTTGCAAATAAGTATCAAACTACCAAGGAGCGAGGCGACTACATCCTTCCAAATCTTGATCATTGCAAAATTCATAAGGAAGCGGTCAAGCTCCTAGATCCACAACCAGCCTGGCGCCATCAGCTATTTCTCCAAAGCAAAACCTCCATGGCATGGTATCTGGACGCACCCGCCTCTATGCGCACCAATCCATATTATTATCCGGTAGCGCAACGAGAACCGTTTCCTACCACCATAAGATTTTTTGGCCCATGCTCACATGTGTGGATATCGACAACCCAGCTGATGACATGGTCAGAAATTGTCATGTATTCTACCAAAAGCACCATGGCAATCCTGATCGTGATGTGCGTTACTTTGCGGATAATTGCGGTCTGGTAGCATTTTTTACGGAACTAAAAGGTTATTGGGATTGAGTGCTACCACCAATTGCCATCGACATCAATAAATCTTTGAAGACTCAAGATGACCACATCAACATAGAGCGGCTTTATTATCGAGCAGCCCTCACTTCCGTGCTTCATGTTGATATGGTGGAGCTGTGGAAAACTCACTAATTTCTTCAGGGTATGCTCCACTATTACAAACCAATGCCGTTCCTTAATTCTGGAGGGCATCAGCAACAAGATTTACCAATCCCGCCAACAACAATCTCGTCTCTAGGAAGCTCAAAATATCCAAGACAAAAAAACTTCGATTGGTGTGGGGCCACTAATCCAATAAGAAGGAGGATAATATTAGCAATAGAGTGAAAAATAAAAAGAAATAAAATTCTGTGGCATGTGTATTGTAAGTCCACGTATAAGTAAATGTTAATAAACTTCTATTATGACATGTGTTTTGTAAGTCCATGGGTAGGAGTTTAAATAAATAAAAAAACTTAAATTTAGACTTAGAACTTAGACTTAAGAAAACTTAAGCTTAGAAAGATTCGAAGATATCTTAAGCTATCTTAAGTTAGAGAAAAGCGGAAAGCCTTAGAATGGCTAGTTTTAGATACTAATCCCATAAGCTAGTGGATGCTTATGGAAGGCCCTTCTTGCTATAAGAAGAGATGCATTTCCCTTGTAAATAGCACTTTCAGATTATGCTAAAATCCTCTCTCTTGAGATTGTCTTCTATTTTCTCTGTGTTCCCTTTGGGAAGGTGCATAGCTTGAGGGAAGGTGCTCGGGCCTCCTCTTGTCTCTTTTCATAGGTTTATTGTGGCATGCTTCTAATTGCTTGATGCTTAGTATTAGCCGCAATCTTATATTCATCTTCCTTTGGGTGTTAGATAGGATTTACTTATTGATCTTGCTAGTTGGGAAGCCTTAGCAAGATTTTGTTATTTTTGTTCATCTTTGCTAGTTGGAAAAGCCTTAGCAAAGTCTTAGTTATTTTCCAACTAGTGGCTAATTGAGTATCGCCTTAGCCACACCGTTTTATTCTCAACTGCATACCAAACCAGTTGGGAAGCCTTGATGCTCCTTTTCTATTATGTTCTTATTTCGTTGTAAAGCTTGTAGATCTTATAAAAGTGGACAATCATCTCCTCAGTATACTACATCCATGAGTATATCTAGCCACCGCATAAATTAGAAATACTTCCAACAGTTGGAGCGATTGAAGGCGAGTTCGGAGCAATTGAAGACGAGTTTGGAGCAATCATTGCGATTATTCTGATTCTTGAAGATCAATCCACGCTTTTGATGCTTAGAGGTTAGTGCTTGAAGATATTGAAAGCTTCTAGAGTTTGTTTTGTTTGTTTTTGTGAAAGAAGGTGAAGAGAAGAAAGATAAGTGTTTGAATAGATAGTGTTAATTGCTAAGTCTTTGAATAGATAGTGTTTGATGATAAATGAATCTTAATCTGTAATTTGAGAGAGAGAGAGAGAGAGAGAGAGAGAGAGAGAGAGAGAGAGAGAGAGAGAGAGAGAGAGAGAGAGAGAGAGACTGACTGACTGACTGAGTGTGTGTGTGTGTGTGTGTGTGTGTGTGTGTGTGTGTGTGTGTGTGTTTTTAATTTTGTATTGATTTAGAATGATTTAGGGTAGTGTTTATCGTAGATTGTTAGAACTATTTAGAATTGTGTGTGTGTGTGTGTGTGTGTGTGTGTGTGTGTGTGTGTGTGTGTGTGTGTGTGTGTGTGTGTGTGTGTGTGTGTTTGAGAGGAGGTGTATGTGTATTTTGCATTGAATTTATAATCTAGGATAATAGATAAATAGATATAGTGTTTGGTAGTAATAGATTGTTAGATTTAGTAGGGATGTGTGTGTGTGTGTGTGTGTGCGCGCACGCGCGCGTTTTGTGTTGTGTGTGTTTTGCATTTTAAATTAAGATAATAGATAAATATATAATGTTTGATAGCAATTGAATGTTAGATTTGTAATTTGAGAGAGAGGAATTTGTAATTTGTGTGTGTAAGAGAGAGAGAGGGGGAGGGAGAGAGAGAGGGGGAGGGAGGGAGGGAGGGTGTGTGTGTGTGTGTGTGTGTGTTTTACATTTTGCATTGATTTAAAATTTAGGATAATATATGAATAGTTAGTATTTATAGAATGAAGATTTAATAAAATGAGAGAGAGAAAGGGAGAGAATTTGAAGTAGATTAGAATGATCAAAGAGAGAGGGGAGGGTGGGGAGGAAGTGCGTATGTGTGTGTGTTTTGCATTTTGAATTTAAGATGATAGATAAATAGATAATGTTTGATAGTAATTGAATGTTAGATTTGTGATGAGAGAGAGAGAGAGAGAAGAGAGAGGCAGAAAAAATGTGTGTGTGTGTGTGTGTGTGTGTGTGTGTGTGTGTGTGTGTGTTTTGTATTTTGAATTGATTTAGAATTTAGGGTAATATATGAATAGACAGTGTTAATAAAATGAAGATTTAATACAGAGAGAGAGAGAGAGAGAGAGAGAGAGAGAGAGAGAGAGAGAGAGAGAGAGAGAGAGAGAGAGAGAGAGAGAGAGAGAGAGAGAGAGATTTGAAGCTTGCAATAATGGTTCAATTGTGTAATAGACTATTATTTTTGAATTGCTTGTGTATGTGACAAAGATATTCAAAGAAAAAGAAAGAGAGCAAGTGTTGTAAGAGCGAACAAGCTTGCACTCCAGCTTTGGGCTTACCAGTGAGTTTGTGTTGTCTCAGTTTTTTGATTATTTGAATACGTTACCCAACATAGTAAAATAGTCAAAGGTGATTCATCACTTTCATTTTTTAAAAGCAATGTTGCATTATATCACATACACTAGAAATTAGTTAATATGAAAGAGTGAAATGTAGGTAATTTCATAAAAAAAATTGTCTCACAAAGCTCTTTAAAACTTTCATAAAACGCTCAAGGTAGAACATCCATTGCGTGTGCATAGGTCCTGCAACTGATACTTTTTCGACCAGATGCAATGGAAGATGAACGTGTATATCCAAAAAGGAAGTTGGAAAATCTCTTTCCCATAAACATACGATTTCGATCATTTGGATTTTCATGGAATCCAGTTCATTATTTTTTATTTCTTTTGTAAAAATCCACCTGCAAGAATATTGATATAACATCAGGTAGTTTGGCACATAAAAATATTAAAATAGCACATACTTAAACAAGTGTTTAAAAAGATATACAAACCTAATCATCAATGATAAATTGTAAAGCGTATTTTGTACGTCATCATTGAAGAGACCTCAAATAAAAAGTGGAAGTATGAGTTGCAACATCTTATGCCAATCATGCGATTTCAATCCACTTAATTTATCATCTTTGGTAATTGATTCGTACAAAGAATGTGCATAGCCTGTTAGAGTTCTCATTTGTTTTATGACATGTTTTACATGTGAGAGTTGCTCTTTTGTAAGAATCCTTGGCACGCTAGGTAGAATCTCATCTCCACCTTCAGTGTATTGAATCCAATAGGATCTTTTCATGTCTACCGCTTGTAGATCTTTACGAGCTGCGGAGTTGTCTTTTATGCCAATGATGTGGTTCCATAGTGATTCACCGACATTTTTGAATATGTGCATAGGATTCAATAGATAAATTATCAATAAATTTCTCCAATAGGGTAATTTATAAAAACTAGACAACCGTTTCATACCATCAATGGATTCATTCCATGAAGAATTAACATCATGATGTCTAAGCCATTCACCATGCCATTCTGCTACTCCCATGCATGAGGGTGGTTGTGTAGTTAAAAGGATTATTTTCTCGCCCTCCAAAAAATCGCCTATTCAACCTTCAAAATGCATGATCAAGCGGCAAGGATTTGCAATGATTTTCGTAGACCACTTTTTTATCAACATATTTGTGCTATGACGACCTTCCAAAAGTGGTCCACAAATGTAACGTGCGTTGTAACCCGATGTGGTTAACCTACATAGTTCATAAACCAAATGTGAGATAAGATTAGTCAAATGCACTCAAACGCTAAACGCTAACATGGATTCTTATGATTTGATACACAACCATGGAGGTATATTATGCACAACTGGCCATGTGGACCAAGTTGACGCTTGAACGCTAAAAGAATTTATGTCATCCATAGCAAGGCCAAATCTTAAATTACGAGGTTCATTTTTTAACTCGGACCATTGGTCTTCAATATGTTTCCATACAAGTGAGTCACTTGTACTCGCATCACATCATCCGTAAATCGATTTTTGACATGCCAATCCATTAGTTGTGCCAAAGATTTACATCGAAATAAATGTTGCAATCGTGAGATAATTGAAAAATGTCGTAACACTTTCTGTGGCACTTTATCCCCTTGTACGTCATCTCGATAACGTGAAGCGTTACACGTTGGACATTGAAGCTTTTTTGAGTGCTCACCTCTAAATAAAACATGGTCTCCTGGACATGCATGTATTGAGTGCATTCATCATCTTTCATGCTTCTTTTCATGTTTTAGGTATCACGTTTTCTTTCGGAAATATTCTATGCAACAATTTAAAAAGACAAATAGCAATGTGAGTTGTTAGAAAAAAAATTTAATTCAATATAAATATGCTATAAAGTACAAAAGTTGTATTAAAGACCTGAATAATGATGTGACACTACGATCACTCCATTTGTATGTGCTTGAAGGTTTAGAATAAGAATTGATGTAGCTAGTCTCGGAATGGATGCTCCTCGATACAAAGAAGTGTTGGCCTCCTTGCGCAATAGAATCTCGTCGTCATCCATCTCAAATTGTTTGTGATATCCATTTCCACTAGAAGATGCGCGCATAGCATCATTCTCGTTTGTTTCATTAAAGTACGATTCAAACATATTGTGCATTTCTTTATCGTGTTGCACCTCATCATTATCATCATTAGAATCAAGTTGATTACTCTTTTCTTCAACTGTATTTGTCTCTTGAATTTGTTTCGCTCCATCAAAACTTAACGTTGATTGTGATGAAACACGGATGGATCAACTCCATGGAATGGCATTCATTTTATTGGCTACACACATTAAACAAATTCAATAAATGACGTATATAGATTGACGAATATTATAATAAAAAACAATCAAATAAAATTAACAAACTTCAACGTCTTGCAAATTCGATGGTTGACCCTCATCTTTTCGTCCAAACTTCCACAAATTATTTTCAACAATACATCTTGCACGCATCTTTTGCCCATCACACTTGACGCATGTGCACCATATTTTAGTTTGAAAATAGTTATTCTGTAAGAAACAAAAATCAAGTACGTGTCACTTTAGCACAATATTTGAGGTCATGTTTAAGTTATAGTAACAAAGTCTTTATGAACAAAAAAACATGCATGTCTATTATTTACCTTGTTGCCTTGAGTAGTGTCTTCATCGCTAGACCGATTTGAATGTAATTCATCTCCTTGTGTTAAAGTGCATATATGCACAAGTACAAAACACAAATAACATAAGTCTAATCAATTTGAAAATACGTTGATTCTCATCTTTCGATATTTAGATAGCATAATTTCTATGTGCATATTATTGTTTGATTCTCATATTTGGGTTTTTATACGTGGATTCTTATATGATTCTTTTGCATCTTGTTGCAGGTTATAAATACAGATCTATCCTTTTTTTTTGTTATCACCGGTATGAAAGTCTAACTCTAATATACATTAAAGTTTTGTAGTTGATTTTCGTTTTTTCTACTTCATTTCAATATATTAGGGTTTATTGTAATATATTTTATGTTTAGGAATGTAGTAATCATGTCGCGGTCAGGCAGGGGCGAGAGCTCAAAAGACAATATTTCAAATTTCTATGCATCGCTAACTCCCAAACAAAAAACACATAGTATGCTTAGCCAAGACCTCGAGGGTGGTACTTCACAAGCGGTCGTGGCTCCCGTCCCTACCGAAGAGTCATCCACGAGTCTTTATTATGACGTGGATTCTCAAGGGAACATAATCGATGGTCAGATCAATCTAACGATCTCAAACGACAGGTTGTTGGTACCCTTCGTGATGAATTTTCACAAGATGAGAAATTCGACTCAAAGAAAATTCATAAGCATATGAGCTGATGGATAAGACATCGTCGTGGTACAACATGACGACGACATTATAGGGACAGGTTATCGAAACCCCGATGGTGTCCAAGGGCAGATTGGAACACTGTAAAAAATGATGAAAGAACACCGGATAAATAGAAGATTCAAAGAGATGTCATGGCCGCTAGGATGCATGGAATAGGCAACCCTAAGTGGGGCTCAAGTGGAAAGGTGGGCTTGCAAGCAAGCATGGTAAGTAAATCTAAATCACTCTTATAGTTTGTCTTTGATTTCATATGATTTCCTTTTCTAACATGCATTATGAGTAGTTGCTCCAACCTAGCCCTAAAGTAATTCCAAATTAAATTGAATGGATAGTTGGTGGACTACGGACGTCTACCAACCAAGGAAGAGTACGAATTTGCCTTTGGGAAATCATACGAGGCATTAGTCGATAAACTGAAGAGTGAGGGTCATCCTCCACGTGTAAGTTTCTTTGAAAGATTTAAATTTTATATTCTTCGTATACTATTAGTGTAAAACACGTACGTGTCCACTCTTAACCATTAGTATGATCAAGCATTAAATACTAATGTGTCATGCAGACATTAGACGACGACAAGTAGATTAGGTTTTTAATATAATTTTAGTTCGTCTATCGTAAATTAGAGAGACCAAGAAAGTAGCAATTTTGTGTACATTGATATACACTTTCAATATACATATTATTGCAATTGATCAAAATTAAAATTATTAGTTTGTATGTTGGATTTTGAAATATGAGCAATGTCCTATTCCAACATGTGCAATGCCTTAACTAATTAGGAATTGCGAAACTTTGTGCAATGTCATATTTTCAAAAAGTGAATTCATAAGAAATCAAAGACAAATACAAATTAAGTATTTGCAATTCATAATGTAAATTAAGTAATGTAAGTATAAAAAGTACCTCATGCTTGTTACTTGATCCAAATGTCGCATGCAATCCAAAAATATTGTCTCAAAAGCAATCCAACACTAGCGCGACTCCAAGAATACACCAAAAAAAATGTGCGCGCTATTTTTTATGCATTTTTAATTTTTTTTACCTAATCCGAGACGTCAGATTCCGACACACAAACATGTCGGATATCCGTCACACTTGTTGAACATTTTTTTAGGACGTTTTGTTAACAGACGTTGGAATTCGACATTCATATTGAATGTTGGATTCCGACATCCCTTTATGCGGACATGAGTTAGAGGTATGTCAAACATTTTTGGGCGACTCTTTGGAATTTTTCTGGAACAAACATTGGATTTCGACGTACTGATGGGACATCAGAATTCGACGACCACATTGGACGTGGACGTCGGAATGCGACGTCCACGTGGCTCCCCGCCCTGTGAGGTCGGCATTCTGTAGCTGTCGGATTCCGACGTGTTCTGAAGACATCGGAATCCGACATTCTCATTTTGACGGGCTTTTTCGACATCCGCGACGAATTAAACTCGTGATTCACATCTCAAAACACGTCGCAAATTGCAACGGGTGTTGTAGTGGAATCTAGTCGCCAAGTCTCATCTCCCTCTACCAACGCGAGCCAAGCACAATGCCCAGCATGTGTTGGTGGCCCCGAGACTAGTCAGTCTATGTATGAATGTAAATTTTTTCAGATTTAATAAAGTTGATACTTAGGGATGATTATCATTTCCATGTCGCCTTTGGGACTGGTCCAAGTCAAAGGACTATTACTACCACTTTTTTTCGTCACTAGCACCTAAGGGTCCTCGTCACCTACATAAGGCCCACCATTATGCCATTTGATCAGTTTGGTGACCATTATGCCTTGGGATATCACGAGTGAATCGGCAAAATCCTCATCAGACACTGATAATTTTTTGTTCATTTACAACCAATCTTCGCCCACTTGTAGGAATGACCGCCCTGATGCAATGAAGCTACAGAATGAAGGGCAAAGCCAATTTTTAGAAATTGCACACCAGTACCATTTTTGAGTTATGAACTATCAGATGAAGCTACTGTCAAATTTGTGAAAGATTCTTAATAGAATTGGTGTTGATTATGAGAAATTCTTATTTTTTGAGTGCCAATCACTTGATCAAGGTCTCTTTTTCCAAAGTTTAGAATCTGATTGATATCGAGTGATAAAGTTTTTACATGTCAGATCAGGAAATAGGATAAAAAAAAATCTAGATCCAATCTCATTGTTCATTACCTATTTTTTATTCTGAAGTAATTCATGGGAATAACAAATTTTGATTCTGAACAATAAATTCAATTATTCCAACGTCCTATAGTTAGAAACACTCCTCGTTTGGAGTTGCCAAAGGATAACGGATTATCTGATCTAGTGAGATTCCTCAAAATATTTTCTGAGTCATGCGAAGTCTATGGTGAGGTTAATCCAGAGGATAAACTTAAACTATTTCATATGTCTTTGATTGGTGCTGCTCAAGATTGATTTTACAATCAAGATTTGACGAACGATCAAACTGGGAAGTAGTTAAAGCTGCACTCATTATGTGATTTAAGCCCAAAAAATTCTTGGATGATCCTTTCTTACTATTAAGTAAAATCAAAATGGAAAATAAGGAGAGGGTGTGAGATTATATTGAACGAATCAAACATCTCAAATTAGATTGTGAACCAGAACAACAAAGCTTTGATCATGTGGTCCTTAGCAAGTTTACCAAAGATGGTCATACATGAACTCAAACGCTGAGGAGATTAGTTGTCATTGCAACATACAATGGATGATGCAATACCCGAAGAGGATGATGATTCCAATGATGAGTCAAATATTGGAATGTTCTTGTACACAGCTAGGCAAACGACCACAACATCCACAACTATTGCATCTACGAACATCAATGCAACCAAGTTGATGATGGATGAGTTCGAAAAAGTTGGCAAGAAGCAGCAGTTGCAACTGGAGAAAATGCAAACATAGTTTGATGCAAAGTTGACAGTGTTCGAAGAGCAGCATGCTAAGATCGACAAACTAGGTGAAAAGATGCAGAAAAATTTTCCTAGAAGGAAAAATGTTTGGTGTGTGATTAGTGTTGGGAATCATACTATGAATAAATGTCCCACAATGAAAAGACGAATGTCGGACACATAGTTTTTTGTTTTGCCACTCTACACTTTTAGTTGTGTTTTTCTCATTCTGTGTGTAGAGTAATGTCTGGTATAATAAACAGATTTTTGTGCAGTAGTACCCCTGCGACATTCTACGCAAAATCGAATCAGCCGAACTATTTGAAGGATGAATACCTCGACCTTCCAGCTAATCTTCATCTCTGAAGTAAAGGGTATACATTCCCGTTAATATCTACATTTGAATGTCATTTCAAACCATTTGAAGAAGCTCAAAGGCTTGGCCATCTCCAACAACTTTGACAATCGAACGAATTATCCATAGTGTCCAAATGATTCGACAATCGACTAAACGTCAAACACAATGCACATAGCAAACTATACACTTGTCTACTATCTATAGGTGTACTGATTTGCACATACATTTATGACCAGCATCTGGTTAGATTAAACTAGTCTCGTAATTATAGATTAGTTAAGGAATTCTTGTAATCACAAGTATATTATGTATATATACATCGAGCTCGCACTCATTGCAATGGAAGATTTAGCATCAAAAGTTACGTCGCATTAAGGCTCTCCATATTGAACAAATGCTCCTGTGGCAAGTATTCAGTGTAAAATACCAACACACCATAGTTGTGTCTAATTTGGACATGTGTGTGTTGTGATTGATTGCACTTTTCTAATTACTTGTCTCAATCACTCACTCCTTCTGATCGAATCACGGACGTCTTTGACTCCTTAGAATTTGATCAGACGACAGTTATCTCCGACGCCGGACGAACGAATGCTATCTTTTTGCACTATTGAATTAAATTCTAATCTAAACTTCATTTTCAAACTGAACATATGTAGTTTCACATATTGTTTATCCTCTTTGGTGACTATACTCAAATCACATAATTCGTTTGAGTATGCAACTATTTCTAACGGTCCTTAACGCATGAGCTGTGATCCTATTCGACATTTTCTATCATGTCGTTAACATCGAGGTCACTCTTGCTGATAGTCAGTAACAGCCCACATCGGGGGAGTCAATTGATAACAACGCTTGAGTGTTGAGGCACGACTTCAACAATTACCTTGCCTTGCTACGACATCGATCTGCTCCGCATTATCTCCTCTTCTCCTTCCCCCAACAAGGTGGTATGCGAGCTATTGCATTAAAATCGAGATATTATTGCACCATTTCAATTACTATCAGTTCAATATGTTTTGCACTAGTAACACTTCATCGTTGTCATCATCCAACGAAGTCAAGATCATCGACAAATTCAACGGCTCAAACTTTTATATCTGGAAGTTGAAACTTAGGATGATCCTTATTGATAGAAATCTTTGGGATGTTGTGGATGGGTTTGACCCGAAACCAGACAAGGTTGATTACAAATTAGCTAAGGAATGGAAGATCAAAGATCAGAAGGCCCTAGCATCAATCACATTGAATCTAGCTGATTCTCAGATATCCCATGTTACCGCTTGAAAGTCCTCTAAGAAAGCATTAGATTTGCTGTAAAATCTTTATGAAACTCAAGATGTGACCACCCGGTTACACCTTAGAAAGAAGTTCTTTACTCTCAAAATGTTTGATTCAACAACCATCACTGTCCACATCAACAGCTTTAAATCTTTAGTAGACCAATTGTCAGTTGCTATTCAAGGTAGTGATGCAGTAATGACTTTACTTTCTTCTTTACCCAAATTCTTATGAGCACTTTGTTGTAATGATCTCCACTCAACCCGATCTAACTCTTCAAAAGGTCATCGGTCATCTTCTTCAAGAAGAAATGCGGAGAAAGACCAGTGATTTGTCCATCAAAGACAAATCTCTAGTATTATAAACCAACAAGACAGACAATTCCAAGGGCAAGAATCAAGTGTAGAAACAAAAACATAATCCTCAACCTCCATCTAAGAGCAATGGATCCAAAAGGTGACTCTTTTGCAAATACTACAAGAGGGTGAACCACAACATCAAAGATTGTCGTACTTGAATCTATAATAAGGCGAAGAAGCAGCAACACCAACAGTCAAATTCTACTAATACAGCAAAATTTAAGGAGGAGACCTCTGATGATGTTATATTAATGGATTGGAAAAGTAGTGATGCAGACTATGATAGGTGGTATCTTGATAGTGGCGCTACCCAACATATGACTTCTCAAAGAGAATGGTTTACTGAATATGTGGCTTACAACAAAGAGAAATTCATCTACCTCAAAGATTCTAGCACCATCCGCATGAAAGGCAAAGGAACAGTCAAGATCATGTTCAAAAATGGATTCGTCATTTTTGTTTTGAATGTCCTTTATGTACCTCAATTTTCTAAGAATCTTCTTTTGATTTCAAAGATAACTAATGAGGGCTACTTTGTTACTTTTTCTCTTGAGCAGTGTACAATCTTCGACAAAGATGATACTCTGACTACTTGCACTCGAGTTGGAAACTTATATGTACTATCTAGCTCTAATGCATTAGCCACTACTTCTTACGAGAATGTAAATGATCAAGCATTACTATGGCATGGTCGATTTGGACATGCTAATACAATATTACTTTCTTACTGCGTGAGGTTGATGGATTGAATTGTTCTCTTTCATTAGATAGGAAATCATTTTTCTGTGAGTCTTGCATTTATGGCAAACATTCAAGAAACAAATTTTCCAGAACACACTTCATCAAAACAAAGCATGTATTAGATCTTGTGCATAGTGATCTTTGTGGTCCAATGTCAAACTTAGGAGATGCATACATGAGCTGTATTTTACTGTCGCTGAATTCCATATTTCATGGCAAGTCAAAGCACATTGAAATCCAGTACCACTTTATTTGGGAAAAGGTTTGGTTGCAAACATTTTTCACCAAGGCTCTTCCCAGGATCAAGCATCAAAAATTTTTCGACATGCTAAATCTGACGAAGATACTCAAGGCATCAACCGTGACCTTAAGGGAGACTATTGGAGATTAAGCTCACACTTTACTCCTTGGTGTTTCAGTTTCATTCAAGACTTGGTATGTTGACTCCTTTCCTCATGGAGGGAGTAGGCCTTAAGGCAAATACTTACCAGAGTATCCTAAATGTGGATACTTTGCAGTGCGATTCATCTTCTGAATACTATCTTAATGTACCACAAAAGATTAGTTCTATGTGAACAACCGATATTGCAAAGTGTTGCTATGAAAACATTCTACTTAACTTTTTCCAGGGCTCAAGTATGATCTATGAAAGATTTCAGATCCTTAAGATCCAATCTACTTGAATGATCTTTGGTTAGAAAGAGAAATACACTACCAATTTCACCAATGTAGAAAAATCAGCATCTACACACAATTTGAGATGCAAACACTAAATAAAACTTGAATGAAACGATTATGTACTGTTGCTTTCCGTACAAAACCAGCAAGCTACTATATTTCACACGTGTGGATCCAAAAATAGCAAATATAGATCATTCTACACATAGAATTGCAAGCAATCACCAAGATAGTGCACCAATGGATAGTAGAACCCAAGAGAACCATGTATAAGCATGAAATGAGATAGAGAAGAGAGAAGATGACTCTCTCCACGAGTTACATCCTTTTATAGCAGGTCCAAACCCTATTTGGCCACTTGGCTTTCCCACCAAAATGCTAACCCTACCAATTTTGGGTCTAGATTCAATGTACCCAACTTATTCAAATTGAATCTACTCAAACTCGCATTCTATCTTTCCCACACTTTCAAAAAGTGTTTATTCAAATGAAATTTAGACTATTGAACTTTGAAAAGTCAACCTCTAAGTCTAAAACAAGTTCTGGCCTCAATATGCCAAATATGAAAATATTGCAAAATGTGATGAAACTAGTTGAATCTTTCACACTCCCTCTTCAACTAGTTTTAGCATAGACTTTGATAATACTCCAAGTGAAGTCCTATGCTTCATGAACAAGTCTTTTCCCAATGCTTTGGTGAAGATATCAGCTACACATTCCCTTGAAGGCACATGTTGAAGCTCCACCTCCTTTGCAATGACTCGCTCCCTCACAAAATGATATTGTATCTCAATATGCTTGCTCCTAGCATAGTTTTTGCCAATAGAACTTTGATCCATCATAAGAATGATCTTTTTCCTAAGAATAGATCTCCTTTCAATGTTTATGTAATGCTCAAAATAGAAATAACCATAATTGATATAGAGAATAGTGTCCACTTGGGATGCTTCACTATTTCTTACATCAATTTTACATGTAAAAATGTGACTAGAACATGAAGAATCAAATAAAATGTAAATGAAATGATTCCACCATGCTTGCAACTCTGAACTCTCTGAAAAAATACAGCAAACAAACAATAAATGTGAGTGATCAACTTTTGCTTGCATGTCTCCTCCTCCTTTGTCCTTTGTTGCCTTGTATTCACCATGATACTCCATGAATGAGCCTCCATCTTCATCTTGCCACAAGAAACCATCAAACCTTGGAAATCCATGAGTAGGTGAGTACATAAATGATGCAAATCCAGCACCACATGACTCCATAAACCAAGTAGTTTGCACTAGTCCATCTTCAAGATCTACTTGACACAAGAAAATGACCATGAATTCACCAAAAATTGACAATCTCCAAGTATTGGCACCAAGTAGCTCAACACTTGAGAACTTAGCCATGGATGAATGACATAATGAACCTCCAATAGCTTCATTTCCATTAGCAAAATCAGCCAAGAATGCTAGTACAAATCCAACATCAAAACAATGCTCACCAATGTAGCTAGTTTTACCATATCTTGACAATTTGCACACATCCACATGAAATTGCTCAAACATGAGATAGAACAAGTAAAGTAAACTTGAACAACACTTCCTTGCTGCTCCTTTGACCTTACTTGAGTCTTCAATATGCTGTAAAAACAGATCCATAACACCTTTGCCAATTACCTCTCCTTTGATGCTCTTGACTAGCTCCAAATTGTCACCTTCCCTTTTGACTAGTTGAAGTGCTTTGAGATCAACCTCTTGATCTTCAACTTGACCATCAAAGTCATTGAACAAAATCTGTTTTCTAGATCCATTACTTGCTTTTACAGCAAGATAACATCCATCTACTTGCATAGCTCCATGTACACAAGAAGATCTTCCAAAAGATGTTCCACCCTTCATAAGAGATCGATACTCAAGATCCATTGGTTGGATCCACTCCTCTTCTTTCCTTGCTTGATCTACACTTGTAGGATCATCCAAAGAGGTTAGGAAAGCAATATAATTTCCAGAAACTACTTGCTTACCCTTTTGATCATATGTGAGCCTTGAAGGTACTTGTCTTTCTCTTGATGTTCTCCTTGGCTTTTGATTTGATGAAGGTCCATCATCACCACCATCCAAAGTAGGATCCTTCTCATCAACATCAAGAATGTTAGAACCATCTACTTTACCATCAATCATGCTTGAAGACACCTTTGGAATGATTCCCTCATAAAAAATGACATCTCTACCAACAATCACTTTGTTAGTAAAAGGAATGTAGACCTTGTAGGCTTTACTCACCTCACTATATCCAACAAAAATACCTCTTCTTGAAGATGGATCCTCCTTGGTCCTATCATCAAGAGTAATGTTGACATAGCATGTGCATCCAAAGGTTCTTAGAAAGTTGACACTCGGCCTCCTCTTGAATAGCATCTCAAAAGGTGTCCTTCCATCCAAAATAGCACTCGGCCACCTATTGCACAAGAAATTGGCACACAACAAAGCTTGATCCCAAAATGGTTTGTCAAGATTAGCACTTAACCTCATAGCTTTAGCACTCTATTCTTCCTTTCAGCCACTCCATTTTGTTGTGGGGTCCTTGATGTTGTATACTCCCTCTTGATCCCATGCTCATCACAAAAGGCCTTGAACTTGTTAGATATGTACTCACCACCATTGTCACCTCTCAAGCACTTGATCTTTGTGAAAATTGGTTCTCCCTTGCATTCTTGAACTTGACAAAGACATCATACACTTCATCCTTGCTCTTTAGTAGATAGATCCAACAAAATCTACTAAAATCATCAATGAATGCTACATACATCTTAGCTCCACTATTGCTAATTGTAGTAAATCCATGAATATCTGAATGTACAAGTTGAAAAGGCTTTGTAGATCTAGAAATAGATCTAGTATAAGGTAGTCTATGTGACTTAGACAAAGCACAAGACTCACAAACATGCTTGTCATTACTTAAGGAACTTGGAAGACCAATCACAACCTTCTTCCTTGCCATTACCTCCAATGACTTGAAGTTGAGGTGTCCCATCCTTTTGTGCCAAACCTCTTGAATAGAAATTTGCTCCCTTGCAACACATCCAACTTGGTTAGCAATAACACAAGCATCAAGTTTGAACAATTCCCTTGCCTTTTACCTTTTCCAATCAAGACATCCTTCTTTTTGATCAAACAAGCATCTCCATCAAACTCCACCTTGAGGCCCTTACTTAGCATTTGACTCACACTAAGCAAATTCTTGGTAATAGATGGAATAAACAAGACATCCTCCAAATGAGCATTCCTATTTGTAGAGAGAGAAATAGGAATTGTGCCAATCCCTTTGATTGCACACTCACCATCATTGGCCGTGTAGATCACCCTCTTGTCATCTCCATAGGCCAACAAAGAAGTGAAGTACTCTTTGTGAAAGGTCATGTGTGAACTTGCTCCACTATCAATCCACCAAGGATCTAGATCTCCATCATTAGCAAGCATACATGAAGACATCACAAAAGCATCATCATTTGCATCTTGCACATCCAAACCATCCTCATCAAGAGTAAGATTACCTTGCTTGTCTCCTTGATCTCTCTTCTTCTTGTAGCACTCACTTGCAAAGTGTCCTTTGATGCCACAATAGAAGCACTTGAGCTTTGATCTATCATTCTTTTTGCCACTTGAAGAAGCATCCACTTGATCTTGCCCTTTAGACCACTCGCTTTTGGTTTTGCCCTTGAATTTGCCCTTTGTGAACATAGCATCCTCTTGAAGTGTCGATGTAGATCCACCTCTTGCTTGAAGCCTATATTCCTCATTGATCAAGATCTCTTGAAGATCCATCAAACTTGGCAAAGTCTTTTGAATAGCAATACTTTGAACAATGTTAGCATGAGCATCCAACGAGCCATTAAGAATCACTTGAATAAGTTCTCCTTCCTTAATGCTTTCATCTATGCAAGCTAACTCATCATTCAATGCTTTCATTCTCAAAACAAAAGTACTTGGACTTTCTTCATTCTTTTGCAAACAAGAAAAGATTTGTCTTCTTAGAGTCAACACTCTAGAAGTAGACTTGGATTCATAAAGCTTCTTCAATGAATTCCAAGCTTCCAAAGATGATGTGCACTTACCAGCTTCCTTGAGAAGTTCATTGGTAACATTCATCTTTATCATGTGTAGAGCCTTCTTGGCCCTCTTGTCATACCTCAATTGATCTTGTTGTGTTGCTGGTCTCTCCTCCAAACCTACAATAATATCCAAAACGTCATTCATCTCAAGAAGTGACTCCATCCTCACTTTCCATAATGAATAATTACTTGAGGTAAGCCTATCATTGGCTTCCAACATGACTCCAATTGAGGTTGCCATGTAGCAATGACCTAATCTTCTCTTTCAACCTGTTTCAATGCACAAAGCACTCCTTTGAACAACAACAAATGCTTTCAAAAGGAATCGCCAAGATTTGAAACTATCTCACAAATTCTCTTCTAGCACTTATCCAAGCAAATCAACACATAGAATCATGGAATCTTGATCAACCTATGATCTATCCTCAATCTAATGACTTTTGCCACTTCCTAAGATTGAAACACACTCAAATGAAGTCCAGCAACCTCACTATCTAGAGATCCAATCAAAATTAGGGTTTTGACAAAATCACAAAAAATTGACTATTCCAAATTTACATGCAAATGCTGAAAATTTGATATGCAATCTATAAGCCACCACTTAGGCTGAACCAATGATTCAAAAATCGGCCAAATCTAGCATGTGAATTCAAAAAACGGAATTGAACAAGTATATTGACCTATTTAGTGTTTTGATCTACAAAAGATCCAATCTACAAAAGCAAAAAATCCTATTTTGATGTAGAATCTTCTCTAGCATGCTCTAGACTTGATATCTTCACCAAATCATTGATAGATCTGATTTCCTCCTTCATAACCTGAAACACAAGCTCTGATACCATGTGAAAGATTTCAGATCCTTAAGATCCAATCTACTTGAATGATCTTTGGTTAGAAAGAGAAATACACTACCAATTTCACCAATGTAGAAAAATCAGCATCTACACACAATTTGAGATCCAAACACTAATAGAACTTGATCAAACTTGAATGAAATGATTATGTACTGTTGCTGTCCGTAAAAAACCAGCAAGCTACTGTATTTCACACGTGTGGATCCAAAAATAACAAATATAGATCATTCTACACATAGAATTGCAAGCAATCACCAAGATAGTGCACCAATGTATAGTAGAACCCAAGAGAACCATGTATAAGCATGAAATGAGATAGAAAAGAGAGAAGATGACTCTCTCCACAAGTTACATCCTTTTATAGCAGGTCCAAACCCTATTTGGCCACTTGGCTTTCCCACCAAAATGCTAACCCTACCAATTTTGGGTCTAGATTCAATGTACCCAACTTATTCAAATTGAATCTACTCAAACTCGCATTCTATCTTTCCTACACTTTCAAAAAGTATTTATTCAAATGAAATTTAGACTAATGAACTTTGAAAAGTCAACCTCTAAGTCTAAAACAAGTTTTGGCCTCAATATGCCAAATATGGAAATATTGCAAAATTTGATGAAACTAGTTGAATCTTTCACATGATCTAACTCATGATGTTGATTTTCTTATGGCGGACAATTAGCATTCTTTCTTAAGGGTGCTAACTATCCCGTGAGAAATGTTGTTGAATGCAGGACGGTTGGTGAATGGACTCCTCTCTCTTATGCATTTTCCTTCCTCTTTCTCTTCCAAATGCTATTTGTTATGAGAAAACAAGCTCAGTCACAGCCTACAGTGAAGTGTTGGCCCATAAGAAAGTAATTCGACATTTGGAGCTCAGTTCTATCGATTCTCAGGTATGTAAGAGGCCGTTGGCCAATTATCCACTTCCACTTTGATTGTATACTCTTCAAAAGTGTGCTTTGATATGCATTTTAGGTTTTTCAAGGCATATTATTGAATATAGAGTAAAAAAGAGCAGTTGGTATGAAGAAAGGTAGGAGCCAGGAATGGATCGCTAGTCTACATTAGAAATGTGCCCATATATATGACATTTTCGTGGTTTTCACACTTTTTGCAAAAGTCGAATTCAAGAGAGAGTGCGAATTGCAAACTTTCTCACACTTTTCGCACTATAGTTCAGACTTCAGTCCCCTTCATGGTTTCACACTTTTCACAGAAGCATAGGGGCCATTTGCTGTAGGCATCGAGCTGGTGCCCTAACCATTTTGGGCAAAATTCCTTATTAAAGATAGGTGTATAATGTAAAATAGTATGGTTTCAAGCTCAAATCATTGCAAATTACCAAATGTTTGACTGTTTATGAAGTTATGAAGCTCTATACCATTGAATGAAGCATAACAAGATCACTACCTATTCAAATGTAAAATGTTGTCCTTGATTCTTACAATCAATAGATGAGGTCTAGGCCAAATATGTATGACCTTGGAATATGGTGTTAGGGTCTGCTAGGTTTTATTTTAAATCCATTACTATATAGGTTATTATGGTATTAACATGATATATTGCCCTTCGATACCAATACTAGAAGGGTTTGCGGCTTATCACGTTGGAAAGACGATCATGACTACCTCTCAGGAAGAATCTTCAGCACATATTCAGGTATTATACTACACATACCCCTTCATGCATATGTTCACAATTTTAAGAGTCTGTTGGGCACTAATAAACCGAAAACACTCAGTTTGTTCTTAAGCATTATTTAGGTCTTTCAACCTAATACTACTCTTTGCTTGAATTTGATACTAAACAAAACCATCTTCAAATTAGCATAACAATTAGGATTTTTACATTGAAAAAAATAATAGTGATCGACTTATATGCAATGTTTGGACTCTAAGAAAGAACCTATTAGATAGTTTTTTCTCTTGTTGCTTGCTATTATATAGACTTTGACATTAATACTTTTGTACATTCATGAGTATTTGAATATTTTGATTATTTGCTTATTACCAAACAAACATATGAGTCAAAAAGTTGCTTCCAACATCAGCTTGAAAAATATGTTTTTTTATCAAGTTTCTCACGAAGTTGTACTCAATTCTCTTGATAGAGCCAAGAATAACTTTGATAAGTTATTTGAGACAGATATATATCATATAAGACATCATGTTAAACATTGAATCTTGGAAAGAAAGAAAAATGCATAGTTTTTAATTTAGATGTTATAATATCTATGTTTGAAAATGTGCCAAATATATCACCTTTATACTAGCAATTGAAAATTACTAGCTCAACCCAGAAATAGTTCTAGGATAAAGGACTTTGTAGCTCTCAATCTGTAACATAAATTAATACATGAGATTTTTTGTCCTAATTTGAAAATTTTATTTTTAAAATTCTATTATCTCATGTCTTCAAGCTATTTATGTTGCTTGTGGATTTTTGTCCTAATGATTATGGTATTGACCAACGTACATCTTCAATGATAAGCTAAAAGTCAAACTATGTTAGGACATGTTAAAACTACAATTTGTTATCTTTCCTTGAGTTAATTTTTTGGTTTAGTAGGATAGTTTCAAAACCTAATATTGTATATATCATTTTGTAAAACATTGAATTTTAGACATCTATATACAATTTTAACTTTGGAGTCCTTAGATAAACTTCTCAAAGCTAAAGTATATGAAGTGTAAAATGTGTTATGAATATGAGGATATCAAAAGTAAACCAAATTTTGCTGCAATGAGCCATAAACATACACTCATGTTATGTCAAGTTATTGTGATCAAAATATCACACGTCCTACCTACTCAAAATTTGTCAAACTTTTACTTTCTCTCCATAATGTAAAAGCTCATTATTGATAGATTGTTGTAACTATATATCATTTCATTTTAAGGAAGAAAAAATCTACTAGAAAATTATACTCATCTTATTTCTATTTTCTTGGTTGTTTCTACTGAAGTCAAAATAAAGTGTTTATTTTCTAAAATGTGAATAGTAAATCACATGGTGACTAGCCAAATAATTATACAAACTTATTTGGCAAGTATGCAAGTGTGTTGTAGTATATTCTAGATATTTTTACGCAAATCTCTTACATTTTTCTTCCACGATATTTTGTGTCAAGTATTGTATAGATCCTCTTATAAAAAAGGAAATGCCAACTAGTTTTAGACATTAGTCATCCAATGAAGATGTTTCGACATCAATTGTGCCAAAAAAAAGAAAATTACAACAATATCTATACATTGTTTGCATAAGTCAAAATACATTTCAACAAGAACATGGTTTAAATGAGTACTTAGAATCATCTATAACTTTAAATTTCATATAAATTGAACTACCATGCACATGTCATCTAAACTTTTGTGAGCTTGGATAAACAATGAGTTTAAACTTGACCTCTCAAAAAGATTCTCAAACACTTAGTTGTGTATGTACTTGATCCAAACATTAGTATAAGCCATCAAATTTGTCTAAATATACGTGTTGGTGAGGATATCTTGGATCTTGACTTTTGGTCCTTTTATTGAATGTTAGTAAGATAAGCTATTTGATCAAACATGCTTTCTTCAATTGTCCATTGGCATCCCTCAATTCTTTCCTTGAGACTTCGATTTATTATTAACTACCTTGCATGTCATATTCATGAAACATAAGAAGTAACTTCTCACCATAGTCTCCTCACTCAATGTTGCAAAAATACACCATGCATGCATATATGTATTTTTCTACTATCTCTTGCATGAGGAATTTATTTGATATAAACTTACAGATCCACCAAGGACCCATGGCCAAGTACATCTATAACATACTCGTACCCTTTGAACTTGACCTCTATAATAAAGTTGCACAAACTTTATATGGTGACCATCACTTTCACAAGTGTCATCCTACTTTGATATTCCACTTCATCAAAGTAAGTGTTTTCCTATAGATTTTCCTTCTATCATTCTACCAATTATCTATTTTCACACATGTTTAACTCCACCAAAATGCCAAGTTGCAACTATCTCCTCATTATTTTTCAGATATTTTCACATCAAAAAGGACATGTAATAATTATGGAAGGCTACAAATTGTATGAAGAATCTCATTAAGCTTCTTGATTATTTAATAAATCCTAATATATAATAGAGGTGACTTATACAACTTCATAGTTATTATTTCTTTCTATTTTGTACATATATAACAACATACAAAGCTTGATATCACTCTTTTTTTTTCTCTTGCTTTAGGCAGATCCCTTGGATAAAGCATGACTACCTACTACAAATGTACATTTATTTATAGTTCTGTGCTCAAGTGCACAATCCAATGATGATTGCAAATGAAAAAATTCCAATGTTTTATTCCAATCTATCAAAGATCATGAAATTGATGTATCAAACATGTACAAATTACAAAAATGACCTACTATTTACAATTCAAAAAGATGAAAATTGGCAAAGAAAATTTTGCTGCTATTAGTTGTCGATTGCAAAAAAAAAACCCAAAAAAGTGAAATATAACAAACACCATTAGGTTTGGTCATCTCATTTTTATAAGGTTGTATAAAATGTATCATTCCAACCACTGGGTCCAAAAAATCTAAGGTCTTATTTGTTAGATCATTGCAAAGTTTACTGATCTCATCTATAAAAAAACAAAAATTGTCTTCCAAAATCATCTATTCGTTTAGCTATATCTTGATGAGATGTTATATATCTCTCAAAATCAAAAATGAATTTTTAGGGCCAATATGATATCTAATGCATTGATTTTTATAAAAAATTTCTGTAAAATAGTCTTGAATCTTCACCAACAATGACTCAAATATGATTCAAACTAGAGTTGCTCAGGCCATCAAGCTCTATACTTGTGCAACCCTAGAAGCCCTAGAAGAATCAACACCATTTCGCTTAAGGGGAAGACATTCACGTGAGGAGCTTTCATGGATGATGTGACAACTAAAAGTCAAAGTAAGCTCACAGTATGTCATCACTCCACCGGGGATTCACCGACTTTGCAGGAACACTCTTATCCAACTCAGTTACAACAAGAAGTATATGCAAATTTTGTTAAAGAAAAACATGAATGTAGCTGTTATAAGCAACAATACCATCATTGTATTGTTGTCAACAAAATAGTGTTGAACAAACTATATAGCTCGTTGAATGATAGTTTAGCTTACATAAGGTCCAACTATCATGAACAAATGCATACTGCCTCTTTTTTGGAGTAGGCCAAAAAATGATTGAGATTGTGAGCATGTGTAAGGTCATGTGGTAATAAGCCTCCCCCAATCGACATATAAAGGAGACATTTCGTTACAGTTCACCACTTATCGAGAGTAAAGTGAAGTACTTATGTGCAAGGTGGGGAGACTATTTGATTGTTCTCAACCTATGAGAGGAGAGATTGGGGCCCTCTCCCACTTGTTCTGAAACCATCATTGGACATACTTTGACTCTTATCAAACATGGTTACAAAATTAATATATACTAGTAGATTCAATTACAAGGAGCACACTATTACCACCTATCGCACCACCCACAAATAGAGATTGCAAATTCTTGAAGTTTACCTAGCCATATTATTGTGGATTATGGCACTAGTCCAATTATGAACAACCTATTATACTAACAACCATTAGTTTATCAAACACTAAAATAACTCATTCCTATTCATTAAACTAGACTAATACATATCAAAATGTTAATGAGTAAGACCAAGAATGAAGATGAATAAGCTATAAGAAAAACGTGAGTTGAAATTATGTACCATCAAGCATCTAATTATGAAAAGTTCAAAGAATATGACATGTATCATAGAGTAATGGCACCATGAAAAAACACTAAGATAGAGGTGACATCTAGGTGGGTCTAAATTATGTACCATCAAGCATCTAATCATGACAAGTTCAAAGAATATGACATGTATTATAGAGTAATGGCACCATGAAAAAAACACTAAGATAGAGGTGACATCTAGCCCGAGCTTTGAGGCAACTTCACAATCTACTAAGTGAGTGAGTGAATGAGTGACATCTACTTGATCATGTGTAGGTTTTTTTGACCTTAATGATGGTTGATTGTAGTTTGTTGGCTACAAATCATCCATGTTGATCTTGCCTCCTAAGATGTGTTGACAAAACAATCACAAACAAACTAGCTAGCTGAATGGCTCGTGTGTAAAAGCTTGTTATTGATGCATGTGGCGAAGAACAAAAAGTCGACTGATCTAAGGTTGGAAGGCTCGCTCATTGGTAGCATCTCATTGCTCATGAGAATAGTCCGACTCAGAGAGAGCGAGAGGGCCTATGTTTCGGATTGGTATTGGGATAGAGAGAGGAGCTATTCCGAAAACATGCATTACTCTTCGGAGTTAACTTACATGGGGGCAATGGAGTACAACAAAAATGGAAGTGGAGGTAGAGGTTAAGGGGGTGGGGTTTATTTGGTTTTCAGCCTGGGCCTGGGTATCAAATCCACAGCCAAACATGAAAAAACCTAGAAATGAGGAACGACAAGCATATTCCATGTGTCAGCGAGCCATAAGTCTGCAGGGCCCAGAGCTCCGTAATAGTGATGCAGGTTGGCAGAGGGTCCTGTTCCGTAACCAGCAGTCCTTCTCTCAACCCGCCCACGGAACCGATGGACATTAACGCAGCGACCGGTCGTGAGAGCGCCACGGAATTTGCCTGCCAAGAAATCAAACCCACTAACTCTCGCGGTTAAAACGCCTGTAACAGAGGTGAGCGTCCACTTAACCGCGGTTAGATTACAGGTTCGAGCCTCACATCGAACCGGTCTGGTTACCGTGGTCCCGTTTCCACGAGATACTAAATCCTAACCGTGGTTATGGAGTCCCCTGTCTGCCTCTTGTCTGGGGTCGCTTTTCTTCACTGACAGCTTGCTTTGCTGAGGACGCCATAGCTGGAGATCTGACGAGCGAGAGAGAGAGGGAGGAAGCGAAGAAGAAGAAGAAGAAGGACGAACGGCGAGGTAAGGAGGAGGTACAGATTACGATCCAGGTGTTGATGGAGGGTGAGGTGAGTGAGGTGTGGATGAAGCAGATTTGCGGAATGAGGATTTGGAAGTGGTGAAGCTGGGTTTCAGAGCGCGTGGCTGGGGTAGTTTTTTTTAACAGATATTATTGTTATTGTGAGGTTGCTTTGATTTGCAGGTTGTGGTAGCTGCCAGGATTCAAATCTGGATGCGATGCTTGGAACGATGAACGAGGAGTTTGGTAATGAGCAGGATTTGTTGGTGGAAAGCGGGGACAAAGAAGCCCCGGAAGGTAGAGAGGGCTTCTTCCTAGCACATGGATGACAGGCTTGTCAATAAACCGAGGCACTGGTTCAGTTTTGGTTGGAATAGATTGAAATCTCACAACATCTCATCAGATTATACAGCTCTAGAGGATAGGCTTCAGCAAGATAACTGCAGAGGCGCAGTTTGGCTGATAAATAAGTTGGTTATTGCATTTATTCAACCTGTGCGGCTTCCGGCGAAAGATTATTATCGAAGAAGGATGCAGACGGAGGACTCTCGTCGAAAGGTATTACACATTTCAATTTCCTATATCCTCACGAGTGGCGAGGCAAATTGAAACTACTCGTGGTTAGTTGTCCAGGAGCTTTTCCATCTCATATGAAAGCAGATCTCTTGGCGTTTCCTTAATCACAGGCCGGTGGACGGTATGAGACTGTCATCTACTGTGAACCTGGAGCAGCAAGAGTTTTTCCACCAAGGATAAGCTAATTATCTGCAAGTCAGGAGCGATGGTCATTCGTAACTTGATACTCAATTGAGTAGAATACTTGGCTTCTTACTAAAATCTGGAATTCAGCTGTACTGCATTATGCCAGCAATAGTGTTTTTCCCCTGTAGTTAACACGTGGGACGTCTAAGATTGCATGATTCTCTGTTGAAGTGGCTGTCCTGCATAGATTTGCATCACTTGGCTGAGAAGTTTCTAAGGTCTGCTACCTTTTCTTTTCTATACAGAGCATGGTAAACGTGGATTTTTTCACAGAATATGGTGAAGCGAATCGTTACAAAATTCAAGAGGTAATAGGCAAGGGTAGTTACGGGGTGGTTTGCTCAGCAATCGACACTCACACTGGTGAAAAGGTGGCAATCAAGAAGATAAATGACATTTTTGAACACGTATCAGATGCGACTCGAATTCTCAGGGAAATTAAGCTCCTTAGGTTGTTGCGTCATCCTGACATTGTAGAAGTGAAGCACATCATGCTTCCTCCATCTCCGCGTGAGTTCAAGGATATATATGTTGTCTTTGAGCTTATGGAGTCAGATCTGCACCAAGTCATCAAGGCAAATGATGACCTGACCCCTGAACACTATCAGTTTTTTCTATATCAACTTCTCCGTGCATTGAAGTACATACATACAGGTGGTCATTTGTTCTTCTAAGTTGGTCAGTTCCTTTGTTTATTGACTAGTTTCTAGGAACAGGCATCTTACGTATTCAATGAACACGTTCACAGCACAACAGATTGTGCAGCTTTTTTGCTGCTTTCTGTAGAAATTTATTAGCTTTTCCGGGGAACGTCAAGTTTTCCATGTCTGGTATTGGAAGGAAGAATCTTCAGCTTTAATTGCAGTTTCGAAGCCACATGCTTGTCAATAATAGATTGCTCATCTTTTATGCTCTAAAACAGTTATTTGAGGAAGAATTCAAGTGATGCTAAAATCCATTCAACAATTAGACTTTGGATTGTCCTTTTGCAGCTAACGTATTTCACAGAGATTTGAAGCCAAAAAATGTGCTTGCTAACGCTGATTGCAAGCTTAAAATTTGTGATTTTGGTCTTGCACGTGTTGCCTTCAACGATGCACCGACAGCGATATTTTGGACGGTATGTCTGAAGAAAATTGCATTTTGGGCATTATGAGATGTTTGCATGTTTGTTCTCAAGACTCACACTCACTTTCTTTCTCCCCTATTTGAAAAACAGACAACCTTTCAGAATGAACATAAATTTGATTTGGTTCATAGTTCATATTTGTGCTCATAATGCTAATTAGTTGAAGGTTGGACATGAGAACTTCAGAGTCTTCTTTTCTAAAATGCTTGTTGCTTCAGAGCTTCTTGCAGCTGATGAATGCTATTTTTCTTGGCAGGACTATGTCGCAACTAGATGGTATCGAGCTCCGGAGCTTTGTGGCTCTTTCTTTTCCAAGGTACGTCTTCAGTCCAAAGGATAGTTGATTGGGTGTTATTCTTATTTGGTTGCCCTGGAGCCAAATTTTTTCAGTGTTTTGGTATATGCAGATTGGACCTATATTTAGGATGCCACAAAGAAAAAGGTAAGGTCAAGTAAATCGCTTCTGCAGCCTTGGACAGTGGTTGTACAATTTTTTTTGTATTTGCAGAATCGTAATGATCTTCGAGGGAGCAAATTTAATAAGCAAGTTATCAAATAACAGGAACATTGCTGTATGTCAAGTCTTAATAAGGAGTTTGATGTGTAGTTTCTCTCGCTGTTGTTTAGTGTTGTGTGCAAGAAGTGCTAAGTTTTCAGAAAATATTACAATAGAGACTTGTAAGTTTCATTTAATCTGCTTGTTTACTATCCTGAATGATTGGTGTATTTCTTATAGTATCTAGAATGTTTCTTATATAATTTTTATGACAATTCTCAGTGTTGTAGGCATTTCCTACCGAAACATAGTAACTACTGTTGTATGCACAGATTATGGATAGATGGAAAATTAATGTCAAGGTTTTGGAATCATCCTGTGCTTTTTATGTAGAGTCTGACAAGTATTTTCCTCTGCAGACTTATCTCTCACTTAAAGGTTTAAGGTACCTATTATTCCTTATGCAATGAGAGATAGGGTGATGATTCTTCATCTCTACTTTGAGAGAGTAGGTTATCACCTTTGAATTGGGCATGTCAATCTTTATGGATCAATCATCTGATTGTTCCCTGCTAAGCCTATTAAAAATAAAAAGATAAGGTAAGTAGATGTGCATGCCAACCTGACATTCTATATTAATCATGGTAAGTATCCATCAATTATTTACCATATACTTGCTATGGCATTGTTCTATGTCTGTCAGAATTTGTTTCCAATTCCACAATTTTCCTCGTTGCTTGAAAGCTGCCACTGCTAAGGTGGGCAATATTTTCTGATAAAATTTGGGACTCAATATCCTTCTACCCTCTTCTCAATGCATGTATAATTGACCTCCTAGGGCTGTTTTGCACATGGTCATGTGTGATCCTTGTTCATAGATAACATCTGATGGTTATGTGTGTTATGAACCATAACGATACGCCTTTCAGTGACGGCCTTGCAAGGGGCATGACGCAGGTTTGGCGTTATCGACATGTTTGGGTGCCACACGTCACCATCCTAGGTGTTCACGTGTCGCCGACAGGACCGTGCTTGATGGGACCCACTGTGCTATGTCTATATAGTGGTGGGGTTTCCCTCTTTTCATTCACTCAGTTTACCCGGGAGTTGGTGGATGGAGAGCACGTGCATTAGCCAAGATGTATCTCCATGCCAAGAGATGTGTGCTAGGGAGAGCCGAGTGCGATGGCTGGTTGTATGGGACGCTAGCTATCGTAGGAGGCTCAACTGGGCATGACTATGTCAATAGCTCCAGTGCATGGGGGTCGAAGATCTTAGGGAGTTGTAACAGTTGGTATTAGAGCAGCCGATTACCTTTACAAGGTGCACACGTTCCTTTATTCGCTTTTGTGGTTTGGTGTTCCTTTTAACGGAATGTGGCTGTTTGTTTTTATTAATCTTTGTTCAAGTTTATTTTGGATAAAGGTTGGCATGTGATTGTAGGCTTGTTTTCTTTTAAACAAGCTATTCACTATGGTTTTTTTTTTTTATTCAAACCTCAAGCTTCTGGTTTGAATAAGAAAGAGTTGAAGTTCAGTTTAAAGTTTTATTGTTAACTTTAAACTTTGTGTTAATGAGTTTTCTTGGAAACTTATTAGTCTTGTTGTTAAAGCATCCTTTTTAAACCTTATAAAGTTTAAAGAATGGCTTTACTTCCTATGAAATCCCCTTATAAGCCTTTTTTGGAAAATTAAAACCTTTTGATTAACTAAACACCGGGGGGGGGGAGGGCCTTGTAATAGCTATAGAGCCTCTTTGCGGACCTGTCCGCCTCCATCTCGGGGTGTGCACTTGTACCTGCAGGTACTTGGCTGAATCCGTGTGTGTGTGTGTGGGGGGGGGGGGGGGGGGGGCGCGCGAACAGCAGACACTCTTTTTCTATTTCGGAAAATGACCACTTCTTAGGAACCTGATCAATCCCCGACAAGAGGCATCGATGAATTAGAAATGGAATCTCTGAAGTCCAGTAAAGGGAAAGAACCTATGGAGGTGGAGGAACAAGAACAATTCGCCGAAGAACTCGACGATTTGGTTACCAAGGAGCAGTATCTCCACTTGGTAACAAAGGTGGATGAACTCAAAGGTCTAATTTTGAGCTCTGCGAAAGGAAGCCTTCCTTCCACTTCTCAGTTGTCCCCTTCACCACTTCCATCAGTTTGAGCCTATTCGGTCTCATCCCAATGTCTTTAAAGACTTAAAGCCTCCTACTTTTATTGGGGAAGAGAAGGATAGAAACTCAGATATTCTACATACCTTCCTCAGCAAATGGAAGAACAGACATGCTCTTAAACAGACCCCTGGCCATTTGCAAGCTATCGAGGCCAGTCTTTTCCTAGGGCCCTTGGCCTATAAGTGGTGGTTAAATCTCCAGGAGACTGGGCAGACTTCCCGATCATGGAAGGCTTTTGAAGAAGCATTTCTAAGAGAATTTCTACCAAAAAATGAACTTGATAGAGCCTAGGAAGCCTGGGAGAAAACAGTAATGGACAAATCCTTAATGCATTATATCTTGCAGTATCGAGAGGCAATTTGAAAGATAAAAATTATGGATGACTATCAGAAAGTTAGAGGATTTGTCCGTGGCCTTAGAGATGAATATAAAGTAGAGGTCCAGAGAAACTCGCCTACTACCCTAGAGCAACCTCTTAGATATGCTCAAATCTATGATGATTCAGTGGGTAGGAAGAAGGCGAGACATCAGCCCCTTTTTGAGCAGCCTACTCAGAAAGACTTTCAATCTAAAAATAAATTTTTAAAGAGAAAGGAAGAAGATAAAGTTAAAAATGAAGCTCCTCAGAAACGCTCATCGCTCATACAACCTATAAAACCAGAAGATTTTGAAAAAGCCAAACAAGAACGTTTGTGCTTTGTGTGCATGGGCAAGGGACACACAGTCAGATAGTGTCCCAAGGGGCCATTCATTAAAAAAGAAAAGAAAGATAAAAAGCAAGTCCATCTTGTTCAGACAGTGAGTTTCCCAAGTGACTCGGCAGCTTCCGAGATAAAAGTGTTTCATGAAGACCATGAACACTGTTGCCAACTAACTTCTGCAATGCTAGCGAGACCCTTCAGCTTTGGGCCGCATGACCTAGTACGTATGCATGGGAAAGTTGGTAACTAGTCAGTAAGAGTCATGGTTGATGATGGGGCGACCCATATTTTCATCAACTACACCCTAGTTAAAAAACTCAGACTTCCAGAGGTACCTAGTCAACATAGGTACATAGTTTCTTTGGCTAAGGGTGAAGACAAAAAAATTTGGGAAACTATGGTATGTAATTTAAATCTTGGTATTCAGGGGTATCAAGATGAAATAAACTTGTAGGTGATGCACCTGGATCACAAAGACATTGTTCTCGGGAGAGATTGGCTCTACAGCTTAGGACCTTCCCTCCACAGAAATTATCAGGAGAACACCCTCAGCTTTCAGCATAAAGGTCGAGAGATCCAGTTGCAGGGGGAGCATGATATTCCCAACAGTCCTATGGTTTGCAGTTCAGAGCTCTGTTAGTTTATCGGAGATAACGACCATCAGGTATTCTTATGTGACTTTCAGTTTATTCCAGAAGTTTCTATTTCTAGTTCTTTACAGCAGAAAGTAAATAAATTAGAAACTTTATTGTCTAAATTTAAAGATGTTTTTCATGAAGATTTACCGCATGGTTTACCACCTAGCAGAGATGTAGATCATGTAATAAACCTGGTGCTAGGTACAACACCTGTTTCTAAACCTCCGTATCGGGTCAGCCGAACAAAGGATGAAGAAATAACTAGGCAGTTAACAGATTATCGTGGGAAAGGCCAATTTCAAACCAGTAGTTCGCCATGGGCCTCACTAGTCTTTTTCGTGAAAAAGGAGGGGTCTATGCATCTTTTTGTAGATTACAGAGCCCTCAATAAGGTCACAATCAAGAATAAGTACACAATGCCTCAGGCAGACGAGTTGTTTGATCAACTCGACGGGGCTAAGTTTTTCAATAAAATTGACCTTAGATCGAGATATCATCAAGTTCGTATAAAGTCGGAGGATGTCCCGAAAACAGCTTGAAGGACTCGTCATGGTCATTATGAGTTTAAGGTGATGGGCTCACAAATGCTCCAGCTACCTTTATGACCTGATGAACAGTGTCCTTAGACCATACTTGGGTAAGTAGGGTGTTTCGACTGCTTAGAAAGCATAAGCTTTATGCTAAGAAACCTAAGTGTGAATTCTTTGTTGAAGAAGTAGCTTATTTGGGTCACATTATCTCAGCAGATGGGATTAAGATGGACCCCAGTAAGGTCAAAGCCATACTCAGTTTGCTGAGACCTCAAAATATTTTAGAATTATAGAGATCTTTCTAGGTTTGGCGGGATATTACAGACGATTTGTCAAGGAATATGCTCAGATAGCAGTTCCTATGACAAATCTTCTTAAGGGGAAGGGAAAGGAGTTCATATGGGAGTCCACACAGCAGGAGAGCTTTGATGCTCTCAAAACGGCCTTAGCTACAGCACTAGTTCTAAAGGTCGTCGACCCCAATCAGCCATTTGTGGTCGAAACAGATGCTAGCGAGTTTGCAGTTGGTGCTGTACTAACTCAAAATGGACGACCAGTTGCGTTCGAGAGTAAAAAACTCGAGCCAGCATAGACTAGGTACAGTGCCTATGAAAAGGAACTCTTCTCCATAGTTCATGCCCTTAAGACTTGGAGGCATTATTTGTATGGTGCCAACTTTGAGGTCCTGACAGACCATGAAAGTCTCAGATACCTTTGCAATCAGCTTGAGCTCAGAGGTCGGAAAGCTCGTTGGGCTGAGTTAATGCAAGAGTTTGATATGTCTATCAGATATAGATGGGGGAAATTCAACATAGTAGCAGATGCACTTAGTAGAATGCCTATAAGAAATGAGCTGAGTTTTACTCAGATTCGTAGTGAGTTACTCAAGTCCTTGAGAGGGAAGTGCCAGCATGATGTATTCTTCTCTACTATTTGGAACTCAGTCCAGAGCAGACAGTTACAGACTCCAGAACCATCGGGGTTGGTGCCATCTCATCCAAGAATATGGCAGCTTCCGTTGAGGATGATGAGTCCGAGTATACGTCAGATGACGTTGAGGATTCTGAGCCTGTATTACCCAAGCAAACCCCAGTGGTTGAGGGTCAGTTGACTCAAGGATTCAAATGGAAACAATATTCCATTCAGGATGAGTACTTGCTCTATAGAGATAGAGTATGTGTCCCCAATTCAGAGGATTATTGGCAGCAGGTCCTATATGAGTGTCATGACAGTCCTAGTGCGGGGCACCCATGCATTCAAAAGACCTATGAGCTTCTTCGTAGGCATTTTTTCTGGCCCAGTATGAAAAAGGACGTCCAAGAATATGTAACCAGTTGCCAGGAATGTCAGGTAAATAAAGCAGAGCGTTTAAAGGCAGGAGGGTTGTTACAGCCCTTAGATATACCAGCTGGTAAATGGGAGAGTATCTCCATGGATTTTATAGTAGGCCTGCCTAAAACCCAAAAGGGTAATGACGCTATATGGGTCACAGTTGACCGTCTGACCAAAATGGCTCACTTTATTCCGACCAAAACAACTGTTAGAGCTCCAGAGTTAGCGAGGTTGTTCGTAGATGGGCTATTTAAATTGTACGGTCTACCTTCCGGCATAGTCAGCGACCGGGATAATAAGTTTAATGGAGATTTTTGGAGGGCATTATTCCATCATCTCCATACTAAACTTAATATGAGTAGCACCGAAAGTCTACTTGAGAGTCAAACCCTCAAATCAGGAGTGTGTGCTAAGTTGTCTCCTAGGTATTGTGGTCCTTTTACCATCAGTAGGAGACTAGGTGAGGTCACCTATGAACTAGAACTCCCACACAATAGTAAGGTTTTTCTAGTCTTTCATGTAAGTCAGTTACGAAAAGCCTCAACCAGATCAAAAAATCTGGTAGGCGATAGTGTTCTAGTTCTCCCATTGGATTCTCAGCAACCTCCACATGAACCAAAGGAGATTCTTGATAGTAGAGAGACGCAGACTCGTCATATTCTATACCGAGAATATCTAGTCAATTGGAATGATCAGCCTGTTGAGAATGCCACTTGGGAAAAAGGCAACGTCCTTCGCAAGATTTTTCCAGACTTTGTCTTAGAGGACCAAGATGGTTCTTAAGGGGGAGGGAGTGTTACGAGCACGTAACCAGTGCCGAACCCTAGAGAACACAGGAGGTCAGATACCACAGTCAGGGGCGTGTCCAGCGTACATTTCCAACAGGGCAAGACAGAGTGAGTAGTGTGCCCCGACACGGTCCATAGCCATGGCGGGCCTAACACAGCATAGGGTCCCTGTTAGTAGGATAGGGCCCACCACGTTGGGTCTCGACATGCAGTCGGCCACGTCAGTGCCACGTGGCCGACACTTGGCAGTATGCATGCTACCAGTTCTCACACTGGGCTAGGAGGGGCTTGCTCCATATCAGGGAGTAGGCAAAGTTGGGTGGATCAGTTAGTGTTTGCCCTACTGCGGTGTTGAGCCTCTAACTCTACCAGATAGCTCGTGTATTTCAACGGCCATCATGTTTTTACGCGATGAAGCGTACTCATGGTGGCAGGATCTTAAAGATCGAGCTACGGTCCCAACTACTTGGGATGACTTCCAGGTAGCCTTTAAGGCTGCCTTTATGTCTGTCCTTGACGATTTTGAATATTATCGTTGATTTGCCACGTTGCAAATGGGGACGAAGCCCTTGGATGTCTATCTGCAAGACTTCCAAGAGGCTGCTTCGCGCTTTTTCAACCGCATAAACGGAGTGCTCCTTAAGCTGCATTTGGGCTTGCCCAAAGAATATCAGTTGGAGGTCCGCCACAATCAGCCACAATCCTTAGAGGATGCCGTGCGTTTCGCTCGGATTTTGACGACACGCACACGGTAACCCGCAAAGAGCAGCAAAAGCCTGAATCCAAAGACAAACCCTCTACAGGCCCTCCTTTCAAAAAGGGCAAAGAGCGTGTTGTTGACAAAGCTTCCCCTTCGGGAAAGAAAAAGAAGCGGCCTCGGTTGGAGAGAGTTGACTTTGATAAGGCCAAAAGCGACGGGTTGTGTTTCTCCTGCATGGAGAAGGGGCGCCTTTCCAAGGACTGCCTGAAGAGACGGAAAAAGGGTGGCCGCTCCTTTAAAGCACCAGGTAATTCTTCTATTTTTTGCATTGATGTATCTTTTAAAGATGAAACAGTTTGTATGAATTGTTGTTTTAACACTGCGGTTTTTGGACCTCACGACCTCATTCATATGAGTGGGTTCGTAGGTAGCCAACCCGTGAGTATTCTTTTTGACGACGGTTCTTAATCAAAGCTTTGAAGCTTTGAAGATATTGGTGTCTACAGCCCCTATCTTACACATAGTGGACCCTAGCAGATCTTTCTTGGTGGAAACTGATGCTAGTGACTATGCGGTGGGTGCAGTCCTTTACCAGGATGGTAGACTTGTGGCTTTCGAAAGCAAGAAGTTGGACCCAGCTCAAAGTAGGTATTCTACTTATGAGAAGGAACTTTTTGTTGTCATCCATGCGTTAAAGATTTGGAGACATTATTTGTACGGATCTAAATTCATGGTTATGATGGATCACGAGTCTATTAAGTATATCTGTGATGCCTTGGGACCTTAGGGGTCGTAAGGCCCGTTGGTCGGAACTCATTCAGGAGTTCGAATTCAACATTAAGTACCGTCGAGGTACGTCGAATTGTGTTGCTGATGCTTTGAGCCGGATTGGAGAGGTTAATTAGTTATGCTTTCCTGAGTTCCAATCCGAGTTGTATCTTTCTCTGCGAGATCTTTGTCGGACCGATGAGTTTTTTGGTCGTATTTGGCAAGAAGTCCTGGCAGGAAGCTCTATGGTGAGAAATAATCTTGGAAAGTAGGAATCCAAGAAATCTGGCGAAGAGAAGATACTTGATGATTATTCCATTAGGAATGGTTTACTTTTCCGTAGAGGAAAAGTTTGTGTGCCAGATATCGCGGACATTAGGGCCCAAATCCTGCATGAGTGCCACAATAGGCCCAACGCGGGAGACCCTAGTATACAGAGGACACTTGACCTTGTTAAGAGAGAATTTTATTGGCCAAAAATGAAAGGTCATGTCGAGGCATATGTTCAAAGGTGTGAACAGTGCCAATTAAATAAAGCGGAAAGACTCAAAGCAGCTGGTCTCTTACATCCATTGGAAATTCCCAGCAAGAAGTGGGAAAGTATTTCCATGGATTTTGTGGTCGGACTTCCCAAGTCTGGGAAGGGTCACGATGCCATTTGGGTAGTGGTTGACAGGCTTACCAAGATGGTGCAATTTATTCCAACAAAAATTAATGTCAAAGCCTCAGAACTTGCACAACTCTTCATAGAAAAGTTGTTCAGGTTGTATGGTTTGCCGAACGATATTGTTAGTGATCGTGATTCCAAGTTCACTGGCAAGTTCTGGCAGGTGGTCTTTGAAAGACTGGAAACTACTTTAAGTCTATCGTCTAAGGATCACCCAGAAACCGATGGTTAGACCGAACGTGTCAACCAATCGATGGAAGATATGCTTCGTGCATATGTTTCCAAGCGACAATCAGATTGGGAAAAGTATCTCCCAATGGTTGAGTTCGCATACAATAGTATGAAGTATTCTGCCACTGGTTTTAGTCCTTTTATGCTCTTGTACGGCTTTCAGCCTCGTTCCCTTATCTCCGTTGGACTCAAAGGCCTCAAGGTTCAAGTTGCAGCGGATTTCTTGCATGATATGCAGTAAATGTTGCAGGCGGCTAGGGAAAGCATTAGATCGGCTCAGGATTGAGCCCAATTCTATGCTAACCGATGCCGCGCTCCTCGAGAATTTGAGATCGGTGATTGGGTGTATCTTAGAATCCCAAAAGACTCTAAGACACTTCAGACGGGGAAATGTCCGAAGTTATCTCCACGTTTTAGCGGTCCTTTCAAAGTTCTTGACTAGAACTCCCTGTTGGAACTAAGGTTCATCTTGTATTCCATGTTAGTCGTTTAAAGGAACGACTTGGTGGAAAAGATGACTTGATTCCTACAGATGATCTAGTGCCATTGGAGGATTTGACTGCTTTTGTACCCCATGAACTTGATAGGATCATGGATGCTTGACGACATCAGCTGAGAAATCACTTGATTTTTGAACATCTGATTTGTTGGTAAGTCAGATGATGAGGACACCTGGGAAAGGGAGGATGATTTAAGAATTAGATTCCCTGGTTTCTTCCCATAGAAGGAAGTTTTTATTGGGGGGGGGGGGGATGTTATGTACCATAACGGTACGCCCTTCAGTGACGGCCTCGCAAGGGGCATGACGCAGGTCTGGCGTTACCGACATGTTTGGGTGCCACGCATCACCATCCTAAGTGGTCACGTGTCGCCGACATGATTGTGCTTGATGGGACCCACTGTGTTATGTTTATATAGTGGTGGGGTTCTCTTCTTTCCATTCACTCAGTCTACCCGGGAGTTGGTGGATGGAGAGCACGTGCATTAGCCAGGATGTATCTCCAGGCCAGGAGATGTGTGCTGATTGGGAGTAAGGTAAGAAGAAGAGGGGCAATATATTTTTCATGGCAATTTGGAAAGTAGGTGGACCATTAGTGACTTCAAAAGGCATGACATTGCAAAGTACGGAGGGCAGGTATAAAGGTCTCAACCGAGGATCCTATTCTAAGCATGCCAAAACAAGCAATCACAAAGGGTACAAATGGTGGACAAACCAACCCAATTAATCCTAGATCGAATGGATCTAGCCCCCAAGCTATGGATCAATCTCAAAGAGGAATGAGGATTCACACATACGGCGACTAGCACCACAATCAAGCATACACTAGTGAGAGCCCAATAGGTACACTTATACCCTCCAAGGCCCATGCACCACTAGTAGTGCATTGTGACACCTCACTGGACGTCTTTGCAGCCTATCTGGGCCACGTCATCCAGTTCCTCAATGACTCATTGATAGACCCATATAAATCCACCATCGTGAGTTTAGGCCTACAACAATTAATTAGACGGAGAGAACAGATCAGACATTGGAACAAATGCTATGAGCATATGTTTCATGACTACAATTTGATTGGGAGAAGTATCTTCCTTTGATTGAGTTGCCTATGATAGGGTATCGCGTTCTCTTGTTGAGTATAAGACAAGGATCCAATGAATTATGATTGATGAATCATAGTTCAGATTCTAGTTATACTTAAGAGAAGGATTACATGCATGAGCAAAAGATCAGATGATGTCTATATCCAGATAGCAATCTCCTCGGAGAGGAAGTTATCCTTGATGGAGACTGAGTTGTAGTAAGCATTTGGCTATCGGTTATAGCCCGTTCATGCTTATTTATGAATCACCTATTTCAGGAAGACGTGGATGATCAAATTTCAGAAGGTAGCGGATTTCCTACATGATATGCAAGAAATGCTACAAATAGCACGTAAGAATGTCCAGTGTACCCAGGATATGTAGGAAAGCAAGAGTCAAGTCACCAAGATCTAGTTATCAATCAATCTCCACAAAAAACAAGAGAGAAGAGGCTGGGTGCCCAACTCTAAGACAGAGAGAGAGAAAACAACAACAAGAGCAATGGAGAGCAATGCTTAGCCAAATTGTAAAAATGGAATACACAATGAGCATCAAAGTATCTACCTGGATGTGACCAAATGCCACCAAACCCTAAGGTTAACTAGTTACTAAATGTAGGGCACCCCCAAAAGTCAAGATAGGGCCTCTAAACAAAATTAGACACCTAAGGACCCACGAGTCAGTACATGACCAAAATTGGGTCCAACTGAACTTAAGACATTTTTAAGATGGCCTAAATAACTAAATACCCATGGTTACACAAATCTCGACCTTTTGGGTCAAAGTAACCTATGGATTAACTTTAGCATAGTCATTTATTTCTAACACCTTCCTTAAATGACAATGCAAAAACTGAAATCTTCACTATGTTACAAAACCAACACGTGGTATCAAATTTAAAGCTTTGCATAAAGCCTCAAATCTAACTCTAGGCAACGCCTTAGTGAAGAGGTCTGCAATATTATCTTCCGTAGGACAATATTCAAGTAAAATGTTGCCATCATGAAGTCTCTCCCGAACAAAGTGATAATGTCGATGTGCTTCGTCCTCGCATGAAAAACAGGATTCCGTGCAATGGCAATAGCACTTTGACTATCACTCAAGATAAGAGTGGCTGAGGGCTCGCCAAACTTCATGTCAACAAGTAGTATTCTCAGCCATAAACACTCTGTTGTGGCTGAAAATATCGCTCTATATTCTGCCTCACTAGAAGTAGCAGCAACAGTAGGCTGCTTTTTACTTGACCACGAAATTGCAGAATTTCCATAGAAAAAGCAATGTCCACTTGTAGAGCGTCTAGGGTCTTGATCTCCACCCCAATCCGAGTCACTAAAACCAACCAAACATGCATCATCACAAGCAGGAAAAACCAGTCCATGACTTCTTGTTCCTTGAAGATATCGAAAGATCCTCTTCAATGCTTTCCAATGTGATGTCATCGGGGTATGCATGAATTGACTCATGAGTGAGACACTATAAGAAATGTCCGGTCTTGAATTACATAGGTAAATGAGACAGCCAATAGCTTGACAATATAAAGTAGTGTCAAATGATTCATCATCACCTTGACTACTTAATTTCAGACCTGTCTCCATAGGTATAGCAACCGGCTTGCAATCTTCCATCTTGAACCGCTTCAAAATCTGCCCAATGTAGCGTTCTTGAGAGATGAAAATTCCAGCCCCTTCTTGTACAAATTCAAGACCAAGATAAAAGTGCAATAGGCTTACATCTGAGGTTTCAAAAACCATACCAAGATCAAGTATTACGGCATCAATCTGTTGCTCATTACTTCCTGTGATAATAATATTATCAACATAAAGCAAAATAATGATGATATAATCTGAAGTATGCTTGACATAAAGAGTAGATTTGCTAGGACTATTAGTAAACCCTCGATCACAAAAGTAGGCATGTATCTTTTGATACCACATCCTCGAAGCTTGCTTCAGTCCATAACGTGCCTTCTTGAGAAGACAAACTTTATCTTCTTGGCCTTCAACCAAAAAACCAGCAGGTTGTTGAAGGTACACTTCCTCATTGAGATCACCATTGAGGAATGCTGTCTTTATGTCAAGTTGCCGCAAACGCCTACCAAAATGGGCAGCCAAAGAGGTTACTACCCTCACAGTAGTCATCTGAGCAGTAGGAGAATAAGTCTCCTCATAATCAATCCCCTTTTGCTGAGCATAGCCTTTGGTGACGAGCCATGCCTTGTACCTTTCAATGGTACCATCTGCCTTATACTTGATTTTGTATACCCATTTAGAACCAATTGCCTTCTTCCCATGAGGAAGATCAACAAGAACCCAAATTTGGTTTTTCATAAGTGAGTCACACTCATCTTGCATCGCATCCTCCCAACATTTTACTCCCTTGGCCTGCTCATAGAAAACAGGTTCTTCTGCAACATCTCCATGAGATGTAAGAGCAAAATTTGAAAAATCAGCATAGTCCACTGATTTTGTAGAGGCACGTGTCTTTCCATAAAAAATTGAACTTACTTTGCTGTCCCGCAAAGTCGACAACAGCCACCGTGAGACTGTTTTGGGCTGTCCAATAGCCATGTCTCTTCTTACAATTTGCTGTCCAAGATTCTCCGACACCGCACTTGGCTGTCCAAGATCTTCCAAAACTGGTCCTTGCTGTCTAACAGTTCCCGCAGGCTGATTATGAGCAACAATGGGCGGTTCTTGATGAACATTAGGCTCTAAACTTGATGAGGTGTTGGGTAGGTCGAAACTGGTTGATTGCTGCCCCTTATCTCCAGCAATAGAAGATGGTACCAAATCTGGAAAAACTTCAACATTCACACTATGTGGGCTGTCCCCTTCAAGATATGAGTTGGGGCCACATCCAATGAATTCTTTTAATCAAAATGCACATTAGTGCTCAAATTGAACAGCCTATAGCCTTTGCTTTCACTGCTATAGCCAACAAAAATGCATTTAACTCCTTTATCCTCAAGCTTTGTATGAAGTTTATTTGGAACAAAAGCATTAGCCGTACAACCAAAAATGCGAAAGTGAGAGATTGTAGGCTTCTTTCCATACCAAACTTTATAAGGAGTCTTCACCATTAGGCAAAAATTGTTGGCTACAATTCCAATTCCATGAATAGAATAAGATGCATCATCCGCACATTGTATCTTACTTCCATTTTGCACTTTCACTAATTTAGTGAATGCTTTTTTGCGAGAAGTCATATGACGAGTAGCACCACTATCAATCACCCATTCAATGGGCTGAAAATCAGCAACTTGCAAAACAGAATCTGAATTCCTCATAGATGTAGAAGTACTAGTAGAAGCAATATTAGACACAAAAGCATAGTCTTGGTTAAATAGATCACCACTAGCTTCAAGCTCTTGCTCCAAAGTAGCAAGTGAAGCACTAGTATCAATTCCTTTACTCTCCTCTTTCGCAAGCTTCTTCTTACAATCCTTGATGAAGTGCCCATACCTTTTGCAATAATGGCACTTCCCTTTTTTCTTTTGAGTGTTGACATTTTGACCTCCAACGGGCTTTTGCTCATCCTTGGAAGGAGGATTCCCCTTTCCTTTTGACTTGCCTTTGCCCTTGCCTTTCGTAAAGAAAGCTTGATCTTGTTGAGTGTCACCTGCAAAGTTTTGCCTCGTTTGCTCCTCTTGAAGAAGCAGCCCAACAAGTTCATCAACGAAGAGTTGTCCCCTAAGAGAGATACTCAAAGATGAAACAAATGGAAGATAAGATGAAGGTAATGAGTTGAGAGTAATGGAAACAAATTGAGCATCCTCAATCATCTCATCAATATTGAGAAGCTCCTCACGAAGATCCTTGATCTTCGTCAAGTGATTGGTCACTTGATCCCCTTCTTGCATCTTCAACAAAGAAAGCTGATTTATGAGATACACCACTCTTGCTGGATTTTTGACTCTATACATAATATAAAGTGTATCCCACGCACTTTTAGATGTCTTACAAGACCTAATATGAGGTAAGATAGATCTTTTCACAGCAAGAGCAACCATAGAATGTGCTTGTGCATCCCTTCTATCCCACTTCTTTTGTTCTTCTGAAGATGTAGAAGATGATGTTGATGATGATGATCCACGAGGGTGTAGGAGGTGCCAAAGACGGAGGCCTTTCCTCATCACCATTGACCAAATCCCACAGCCCTTTCACTATGAGAAGATTCTTCATCATGTAACTCCACAAGGAGTAGTTTGTGCCATCCAACCGATCTTCACTAAACAAAGAACCGATAGCTTTCGATTCTTTAGCCATTACCTCGAACAAAATTTCAGCTTGTAGTAGATAGGAAAGAGAGCCTTTCCACAACCAAATCTACTCAAAAATTTGCAGCAAACAAAGAGCTGAAAGTAGGAGCACAAGATGTCTTTCAATCTGCAACCAAAGTGCCCAAAAGATAATGGATAGATGGCTGTCTTTTTGCACAAAAAAACCAGCTTCTTGAAAATTAGGTTAGCTTCGATTGAAGCCTACACCGAAACCCAATTAGGAATCCAAATAGTGTGATCAATACACACTCCAATAGGGCTGTTGAAAGCACCCTACTACTTGCTGAGAATCTGCAAATTTCTAGCCACAAGTTGACCTAACCCTGGATAGGGTTTACTGAATTTTGGGCGCCCTCCTACACAAATGCAAACCTGAAAACAAAAACAACAAGATAAGGAGACACCACAACCAAAAATCAGTAGCAGATTTTTGGGCGCCCTCCAAACAAAACTTGCTGAAAACTGGTTGCATAAAAATCAGATTTGAGATTCTGATTTTTGGGTGCCAAAAATTGCTCCTCCAAGATCTCTGATGGGCGCCCTCCTTCAACCTGAAAAGAGAAAAAAGCTGATCCAAACTCCACTTGAAAAGATCAGCAAGATGCTGAAATTTTTCAACAAAAAGCAGAGAAGCTCCTCTTCTGGTAGGGCGCCAACAAACAAGCTTGCTGTAGATCCGGTAGCTCTGATACCATGTAGGAAAGCAAGAGTCAAGTCACCAAGATCTAGTTATCAATCAATCTCCACAGAAAACAAGAGAGAAGAGGTTGGGCTGGGCGCCCAACTCTAAGAGAGAGAGAGAGAAAACAGCAACAAGAGCAATGGAGAGCAATGCTTAGCCAAATTGTAAATATGGAATACACAATGAGCATCAAAGTACTCTACCTGGATGTGACCAAATGCCACCAAACCCTAAGGTTAACCACTTACTAAATGTAGGGCACTCCCAAAAGTCAAGATAGGGCCCCTAAACAAAATTAGACACCTAAGGACCCACGAGTTAGTACATGACCAAAATTGGGTCCAACTGAACTTGAGACAAACTTAAGATGGCCTAAATAACTAAATACCCATGGTTACACAAATCTCGACCTTTTGGGTCAAAGTAACCTATGGATTAACTTTAGCATAGTCATTTATTTCTAACAGAATAGGGACCGACATTATGCTAATCTGTAAAGATCACCTCGAGACTTTCAAGTGGGGGATTGGGTATATTTGAGAATCCCGAAGGATTCTAGTGTAATGTGTACCGACAAGCATTACAAATTGTCTCCTAGATACAGATGACCGTATCAGATCTTGAAAAAGATCAGATCCTTAGCTTACCAATTGGACCTCCCGGAAGGAACTCAAGTGCATCCGAGTTTTCACGTAAGCCGACTCATGTGAGTCTACGTGAAAGGGAGTATTTTGATTCTGGAGACCAATTGGACCTGTTAGATGAATCATCGGGCGTGTCTCGACTTGAACCCGAAAAGATCTTGGTTCCGCTGTTGCACGAGCAGCATACTTGGTTGAGCGACGAGATCCTATAAACCCCACAAAACCCGAGGAGGACCCTGTTTTGGTATTTCCCTTATAATCTGTTACAGTAACAATGGTATTACTAGGAGTTGAATAGCTATAGGCAATACCATGCTTTCTTTGTTTCCTGAGTTTTTTCTGAATGTTTAATTTTTTTTTTTCCCGAATGTTTAATTTTTTTGTTTTTTGAATGTTTAATCTTTTTGCTTTCTGCATGAGTTTTTTTTGAATGTCCAATTCTTGCTTCTTCTGCATGAGTTTTTTTCTTTGAATCTTCAATGCTTTTGGTGTTGTTTGCTATCATCGATTCCGTTTCTTTATGATCCATCTCATCCGTTTACTAATTACTAATTACAAACAAATTTTCTACAAAATGATTCGGAAAAAGCTTTGCGGTTTCCCGAAGAGGGCCCAGCCGCCGGGACTCGATCAAAGGACTTTAAAAAAGCACTCAACCGTAGGGGAGGGGGGAGAGGTTCAAAGAAATCTCCCATCTCACTAATATTCAATTTTTTTGAAGTATCATCAGTAGTGTGAGTTTTACCTCGGAAAGGATTAAGCTCTTATCCTTAGGGAATAAGTAGTCACTAATTGCCATGGTGTAGCTTTGGGGTTTTTTACCCGTTCGATATTTGGTTTAAATTAGTCTTTTAGACCCTTCAGTGTATTTGAATCCTAATGTTGAACAGCAAGATTTTTAACGGCGACGAACTAAAGTACCTCGAGTATTGTGATCATCTTCTTCATATTCCGGAAGGAAATCATATTCTTCGGGAGGGAAATCCTCCCGCCACTTCTGATGTAAGACTTCAAGAATAATAATCAACCTCTGTTGGAATAAAGACCTAATCCCATTTTCTAGAAACAGATCCTCTTTCCATAAATAAATTGTCCACCGAGAGTTCGTTAGGAACATAACAACCATGGGCCACCAGGAAATAAATTTTAGGTGACGTAAATAGTTATGCTCCCGGTAAAAATAGAATAATATTCAAGTCCGATTTTTAAAATCTGGATTTCATGAGGTATCGGATGTTCATTTCAGCCCTTGGGAGCCGGAAAAGCGGGCTTGTCCGTTTCATGGAAGAGTCAAGTGGAGATAATCGTTAATACATTGGGTACAAATTACGGAATGGTCACCGGGCTTTATTACGCAATAAAAACATGCCGTCGGTTCGCATACAGCTGTTGTAATGGGGATATGCCATCTAAACATCAATGGCCCCTAGAATACGGATAATACACCGAAACATCACCAAAAGTAATTTGACTTGAGTTGTTTTATGCGAAGTAAGTACTGTAGTAGCCCCATGCATGGGGCTACTAGTGAAATAAGACTAAGAACCAGAAGAAAAACCCAGAGAGGTGTATAAAGTAAATGGCCTAATGTTTTCCAAATTAGTCCAACTTTGTATTTTTCCAGCAAAAACTTTATATGTTAGAGTAGTTGTATTCAATTTTGTTGGTGATATTGGAACGTAATTGTTATCTATAATCAAAATTTTTTTCCACGAACAAACAAATAAGTCCAGTAATACTACCTACTGGTAAATAGTGCAATACATTCTTGTAAGTAAATTCGTGCTATTTTGATATTTAACAGCATAACTACAGAAAGAGATGAAACGGCAGGCAGTAGCTCTACATAAAACGCTGATAAAATCATAGCAAAGAAGTCAAGACCTAACAAAAAAAGTAAACTTGAAGGAAGTATGGCAAAAAAGGCTGGATAAAGAGTGAATGCACCTAAATTTTGGCACGTGTAACCATAATGCCAGGGACTAAAGCAATGCTCGGAGAAACGGAAAAGAATATCACAGTGTGTTACTCATTTTTTTTGAACGGTACTTCTCCGTATTACTCCCAAGGATCCACCCCCCTTATATGTTTGCCTCTAGGTGCAAACAACCACCATCCAAGCAAATCTTTCGAAGCTAACGTCACAGCAGCAGCTGTATGTAAACGGTGCCCTACAGCCTGCGGGCTGAGGTCAGGGAATGGATTATGAAAACCTGACTGGTGCTCCGCCCAGGACTAAGTCCAACAAGGGCGGAGCGGAGAAAAGCCAATGCTTTCTCTGAGAGCTGGAAGTTCTTCAAAGGTATGAAATGCTGGAGGGCTTCGTACCATCCATTCGAGTGTGGTTGAATCCTGTTAAAGCCCAAGGACTTGGAGCACCCTCGTTTTCACTGGTTGGAATAGGAGGAAAAACCACTACAAATAAACAAAAAAAGCCTTGGTTGGCAAAGCCCACCCAGTGGGCTTTGCCCTCCTCCTACAGAAACATTGGCAGCCGGCCGGAACTTCTAAAGGCATTCCGTCCAACATAAGCATCTAGACGGGATATGAGAACTAAACGATTGAGAAATCGTATAGGTATCGAGCATCTGGTTCATGGAAGGGTCGCACAGACGATGATGGTTCCTGGGAACATGAAGAGAGCTTAAGGAGGAACTTCTCTAGTTTCAAGTTACGAGGACATAACTTGAATAAGGGGGGAAGAATGTCATGCCCACGATTGGTCTTGAGTAGCGTGTCCACGCTAGGGATAAGTAGACCAACAACCTGTAAGTTAATTGTGACTATAAGGGATTTGGGGCCCTTGTGTGTATATGGTCATAATAAATGGTTGTAGGCTTAAACTCATGATGGTGGATTTAATGGGTCTATCAGTGAGTCATTGAGGAACTGGATGACGTGGCCCAGATAGGCTGCAGAGGTGTCTAGTGAGTGTCACAGTGCACTACTAGTGGTGCATGGGCCTTGGAGGGTATAAGTGTTCCTATTGGGCTCTCACTAGTGTATGCTTGATTGTGGTGCTAGTAGCCGTATGCTGTTGGTGTGAATCCTCATTCCTCTTTGAGATTGATCCATAGCTTGGGGGCTAGATGCGTTCGATCTAGGATTGGTTGGGTTGGTTTGTCCACCCTCTGTACCCTTTGTGGTTGCTTAGGATCCTTGGTTGAGGACTTTATATTGATACCACACAACCGATTACACTTCAAAAAAGTGATTCTGTGGAAGAGGAATTCAAATTTTCACCACTTGTTGCTTACTCCAACAATTCCTCAAAAAATGTCGAGATTCCCTATCACACAACGGAAAAATCCCCACACAATTTGAGATTCCTTCTTGAGCACAAATCAATGGCAAAACGAGCAACCACAAAGGGTATAGATGTTTGAAAAACCAACCCAACCAATCCTAGATCGAACGGATCTAGCCCCCAAGCTATGGATCAATCTCAAAGAGGAATGAGGATTCACACCAGCAGCATACGGCTACTAGCACCACAATCAAGCATACACTAGTGAGAGCCGGCACCACTAGTAGTGCACTGTGACACCTCACTGGACACCTCTGCAGCCTATCTGGGCCACATCATCCAGTTCCGTAATGACTCACTGATAGACCCATATAAATCCACCATCATGAGTTTAGGCCTACAACCATTAATTATGACCATATACACATAAAGGCCCCAAATCCCTTCTAGTTACAATTAACTTACAGGTTGTTGGTCTGCTGATCCCTAGCATGGACACGCTACTCGAGACCAGTCGTGGCCTCACATGACAATAAGCTTCTACTTAACTCCTCAATAAATATGTTCTTGACGGTAGCTATACTGAGATCAATCTCTGAGAAAAGAGGCATGCTCCAATTGTTCAAATAGGTCAGCGTCAATTATTTGTGGTAAAGCACATATATCTGGCAGATATCTTGGTAAGAATCGTTGCACAAACTCTGAGCACTATTTTTTATCAACAAGCTCAACTCTACTAGAACTCATGAAACCTCTCTGTAACAGATTAGGTACTTGCTGTGGAACCTTCTAATTGAACCTGGATACACGTTCATTCTAATGGAGATGGGTTGTTGGAGCTACACAGGAAACTTGTCAATGAAATGTAAGATTGTGCAATGGTGGTTAAGATAGTCTAGTACTGCCGGAAATGCTGTGTGACTGCCTATATAGGAATCTTGTACTGCCAGTAAAGTAGATGGTCCCTAAGTGGCTCTACCTAATAGACACTAATAATGGGTGCATCATAAGTCTTGGTGGCTTCTTCGAAAGTGTTTACTAGAAATAGGCTGGCCATGATATCTATATTGTTCTTCTTTCTTAGTAATATAATATGCCGCTGTGCCACAAATTTGAAGATTACACGCCTCCTTTGTTATGCCGGGTAGTATCACAACATAAATATGTTTTGCTTGTGTATTAGGGGACATGCAGATCGCATATGAGATCTTGGTCCAAGTTGCAGCCAGCTGGTTTATTCTGATTTTTCTTATCTCAAGTGGGCATTGATGCCCTGCAGCTATGCTTCTTAGTTGGAGTTCTAGCAAACTGAAGCGATGAACTATAAAGGAAGTAGAGACTTCAATTGATTTGATTTGCTCTTTAGTGTCATAGCCTTCATCATGACGGAGTCTGCTTTCCCCTCTGGAGAAGTGATAGAAAGTCAATACATAGGTGTTTGTACATATGTACACAAGCTAGTGGGGAGATATGTTTGTGCTTGTGATCTACACGAAGTGAGTAGGGTTGTCATGGCATTTGGTCCGTGCCATGCACGATGGAGTTCGTTCAGGACTCTGTGGGTGGACTCCACAGGGTTGAAGATTGCATGCCTTGTTTGATATGTTGGGTAGTATCATGGACATAATGTCAATGTATCATGTAAATATTCACAAGACAGTATCAGAAAGAGGAGAAGGGATCAGGAGACTTTTTTAATTATGAGCAATTCTCCCAACAAAGATCATAATAAAAGTAGAAGTGTGCTGTTTCACAAACTCTCCTTCAAAGGAACTTTGTCACCTGATTTTTTTTACAAGAAAGCTCACAGACCCTTACTAGAATGTACTTGATAAATGAAATACTAGGCTATTTGAAATTTTCTGCCCGTACCCCTTGAACACTAGTGTATCCCATCCATACCGAAAGTGGTGTAATTTTATGATAAAAACTTAAAAGCTAACTTGGGGCCACAAATAAATATAGCTTATTTGTGTGGTGCACGACAAGGATTCCATCTTCAGCAGTAATAGGAAGTAATAGAAGAAGTCGACTTCAAGAAAATTCTGGATTTGCACTTTTTGGGAACCTTCTAGATAGAAGAGCTACACATTTCACCTTGTGAGGACCCTTGTAGATGTAGACACCCTAGTAAAGCCCCTTGCCAACATTGAAATGAGTCCTGACTTAAATGATTACAAATTTAATCTGAAGCTGTTAGTAGTAGTCGTTAATCTAATTATATTTATAGAAAAGATCTCAAACTGGAAATTCAATGTTAGTCCTAGATAAAAATATTCTTAATTACATGGAAGATCGTAACATGAATAGATGCACAAAGAAAGTGATATGGCATTGAAACTTTTTGGGATCTTTCTTGTTAAGCTTATTGTACTTTTTGCAATTTGATCTAATTTCTACCTAGAGGAGCTGGTGCCTTAGTCCACGTAGTAATGATGTTTGATGGGCACTGATGAAGTGAGTTGAGATGTTGTAGCATTTGGTCCACGCTATGCATGATGAAGTTGCTGGTCTGAGACATTTTGGGCAGAGTCTATAAGGTAGAAGATTGCATCTCCTTGAGTAAGAATCAGCAGAGATTATTTGACTTCTGTGTCGTTGAAATTTCCTAGACTCTTAGTATTTTAAAATGCTTTTGAGACAGAATAAGAAAACTGCAATCAGACAATGTTTAGAAAAGTATGTACTATTGGTTTTGTTAAGAGATATATATTAGATTTTGCTCAATCCCAGGTTTAGGCTTTTTCACCTTTCAAAAGGACTGCAATATAACACGATGGTTATAGTTGTTAGCAGAATTTGCCGAGCTCAGACATTTTCAAGTGATGTTTCACAGTTGTATCTCCATGGATCATATGCTTGGAATACTTTTTTGCATGTGTAATTGTTGCATGCTTGTAGTTTTTACAGCTTCTATTGATGCATTGCAGTATACCCCAGCAATTGACATATGGAGCATAGGCTGCATATTTGCAGAGATCTTAACAGGAAGGCCTCTATTTCCAGGAAAGAATGTCGTTCATCAGCTAGATCTTATGACAGACGTGCTTGGAACTCCTCCTGCTGAGTCCATTGCAAGGGTCTGATGCCTGCTTTGTTGCTGTTTGAGATACTGTGCTTCTTTTTGGTTCTCATCTTTATGTTATCATTCACACTGAGATTGTATAATCAGTGATCCCATTCTTAATACCTGTCTGGAAGTAGACCTTTAGTTATGAACAATAGATGCACTTAAAATTTTCCTCTATGCTTTTGGTTCCACGGTGTTCCATCCAGATTCGCAATGAGAAGGCTAGAAGGTATCTGAGCAGCATGCGAAAGAAGCAAACTGTTCCTTTTTCTCAAAAGTTTCCCAATGCAGATCCACTAGCGCTTCGTCTCCTTGAGAGACTACTCGCATTTGATCCAAAGGATCGACCCAGCGCTGAAGAGGTACCTTTGGTGTGGATCTACATTGCTTTCTGCATATCTTTGGAGGATCAATAAAGATAGAGAATTCTATATTACCTTTTAACAATTTGTGCTCCCTTTGTATCTAGTTTCTAACACTCTCAACATTATTTTGCTTTCCCCAATGTTGTAGGTTCATACCTAGTGTCTAACACTCTCAACAATATTTTTCTTTCCTCATTTTTGTAGGCTTTGGCAGATCCTTATTTTAAAGGTTTAGGAAAAGTTGAACGGGAACCTTCAGCTCAACCTATCACAAAGATGGAATTTGAATTTGAGAGACGTCGGATGAACACGGATGATGTCAGGGAGCTGATTTACAGAGAGGTGCAAGTAGCACTTGGTGGTTCTGTTTGGTAATATGCGCATAGTGCGGACATTACGAATTGTGATGATTAAGGCTTTTTTCATCTGCTTGTTGGAAAGAAAATGCGAGTCACTATTACATTCGCATTTTGATTTTGAGAATTCAACTTGTTTTCTTTCTTGGCAGATTCTGGAATACCATCCACAGATGCTAAAAGAATACCTGAATGGCACAGACCATGCAAACTTCATGTATCCAAGGTGTGGTCACATAACTGATCTAGATGTATACTTGAGTTCCATGACAAAGATCTTTGTATGTAATCAACCATCTTGTTATGGTTGCTGGGTTCTAGGTCCTTTGATCTAGAATTTGTTTTTTGATACATCTATTTTTGAGCAGCGCTGTCGATCAGTTCAAAAAGCAGTTTGCTCATCTTGAGGAGCACTTTGGAAAAAGTAGTACAGCTATGCCCCTTGAAAGACAACATGCTTCTCTACCAAGGTAATTGACATCTCTCATAACTATGCTCTTGCTTATGTAATTTCTGGTGTCTAGAGGACACTTACAACAACAATAGCACAGTGAAACATAATAGGCAATAAAAAAGAGTAGTTTTTACTTCTAGTGAGAGCCGTTCTCATATTCTCGTTGCACTTGAACCTTATGTTGGTTGGAATTTGCCAGGCCTGCATTGCTATATTCAAATGTGGTTCCAGCTGCTGATCATATAGCAAGCTCAGGTAGAGACCGCATCATGGAATATCGCAATGATGTTTCTAAATATACAAGAGAATCTGGCAAGCAACTGCAAGAAAGACCCACAGCTTTTGCAGCCAAGCCTAACCTTCACACTTCACAAAAAAATTTGCAAGGTTAGACCTTAGCATGAGTTTAATGCGATCTAGTAAGTTCAACAGGTGCCAGTTTAGTCTGATCCTTGGAAGTTCCTTTTGGCTTTTGCATCTTACGTCCTGAAGTATGCTGTGAAACATTTACTCATTTGGAATTTGTTTCTTAAGGTGGACCTGCAAAGCCCGGAAAAGTGGTTGGTTCAGGGCTGTCAATTGGTGGTGTTGCAACCAAAGATGCAGTTGATTCTAGAAGGCTGGTAAAAAGTGCTAGTGTTAGTGGTTCGCAATATCCAGCACCAATCTATTCGTATGCAAGAAGGAACTATAGTATGACATCAGAGCGGGATATAAAGAAGGACGAATCAGCTGGTGAACTAGATACAGCGAGGTCCAGAACAGACTCGATGGGCATTGGAGTGACACGGAAAGTTGCCGCAATCCAAGGGGGCCGGACGTAGGATGCATCAATACACTTCTTGGATTAGGCATTTAAAATTTACCAAGTTCTCAAGAAGTTTCAGTTCCTGACACCTCAAGAGGACTGTGTTCTAGAACTTGGTTGACAAATCATGAAAAGAATGTCCGCATATGATGACTTACCCCATGATCAGGGGAATGTCTTCTGTATCTTTGACACCGAATATTCACAGATAGTGCAATTTATTTGTTCATCTCATTCTTCCTAAAATAAATTCACCATTTTTTTGTACAGAATATTGCCACAAAGGTACGTCTGTACACTACTGCTAATGTATGTCAAGAAAAGAATTGTGTATTTGAGGGAAGGTAAATGGAAGATTATCTCGTTTGTCTTTGAAAGTAGGGTGTGCAAAAGTGAAGGTCTTTTGATTGGCTTTCTGATGTTATTGTTGAATGCTAAGGCCTTGAACATAAATATTCTTGTTTCAGTTCACATTGACAAATATTCAGAAGGGCCCTTTCAGAGTTTGAACATATGTCACGATCTCTCCAGTAAGGCTGATACTTATTTACAGGATCGGATAGTTTCTGTTCATCTTTTCCTTGTATGTGGAGAACAAAAGAGGTGCATGAATGTGGTTCATAAATCACCTTATCCTGAATTTTTGTGTTGTAACCGAGAGAGTTTCCCATTCAAAGGGAGCTACATCAGTTTTGGAGTTGGGGCACACTATTGAGTAGAGCTTTTTGAGGATGGCAGGCATGACTGCACAGGGATGATATCTTGACCAGATAAGGTTAGAGATGGAACAAGATGTGTAAGATCAGTTCAAGAGCATGCAAAGTGGTTAACCTTTTCAGTTGGCTGTCAAAAGTTGGAAAAGATACTGTTTTTGTGAAGAATATTCTTGGAATGGAAGTATCTATGAAAATTGACAAATTCTAGCTTGATTTGTATATAGTTTTTTGTACACTTTGTAAATCACACATGTGAGAGCATGTTCCCACGTGTGTAGATCAGCCTAGGTAGGTTAGATCCCAATTAGTCAATCTGGTCATGATTGCTAAAATTAAGTGCCAAATTCCATAAATCAAGGAAGTTGGTGATTGACCTAATTACCAAAGTTGGTAGACCTAACCGTTAGGTCAAATTGACATGAGTAGGTAAACCTAATGCTGATTTGACATCTGAACACGTGCTAGACCTGCTCAGCCAGGCCAAGGATAGGATCCTCTTTGTATTATCATTGATCCATTCCAATTGTGAGAGATCAAGATTTTGCAGTTCATTGACAATCTCGAGTTTCTACTCTATTTGTATGATGATTTTGTAAAGTGTATGCTACTAAACTTAGTGAGATCATTCTCTGTTCACAGGTTGTATTACAGGCCGTACCCCACACGTGTGAAGTCGGATTTGCATGTTCAGATTGCTCTTGGTTGAAATTGCCAATCTAGATCAATTTTTGAGTGCCAATTTTGCTATAATTGGTTAATCAATCAATCAATCACTCTTGAGAATCAATTAGAGATTCATTTATGGTCCAATTTGCTATAATTTCAACAATATCTAGGGGCAAGGCATCTATAGTAACAAGAACTGCGATGGTGGTGGTAGTGATTTGCTATGAATTTGATCTTGCAAAAGAAAATGTAGGACATCACATAAAGGGTATACGAGGAGATGAGTTTTATACGAGTACAATTTTTGGTTTTTGTTAGAAAGATACGGGTGTCCTTACATAGGGGAGGTTCGTTAGTTGCATCTCAAAAACATTCGTGCTGTTTTTACATTGCTCGTTTTTTTTGTTCTTACATTTTTGATTTGAAAAAATCCATGATACATACATGTCATATGAAAGCTAAAAAAAATGCAAAATTTGTAACACATTCTCACCATAGGCATAAATTAGCATCATTTTATTTCATCGCCTTTTCACCTTACATTCTAGGATTTTAGCCTAGTAGATTTGTGGCCACAACACTTGTATCTTTTGGGTTCACATCTACTAATTTTGTATCTTTCTAATTTTCAATTATATGCAGTATAATTTTTGTAATCTTATCAATGTACCTATGGTAGGCCCCTCTAACTTCCTATGGCTAGACCTCTCAAGCTTGTGAAGTATATGTATCTTTGTTTTCTTGGAGTAAAATTGTGAATGAGAACATGCTTATTCACCAACTAGTGCTAAGAGTTGTTCCATGTGTTGTCAAGGACTATATTTCATATGGTAGAGCAATAGAAAAGCATGCATAATTAGAAATGATATATCCCATATATGTAAACGACTACGCAATCTGTCAAAGGTTTGATGAACGAGTCTAATTAAATTTTCATTGTATTATTCTTTCACACTTTTCAGATTTTTTTGAACATCCTTATTTTGAATGTATATTTTGGTGAGCGTCGCAATCTTTCTTCGATAAACGTAAAGTTACAATACTCCATACATTTATTTAAAAAATGTTGAGTCCATTAGGTTGGCAAGGTACCTCGTCGGTGTATATAGCAAAGTTTTCTTTGATGATAGACTCCTTTCGCTTTCATTATCCATTTGCATTGCCATATAATTCTTGACATATATTTGTAATTTTGTGTCTTCTATCTCAACACACAAATTTTGCCATTGCAATTAGTGATATTTTTCTAAAAAATTGTTTTGCAACATCTCCCTTGGTATAATATGCATTTATGCAACATCTTCAATGTATGTAGTATTGTGTATTGTATTTTTTGACATCAACATTGTGCTGCATATTGACTCGCACTTTTGCATTAAGAATCAAATCATTGAATGTGCCTTAGCATGCTTTGGTGAATCCATTAATTGTGAAATTTCACACGCGTGGGAATAGCCTAATGTGTGAGAATGATCTCCTAAGCAATGCACTTTAGATCAACACTAGATTGAAATCCAACATCTACGTCAAAATCTAAGGTAAAGAGGCAAAGATAGATGCACAGATTGATAACCAAAGTAGTTTCACACGTGGGAAAAGTACATCATGAAAATTCTAAGGCAAATTAAGCTCCTCTCCTTGGGTAGAGAGAGAATAGAGTAGTTTGCCCTCATGAAGAGAGAGAAGGAAATACAAGCAAAACTTGATTGATTTCACAATTGACTCAAGAACTCACTTAGATTATGATTGGTAAAGAGAGTACATATAAAACTTGTAGAGATCCAAGCTTTAATACTACTGGGCCCCTCAATCCTAGCCTCTCTAATCCTATTGGATGAGTGATGCATCCATCTTACAATTCTATTGAACCCTTCATGTGGATTTCTCAATTTTGATTGGACCCTTTGACTTTTGCCAACACTTTGACTTGATCACTCATCAAATGATATCTACACAAGTGTCACAAGCCGAACTAGCTCAAGTTTGCATCATAAACTACTTTTGGCCAAATTGTGGCTTTACATGTGGAGTTGACCATTTTGCCATCTATACCAATTTTGGCCCTATCAAAGTCCTACACAAAGATGCTTGACATAAAAAACTTATGAAACCCCTAAAGCTATGATAGATAACTTTTTATGATTTTCACACTCCTAAATAGATATCTAATCTAAAAAAGCATGGATCTTGGAATCATTCCAAGATTGGATCTATGTTTGATGAAGGAACTTTTGAGTAGTGGCTTGGTGAGTAGATCGGCAATACAAGATGATGAACCGATATGCTCCAAATGGATCGCTCCTCCAATAAGCTTCTCAATCACAAAGTGGTGTGCCACTTCTATGTGCTTGCCCCTTGCATGGAATATTGGATTATTGGCAAGGGCTTGGGCCAAGATATTATCACAATATATCAATGATAGCTCCTCCTCTTTGATGCACTTTAGCTCCAATAGAATTCTCTTGATCCAAAGCACTTCTTTTGTTGATGTAGTGAGTGCTTTATACTCGGCCTCACAAGAAGAGAGAGAGAGATAGTATCTTGCTTTTCGGAAAGCCAAGATATGAGATATCCTCCAAAAAAGATAGTATATGCACTTGTGGACTTTCGATCCATCTTATCACTTGCAAAGTCCGAATCCGAGTAGCCAATAATGGATAGATCTTCACTCTTGTAAAGTAAACCATAATCATGTGATGAAGATATGTACCTTAGCAGCCTCTTGGCCATCTTCCAATGATGGATCTTTGGATCTTGCATAGATTGGCTCAACTTGGGCACACAATAGCTCAAGTCGGGCATGGTGATGGTAAGCCATATCAAGGAGCCAATAAAACTCCTAAAAAGTGTGATGTCCTTGAAGGATCTTTCATCACCTTTATTAGGATCTTTTGCAATGTGCTCCATTGGTGTATCAATGCCCTTACAGCTTTCCATATGAAATTTTTTCAACATAGCAAGAGAATATCTAGATTGACAAATAAAAGCATAATCATCATGAAAGTCAATCTCTAGGCCTAAGATATAATGGATCTCTCCTAGATCTTGCATCTTAAGCTCTTTTCCAAGTGCTATTTTGGTCTTTTCAACCAATTTGATACAACTAGTCTTCTCCTCCATCACACCTCAAAGCCTTGATCTTCAATGAGAATTGCTTCTCAACATATGCTTTGAAATAAGGAAGTGATCATACACCATAGCTTTAGAAGTAAGAAGATACAACCATGTATATCTTGTGAAATCATCAATAAATGTCACAAAGCAAGTGGCTCCTCCCTTGCTTTTGGATGATAGAATTGCACATCCAAGTGTATCAACTCCAAAGGATGTGTGATTTTGATGGAGGATCTTTGATATGCTTTCTTGTGTGATTTTGCAATTGCACAAGCCTCACATGGCTTGATCTCCCTGGAAAGACTCTTTGGTAAGCCGATAGACTTGGCTTTTTTGATCATAGAAAGCATGGATTTGTAGTTGGGATGTCCCAACCTCCTATGCCATAACTCCTCCTTGGAAAGCTTTGTCACATAAGCAATATCACAACTCTCTCTTGGATCAAGCTTGTATATGCCTCCAAATCTTGATCCATATGCAAGGATCTCATCATTTCTCTTGATAATACAAGTATCAATATTGAATTTCACATCAAGGCCATCATCAAGTAGTTGGCCAACACTTATGAGGTTCTTTGTAAGATTAGACACAAAAATAACCCTGTTGAGAGAAAGAACTTTGGAAGAAGAAGTCTTCAAGGGAATACTTCCTATGCCTTCAATATTGCATTCTTGGTCATTTGCTGTATAGATAGTCATCTTAGCTCCTCTATAAGGCATAATAGATGTGAAGGACTCCTTGGAGCTACACATATGTGAAGATGCTCCACTATCAATGTACCAAGATCCACCCTTCTTAAAAGGTGTAGATGAAAAACTAGAGACCATAAGAGATCCCTCTCCATCACTTGCAATAGAGTCTTCTTTCTCATTTGAAAGTTTGGCTTGCTTGAATCGATTCTTCTTCTTGAAACAATTTGTAGCATAGTGACCCTTATTGCCACAAAAAAACCATTTAATGTTTTTCTTCTTCTTTGAGGTAGAAGCATGAGAGGAATTGTTATGGCCATATTCACCTAAGAACATGGAATAGTCCTAATATGGTAGACCGGCCCTCCAGTGTTCGAGATTATTGGTCACGCCTAGATGTTATTCCACGTCGAGGCCCATTGGTGACTAATGACCTTGAGAGGACCTAGACACTCTAATTGAGACATATGGAGTAGAGCATTGTACGTGTGAAGGTATGAATGAAGAGTTGTGACCTGAATTCGATAACCTTCTCCAATCCTATGCCATTAAGGAGGAGCTACCAAGTTTTGAGGCTCTCCAAAGTGTGCTAAATTCTGAAGAATCAAGACAAGAGTACAAGCTCTTGAGGATGGACACGCTTTCTCTCACTCATAATGATGGAAAAGCCATTTTGCCAAGGACACGCACAAAGGGAGGAGCAAGAACCAATATCAACAATCCTCAAGCAAGGACAAAGCCAAATCCGAAGACAAAGATGAGGAGGAAGATGATTCCTTTAATGCTTCATCATCCAAGCTCAAGAAGAAGAAGATCAAGTGCTTCTATTGTGGCAAGAAAGGCCCAACATCACCAATGAGAAGGAAGACACTATTGCAAGTGATGGAGAGGGATCTCTTATGGTCTCTAGCTTCTCATCAACTCCTTTCAAGAAGGATGGCTTATAGTGGAGCCTCTTTACATATGTGTAGCTCTAAGGATTCTTTCTCTTCTATTGCACCTTATGATGGAGTCAAGAAATCAATATACACTGCAAATGATTTTGAATATCCTATTGAAGGCATAGGCCGCACATTCCCTTAAAGCTTGCATCCTCTAAAGTTCTTTACGTGCCTAAACTTACTAAGAATCTCATTAGTGTTGGCCAATTGCTTGATAATGGCCTTGATGTAAAATTCAATGTTGATACTTGCACTATCAAGAAGAATGATGAGATACTTGCATTAGGATCTAGATTTGGAGGCATCTATAAACTAGATCCAAATGAATATGTGAATGCTTATAATGTTGCTCTTGTGAACAACCTCTCTATGGAGGAATTATGGCATAGGACACAAAAAGCCATTTACAAGATCTTCTATCAAAAGCAAGCATCCTTTGGAGTTAATCCACTCGGATGTGCATTTCTCATCAATTATAAGCAAGGGAGGAGTCACTTGTTTTGTTACTTTCATTGATGATTTCACAAGTTTCACTTGGATATATTCTATGGTGTTTGATCATTTCCTTATTTTCAAAGCTTATGTAGAGAAGCAATTCTCATTCAAGATTAAAGCTCTTAGATGTGATGGAGGTGGTGAATATATCTCCAATAAATTTCATGATTTTTGTGAGCTTGAAGGCATCAAAAGAGAGTTCTCTTGTGCCTATTCTCCATCTCAAAATGGAGTGGCCGAGAGAAAGAATAGATCTCTATGTGAATGTGAAAAATCTATGAGAATTGAGGCATCTTTGCCCAAAGATTTATGGGGAGAAGCCATTAATTGTGCAAATTATCTTTGCAATAGGCTCCCATATATAGCTCTTGGAGGAAAGTCACCATATGAAATCTTACATTTGAAGAAGCCTAAGGTTGATCACCTTAGAGTTTTTGGATGCACATGCTTTGCCCATATTCCCTTGGAAACAAGGAAGAAGGAAGATCATAGTGCATGCAAAGGAATCATGGTTGGATACTCATCCACCAAAAAGGCCTATAGAGTCTTTGTACTCTCTACTTCTCAAGTTATTGAAAGTAGACATGTTGTCTTTCATGAAGATCAACATTCATCTTTTGAAGAGGCCGCGATCAAGAAATCTATGGATGCATCACCTATTATTGATTTTGAAGACAATTATGATGTGATCTATTTGGAGCATGTCAACTCACCAAGCCTTTGAGAAAAAGTGCTTTCATTAAGCATAGATCTAATCTTGGAGTTATATCAAGATCAATGCTTAAATCTTCATAGATAATTTTTTGGGAGTGTGAAGAATTGAAAAAGATTATCTATGTTAGATATAGGGGTCTTATGTTTTTTATATCAAGCATCTAGGTGTAGGATGTTGATAGGACCAGATTTGGCATAGACGGCAAATTACCCATTTCCACTTGTAATGCCACTATTTAGCCAAAATAGAGTAAGAGGATAAACTCGTGCCAATTAGAGTCTAGATTAGTGTAATACTTTTGTTTGATGAAATTTAAGAGGTCCAATAGGATTTAGAGGTGGAACCTTGAGGGGTCCAATAGAATCTAGAGGTGAATGGATCAATGGTCCAATAGGATGAAGAGGTGGCAAAAGTGTGGTCCAATCATAAGCTTTGTGGTAGCTTGTGGATCTACTAGTATCATTGTACTTCTCATTTGGATCCAATTGATTAAGAGATTGAGTGGATTTTGAGTGTAAGTGATTTTCTAGCTTTCTCTCTCTACTCGAGAGCTCATGATGATTTTCTCTCTCTACCCAAGGAGAGCAACTTGTTTTTATTTAGGATACTTTTTGGATACTTTCCACACGTGTGAGTGAGAGTTGGAAGTGATTGAATGCATGTAGTAGTGTGTTCTTGCCATAGAATCAAAGATAGATCTTGAATCTCAATCTAGTCTTGATCTTGGTGCATCTACACACCTTAGGAGATCACAAGTACATGTTGTGGACAGTCCACGTGTGAGTTTAACAATGAAAAGCAGCAGATGCATGAGTATCCCTACCATTCTATTATAGGATCTCTTTATGTACGCCATGATCTGTACCAGACCAAACATAGCTTTTGCAGTCAGCTCTCTCAGTCAGTTTATGACTAATCCTGGTGTAACACATTGGAAGGCTCTTATCAGAGTCATGAGATATTTTTGAGCTACTATGGACTTTTGCATTTGTTATGGAGTAGTCGACAACGACAAACTCAATTTACTCAGTGGTTACACATATGCAAGTTGGGCAGGAGATGTAGACACTCGTAAATCCACTTCAGGATTTATATTCTTCCTCACCAATGGTCCAATTTCTTGGAACAGTTGCAAGAAATACTCAATAGCTCTATCTTCCACTGAATCAAAGTATATCGCAGCCTCTCAAACTACAAAGGAAGCAATTTGGCTGAGGAACTTCCTCTCAGACATCCGTCTGAATCAATATGCTCCGATGACATTATTTTGTGATAATCAAAGTGCCATTGCTTTGTCAAACAACCCTAGATTTCATTCTAGGAGTAAGCACATTGAACTGAAGTATCATTTCGATTGTTTATCCAGTTCTGCGGATTTTCTCGTGTCTTTACTCTATAGATTTACAAGTGTTTTTACACAGTCTACAGAAATACACGGAGTTTGACAACAATGTCGCATTTTCTCTCTCTACAATCCAGACATTGTCGCATGTCAAGAATTACGTATAAAAATGTAGTGTCGTCTTTTTTGCATTTTTCGTCTGTCAAGAATTACGAGTAAATATGCAGAGTCACATTTTTCAAAGTGCCTTATATGTTAAGAAAATGACTCTGGCAAAGTGTGGGGCTTAATGAGATTCAAAGACACTATCGAGTTTTTCGCTAAAAGGCGACATTGTCGTCTTTTTGCGACACTGTCACCTGTGGTAGTTTTAGTTCATTTCTGCAAAGTGACAGTTTTAGTTCGTTTATGCAGACAGACTATTTACGGCCAATTTTCACTGCTTATCAACAATCAATTTCTGAGAAAAAACTGGATGAATGCCAGCGGGCACCAGCCAACTAGCAATCTCATTTAACGACCTAATCACTTAGTATAAATCAGTTGTTCGTACATCTCTTTTCAAGTCCTAAAGCTCTCAAGTTTTGAAGTTTTTGATCAATAGATTAGCAAGTATTGAATAGTTAGCTCTCTCTCTCCCAAGCCTACGAGCTTGAACACTCCTAAGCATTCTAGAGTTGTTTAGAGATTGTTATTGCGCTTACTGCTTATCAGCATTGCGCTTAATTCAGACTTTCATTTTAGCCACTCAGAGATAGCTTAGAGTACGCTTCTTCGATTTGCAACTTATTGTACTCATTTACTTCTATTTCATTTTCATACTGAATCAATACTATCTTTTATTGCGTTCAGGTTTGTTTCAAAATGTATGTGTTTCTGTAGTTCTTCACGACTAATTATTTGTCTGATAATTCAATGCATTATTGTTTGGCTACGTAATCACTGTAGTACTGATGATTTCTATCACTATTATTTTGTTCGAAATTGATAGGCGTAGTCATGCATGAAGAAAGAGAAAGATAGTCGATTCCGCTACGCACGATAAGTTTTCTTTCTTGTCGTTCGAATTCTTTTTATTCAAATCTTATTTGACCTATCTTTTGCATACTCTTTCCGACAGTAAGATCCACACAATCTCAAGTATGTGCTGGAGTAAAGAAATTTAGAGTTCAAACAACATATCTAGATTCTTAACTCACCCAATTGATCAAGAATTATTCATTATCTTAAGAATGCTCACATTTCCATATATTCTTTTAATGACATTTAAGTATCAATCTATGATCTGTCAATCATAAATATTTAGAACCTTATGATTCGTCAATCATAATTTATAGGGTTCCAAAACCATACTTGATCACTAAAAAATACTGGAGTATATGCACAACATACAGCTCAGAAAATATAAGAATCATTCTGAAATCTTTTCCACAAGGAAAATCATTGGATTTCAAGAAAATTCTTCCAACTTGATTCTTAATCAGATTATGAGTTCCAAATTCTACCATCAACCAAGTAATTAAAGAACATTATAATATCAATCTTTAACAACATAAACTTTATACAACCTCCTAGAACATCTAGATATTACAAAGTTCTACTGAATTCCAAAAATTCAGTTTACCATTCTTGGAACCATTAGGATCCGGTATCCAATTGAGCTCTTTGGAATACAATTGCTAATGTGTTAAGTTTATTCCTCAACTGAGAAATACACATCCAAGAATTCAGTATCCTATGCACACAATTTTACAGATGAATCAAAATGACTCATAAATTATGTGTCTTTAAAACAATACACACAAAACAAATAGTTTCCGTTGAATTCTCTTCACATTGTCTGTTTTACTAATTAACTTTTACAGGGGCAAAACAACTACTCAAGCTAATTGCCCATGATTTAAAAATCTTAAATGTCTAGGTGCAGCTCTTGATTGTACTAGTAGAACACCGCATTTAGATCCTTATCCAAATCATTTTTAAGTTAACCTATAGATCTATCAAAACAGATCTATTATTCAAAGAGCATGCTAGGGAATCAAATTGGCAAACAAATCAAAGCACTGAGGTCAGATAACGGGGGAGAATACATCTCCAACGAATTCAGGGACTATTGCCTTAACAATGGGATTGAGCAACAATACATCACTTCCTATTTGCCTCAGTCATTGTGGTCTTGCTGAGAGAAAGAACAGAACCTTAGTTGAATCGGCAAAGTGCATGTTATCACATGCGACACTTCCAAAGTGCTTCTGGACTGAAGCTGTTTCAACAGCAACCTATATTCAGAACAGATGTTCCACTAAAGGCCTCTCAGACAAAACACCATTCGAAGTTTGGACAGGTGCCAAACCTTCTTTATCAAACTTACGAGTTTTTGGATGTACTGATTTTGCGCAAATTCCTCGTGATCTCAGGAAGAAGCTCGACTTTCAGAGTATCAAGTGTGTTTTCATCAACTACACTACTTCAGATCAAGCCTACAAGTTGTTCGATCCCATTGAGTCAAAGATATTTACTAGCTGGGATGTCATCTTCATCGAAGATCAGTTTCAAGACCTCAAAGGAAAGGGCAGTTCCCATGTAGCCGACCTATCAGATTCTCCTGATGTTTTGAACTTTTCAGTTCCTCAGTTGACTATTCCTATTGAAGGTCCAAGCTCCTCTACTCTTGACAAACAACAAATCAACGACGGATCAAAAGATGATGATGTTGCAGATTAGCAACTACAGTATGATGGACATAATCAACTTCATGTATTACCTAGAAGATCTTCAAGAACTAGCAGACCACCTAACCGGTATATCGATGAGTCTGCAACTTATCTTGTTCAGAAACCAATGTTTGTCCAAGAGGCACTCTGTCAGCCTGATTCAAATCTCTGGAAAGAAGTTATGGATAAAGAGTATTCATCTCTTATCAAGAACCAGACATGGACGATTGTCGAACTACCTACCAGCATAAACGTAGTTGATTGCAAATGGATTTTCAAAGTCAAGTACAATGCAGATGGTAGCATCAACAGGAGAAAGGCAGGACTTGTAGCCAAAGGATTTTCTCAGGTATACAATGTTGATTACACTGAGACCTTCAGTCCAGTAGTCAAGCATTCTTCTATTCGACTTTTGCTATCATTTGCCGCTGCAGTATATTTGAAAATGCATCAAATGGATGTATAGACAACACATCTCAATGAAGTTATCGAAGAAGACATTTACATGGTGCAACCCCAAGGTAATATTATCGAGGTAGACACAATCATGTTTGTAAACTCCATAAGGCACTTTATGGCTTGAAGCAATCTGCTCGAGCATGGTTTCAAAGGATCAATACTTTCCTTATTGATCATGGCTATGCACCTAGCTCTTCAGATTCAAATGTATATATCAAAGTAGTGCAGCAGTCTTTTATCATTATCACTTTATACGTGGATGATACATTGCTTTTCAGCAACAGTACCGATTTGATAAAAGAAGCCAAGACAATGCTATCTTCCGAATTCGACATGATCGATCTGGGCGAAGCTCATTTTTGCCTTGGTATACAAATCCATAGAGACAGAAAACAGAAGTTGGTCTACATAACACAACAGAGGTACATCTACAACATGCTAGTAAGATATAATATGATGAATTGCAAGTTAGCTCTCTCACCAATGGAACCAGGACTCAAATTGTCACATGACTAGTGTCTCCAAACAATTCATGAGAAGCAGCATCGTGAGTAGCCTTACCATTCTATTATAGAATCTCTTATGTACGCCATCATCTGTATCAGGTCAGACATAGCTTTTGCAGTCAGCTCTCTCAGTCAGTATATGACTAATCCTGGTATAACACATTGGAAGGCTCTTATCATAGTCATGAAATATCTTCCGAGCTACTATGGACTTTTGCATTTGTTATGGAACAGTCGGCAATGACAAACTCAATTTACTAAATGGTTACATAGATGCAAGTTGGGCAGGAGATGTAGACACTCGTAAATCTACTTTCGGATTTAGATTCTTCCTCAACAACGGTCCAGTTTCCTGGAACAGTCGCAAGCAATCTGCGATAGCTCTATCTTCCACTGAATTAGAGTATATCGCAGCCTCTCAAGCTACAAAGAAAGCAATTTGGTTGAGGAACTTACTCTCAAATATCGGTCTGAATCAATATGCCCTTTGAAGTATCATTTTGTAAGAAGCAAAGTTCTCAACGAAGAGGTTAGATTACAGTACTATAGAACGCAAGATATGACAGTAGATGTTTTTACTAAAGCATTAAGTTTGGAGTCACACAAAAGATTCTGTGTAGAACTAAGTTTGAAGATCAAGGCATTCAAGGATTCAGATTAAGGGGGAGTGTTGGATTATTCTCCTTCTTACCAATTGACTAATCGGTTTTAATCTTCATCCATTGCTTATCTAGTTCTGCGAATTTTCTCGTGTGTCGATATAGTCTGCAAAATTACAAGTGTTTTTACACAGTCTGCAAAATTACACGGAGTTTACAACAGTTTCTCCTTTTTCGCCTGTCAGGAATCCCATTGAAAAATGCAGCTTCTCCTTTTTCGCATTTGTCACCTAACAGAAATCTCGTGTAAAATCACAGTGTTGCATTTTTTGCTTTTTTCAAAGAGCCTCAAATGTTAAGGAAATGAATCTAGCAAAGTGTGGGACAATTCTAAATGAGATTTTTGGGCACCTTTTCCTTTTTTTCTTTTTTCGTAAAAAACCCTACCGTGTCGGTTGTGGATGTTTTAGTTCATTTATGCAGAGCCACAGTTTTGGTTCAGTTATGCAGACAAAATATTTACAACCAATTCCACCGCTTATCAGCAATCAATGACAAGGACCAGATGGATGCCAGCTGATCACTAGCCAACTGTCGATTGCAATTGATGACCTAATCTCTTAGTATAAATAGCTATTCATATTCATACAATCTAATCATCTGATCATCTAATCATTAGAGTTATCAGAAGAAGTTTTTGTAGAAAAATAGTAATTATTCTTCCACATAGAACACGATGAAAGTTTGAATAAATCAGACTAATATCAGTGTATTCAATCGGGACTGTATCTAATCTATGTACTAATAGAACAGTATTAGATCTGATTGAATATGCATGCAGAAATTATATGCAGAAGTAAGAGACAATTTAAGACAATTTAGACAATAAGAAACTATTGATCAAAAACGAATTTTTATAACTTTGAATCTGATTCATCAATATACATTTCTTGTTGTCTTATCTCGTTGTTGTGTCTCTGATTGAGTGAGTGTGTTACAACGAGTAGTGCACATGTATTTATATTGCTACAGGACAGGTCTTTTGGCCTTTTATTTACAGGTCTTTTGGCCTTTTAATGTTGTAACAATAGATATCTAACCATTTACGACGATTGATATTCTAGTACGTGCTCTGTTTTCAGGGTCGCATAATTTTTGTTCGCGAAGTATTCGCGACAGTCCATCTCTTCGTCTCAGCTTCATGTTTTGCGAATTGTTCGTGACACTTGTCTCTTCGCAACATTTTTGTCTTTTGCAAATTATTCGTGACAGATGACAGTTCTTGAGCTTGAAGAAGAAATCTAGAATATTTTGTGAAGAATTGAAAAAGATTATCTATGTTAGATATAGGGGTCTTATGTTCTTTTTACATCAAGCATCTAGGTGTAGGATGTTGATAGGAATAAATTTGGCATAGATGACAAATTATGCATTTCCACTTGTAATGCCACTATTGAGCCAAAATAGAGTAAGAGACTAAACACGTGCCAATTAGAGTGTAGACAAGTGTAAAGCTTTTGTTTGATGAATTCCAAGAGGTCCAATAGGATTTAGAGGTGGAACCTTGTGAGGTCCAATAGGAAATTGAGGTGTGCTTGAATATAGTCCAATAGAATTAAGAGGTGCATGGATCAATGGTCCAATAGGATCAAGAGGTGACAAAGTATGGTCCAATCATAGTTAAGCATAGTGGTAGCTCGTGGATCTACTAGTATCATTGTACTTCTCATTTTGAAGCTAATTGATTTGGTGATTTTATGGATTTTGTGAGTTATTGGATTTCTAGCTTTCTTCTCAACTCGAGAGCTCAGGTACTCTCTCTACTCAAGGAGAGCAGCTTGTTTTTACTTAGATTATTTTTTGAATACTTCCCACATGTGTGAGTGAGAGTTGGAAGTGATTGAATGGATGTAGTAGTGTGTTTTTGCCATAGGATCTAAGATTGATCTTAAATCTCAATCTAGTCTTGATCTTGGTGCATCTACACACCTTAGGAGATCACAAGTACATGTTGTGGACAATCCACACGTGTGAATTCAACATGGTATCAGAGCCTACCTAAGGTTACCATGCATTTTGATCCATCTAAGTGAAAAATTTTCATCAATCTTGAGCTAGAAGTTGTCAAGGCCCATTTTCCTAGCTATCTTGTTCAATCTTGGATCAAAAGAGATCAAAAGGACATTGATTGGGATTGATCTGGTACTATACGGAATCAAGTGCTCAGACACGTGTGAGGAACATCCAATTTCAGTCTGGAAGTTCTCTCTCATGCTTGATCCATTTATCTTGCTTGATAGCTTGTTTTAAAGCTATTTTTGTCTAGTTTCTAATGCAATCAGTTTCATTCCATTTGGTTGAGCCAATAAGAAGCTATAAGCTTTTGAAGAGGGTTAGGTAGGGCACCTAGACCTGGGTGGACACATCTGGTTTGGTCAAGAGATTGCTTGGTTGATCCAAAATCACAGTTGTATGCTTGCCAATCTCATCTATATGTGATCTAGGCACTATTTTGAGATCTTAGCCATTTTGTTTCATGCAATATCATTGTATTTGAGTCAAATTTGGTTTCTTAGAGTACTTCACACGTGCTAAGAGTGTTTGATCCTAACTTTGCCTATACTCCATCATTTGATGTGAAATAGATCTTGTTTTAGAGAGATTTGTGTAGCTAGTGAGAATCAATTCACAAATAGTTGCAAGATCTTTCATAGGAGGAGATAGTACTCCATTATTGGATCCTATTGAGAGTGTGTAGAAACATTTATTGTTCATCATTTGAGTTTTATTCACTTCAAATGTCTTCAATGGATTCATCCTTGTTGGAACCAAGTGAAAGATTGACCACTTCAAGCTATTCAATTTGGAAAATGAGGATGGAGTCCATCTTGATCCTTCAAGACATGATGGACATAGTTCTTAGCCTTGAAGAAGAACCACAAGTTCTTCAAGAGGTTCAAAAATACAAAAAGAGAGCTAGGATGGCTCTCCACTACATTAAGATGAATGTCTCTAATGAGATATTGAGGGAGATAGGTACTTGTACAACAGCCAAAGAAGCTTGGGATTGTCTCAAGACTATCTATGAGGCTAAGAATACCTCTAGGCTTCTCACTCTTAGGAATCAAATCTTTCAAAGTAGCCAAAAGAGTGATGAGAGTGCATCTAGTTATGTTTTGAGAGTAAAAGATATTCATAGATAACTTGCTTGTATTGGTGATTCCATCAATCAAAATGAGCTAGTTCAAGTCATTCTCAATGGCTTGAGAAGTGAATTTGATAATCTTGTCCAATCCTATGCCATTAAGGAGGAGCTACCAAGTTTGGAGGATCTCCAAAGTGTGCTAATTTTGGAAGAATCAAGACGAGTACAATTTCTCGAGGATGGACAAGATTTCTCTCACTCATAATGATGGCAAAGCTCTCTTTGCCAAGGATAAGCACAAAGGGAGGAGCAAGAACCAACATCTGTTAAAAATTCACAATTCTAGCTTGACTAGTTTTGGTCATATGACTTGTAAATAGTTAGATGGTCATGATGTGGCTTGTAACACGTGCCAAATAGCATAGGATTCCATTCATAAGGATGTTCTCAAGTAGACCTAAGTGTTAGAACCTTTGGAATGAGTCCAAATTATGCTTAGATACAAGGGAGAAAAAATAGGAGCTATTTTTGGTAATTTTTGCATTGTTGAGGGATCTCCAAGATTCCAACCCTAACTTGGTAGGGATGAAAGATCCACCAAAATTAGCATTAGGGATAGGTTTAGGGCTACTCATACCTGCCCAAAACCGTGATGGATCATGTATATATAGGTGATGATATCTCACCAAAATCAATCAAGCAATTTCATGTTTTTTCTCTCATAATGGTGCAATTGCTCTCTATGTTCATAATTGTTTGAGTACTTGTGATTACTAATGATTATAGGATTGAATGTAGGTCTGGTGTACAGTACTCAGACTGTGGGAGGCCGTACTTTCACACGTGTGAAGCCTTCTTCAAGAATTTGGGCCATTTAGTGAGGTTCAAGCATAGATTTTTGATGGATTTTGATGTTTCAACTTGTGCTAATCTTATGAAATCATAATCTATTGTTTTCCTCATCATTTCAAGTGTTTTAGGATCCTTATTTGCTGTAATTTTTACATGGTATCAGAGCCTAAAGGTTGAAATGAGCTAAATCCTTGGTTTTCATTCAATTTGATCACAATTTTTGATCTAAATCTTGTGTAGATTGGATCTTAGCATCTAGTATTGATTCTAGAACTCAAAGTGAGTCAAATACATTGGAGATTGGTGTTGTGTGACTTCATTTTCAGGTGTTTAGGTGTCTAAAACTAGAGGCAAAGTTGAATTCAATTCACATTACCAAGATAGCAAGTTTTGCTTGCTCCAAGCATTGATTTCTAAGCAAGTTTTGGAGGTGATTTCATAGAGGAGGCTTTCTAGCATTCAAGGAGAGGGAAGATCAGAGTTTTGGGGACTCTTCAAGGCTGTTCTAAGGTGTAGTAGACACCTCCTAAAGTGATTTAGGTTCAGTCCAACCATTGCTTGACTTATGCAACAAATTAGATCAATTTTTCATCAATTTTGATCATTTTTTGCTTGTGATTGGATAGTAGATTGTGTTGCATCCTCATTAAGTTCCATTTAGATCTTTTACAAGTGATTTTGGAAGTATATTAGGTTGCTGAAATTAACTCTTGATCAGATCATTTGGAAGCTTTAATGTTCTTTATAGAAAGAGGGGCAATTCTACTAGTATTGTCTACTTCAATCAAGCAAGTGCATTGTTTCTAGTATTCTATAATTTGATTTTGTTAGAGATCATTCTTAGATCTTTATAGGAAGTCTATTACTGATCTTTTCAGGTCCCTAAGAAGTGGGATAAGGTAGACCTTCAATCAAATCAATAGAAGTAACCTTCATTTGTGTCAAGTCCTTGATTAGGAGACTAGATGGCATCTATAAATGCATATCTTTTGGATACTAATGAAAGGCTCAACAAAACTAACTATTCCATATGGAAAGTTAGAATGGAATCTATCATGATCATGCAAGATCTGATGGAAATTGTAAATGGTAAGGAGGGTGAACCTATTCATCCTCAAGAAAAAGCCAAATACATCAAGAGGTGCAATGTTGCACTACATTGCATAAAAATGAATGTTGCAAATGAACTCTTAAGAGAGGTAGGAGATTGCACTTCAGCTCAAGATGCTTGGGAGACTTTGCAAAAGGTCTATGAATCCAAGAACCAAACTAGAATGTTAGCTTTGAAGAATCAAATCTATAGAAGCTATCAAAAGAAAGGAGAGAGTGCACATACTTTTGTCCTAAGAGTAAAGGAATTGAACAAAGAGCTAGCCTTTATAGGTGATCCTATCAAGGATGAAGAGCTTGTTCAACTCATATTGAATGGACTAAGCTTTGAATTTGACAATTTGGTTCAGGGATATGCAATTATGGGTAAGCTACCCATACTTGAAGAACTCCAAGGCACACTCATGGCCGAGGAATCAAGAAGGAGCCAAATGCAAGAGAGGATGGATAGGCTTTCCATCCAAGGTGGAGATGACCAAGCTCTCTTCACCAAAGGCAAAGGCAAGTCCAAAGGCAAAGTATCAACATTTAAGAAGTCTACAAAGCTTGAGGATCAAGAAGGACCTTCAAAGGCATCTCCATCAACCACCAAAGTCAAGAAGGACAAATCAAAGGTGAAGTGCTACTATTGTAGCAAGATGGGGCATTATGCCTCGGAATGCTTCAAGAGGAAGCAAGATCAAAGCCAAGCCAACATGAGCAAAGAGGAGGAGGAGGAGAGTTCACATGAGGACTCTCTCATGATGTCCATATTTTCTTCAACAAGCTTCAAAGGAGAAGATCCTTGGTGGATTGACTCGGGTGCTAGTTCACACATGACTAGTAAAAGGGAGTTTTTCTCTTCTCTCTTATCTTATGATGGACATATAAAGTCTATCTATACAGCAAATGATGAAGCTTGTAAGATTGAAGGAGTTGGTAGAATTCCCCTTTGCTTAGGATCTTCCAAAAAGATCAACATAGAAGGTGTTTTGTACATTCCTACAATAACAAAGAATCTACTAAGTGTTGGCCAAATGGTAGACAATGGTTTCAATGTTGACTTTGCTTCAAATGAATGTTTCATCAAGAAGAAGGGTAAGATAGTGGCTAAGGGCACTAGACTTGGCAAACTTTATAAGTTGGATGCATTTGTGGATACTAATGTTGTCATGTTGGCCGAGAAGAGCAAGATATCTACTTTTACTTTATGGCACAAAAGACTTGGACATGTCAACTCGGGTTCCATGGAGGCTATGATCAAGGAGGAGTATGCTTTAGGCCTACCAAGGTCTATTGGGAAGGAAGACAAGGTTTGTGAAGCTTGTGCCTTATCCAAGGCACATAAGAAGGTGTTTCCTAACTCCATCACAAAGTCATCTCATCCTCTTGAACTCATACACTCAGATGTGCACATTGCTAGCACCAAATCTAATGGAGGTTCATCCATGTTTTTAACCTTCATTGATGACTACTCAAGATATTGTTGGGTGTTCTTACTTTCCTTCAAGTCTCAAGTATTTGATACTTTTGTAAAGTTCAAGTTGTTTGTGGAAAATCATCATAATCATAGCATCAAGATTCTTAGAAGTGACAATGGTGGAGAATTCATCTCCAATGAGTTCAAGGCCTTTTGTGAGGAGGAAGGGATCAAGAAAGAGACTTCTTGTCCTTACACTCCTCAACAAAATGGAGTTGCTGAAATAAGGAATAGAACATTATGTGAATGTTCTAAGGCTTTAAGATTAGATGCTTGTTTGCCCAAATCCTTTTGGGGTGAGTCTCTTGTATGTGCAAACTACTTGATGAATAGGGTGTCTTGCAAAGCAATTGAAGGCAAAACTCCTTATGAGATGTTGTATGGAAAGAAACCCAATCTTAATCACTTGAAAGTTTTTGGGTGTATATGTTATGTGCATGTGCCATTGGAAACAAGAACCAAGGAGGATCCATCTTCCACAAGAGGGATCATGCTTGGATATGCAAGCTCAAGCAAGGGCTACAAAGTCTATCTCCCATCCTTGAACAAATTTGTTGTTTCAAGGGATGTCATCTTTGATGAACATCATATGCATATGCTTGAAGAAGGCTCAAGTGCTCCAACAATCAAGAAGAAGATGGCCGAGGAGCAAGATCTTGGTTTTGAGGAGGAGCTCATGGAGGAGCAAGCACCAAACCCACCTATCACACCAAGGAGATCTTCAAGGGCAAAAGTGGAGCCATCAAGGCTCACATATCAAGGCAAAGGACAACAAGTTGAGGGTATCTCATCCACTTCTTATGCTTTATCTAGTTTTGAAGAACCGGCTAATGTTGAAGATGCATTGGACTCCAAAGAATGGTATAAAGCTATGTTGGATGAGTATGATGCCTTGATTGAGAATGAAACTTGGTTGCTTGTTGAGAGACCTCAAAGGAATGTAATAGGATGCAAGTGGGGCTTCAAGCTTAAGTTGAATGCAAATGGGAGTGTTAACAAACATAAAGCAAGATTAGTTGCAAAAGGTTATGCTCAAGAGAGAGGGATAGACTATGAGGAAACTTTTGCACCCGTGGCCAAGATGGTCACAATAAGACTAATCATTGCACTTGCATCACATTTTGGATGGATTCTATGTCAAATGGATGTCTCTAATGCTTTCTTGAATGGTTTTTTTGAAGAGGATATCTATATGGAGCAGCCACAAGGGTTCATCAAGCATGGAATGGAGAACAAAGTATGCCATCTCCAAAGAAGCATCTATGGCTTGAAGCAAGCCTCGAGATCTTGGAATTCAAGACTACATTGCTATCTTATTTCACTTTCTTTTGTTCAAAGTGAATATGATCCTACTCTTTACATTAATTTTGATGATGTTGGTATTGTACTTTTACTCATTTATGTAGATGACATCATCATTAGTGGAAATAGTGTTGATGGTATTGAAAAAATCAAGATAGATCTATCCTTAGAGTTCAAGATGGTAGATCTAGGGTGTCTTCACTTCATCTTAGGCATAGAAGTACTTAGAGGGTCTGATTTTATCTTTATAAGTCAAGTAAACTATTCTCAAAGTCTTTTGAAGAAGTTTAAGATGGAAGTATGCAAAAGTGTTGACACACCAATGGAGCAAGATGTAAAAGTGCCAAATGAAGATGATGAAAGATCCTTCATGGACATCACTTTGTTTAGGCAACTTATAGGTTCCTTAATGTGGATCACTATAACTAGACCAGATCTTAGCTTTAGTGTATGTAGGTTGAGCCAATCCATGCAAAAGCCATTGAATATCCATTGGAAAAAGACTAAGAGGATTCTAAGATACATCTCGGGTACATTGGATTTTGGGATTCTATATAGAGGAGATGTGATTAACCTTCATGCATTTAGTGATTCAGATTTTGCAGGGGACAAGAGGGATAGGAAATCAACAAGTGCCTATTCAACTTTCATAGGATAAGGTGTGGTTTCATGGCTTTCAAAAAAGCAAGAAACTATATCTCTATCTTCAACCGAGGCCGAGTACAAAGCTTTGACAACCACTACAAAGGAGGTACTTTGGATCAAGAGATTATTGGTGGAACTAAAGATCATGGATTCAGAGGAGGCACCAATCATCTACAATGACAATATATCAGCCCAACACCTTGCATCTAGCCCAATCTTCCATGCAAGATCTAAGCACATTGAGATATGCCATCACTTTGTGAGAGAGATGGTGCAAGCCAAGGAGATTGCTTTGGAGCATGTTCCAAGCAATGAATGTGTAGCTGATCTACTTACTAAACCACTTCAAAAGACATCTTTTATGAATTTCAGATCATCACTTGGAGTGATTAGTAAAGCAATGATTTAACCAAGCTAGATAGTGAGGAGGAGTGTTAAAAATTCACAATTCTAGCTTGACTAGTTTTGGTCATATGACTTGTAAATAGTTAGATGGTCATGATGTGGCTTGTCACACGTGCCAAATAGCATAGGATTCCATTCATAAGGATGTTCTCAAGTAGACCTAAGTGTTAGAACCTTTGGAATGAGTCCAGATTATGCTTAGATACAAGGGAGAAAAAATAGGAGCTATTTTTGGTAATTTTTGCGTTGTTGAGGGATCTCCAAGATTCTAACCCTAACTTGATAGGGATGAAAGATCCACCAAAATTAGCATTAGGGATAGGTTTAGGGCTACTCATACCTGCCCAAAACCGTGATGGATCATGTATATATAGGTGATGATATCTCACCAAAATCAATCAAGCAATTTCATGTTTTTTCTCTCATAATGGTGCAATTGCTCTCTATGTTCATAATTGTTTGAGTACTTGTGATTACTAATGATTATAGGATTGAATGTAGGTCTGGTGTACAGTACTCAGACTGTGGGAGGCCGTACTTTCACACGTGTGAAGCCTTCTTCAAGGATTTGGGCCATTTAGTGAGGTTCAAGCATAGATTTTTGATGGATTTTGATGTTTCAACTTGTGCTAATCTTATGAAATCATAATCTATTGTTTTTCTCATCATTTCAAGTGTTTTAGGATCCTTATTTGCTGTAATTTTTACAACATCAACAATCCTCAAGCAAGGACAAAGTCAAATCCAAAGACAAAGATGAGGAGGAAGATGATTCTTCTAATGCTTCATCATCCAAGCTCAAGAAGAAGAAGATCAAGTGATTTTATTGTGGCAAAAAAGGTCATTATGCCACCAATTGCTTCAAGAAGAAGAATCAACTCATGCAAGCAAACATTACCAATGAGAAGGAAGACACTATTGCAAGTGATGGAGATGGATCTCTTATGGTCTCTACTTTCTCATCTACTCCTTTCAAGAAGGACGGCCTATGGTATATCGATAGTGGAGCCTCTTCACATATGTGTAGCTCCAAGGACTCTTTCTCTTCTATTGCACCTTATGATGGAGTCAAGAAATCAATATACACTGCAAATGATTTTGAATGTCCTATTGAAGGCATAGGGAACATTCCCTTGAAGCTTGCATCCTCTAAAGTTCTTTCTCTCTCTAAAGTTCTTTATGTACCTAAGCTTACCAAGAATCTTATTAGTGTTGGCCAATTGCTTGATAATGGCCTTGATGTAAAATTAAATGTTGATACTTGCACTATCAAGAAGAATGATGAGATACTTGCATTAGGATCTAGATTTGGTGGCATTCATAAACTAGATCCAAATGAGTATGTGAATGCTTGTAATGTTGTTCTTGTGAACAAGCTCTCTATGGAGGAATTATGGCATAGGAGGTTGGAACATCCCAACTACAAATCCATGCTCTCTATGATCAAAGAAGCCAAAGCTATTGGCTTGCCAAAGTCACTCTCCAAGAAGATCAAGCCTTGTGAGGCTTGTGCTATTGCTAGATCTTACAAAAAGCCATTTACAAGACCTTCTATCAAAAGCAAGCATCCTTTGGAGTTAATCCACTCCGATGTGCATTTCTCATCAACTACAAGCAAGGGAGGAGCCACTTGTTTTGTTACTTTCATTGATGATTACACAAGATTCACTTGGATGTATCTTCTTGCTTCTAAATCTATGGTGTTTGATCATTTCCTTATTTTCAAAGCTTATGTAGAGAAGCAATTCTCATTCAAATTAAGCTCTTAGAAGTGATGGAGGTGGTGAATATATCTCCAATAAATTTCAAGATTTTTGTGAGCTTGAAGGCATTAAATGAGAGTTCTCTTGTGCCTACTCTCCATCTCAAAATGGAGTGGCTGAGAGAAAGAATAGATATCTATGTGAATGTGCAAAATCTATGATAATTGAGGCATCTTTGCCCAAAGATTTTTGGGGAGAAGCTATTAATTGTGCAAATTATCTTTGAAATAGGCTACCACATATAGCTCTTGGAGGAAAGTCACCATATGAAATCTTATTTTTGAAGAAGCCTAAGGTTGATCACCTTAGAGTTTCTGGATGCTTATGCTTTGTCCATATTCCCTTGGAAACAAGGAAGAAGGAAGATCCTAGTGCATGCAAAGGGATCATGGTTGGATACTCATCCACCAAGAAGGTCTATAAAGTCTTTATACTCTCTACTTCGCAAGTTATTGAAAGTAGAGATGTTGTCTTTCATGAAGATCAACACTCATCTTTTGAAGAGGCCGAGATCAATAAATCTATGGATGCATCATCAATTATTGATTTTGAAGACAATCATGATGTGATGGGGTCGAGATTTGAAGAAGACTCTCCTCAGATTTTCTCACCAAGAAGATCCATGAGAGATAGATCCGAGCCTAAGAGGCTCTCATATGTTGACAAAGGCAAACAAGTGGATCTTGATTCCATTAACTATGTTTTTATGTCTCTCATGAAGAGCCAAAGAATGTACAAGAGGCACTCAATACCAAGGAGTGGTATGATGCCATGAAGCAAGAGTAAGATGCATTGATCAGCAACAATACCTGAGAGCTTGTATCTCACTAGGATTTACTCTTAGTGACTATGATCCTTCCATGTATCTAAAGTCTGTTGATAGCAATATTGTCATTCTTCTAATTTATGTTGATGACATTATTCTTTGTGGAAGTTGTATCAAGCTAGTTGATGAAACCAAGCTAGCACTTGGATGTGAGTTTAAAATGAAAGATCTAGGAGAGATGCATTACATCCTAGGCCTAGAAATTGATTTTTATGAAAATCATGTCTTTATATGCCAATCTAGATATGCTCACTCTATGTTGAAAAAATTCCATATGGAAAATTCTAAGAGCATAGATACTCCAATGGAGCAAATTGTAAAAGATCCTAATAAAGGTGATGAAAGATCCTTTGAGGACATCACACTTTTTAGGAGTCTTGTAGGCTCCTTGATTTGGCTTACCATTACTAGGCCCGATCTAAGTTTTTGTGTGCACAAATTGACTCAATTTATGCAAGATTCTAAGATCCATCATTGGAAGATGGCCAAGAGGATTCTAAGATATGTATCTTCATCTTGTGATTTTGTTCTACTCTATAAAAAAGTGAAGATCTATCCATTATTGGCTACTCGGATTCGGACTTTGCAAGTGACAAGATGGATCGAAAGTCTATTAGTGCATACACTATCTTTCTTGGAGGCAATCTAATATCTTGGCTTTCCAAAAAGCAAGATACTATCTCTCTCTCTTCATGTGAGGCCGAGTACAAAGCACTCACTACAACTACCAAATAAGTTCTTTGGATCAAGAGGTTATTAATGGAGCTAAAGTGCATCAAGGAGGATGATCTACCAATGATCAAGTGTGATAACATCTCGGCCCAAGCTCTTGCCAATAATCCCATATTTTATGCAAGAAGCAAGCACACCATTTTGTGAGAGAAAAGCTTATTGGAGGAGAAATCTATTTGGAGCATGTCAACTCGTCCTCTTGTATTGCCGATCTACTCACCAAGCCTTTGAGCAAAAGTGCTTTCATCAAGCATAGATCTAATCTTGGAGTTATATCAAGATCAATGCTCAAATCTTCATAGATAATTTTTTAGGAGTGTGAAGAATTGAAAAAGATTATCTATGTTAGATATAGGGGTCTTATGTTTTTTTTTACGTCAAGCATCTAGGTGTAGGATGTTGATAGGAATAAATTTGGCATAGATGGCAAATTATGCATTTCCAGTTGTAATGCCACTATTGAGCCTAAACACGTGCCAATTAGAGTGTAGACAAGTGTAAAGCTTTTGTTTGATGAATTCCAAGAGGTCCAATAGGATTTAGAGGTGGAACCTTGTGAGGTCCAATAGGAAATTGAGGTGTGCTTGAATATAGTCCAATAGAATTAAGAGTTGCATGGATCAATGGTCCAATAGGATCAAGAGGTGACAAAGTATGGTCCAATCATAGTTAAGCATAGTGGTATCTCGTGGATCTACTAGTATCATTGTACTCCTCATTTTGAAGCTAATTGATTTGGTGATTTTATGGATTTTGTGAGTTATTGGATTTCTAGCTTTCTCTCTCTACCCGAGAGCTCATGATGTTTTTTCTCTCTCTACCCAAGGAGAGCAGCTTGTTTTTACTTAGATTATTTTTTGAATACTTCCCACACGTGTGAGTGAGAGTTGGAAGTGATTGAATGCATGTAGTAGTGTGTTTTTGCCATAGGATCTAAGATTGATCTTGAATCTCAATCTAGTCTTGATCTTGGTGCATCTACACACCTTAGGAGATCACAAGTACATGTTGTGGACAATCCACACGTGTGAATTCAACATATTTCGCGAACTGTTCATGATAGTTTTGCGACAGGTGAGCTTAAAGAACAGTCCAGAAGATTTCGTGAATTGTTCGTGACAATTTCGTGACATCTGAGGTTGAACAAGAAACAAAATATTTCCGACAAGATTCTGTTCGCGAATCTTTCGAGCTTCAACAAGAAAGCCACGAGCTTATACATGTAACTGTTTCACAAATCTTTTGAGTGGACTGCAAGGCAAATTTCGTGCATCCTTCGAGGTTGATCACGAATAAAAATATTTCGAGTTCGCGTTCGTTTCTTATCCATTGTCAAGTAAACTGCGTGCTTTGTTAGTAGAATTAAGATTTGTTTGATCAGTTGTTCTACAGCTATCTTTCACTCTCAAAACATAATTAGTGGCACTCTCATCAGTCTTTTGATAACTTTGTCCTTCACATGTGTCTGAACAGAGAATTCCATACAATGTCAGAAATGATTTAATTGAGATAGCATGGGAGATGCAGTCAACACTCTCTAGATCTTGATTTTCATGAAATTTTTGAAACTATGGATGAAAGATGCATCAAAAGACTAGGTAGGCTCTGATACCATGTAGAATTTCACACGTGTGGGAATGTTCTAATGTGTGAGAATGATCTCCTAAACAAAGCTTATGCACTTTAAATCAACACTAGATTGAAATCCAAGATCTATGTCAAAATCTAACGCAAAGAGGCAAAGATAGATGCATAGATTGATAACCAAAGTAGTTTCACACATGGGAAAAGTACATCATGAAAATTCTAAGGAAAATTAATCTCCTCTCCTCGAGTAGAGAGAGAATAGAGTAGTTTTTCCTCTGGTAGAGAGAGAAAGAAATACAAGCAAAATTGACTGATCTCACAATTGACTCAAAAACTCACTTAGATTATGATTGGTAAAGGGAGTACATATAAAACTCATGGAGATCAAGCTTTAATCCTATTGGACCCCTCAATCCTAGCCTCTCTAATCCTATTGGATGAGTGATGCATCCATCTTACAATTCTATTGGACCCTTCATATGGATTTATCAATTTTGATTGGAACCTTTGACTTTTGCCAACACTTTGACTTAATCACTCATCAAATTACATCTACACAAGTGTCACAAGCCTAACTAGCTCAAGTTTGCATCATAAATTACTTTTGGCCAAATTGTGGCTTTACATGTGAAATTCCATAATTATTTATTTAAACATGCTCATTGGGCCATGACCATTTTGCCATCTATACCAATTTTGGCCCTTCCAATTTCCTACACAAAGATGCTTGACATAAAAAACTTATCACACCCCTAAAGCTATGATAGATAACTTTTTATGATTTTCACATTAATGATAATGAGCTTGTTCAATTTTATTTTTAGTGGTTTGTTAGAAGCTTATGCTAACCTTGTACAAAGTTTTGTAATACAAAAGACCTTGCCAAGTGTTGAGGACTTACAAAAAATCTTGGTGGTTGAGGAGCACAAGATTGCAAATGTTCAAGCAAGAAGTGGTGGCACTTCTACTCAAGAAGGACAAGCAAAGGCTTTCTTCTCAAAAGCCAAATACAAGGGCAAAGGCAAAGGTAAGAGATTCAAGAGGAACCATGGATCATTTGCAAGGTGAGAATTCTTCCTTTTGAGGTAAAAAAAACAAGACACGTCTAAGTTAAAGTGCTTTTATTGTGGAGTAAAAGGTCAGATTGCTAGCACTAAGTGTTCTAAGATAAGAAGAGACCAAGGAGCTAAACAAGACAATCTTATTTTGTATGAGGATGAGTGAAATGAATTGATTCTTTGATGATGTCTCCTAGATTAATTTCAAATGAGGGGGATATTGATCCTTGGTGGATTGATAATGGAACAAGCTCCCACATGACAAGTCACAAGGAATATTTTTCTTCCTTGGTGACCTATGATGAAAAAGGAAAGTCATCTACATTGTTACCTCAGTTTTTTTCTCACCTTCTTTATGCGTTTGGGGCTTCCCCTATTGAAATTTCACAATTCTAGCTTGACCATTTTTGGTCACATGCATTGTACTTGGCAAGATGGCCATGTAAATAGATGCCACACGTGCCAAATCACATAGGATGCTTTCCAATAAGTTCATTACTCATATTACATTGTGATAGCATCTTTGAAATGAGGCAAAAATGTGTTTGGATAGGCTAGAGAAATTCTAGGATCTAGAAATAGCATGTTTTTCATTGTTTTTGGATCTCGAGACCTTGACCCCAAGTTAGGGTGGATCCAATGACCTATTAGGTTAGATATTAGGGTTAGGCTATGAAAAGTTCAGAGGTGTCCTAATATGCTCAGATCCGAGCTTGAAATGTATAAATACATGATGGGATCTCCATCAAATCATCAAGAAAAATCGAGGTTTTCCACTTCTATCATCATTGTCTTTTGGTGGCGAGTTCTAGCTTTTGGATGTGAGTGTTTTTATGCATTAATTGCTTGGATTGGAAGGTGCTGAACTTTTTTACAGGTCTGAGAAGCTTGCTGTACTTTACTTTGGTTCATTTGATCAAATCTATGTGCCTAATGTGGAGTTAAATGCCAAATTTGCTAGTTTTGGTATGTAGTCTTGATTCTAGCTTATAGTTTGGATCTAGATCTTTTATTTGTGCATCCTCCATCACTTTTAGGATTTATTGGGATTAAATTTTCTGTAAAATTTTGTCATGGTATTAGAGCCTAATCAAAAGTGAGCTTTAGATCTGATTTTCTCAAGCTTTGATCCTAGATTTGAGTAGTATTAGCTTTGCTCTTGCTACTAGTTGCTAATCTAGTGATTGTACCTTCAAATTTGGTTTCATTTGAGTGATAATAGATCGAAGGGATCTTGTTTTGCTGAGATATAGCTGTTGACCCATTTCCATTCAACCAAACCAATTTAGAAAGTTCTTCTGAGTTGAATCTTGGAGTACATGTCTCCTAGTAGAGATTTTCATAAGGATTTGAGTGCCACCACTCTTTAGAAGTTTGGATCAACCATTTGAGAGCTAATTAGGTCGTTCTTAGGCTTCTTAAGGTCCTAAAATACACCTTTTAGGTTCAGATCAAGTGTTTTGATGAGTTTTTCATCTAGAAATGCAAAACTAGTGAAATTTGGATAGGTTTGTGATTGAATATATCAATGTGATTCAACCTGAATTTAAGAGGCTTTATTTGTAAGACATTTGTGTTTTATAAAGCTCTTTTGGTTCAGTATAGGTGGATTCACCCTTCTTGTGAAGTCGAGATCAAGGAGGAGACTAGTTTGATCAAATCTATAGTAAGTTTGGATCTTGAAGATAGATCAAGCTCAAGATCACCTTAGATCTTGTTGAGAAATCAGAGAGTGATTCATCTCAGGTCCCAAAGAGAGTGGGATAGCTAGTAGTGATCATATCTTGTACAATCTATCTTGTTTCTTTGAATCTATCTCCTTATCATTGAAGATGGCATCCATAAGTGCCTATCTTTTGGATTCTAGTGATAGATTGAACTCTTCAAATTATTCAATTTGGAAGTTAAGAATGGAATCCATCCTTATCATGCAAGATTTGATGGATATTGTGAATGGAGAGGAAGATGAGCCAATCCATCCACAAGAAGCAACTAAATACAAGAGAAGGTGCAAGCATGCACTCCATTGTATTAAGATGAATGTTGCAAATGATTTGCTCAAAGAAGTAGGAGCATGTACCTCAGACCAAGAGGCTTGGGAGACTCTTCAAAAGATCTATGAGTCCAAGAATACCTCAAGGTTACTTTCCGTCGAGAACCAAGATCTTCAATGCTTCCAAGGGAGGAGTGAGAGTGGACATCAATTTGTTTTGAGAGTAAAAGATTTGAACAGAGAGCTTACTTATGTTGGTGAACCTACTAAAGAGAGTGAGATTGTCAAATAGTCTTGAATGGCTTATGTAGTGATTTTACTAACCTTGTCCAAAGCTATGCCATCATGGAAAACTTGCCTACAATTGAAGACCTTCAAAGTGTGTTGATGGCCAAGGAGAGTAGGAAGGCTCATATCAAATCAAGGATGGAGAGGCTCTCCATCAATGATGGTGATGACAAAGCCTTATCTTTCAAGAGCAAAGGCAAAGCAAAGACCAAGGGAGGAATATTCAAAAGGGAGCAAGCAAAGGATGGATATCAAGGAGGATCCACATCCTCATCATCACAAGTCAAGCCCAAGAAGGACAAATCTAAGATAAAGTGCTACTATTGTAGCAAAATGGGGCATTATGCCTCGGAATGCTTCAAGAGGAAGCAAGATCAAAGCCAAGCCAACATTGGACAAGAGGAGGAAGAGAGCTATCATGAGGACTCACTCATGATGTCAACATTTTCATCATCAAATGTCAAAGGTGAAGACCCTTGGTGGATAGATAGTGGGGCTAGATCCCACATGTCGGGTAAAAGGGAGTATTTTTCTCAACTCACACCTTATGTAGGACCTATAAAGTCCATTTGAACAACAAATGATCATGAATGTAAAGTTGAAGGTGTGGGATCCATTCCCTTATGCTTAGGATCCTCCAAGAAGACTAAGATAGATGTTGTTCTCTTCATTCCTAGCATCACTAAGAATTTGCTTATTGTTGGCCAACTTTAAAATCATGGTTTCATTGTGGAGTTCTCTACTAATGTATGCAACATCAAGAAAAGTGGGATGATCATAGCAAGGGAACAAGGTTTGGGAGGTTATTTAAGCTTGATGCTTTTGTAAATCCTAACCAAGTTGTGATGGTAGCTGAGGAGACCAAGATGACCACATTTGACTTGTGGCACAAGAGGCTTGGTCACATCAACACCAAGTCCATGGAAGCTATGTGCAAGGAGGAGCTTGCTCTCGGCCTTCCCAGATCTTTGGCAAAGGAGGAAAGGGTATGTGAAGCTTGTGCCTTGGCTAAGGCACACAAGTTACCTTTTTCAAGTTCAATCACAAAGACAAGTCATCCTCTCGAGTTGATCCACTCGGATGTGCATTTTGCTAGCACAAAGAGCAATGGTGGAGCTACAACATTTGTCACCTTTATAGATGACTACTCAAGATATGGACGGGTATATATACTTTCCTCTAAAGCACATGTTTTTGAGAGTTTTGTAAAGTTCAAGACTTTTGTTGTAAAGCATCATAATCATAAGATCAAGTTCTTTAGAAGTGATAATGGAGGAGAATATATCTCTAATGAATTCAAAGACTTTTGTGATCAAGAAGGGATCAAGAAGGAGTTATCTTGCCCCTACACTCCTCAACAAAATGGGGTGGCCGAGAGGAGAAATAGGACACTATGTGAGTGTTCTAAAGCTCTAAGGTTAGATGCATGCCTACCTAAGTCTTTTTGGCGAGACGCTCTCACATGTGCTAACTTCTTATGTAATAGAGTTCTATGTAGCTCTATAGATGGTAAAACATCTTATGAGTTATTGTATGGAGAAAAGCCTAATCTCAAAAGCTTTAAGGTGTTTGGATGTATTTGCTATGTACATGTCCCTTTGGACAAAAGAACCAAGGAGGATCCATCATCCATGAAGGGGATCATGGTAGGTTATGGCAATGCAAGCAAAGGTTTGTCATTTCTAGAGATATCATTTTTGATGAGACAAGAATGCATCTAACCACTCTATTGAAAGAGAAGTACCCGAGATCAAGGAGGAGCTTGATCATGAGGAGGAGCTAGAACCAAGAACACCAATAAGATCCACAAGGTCAAGGATGGAGCCATTAAGGCTCACATACAAGGACAAGGGTAAGCAAGCCGAGGAAAGTACTTCTTCTTATGCCTTCATCACATCTTTTGAAGAGCCTTCAAAAGTTAGTGGAGCTTTAGAATCAAAGGGTTTCAAGCTATGTGTGATGAGTACAATGCATTGATGGAGAATGATACTTGGATGCTTGTTGATTTACCATTAGAGGAGTTTTGAGTTCCAAAAAGACCCTTTAAGAATTCGTGCAAGATGCCTTTTTTATTATTAAGATATTATAACACTAATACTTTTGACTTGCCATAACTTTTTAATCATAGCTCAGAAGTATATCATGTAACATATCATTTGAAAGCCCTTTTTAAGCGCTTTCCAATGCACCAAACTCCGCTAAATTAGGACTTACCACTAAAAAGCTATGCCATTTTTAGTATGGAATCAAAATGTGGACTCAAAAAGTTACGTTACGTAGATTTCAAATTTGAGTGTTTTGATTGGTCCATGTGTAAGAAAAATTTGTGAAAAAATATAAAAAGAATCTTTACAAAGGGTCTTTTTTGGATTTAGAACTCTTCTAATGCTCTGGATAGGAATGTAATGGATGTAAGTGGGTTATTAAGCTCAAGTTGAGTCAAGATGGGAGTGTTTCTAAGCACAAGGCAAGGCTTGTAGCCAAGGGGTATGCTCAATCAAAGGACATAGATTATGATGAGACTTTTGCACCCGTGGCAAAGATGGTCACCATAAGACTAATCATTGCTCTTGCTTCTCAAATGGATGTGTCAAATGCTTTCTTAAATGGTCATTTGGAAGAGGATATATTCATGGAGCAGCCCGAGGGCTTCATCAAGCAGGGTATGGAAGACAAGGTGTGTCATCTCAAGAGGAGCTTGTATGGTTTGAAACAAGCTTCTAGAACTTGGAACACAAGGCTCAATACTTTTCTTACCTCTATTGGATTTACTCCTAGTGAGTATGATCCCACCTTGTACATAAGATTTAGTGCAAAAGGCATTGTACTTTTATTACTTTATGTTGATGATATCATACTTAGTGGAGATGATTTAGAAGGTGTTGAGAAAACTAAGCTAGATCTATCCAAAGAGTTCAAGATGGTAGATCTCGGGCTTTTGCACTTCATTTTGGGTATGGAAGTACTTAGATCTTTAGATTATGTCTTCATTTGTCAATCTAAGTATGCCATTTCATTACTCAATAGATTTAATATGCATGGATGCAAGCATGTAGAGACTCCTATGGAGCATGATGTAAAAGTGACCAATAAAGAGGATGAAAGATCCTTCAAGGACATTACTCTTTATAGGCAACTTATTGGCTCCTTAATATGGATAACCATAACAAGACCTGATCTTTGCTATAGTGTTTGCAAGCTTAGTCAAAATATGCAAGATCCATTAGTTATCCATTGGAAATGTGCCAAAAGAATATTGAGATACATCTCGGGCACACTAGATTTTGGGATCTTTTATAGAAGTGAATCCATTAACTTGCATGCTTTTAGTGATTCAGATTTTGCAGGGGACAAGAAGGATAGAAAGTCAAAAATTGCCTTTGCAACTTACATTGGAGAAGGTGTGATTTCTTGGCTATCAAAGAAGCAAGAAACAATATCTCTTTCATCAACCGAGGCCGAGTACAAGGCTCTAACAACCACAACCAAGGAAGTACTATGGATCAAGAGGTTGCTTGAGGAGCTCAAAGTGATCAGATCAGGTGTCATTCCGCTCATCTACAATGACAACATCTCAGCCCAACACCTAGCATCCAATCCAATCTACCATGCAAGGAGCAAACACATAGAGATTGCTCACCACTTTGTAAGAGAAAAGGTCCAAGCTAAGGAGGTCTCATTGGAGCATGTTTCAAGTGAAGAATGCATAGCTGATATATTGACAAAGCCTCTTCAAAAGAATGTTTTTTTGAAGCTTAGATCAGCCCTTGGCTTAATTAGTAAAGCTATGTTATCATCTAGCTAGATTGTGAGGAGGAGTATTGAAATTTCACAATTCTAGCTTGACCATTTTTGGTCACATGCATTGTACTTGGCAAGATGGCCATGTAAATAGATGCCACACGTGCCAAATCACATAGGATGCTTTCCAATAAGTTCATTCCTCATATTACATTGTGATAGCATCTTTGAAATGAGGCAAAAATGTGTTTGGAAATTCTAGGATGTAAAAATAGCATGTTTTTCATTGTTTTTGGATCTCGAGATCTTGACCCCAAGTTAGGGTGGATCCAATGACCTATTAGGTTAGATATTAGGGTTAGGGTATGAAAAGTTCAGAGGTGCCCTAATATGCTCAGATGAGTTAAATAGCTCAATTGCACTCCCCATCATTGCATTGTGGAAAATTTCTTTATAGCTTTCACAAATTGATGGAAAGCTATAAAGAAATTTTCCCTTCATAAATTTGTACAAAATACTAGAAATAAAAGAGATAATAACCATTTTATTCATTCCAAATTGATGTCACACACCCATTTGAAAAATGCTATTCAATCAAAATAAGATCATTTGTAGCCCTTTGGTTTTTTATATATTGCCTCTGCCTATACTAAGATCAAACCATGTTGCAATATCAACTTTTTCTCTGTATCTTCTTCTATCTTTTGGAGATTCCTGCTATTGGCAACTGGAAACATTGTGCATACATGGTCATTTTGGTGATTTTGCAATGTTGATTTCTTCATCATTATCATATTATCTGCCATTTCATTACATACATAGAATTTGTGTGCCACTCTTCCATACTATGATCTGTCTGCTCATCTACCATGTGTCGTCACTAGGCTTATTCGGTTGCCATTTCCGTTAAATTCTAGTGCTATAAAGTCCAACAACTTTAACATTAAGCAGTTGTATCGTTCAAAAAAACATTGAAGTGTTTTGACAAGCTAGTGAGTGACTTGTCTAATATTTGTTGTTGGTGCAATCATCTTTTGCCTAGTTCTAACTAGGAAAAAAGACCAAAACGCGATGCCAAAGTCACATCACGATTTGACAAAAAGGACTGGACACCCCTTTGTGTAATCAATATGTCAGTTCATAAACTTGATTTTCCATGTTAGTGCATCGATGACATCAAGTCAATCCTAGAAGCACACTTCAAAGTGTATTCAAAGCAACATTATTAACTAGGCTTTTACTTTTAAATCAAAAATTTTGTACCATGAAAAGGTTCGAGAGTGAATCCATGACCCTGGCTAGCTTACTTAGATCAAGAAAGTTCATGGTCAATTGCAAGTTATTGGAGAGCAGTTGATAACATAGACATAGTGAGTATCACATTGAATGGAACACTTATGGTGTACCAACATTGTATGAACATTTGGTAATCACTCTAATGATCAAATAATCAACTTCTTTCTTTGAGGAGATATCATGAGTTCCTCTACAACATGAATTTAGAAGAGTTGGATCAAATCAATGAGCTGACATTGTGGATTAAGCAATGGCAGCAAGGGTGACTACATTCAGGGGAAGAGGTGAAGGTAGACCAAATACAAATCCCAAACAAAATACCAATTTTCTTGAGCAAAATAAAGAAAATTGTTTTAATTGTAGAAAAGTAGGACATCATGCATGAAAATTGTCGATCAAAGCAACAAATAATCGCAAAAATCTAAACACAGGTTGGACTTTTCCATTCTAGAAAATCACGGAATGTGGATGACAAAATTTTACAGCAAATTCAATCCCAATCAATCCTAAAAGTGATGGAGGATGCACAAATAAAAGATCTAGAACTATGAGCTAGAATCAAGACTAGTTACGAAAACTAACAAATTTGGCATTTAACTCCACATTAGGCACATAGATTTGATCAAATGAACCAAAGTAAAGTACAACAAGCTTCTCAGACCTGTAAACAGGTTCAGAACCTTCCAATCCAAGCAATTAATGCATAAAAACACTCACATCCAATTGCTAGAACTTGCCACCAAAAGACAATGATAATAGAAGTGGAAAAACGCGATTTTTCTTGATGATTTGATGGAGATCCCATCATGTATTTATACATTTCAGGCTAGATTTCATACTACTCACAGATGAAAAAAAGTGAGTCATTGAAAATGTTGAGGATGTAGCATTACCCAAAAGCCTTCTTGAAGGCAGATCTTCATGTCATAAGGATGAGGATGAAGACGAAGACAAAAGAGAGGTAGAGCAAAACACATATATTTCACCTTTGACAAAGATGGTAGAGGCACCAAACGAAGTGGAAAATATTGCACATGAATTTGTGTCTCTACAGGCAGATGACCTAACTACTTTAGAAGTAGACGACAATTTACAAAAAATGTACAAGATGCATCAGAGAATATAAAAAATGATAAAAAAGAACTATCAAAGGAGAAGATCGAAGCTAGACAAGAAGAGCCAAAAGGAAAGAAGAAACCTTCCAATACTTGACCAATATAGTAGTCGTAGAAGAGATCATTGGTCATGAACTATTTTTAAGTGTGAAATTAAATAATATCTAGCCTCCACCTCCAACAATATGCAAGCTAAGTGCACAAAACTAGAAGCCCATAATGAGTATCTCGAATTGCAAAAGAATTATGAGGAACTGTTACAATAGATGAAAGATTTACAAGTGTTTTCTACAAAAAAGAAGTGCATAGAAACACTTTGGTAGTCAATGTACAGCCAATACGAAAAACTAGTTTTTGGATATTTCGATTAGAAATCCCTTGACATGGAAGTAGATCTACAAGAAAATGCCTTCCTAATTCAAAGAGAAAACTGGAAGAGAAATTCGAAAAGAGCTCCAATCCAGCCCAACTAGGTATTAGCTATCAAAATGCAGCATGTTAAAATAATTTTTTTTTTTTTTGAAAATATGAGCCAAGTGAAGAACGTTGAACGTATATGGTTTTTGAAATATAGATTTCTAACAAGAATCAAAGGATACACTAACCAATAGTGGACAAAAGTTTGGGAGCAAAGGAATTTCTCAATATATTGTGCTCATTAGACATAGTATTACAAGGCTATCTAGCCTAGGCTATTGTACATGGATCGTTCATAATTGAAAAATACTTTGCATAGATTGTGCGTTCTATAAAATCTACTTTCTAATGATCATGAATATTGAAATCTTGTAGATTTAGTTTTGAATGCATATAAACATGTTGAATTGAAACTTCTAAAATGGGCTATCCTCCCGTAGAAGTCCTAAACTCAAGGATATTTGCTTGTCAAACTGCCATATATTGCCAATGTTGCTGCATGTTGCTACTATAATGGATGGAGGTCATATCTTTCATAGATCGCTCCATGATATAGTCGATGACACTATGACATGTATAACCTCCAGAATTTGACATCAAGATTATAAAGGGCTAACTTGCGACAAGTCCATATCCAATTGTACATGACTTGGTAACTCCAATGTCATCACAATCTAGAAAATGTATGCATAGCAAGTCGATACCTGCATGAAACTAAGCCTGTCGTGAAGCCATCTTGACATTAAATTCTCAGTGAGCAAGATATGTTCTTGCTCCAAATAGTTGATAATGCAGCTAAATATGTTTGTGTATGGAGAGTCTAACACCCTTGACAAATGATGAATTCTCAAGGGGGGAAGTAGTAGGTTTAGGGTGGATTCACTTATAGACCCCTGTCCAAATAAGTGAATCCAAATATAGCAAATTTGCTCATCATCTCTAATGACCTCCACAGTCAAATGGAGTGACTCCTATAGGCATGCAGTCCCATTTGAACCTCTACCACACAAGGACTTGGTCTTGTAAGTTGAATTCCATTTGAAGCTTGGAAGAGTTAGCGATCCTCTCTCACAACTCTCATGAATCTCCATGAACAATAAGATATCTTCGTATGTAACAAAATCAATCATGTCTATTATTGTGGATGAGAAATGTATACCATTAGAATTCCACACCTGAATGCGCAAATGGTGTGGATGGGGCTCTAGGATGCTTCCATACCTGGGGGCCCCAAGTACCTACTTCTGAGAGCTATTGGAACCACTATCAATGTATCACACATGACCATCTCTATAGATCACTTGTCAACATGTATCTCTGACTTTCTAGAATATTTTATGTCTCTCTCGACCTGAATGTAGGTTAGATCATCATTCATAAAGATCCAAGTACCTCGTAGTTTGTAAAACATCTCTACATTCTCCGTCGACTCAAATCGGAATATAAGAATTGTGTTATCGTTCTGGGTTTTCTTGTTGCCTTCATTCCTATGCTATGGTGACCTAAGGTTGCTTTAAGAAAGCATGCCGCCTCTTCAAAGGCATTTCGTTTGTCTTCAATGCCTCATATCATAATGTTGAGGGCCTTTTGTGTGAGAAATAATCAACTAGTTTGATAGTTTAGTCTAGATTAGTCATATTTGTATATTTGGCAATTGAGGCCAATTTTCATATTAGACTTAGAGTTTGACTTTTCAAAGTTATATTAGTTTAAAAGTATTTGAATAAACACTTTTTTGAAAGTGTGAAAAATGTAGAAGTCGAGTTTTAGTAGATTAAAATTTAAATGTTGGCTACATTGAATCTAGGGCCCAAAAATAGTAGGGTTTTCATTATGGAGGAAAAGCAAGTGACAATTTAGGTTTTGGACCTACTATAAAAGGATGTAACTCATGGAAAGAGAGATTACTCTCTCTCTCTCTCTCTCTCTCTCTCTCTCTCTCTCTCTCTCTCTCTCTCTCTCTCTCTCTCTCTCTCTCTCTCTCTCTCTCTCTCTCTCTCTCTCTCTCTCTCTCTCTCATCTCATTCATGCTTATACATGGTTCTCTTGGGTTCTAGTATCCATTTTTGCACTATACTTGTAATATCTCGCAATTTTATGTGTAGAATGCTCATTAAATGCTATTTTCAGATCCACATGTGTGAAATATAGTAGCTTACTGTTATTGTATGGAGACTAACATTATTTTATGTTTTGGTTCATGTTTGATCAAGATCTATTAGAGTTTGCATCTCATTTTTGTGTAGATGCTAATTTTTATACATTGGCAAGATTGGTGATATGTTGTCTTTCTAAACCAAGATCATTTTATGGATTTGGATATATCAATGCTAGAACATGCTAGATTGGATTCTACACCAAAATCAAGTTTCTTGCATACGTAGATTGGATCGTTTGTAGATCAAACCCAGATTTTGTCAAACCCTAATTTTGATAGGATCTCTAGCCTAGTGAGGTTGCTGAATTTCATTTGAGTGTGTTTCAATCTTAGGAAGTGGCAAGAATCATTAGATTGAGGATAGATCATAGGTTGATCAAGATTTCACTATTCTATGTGTTGATTTGTTTGGTATAAGTGCTAGAAGAGAACTGAGTAGTTTCATATCTTTGTGATTCTTTTTGAAAACATTTGTTGTTGTTCAAAGGAGTGCTTTGTGCATTAAACATGTTGAAAGAGAGGATCAGGTAATTGTTACATGGCTACATCAAGTGGAGTCATGTTGGAAGCCAATGATAGACCTATCTCAAGTAACTATTCATTGTGAAAAGTGAGGGTGAAATCACTTCTTGAGATGAATGATGTTTTGGATATTGTTGTAGGTTTGGAGGAGAGACCAACAACACAACAAGATCAAATGATGAATGACAAGAGGGCCAAGAAGGCTCTACACATGATAAAAATGAATTTTACCAATGAGCTTCTCAAGGAAGTTGGCAAGAGTACTTCATCAAAGGATGCTTGGGATTCATTGAAAAAGCTTTATGAATCCAAGTCTATTTCTAGAGTTTTGACTCTAAGAAGGAAAATCTTTTCTTGTTTGGAAAAGAATGAAGAAAGTCCAAATACTTTCATTTTGAGAGTGAAAGCATTGAATGATGAGTTGGCTTGCATTGATGAGATCATTAAGGAAGGAGAGCTTGTTCAAGTTATTCTTAATGGGTTGTTGGATGCTCATGCTAACATTGTTCAAAGTCCTGCTATTCAAAAGACTTTGCCAAGTTTGATTGATCTTCAAGAGATCTTGATCAATGAAGAATATAGGCTTTAAGCAAGAGGTGGATCTTCATCAACATCTCAAGTTGGAGAGGAGGCTATGCTCATCAAGGAAAAATTCAAGGGCAAAAGCAAAAGTAAGTGGTCTAAAGAACAAGATCAAGTGGATGTTTCTTCAAATGACAAAAAGAAGGATAGATAAAATCTCAAGTGCTTCTATTGTGGCATCAAAGGACACTTTGCAAGTGAGTGCTACAAAAAGAAGAGAGATCAAGGAGACAAACAAGGTAATCTTACTCTAGATGAGGATGGTTTGGATGTTCAAGATGCAAATGATGATGCTTTTGTGATGTCTTCATGTATGCTTGCTAAGGATGAAGATCTAGATCCATGGTGGATTGATAGTGGAGCAAGTTCACATTGAATTTTCACAAAGAGTACTTCACTTCATTGTTGGCATATGGATGGGTGATCTAGACGGCCAATGGTGGTGAGTGTGCAATCAAAGGGATTGGCACATAGTTTGCAAAAGGTAAAAGACAAGAGAATTTGCTCAATGCTTGTGTTATTGCTAACCAAGTTGGATGTGTTGCAAGAGAGCAAATACCTATTCAAGAGGTTTGGCATAAAAGGATGAGGCACCTCAACTTTAAGTCATTGGAGTTAATGGCTAGAAAGCAAGTTGTGATAGGTCTTCCAAATTCTTTAAAAAGTACCAATCATGTTTGTGAGTCTTGTGCTTTGTGAAAGTCACATAGACTACCTTATACTAGATCTACATCTAGATTTACAAAGCCTTTTCAAGTTGTACTGATCATTATTTTGATGTTGAATTTGTACTAGCATTCTTGGTTGGTTTTGCTGATGAAAATGAAACTATTGGAGACTCATTATATCACTCATTCATGATCAAGTGTTGAGCTACTTGATGCCAATATTTGGAGATTGTCAATTTTCTTTCATGCGACTTCTCTTTCAATGTACTGACATGAAGGACATCTTGAACTCCAGGTCTATAAGGGGGTGATGCCAAGTAATGTTCTTGATTATCTTGTAAGGTCCACAATATCTTGGAGACAACTTATAAACCTTCCGTGTTTTCTTCACTTGTAAATATTTTGGTACTCTCAAGTAGATTATCATGTGTTTCTTAAGAGATCTTGACGACCATTTATGATAGAATAATATTTTCTAATCTCACATTTTGGTGAATTCATGGTCATTTTTTTTTGTCAAGTAGATTTTGAAGATGAACTAGTGCAATCTACTTGGTTTATGGAGTCATGTGATGTAGGATTTGCATCATTGATGTACTCACTTACTCATGAATTTCCAAGGTTTGATGGTTTCTTGTGGCAAGATGGAGATGAAAGCTCATTCATAGAGTTTCATGATGGAAACATGGCAAAAAAGGACAAAGATGGAAGAGGCAAACATACATTGATTGATCACTCACATTTATTGTTTGGTTGCTGTAATTTTCCAGAGAATTCAAAGTTGAAAGCATGGAGAAATCATTGCATTTACATTCTATTTGGTTCTTCATGTACTATTCACATCTTAACATATAAAATTTATATAAAAAATAGTGAAACATTCCAAGTGGACCTATATCAATTGTGGAAACTACTTTAGATCATTAGAAAGGTCTATACTTAGGATAGAGATCATTCTAAAAAGTAATATTAGTCTAAAAGTATTTGAATAAACACTTTTTTGAAAGTGTAGAAAATATAGAAGTCAAGTTTTAATAGATTCAAATTTTAATGTTGGGTACATTGAATCTAGTCCAAAAGATAGTAATGTTTTCATTATGAAGGGAAACCAAGTGGCAATTTAGGTTTTGGACCTGTTATAAAAGGATGTCACACACACACACACACACACACACACACACACACACACACACACTCTCTCTCTCTCTCTCTCTCTCTCTCTCTCTCTCTCTCTCTCTCTCTCTCTCTCTCTCTCTCTCATTCATGCTTATACATGGTTCTCTTGGGTTCTACTATCCATTGGTGCACTATACTTGTGATATCTTGCAATTCTATGTTTAGAATGCTCATTAATTGTTATTTTCAAATCCACACGTGTGAAATATAGTAGCATACTGTTATTGTACGGACAACAACATTATTTTATATTTTGGTTCATGTTTGATCAAGATCTATTAGAATTTGCATCTCATTTTTTTTTGTGTAGATGCTAATTTTTATGCATTGGCAAGATTGGTGATATGTTGTCTTTCTAATCCAAGATCATTTTATGGATTTGAATCTTAATTGATCTGAAATACTTCACATGATATCAGAGCTTGTGTTTCAAGTTATGGGAAGCAATCACATCTATCAATGATTTGGAAAAGATATCAATGCTAAAACATGCTAGATTGGATTTTACACCAAAATCGAGTTTCTTGCATATGTAGATTGGATTTTTTGTAGATCAAAATCCTATATAGAGTTATAATCTTGATCAGCATCAACATGACTTGATGATAATGTTATCCTTTATTCTAGGCATCTATATTCGTACATATCTCATCGCATTTTTTCAGTTCATAGTAGATGTTTCTTTCTTCTATTTCGGAAACGTTTCATACGCTCCCATTGTTACCACATACTTGACATGTATTTTAACTAGTCTTATATGCCTTGTGACATGGAAAAGACATTAATAAAACTCTCTCTCTCTCTCTCTCATGCTTATACATGGTTCTCTTGGGTTCTACTATCTATTGGTGCACTATACTTGTGATATCTTGCAATTCTGTGTAAAATGCTCATTAAATGCTATTTTCAGATCCACACGTGTGAAATATAATAGCTTACTGTTATTGTATGGACAGCAACATTATTTTATGTTTTGGTTCATGTTTGATCAAGATCTATTAGAGTTTGCATCTCATTTTTTGTGTAGATGCTGATTTTTTTACATCGGCAAGATTGGTGATATGTTGTCCCAAAATCATTTTATGGATTTGAATCTTAATTGATCTGAAATCCTTCACATTTTGTCCCCTCAAAAGTTAGCCTCTCCTCTCCTCGAAGATGGTTGCTGAGACGATGGATATCATGGGCACTTTGCATTACCATCATTGAGCACTGCTGCCCAAGATTAAATCTCCTCTTTGTGTTGTACAATCATGTGCTCAAGTTGTTGCTCCTATCAATAGGAGAGTTGAGTAGAATAGTAGAGGTGGGAATAGTCTGCGGTGAAGCAAGGTGAGCAGCAGTATGTTTAGAAACTGCAAGAGAGGGGGAAATAGAATGGGGGTGGGGTTCCTATTGCCAATGGCAATTGACTGTTGTGCAGCAATATCAACAGCTGATTGATTGCTACACAGTAGTAGCAAACGTGACCTTTTGAACAAAGGATGATGGAGGGGAGCGGAGGAAGAGGAAGGGATGGAAATGGAGGGGAGCTTGCCAGTGACGGTAGCCTGCGTTTTCCTTTGGTGCAAGGAGAGAGAGAGAGAGAGAGAGAGAGAGAGAGAGAGAGGCATATAAGACTAGTTAAAATACATGTAAAGTATGTGGTAACAGTGGGAGCGTATGAAATGTCGAAATAGAAAAAAGAAACATTTACTATGAACTGAAATAAATGTCGTGAGATATGTACGAGTATAGATGCAACTGGATGTCTAGAATAAAGGATAACACTATCATCAAGTCCTGCTGATGCTGATGCTATAAAAAGATGTGATGTGAGTTGCGACATGGGGTAGCTCTGGTAGCCGCTGACATCATCTAGGAAGGTGAGAAGTGTGTCTCCTCGTAAGAGGTGTGACTCGAGCAACAACATGGCTATGAGTGGTGCGCTGTCTCTGATCTATGTGAACAGGTATGTCGTCGTCATCAACCTCCATCATCATCATCATGCTCTGGGTTGCGTCGTGACCTTTTCCTAGAGAAGAAAGAGGTAATCAAAGGTTGAGAGAGAGAGAAAGAGTGAGAGAGAGCTTGGCCTGCCCACATGAAGCACCTAGTTCCTGGCTACCCAGCTAGGAATTAGTGCCGGAAAATGGCTTCTGCCCACATGGAGCAAATTTGTGAGCAGTTCCTAGTGGCTGAGAGAGAGAGCGAGAGAGAGCTTGGCCTGCCCACATGAAGCACCTAGTTCCTGGCTGCCCAGCTAGGAATAAGTGCCGGAAAATGGCTTCTGCCCACATGGAGCAATTTTGTGAGCAGTTCCTAGTGCTCCAGTTCCTGGCTCCTGGCTGCCCAGCCAGGAACTACTTTTTTGCACAGCCAGGAACTGGCTCGCTGAAGCACAAGTTCCTAGCTGAGCAGCCAGGAAATGGCTTAGAAAAGCTGCACATGGGCAAAGAGAGAGAGAGAGAGAGAGAGAGAGAGAGAGAGAGAGAGAGAGAGCATATGAATTAGACCAGTCCCCAAAAAGTTAAATACAGTTTCAATGCATTAAAAAGTATATTGAAATCATTGTTAATGTTGACATGCGTCATGGGTGTGCCACGTGAGCTTTCAGCAATGATTGGAATGTTATGAATCGTGATACTTTTCCCTTGCAAGTAAGGTAAGTTGTATTTTCTTTTTAGTACTATTAGGCCTGTTTGAATGGGTCAACCCACTTACATGGGCCTTCAGACCTCTTTTATTAAAAACTGTCTTGCAGGGTCATGTTCTGTGTTTGGATTCAAATGAAAATACAAGAACTTTCATGAAAACATTGACAGTATAAACTTAATACACAAATGCCCTCAAAATAAATCCCTTCCCGTTCCGTGTTTCCTGCAAAAGAATCAGAATGAGTTGAAATTTCTTTACTCTGATGAGCTGGTAAAGATGAACACATATGTAAAGTTCTCTACAAGAAGCTATGCTCAAAACTTATTGATGATCTTCAAACTCTCCTTTGTGAATTTCCTCACTGTTTATACACCTCTTTTTAAGGTCCATTCACATTCGTTCACCTCCATACCTCGAAATCAGATTATTCACACATCAGCAACTAAACAATATACGAGGATAAAAATGAAGACCCAGCAGTAACAGCCACCCATTGTGGGAACTTATTGGCCAGATTCCTTGTTGATTCTTCAAGTTGCTGATCTAGGACTGCAAGGTCAATTCGTATGGGATCCAAACTACTTGCCTGCAGATCACACAGCAGTTATAAGCACATGATATGAAACCTTTAACAACAGATTTTGTTAAAACGTTTATGTTCGTACAGGCACAAACTAAATCAGATTGAAAGCATGGAGAAGTTATTTTGCGCTATTCGTAAATCAGAATGTTCCCTCTGACCACATACCTCTACCCAAAACTTCCAATTTTCATTGGGAGACCTGCCACTTAATCTGCATATAAACGATGGGGGACCTCCATTGATAATCTCAGGTGCTGCAATCAAATTCAAAGATGCTAAGGTGAGCTGTAACAATCATCTTAAGAGCTTTGATTCTGGATGAACACCATCTTGTGAGGACAGACTTGTTAAGTTTCAGTTTTAAATCTAGAAACCAGGTCTACTTAAAAAATCTCTATAATTGCTATGCTCCAGTAGTACAACTAAAAGCTGGTTCTTGTTCAAAGAAGAATCAACGAGTGTTATTTATGAAAAATCCCAATGCATCTACCCCAAAAAACATCATGTACCTGAACCAATGTCTGCTCATTGAACAGAATAACAAGAAAAATGGACACTTTCTGAAACAAGTGAAGAAGTGTTTTGGTGCGCAAAAAGGGATTAGCACATGTTAGGGACCAAACCTTAGGGGAGCAGGAACAGTCAAGTCAGAAGTTTGAAGTGTGTGGTGCCAAGAATGAGGTAGCAAGCTGTTGTTGTAGAACGTCTGTGATCAATGTAAGCTGGTTCACAGTGATGGTAAACCGACACAGAGGAGCTTGACAATCAGTTTTAAATCTGAACTTTTGAGTTGTTTCAGGTGGTCTCAAAGCCAGCTTGTTGGCCTTCGTGTGTACGATCACAGAGAGCTTGGCAAGACTTTCAACTCTTTTGACCGCCAACAAAAACTTACACATTATTTTCAATGCAGATCTAAGCTAGGATGGATTGTGTTAAGGCTTTTTCTAGGCTGAAACACATTTTCTTGGGCGTGTGCAAAAAGGTTTGATTTCAGCCCTGAGATCACTACAATGATGTTAATTCGAGATATTGCAACCAATTGTATTGTTCTTATGAGAGCGGAGCTAAAAAGACATGAATTGCAGGCTTAGGCATGCAATCAAAAGCTAATGGTTGAACAAACAAAAAAGGTTTCCTCAAAGGCATTTTAAGGTCCTCAAGAAAATGTGGCCGGGAAATAAGAACTTAGATCAATTGTAAGGAATAACTGTCTTTAACAATTGCTTGCAACCGTGGTTTCTGGAAGTCTGGTCATAGAAGGCCCAGTGATAATGAAGCTATGGTGCCCATGCAATTAGCATTCAGGGAGATTGTTTCAGCCTTCCTTTGCTACTTTTGACAAAGGGAAGCCCGTCAATTTCTTTTGCACATACTCTTTAAAGGCTACGAGTGTCTCTAAAAACTGCTGTAATATTAAACTTTGGACTTCAGATGATAGCATACCTTCCAAGCAATAGAAGACATCATTAAGGTGGAGTGTATGCAAGTTCATAAGATTCTCATCCCCTTCAAGTAGGATTTAATCTCTTGAGATTTGGCCTGGAGGAGTTGGAAGAACCTACAATGAGGATACATGCAGAGGAGTGTCTGAGAAATTGTTGACACTGATAAGCCTCCTATCTCTCATTTGAGACATTCCTTTCAGCATACATTTGCTTTGAAGTATTTAGACCTCAAGATCTGATCTAAAGCAGTGGAGAGATTGGGAGGAACTAGATTATCTGCTAACTACTGCACTGAACTAGCAATTTTTATAGTCAATTTAGGGATATGTAATGCTTAGTTGGGTGTTATATGAATCATAATAAGAATAGTACCAGAACGTAGAATTGATGAACCCTAGTTTTCAAATTGTAGACTAGGAAATTTGTAAGCTACTCAGTGTCATCTCAATATCCTATGTTCTACTAAAGAATGGTTTCATTAGGTTATTTCTGTGATTTGCTTTTGATAATGTGTTTGATATTTTTTACTATGAGATGAAAAAGCTATAAATTTGGAGTTTTGGAATGCGACGATCAACACAAAATGCTAAGAAATGAGTCCCCCAGTTGTGAAAATGGCTAACATTCCAAAGTAATGAGATGACCATGAATTAACACCAGACACCGACTAATTCGTCTCATAATTTTCAGCCATTCAGGGTCACTTCTCAAAGTAGTCCTGAAATTTTTGATGAATTCCTTGTGGAATGTCCCTATGGATTGTCATAGAAATGAGCTTTGATTGGCTGTCAGCTGGCATTAAAGGTGCTTAGTAAACTGACTTGACAGAAATGCAAAAAGTTGCAAAGCAATTTCAAGATTATCTTCATGAGAATAATATCGCAACTAACGCATCCCATTGCAAAATGCTTATCAAAAGATGGACCATGTTTCTTGGTATAGCATAATCTATCAAAATTTATTGAGACATAATAAAAGAACTGCGGGACCCCAAATAGGTGTAGGTCAAATAAGTGTATAGTAGAGAAGTATGGACTGTGTCTCCATAACGCTCCCCCTTTTTGAAACATTGCCTTCAATGTGGGCTGTATTTTAATTGCTAGAGCTACTTTTGTATCTCTCTAATTGTCATTTTCTCTTATAGGTTATAATTTTGTGCAGGGGTCCCAGTCCACAAGCGAATCCCCTAGAGCCGTAGAAACCCACTTTTAGTACTTTAAAGCATATCAGTAAGTAATCAATGTCGGATGTCTGAGCGGCTAAGAGATCATTACAATAAGCGAAGTACCAATAGCAAGAGCATCGGGACCATCAATATCAAGTACATTAGCATCAAGAGAAGCAACAACAATAGCAGGAGGTACATTAGTGACAGGTAGATCAATAATAGGAGTGTCGTGTACCAAAGTGTGAAGAGAGCGACCCTGTTCCTGTAATAAAGGTATGTGTGTAAAAACATCTCCTAAGTAGCCTCATCAACTATCCCATTGGACAAGAAACTGGATGAGGCGACGACGACGAAGGACCCAAACTTGCAATATAGCAGCAAGCTAAAAAGGAAAGAGCTCTGGGTCGCGGAAGGAAAGAAGGATCATGAGAAACACCAGGAAAAAGAGAAGAGCAAAGTAAACTGACAAAAAAGATATCACATGCACGCGTAGTTTCAAGCAGGTGTAGACGATATGTGACAAGATTAAGTTTTTCGAGCATCAGAAAAAGGACCATAGTAATGCACAAACAACTTCTTGGTAAGAGAGTGACCCTGAACAAATTTATGGCAGGCAAAAGAAAGATGGAGGTAAACAAACTGGCCCTCAACAGATTCTAGACCTATGACGATCAGCCACAAACGTATACTGATGATGGACACATGCTAAATGATGTTGTGCCTGCACAATACAACCATGGGCATTAGCAAGAAAAGAAGATAAAGTCAGAGGAAAATCATTAGGGGGCAGTGGTTATACTTGGTAAAAGGAGACACACCTGTGCTGCTACTAGCACAATTGTTATAGCTGTATTTTGCAAAACACAAATGCTGATCTCAATCTCGACCAGTAGGTGAGACAAAGTTGTGCAAATAATCTTCTAAAATACAATTCAGAACCTCAGATTGACCATCTACAGATGAATGATAAGTAGTACCAATAAAAAGATGAACGTCCAAAATGCGCATAAGTTCTTTCCAAAAACCAGAAGTAAAGCGAGAATCACCGTCAGTAAGAACGGAAAGTGGAAGGCCAGGAAGACGACATACCTTAGATAAAAAAATGTGAGTATATTGTTCAAACGTAAGAGTAGACTTGACAGGTGGAAGTGTGCTTGTTTGGAAAAACGATCTACCACAACAAGACAAGTGTCATGACCATGCTGTGTGGGGCAAGCCTAATATAAAATTCATAGAAATATCAGTCCACTGACGATGTGGAATAGGCCAATGTTGAAGAGACTAGGAGTTTTAGCACGGGGGTACTTATTTCGAGCACAAAAACTATAATGCTAAATAAGAGTGAGTAAATCAGACTTCATATGAGGCCAATAAAAGTAGGACTGTTGGTAACACCAAATGGGAGAACAAGGATGAGAACTACTAGTATCGACCAATGCAATGAACTCAACTGTAATACAAACACGTAAACGAATATGACAAGAGCCAAGAGTGCCAGAATAGGTAGCATAAGCAAGTTGAGCTAAACATTCAGCAAAATCATCAAGAGGTGGAGGGTCAAGGAATTCTTCAATAAGGTAGATGGAAGAATTGTCAGGATCAACAACCTCATGGACCTATAAAGTACAGGTGGACGTGGATGGGGACAATTATAATAATGATTAGAGCTACGAAATCAAAACAAAGGTTCTTAATACGAATTTCATTCATCTTTTGGAAGGATTAGTGTTTAAAAACAACATTACGAGGAACAAAAGGAGGACGCATAGAAGAAATTGGAGGAGACAGAGAGGATTGAGAAACAGAAGGGGATGACACGATAGGAGTAACGGAATGAGAAAAAGGAGGATGAGTAAAATAACGAGACAGGATGACGGTTGCTAGTCTAGATATTTATGCTGTAAAGTAGGCAAGCAACATAGCATGATCAAAAGGAGAGGGCTGAAAAGCATGAACATCATAATGTAAGGCACCACATAACCTAGCTTTATAACAACCAATAACCTCAACAAGGGGAACATTAGTGAACATATAAGAAAAATCAACAAACTGTTCATTATATTCTAAGAGAGGACCCGTTTGTTTGAATTGCCGGTAGATGTCAAGTTGATAGAGGTCAAGCTGTCAAGCCGATAGAGGTCACGCTGTGATTGGATGTGTATGCCACCATGTTAACACTCGTCCAAAAAGATGAAGCACAACAAGTTGAACTTGATGCTCAAGTGTGAGCCGAAAATAGGTGTTGAGCTGAAAAAAACTAGTTCCAAATTTTGTACCATTAAAAGAGCTGCTACAGACTGAGAGTAACTTTATCTCAAAAATCACGAGCAAAAGGGTTAAGCGGGACAAGTGGAGTAGGAAAAGAAGCAAGAGGAGTAGCAAAAGCACGAGGAGTAGGAGGAGCAGGATCAGGGACTGTATGAGAAACAAAGGATAAAATGGAGTGAAAGCAGACTTGCATGGATTGTTGACTGGTTTGCATGATTGTTAATTGGACTGCATGGATTGTTGACAAGTGAGAATTTGGTTAATGTGGATCAATTGATCATCGAGCTGAGTTTGAAAATCGCCTTGGGAAGAAGACGATGTAGAGGCAATGGAAGACATGATGACGAATCAGTGGAAAGGCATAAAGGGCGGTGCAAAACAGAACGGGTGGAGGTAGCAGGGCATAAAATTATGGTTAGGGCAAAAATTAAGGTTAGGGTTAGGGTGGACAACTAGTGTTAGGGTTAAGGAGGAGAGAAATTAGGGTTAGAATTAGGGTGAATAATTATGCTTAGGGTTAGGGCAGGTCTAGGGCAGTGAGAGATCAGAGAGAGACAGAGGTGGTGATGAGGTCAGAGGGGGAGAACAAAATTCAGAGGACAGGAAAGTGCTCTGATACCATGTTATGATCACAATCACAGATATTGGTATCAACTGAAGTAGAAGATAGCAAAAAGCATTCTTTGACTAAGAAAACCATATGAATATCATTGGTAGTTGATAGTTTAGGAGAATCTCCAGTACAAAGACGGAACTCCCCTACAAAGAGCTCAAGACTCCAAAGCATAAACTGAATAATGATAGAATGATGGCCTCTATTTATAGTAGTTAGCCAATCATTCTAGGACATCCAATTAAGGCATTTGGCCCATTTAAGTATTAAATGTATTTTAAAACATAATAATAGAAATGGGGGACCCAAATTAGTTGCGGGAAAAATAAGCGCATAGTATAGAAGTTCGGATTGTGTGTCCATAACAACCATGCGATTTGTAACGAAGTGTTATAGATTGATTCAGATGAGTGACCAACTTTAGGTTGAAGAAAAGTAATCAAAAAGATCATGCTGGAGTCATTTATGCAATAACCAAAGAGAAATACTTGTCCAAAGTTCTACAAATTACAAGCAATCTCTACCACATTTAAGGGCACCTAGCAGCTGGGAGCACTATTTTTGTCTAAAAGTGTTGCCTCCCCATTATTTAAATGGTGCAGCTGGGCTTTGTGGAAGGTTCCTTTACAATTCGCCAAAAGACTACAAATAAGGATTAAGGACACTCATTTGATAGCTTTCAATTAGTTAGATGCTTGGGCTCTGGAAGGTTCCTTGACAGTTCCTCAAAAGACGATAAATAAGGATTAAGGACACTCATTCGATAACTTTTGATTATTGCGATGCTTGGACTCTTCATGTAAGAAACTACAAGGCTTTGTATCAAACTGTATCTGGTGATCTTTAGAGAAAATTATTCATCGTTAAGCAATTATAGTCATCTTTATGCTTTATGATGCCATATTTGTGAATCTATTCATAACACGGTATCAAATACCTTCTTGAGCATTTGGAAAAATGCTCATTTCTTCTAATTTATAATATTTCTGTTTAGCCATTTCTCTCTGGGCACTTTAGTCTTTCACCCTCTTGTCATTCTCTCTCTAGTTGTTTCCTCTCTCTAAGCCTGAATAAGATTTAACAATCTGCATAGCGTGGCTCTTTTCTGTGCTCTCCTTGCCACCTCTCCTCTGGTTTCTTCTCCTCCTATTTCATCTACTATGTTTGATATACTTATGACCTATCAATCTGTTTTTGATGTGTGTTACCTCCTATATGTCCCAGCAACCATCATACTGACCTTATTCTTGGTGCCCATCCTACCTCTAAAGCTCCTTATCATATGTCTCGATCCAAACAAGCTAAGATCCAACATCAGTTCTGGATCCACTGCAACGAGGAGAATTGTTCCTAGTCAGAGCCTTTTTGGTGCCGCTATTTTACTTGTTAATAAGAAAGATGGCACTAAACACTTATGTTTTAATGATTGGGCACTCAATCACTTAACTATTCGTAATCAATGAACCGTTCTTCATATGGATGAATTTTTGATCAGCTAGGGCAGGCCAATTTTTTTCTAAGATTACTTGGATTCTAGCTACTATTCGATTTGTATCCACCTAGGAGATGAATTCAAGACAAATTCTTGTATTTCGACAGGTCTTTAAGAGTTTGAGGTTCTACCTTTTGGTGTTACCAATGACCCCCATACTTTTCAAAACATCATGAATGATATCTTTGTCCATTGATAGGGTTGAATCCTTGTATATTTAAATGATATTTTGATTTACAACTCTTATTTGCTTTATCATGCTACCCATTTACAAGATGTATTTCAACTTCTCAACACTCATCAAGTTTATGCCAAGCGATCTAGGTGTACTTTTGCTATTGTTATGACTGAATGACTTTTGCTATTGTAAGATTTGGGCTTTCTTGTCAGTAATGGTAGTGTTTCTCTTGCTCCTTAAAAATGTCAAGCTATCATGCAACCACGACTCCTACTGATCTTCATACTGTTTGTATGTTATTGGGTCTTGTCGTTTACTTTCTCAAGCATGTACCTCACTTTGCTACCATTAGCCATCCACTTCATGCTTTATTACAAAAGGGCTCTAGGTTTGACTAGTTTCCATCTTGTCACGATGCTTTTACCACTCATTTGATAGCTTTTGATTGTTGAGATGCTTGGGTTCTTCATGGAAGAACTCAACTGTAGTTAGTGATCCTTAGTAATCTTTGAAAGGGATTGCTCATTATTCATCAAATGAAGTCATCTTTATGCTTTCTGTAGTGCCATATATAGAAATCTGTTCAAAATCCAAGCCACTAGATTAAAAAGGAAGGAGAATGGGTGTATGCAGTGAAGTTCAATGCAGTTGTAGAACTGCGAAAGACAGACTTTGTTCATAAATTCACCTTGTAACTGCTCTTCTGCAAACGACCAACGTGCTAGTGGTCCTGTGATGTTCAGCACTGAAGCCCAAACTTCCTTCAGTGACCTGCAGTGGTTCAAGTTACAGAGGCATCAGTATGCTTTCTAATATGTAAGCTACTAACTGCTCATGATAAGAAATGATGAAGATTTAGAAGTCTTACCCCAGATCAAGCTCCATATATATCTTCCGTCTAATGCTTTTAGAATCTTCCATAGTCTGTATCTTAATGAGATGGAGCTGTGGAAAAGCGGCTTGCTTTCTTTGACTGGTGACTGGAACTGTAAAACTGGGAGAAAGTAGCAATGAAATTGGATATAGTCCCTGCCAAATTTTGAATAAAAAGTGAATGAGGTGGCTGGGAGCCAGATCGTGACAATCAATTTATAAAAAATGCTCAGCTGAGCTTTCCACTTCAAAAGCATAAAAGTTTTTGCTTCCCTTAGGGTTTTAATAGGCGAATCTACCACAGAAATAAGGTTATTATAATATTTAAGAACTAAACTCTAGTCAGCGTTTTCTGAACATGCCCCCACATTGCAAACACTGTGCAGGCACTGGCTTAAATAATAAAGTTACAATAGGGCTATAAGCACAACAGAGGCTTCTGATGTTGCAATGAAACCTGTAGGCTAGAAATAATCTACATCATTTGTCAATCTCCAGGAAACCTAAGAGATCATGTTGTAGGGTCATAACCTCATACAACACAGCCTTAAGGTTCACTTTAAATTCCAGTATCTATGAAGATACTAAGGGTCAAATACACATGAAAACTTTCTTCAAAGCATGCTAAATCTTGAAAAGGAAAATTTTGTGCTTTTATATCCTCTTGACTACTAGGAGCGTATGTTTAGAACATAATCATATACCATAAAAGTGCTAGCTGAACTCTCACGAGAGAGTTTTGGAGGTGGATGCAAGCTTTCTGCAACGTCAGGCGCATTCTTCAAAACAAATGTCCAGGAATTTGCATCCACTGTCGCAAAATCATAACTTGACTCGAGTAATACACTTGCTCCTGCAGAAATTGTTTTTAGGACCAATTTTCAAAGTGTCTCTAGATCAGAAAAGTCAATAATAGAGATCAGCAAGTGTGTGTGAATACATCATTTTAAATAAACATAACATGTGGTTTCTTCTTAAGCAATCCTCCAAGCTCTTCAATCATAGTGGAAATGGATGTGATTAGCATTTTAACAAAGGAGGAAGTCCTATCGCAACCATGTTCCAGATATGTATCAATGAAATTTAAAATGTACTTGATAATCGCGCACTCCTTTTATTATTCAGGTGCAAATAAAATTGATGCACTAAATAAAAAGTTGAGTGCAGCCTCGGGGATCTTGGTGAATTTCCACCTAAGCATTCTACAGTATGATATCAACTGAAAATTCTTGGCACTCCATGACTTTGGAAAAGGATGTAAGAGCTTTTTGAACGAGGCTATGTTTTCTGCACATATAGCCTGATGGCGGACACCTTTCATTCCTCTCTTGATGTTGGAAGTTTGTCATGAATGCACATATGGATGGACATACAAGAGATAAAGACAATGTACATACAAGAGATATAGACAATGTCCTGACATATTAGCAGCCAAAGTCATATAGAAAAAGACTTCTGAAGTACGAACAGTGAGTGTAAGAAGTTGAAAGTGGAAATCCATTGAAGACTCCAACTTTCATGAACCTGCATATTAAAACATGCTGTTGTGTGTGTGTGTGTAGGCATGCAAAAGGCAGACAGCAACTTATTGTAATGTGTACTGTAAGAAAATAGATGGTGTACCTGTAGTACGAAACGTATGCTGTAGAATAAGCCGTTTAGGAGCAGTTGTGCTGTATGGAAAGACATGGGAAGATAAGGCAGCAGCTCCAATGCTAAAATATAATAAAAACCGTATCACATGAGGTGTTCCAATCCAAACTCCTAAAACAGGCAAAAAGGGAGCCAAGCACATCACTGCTATTGAGCCAAGCAAAGCTGCCATTACGACATCCCCCAGTATAAAACCTGTTTCAAGCAGAAGAAGAAATAAAAGCATCAAAAAATAAAATTTTCCTGCAAGATTACACTTGAAATTTGACTCCCAAAAAAGCCAAAAAGAGATTTCCATTTTCTAGCAAGTGTGCAATGATATCCCCTTTTGGCATTGGAGTTAGACAGAACAGATCTTATGGATTGAAAAATAAGATACCTTCTTACAGATTTACATAGAAAAGAGAATAATACTTCAGCAAGGTGTCCCACTTATGGGAACATAGTTTCAACTTCGCTAAAGGGTGCAGGCAGGGCCCCTCATCCAACCGTGGAGGATGGTTGAGAGGTGCTTTTTCATCTCTCTAGCACCACCATGGATCCTCCACCATCAGATGAGGATAAGATCCTGCACCATCAGACGAATATATGCTCACCCACTTACAACTTTTGAGACCCGTATCTTTAGCTTTGGAAATACAGCATCCAAAGTAGTACATCCATACAAGACATCACTTGGCTAATTCAAACACACTAGCTCTACATGGAGATATCACAAAATGAGACAATTGATCCCTTATTGAGCTTCCTGAGATCAGCACTATTTAGAGAAACTTATCATTATATTTATGATTTTATTTTTGATGAATAATAAAACTTGCTACTTGTAGTTTCTTGACTTAAATGTCCCCTCATGCATGCATGTACATAAAAACAATTTTTATTAAGTACGAGAACCAAAGTTAACACACGTGTAGAATGGTATTTAAATCATAAAGGGTATCTAAATTAATTTTTCACACTTACAGGAGATTCATATATAGAATTATTAATGTTTACTGCCAGATATAGGACACAATGGAATACAAGTTACAAAATAGAAGTTATGCACAATAATTTGGCACTTCATTATTTGTTCTTTGGAACTTATGGTACTCAGAGTATTCTGGACCCATCATTTTGTTGCAGGGCTGTGTTGTCAAGCGACGCACAGTTCGCCTGCCTGTCTGTGCGACTGCCTGCGTGCGTTGGGGTCCTCAGGAATTGTCCCATAAGTTGTTCGGGTCATTGGTTCCTCCTGCTTATAAACGGTTGTTGCACATTGACTCCTATCCCCTGGTACCAGTTTTGGGGGATTTACGATCTTCTCAAATACAGCTAATGCATTATTGCAGAGGGCCGCCCAATAGGCCTTTGGTTTGCCTCATAAATATGCTAAGTAATTGCCAATGGATGTGTGAAACCTAATTGCTCATGGAAATTATCATTTCATACGGTTTTTATGAGTTAAGATTGGCCATAACATAAGAAGATTCTATCAAACACTTAAAGCATTAGTGTCTTTGAGCATAATGATAATCAAAGAAATGATACATTTTAGGGGTTGCTGGACATCAATTAAAAAACTAGTATGGAATGTTTCTATGGCATTAGAGGTGAATGTAACCTCTTATTATGCACTTGTGGTGAGTCACACTTTCAACTCCCTTGATTAAACCTGATATGTTTCTTGAAATAAGAAAACCTATTAAGGACATTGCGCTATTATTAACCCATCAACGTCGTATTGGAATCATTAGTACCTAAGGAAGGTGTTTCGCTTACCTATTTGGAGAAGGGTAGCTCTCAAGAGATGCCTTCGCCTCGCATCCAGGTACGAAGTTATACGTAAGAACACCATTATGTTTTGTCTTTTCACCCAAGTTTAAAGTTTATACAAGCATGTCAAACGCATAGAGCCATACGGTTTATTTATGTGTTGCAGCGGATTGCGATCTGCTGCAAAAACGTTCCGGATCGTGCGATCCAGAACGTCAGCGATCCGCGACCCGGATCGCAAATTTTTTTTTTTTTTTTTTTTTGTTTCATGGAAAAAGTAGTAATGGCCAATTTTTTTTTTTTTTTTGAGTTTAATACTAACTAAATCAGTTTTGAATGGTGTTCTGATGCCAATGGTTTGCAGATCTACTGATTCCGTTTTCTGTTTGAAAATGATAGAAAGAGTTAGAAGGAGCCTTCCTTAGATTGGCGAGAATTGTATACTTCTTTTGGAATAGCTGAAACAGGGGGTTCGGGGGGCGGTAGCCCCCCGAGAACCAGATTTCTACTCAATGTAGCCCGCATCCATCTGAAACCAAGCAACAGATCAGGAATGCGGACTGCAACCTTGGTTTATTTACTCATGGAAAACTTAAAGATGTGTTAGGGTTGATTAGGGTTTTTCCTGAAGATATGCGTTTCGTGGTTAAATTTATGAGGATGAGATGTAATGCTAATAGCACATTAAAGATTGATAAACTTAATGCGGCTGCTGTATGTGAGCTAGTACTTGGTTTAGGGTTTGGCTCTTGCGGGCTTGTATGACATGGATTTGCCCAAGGTATAAGGTGTTTAGACTCCAAAATTGTTTTCTTTGGAGGTTCTTGGGGCTAGTATGACACGGATCTGCCCTAGTACCTAGCACCGATGCAGGAGTCATATCTCTATATGCTGTGTATTGCAAGATAGCTTCTTATGTATGTGGAATGTTAATGTGAACGTAATACATTGGGTTCGCCCTTATACTGATCATTATGCATCTGCCCTGATACGGTTTCGTTTTAGGGCAGAATGTATTGCTAATGATGCAAGTCATGGTAGGGAAGGTTGGACGTATGATGTGTATTGCAGTTCAGCTGATAAAGTAGTGAATCTTATTTCGGACATGGATAACAACTGATGCTCAGCTATGACACCTGTCTTCCTCACGTAACTAACTCGTGCGGTTGTGTTTTGTGAGATGGTGGCAGGTAACAGTTGAATGTCCTAAAACTTGACTTGTCCAGAGGGACTATGTGAAATCTTTTTACTCTCTCTCTGCATCTTTTTATATGTAAACCCGACTACCCTTTGGTCGGGGTAGTACCAAACCTTTACCTTTGAGAAGAAAGCTATTGAGATTCACAATCTTATTTTTTCTACTGATAGAGCTACAAGTGATGCTGCTGTTCTTGATGATAGAATCTTTTGCCTTGTGATAATGACTACCATGAATTGGATCAAGATTTATATGGATTTTATTAAAAAGAAGGATACCCTGAACATTGTTGAGAATATCTTTATAGAACTCCCTAACTATGCTGAACGCATTGGTGATGAAGAAATTTTTTGCAATTTTCATATTCGGAAGATTTTTGCCTGTTTGAAAAAGAAAATGGTGCTTTGACTATTGATATCCCTACCCCCATTGAACCCCCTCTCTCACCACATCCATTGATCTTTGTTTGAGGACCTTGATGAGGACAGTGCTTCCCAACTTGAATCCTTCTCACAAGAAATCTGTGAAGCCGACAATCAGTCTTCCTTTGAGTTCTGTCAAGCTAAGAGTTGCCAAGTACCTCTGGTGCCCTATCGTACTATTGAGTTTAAGTTTGCCAAAACTGCTTACAAGCTATGGAGCCTTCTGTTGTAAACTTTTTGGCACCTATCTCTATTGAACTTTGGATTGCTCTTACCCATCTTACTGATGCTGAAGTCCAGACCTGCAAACAAGCCGCTTTGCATAAGAATCCCACTTTTGACACCCCTATTGCCTTTGATGCTGTCATAAAAATGAGTAGATTCAAGCCTTCGAGATGTCCTTCTGAGCCTGCATCAAGCTAGGATTTGGAACTGGAAAAGACCTTTTTTTAAAATGTAGATGTGATGACAAATGCAAAAACGATTCTTCTATTATCTGGTTTGATCATGCTATCTGGTTTATGATGAATAACCTTGCCAAATTCCTTCCCTTGGTACTACTGCTGTTACAGATGGAGCCTTACATAAGGTGAAGAACGATACTATGTCAGCGTTGCCTGCAAATCTAGTCCACACTCCCTGCCCTCCACCTGCTCACTCCTCTTTCTTGATACCCGAGATCTATACACCTGCCAAGTCATTTGAGCAATACATTCTCTCTTACATCGAGCAGATCAAACACGAATCCACCTCTCTACAAAAGGAAATGGGACAGCTTCAAGCGATCATTCAATCTATGTCCGCTGAACGAGAAATCATGTTAACCCGGATTACTTCTTTGGAGGCAGCAATAAGTAAACAAGGAGAACCTACAAAGATTCAAAGATTGGAAGAGAAGATAGAGCAACATAAGGCTGAGACGAAAACGTGGGCTTCTCTTTTCAAGGAGGATGTTGAGGAAGGTACAACCTCCTTCAACCGAGTCATTTCAGCCACCATATTTCAAACTGCAGGCCAAGCTTAGAGGTACACTTATATTTATGGATGATGATCTCACTCCCATGCAGGTTGCGGATCGGAAAAAAGCATTTAGTGAGGCAAAAGCTGTGGGGAAGAGGGTAATTTATCAGGATGGCAAAGCTCGATACATTGATCCTCCGAATCCTGACAAATAGGGATCAAGGCCCTCCGGACTAGGTAGCGGTTCGAGGGCTCTTTCTAGAGCATTGCAGTTGAGGTTATGGAACTGCAATGGCATTCACTCTTCAGCTACCGCCGGAGATTTTAGAGGTTTTTGTGCGGGAGGTGATATCCTACTACTCACCGAGACACATGAGAGTCCAGAAAGAGGTCTACCGGCTGTTGCGGGTTTTTGTTGGTACTCTGCACATCGGAGGTCGACGAGAACATTGACCGATCGGGGTTCTGGTGGGGTGGCCTGCTTAGTCCGCGACTTCATTCGGCCTTGGGTCGAGTTGGTGCATACTGATGAGCGAGCTCGCTACATTTGGATTCGGGTGGACCGGACTTTGATGGGACTGAACCTCTTTCTATCCATTTGTTATTTTCCACCGGATACATCACTTTTCACATCAGATGAGGAGTCACCTTACATGGATATCTCTTCAGACATCATCAGATACGAGGAGCGGGGTTATATTCCTTTAGCTAGTGACTTTAATGCCAGGACTGGGTCCAGGCATACAGAGTTCCATAGAGCAGAGGATGATCCACAGCGGATACATGCTTTAGATTGGGATGATCCTGGCCTTCGACGCGATCAACAGATGCAGAGGGTCCAGTTACCACATATGGAGAGCAGATGCTTCAGTTGGGCGAGGCTCATGGATTGGCCATTTATAATGGCTTACTGCAGTGGCCTGATTCAGGTGACTATACCTGTTTTCCACACAGCGGAGAGAGTAGTGTTGTTGACTATTTCATGGGATTGCCATCTCTCCTCCCCTACATTTCATCTTTCTTGGTTCACCGTACCACCCTGTCTGACCACTCATACCTCTCTCTCTCTCTCTATTGGCCTTCTTCACACCCCATGTGCTAGTACATTAACTCCTAGCAAAAAGACCGTATAATATAACCCTCAAAACACTCCTATGTACAGGGAAGCCTTATCTGACCTCCTGACTCATTTCCCCTACGCAAATACTTTGGCGGACCAGTCTCTTTTTCTTGTCCGGACCATGCATACCGCTGCATCCCTTGCTTTTCCATCCCCACGGCCCAAGCACTTACGACATAGTCGACGACCGCATAACCCCTGGTATGACCACGAAACTTCATCTTATCTTGTGTGTATCGTGGAACCACCCGAAGAAAGAAAATTACACACAAAATCTGCTAGGGGAAGAAGATGATGGACCTTCTCTTTAGCTCCTCGTCGCGATCATTTTGGCAAAAATTCCTTTCACAAGCACCTCCACCCTGGATCACAGATCTTAGCACATGGGTGACCTATGCCACATCGTTGTACACTACTGTACATGACACTCCTCCACTTCCCACACACCCATACACATGTACTTCTGATATATTCTCCCCAGACATAGTAGAAGAGGCCATCGACCAGTTAAACCTACATAAGGCCAAAGACATTGATCAACTAGAGGCTAAACTTTTGAAGCAGGTCGCTGACATTCTCTCACCCTTCCTCTCTTTCCTTTTTAACCTCACTATCACATCTGGTTTCCCCTCCCCTTGGTCCACAAACCTTATTCATTCTATCCATAAAGGCGGTGATCCCATGAAAGCCGACAACTATCGTACCATCATGATCAACCACCTCTTTGCCAAGGTTTATGGTTCTATTCTTCAGTCAGAGATCAGTACAGAGATGGATACTAGAGCACTGCATGCCATTGGCCAAGTTGGTTTCAGACCAGGATATACTACATTAGATCATATTTTCACCTTGAGATCCATCATTGAGGAGGCTAAGGCCAGGAGAGAGCGTGTATACTGTTGCTTTGTGGATTTCCGCAAAGCCTTTGTGTTGTAAAGCTACCTTTACAAGCTTTACTTGCGGCGCCATCGGCGCCAGCTATGTCCCCGGCGCCAGCAGCGCCCCTGCTGCTCCCGGCGCCAACGGCGCCGGCGCCGCTCCCGGCGCCACTGTGACCAGAATCCAGCCGGCGCCAAGTTCCTATGGCTGAAAATCTTTGATCGGTTCTAGCGAAGTTCAGAGAGCTCAGATCGATGTGCAATCACCTCACACGATCTAGGCATGATTAAAGGAAGCCTGGGGATCAATAAAATCTAGAGAGAGAAAATGACTTTCTAGAAAGAGAAAATCCTAGAGAGAGAAAAACGTGCTTTACCAGCTTGGGTAGAGTGCTTGGTATGAGGGGGGGTGCCGAATCACACCAATACTATAGGGGAGTGCGGGTTGCGACTCAGGGCGAGCTCCAACCAAGTCTCAGCCTCCCTTGCTGGAATGTTGTCATGGCTCTCGCCTTGGCATGCTAGCGCCCCGGAGACTAGGGTCGGTCACACACTTGAAATGTAACCTTCTCAGATTTATCAATAAAGCGGGATTTTCCTCAAACTGACTCTGATTACCTTCTGGGTTTCAGTGTTCGGTAAAAGCGCCAGTTGTAAGGCCGCTTTCCAAATTTTTAATTTGGCACATAGCTGAGGGTCGTATCCCGGGACGCCAGCGGTATGCCGTCGGGACCATTCGGTCCGTGGCGCCAGCGGTATGCTGTCGGGACCATTTGGTCCAAGAACTGGTTGTTTCCATATCTATCGCGGCTTGTGGTTCTGAGTGTTCCTTGCATGAACGTGAATGGGTTAAGCTCTTGGGGAACGGGCTCTAACCTGTCGGCTGAGTTGGATGGCTTGCTTGGGTGGATGTTACCTGTTTATGGCTGTCCAGTCTGGCGTGGCGCCAGGTTGGCTTCCAGCGCTCGTGACGAAGCTTTCAGTTGGTTAAGTCTGATGTAAGTCAGACCGCTTGCTTGGAACGGATGTTACTCGTTTGTAACGAAGCTTCGAGTTGGTTAAGTTTGATGTATGTCGGGCGGCTTGCTTGGAGGGAAGTCACCCACGTCGGGACCCCCGATCTGGCATGGCGCCAGGTTGGATCTCAATGTTGGTTTTCGGAACTTCAAGTTGGTTAAGTCTGATCGTTGTTGGCGAGTTGGCTGCTTGTATGTCAAGTGGGTTCGGATGGCAAGAGTTGAAGGCTGGGAAGCTAAGTCGTGGTTCCCGGCTCCCTTTGGGATGCCTGCGCTACATGTGGTATCAGAGCCGACTGGCCGGTCAGCTATGCGGATCTCACGGAAATGGCCACGATTTGGGGTTCATCAAGACAACTGTTGTGCAAGGTGCTGCCCACAGTGTAAGCACGGGTGCGTCCACGGTCGGGGTGGTTGGCAGGACGGGGGCTTGATGAGTCAAAGTGCTGCCCTTGAGGTGTAAGCACGGTCAGTTTCCGCGGTTCGGGCCTGGCGCCGTCTGCACGTAGGACAGATGAGGCAATGTGCTGCCATTAGGATGGTGTAAGCACGGTCTGTGCCTTGTGGGGTGCGGGGTGACATATTCACGATGACCACCGTTCGTTTAGCTATAAGGGCTATCGACCAAATTTGGTGGGGGCGTTACTGAGGCAATGTGCTGCCTAACGGTGAAAGCACGGGTGCGTCCACGATTTGGGTGGTATGCTGCCGATCGTTTAGCTATAAGGGCTATCAACTAAATTTGGTGGGGGCGTTACTGAGGCAATGTGCTGCCTAACGGTGAAAGCACGGGTGCGTCCACGGGGGTGGTATATTCAAGGATAGCTGCCATTCGTTTAGCTATAAGGGCTATCGACCAAATTTTGTGGGGGCGTTACTGAGGCAATGTGCTGCCTAACGGTGAAAGCACGGGTGCGTCCACGATTGGGGGGTACGCTGCCGATCGTTTAGCTATAAGGGCTATCGACTAGATTTGGTGGGGGCGTTACTGAGGCAATGTGCTGCCTGACGGTGAAAGCACGGGTGCGTCCACGGGGGTGGTATATTCAAGGATAGCTGCCGATCGTTTAGCTATAAGGGCTATCGACCAAAAAGTGGTGGGGCGTGACTGAGGCAATGTGCTGCTTAATGGTGAAAGCACGGATGGTTGGAGGGGTGTCCTATGTGGGCTGATTCTGTGATCGATTTGTATGGGCGCGGCCAGGCAAAGGTCCGTTGGCAGGACCATCTCAAAGGGGGACCTTGTCTTTGTTACTTGTTAGTAAACCTGCCTGAGTGTCTTACTTGTATGTATTCGTGGTGAGTCTTAGTACTCGTGCTTTTCCTGGTTTGCATGATTGCTTGTGATACAAGGAGCTGATGGCTCGAGAAGGAACCTTTTCTTTTGAAGGCTGATACCATCAAACAAAGAGGACTACAGAATCTGTGGGGCGGATTTGCAGTTCAAGTACTCACACGTGAACGACAACGAAACGACTCAATGTTTGCAAAGGATGGATGGCTAGCCTATTTCTTGGGTTAGTTTCATTTGCGACAACGCCCACCAGACGCAAGCAGGAAGTCAAAAGTTGGAAAGGGCAATTTCAGGGGAGATCTTCTATGGAGCAGTTGGTCTTCATTTTGGGACGGCCACCTTCGGAACTGAAACTCACTGAGTATGGGTGATATCCAGTATCAGTTGGGTTTTTCCTCAAAGGGGAAAAGACTAGGATCCTCTTCAGAGATTGGCAACAAGTTGGATCGAGCCATAATCCTAGCAGATGGGAAGCAAAGTGTTGGAAAGGCTTTTTGTCCGAAGAACTCTACTCTAAAGTCCGATCAGCTGATCTATTAAGTGGAGGGGAACTATCACACACACCTCTCTCTTGGGGCAAATTTTGAATTAAAGTTGATCAAAATGGGGGCAAATTCAAGGTGACCTAGCCATACTCACACGAGGAGACTGGCGAACTTTGGACCTAATAAGTTGACAAGTTTTTGTTGTGGAAAGGAAAGTTTGTTATAGGCTTTCTCTAGACCAGCAATGATGAGGAAACATATGAGTACGCTGGCTTGTGTTACGTGTAAGGCAGCTGATCAATGAAGGAACTGAGAAAGTTGAGTCTTGCATGAGAGACTTGGTATTTCGAACGAACGCTAAGGGACAGTTCGCGTTGAGATCGGACTAGTGCAAACTCTGGGTGCATGTGTCTGATTCAAAGAGAGCTACTTGAAGCCAAGCTCGATGTACACTTCTTGTTTTGACTGTGAGGCAACTGACCAGTGATGGAATTGTGAAAGTCAAGTTTTGCGCGACGGACATGGTGCTTCAAACAAACGCGAAGAGATAGTTCGGATGCGGATCAAACTGGTGCGACACTTTGGCTTTCCACGAGGTCAATGGTTACATTTGGGCTGATTCAAAGAGCTACTTCAAGCTAAGTGAGAGGTGCATTGCGGAGTACTCAATCTTTGCCTACCTTAAAGAGCCAAGATGGAAAAGTATCAAGATCAGGCTTGGACAAGGAGAGAAATCAAGGTGCAGAAGCAACAAGGCACGGAGTGGACCATAAAGTGGGCAATCAAACGATAAATCCTTCGGCTCAGGGAGCCTTGATACCTGTGCGGAACTGAACAAACCTGGAGCTCAGGGAGCTCAACACAAAGTACATCAAGGACAAATCAGGAGCTCAAAGGAGTTCCAAAGTCGAAAGTCAGAAGCGACAGGGGCGAACATTTCAAAGAAAGGCCTCTGTCACCAATTAATAAGGTTCTCGGGTTTTACGAAAGCGATATCAAATCTACGCTTTTCCCAGACAAAGATATATTTTCAAGTTATGTAATTTTTCAGTACAAAGAGCTGAGCCTCCGACTTGTGGTGTGCCAGCTTCAATGTTAATAAAAAGTGGCCAGTAAATTGAGTACTGTGCCTAGTAGCTTAAATGTATAGTCATTTTAATTGGGAGACACCTTTACTTTAATCTGACATCTGATGAGGACATCAGATTTTATAAAGGTGGGGTGGATGTTGTAAAGCTACCTTTACAAGCTTTACTTGCGGCGCCATCGGCGCCAGCTATGTCCCCGGCGCCAGCAGCGCCCCTGCTGCTCCCGGCGCCAACGGCGCCGGCGCCGCTCCCGGCGCCACTGTGACCAGAATCCAGCCGGCGCCAAGTTCCTATGGCTGAAAATCTTTGATCGGTTCTAGCGAAGTTCAGAGAGCTCAGATCGATGTGCAATCACCTCACACGATCTAGGCATGATTAAAGGAAGCCTGGGGATCAATAAAATCTAGAGAGAGAAAATGACTTTCTAGAAAGAGAAAATCCTAGAGAGAGAAAAACGTGCTTTACCAGCTTGGGTAGAGTGCTTGGTATGAGGGGGGGTGCCGAATCACACCAATACTATAGGGGAGTGCGGGTTGCGACTCAGGGCGAGCTCCAACCAAGTCTCAGCCTCCCTTGCTGGAATGTTGTCATGGCTCTCGCCTTGGCATGCTAGCGCCCCGGAGACTAGGGTCGGTCACACACTTGAAATGTAACCTTCTCAGATTTATCAATAAAGCGGGATTTTCCTCAAACTGACTCTGATTACCTTCTGGGTTTCAGTGTTCGGTAAAAGCGCCAGTTGTAAGGCCGCTTTCCAAATTTTTAATTTGGCACATAGCTGAGGGTCGTATCCCGGGACGCCAGCGGTATGCCGTCGGGACCATTCGGTCCGTGGCGCCAGCGGTATGCTGTCGGGACCATTTGGTCCAAGAACTGGTTGTTTCCATATCTATCGCGGCTTGTGGTTCTGAGTGTTCCTTGCATGAACGTGAATGGGTTAAGCTCTTGGGGAACGGGCTCTAACCTGTCGGCTGAGTTGGATGGCTTGCTTGGGTGGATGTTACCTGTTTATGGCTGTCCAGTCTGGCGTGGCGCCAGGTTGGCTTCCAGCGCTCGTGACGAAGCTTTCAGTTGGTTAAGTCTGATGTAAGTCAGACCGCTTGCTTGGAACGGATGTTACTCGTTTGTAACGAAGCTTCGAGTTGGTTAAGTTTGATGTATGTCGGGCGGCTTGCTTGGAGGGAAGTCACCCACGTCGGGACCCCCGATCTGGCATGGCGCCAGGTTGGATCTCAATGTTGGTTTTCGGAACTTCAAGTTGGTTAAGTCTGATCGTTGTTGGCGAGTTGGCTGCTTGTATGTCAAGTGGGTTCGGATGGCAAGAGTTGAAGGCTGGGAAGCTAAGTCGTGGTTCCCGGCTCCCTTTGGGATGCCTGCGCTACACTTTGACTCTGTGCCTAGACATTTACTAATACAGAGGCTTCGGGATTGTGGCTTCCAGGAGGATATCATACAAGCAGTTGTGGCATTGTCCAGACGAGTTATTGGCCGCATCCGAGTATCAGGAGTTGTATCACCAGAGATAGAGAGTACCATTGGGGTTAAGCAAGGATGTACTCTCTCACCTACACTCTTTGGTTTATATAGATGAGCTTGAGCAGGTTATACAGACAGAGGGAGGTGAGGGATGCACATTGGGCGACCTCATTATCGCTATCCTATTATATGCTGATGATGTGGTTTTGCTTTCGAGGACGAAGGAAGGCCTGCAGCGGCATCTGGATGCGCTTCACTCCTTTTGTATTCAGTGGGGATTGTCAATGAATGTGGCCAAAACCAAAGTTATGGTGTTTAACACCTCCAGATCCTTCATGATGCGACAGGAGCTTCTATGGGAGGAACATCCACTTGAGGTAGTTGACTCCTGCACATACCTGGGCATGGTATTTTCTAGTCCCACTTTCAGCATGCGATAGGCGACATTTTCCCAGTTACGGAAGGGCTATGCATCGTTGGTAGATTTGGATAGATTATGTTTCAGCTCACACATTAGAGATGCGATTAGTAAGTGCCGACTCTTTGACACTATGGTAGTTCCCTCAACTCTATACGCATCAGAGACATGGAGTACTGGCCCGACGGCTACCGAGTGGGCACGCATCTCACGACTTCAGATTCATATGCTATCTCGGATGATACGGGCTAAGCCCTCTATACCACATCATATTATATTGGCGGAGTTTGCTGTCCCTCCTATTCAGCTAGAGGCATTGTTCCATATTGTCACATTCATACAGCACCTGGAGGATCTTCAGGGTAGAGGCACACACTATGCTGCAGCAGCTTTGTCATCATCCCAGCACCTACATTCTGAGAGACACTCCTTTTCGTGGTATTCCCAGGCCAGTCGTCTCCTCTCCACATTGAGTATTTACATTACGGATCTACCAGCTGGTACGCATCAGTTTATTCGAGGACACCTATATAGGGCATATCTTCAAAGCACTTGGCAGAATTCGTCTGGGGTGAAGACGGAGTTTTATCGAACACATTTTCTATCCCGAGATCCTGCTGGGTATCCTATTGTACCCAGATATCTAGTGGATAGTATCTCATACAGATTGCGGATAGGTCAGTTTCAAGTTTCCTCTCGCCAGGTAGCCATTCAGACTGGCAGATACAGTGGCATCCCGAGAGATGCTCGAATTTGTAGTATGTGTGATACACATGATATAGAGGATGAGTTTCATTTTCTCTTCAGATGCTCAGCCTACTATGAGATCCGATTGATCCCTAGCATGGACACGCTACCCAAGACCAGTTGTGGGCATGACTCTCTCTCTCTCTCTCTCTCTCTCTCTCTCTCATGTGCATGTACATATCACAAGAACACAAATTTACATGGATGTATCTATATTGTAGCTCATGTACCTTTGCATTCCAAGTTTTTTACAAGAATTGAGGGGGATATCAGTGTCTTGTTCACTTGACATCATTCCAAACATCTAAATTAGAAAAATGCTACCCCTATTCAAGAAAAATAGACTTAAGATATAAACTCTTCTAGAGAGATTGGCACAAGATAATGTAAGCACAGAGTTGTTCTTTGTCCCGAGTATGAAGAAGTTTTTGAAAGGAGATAAATCTGCATGAAAAAGGTAGTGCGCCGGCGTGCTAGTGAGACCACCCAAACTTTTTTGTTTTTTTGGGCGGTCTCGCTTGGCATGCTGGCATACTACCTTTGGAAGCTGCAAAAAAAAATTAATTTAAAAATTTTCCTACTTTGGGATTTCATTGTGGGATTTTAACTACGTACTAAAACCACAATTCTTAATAATAAACATTCGAGTAGTGGCATAAAAAATGTAGCACACCATGTGCTATCATTTTGTTGAATCGTCAAAAGAAAGAAACTCGCAAAAATTTACTCGCGACCCCCCCCCCCTTTTTTGCCTCCCCTCTTCCAAGACAGTCATGCCTTTTGCAGATTCAATAAATTACAAACAAGGATGACAATCAAACCAAAAATTGTTTTTCTGATGTGATGTGAAATTGTAGATTCCATATATGAAAACAATAGCTGCATCACAGCATGAAACATTGAGCATAGATTGGGAGATTCATGTATACATGGAAATGACTATGTTCTGATCATAATTCATCATATCATCCCTTGTACTTTGCTAAGCTTTACCAACAAAGACTTTTGAACAAGATTAGAAACATACCAAATGGCTGTGGATGTGAGCCACTCATTCCCATCTTTTCAGCAATAAATTGCACCATAATTACTCCAGATGAGATTGAATATGCGGCAGGTAAGATAGCAGGAAACAGATAACCTAGCAAGGATCTACAAAAGAATGAGGCTTGGAACTTATCTTTTGTATATATAAATATAAATGCAGCTTATTTTTGAATCATAAGAAGCAACTATGCTGTTTGAAAACTATTTACATAACAGACTTTTATTGACTTAACTGCATGACATTCATGAAAACCAGCAAGGGAACACGAATCATTTTTATAGGTTTCCATTCTTGTCTAGCAGAATTTTCTCAACCTAGAATTATCAAGGTGATCAATTTCTTGGTTGTGGTGTACAAGACCACCTTGCAATAGGTGTATAAGTGTTTTTTTGGGTTAAAAACATTACAGGCAAGTATTTCTAATTGCTCAGCTACTTGATAGACCATCAGCTCTTCAAAGTTCACTCTCAATGCTCATATAGTGGACATTTATGACTATTGTTGAGAAAATAGTAGCATTGGATATGGAAAGTTTGTGGCTCTTATGTTTGCTTCTTGAAAGGCCTAATTGACACAATTCTCAGAAATGCCTCTAGAATGGAAGAGTTTCCATAAAGACTTGACATGCTATTGTTTGTATAGACTAAGTTTCAACTATCAAGAGTAAAGAAATTCTTAAAAAGTTTCTAGGCAACCAATGAATTGGTTAACATGCTATACTTAAAGGACTACCTAACCTTGATCGTTGAAAAGTACTTGATGGATGAAAAAGTTGGTCAAAGGACATCATTTGCATATAGGAGTTTGATACCGGGATGAAAAACAACATTCTTGCTTCACACCGATAATGCTAATAATTTCAACAGTGAAGCCCTTCAAAGATCCCACCTTTGCCATCACTCTTTTGTATAGGTGCCCAACTGCCTTATGTTAAATGGGGACACCAATCTCTTCCATTCTCTCCCAAGGTTTGCACCTTGGAATGTTGTCTTGCAAGAGTCAACAAAGCAACAATAGAGATAAAGTAGCAAAACCTTCAACTTTCTTCAGTAATAGAGCCATAGGTCCCGCGGTACTGGGTACCGCGGATCCCGGTACCGCGGGACCATACTGGTACCGCGGTACCATGATGGTACCGCGGTACCACAATATAATTATATTTTTATTATTTAATATTTTTTAAAATTTTTTTTTACCTAAACCTACCCGCCCCCCTCGCATTTCCTCTGAAATTTTTTTGCGCCCTCTCCGCCCTGCCATCGCTGCTGGTTTTTCTTGCCTGCCTTTGATTCCTTGCGTCGCCCATCGCCCACGCAACGCCCTGCCTTGCATCTGATTTCCTTTGCCCTGCATTTGCCCATTTTCAGCGTCTCTCCAACAGTGAACCCTGCTGTTTTTTTTCCAGCAATCCATCTCTCATTTCATCTGCAATGGTGCAATCCGACCTTTCCAGTCTGTGGGACGAGGTAGACATTGTCAGGCGGGTTGCCGACAAGGCCAACAAGACCGGTCAGAAGATCGTGCGCTGCCGATACTGTCTTGTCGAGTTTGCTGCATCCCTCACTCGCCTTAAAGGCCATCTGCTCGGTGCACGCGCCAAAAATGGTGCCACCTTGAATGCTGCCCCTTGTGGCAGCATGACCGTCCCCGACAGGCAGCGACTACTGGACACCTACGGGCCGCGGCTCGTGGCAGGGGAGAACACCATTTCGGAGGGCGAACTCCGATTTTGCACCGCTCCTTATGTGACTAACCCAGAGTTGCTGCCTGCTTGGCTGGCACGCACGAGGAGAGGGAGTGCATCCTCCTCCGGTCCCTTTGCCCCTCAGACAGTTCTGCCTCACACACCCCCATCTGCTCAGATGCCGGTGGATCCCGTCCCATCGCGTCCGACAGTTGCCACTGCGGTTCCACCACCACCCACTGTTGCTCGCACTCCACCAGTCTACGACTTTCTCATGGACTCTCCGCCACCCGAGCAGGCCCAGGATGGTACTGGGCGGGCCTTCGAGGATGTGGAAGAGATCCCTTCTTCCTTCCCTTCCCATCCGGATGACCTCCTAAGCCAGCAGTTTTCGTACCCCATGCCAGATGTTGCCCCTCCACCAGTGCACCCCACCTACGCTGTTGCACCCATCCCTGCCAGTGCATCCCACTCTCCCCATTCCACGTCTAAAGCCGATGCATCCACCAGCGCCCAGCTTGTCGCGTCATCGTCCATTCCCGTCACGGTTGGTGCACCGTGCTGGAGGTCCACCACCCGTCACCCACCAGGGAGAGCCCTCGTGCAGCAGACCATTCGTGGCGCGCATCAGCCGCACATGGACAGAGAGGCCACACAGGCCGTGGCCAGTCTGGTTTACGAGCTGAACCTGCCCTTTGCCATCACCGACTCTGAGCCCTTCAGAAGGGCCTTCCGCCTTGCACAGTCTGTCAGCCCTAGCTGGAGAGTCCCTAGTTCAGAGGTTGTCCGCACACACATGCTGAGGGATAGGGTTGAGTCCTTGTCTAGAGAGATGGAGCCTCTGCGTCGGCACTGGGCCACTTACGGTTGCAACATCATGTCCGATGGCTGGACTGATGTCAGGAGGAGGCCGATCCTCAACATACTGGTCTCCAGCTGCATGGGCACACAGTTTTTGAGGGCAATGGATTGCAGCAGGGGGGGGAGAGTCATATCTGCAGAGTTCATGTTTGATGTCATCAAGTCTTCCATCCTAGCCATAGGCCCACAGCATGTCGTCACGGTGGTGACGGACAATGCCACGAACTGCATTCAGATGGGTGTACTGCTAGAGGCCGAGTTCCCTCATATTGTTCATATCCCCTGTGCAGCCCACGGCATAGACCTTCTGATGGGGGACATTGAAGCACTTCCCTGGGTTAGAGCCATCGTCCGGGAGGCCCTGTTCCTGGTGACTTTTGTCACCAGAAAGAGGCGTGTTCTTGCCATGTTCCGGGTGTTCAGCCATCTGGACCTCCGTAAGCCAGCCCCCACGCGCTTTGCATTCGACTTGGTGGTCATCAACCGGTTGATCAGGTGCAGGGCCCAACTTCTACAGATGGTTGCCAATGATCTTTGGGGTGCCAGTACATTTCCGCACACTGAGGATGGGGAGCACTTTTCTTCCACGGTGAGGGGAGACCAGTTCTGGAGGGATGCACAGACATTGTCAGGACTGCTTCGACCACTCTACATTGTGCTCCGCATGGCTGACAGCGAGGGGTCGACACTTGGACTGGTGTATGAGCTCATGGACCGGATTGGACAGTTCCTGCAGCTGCCTATCTTGCAGCCAGAGAGGTAAGCGGTACAGTGTTGCAATTGACCTTTATCTTTTTAGTACTTGCTAGTTTGTTTTTCTGTCAGTGTTAAGCTTTTTTGTAATGCCCTAAACCACATGCCCCTCACCTGCAGGATGACAGAGCTGAAGTTCATATGGGAGACGCGGTGGAACTACTTCCACAGGAGTATCCACAACATTGCACACATGCTGCATCCTGTCTTCCTCTCTTCGACACAGATCGCAGACAGAGAGCTCGAGGCCGATTGGCTTCAGTACATTCACAGGGTGGGTCCACACATAGGTTTGGATCCTATCAGGCTCATGGAGGAGCTCGCTGCATTTCGTTTCGGCATGGGCACATTCGGCCACCCGGATGCCCAGGATCCAGAGAGGAGGCAGCTACCCATTACCTGGTGGACCATGTTCGGTAGCACATACCCATCTATACAGCGTCTTGCACTGCGTGTCCTTTCTCAGGTATGCATCTCATTTTATCTTCCATTTTTTGTGTTTCGTTGAAGTTTCACCTCTGCCACAATGTGCTGAAGTATTTCAATGCACGCACCACAGGACTGTGCTGCCTCCGTGTGTGAGCGTAAGTGGAGCACATGGGCACTAATTCACACGAGGAGAAGGAACCGCTTGTCAGTGAGTCAGTTGGAGCGGTTGGTGTTCTGTAGCACCAACGCACGTCTCGCCAGGAGGCTTCCGACCATTACGAGCGCATTGCAGGTGATAAGCTAATCTTTCATAGAATGTTGGTTGACTCCTGGTATGTTGGTTTCATTTCTTGATAAAGTTGTCTCTCTAACATGCAAATTTTAAACCTTGCAGACGAAGATATCCGATTTGGAGCGCCAGGTTGACTTGCCTACGGACAGCACCCATCCCATGCCTGCAGATGACCTGGGCACACAGTTGATGGCAGAGAGAGAGAGGGAGCTTGCCGAGATGAGAGAGAGAGAGCTTGGGCTTGAACACAGAGAGCCCCCATTGTATGAGGCAGATGGTATTCTTTCTTTAGTCTCTGTGACCTCTTTTTTAACATTTGCGATGGAAGATTCGAGTCGCTGCATATGTGAAAGCAACTCATGGATCATCTTTTGCTAGGCATCGATCACTGTCTTTTGATATTCCACTATGTTGTATAGCTTGTTGCTGTCTTCACACAATAGAGGGATCAGATGAGTCAGATCTTTTGTTGGAGTGGATAGAAACATCGAGTCCTAATAGGGGGTAAGGGAAGAGCAATGTTGGGCTCATTATTACTAGTAGACAAAGAAGCAGAGATAGGGCTGGCATGAGGCAGATCAGATCTAGACAATGGAGCAAGCGTAGCTGGACATGCAAACGTTGTTGAGGTTGAAGAGATGGAGTCCGGTGTGTGTGTGTGTGTGTGTGTGTGTGTGTGAGAGAGAGAGAGAGAGAGAGAGAGAGAGAGAGAGAGAGAGAGAGAGAGAGAGAGAGAGAGAGCTTTATTAACGTCTTTCCATGCCAAAAGGCGTATAAGACGAAAAGGAGTACAACATAGGAGATGGAACTCGGACGGAACAATGCCGTCAATAGAAAACCAAACTAAAACGTAATTCGCTAGGTAAAAAAGCTCATCTCTCACCAAGGAGAGGAAATAAATGACCATAGCTCAAACATCTCTCACGTAGGAGAGGGAGAAGAATCTGAAATTTTAAGTTTTGCAATTTTAACCAAGACCGGGCATCCGTCTCGAAAGAGAGCCCGGAAACCGTTGGCCTTAGCATCTGCGATAAGTTTCTTTCTCTCAGTCCATTGAATGGGCGTCAAGTCTTCATCCATAAAAATAGTAGATCCTTCAGGCAACCTCCTTTACGTAGAACCTATTGACGAAGCAAAGCATCCTCGAAATGCATAAACACTTTGGTAATTTGGAGCTTACCCACCCAAGCAGCATATATGACATCCTCTTTGAGACCAAAGGTGGAATGAATGAAAGCATTTGCCTGATTCCAATTCATTCTTGAGGTAAGTAACATCAACCTCAAGAATGCCAACATTGCCCTGGAGGGACAAAACCGTATTCTCCAGAGTCGAGATTTGAAATGCTTGTTGCTTGATTAACGCAAGCAAGGATACATTGGTCTCTTGAAGAGACTCAATAAAGCGAGGGAAACCAGACAAAAAATCAGCTGAAAGAGGTGAAGACAAAGAGGATGAAGATGAAGGGGTGAGAGAGAGAGAGAGAGAGAGAGAGAGAGAGAGAGAGAGAGAGAGAGAGAGAGAGAGAGAGACATACAGCATCGAATGTTTGCCCACAATGCGAGAAACCATCTGATGTATTGAAAGTGCAGGCATCATGAACAAAGCCCACCAAAATGTAAAAAATCCGCTGTTGAGTCCAAGAAGAGTTACCACCTGCTTGATTTTGAAAATCCCCATAGAAAAGTATTATTAAATCTATATATGTTCTAGTTTGATATCCATTAGCAATAAATTTCTGCCTTTAAAGCAACAATCATAGTCCAGAGAATTAACTTCTGACTTACTATTTCAAGCTTAGCTTGTGATTCAATTGATCAAAAACACATTCAATTTAAACTAGAATAAACTCGGCTGTCCACATGAGAGAGAGAGAGAGAGAGAGAGAGAGAGAGAGAGAGAGAGAGAGAGAGAGAGAGAGAATGTAGGCTGTTGTGGAGAAAAGTCATTTCGGAGGTTTTCATTGGTCCACGCTTGCCCTAAAACGTCTTTGAAGGGCATTTGAAAATGAGTTGAAAAGGAGGTGAAGTGAGAGAACACTCTCTTTCTAGAAACTTCTGGAAAGAGAACTTTCTAGAGAGAGGATAGGGTATAAAATCTGGATGGTAAGAGAGAAACGAGATGGTAGGAGAGGAACGCGAAGAGAGAGCGTCAGAATTTTTTGTTTTTTAGGTTTTTTTAGGGTTTTCTGGTATGGGAGAGAAATAGCGAGAGAGAGAGAGAGAGAGAGAGAGAGAGAGAGAGAGAGAGATCTTACTGCACTTTCAAGAGCATATACACCCACTGCTCCCCAGTGACTTCCCCAGATAATTGCCACCTAATTCAAGCCAACGACTGAAAATGTGTTGCAACTACATTCTTAACAAGATTGAGTTCAGAAAATCTTATATGGTCTATCACCATCAAGTATGACTAAACAGCACCTTGAGTTTCACACAGAAAACATGTGTATGAAATCAGAAATTAAACAAACCTTTAAATAAGGAAACCATGTCAAGGGAAACCGGAATAAAGCTCAGGATTTATAATATATTCTGTAATAAAGGTCATATCAAAACTCAATATGCAGGATTTGATTTAACAGACTCAATATTCCTGGTTGCATATGAAGCCAGATGAAATATTGAAACATTCGGCCTGGGCTGCCAAGCAGAATGGCATAACAATGTTATGAACTTATTCGTTCTGCTGGCTGCTGTAGCACAGAAGTTTGTCCAGCAGCTTCAGACAATTTTCATACATAGAAAGGTCGATTCCAACTCAAGGTAAATGCACCTGAACTTTTGCTGATAAATCGTCATGGAAAAACATGTAGACTCAGATTTATTTTGAAGCAAAAACCAAATAAAAGATTGACATTGAATTATATAGTTGTGGTTTAACCAGGTCCACCGGCCAGTCACTATAATCTGCTTGTAGCAAAACAATGCTCTCAAGCTTGAAAAATACCATATAGATGCTAATGATATGGCCTATGCAGGAGCAGTTACTTTGATGGAGGAACCTATATCACAGAAAGATGGAACGAACTTTGTATGGAATTCTTCAGAGGACGCTAATCTTACCTACAGAAGCTGGTCAAAAGCAGCGTAATTGCGCAAAAGTTTTATGTGAAGAAGGCTGAAAACATACAAAACAAAGAAAAGCAAAACATTTACAACAAAAAATGCAAAGATAGATGAAGGTAATCATTTGTTGAGAGTTCCCTCGTTGAGTGTCCTACAGCTAAAACATCAAAGAAGAATAATAACATTTACTAGGTCAATTTAACTAGGGTGATAAAACATTACAAAGGCCTATTGATACATAAAGGAAAAGGCATGCAATAACTTGATAATTTCATATGAGTTCCTTGCACGTGACACAGAGGAAGCAACTAAGAAATTATTGCTGGAATCTGCTGAAAAAGCAAACCAAAAATGAAAGTGGCCTCAGAACAGCAAGTGTCACAGACTTCCATATTGGTGAATCAAAGCTGGTAGATACAAATGGTTAGATTGTTACTAAAGATCAAGACTGGTATAGAGCCTAGAGGCAAACTTTTAGTTATTGAAGAGCATAATTAGAATACAGGTACACTAACATGTGCTAGAGAAGGTCACTGAGTGTTTGGAACACGAGCATTCGCTCACATGCAGAACCTAACCTTTGACATGTCAACACCAGCAGCTCGATAGATGCCTTAAAATAAAATTGATCAGGAAGAAAACCAAGAAAGGAGTAAATATGTGCTGGGAAGGGAACATGCAAGAGTCGAATGCAGGCAAAGGGGCTAAATTGAGTTGTGTCCCTGTACATGCCAAGAGGAGTAGCACATTGCTGTGGAAACAGAACGAACAGATATCAGAATAGCGCCCTTACATACTGGAGACACGACAGAATAGAAAGTGTGATGGGACAGTCTACTCGTTAAAGAACTCTAATCAATCAGCCAGTTACAAGTTGAAGGTAATGAAAGGGATCATAGAGCAACCAAAGCTGAAAAATCTAAGGGTTAGAAATCAAAGGTTAAATAAAAGTTGTGGAAATATAATTTAAGTTGAGCTCTTATGAAGGAACAACAGAAGAGTTAAATGGATTCTACAAGCCATTCAATGCATAGAGGCCAAAGATATGCTCTTTAGCTATTTGCTCATCTGAGAGCAAGGTCCCATTTCAGCCAGCAAACATGGTACGTTGTATCCCATTGCAGATGATTGCATTTTGTTCTTTCTTGGAATAATACTGTGGACCCCGGCCCTCAGAAGGCACAGGGCAGCAAAGAGGGTCATGCAAAGATTGTCAAAGTTAGAATACTAGAACCGATGTCTTAAGGTATGAAGGCAATGTCAGGTAGAAAGCAAGCATATAAACATAATTTTCTTGAAAAAATCAGCAAATGTTGGGCTTTTATTTTGCAATCAGTCCCTTTGATAATACTTTTCATTCTTTTGTCTATTCTACATTGTTATACAACATTAGCCATTTAACCCCTCGGTTTTGTATGTATCCTTAAAAACCTCAAAATATTTTTACCTGAATGACATCAGCCTTCCTGATATTCCATCTCGGTATCTTGTCTCCAAGCTCAAGTGCCTTAGGTATCAACAGGCCCACCATCGCACTAGGCAGAAAAACACCAACTGCAACCCATGGTCGTCCAAACCTACAAAAGAGATAAAAAACTAAGACAAGTGTTGCCTACTGGCCACCTAAGCACTTGAAGCAAACACTAATTTCAGCTAATTGGGTTTTATTTTAGACAAGATGTTTTCATGCTAATAGGATGACAATAATCCATGCTTGATGCTGTAGGAATTATGTTCTTAATTCCTAACCAAGGGTGATCTAATCTTATTAGCACTCACAAACACCAAAAATAAAGAGAAAAGTTCAATTATATTAATTAACCTCATAACCAAAACCACAACACAATAGTATAAAGTTGCTCAACTTTTGATCTAAACACGCTTATCATCCTCCAATCATCTACTCATCTACCATCTTGACAAAGAGAAATGATAGCCTTAATATATCCTTCTCCAGCACTATCTACTATGACTAAATCTGAAAAAGTTAATGACTAATATTGGTCTCTAAATTTGGTAGATTTCCTAGTCAATTATTACTATAAAAGAATCGTGCATTATCTCATGCACATACATTGTTGACTAAAGTCAAACTTTGACTTTGATTATTACAGCTACATATAGGCCCGTAGTCATAGCACGCAAGCTTGGCCTAAATTAACCTAATAACAATGAGACATTGGTTCTTACACTGCCCCTTAATGTTTATAATGTTATCTATTGCTTCTAGAAATTCTCTCGACTTCTCAGATTTATTTTTACTACATTCCTTAGTAAATATATCTGCTACTTGATCATTTGTAGTAGAATAGACAAGCTCAACTTCATAAGCACGAAGTTTTCCTCTTATGACAGGTTGTACTTCAATATACTTTGACCTGCTGTGAAACACCAGGTTCTTTGCCAAACTTTGAAGTATTGGAGATTCTTCTCGAACAATATGAGGATCGTACAAGATTCTCCTTAACCAAATTGCCTCACATGCTGCACTTCTTGTTGCTTAATATTTTTTGAAATTTTTTTAAACCTAATCTACCCGCCCCCCTCGCTTCTTCTCTCCCAGTTTTTTTGCAGCCATCGTTGCCCTGCCTTCGCTACTGGTTTTGCTGCCCTGCCTTCCCTGCCTTGCGTCTGATTTGCGTCGCCCTTCGCCCACAGACCGCCCTGCCTTGCATCTGATTTGCAAGAACCTGCCTTCGCCCATTTTCAGCGTCTCTCACACAATGTACCCTGCTGTTTTTTTCCCAGCGTTCCATCCTTGCAGCTTTAGCTTCATCTGCATTTTGCCCTAGTTTTCTACATCGCAATGGTGCAATCCAACCTTTCCGGTCTGTGGGACGAGGTAGACATTGTCAGGCGGGTTGCCGACAAGTCTAACAAGACCGGACAGAAGATCGTGCACTGTCGATACTGTCTCGTCGAATTTGTTGCATCCCTCACTCGCCTTAAAGGCCATCTACTCAGTGCACGCGCCAAAAATGGTGCCACCTTGAATGCTGCCCCTTGTGGCAGCACGACCGTCCTCGACAGGCAACGACTACTGGACACCTACGGGCCGCGGCTCGTGGCGGGGGAGAACACCATTTCGGAGGGCATTCTCCGATTTTGCACCGCTCCTTATGTGGCTGACCCAGAGTTGCTGCCTGCTTGGCTGGCACGCACGAGGAGAGGGAGTGCATCCTCGTCCAGTCCCTTTGCCCCTCATCCCCCTCAGACAGTTCTGCCTCACGCACCCCCATCTGCTTAGATTCCGGTGGATCCCGTCCATCGCGTCCGCCAGTTGCCACTGTGGTTCCACCTCCACGACCTGTTGCTCGCACGCCCCCGGTTTACGACTTTCTCATGGGGGACATAGGTGCACTTCCCTGGGTTAGAGCCATCGTCCGTGAGGCCCTCTTCCTGGTGACAAAAGTCACCAGGAAGAGGCGTGTTCTTGCCATGTTCCGGGTGTTCAGCCATCTGGACCTCCGTAAGCCAGCCCTCACACGCTTTGCATTCGACTTGGTGGTCATCGACCGTTTGATCAGGTGTAGGGCGCAGCTTCTACAGATGGTTGCCAATGATCTTTGGCGTGCCAGTACGTTTCAGCACGCTGACGAGGGGGAGCACTTTTCTTCCACGGTGAGGGGAGACCAGTTCTGGAGGGATGCACAAACATTGTCAGGACTGCTTCGACCACTCTACATTGTGCTCCGCATGGCTGACAGCGAGGGGTCGACACTTGGACTTGTATATGAGCTCATGGACCGGATTGGACAGTTCCTGCAGCTGCCCATCTTGCAGCCAGAGAGGTAAGCAGTATAGTAATGTAATTGGCCTTTATCTTTTTAGTAATTGCTAGTGTGTTTTTCTGTCAGTGTTAAGTTTTTTCGTAATGCCCTAAACCACATGCCTCTCACCGGCAGGACGACAGAGCTGAAGTTCATATGGGAGACGCGGTGGAACTACTTCCACAGGAGTATCCACAGCGTTGCACACATGCTGCATCCCCTCTTCCTCTCTCCGACACAGATCGTAGACAGGGAGCTGGAGGCCGATTGGCTTCAGTACATTCACAGGGTGGGTCCACACATAGGTTTGGATCCTATCAGGCTGCATTTCGTTTCGGCATGGGCACGTTCGACCACCTAGCTGCTCAGGATCCAGAGAGGAGGCACCTTCCCATTACCTGGTGGACCATGTTCGGTAGCACCTATCCATCCATACAGAGTCTTGCACTGCGTGTCCTTTCTCAGGTATGCATCTCATTTCATCCTCCATTGCTTTGTTTCGTTGACCTTCCTCCATTGCCTCCGTGTGTGAGCGTAATTGGAGTACATGGGCACTGAATCACACGAGGAGAAGAAACTGGTTGTCAGTGAGTCAGTTGGAGCGGTTGGTGTTCTGTAGCACCAACACACGTCTCGCCAGGAGACTTCCGACCATTACGAGCGCATTGCAGGTGATTAGCTATTCTCCCATAGCATGTTGGTTGACTCCTAGTACGTTGGTTTCATTTCTTCATAAAGTTGTCTCTCTGACATGCAAATTTTAAACCTTGCAGACGAAGATATCTGATTTGGAGCGCCAGGTTGACTTGCCTACGGACAGTAGCCATCCCATGCCTGCAGATGACCTGGGCACACAGTTGATGGCAGAGAGAGAGAGGGAGCTTGCCGAGATGAGAGAGAGAGAGAGCTTGGGCTTGAGCATACAGAGCCCCCATTGTATGAGGCAGATGAGCCAGTGTCAGAGGATGAGCATAATGAGGATGAGCCCATTCGGGTTGTGTTTGCCAGATCAGAGAGGGATGAGGCAGATGATACAGGTGCAGGGCACACGCCACGGGTCGGGGTCACAGGTGCATCACGTGGCAGAGGTGGGACACGTGGCACAGGTTATATACCGGGAGACAGGCAGGGCACACAGGGAGGGGCAGTGGCATACCTACCTATGCCGACATGATGGAGGAGGCTCTTGATAGAGGGCAGAGTGATTTAGATGCCGGTCCGGCAGATGTTTGGATGCGTGCAGTACAGCGTCATGGCCGTTACTACGACAGCACACCAGAGGAGGCACCAGATGACTTTGATTGCACAGATTGGGAGGCCATGGAAGGTCTACAGGGTGCACATGATGAGGCACGGGATGAGGCTCGGGTTGATTCAGGGGTTGGTGCACAGGATGATTCAGAGGTTGGTGCACAGGATGACTTAGAGGCTGGTGCACAGGATGATTTAGAGGCTGGTGCACAGGATGAGTCCCAGAGTCCGGAGCATTTGTATTCAGATGCCCAGCTGGACGACTTGGTTGCCACATTGGATTCAGAGGCCCAGCAGATGCCGAGTGTCAGGGCGCCCCCATCATCTCTTGCCAGCATGCCATACACAGAGTCCAAGCCAGAGCAGCCGCATGAGGTGCCTACAGTTCCTCCAGCTCCTCAGAGGGTGTATGTGCGTCGCACAGCTCCTCCAGTGCCACCAATGCCATTCGGGCCTGCAGCCCCTCCATCGCCGTCCACTTCTGCAGCACCAAGTCTCCATGGCAGGCCACCATCTGTGCCCAGGTTTTCTCTCGCAGCGCCCACATCGACAGTGGCTCCTCCAGCTGCTCCTCTAGTGGTAGCACCTAGGATGTACCAATACTGGCCACCGCAGCGCCCCTTTCAGTACATATCGTCGCTGTACTCGCCTCCTGCACAGCCAGTTCCTCCACCTGCAGCAGCCCCACGGGCACACACTCCACGAGCTCATCCTCCTCGCTCAGGTGCACAGGGAGTCCCCTCTTTTGCTTCCCTATCCCAGCCGGCCTCAACTTGGGCCCAGCCTAGCCAGCCAGGTGATTTACATGGGGGTGACGAGGCATTGACAGCTCCTCTTGTCCGCAAGAGACCAGGAAGGCCCAAGGGTGCACCGAACAAGAAAGGCAAGGCACAGAAACTGCCAGGGAGGAGAGGATGACCACGCAAGGCTCCAGGTACAGGTAGAGGTGCAGTATCACAGCCAGTTGGAGCAGGTGTTGTTGGTTTGGCCTGCTTGGGGGCTGATGCGGAGGCAGACTGGGATGATGCTAGTGACGAGTCCTCCTCGGACACACAGCCCATGCCAGTTCCAGACATGCAGAGATATCGGTTGCAATAGTCAGCTCGGGGCCCTGAGTTGTCTCCAGAGCATTCGTCTGAGTCAGAGCCAGGTTGATTGTGGCTCTGTTGTTTTAGTTTCAGTAGTTTGTCTCTAGCAGACGGTCTACCATTGTACTCAGATGATTTTTCACATTATGTACAGTGTTTGGCCTACATTATTTGCTGCACATTGTGCGTATGTCGCTCTGTATATGTGATGCTGTATTTTCAATTTTATGTCAAATTCTATGTGCATGTGTGAATCCTATTTTCATTTAATTTCGTTTGAAGTGAATGCTAGCTTCACATATATGCACCTACATCATGAGCACAACAATCACCCCTACACCCCAAACGACATTTCATAAACACGTGTAATACATCTGCATTCAAAAAAATTACAGAGGTTGCATCTTACATGACCAAGCTCGCGTTGCACAAAAAACAACTATGTATATATTTAACCGTTGTATCAAGATAACATCACATATACTGTCATTTTTTTAAGCAGCCATCTAGTTATTTCCTGCACCATAAACTACCCAAAACTACATAGCAACAGTCCTTCACATACGGCTGGACCTTATCTATTCTAAACATCCCTCACTGATCCTCCACCGACTCCTCGCCCTCGTCTGGTGCATTGTTTTGTCGCTCTTGCTCTGCCTCCCGGTTAGCCCGAGCTGCCTCCTGGTTAGCCCGACGTCTGGCCGCCCTTTCCCTGACTATGATGAGCTGCCGTCGTGTGAAATTCATTCCGATTTGCTCATCCAGATCCAGCTCGACAGCGGGGACAGGATCCACAGCGGGGGCGGGTGGCTCCGGTTCCGGATTTCTCTGCCGAGTCTGTCGCAGCATCTCTCGGATATCTGCCTCTTGCTTTCGATGTCTCTCGTTGTGCCTTCGGATATCTTCCTCAAGCTTCCTCCTGGCTTCGCCCTCGGACTTCGGTGGTATGCGCTCTGCCATCTCGATCGACCTTCTCCTCACAACACCCTGGTCCTTGAACACCCTCTCACAGCACCCTGGCTCTCAAACAGCCTCTCACAGCCTGTCACCGGCTCTCGCTTGCTCTCTCACTGTCTATCACTAGCTCTCTCACAGCCTCTGAAAATGCCGACCACAATGGCATTGTGAGTGCCTATTTATCCCCACAGCCTGATCGGCCATGTGGATCCCCATCATCCATCCATGTGCCTCTGTACCTGCCCCCATGTGATGCTCCCCCCCTGTGTTGGTCTCCCATTGGCCCCATGGCCTGCTCACCCACAATGCGCATGTGCCTCTGTACCTGCCCCCATGTGATGCTCCCCCCCTGTGTTGGTCTCCCATTGGCCCCATGGTCTGCTCACCCACAGTGCCCATGTGCCACTGCACCAGTCCCCTGCAGCATGTATTGTACCCTCTTTTTTTACACCCAGTACCCCTTTTTTTTTTTTTTCCATTTTTTTGTCCTTTTTTGATAAGTAATAGGCAAAAAAAATTATTAAATATATTAAAAAATAAAAAAAAATATAAAAAATGGTACCGTCTTGGTACCGCGGATCCCAGGGCGGTACCGTACTGGCGGTACCATACCAACGGTACTAGGGGGTACTATGGTTCTAACATATGCTACCAAAAAATACTACTTTTCCTCTTGATAAAGGATATATACAGCAAATGCTTAATGTTACAAGCCATTTTCAATATTATCTCTATTTCACTCTAACCATAACTTCTTAAAAACACATACTAATAAATGATTTGGAGAAACGAAACAACTCCTCATTGACGCTCTTGTGATATTCTTCCCAAAACATTTTGCTACAAAATGGAGCTTTTGTGAACCATGAAGCTTGGCATTGTCCATAGCTCCACTTCTAAAAGAGTTTTCACTAAGAGTATATTGTTTTCTGGGCACCAATGCCATGGAATATATTGAGTGTTGTAAAATGATGTTGCTAGAATAGCTTGAAATTATGAACTCAGGACCCTAGTAATGTTGATTTCAAGGTCTACTTGATCCTAACATAACTAGGAATGGAACATGCAATGTAAAAACTTGACATGCAACTGTCATGCAAGTAGAAATGGAAAAACCAACAAGCTGTGGATCCCAAATTTGATCCTAGTTCAAATCTATATGAACTCTACCCTATGCCAATTCGATGAATCAAGAAAAGAAATGATTTCTACTTGCTGGCCATTTCAAATAGCACAATCAGATCTGGAAAAAACAGATTCTAATTGACCTCTAATTAACCTCTGATCAAGTAGTGATAATGTCTTTCCAATAGAAAACATATGCTTCTGATTTCATCAACTTCTGACAAGTATTCAAAGAGAAATGAAAGATTTTACAAAACCGAGGCAGCGCCCAATCACAAATGATTGATGGCTGTTCTGGCTCCAGAAATGCATTAAATGAAAGTGGAAATGGTATGAATGGTAGCGCCCTCTCCTACAATCAATTTGCAATTGATCTCATCACATTTGGATGAGTGATGAGGGAGAAACACCTGAAAAACCAGATCTGTCCCAGCAGCGAGTTCCTACATAAAAAGTAGATCAAGAAGACACAAAAACAAGGAAGATGGAAGATGCTTCCAATTTCTCTCTCTCTCCAACTCATGGAGCCTCTATTAATTAAAATTTGTGTATGTACAATAGTTGCCATGAAATTACAAGCGTCCAATTTCTTATGCATGCATTTGCATGCCTACTTGCATGTTGCATGCATGTCACGATAGGTGTCAACCTAACTTATTCTCCCCCATGCACATGTGCATGGGGGTCTATCGTCCCTTTCCAATCTTTTGCATTTCAGGTCAAAGGCATCATCTTGCAAGAAGGCCTTCCACAAGTTTGGTAGGAAAAAAATTTGCCTAAGTTATTTGGGCCTTAAAAATTTCGACCCATTTATGACCATGTGCCATGTACTATTTATTTAACTAGGTTTATAAGTTCAACAACTCCCCCTTAAACCTATTAAATAAATAACTCCTAAGGCCTCCCGATGCTTTTCAAATAAGCTCTTATCCAAAGATTTGGTGAAGATGTCAGCTACCATGTCTTCACTTAGCACATACTCCACTTCGATGATTTGTTTTTCCACCAAACCTCTAATGTGATGATATCTCATAGCTATGTGTTTAGTTCTTGGATGAAATACGGAATCCTTGCTTAGTAAGATAGCTGAAGTCTTATCCATGATAAGGATTTTTTTGAAAATCTCCAAGCTGGTTCGAAATGTACTGCATCCATTAGATTTCATTGCACGCTTTTGCTGCTCTCACATATTTCGATTCACAAGATGATTGAGCAACAATTTATTGTTTCTTGCATACCCATGAAATGGCAGCACCTGCTACTAGACAAACACATCCAGAGATGCTCTTTGAATCATCCTTCCTGGACATCCAACTTGTATCTGTATAGGTGATTACTTCTATGCTTTTGTCATGGGAAAAATGAAGTCCATAGTTTATAGTATGCTTGAGATATTTCAAAACATGTTGTGCTAACTTCCAATGTTTCAAGCTTGGATTAGCATTGAGTTGACTAAGGCTGAAAACTGAAAAAGCTATTTCAGGCCTAATCCATGTTGCTAAGTATATAAGGGAACCAATGAGATGTTGATAAGGAATAAGAGTCATTTGCTCTTTTTCCTCTTTGGTTGTAGGACAATCATCCTTTGATAATATGGTTCTCGTAGGCATAGGAACCATTTTTCCCTTACAATCCTACATGTTAAACCTGTCAAGAAGCTTTGAAATATAGAGAAATTGATGTAGGAAATAGTTAGAGTTTTCCTTTTCAATTTGTACACCAAGGTAAACTTTGGCTTCTCCCATATCTACAATTTCAAATATATAGGATATTTGCTTTTTGACTATCTCCATATCTTTCATGGACTTAATAGCAATCAATGTATCATCAACATAAACACCAATGATTACAATTTTCCCATTAAGGTACTTTGTGTAAACATTTGGATCAGCACTAATAGGAGTAAAACCAAGAAACTTCAAACCTTCATCCTTCATTTGGAACCAGGCCCTTGCTGATTGCTTTAGGCCATAGATGCTCCCCCTTAAAGAGCAAACATGATTAGGAAATTCATGGGATGTAAATCCTTCGGGCTGCTCCATGTAAAGCTATTTTTGTAACTCTCCATAAAGGTAGGCTGTTTTTTCATCCACTAAGTGGACAATCAAATTATGTTGAGCAGCAAACGCAAATATATATCTCACACTAGAATGTTTGATAACTGGCGAAAAAGTGTCAAAGTAGTCTATACCATACTTTTGTGTAAAACCCTTTGCCACCAATCGAGCTTTTTATCGATTGATCTTGTAATCTGGTCCAAACTTGTATCGAAATATCCATTTGCACTTAATTGCCTTCCTTCCTTTGGGTAGAGGTTTGAGATCCCATACCTTCCTTCGATGCATGGAATCTATTTCATCTTGCATGGCTTGCAACCATTTGTCTTTTTCCTTTCCTCCTATAGCTTCCTTATAGCATTCGGATTCTCTTGCAAAACAACATCCTTCAACAAGATAGTCATGTTGATTCTCCCTCATGGGCTCCTTACCAAGCCTTAAGAATCTTCGAAGTAGCTCTTCAGGTATATCTCCATGCTGAATTCTCCTTGGTCTTGATGAGCTTCCCGGATCTTGCATGTCATCATGCAAAACTGCATATGGTTCTGCACTTGGCTCAGGCACTTCATAAACAAATGGATCATAAAACTCGAATCTCGTTCGATCTGTCATCTAGAAATTTGGCTTCTTCAAAAACAACTTCTCTATTTCAAAGTGATATTTTCTGAAGGGAAATAGATCACACTGGAGATTAGAAATACCTTCTTGGATCTTACATCCAACAAATTGTCCTCCTGAGCTTCTTTCATGAAGAGATTTTAAAGGCACATGACATAATCTTCTATGCCATAAAACATCTAACCGCATGCAACTCCTCTTTGTTCAGTAAAACCTCTAAGTAATATAGATTCCTTTTTCTTGTTGCATGAGTTACAACAACTTTTGTTTTTATGTCTACACTCTCGACATACATCCACATCTAACGATACCTTTAATCCTGCATCAATTACTTTTGCTAAAGAGATGAGGTCTGTCTTCAAAGAAGGAACATAGAGGGCTTCATTAAGAACTATCATTCCCTTGAAGTTTCTTAGTCTTAGATCTCCTATTTCTTCAACTCTATGCATGCTACCATCTCCTAGAATAGCTTGCTTTTCATAAGAGATAAGAGTAAGATTCAAAACAATGTTTTTGCTAGAAGCAATATGCGAAGTAGCACCCAAATTAAGTACCATTTCAATATCTGAAGTGGCCGAAGTGACCATATTGCACTCTTCATGCTCCTTGGTCAAGTTTTTCGACTGATTTGGATGCCTCTCCAACTTCATAGGTAGAGTTGTCTTCGACAAGGTGTGCCTTCGACTTTCTTTTCTTCTTCCTAGGATTTTGCTCGCAATAGATAGCTACATGACCGGTGATCTTGCAATGGATGCATGGTATCTTCGGATTGCACCAGCACTTGGTGGATATATGGCCATCTTTCACCCAATAGTCACATGTGGGTTTTGGCCCCTTCTCTTTGCTCTCCTTAGACTTCTGCTTCTTCTTCTTCATGTCTCCCGGATTCTTCTTGGTGAAGTAAGCTTCCTGTAGCTTACTTTCATGTTGGTGCCAGGTTGCTCTTTCTCTTTTGACGTGATCTTCTATCACTGCATTACTGGCTTCTTAAAAAATCATGTTAGGTGTTCTTGCAAGAATTATTCTAAGTGAGTCAAAAGTAGGAAGAGCACCAAGAAAAATAGATAACTTCTGGCCATTATTAATGGCATATTCTTGTCCTACAAGAGCTAGAGAAGTAAAGTAATTTTTCATTTCTGATATAAATTTCTTTATATCACTTTTACCACTCCATGTCATTCATTGTATACAATCTATTTGACATATGTACAACTTCAGAAGTGGATTTAGTTTCAAATTTATTTTTTAGATAGTTCCAAATATCTTTGGCACTATTAATTTCAGATATTTCAAGTAGGATGTCTTCTGAAGTGGAAAGACTGATCCAAGCACATGCTTGATCATTCTTCTCACTCTTGAGAGCCAGCATAACCTTTGTCTTCCAAATGGAATAGTGTCTTCCATTCTCCAATATAAGGCCGACTGGATTTAAGGTGAGTAGGCTTGTGTTTGCCATTTCTGACTGCATGTTTCCTGTAACCAAAGCTCGAATACCACTGTTGTAAATTGATGATGCTAGAATAGCTTGAAATTATGATCTCATGACCCTAGTAATGTTGATTTCAAGGTCTACTTGATCCTAACATAACTAGGAATGGAACATGCAATGTAAAAACTTGACATGCAACTGTCATGCAAGTAGAAATGGAAAAACCAGCAAGCTGTGGATCCCAAATTCGACCCTAGTTCAAATCTATATGAACTCTGCTACTCTATGCCAATTCGATGAATCAAGAAAACAAATGATTTCTACTTGCTGGCCATTTCAATTAGCAGAATCAGATCTGGAAAAAACAGATTTTAATTGACAAGTAGTGATAGTTCCAATAGAAAACATATGCTTCTGATTTATCAACTTCTGACAAGTATTCAAAGAGAAATGAAAGATTTTACAAAACTGAGGCAGCGCCCAATCACAAATGATTGATGGCTGTTCTTGCTCCAGAAATGCATTAAATGAAAGTGGAAACGGTATGAATGGTAGCGCCCTCCTCCTACAATCAATTTGCACTTGATCTCATCATATTTGGATGAGTGATGAGGGAGAAACACCTGAAAAACCGGATCTGTGCCAGCAGCGAGTTCCTACATAAAAAGTAGATCGAGAAGACACAAAAACAATGAAGATGGAAGATGCTTCCAATTTCTCTCTCTCCAACTCATGGAGCCTCTATTAATTAGAATTTGTGTATGTACAATAGTTATGCATTTGCATGTTGCATGCATGTCATGATAGGTGGCAATCTAACTTATTCTCCCCCATGCACATGTGCATGGGGGTCTACCAAACTCAAATGGGTCAAAGGCATCATCATGCAAAAAGGCCTTTCACGAGTTTGGTAGGAAAAAAATTTGCGGAAGTTATTTGGGCCTTAAAAATTTGGACCCAATTATGACCATGTGCCATGTACTATTTATTTAACTAGGTTTATAAGTTCAACATTGAGCACCATAGTAATAAGTGAACCGCTTTGATACGACGTTTTAAATAGTTGCAATTTTTTTTTAAGTTAAATTTTTTTGATTTTCATGGCCAAAAACAGTTTAATAAATGTTTTTTATAATTATAGACAGTATATGATTTATATAACCCTTATATATGTTATGTATGTACATACAAAAAAAATCTAAAATTATAATCAAAATAGCATTCCGAACAGCGTTCCACTGTTCGAAATACTCGTTCCCGAACACTGATCCCACCGGAGCGCATTTTGGTGCAATTATGATGCATGCCACGTTCCAGAGGCGTTTCGGATCATGTTTCGTTGAATTTTCTTTTATTGTTCTTGAAATTTTGTTTTGATAATTGTATAAAAGAGTGAAGCTATGTCGGCTATTGCCATGTTACTGGCTATGTGCAACTAATTCTTGCTTTGTTCTATGTCTGCTCTATTTCAATAAACTGTTGTTGACTAGTTGGAGCCTTGCTACTATGTAATAGATTGATTATCTAATGGTTTTTGTGAGCTGAGTAACAATGTGCTCCAATATCCATTCCTAAAAAATTGTAAAAGAATGCTAATTCCATGAAACACATGATCCTTCGCCTATCTACAAAAAACTTTACACTAGCTAAACATCTCATTAAACACTAGCTGAACTATCAAATTTTTTATTTAGTCATAGGGATTTAAGTCCAAAAAAAAAAGATTTGTTTTTGGCATTCTGGACAACGCTCCGATGTCTAGAACGCTCACATTTCGAAATGAGCGTTTCAAAATGTGAAACACGTTCCGCTGCATCCATGATATATGTGTGTGTGTGTGTAGTATATCACACTTGCAGCCGAAACACACTTCGGGGGGCAGTGTTCCGAACCTGTTGGGGAGAAAAAGTGGAGCAAATGTTTTTATGCACATCCGATTGCGACGATCGACATACTACAAGCATCATCAACTGAGGTGGGGAGAGACAATGAGCATCGAATCCTTGGTCCATTCTTTTAGGAGGTAGAGAATATTGTGAAGCTATGCCAACCCATCCTAAAGTTGTTACGAATTGTTGATAGAGAGCGGACTAGATGGTTGAGAGAATATGGTCATGTACCTCTTTTGATACCGCTCGAATAGGTGTGATAGAGAGCCTTTGCCTTGAGAGATGGATGCATTCTCCCTTACATGCTGCAGCATTTGCTTTGCATCCACATTGGTTGGATATGGGGCAAGAGTCCGACGTCAAGATTGTCAAGGGATGGAAAAAGATTGTGGAGAGATACTCAATAGAAATTCTGCATATGAAGAAACATCGTTAAATCAAATGGCAAATGGACATGTATAGGAATGGGCAAAGGTTATTTGGTTGGTCAGTGGCACACTTGGCATCTCAAAGGCAAACGGGTGTGTGTTGGTGGGAGTCCTTTGGAGCCTCCACACCCAAGTTGCAAACGTTGGCAATCAAGATACTTAGCCAGGGAAGTACCTGGTAACTCTCATGTCATCACCATCAAGGGCACGAACACGAAATTGTTCTATACAATCATAGAAGTTTGTTTGTCGTGAAGTAGTCCTGGCATTAAAGTCGCTAGTGAGAAAAATGTAACCTCGCTTTGCATATCTGATAATATCTATAAAAAGATCATTGTAAGGTGAACCAACACCCTCCACAAAGGAAGAGAACACTGGAGGGCAGTAACAAGCTGCAACAAAAATGTCCCTGTCTGAACCAATGCTATGTTTATCAATGCTATTTCGTGAGTGCTCATCATGACTGATGGACTCAAAAATAGGGAGTAGTGACTCCCTTTATAAGCAAGCAACTCCACCTGAACCTCTACCACTGGCGGATCTCATCTCATGTCGGTAGATTGAGTCCCATCTATAACCTGGAAAAAAAAAATAATCCTCTTTCCTTAGTTTCATGAGTCTCCATGAAGAGTAGTAGATCTCTCTCACCTATGAAGTCAATCAGATCACCAACAGTGGACGATGAATTTATGTCGTTACAGTTCCAAACCCAAATTTGCAGCGGCGTGAATGGGGCCTCAGTATACGCCCAATATTGGGCGCCCCAATTACCTATTTCGTGGAGTCCTTAGGTGTAATGTCAATGTAGTGGATTTGACCATCCCTGTAAATAACATGTCTACCTGTCATTTTAGCTTCTTGAAAGGCCTTACGACTCTCTTCAACCTGTAATACGTAAGATCTTCATCCATATAAATTTGAGCACCTCATAGCTTGGCTCTACAAAGTAAAGAATCACGATGGCTATCTGAGGATCTAAAGCAGATGAATAAGGTAGCATTGTCCCGTGTTGTTCTCCATGTTGAATCTAGGTCTCTAGTATGGTACTCAAGCCTACTTTTAATGAAATGTTAGGGGTTGGGGTAATGATAGGCAGAGAGAAAGAAGAGGAACAGAGGAAGAATAAGAAGAAGGGACAGAAGCAGCTGAAGGAGCCGACAGTAAAGGGGTGCTAGTGCTGAAGCATATGGCTACAAAGATCAGTAAGCAACGAACTACTAGGTCCTGTAAAAGAGACCACCAAGAAATCTCCAAATGTAATGCTGAGGCCCTGTAAACAGTTTGAAAAAAAAATGGATCAAAAATGCTCTCAAAGAGTGTGATTTTGCTGTTGGAAATGTGCTGGAACAATTAGTAAAATTGGGTGCTGATTTGCCGGTCTTAAATCCACAGATTTGTAAGGGAAAAAATGCCTTGGAATGGCTGTCAATACTGTGCTGGAATGGCGTTTTTGCAACATTTGGAAGGTGTGGGAAAACTCCCCCAAGTGGACAAAAGGTGCTGTTGAACTAGTGTTGGCAGGGCGAGTCTGGTAGAGCTGTAATCCTACAATAGAGAGGGCCAGAACTAGCACTGAGAGGGCAGGGACCAGCGATGGAATGTATTAATGTCTACAGAGTGCCCTTGGGCACATGAGACAAAGAAAAAGTACATCAGAAAGGAGCATTGTCCGTGCCGGACTTATTTCTATCAGCTAAAACATAGAATAACACAGAAATAAACCGGAAATAAAACCAAAGCTTAACCTCCAGCTATGGTAAGGGTACAAAAGTAGTAGCTTAACCGCCAGCTACGCGGAGGGAAAAAAAAAACTTACTAACTGAGAGAGAAAACTGTGTGATCTGGTGTGAGACACATGGAGGTCTCTGGTGGAGAGCTTTGGATCTGGATGTTTGAGGAAGACGCTGGAGCTTCGGTTGTCGAGCTGGAATGTCAATCTCACTGTCTGAAATATCATCCCTGAATCTTTTCTGAAAGAAAAGTGTAATATGTGGCTGGCTGTGGTCAACATCCTGCTCCTCTGACAGAAGAGAAGATCTCAAAGCAAACCAACACATCTCGCATCTGGATAGGCAAATGGAATATCCCGATAGAGACAGTGATATCTGCCTCTGATCTCAAAGTAAGTTGGACATCTGAAAATAAAGTGAAACTCATCCTCAACCTCCTGTAGTGTACAACACTAACAGATCCGTAAGGGCCGTGGTGTGTTTGTGTATCTGCCTATCTCAATAGCCAGCTGATGAGAAGAGACTCGAAGCTGACCAATGTGGTAGTGCAGGCCAAAAGACAATGCCTGAGAGAGATAACTCGGTCTAACGAGAAGCCCCGAAGCATCAAGGTGAAGAAAGTGAGTATGATAGAACTGAAGCTTAACCCGTGATGGATCCAGGTGAGACCAGACAGTGTGTATGTATGTTGTGTATGTAGGCTCTGTAGATCTGTCGGCGAATGAACGTATGACTCCCATTTGGGAGGTCAGACATAGATAATCCCCAGCTATGTAGAAAGTCCAAAGCATACTGAAACCATGACGACTTAGCCCTCTTCTCGGCTAAAGTGCAAGAAGATGTAAACGCCGCTACCACGTATCTGGAAGGGTCAAGCTCTGAACTCTGTGAATGAATGTGATGATCCTGAATCTACAATCAGTGGGGGAGAAGCAAACTCTGTCAAAATAATATCGTGAGGAACTGACTGCTTGGCCCGAATCATTCGGCTAAGCATGAGAATCTACAAACGTGAGATGTCACTCCAAGTATCTCTAGATAAGCCTATGCCCCATGTTTCTACTGACTACAGTGCAACTGGAGAGACAGTCGAAGAGAAAAAGTGGCAGTGTGTATCAGGATCATGTACGCAATAAGTAGAGGAAAACCTCTCCATCTGAACAAGAGCAGAGCGCCCCTTGTGGGGCCTAGCCAATGCAGCTGGTCTAAATGAAAGTAATGGACCCGAGAAGAGAATACCCAGGTATGTGTAAGACGCTACTATTTCTAGAAGCTGGCCATCATAATAAAACATAGTGTCTCTCATATGTTGTCTGTTTGCTCTCCACCAGCGCTACAGAGGCACTAACTATTGTTTCCAATCAATATGCCACTGCTCCCAATGCTGCTCAGGGACCTAATGATGGCACTACTGCGGTTACAGATGGAATCATATGCGGTATAAAAGATGAGACAATGTTGCCTACAGTCCATACTCCTTGCCCTCCACCTGCTCACTCCTCTTTCTTGATACCTGAGATCTATACACCTGCCAAGTCATTTGAGCAATAATTTTCTCCTACATCGAGCAAGTCAAGAACGAATCCACCTCTCTACGAAAAGAAATGGGACAGCTTCAAACGGTCATTCACACTATGGCCGCTGAACGAGAGATCGTGTTAACCCCGATTACTTCTTTGGAGGCAGCAATAAGTAACCAAGGAGAACCTACTAAAATTCAAGAGTTGGAAGAGAAGATAAAGCAACATAAGGCTGAGACAAAATCGTGGGCTTCTCTGTTCAAGGAGGATGTTAGGGAGGGTACACCATCCTTCAACCAAGTCATTTCGGCCACCATATCCGAAGAGCGAATGCGAGAATACAAATCACTAAATATTAGGGTCCGCGGAGTTGAAGACACCAACGATCCAATGACTGAAGCAGCCAGCTTTCTCTCAAGCACACTCTCCCATCACTCCGAAGGGTTGACTAGAGCTTGGAGAACCAAGAGAGACCCCTCTACACTCATAGTTCGCTTCACGAATCTGGAAGAGAGACGGGCAACCCTCAAACTGCGGGCCAAGCTTAGAGGTACACTTATATTTATGGATGATGATCTCACTCCCATGCAAGTTGCGGATCGGAAAAAAGCATTCATTGAGGCAAAAGCTTTGGGGAAGAGGGTAATTTATCGGGATGGCAAGGCTCGATACATTGATCCTCCGAATTCTGACAAATAGGGATTAAGGCCCCTCGGACTAAGCGGTTCGGGGGTTCCTCCTCGAGCATTGTGGTTGAGGCTATGGAACTGCAATGGCATTCACTCTTCGGCTACCACCGGCAATTTTATAAACTTTTGTGCGAAGGGTGATCTCTTCCTATTCACCGAGACACATGAGAGTCCGGAAAGAGGTCTACCGGTTGTTACGGGTTTTTGCTGGTATTCTGCACATCGGCAGTCGACGAGAGCATTGACAGATCGGGGTTCTGGTGGGGTGGCCTGCTTAGTCCGCAACTTCATTCGGCCTTGGGTCGAGTTGGTGCATACGGATGAGCGAGCTCGCTATATTTGGATTCGGGTGGACCGGACTTTGATGGGACTGAACCGTGACCTCTTTCTGGACATTTGTTATTTTCCACCAGACACATCCGTTTTCACAGCAGATGAGGAGTCACCTTACATGGATATCTCTTCAGACATTATCAGATATGAGGAGCGGGGTTATGTTCTTTTAGTTGGCGACTTTAATGCCAGGACTGGATCCAGGCAGACAGAGTTCCATAGAACAGAGGATGATCCACAATGGATACATGCTTTAGACTGGGATGATCTTGGCCTCCGGCGACGATCAGCAGATGCAGAGGGTCCAGTTACTGTAGATGGAGAGCAGATGCTTCAGTTGGGCGAGGCTCCTGGATTGGCCATTTATAATGGCTTATCGCAATGGCCTGATTCAGGTGACTTTACTTGTTTTCCACACAGTGGAGGGAGTAGTGTTGTTGACTATTTCATGGGATTGTCGTCTCTCCTCCCCTACATTTCATCTTTCCTGGTTCACCGTACCACTTTGTCTGACCACTCATACCTCTCTCTCTCTATTGGCCTTCTTCACACCCCATGTACTAGTACCCTAACTCCTGGCAACAAGACAATATACCGCTATAATCCTCAAAAGACCCCCAGGTACAGGGAAGCATTATCTAACCTCCTGACTCATTTCCCTTACGACGATACTTTGACGGACCAGTCTCTTTTTCTTGTCCGGACTTTGCATACCGCTGCATCCCTTGCTTTTCCATCTCCACGGCCCAAGCACTTACGACATAATCGACCACACAACCCCTGGTATGACCACGAGTGTAACCAACTTCATCTGGACTTGATTTATGCACGCTGCCACCTTCCCCATATGGTAAAGGACTCATCCCGTGTATATAGTAGAACCACCCGAAAAAAGAAAATTACTTACGAAATCGGCCAGGGGAAGAAGATGATGGACCTTCTCTTTAGCTCCTCGTTGCGATCATTTTGGCAAGAATTCCTCTCACGGGCACCTCCACCCCAGATCACAGATCTTACCACATGGGTAACCTATGCCACATCGTTGTACACTGTTCCTGACACCCCTCCACTTCCCACACATCCCTACACACGTACTTCTGATATATTCTCTCCAGCCATAGAAGAAGAGGCCATTGACCGAATAAATCTACATAAGGCCAAAGATATTGATGATCTAGAAGCTGAACTTTTGAAGCAAGCTACTGACATTCTCTCACCCTTCCTCTCTCTCCTCTTTAACCGCTCTATCACATCTGGTTTCCCCTCCCCCTGGTCCACAAACCTTATCCATCCTATCCATAAAGGCGGTGATCCCATGAAAGGCGACAACTATCGTACCATCATGATCAGCCACCTCTTTGCCAAGGTTTATGGTTCTATTCTTCAGTCAAAGATCAGTACAGAGATGGATACCCGAGCACTGCATGCCATAGGTCAGGCAGGTTTCAGACCAGGATATACCACATCAGATCATATTTTCACCCTGAGATCCATCATTGAGGAGGCTAAGGCCAGAGAGAGCGTGTATACTGCTGCTTTGTGGATTTCGGCAAGGCCTTTGACTTTGTGCCTCGACATCTACTGATAAAGAGACTTCGGGACCGTGGCCTCCAGGAGGATATCATACAGGCAGTTGTGGCATTGTACAGACGAGTTATTGGTCGTATCCGAGTTGTATCACCAGATATAGAGAGTACCATTGGGGTCAAGCAGGGATGTCCTCTCTCTCCTACACTCTTTAGTTTATATATAGATGAGCTTAAGCAGGTTATACAGACAGAGGGAGGTGAGGGATGCACATTGGGTGACCTCGTTATCGCTATCCTATTATATGCTGATGATGTGGTTTTGCTTTCGAGGACGAGGGAAGGTCTGCAGCGGCCTCTTGATGCTTCACTCTTTTTGTACTCAGTGGGGATTATCAGTGAATGTGGCCAAAACCAAAGTTATGGTATTTAACACCTCCAGATCCTTCATGATGCGACAGGTGCTTTTATGGGAGGAGCATCCACTTGAGATAGTTGACTCCTACACATACCTAGGTGTGGTATTTTCTGGTCCCACTTTCAGCATGCGACAGGCGACGTTATGCATCGTTGGTAGATTTGGAGAGATTATGTTTCAGCTCACATGTTAGAGATGCGACTAGTAAGTGCCGACTCTTTGACACTATGGTCATTCCCTCAGCTCTATACGCATCAGAGACATGGAGTACTGGCTTGACGGCTACCGAGTGGGCGCGCATCTCACGACTTCAGATTCATATGCTCTCTCGGATGATATGGGCTAAGCCCTCTATCCCACAACATATTATATTGGTAGAGTTTGCCGTCCCCCCTATTCAGATAGAGGCACTGTTCCATATTGTCACATTCATACAGCGCCTGGAGGATCTCCAGGGTAGAGGCACACACTATGCTGCAGCAGCTTTGTCGTCCTCCCAACACCTACACTCTGAGGGACACTCCTTTTCGTGGTATTCCCAGGCCTGTCGTCTGCTCTCCACATTGAGTATTCACATTACGGATCGAGCTGGTACTCATCAGTATATTAGAGGATACGTGTACAAGGCATATCTTCAGAGCACTTGGCAGGATTTAACTAGGGTGAAGACGGAGTTTTATCGGGCACATTTCTATCCCGGGATCCTGCTAGGTATCCCATTGTACCCAGATACCTAGTGGATAGTATCTCACACAGACTGCGGATAGTGATGGGTCAGTTTCGGGTTTCCTCTCACCAGTTAGCTGTTGAGATTGGCAGATACAGGGGCATCCCGAGAGATGAGCGGATTTGTAGTATGTGTGACCTACATGATATAGAGGATGAGTTTCATTTTCTCTTCAGATGCCCAGCTTACTATGAGATTCGAGGGAGATACTACTGCTTGTTTCGAGATCATCCACTTGCACTCTCTACCTTGATATCGTATGAGGACTCCAGATGTGTTGCGTTGATGATCCGGGACATAATAGACTTGCGTATAGCGAGTCTTCACGCTGACACCTCCCCCTTGATACAGTTAAGCATACAGGAGTGTCTATCCCGCCGGAGACAGAGGCAGGAGTGTAGTGATTCTAATGGAGAGGCTGAGATTCCAGATGCCACCATACATAGACGGTAGAGACAGTGTCGTCGACCAGAGAGACAGCCAGCCCGCAGGCCACAGCCTACAGCTTCACGACAGCATAGACACCACCGATCATCCACTCGACAACAGAGAGACGCAGCTCACTCAGAGACAGTGCAGTAACATACTTTACATCATTTTTTTTTCAAAAGCAGAGAGACATCTATGATGCGCACGCGCGCTCTCTCTCGCTCTTTGCTCCCATGGGGTTAGGAACAACATAACCATAGGGAAGGCAAAGTTTGATCCACGCAGCCTATGCATCCTCTTATAGAATGCCCCTTCTAGCCCAGTGTGAGTGTGCATGCAGTAGGTGCTAGTTGTTGTTGACACCCACCATTCATGTTGCATGAATGGGTTATTGATGCACGAGGAGTCCCAGTCCACTGCTGAAGGACTGCATGCATGTGTCTGCATGGGCATTACAGGCCCTCATACCTACTACACGGTATGCATGCATGCCATTGACTCACAATGTCCTCTGCCCTCAAGTGGTTAGATGCACCTAGAGTATTGTGTCGGGTCGGTACGGTTATGGTCTCGTAACACATGGCTCCACAATGGAGCCCAAAATGCCTTGCTGCGATTGCCATAGAGCACACAGGCAGCACTGCCTGTTGCCCCTCTCCTCTCTGCCTCCTCCGATGGCCCTCTGGAAGTTGTTTCCTTTGCTCCATTCCCTCCCGCTGGGTTCCATCCTATTCCTATCTCCTCCACATCTGTGACCATCTCCTCTTCTCTTCAAAGAGTTGGCGCTTTCGTGGGCATCCATATTGAAGAAAGGTACAAAACCCAGCGCTCCCATATCCCTTAGTCATTTCAGCCAACATTTTGGAAGAAAAAGCCAGAGAGCAAAAAGCCCACAACATTAGAGTTCGAGGGATTCCGGATACACAGGATGCATGGTTGAAGCTAAGCAATTCCTGGACACAAGTCACATTACAGATGGACTAGATGCTGGATGGAGGACCACCAAAGATGTAGCCACATTGATTATTCGTTTTACTTCCTTGGAGAGTCGTAGAGAGGCTTTGTGTTGCAGAGCCAAGCTACGCAGTACTATCTATATGGATGATGATTCACATATATCCAGGTTGAGGAAAGGTGTAAAGCCTTCCAGAAGGCCCAAGAGTTTGGCAGACGGGTCATATATCAGGATGGACGGGTGCTCTTTATTGATAGCGCTCCTAGAGGTTCCCAACGCTAGGGATTTGGGGTGTTCTGGAGTACCCCGGGGGCCCATCCACATCATCTCCAGATTGAAGTATGGAACTGTGATGGTAGACACTAATTTTCCACAGCAGGCGACCTGGTTGATTTTTTCATTGGTCGGAATTTACTTCTTTTCATGGAGACTCATGAGAGTCAGGAGCGAGGACTACCCACTTTCCCAGGGTATAGATGGGATTCCGTGTACAGAGACCTGAGACTAGATCAGCTAGTGATCGAGGATCCAGAGGGGTAGCATGCTTATACAGAGAGTCTCTTCATTTGATCATCGAGTTCATCAGACATGACGAGCATGCACATTATATTTGTATTCGTATTGTTGAACAGAGTATTGGTTTGGACAAAGACCTCTTTATTGCGGCATGTTATTTTGCTCCAAAGTCTTCATCTTTTTCTGAGGGCATTGTGGCTCACCATACCTTGATCTCTTAGTTGATATTGTCAAATTTGTAGCGGGGACATATTTTCCTCATTGGAGATTTTATTGCTAGGGCATTCTCACGACAGTCAAAGTTTCACGACACTGTCGACAAGCGTCACGTTCATACCCTTGATAGTGATGGGATGGAAGTTACCAGGTTTTCGAGGACAGCTTGGGACCTAACCCCATGTGGTGAGTACTTATTACACTTTGGCGAGGCCCAAGGTTGCATCGAACCGCGGTTCGAACCGCCCCTCACGGTTCGAACCATCAAATCGTTCGGACCCGGTTCAAACCGTTCGAAGCCCTAAACCTGATTTCAGATTTGAGAGAGAGAGAGAGAGAGACAGAGAGAGAGAGAGAGAGAGAGAGAGAGAGAGATCTTTATTAATGTCCATGGAATACCCTAAGGTACATAGGACTGGAAAAAAGGTACATGTCAAGTATGCCCGATGGGAGCGTGAAAGCTCTACCACCTGAAAGAAACAAGATTACAGTAAAACAGGAAATAGTGCTAGGCACGAGAGAGAGAGAGAGAGAGAGAGAGAGAGAGAGAGAGAGAGAGAGAGAGAGAGAGAGAGAGAGAGAGAGAGAGCAGGCACCCAAGGCATGATATACAAGAATTGACAAATATTTTGAGAAGCTGACTTTAATAGAAGCAAGTCGGAGCATATTATATAGTTGGTTGAAAAACACCATATGATTCAAGTTTGAAGCTAGCAAAAGCAGAAAATGATGAAGATATAGACGAGATTTTGCATAGACATCGGGTTGAAAGTCATAACTGCTTGCCCACTACTCGACCTGACATATCTTATGTTGCTAGTATGGTAGGTCAATACATGACAGCCTAAAATGCTAAATTGGAAATCAACTAAAAGAATTTTGAAATTTATCCAGCACAGATTTGGCATCTAGTCAAAGTACGACAATATGAATTGTTCTAAGAAGCAGCCTGCTATAGCATTATCTTCTATGGAGCAACTACAACTGCAGCACGTGAAGCCGGTTGGCAGGTTTCTCATAACAAGACCAAACTCATTGAAGTTCAGCAACACTACATATGGGAAAGACGTCTATTGCAATACAAATGACCAAGTGGTAGATATCCTTAACAAGCAACTTGGGAGAGAGAAATTTGAGAAATTTAGGAACATACTTGGAGTAGTAGACAACCAATCAAACATTATGGGGGAGTGTTAGAATTGATGCTTAATTGCTACTCCCTGATGACATAGGACATAGTCTATTTTTTTAATAATTCCATTTCGACACAAGTTAGTGCTACTACAAGTTTTACCATGAGTTAAAGCCAAGTTTAAGTTAAGTTCATGCTTTCATTAGAATTAGAGGATGTTCCCTATTTTTTAAATAATTCCATTTCGACACAAGGTAGTGCTACTACGAGTTTTACCATGAGTTAAAGCCAAGTTTAAGTTAAGTTCATGCTTTCATTAGAATTAGAGCATGTTCCCTTGAATAAAAATTTAGGGCTTCATTTTTGGACATATGAGAGACTTTAACTCATTATGAATAAGGTGTTCACATAGGTCAAGCGCACCATCTCTACTATATCTTTCATCTCTTTGTGACAATCATTCCATCAAGTTTGTTTAAGCGCGTGATAATTGTATCTTGTTGAATATTTTGTGAATTGCTAAACAAATTTAGTTATTCTATACTAAATAGAGTGTAGCCATTGCAGTCTTGTTTTCGACGATAGCTTGGTGAGATCTAACGATCTCGACAATGTCAAGCATTTGTTCGATTGATTGTAGGTTTTTCTCGGACGTTTGGCTTTGCTCGTTAGAGTTGCTTGAAAAGCATAGTCTTAACAAGGCCTCTAAAAACAATTATGAAGAGATTAAACTTGAGAGCTTTTTTTAAAGCTCAGGTAGCTTGACTCCTCTATAATATCACAATGTCAATTGGCAACCAATTTTTTAGTGACAATTTCCTTAAGGAATACTAGGGTGTTCAAATGTATAGATGGTATTTATCAAGTCCTTGATTGTTAGAGAACATGATAATAAGGCTTTTGTCATATCTTTTGGGAAAGACCTAAGCGCATTGCTTTTTTGAATACTTAGTTTCTTGCTTCCTTGTGTTCTTTTATAACCATGCTTTTGAGCATATTATGTCTCTTTACTTCTACTAACATTAGTTTCCCTAGCCTTCAAGATAAAAAAAGAGAGTCAAATGACCCAAATACCTCTACTAGTACACTTTCGAGTAACACAAAAAGTACAAGAGGGAAGCCAAAAAATAATAATTCTTTATGTTTTATATGTCCCTTTCTTGCTTTGACTCACGTGATAGTTGTGCTACCACAGGAACTTTTGGCAATCAGAAACACAAGGTTTCTTAAAAGAGTATATTATGGGCATTTATGATGTTTATGCCACAACATATTTGCATGAAATATCGCCAGCATCTCTTTTCAAAGGGACCTTTGATCTCAAATGTATCATGAAAGTATTATGCTCACATGTACACTATCAACACATCACCTACAGTAGGGTAAGCTTCCATCAAACCCTAACTAAGCATGCCAATGATGCCAGATCCCACAAGTCTGGGAAGCAGCTCTTCTTATACCAAATGTTGCACACAAGCTAACAACACCCCAAGTAGATATACAGAATTACTGAGCAAATCCGTCTCTTTATTAATCTCAAGTAACTACACATAGATCAACAAGCAAACATGAAAGCTCTATTGCAAGTCTCCTCCCAACCATAGTTGCATAGGAATAAGATAGGGAATGTGTAGCAAGGCTCACACTATATCCCCTCAAGCACCCCTTAACCTTGACACATCCTAACATCGACACGTGGCAACTCCATGCACAGTTGACACTTGCCACTTGGCAGTGCCTTGCTGCATAGGCAAGCTAGTAGGTAGACTATTTGACATGTGTCACTCTCCCAATGTCCCAATGAGCATATGACACATGTCTTGTTGACCGATCTACTCTGCTACATTTTAGGAGGTCAGTCCAATAGACTCTCATAAGACCCAATATCCCATTAGCTATCTTGGAATTAGTCACTACAACTAATAATTACATTGCAATTCACAATTGTCTCCGTAGGCCGGTGACTCAACCATTTACAGTTCATAATTACAATTTACAGTTTACAATAGGCAAAGGGATTCAAAGTACATGTGACAGGTGTATAATAATTGCATGTATCATAATACTTACTATGGTCAAAGGACTTACTATAATACTTAGTGTGGTTAAATGAGCTGAACGAATGTATTGTTCATCTAATTAACAAGTTGTAGGTGGGAGATATTGACCACCTTAGATAGACGAAGGCATTGTTACCTAGGATAGTTGATTCATAGAAGAAATTTATAGTTCAAGTAGATGTAGTCGCTCAACATCCAACAATTGAGAGGTGTCAATTCTTGAGACAAATGGAACAGAAGCTTCAACTAGTGAAATTGCATCAACACCTTCCCCGACTGTAATGTCAACTCATTCATTTTTCTAGAGATCTAATAGGAATCTCACATAGTGCCATATAGCTAATTTTTAGGAACTTTCCAAATGAAAGGCTCTCTAGAAAAAAAATTTCCTCTTTAAAAACAAATAATATAATTGCAAAGTTGACATTATGTTGAAAAGGGCCTAGTTAGGAACCTTCTACCCAATGATGAAAACAGGGTCAAGGATGGTAGGGTCGCCCCCACCCAAATCAATATATCTATAAGAAACAAATGGTTGCATGACAACCCATTTTGCCATCTAGGAACCCCACAAGCTGGTAGGCCTCACAAGTTTCCATGGCCAACCAATAAACTAAGGCCGATTCGATGACATAGAGGCAATTTCAATTTTTGTAGCTTTTAGCAAGGAATGGATTGCGAATGTAACCATCTTGGTGATGACATTAGCAAGTCGATTACTTAGTTAAGAGTTTAGTACAGCTTCAACAAAAAAACATCCAAACAAAAGCCACACTATTAACAAAAATCATTTGGATGATAGCAAGAAAAAGCAAAGGGAGAGACATGGAAGAAAATAGGCTACCAGGTCATTGCAGTTGTTGAAAAGCACAATCTTAGCACTGCCATGATTACAGGAAGCAGTATTGCTAAAAGAAACCCAAAGCAATGTACCATTCCACCTGAAATCATGATCATGCGTAATGAAAAAATTTCCCAACATTCATCACAGAAAAGAATAAAACTATATAACGAGTTATCACAGAAAGCTCTTTCTAAACATATAAACCCTCAAAGGGCATTGTATAGGACACTATGACTTTGAGTTTTGATCTAGCATGTCGTAAATTTCAAAATTTACCATTTTCCCTTTTAGAAGATCGAAAATGCAAATTCTAACATGAAAGTATTCACAACAACAAAAAAATCACTATACAAATTGCACTAATGAAGAAGAATTAATTGCTCGATGTATGAACTTAACAAAGCAACTCCATGGAATCATGCAAGGGTTCAATCAATCACACTGTGACTCTTGTAAGTCAAATTTGCTAATAAATATGTTTTGTAAACCAAATGCAATCTAAATACATCGTACAAACTGTATCGTTGCAAAAGCCAAAAAAAAATCATAAATTGATATACCTTGAATAATTGCTTGAAACCTTGACGTGACTGTTGTAAAGCCAGATGACCTTTCCGATGCCAAGAATGGCATCAAGATAACAACAAATAATGGAAATAAGTGTAGAAAAGTCGCAACTTTTCGAGAATAATAAACCTGCAAAAAATCATGAAAATAAGTGGTCTTCTATTGAAAAAAGAACTTGGGCAAACAAGTAGCAAGTCAACATGAATATAAAATGCTCTACCATTTGATTTTCCAAGGTTGTTCAGTCAAGACATGGACTTCGTGGTGAACTGGAGGCTATACTTCTAAGTAGTGGCCATGGCAATAGGTTCCTCAATTATGAGAACTCCATCCCTTTTATAAGGTGACAAGCATAGTTCTTAACTTCTTACCTAGTCATAATAAGAGTCCTTGCAAGTACTATCAATACACTACATAGCTTACAAGCAAAGTCTAGAGAAAGTTTTTGAGGACAAGGTTATAGGTGTCAACCCTACAGCCATTCATGCGCACATGTTCCTCAAATCTTAGAGGTAATACTTCATACACATGTTTTGGGTTACAATTTTAAGTAAATTATGTAAAGATGGTGCCTTTAATGCAATTGAAGATGCTTCATTGCAGGGTCGACTCTTTGATACCTAGTCATACTTACAATTAAAGCTTGTAGAAAAAGTCTAATCCATATCTTGTGACATCAGATCGGTTCATTCCTCCAAGCTCTAGGTGTCCACATTGTCATTCATGATTGGTAGAATACCTTCTAACCTTTGCAGGTAGAGATGTTATTCATAGAAAGTATCTAATAAAAAACTACATAGTTTCATGGTGACTTTGAGGCATGATGGTAGAGGTATTCATGCAAACTCTCTTCTCATCCATTCACTTGAGCTGGTTAAATTGAATGCAACATTTTATTCAGGCTTGCTCTAAGATCTATAGATTTTATTGATAAATATTTCACACTGAGAGACCATTGTTCACTCAAATAGCTTCTTTCCATTGCCAGTTGTGAGATGGTCCCTATAGGCTTGATTGCTACAATGTACACATCTTAAAGCTTCAACAAAACTCTTGCTTCATTATCGTCTTTTTGAGATACGCATATTCAAGGCTTACTCGCAAAAAATAGGCTATGTCAAATTTTTACATTGGCAAAGGTAGAAAATGAGGAATATCATAGTTCTTATTATATAAACAATATAGGTGATTACAAAGTGAGTTAGGATCTATGATAAGTTGGCCATAGACCAAGAGCCATAGCAGACATTATATCTACCTCATTAGTGATACACTGTGTTGCAGCGGATCGGGATCCAGAAGGATTTCGATCCGGATTGTGCGTTCCGGATTGCGGTCCCGGAACGCGAAAAAATTTTGAAATTTTTTTATGTGGGCCGCGAGCAGGCAGCCCGCGGCCCACATAAAAATTTTTGCATTTTGAGAGTTGGAGAGTGAGAGAGAGTAAGGATGAGGAGGTGATCGTGGATTGTGGGCAGCGTGGGGCATCGATCAGTGCGGTGGAAGCGACGAGGTGGCGGCGTTTGTCTCCAAAACGATTTTAGGTAAGTTTTGACTTCAAACCTTGGTAGCTCATAGAATGAGCTGTAGGCAACGTAATGAACTGGTTTTTGGTTTCAAATCATCTGTATTGAATCCCACAGAAATGCTCATGCTGTTAGTTTTTCCCATTTTTGCTTGTATCAAAAGATATGAATCTCATGCCCCTTTTCCATGTGTTTTTGACTCTTTTTGAAAAGTAGCTTATAATCATCTGATTGAGGTGCAATTTTAGGCCAAACTGTGTTTCGTCATGCCCTCAAACATGCTTGTGCTGTTAGTTTCGGTTTTTATCGCTTCTAGAGAATGTTTTCGGTTTAGGGCCCAAATCACATGCATTTTAGGGTTTAGGGTTGAATGCGAACAATCCGATTGTTGTTGCTACCAACAGAATACTGACATGTGATTGTTTGCTTCCTCTTTTGCAGGTCTGATACATTGGCTGAGTCACACGATCTGATACATTGACAAATTCACACGATGCCGGTCCTTGGTAGAGGCATTTGGTCAGAGGTAGAGTTGATAGAGGGGGATGTGGCTACGCACCAGGGATCTGGTGCCCGCAGATGGAGATGCCTGCATTGTGGCGACATCTTTACTGGTTCTCTTACCAGGGTTAGGGCCCATTTTCTACGACTCACCAGGCCAGATGGGCAGGGGATGGGCATATCCATTTGCCCTCGTTCTAGACCAGGAGAGTCCTCTATGCAGCAGAGAGCGGTTAGGGCTAGGCAGCAGACATTGGACCGAGGTGCGTGGCAGAGACATCATCATGCCCTGTGTACCCGGCGGATTGGCCAGCTGTTCTATGAGTGTGGCATTCCTTTTGTTGTTGCAAACACTTTGATCTTTAGAGACACTTGCCTTCAGATAGCATCAGCTGATTCGTCAAGGAGGCCTCCGAGGAGAGAGGCATTGTGCACGACCATGCTACGACAGGAGGAGGAGACCATCACACGGGCGCTGAGCTCCATTCGCACAACGTGGCAGACGTAAGAATTTTTTGCCACTTCATTTGTTTCAATCTAGAAATTACCACAGTGTTTGCAAGTGCACATGTCTAAGAAATGTTGTATTTTTGCAGCTATGGATGCTCGATATTGAGCGATGGATGGACTGACACTCGTCGCCGATCTGTCGTCAATATCCTAGTGTCTTGCCCACTTGGCACAGTCTTCCTACGAGGCATGGATGCTACTCGAGATGGTGGAGCCATCACGGCCGAGTTCATCTATGAGGCAGTGATCTCTGTAGTGCAGGAGATTGGGGCAGAGCATGTGGTTCAAGTCGTTACAGACAACAGCTCGAACTGCAGATCGATGGGAGAGATGGTGATGAGGGAGCACCCGAGTATTGTGTGGACCCCGTGCGCTGCACATTGCATCGACCTTCTCATTCAGGACATGGTTGCACTTCCATGGATTTGTGAGGTACAATTTTCGTCACTTTGTAAAGCATTTTGCACCTGTTAATTATTCCAGGCCCCTAACCTCTTTTAGCTTCTAACAGTTTTTTGTTTAATGTTTGTCTTGCAGCTCACCTCTCAGGCCAAGTGCATAGTGAAGTTCGTCACTAGAAAGAGGCGCGTGCTGGCATTGTTCCGTACATTCTCTCGGCTGGACCTGAAGAAGCCAGCACCCACTCGCTTTGCCTTCTTCTTCCTGGTTCTCGAGCGATTGTGCATCTTGCGAGATCATTTCCGAAGGATGGTATCCAGTGAGGCATTTGATGAGTTCAGGAACTGCACGACATAGGCAGTGTTCTTCCAGGCCATAGTCTTTGCAGAGGACTTCTGGACACGTGCGAGTGAGATTGTAGAGGTTCTTTGATCTGTCTTCTATGTGTTGCGCCTAGTAGACCGAGAGGGGTGCACTCTCGGTCTCATATACGAGTTCATGGACCGCATCGGCGAGGTGTTTCTTGAATTTATTGACAGATGCGTTTGCTAACCATGCCCGTTTGTTTTTGTAGGTGAACCCTGACTCTCCTGCAAGGTACATACGACAACTGCTGATCCTCAGGTGCCACCTACGGAGGAGGAGGTCGAGGATGATATCTATCAAGAGCTACATAGGCAGGCAGATGCAGAGGCACGGTCTACACGACGTCACAGGAGAGCAGCTCGACGTCAGGAGATGGGAGAGGATGGAGATGATGAGATTTTGGGGCATGGAGAGGGATTTGGGCATGGGTACGAGGAGGAGTGGATGGATGAGGGTGATATAGAGGCAGAGGATGAGGGTGAGCATGAGGGGGGGGAGACATGTAGCACTTATTCGTAGACCCCGATGCCGAGACATAGGAGGAGCCAGCCGTTCCTGCACCTAGACGTAGAGGCCGACCTAGACGTTCCAGCGGGGGGGGGGGGGGGGGGGGTCTGGGGGCCTTGTTTGTAGAGAGGACTGGAGTTTCACAAGCAGTTGAGGGCTAGGTCAGTTCTGAGTTTATAAGGCCTTCCCAGAGTACGAGATCACAGTTGAGAGGGCAACCTGGAGGGAGTAGCAGAGGAGGAGCAGTTGGAGCCAGCCAGGAGGGGGCAGGAGGGAGAGAGAGAGGGAGAGGGAGAGGTAGGGGACAGGGAAGAGGCAGAGGCGGACGCAGAGGCAGAGGCAGAGGCTCAACACGACACATGATATCCTCAGCGTCATCTACAGATTCCTTGTTTGGCAGTTCCACAGACACTGATGACTTAGACTTTGAGTTAGAGGACGATTGTTAGTTGTTAGTGTTATGAGACATTATTTATCGGACGTCACTATATTTGTTTTTTGGCCTTGAGCCCGACATTATATATTTTCACGTTTTTACATTGTGTCCTATCGGTTTGTGTTTCGATATGATTTTTTTCCAGCATCGTCTACTTCGGAGAGAGAGAGAGAGAGAGAGAGAGAGAGAGAGAGAGAGAGAGAGAGAGAGAGAGAGAGAGAGAGAGAGAGAGAGAGAGAGAGAGAGAGAGAGAGATTCAATATGCTTTCAATGCTTTGCTATGCACATGATTTCATTTCACACAATACCGGTAATTGTAGAAAATGATATAATAGTGAAAAATAAGTTAACGGATGTGTCCTGAAATTGATGGCAAACTTGATAAATGAATTGCCCTTGAAAAAACCTTCCATTTGATAAAACGCGTTCCGAAACGCGTTCCGGAACGCGGCCTTCAACCTTGGTGATACATAAAGCGTGTACCGAAGTCCAAAACAAAAATGCTACATGCATGTTTCCAATACAGCGTCACCATCATCCACATATAGGTACCACTTCTCAGAGGAGCCAACAAAACAAGCATATATGATCTCAATTTCAAAATAGACCAATACCATCCATTGAATCTTTCAACACAAGTCACTATCTTGTACATCTACTTATTGTGAATGTCGTATTTACCAAATGAGAGGGCTACGTATCTAGATAGGCCATGCACACTATCTCTAACCTCAATATGATATGTCTAACTTCAGTTTCTAATTTATGTTCAAAAATATATTATATTCTTACCAGCTACGGCACAAGATAGGATGCAACTTTCCAATCTTGTGTATTTGATTTTGACACAAATGGAAAAAATCTCTCTCTCTCTCTCTCTCTCTCTCTCTCTCTCTCTCTCTCTCTCTCTCTCTCTCTCTCTCTCTCTCTCTCTCTCTGGGCGCGGTTCAGGGACGGTAGTGGTTGGTCCTCGCTGATCCATTCTACTATTGGAGTGAAGCAGGGCTGCCCCTTATCTCCTACTCTCTTTGCACTATATATTGATGACCTCGAGCGGATTATTCGAGAGGAAGGTGGAGAAGGCTGTCCTTTAGCAAATATTATTATCCCCATTCTCCTATACGCTGATGATGTGGTTCTTCTCTCATCCTCTGCAGCTGGCTTACAGAGACACCTTTCTGCTTTACATCACTTCTATCAACTTTGGAGATTGACGGTTAATACCAAGAAGACCAAGATTATGGTGTTCAACACCAATAGACAGCATATGAGAGATGTGACCTTTTATTATGATGGGCTGCCGATTGAGATTGTGACCTCTTACACTTATTTGGGAGTACTTTTTTCTGGTCCGCTACTCACATTCCGACCGGCAGCCCTCACCAGACTCCGTAAGGGGCACACTTCTCTTGTTCATATGGAGAGATTCTGTTCCACATATTATGTACAGGACCCTGCTACCAGATGCTTACTATTTTCTACCACTGTCTCCCCGGTTGTTTTATACTCTGCTGAGATTTGGTGTCCTTTATCACGTGATACTTGGAGGGATCTTACTCGTATCCAAATTCTCATGCTTAGCAGGATGATTAGGGCTAAGCCCTCGGTGCCACATGATATCATATTAGCGGAGTTTGCTTCCCCTCCCCTGGTTATCGGTGCTATGTTTCAGATCATTACCTTTCTTCACAGGATATCAGAGTTAGACACTTCCAGATATATTGTTGTTGCTCTCACTTCATCACGCACCATTGCTGGACAGGGGGCCAAGCATTCTTGGTTTGGCAGTGTCTCAGCCCTTCTTCGTACTTGGGGCTTATCTGTAGTTGATCTTCCGAGCCGGACTCATGCGTATATCAGACAACATATTTATCGTAGTTACATACGCACTATATGGTCACAGCCCGACCCTGATAAGGTCAAGATACATTTCTATGGCACACATCTACTACGGTTGGATACTACAGGTACGCCTGTCCTTCCAGCATATCTTACACAGCCATTATCTTTTGGTCTGCGGTACCGTATGGGACAGCTCCGAGCCTCTTCCCATCAGCTGGCTATTGAGATGGGTAGATACACGGACACTCCCAGATTGCAGAGGATATGTCAACTTTGTTCTCTTCATGAGATGGAGGATGAGTTCCATTTCATCTTTCATTGTCCAGTATATTATGAGATGAAGGATTCATCATCATGCTTTCTCCTCTCTACTACATCCTCTTTGAAGGTAGAAGAGCAAAGTCATGCAAAGTTTGATCATTGTCTTTCTACAAGTACAAGTTTGCATCGGAATGTTGGTCTGGTAAAGCATTCTTCTTCTCTTGAGCCATTTGTTGCAAATGATGGATGCATTAGTGAAGAACTTTATGAGCAAGTTTCTTAAGATAATGTTTTGGAAAAGGCTGAAATCAAGCATTCTTTGAAGCCATTTTGTACTAATGGAGGAGGGGAAAAAATCATGTCAATTAGTACATTGGTTCAAAGTGGCGTGTTGCTGGATTTTTTGGGTGTTCAAAGTGGCAAGCTGTTGGTTTTTTTCTTGAAGATGGTGGACACCAGATTCAGCCATGGTTTATTGATCATTTTCAGCCTATGTTACATCGTGAGCATCCTATTATGCATCGGGAACGGCCTGCGGAAGGTTTTTGGACAGCAAGGTCCACATTTGGAACACTTTGGACAGCAAAGTGTTGATGATTTCGTGGCTGTTGGACAGCCTGCTACAGCCTCTTGTTGGTTGTCTGAGTCTTTGCGGGATAGCAAAGCATCTTTTTACCTTGGAAAAAACACACATGCCTCACCAAAATCAGTACCTTATGCTGATTTTCATGTTTTGATGCTTACTTCTTATGATGACGATGTTGTCTTACCAGTGTTGGTGAGCAGATCATTGATAGTAAGATTCGGGAGGATGTGATGGTAAAAGAGTATCATACTCTTCTTTATGTTTCTTGTGGTAAGAAGACTTATGGAATCATGTGGGAACCATTGATGGATTGCAAATCCATATTTCGGCTTGTGGCTGGTTTTTTGGTTACCTACTTTGGATGGAGCATGCTTGTCTTCACTCTTCGACTTGATGCTACCGCACTTCGTATTCTACATCTCTTCTACATCGGGCATGATTGGGGCTGAGATTTCGGCTAATTCGACTACTTCAAGCTGAAGTTGTTTTTGGCGGCATTAAGCTTGGACAGCAAGCTACATCTTTTCTTTTTCGGCTACATGAAGTTTTGGGCAGCATGCAACACTTTGCATTTTTGTTGCAATTTTTCATACTTCATGTCATGTTATGTTTTTTACATTATCATTTAAGGAGGGTGTTAGAAGTAATAAATGATAATGTTAGTTTCCCATAGGTTACTTTGACCCAAAAGGTCGAGACTTGTGTAACCATGGGTTAGGTTTATTATTTAGACCATGTTAAGTCAGTTTTAGTTGAGTTGGACCCAATTTTGGTCCAGTAGTAATTCATGGGTCCAAGTAAAATCTCATTATGTTAAGGGACGCTATCTTGACTTTTGGGGGTGCCCTATAATTAGTGGTGGGTCTTGGAAGGTTCTAAAACTTAAAGTTTGGAAGAGTCTAGGCCCTTGGAAGGCCTATTTATCTGTACTCTTTGTTCATTTGTAATTCATTCCCTTTCAAGCATTGCTACTACTTTCTCTCTCCTTGAGGGCACCTAACCCTCTCCCTCTTCTTCTTCTTCCTCTTTTTCTTCTTCTTGTATATGGAGATTGAATGTTAGAAGGATCTTGGCACTTTGATTTCCTACATCCTCCGTATCTAGCTGCTGCTTCTTCTTCTTGTTCCCTTTGCCACCCTTCTTGAGACTTTGCTCTTGCTTCTTTGCCAGGAATGCCTATTCCTTGAAATTGTCCCTAATGACAATATTTTGTCGTCCCATTTTTCCTGTAGTAATATGGCATTTAGCTCATCGAAAGAAGGCTTCGTTTCCCGTAACAATATCATCATTACAAAGTTCCGATAAGCCAAAGGTAGACTATTAAGCACAATGGATACTAAGACTAAATCTTGAACACTTTCTCCAACCGCAATAAGTTGCCCTCTCAAATCTTTCACTTGAGTAAAATAGTCCGTTACTGATTCACCCGTACCCATCTTCAATGTGTGTAGCTTATTAGTCAAGAACAAGATTCGTGACTGATTCACCGTCTCATACAAGTTCTTCAGTATATCCCAAGCCTCCTTGGGTCCAGCAGCATCTCTGATATGAGGTATGATCATATCTCTAACTGAAATGTTAATGATATGATGAGCTTTTCTTCTACGTCTTTGATACTCCCGCAACTCCCTGTCAGTATTAGAAGGTACCTCGACACCTATTACGATCTCCCAATATTCTCGATCCTGGAGAATATTTTGCATCTTAAGAACTTCCATTGTTCCATCTACCTTGCTAGACTCCAGCAATACAGCATCGTTCAATCCTGCCATTGTTCTGATTCGTAACAATTCTTAACAACCTGATTTTTATAGCCTGATTTTTCAGCAATCAGTATCTTATCAAACTAAATCAAAATTTCCCTCATAAATCAGTACTCAAAAACCCTACAAAATTCTGAAACAGCGGTGATCCATAGCAATCAGGTCTGAAATTGTAGACTGTTTCTGAAAAAACAGATCGATCTGTAGAAATCAGATCTGTTTCTGTCAGCGACCTGCCTGTTTCCAGCAATCAGAAACCAAAAAAGACAGTGACCTTCCTGTTTCCAGCGATCAGAAACAAGAATAAACATCGATTACACTTTCAAAGTTCAATACTGTCAGGAAAGACCCCGCAGTTTGGATTCAAACAGACACCCCTGAAAGATCGCAGAAGATTGTTCCAACAATCTAGTCTGGCATTCAACGTAAAGGTGCAAGGATCCGGTTCTGGGACTGCTGACTTCAACAGTTCGTCAGTTTCCAATAAGGAGGAATGCGAACCCGTGAAGCATCCTGTGGAGTTTGAAGTTGGGCCAGTGCCTTTGGAGCAGTTGAGCGGGACAAGGCCTTGCCTAACCTGAGGTGAATGCACCTGTTCCATTAGACTCCTACCTTGCCTATCATATCCATGTAGAACAATTACAACCTCGCAATATATCCGACTTCGAATCTCTTAACGGCTACTTACAACATCAGTTCAAAGAAGTACTACAATTTATCAGGAAATTGCAGCTACAAAATCAGATGCTTCATGGAGAACTTATCAAGGTCAGTCTTCAGAATAAGGACTTGCAAAGAACTATTGACATGTCACATGATGAAAGTGAAAGGGGTGCAAGATCTTCATTCGCAGCAAGATGTGGAAAGTAAAATCTCGTCTTTGGCAAAGGAAGTGGAAGAAACTCGTACTTGGGGTTCGGTTCTTAAGCAAGATGGTAATGTTTCCTCTAACCACGTTCAGCCCTCTTTAGTGAATTCTACTTTGGAGAATGTTTTTACAGAACAAGAGAGAAGAACCAAGAAGGCTCTTAATATCCGAGTTAGGGGTATTCCTAATGGAAACAAGGCTCTTGATGAGGCGAAAGGCCTTCTTGTATCTAAACTTTCACATGATATTGAGGGATTTGAAACTGCTTGGCAGAGTAAATTTGATGATAAGGTCTTATTCATAAAGTTTCGTTCCATTGAACGAAACTTTATGAATAAGACCTAACACACACAAAATGGCAAGCGAAGAAATTGGTCATTCAGGAGGCCAATGCTAGGAATCAAACATTGGTCTTTATTGAAGGCAAGCCTAAATTCTATGATAAGATTTCAAAATAGGAGGTCGGGGATCCCGGGCAGAACAGCCCGAGATCCCCTCAGCCATTACAAATTGGTTTTTGGAATTGTAACAGTGTGCTTTCATCTTCTTCAGCAGGGGATTTTCACTCTTTTTTGCAGAAATGTGCTATTTTGCTCTTAGCAGAGACCCATGAATAACTGTATCGACCCCTTCCAGCTATTCAGGATTATTCATGGCATTCAACGTACAGGCCTTTCTTGAGAGGAAAATCAGCGCGTGGCTTTGGTGGTGTCGCATGTCTTACCAGGGAGGTTTATCGTACTCATTTTAAGCTGCTCAAAAGTGAGCCATTTGCGAGATTTATTTGGTTACAGTTTTTTGGTCGCTACCTGGGGCTACCTCAAGATCTCTTTATAGCAGTTTGTTATTTTGCACCTCAGACATCAGCTTTTGCAGACTACAGTGGTGACCCATTCTAGGCTCTCTGAGATGATATAGTCAACTATGCACAACAGGGCCTTATTCTACTAGTAGGAGATTTTAATGCTCGCACCAGCACCCAGCAGGGAGAGTTTAATGCAGATAGTGATTTTCTACAGATTCAGACTTTGGATGTGGGTTTGGACAGGACCTCTCAGGATGCAGATACCCCAGCTACACACTTTGGAGAACAGTTGATTGGACTAGCAGAAGCTCACTCTTTAGCCATTCTGAATGGCCTACCTCGATGGCCGTCATCATCAGGTTTTACTTGCCATCCACACGGGGGTGGACATAGCGTTGTTGACTACTTCATTGATTCATCGGCCTTGATTCCTTTTCTTCATACTTATTATATTATGCACCCTACCATCTCTGATCACTCTCTATTGCTCCTGTCCCTTGGCCATGCTACTCCTGGCACTGTTACGACACCTCCCACCCGTCGCCATTGTCCTTCTTTGTCTCTGTTTGGTCTTCCTACATACACTTCCTCTTTAAACACATTGCTCCATTACTTCCCCTTCTCATCTTCAGTAGACCAACAAGCAGCCTGTTTATCTCAGTCACTTCTTCACTCAGCCAATACTGCATATCCACCAAAAACTTTCTCATCTCATTAACGCACTTACAATAAATGGTACGATGATGAGTGCCTCTCCCTACACAAGCAAGTTGTTCACACTCAATACCATTCTCCCGACACCTTAGCATTTAAACGAAAGGAAATACCATAGCATGACTTTGCGAAAAAAGACCGCTTACTTTCGATCTCTGGCATAGAAACTCATCGATTCCTTGGACTCATCTTCTTCCACCTTCTGGAAGATGTTTTCTAAAACTCATATAAGCCAGCTCCTATTGCCCTCGAATCTTGGATTGACTATGCTGCGAAACTTTATACAGTTGACTTTCCTTCCATCTCTCTCTCACCGCGACCATCAGAATTCACCCTTTTCACTCCGTCCATGATTGCAAAACGCCATCAAACATGGTCAAACCAAAAAAGCCATTGATGTTGACTCTCTTAGTATGGACTTTCTAAATTGTACCCTATACTTAAGAATGGTGATCCTCTGAATGTAGACGACTATCACACTATTATGATCAGCCAGACTGTGGCTAAGCTTTATGGCTCGGTTATGCAGTCTATCATCAACTCTCATGCGGAGACAGAGGAGTTATACGCTATGGGTCAGGCAGGTTTTAGAGTAGGCTACCCCACAACGGTCGGAGTAAAGCAGGGGTGTCCTTTGTCACCCACCCTATTTGCTCTATACATTGATGACCTTGAGCAGATCATTCGGGAAGAAGGTGAAGATGGCTGTCCTCTAGCAGATATTGTTATCCCTATCCTTCTTTATGCAGATGATGCGGTTCTATTATCTAGTTCGGCTGTAGAACTTCAACGACATCTGGATGCCTTGTATACTTTCTGTCAGATATGGGGGCTGATGGTGAACATCGATAAGACTAAGGTTATGGTGTTTAGCACCAACAAACAGCATATGAGAGACACTATGTTTTATTATGATGGACAGCTTCTAGAGATAGTTGCGTCTTACACATACCTAGGTGTTCTCTTCTCTGGTCCATTGCTTTCTTTTAGACCAGTTGCATTGGCTAGGCTCCGCAAGGGGCGCTCTGCTCTTGTTCAGATGGAGAGGTTTTCCTCTACTTATTACGTGCATGACCCTAATAAACGTTGTCGCCTTTTCTCTTCGACTGTTTCTCCAGTTGCACTGTATTCAGCAGAGACATGGTGTCCAGGCTTATCTAGAGATACTTGGAGTGACATCTCGCGTTTGCAGATTCACATGCTTAGCCGGATGATTTGGGCCAAGTAGTCAGTTCCTCACAAGATTATTTGGCAGAGTTTGCTTCTTCCCCATTGATTGTAGAGGCTATTTTCAGGATCATCACATTTATTCATAGAGTCTTAGAGTTTGATTTTTCCAGATACGTGGTAGCGGTCTTTTACATCTTCTCGCACTTTGGCCGGGTAGCGGGCTAAGTCCTCATGGTTTCAGTATGCTTCGGACTTTCTACATAGCTGGGGATTATCTATGTCTGACCTCCCAAATGGGACTCATACGTTCATTCGCCGACAGATCTACAGAGCATACATACACACTGTCTGGTCTCACCTGGATCCATCACGGGTTAAGCTTCAGTTCTATTATACTCACTTGCTTCACCTTGGGGCTTCAGGGCTTCCGTCAGACCGAGTTATCTCTCTCAGGCGCTATCTTTTGGCCTGCGCTACCATTGGTCAGCTTCGGGTCTCTTCTCATCAGCTCGCTATTAAGACAGGCACATACACAGACACACCACAACCCTTACGGATTTGTCAATGCTGTACACTACAGGCAATTGAGGATGAGTTTCACTTTATTTTAAGATGTCCAGCTTACTATGAGATCAAAGGTAGATACCGTTGTCTCTATCGGGACATTCCACTCACACTTGATTCCTTCTTTGCCTATCCAGATGCGAGATGTGTTGGTTTGCTATTACGAGAGATGTTCTCTTTGAGATCTTCTCTTTTGTCAGATGATCAGAATGTTGACCACAGCTAGCCACATATTACACTTTTCTTTCAGAAAAGAGTTAAGGATGATATTTCGGACAGTGAGATTGACATTCCAACTCGACGACCGAAGCTCCAGCATCTTCCTCGACCATCCAAATCCAGAGTTCGCCACCAGAGGCCACCATGTGCCTCACGCCAGATCACACAGTTTTTCTTTCTCAGTTAGTAAGTTTTATTCCTCCACGTAGCTGGTGGTTAAGCTATTGCTTTTGTACCCTCACCATAGCTGGAGGTTAAGATTTGGTTTTATTTCCGGTTAATTTCTGTTTTATTCTATGTTTAAGCTGATAGAAATGCTCCTTTCTGATGTACTTTTTCTTTGTCTCATGTGCCCGAGGGCACTCTGTAGACATTAATATATTCTATTCTACTCTCTCTCTCTCTCTCTCTCTCTCTCTCTCTCTCTCTCTCTCTCTCTCTCTCTCTCTCTCTCTCTCTCTCTCTCTCTCTCTCTCATGTGTTTGTTGGGACGATCAAGATTTGTTAGGCCAACTGGAGCAGTTCGGATCTCATACGGCTACATGTCATCCTTCGAAGATTGTTGGGCTTGGCTCGCCATTGAACGAGAAGGAGCGTAGCAGATCAACACTTACAAATATGATATAGATGCATGGACAACTCTTGCTAGCGAAGCTCAAGCGAGGCTTATTCTGAGGCGGCACCCTTTGTATGAGGAGCTTCTGGCAACTTTGTAATTAGACTCTGGACTTTCTACTGGAGGTTTTAGCTTGCTTCTGTCCTCCGCTCAGGTCCTATCCGCTCCGATCCTGCCTTCCCTGACCAGTCCCTACCTGTCCTCAGGTTCTGTCCCGCTCATGCCCTGTCAGCATCTTTGATATGGCCTCAATCAAAAAGGGGGCGTCTCCTTCGCCCCCCTCTTCTCCTGCTTGCCACTCACCTGCTAACTTGGCCATCGTTGGCTCTTCAACTGTCGGCCAATCATCACCTCGTCTTCTTTGCCGGGCATTGCCAATGTACCGGTCCCGATTTTATCTTTTGTAGATGCCTATCATATCCCCGCAGAGCAATTACAACCTAGCAACTTATCCGACTTTGATTCTCTTCACAGCTACTTACAACATCAGTTCAAAGAAGTGTTTCAATTTATCGAGAAATTGCAGCTACAAAATCAGACGCTTCATGGAGAACTTAGCAGGGTCATTCTTAAAAATAAGGATTTGCAAAGCACTATCGACATGATGAAAGAGAAAGGGATGCACGATACTCATTCGCAGCAAGATGTGGAAAGTAAAATCTCGTCCTTGGCAAAGGAAGTGGAAGAAACTCGTACTTGGGCTTCAGTTCTTAAACAGGACGGTAATTTCTCTAGCCAAGTTCAGCCTTCGTTAATGAATTCTACCCTAGAGAATGTTTTTACGGAACATGAGAGAAGAGCCAAGAAGGCTCTTAATATACGAGTTTTGAACGACGCAATGCTACTTTACGCCTTCGAGCTAAGCTCAAAGGATCTTTTATTTTCATGGATGAAGATCTAACACACACACAAAGGCAAGCGAGGAAATTGGTCATTCATGAGGCCAATGCTAGGAATCAAAGAGTGGTATTTATTGAAGGCAAGCCTAAATTCTACGATAAAATTTCACAATAGGAAGTCGGGGATCCCGGGAACAACTGCCCGAAATCCCCTCAGCCATTACGAATTGGTTTTTGGAATTGTAACGGTGTGCTTTCATCTTCTTCAGTAGAGACTTTCACTCTCTTTTGCAGCAATGTGATATTTTTCTCTTAGCAGAGACTCATGAATCACTATATCGACCTCTTCCAGCCATTCAGGATTATTCATGGCATTCAGCATACATGCCTTTCGTTCGAGGAAAAACCACACATGGCTCTGGTGGTGTTGCATGTCTTACCAAGGAAGTTTATCGTACTCATTTTAAGCTGCTCAAAAGTGATCCATTTGCACGTTTCATCTGGTTACAATTTTTTGGTCACTACTTGGGGCTACCTCAAGATCTCTTTATAGCAGTTTGTTATGTTGCACCTCAGACATCAGCGTTTGCAGACTATGGTGGTGACCCCTTCCAGGCTCTCTCAGATGATATAGCCAGCTTTGCACAACAAGGCCTTATTCTTTTAGCAGGAGATTTTAATGCTCGTACCAGCACCCAGCAGACAGAGTTTCATGCACATAGTGATTTCCTACATATCCAGGTTTTGGATGTGAGTTTGGATAGGACCTCTCAGGATGCAGATACCCCGGCTACACACTTTGGAGAACAGCTGATTGGACTTGCAGAAGCTCACTCGTTAGCCATTTTGAATGGCCTATCTCGATGGCCATCTGGGCCGTGCCACTCGTGGTATTGCTACGACACCTCATTCCACACGTGGCAATCATCCATCTTTCTCTCCACTTGGTCTTCCTACGTACACTTTCTCTCTGGCCACACTACTCGACGATTTCCCTTTCTCATCTTCGGTAGACCAACAAGCCGCCTTTTTATCTCAGTCGCTTCTTCACTCAGCCAGAGCTGCATATCCTCCGAAAACTTTCTCGTCTCATAAACGCACTTACAATAGATGGTATGATGATGAGTGCCTCTCTCTACACAAGCAGGTTGTTCACGCTCAATACCATTCTCCCGACACCTTAGCATCTAGACAAAAAGAATACCATAGAATGACTTTGCGGAAAAAGACTACGTACTTTCAGTCTCTGGCACAGAAACTCATCGATTCCTTGGACTCCTCTTCTTCTACCTTCTTTTGGAAGATGTTTTCTAAAAACTCATGTATGCCAGCTCCTATTGCCATTGAATCTTGGATTGACTATGCTGCAAGAATTTATACAATTGACTCTCCTTCCATCTCTCTCTCACCGCGACCCTCAGAATTCACCCTTTTCACTCCGTCCATGATTGAAAACGCCATAAAAAATGGTCAAAACCATAAAGCCATTGATGTTGACTCTCTAAGTATGGACTTTCTAAAACAATCGCCCATATTGTTGCTCCATACATCTCCCACATTTTTAACCAATCTGTTATTTTTGGCCTTCCCACATCCTGGTGTACTAACATGTTGCACCCTATACTTAAGGCTGGTGATCCTCTGAATGTAGACAACTATCCTACTATTATGATCAGTCACACTATGGCTAAGCTCTATGGTTCAGTTATGCAGTCTATCATCAGCTCTTATGCAGAGACAGAGGAGTTATATGCTATGGGACAGGCTGGTTTTAGAGCAGGCTATTCCACAGCGGACCAGATATTCATACTGAGGTGTATCATTGAGGCGGCGAAGTTCAGGAAACAGAGAGTCTATTGCTGCTTTGTGGACTTCCGCAAAGCATTTGATTCGGTTCCGAGACAAGTTGCTGCTCCAGCGTTTGGCATCCCTTGGTTTCTCACAGGAAGTCATTGCTGCTTTCATCACATTATACGAGAGAGTTTTGGCCCGATTCTGTGATGGAGATGGATGGTCTTCATATATCCATAGTACGGTCGGCGTAAAGCAGGGATGTCCCTTATCACCCACCCTATTTGCTCTATACATTGACGACCTTGAGCGGATCATTCGGGAAGAAGGTGGAGATGGCTATCCTCTTGAAGATCTTATTATCCCTATCCTTCTTTATGCAGATGATGTGGTTCTACTCTCTAGTTCAGCTATAGGACTTCAGCGACATCTGGATGCCTTGTCTACTTTTTGTCAGATATGGGGGCTGATGGTGAACATTAGTAAGACTAAGGTTATGGTGTTTAATACCAACAGGCAGCATATGAGAGACACTATATTCTATTTTGATGGACAGCTTCTAGAGATAGTGGCATCTTACACATACCTGGGTGTACTCTTCTCTGGTCCATTGCTTTCTTTTAGACCAGCTGCATTGGCTCTAGGCTCCGCAAGGGGCGCTCTGCTCTTGTTCAGATGGAGAGGTTTTCCTCCTCTTATTACGTGCATGACGCGGACACACGTTGTCGCCTCTTCTCTTCGACTGTTTCTCCAGTTGCACTGTATTCAGCAGAGACATGGTGCCCTGGCTTATCTAGAGATACTTCGAGTGACATCTCGCGTTTGCCGAGACATGCTTAGCCGGATGATTCGGGCCAAGCAGTCAGTTCCTCATGAGCTTATTTTGGCGGAGTTTGCTTCTCCTCCACTGATTGTAGAAGCTATTTTCAGGATCATCACGTTCATTCATAGAGTCTCAGAGCTTGAGTCTTCCAGATACGTGGTAGCAGCTTTTACATCCTCTCGCACTTTGGCCGAGCAGCGGGCTAAGTCTTCATGGTTTCAGTATGCTTCGGACTTTCTACATAGCTGGGGATTGTATATGTCTGACCTCCCAAATGGGACTCATGTGTTCATTCGCCGACAGATCTACAGAGCATACATACATACTGTTTGGTCTCACCTGGATCCCTCACGGATTAAGCGTCATTTCTACCGCACTCACTTTCTTCACCTGGATACTTCAGGGCTACCCGTAAGACCGAGTTCTCTCTCTCAGACGCTGTCTTTTGGCCTGCGCTACCGCATTGGTCAGCTTCGGGTCTCTTCTCATCAGCTAGCTATTGAGACTGGCAGATACACAGACACGCCACGCCCATTACGGATCTGTCAGTGCTGTACTCTACATGAGGTTGAGGATGAGTTTCACTTTATTTTCATATGTCCAGCTTACTATGAGATCAGAGGCAGATACCACTGTCTATATCAGGACACTCCACTCACGCTTGGTTCCTTCTTTGCCTATCCAAATGCGAGATGTGTTGGTTTACTTTTGCGAGAGATGTTCTCTTTGAGATCTTCACTTCTGTCAGATGATCAAGATGTTGACCGCGGCCAGCCACATACTACACTTTTCTTTCAGAAAAGAGCTAGGGAAGATACTTCGGATAGTGAGATTGACATTCCAACTCGTCGACCGAGCTTCCTCGACCATCCAGAGTTCGTCACCAGAGGCCACCATGTGCCTCACACCAAATCACACAGTTTTTCTCCCTCAGTTGGTGAGTTGCATTCCTCCACGTAGCTGGTGGTTAAGCTATTGCTCTTGTACCCTCACCATAGCTGGAGGTTAAGCTTTGGTTTTTATTTCCAGTTTATCTCTGTTTTTTTTAGTTGTAGTTGATAGCAATAAGTCCGACATGGACACTGCTCCTTTCTGATTACTTTTTCTTTGTCTTATGTGCCCAAGGGCACTCTATAGACATTAATATATTCTATTCTATTCTATTCTATTCTCTCTCTCTCACAGATGACGCCTCCAGCGCTTCCTCATGCTGCAGCTCGCATTACATCCTTCTACAACGTCAACACAGACCTGACATCTTGACATGGATACATATGACTACTCTGCACAGGAGACATTCTCATTTATGTATTTATCTTAGTTTGAACTAGATGTTTTTCTTTATTACAGCTTTGGAGACGTTTTAGACGCTCTCATGGTTACCACATACTTGACATGTACTTCTTTTGTCTTATATGCCTTTTGGTATGGGAAACACATTAATAAAGCTTTCTTTCTCTCTCTCTCTCTCTCTCTCTCTCTCTCTCTCTCTCTCTCTCTCTCTCTCTCTCTCTCTCTCTCTCTCTCTCTCCCTCCTAGAGAGGAGCAGATTTGCCAGTTATGCTCTCCAGGAGGTGGAGTCTAAGGAGCACTTTATCTTTAGATGCCCTGTATACTATGAGATCAAAGGGCAATATCATTGCCTGTTTCGAGACATGCCTACCCTACGCTCTCTCATCGCCTATGAGGACCCACGATGTGTCGTTCTAATGGTACGCGAGATGTTCATCCTACGGAGAGATTTATACGAGACACCCCAGCATTTTACCTCACAGCCATTGAATACTTCATTCTTTACTAGGCGGAGATCGCGTGATTTAGTGCCTGAGGATGAGGATGACAGCTGCTCGCATGCTCATAGAGATCAGAGATAGTGTACTTCCCACCATCACGTTACTACCAGGATCACCAGACTACCACGCAGAGAAGTACTACTACACATGCTCATGTTCACAGACGACGCCGACAAGTTCCAGTGCCTTCTCATGTTGTGGCTTACATTACATCCTTTTACAGCAGCAGCAACACAGCACAGTCTTGACATCTTGACATAGATACACAGACACACTCTCGCATACGTGTCTATTTTAGTTTGTACTAAATGTTTTCTTTATTACGGTTTTGGAGATGTTTTATACACTCCCATGTTTACCACACACTTGACATGTACTTCATTAGTCTTATATGCCTTTTGGCATGGAAAAGACATTAATAAAGCTTTCTTTCTCTCTCTCTCTCTCTCTCTCTCTCTCTCTCTCTCTCTCTCTCTCTCTCTCTCTCTCTCTCTCTTAGCAGTTTGTTATTTTGCACCTCAGACATCAGCTTTTGCAGATTATGGTGGTGACCCCTTCCAGGCTCTTTCAGATGATATAGCCAGCTTTGCACAGCAGGGCCTTATTTTATTAGCAGGTGATTTTAACGCTCGCACCAACACCCAGCAAACAGAGCTTCATGCAGATAGTGATTTCCTCCATATTCAGGTTTTGGATGTGGGTTTGGACAAGACCTCTCAGGATGCTAATACCCCAGCTACACACTTTGGAGAACAGTTGATTGGACTTGCAGAAGCTCACTCTTTAGCCATTCTGAATGGCCTTTCTCGGTGGCCATCATCATCAGTTTTTACCTGCCATCTGCACGGTGGTGGACACAGCGTTGTTGACTACTTCATTGGCACACCAACCTTAATTCCGTTTCTTCATACTTTTCGTATTATGCACCCTACCATCTCTTATCACTCTCTATTGCTCCTGTCTCTTGGCCATGCTACTCTTGGTACTGTTACGACTCCACATTCCACACGCCACCATCGTCGTTCTTTCTCTCCAATTGGTCTTCCTACTTACACTTCCTCTTTGGCCACAATGCTCGACGATTTTCCCTTCTCATCTTCAGTGGACCAGCAAGCCGCCTTTTTATCTCAGTCGCTTCTTTGCTCAGCCAATACTGCTTATCCTTCCAAAACTTTCTCATCTTATAAACGCACTTACAATAGATGGTATGATGATGAGTGCCTCTCTCTACACAAGCAGGTTGTTTATGCTCAAAATCATTCTCCCGACACCTTAGCATCTAAACAAAGAGAATACCGTAGGATGACTTTGCAGAAGCAAACCATGTACTTTCAATCTCTGGCACAAAAACTCATCGATTTTTGGACTCTTCTTCTTCCACCTTCTTTTGGAAGATGTTTTCTAAAAACTCATGTATGCCAGCTCCTATTGCCATTGAATCGTGGATTGACTATGCTGCAAAACTTTATACAGTTGACTCTCCTTCCATCTCTCTCTCACCCTGACCTTCAGAATTCACCCTTTTCACTCCGTCCATGATTGAAAACGCCATAAAAAATGGCCAAAACCATAAAGCCATTGATGTTGACTCTCTAAGTATGGACTTTCTAAAACCTATCGCCCATATTGTTGCTCCATACATCTCCTACGTTTTTAACCAATCTGTTATTTTTGGCCTTCCCACACCTTGGTGTACTAACCTTTTGCACCCTATACTTAAGGCTGGTGGTCCTCTGAATGTAGACAACTATCGAACTATTATGATCAGCCACACTATGACTAAGCTCTATGGTTTGGTTATGCAGTCTATCATCAGCGCTCATGCAGAGACAGAAGAGTTATATGTTTATGGGACAGGCAGGTTTTAGAGCAGGCTACTCCACAGCAGACCAGATATTCATACTGAGATGTATCATTGAGGCCGCGAAGTTCAAGAAACAGAGAGTCTATTGCTGTTTTGTGGACTTCCGCAAAGCATTTGATTTAGTTCCGCGACACTTGCTGCTCCAGCGTCTGGCATCCCTTGGTTTCTCACAGGAGATCATTGCTGCTATACTCACATTATATGAGAGAGTTTTGGCCAGATTTTGTGATGGAGATGGATGGTCTTCATATATTCATAGTACAGTCAGAGTAAAGCAGGGATGTCCTTTATCACCCACCCTTTTTGCTTTGTACATTGACGACCTTCAGCGTATTATTCGGGAAGAAGGGGGGGATGGCTGTCCTTTAGCAGATATTGTTATCCCCATCCTTCTTTATGCAGATGATGTGGTTTTACTATCTAGTTCAGCTACAGGACTTCAGCGACATCTGGATGCTTTGTATACTTTCTGTCAGATATGGGGGCTAATGGTGAACATTGGAAAGACTAAGGTTATGGTGTTTAACACCAACAGGCAGCATATGAGAGATACTATGTACTATGGACAGCCTCTAGAGATAGTAGCGTCTTACACATACCTGGGTGTTCTCTTTTCTGGCCCATTGCTTTCGTTTCGACCAGCTGCATTGGCTAGGCTCCGCAAGGGGCGCTCTGCTCTTGTTCAGATGGAGAGGTTTTCCTCTACTTATTATGTGCACGATCCAGACACACAATATCGCCTCTTTTCTTTGACTGTTTCTCCAGTGGCACTATACTCAGCAGAGACATGGTGCCCAGGCTTATCTAGAGATACTTGGAGTGATATCTCGCGTTTACAGATTCACATGCTTAGCGGGATGATTCGGGCCAAGCAGTCCGTTCCTCATGAGATTATTCTGGCGGAGTTTGCTTCTCCTCCACTACTTGTCGAGGCTATTTTCAAGATTATCACATTCATTCACAGAATCTCAGAGCTTGATTCCTCCATATACGTGGTAGCAACTTTTACATCCTCTCGCACTTGGCTGGGCAGCGGGCTAAGTCTTCATGGTTTCAGTATGCTTCGGACTTTCTACATAGTTGGGGATTGTCTATGTCTGACCTCCCAAATGGGACTCATACGTTCATTCGCTGACAGATCTACAGAGCATACATACACACTGTCTGGTCTCACCTGGATCCATCACGGGTTAAGCTTCAGTTCTATCATACTCACTTGCTTCACCTTGCTTCAGGGCTTCCCGTCAGACAGAGTTATCTCTCTCAGGTGCTGTCTTTTGGCCTGCGCTACCATTGGTCAGCTTCGGGTCTCTTCTCATCAGCTCGCTATTGAGAGAGGCACATACATAGACACACCACGACCCTTACGAATCTGTTAGTGTTGTACACTACAGGCAGTTGAGGATGAGTTTCACTTTATTTTTAGATGTCCAGCTTACGATGAGATCAGAGGCAGATACCATTGTCTCTATCGGGACATTCCACTCACACTTGATTCCTTCTTTGCCTATCTAGATGCGAGACGTGTTGGTTTGCTATTACGAGAGATGTTCTCTTTGAGATCTTCTCTTTTGTCAGATGATCAGGATGTTGACCACAGCCAGCCACATATTACACTTTTCTTTCAGAAAGAGTTAAGGATGATATTTCGGACCGTGAGATTGACATTCTAGCTCGACGACCGAAGCTCCAGCATCTTCCTTGACCGTCCAGAGTTCGTCATCAGAGGCCACCGTGTGCCTCACACCAGATCACACAGTTTTTCTCTTTCGGTTAGTGAGTTGTACTCCTCCGCGTAGCTGGTGGTTAAGCTACTGCTTTTGTACCCTCACCATAGCTGGAGGTTAAGCTTTGGTTTTATTTCCAGTTTATTCTGTTTTTAGCTTTAGCAGATAGAAATAAGTCCAACATGGACAACGCTCCTTTCTGATGTACTTTTTCTTTGTCTTATGTGCCCAAGGGCACCCGAAAGACATTAATATATTCTATTCTATTCTATTCTATTCTCTCTCTCTCTCTCTCTCTCTCTCTCTCTCTCTCTCTCTCTCTCTCTCTCTCTCTCTCTCTCTCTCCCCCCCCTAGACAGGAGCAGATTTGCCAATTATGCTCTCTAGGAGGTGGAGTCTGAGGAGCACTTTATCTTTAGATCCCCTGTATACTATGAGATCAGAGGGCGATATCTTTGCCTGTTTCGAGACATGCCTACCACTCTACGCTCTCTCATCGCCTATGAGGACCCACGATGTGTGTTCTGATGGTATGCGAGATGTTCATCCTACGGAGAGATTTATACGAGCCACCCCAGCATTTTACCTCACAACCATTGATTACTTCATTCTTTACTAGGCGGAGATCGCGTGATTTAGTGCCTGAGGATGAGGGTTATGACGACGACGAGGATGATAGCTGCTCGCATGCTCATAGAGATCAGAGATAGTGTACTTCCCACCATCACGTTACTACCAGGATCACCAGACATCCTACGCCAGTGCCTTCTCATGTTGTGGCTCACATTACATCCTTTTACAGCAGCAGCAACACAGCAGTGTCTTGACATCTTGACATAGATACACAGACACACTCTCGCATACGTGTCTATTTTAGTTTGTACTAGATGTTTTCTTTATTACAGTTTTGGAGATGTTTTATACACTCCCATGGTTACCACACACTTGACATGTACTTCATTAGTCTTATATGCCTTTTGGAATGGAAAAGACATTAATAAAGTTATCTCTCTCTCTCTCTCTCTCTCTCTCTCTCTCTCTCTCTCTCTCTCTCATCGCGGCTGTTGGCGCCTGATCCATCGTCGCTGCCTGTCCCCCCTACCCATCACTGATCTGTCCATCGCAGATGGTGCCTCCTGCTCCATTGCGGCTGCCTGTCTCGCCTGTCCAACTCTGATGCTGATCTTGCTTGCCTATCCCTCAGATCTGCAAAATGCCTCGTCGCAAAGGTGTTCTCCTTACTCCTGATCCATCTTCAGTTTCCATCATTGCAGATCCAATTTCTCCTTCTACTTCTATGCCCGTTGCAATTCTTATCTCTCCATCAAATCCTATTCCCAACAATGAAACTGCTGTAGCTATTCCCTTGACTCCAGACACTCCAAAAGCATCTGCTTCTCTCTCCACATATACCTTAGTCAATCTTCTTCATGAGGATCAACTCCGTCTATTTGAATACCTGAACAATCACAGGGAGAGACTTCTTTCCCATGATTCTCTGCTTCTCGTTGTGCAATCGCACCTTCAGAAGCTAGACATTTCCATTGAAGCACTCAAGAACGAAGTTGCAGTTATCAAAAGTGAAACTTCTTCCCAAATCGCTACTTCAGCTAAAATTCAGCAGCTCAAAAGTCAGGTGGAACAGCACCATACGGCTGTCCAATCATGGGCAGATGTAGTTAAAGGCTCGTCTATAGTTATCTCTCCACCTTCGCCATCACCTTCGTTTATCTCAGCCATGTTCACTGAGGGTCGTCTGCGGGAACACAAAGCTCTCAATGTTCGTGTTAGAGGTATTCGGAACTCCCAAAATGTTGTTGAAGAAGCGAAAAGTTTTTGGAAAAAAATCTTCAGCACCATAGCAAAGGTATGGAAACTGCCTGGCGACCTAAGAAGGCCCCAGATACTCTTTGTCATCCGCTTCACGTCAGTGTCTCACCGGCGCAAAGTTTTAGGGAAACGATCTAAATTACGTGATACCAAAATCTATTTGGACAAAGATCTTACTTTCATCCAAGTCCAAGAACGTAAGAAGGAAAGACAAGAAGCTCTATCAACTGGCAAACGGCTCATCTATCGTGACGACATTCTCAGATTTGTGGATCGTAAGCCTATAGTTAATGGGAGTCTTAATTTTGAGATAGAGTCTGAGTTAGAGAAATGAAGAGATGTTCAGTTGAGCATGTAAGTGGCACACGTACCCTATAATCTTGGCTATATCACTCTCTTCTTAGTTAGTTTGGTTTTTTAGTTAGATTGTTTTGACGGCACTGATCCGTCTTGTTTCCATCTTGTCTGATGTACTTGTTCGTCTTATACGCCTTTCGACATGGAAAAGACGTTAATAAAGCTCGCTCTCTCTCTCTCTCTCTCTCTCTCTCTCTCTCTCTCTCTCTCTCTCTCTCTCTCTCTCTCTCTCTCTCTCATATACACCCTCCTTTATTTTACGAGATCACAGGGCGTTACCATTGCCTATTCTACGATACTCCATTCACACTTTGCTCTCTTATTTCCTATTTGAATCCATGTTCTGTCATTTTGATGATACATGAGATGTTTCTTCTACGTCGACAGACATGCCAACACGACCCCTTGGGGATATAGGCTCCCAATCCCAGATTACCTCTTTTTTCTCGAGGAGACGTTCTAGAGCATACACTGAGAGTGATACATTCCATGATGAGTCTGATATCCCATTCTATGATCGACATGGTGATCAAAGGCAACGTTTACTCATGAAAGTTGTTCAGAGACCTCGAAGACGACTCCATCATCTTCAGCATCATCCATAGTATTAGGCGCATCTATCGTCTTACTTCAGTAGAGATCCAGCTCTACCAATACAGCTCATGACATTGACTAGTATATCATTTTATCACGATATCCTTTATGGTATCTACTCACTTATTAGAGTTTTTCTAGTTTTCACTTAGAGTTCATTAAGTTTCTTTTAGAACTCACTTAGATGCTTTTAGAGACTAGTTTCTTTTTGAGTCTTTGTTTTTTAAAGACATGTTTTCCATGCTCCTACATAGACTATCACACTTGACATGTACGATTTGGTCTTATATGCTTTTTAGCATTCAAGGACAACAAAGTTTTCTTTCTCCCTCTGTGGAATGTGGAGTTGGAAGTTAATATCTTGAAGACCAAAATCATTGTCTTCAACACCAACAAAGCTTACGCACAAAGACACTCATGCACTCAAGATGGGAGGCCAGTGGAGATTGTCCATTCGTATACCTACCTTGGGGTTGTAATCTTACACCTGATTTCCAAGTTTAGGTCAACAATCTTAGTAAGGTTGGGGAAGGGACAAGCTTCCTTGGTTAACCTTGTGAGATTGTGCTTTCGTAGGCATATCAAAAATAGTGAGAGTAGATGCCACTTATTCAACACATTGGTCATTCCAACAATCATGCATGTTGCAGAAACTTGGTGCAGGGGTATCATTTTATCTGATCGGGCCAGTAGTTCCCACCTCCAAATCAACATGTTGTGCCACATGATCCGGGGATAACGTTGTATCCCGCATCATACCGTTTTTAGTGTTTCACATTCAATTTGAATCGCAATTCCGATTTGAATCGTCAAATCGGCTAGACTCTGGAAAAAAAAAATTGAATAGGCCCGAGGCCCGAGCAGCGAGGAGTCCCAAATTTCATTTTGCTAGTGACTCATGAGTGATGGAGAGCACATATGCGCGCGCGCGTGTGTGTGTGTGTGTGTGTGTGTGTGTGTGTGTGTGTGTGTGAGAGAGAGAGAGAGAGAGAGAGAGAGAATTAGAATTAGAATTATTATTATTAACGTCTTTTGGTACCCAAAGATACATAAGACAAAAAAGGGAGTACAAGCGTGAGGAGCATTGTCCGCATACGGACTTATTTACTATTGAAAAGAACAGAACTAGTATATCTATCTCTCTATCTCTAAAAAAAAGTATCAAAGCTTGACCACCAGCTTACGAGAGTACAATGCAAGAGCTTAACCACCTACTCTGCGGAGGAGACTAGCTACGAGCGAGCTGAAAATAACGAGGGATGGTAGTATTGGAGCGTGATGTAGGCTGGTGGGAAGCACGTGAAGTCCTGGTAGTACTGAATCTAGCAGAAGCATGTGAAACTCTCTGTGTCTTGGATCTTCGAACGGGGACTTCAAAATCCTCAACTGAAATATCCTCTCTGTCTTGCTTCTGGAAGAACTCGGTAATATGAGCCTGACCATGATCTGTATCTGAAAGCGTAAGTATAAGTGAAGCTCGTAGAGTGTACATCTCTCTCAAAAGAAGACCTACACATATGGGGTCTGGATACTCGAGGAAGGATCTCAGCGTGAGAGGAGTATCTCTGTATAAACAATGGTATCGTCCTTTGATCTTCTAATATTCTGGACAACGAAAGATGAGTGAAACTCATCCTCCACCTCCTGAAGAGAGCAAAGCTGACATATCCTCTGCAATCTGGGAGTGTCTGTGTATCTACCTGTCTCGATAGCAAGTTGGTGAGAAGAGACTCTAAGTTGTCCTATACGGTATCTCAGATCAAAAGAGAGCGGCTGTGTAAGGTATGCTGGAAGGATAGGTATGCCCGTAGCGTCCAGCCGTAATAGATGTGTGCCATAAAAATGTATCTTGACCCTATCTGGATCGGGATGTGACCATATAGTACATATGTAGTGTTAGAAATCCATAAATCATAATATGGATGGACAGACTAGGATTCGAACCCAGGACCTCCCTCGTACCGGATGGGATGCTCTACCACTGAGCTTTCGCCCTGTTTGATAGTTCTCTCTAGAGTGTGGATTGATATTCCAACACCCCCCCTCAAGCCACACTTGGTTGGGGTCCTAGCTGTCACCTGCCCCACAACTTGGGCCACCTAACCATGGCTTTGACACCATGAACTGTTAGGTCTAACTTGGCTCTGATACCATGTTAGAAATCCATAAATCATAATAGGGATGGACAGACTAGGATTCGAGCCCAGGACCTCCCTCATACCAGATGGGATGCTCTACCACTGAGCTATTGGCCATGTTTGATAGTTCTCTCTAGAGTGTGGATTGATATTCCAACATGTAGCTCCAGTAAATCTGTTGTCTGATATAAGCATGGGTCTCGCTCAAAAGATCAAGTGCAGATAACCCCCAAGTCTGAAGAAGGGCTGAGACACTGCTATACCAAGAATGCTTGTGGCACCGAGGGCTTAGCCCGAATCATCCTGCAGAGCATGAGAATCTGGATATGAGTGAGATCCCTCCATGTATCGCATGATAAATCAGGGCACCAAGTCTCAGCAGAGTATAAAACAACTGGGGAGACAGTAGCAGAAAATAGTAAGCATCTGGTAGCAGGGTCCTGCACATAGTATGTGAAAAGGAATCTCTCCATATGAACAAGAGCAGTATGCCCCTTACGGAGCCTGGTGAGGGCTGTTGGTCGAAATGTGAGTAGTGGACCAGAGAAAAGGACTCCCAAATAGGTGTAAGAGGTCACGATCTCAATCGGTAGCCCATCATGGTAGAATACCACATCTCCCATATGTTGTCTATTAGTGTTGAACACCATAATCTTAGTCTTTTTAATGTTAGCCGTCAATCCCCAAAGCTAACAAAAGTGTTTAAAGCAGAAAGGTGTCTCTGTAAACCAGCTGCAGAGGATGAGAGAAGAACCACATCATCAGCATATAAGAGAATGGGGATAATAATGTCCGCTAAAGGACAGCCCTCTCCACCTTCCTTGCGAATAATCGCTTGAGATCATCAATATATAGTGCAAAGAGAGTGGGTGATAAGGGACATCCCTGCTTCACTCCAATGGTAGAATGTATCTGTGGGGACCAGCCACTATCATCTCTGAAGCATGCCAAAACTCGCTCATATAAAGTAATGATCGCAGCAATAGTCTCCTCTGTAAAGCCAAGTGAAGATAACCTCTGGAAAAGGAGATGCCTCGGAACAGAGTCAAAAGCTTTGCGAAAGTCCACAAAGTAACAATAAACTATCTGTTTCCGATGTCGAGCCTCCTCAATAATGCATCTCAAAATGAAGATTTGATCTAAGGTAGAGTATCCTGGTCTAAACCCAGCCTGACCCATAGCGTGTAACTCCTCAGTCTCAGCAAAAGATCCAGTAACTATATGGAATATAGAACCATAAATCTTAGCCAGAGTGTGACCAATCATGATGGTGCGGTAGTTTTCTACACTCATGGGATCACCTGCCTTGAGGATGGGATGAAGGATATTAGTACACCATGTCGTGGGAAAACCAAAAGTTACAACAGTGTTAAAAACGTGAGCAATGTACAGAGAGATAAGGTGTGCTAAAGGCTTTAGGAAGTCTACGTTTAAAGAGTCATAATCAGTGGCTTTATGAAGTTTGGCATGTTTGATGGCGTTTTCACCCATGTGTGGAGTAAAAAGCGAGCAGTGGGCAGGTCTCGGTGAGAGTAAGGTAGGAGGAAAGCCCATGGTATATAGTTTCGTGGCATATTCAATCCAAGATTCAATGGATATGGGGGCTAATGTCGAAGAGTTTCGGGCGAAGTGTTTCCAAAAAAAGGAGGAGGAAGGGGAATCTAAAGAGTCGATCAATCTTTGGCAAAGTGATCGCAGGTTCGCTATCTTCTTAGTTCTGGTGGTTCTATGGTATTCTTTCTGGCATTGTTTGAGTATTGCAGGGGAGTGCAACCTGGCATATGCCACATGTCTGTGAAGAGAGAGGCATTTTGCATCATACCATCGGTTGTGAACACATCTATGAGATGGTATCGTCTTGGTGGGGAAAGATGAGGACGCAACAGTTAAAAGGGATATAGAGAGAAAAGTGGCTTGTCAGTCAACTGATGTCGTGAATGGGAAGTTAGTAAGCAGTTGGGACACGGTTGTGGTGTAATTTGTAAGTCCAGAGTGGGTAAAAGGGACACGTTTATGAGTTGAAGAGGAGCATGGAACATTCGAAGATGAGGCTATGTGACCAAGTGAGAGGTGTAAGAGTGAGTGATCGGAAATGGTAGGAGGTGTAATGGAGATATCAGAGATGTGAGGGATCAAGGTAGGTGATCCAGGCAGCCACATTGATTTTTCCAGGAGAGTATCCATCCATAGCATTCATGGGAGAACAGTTTTAGGCTGCCAGCGATGGAGGAGACATCTCCATCGCTGTAGGTGAAGAAGGTCGCAGCCCCTCCATTATTGATGATGAAGGGGACTTCTCCTCCATCGCGGCGATGGAGGGGGAGATGTAAGCAGCAAAGTGGGGGGAAGGGGGGGGGGCGGGGGGGGGGTGTATGGACACCCCCCTTCTTCTTAGGTGCCATGAAGGAGGGCTGAGCAGGCTGCAGCGATGGAGGAGGGCGCGGCCAGCAGCAGCACGATCTTCATTGAGAGAGAGAGAGAGAAAGAAAGACAGAAAGATCTTTAATAATGTCCATGGAATACCCTAAGGTACATAGGACTGAAAAAAAGGTACATGTCAAGTATGCCCGGTGGGAGCGTGAAAGCTCTACCACCTAAAAGAAACAAGATTACAGTAAAACAGGAAATAGTGCTAGGCACAAGGAGAGTCAAGCATCATAGATTTCTCTCTGCTTGTGAAAAAAAAAAATGATGTAAAGTATGATGTGGCACTGTCTCTGAGCGAGCTGCGTCTCTCTATCGTCAAGTGCATGATCGGTGGTGTCTATGCTGCCGTGAAGCTGTAGGCTGTGGCCTGTGGGCTGGCTGTCTCTCTGGTCGACGACACTGTCTCTGCCGTCTATGTATGGTGGCATCTGGAATCTCAGCCTCTCCATCAGAATCACTACTCTCTTGCCTCTGTCTCCGGCGGGATAGACACTCCTGTATACTCAGCTGTATCAAGGGGGAGGTGTCAGCGTCAAGACTCGCCATACGCAAGTCTATCATCTCCCGGATCATCAACGCAACACATCTGGAGTCCTCATACGATATCAAGGTAGAGAGTGCAAGTGGATGATCTCGAAACAAGCAGTAGTATCTCCCTCGAATCTCATAGTAAGTTGGGCATCTGAAGAGAAAATGAAACTCATCCTCTATATCATGTAGGTCACACATACTACAAATCCGCGCGTCTCTCGGGATGCCCCTGTATCTGCCAATCTCAACGGCTAATTGGTGAGAGGAAACCCGGAATTGACCCATCACTATCCGCAGTCTGTGTGAGATACTATCCACTAGGTATCTGGGTACAATGGGATACCCAGCAGGATCCCGAGATAGAAAATGTGCCCGATAAAACTCCGTCTTCACCCCAGATGAATCCTGCCAAGTGCTCTGAAGATATGCCCTGTATAGGTATCCTCTAATATACTGATGAGTACCAGCTGGTAGATCCGTAATGTGAATACTCAATGTGGAGAGGAGATGACAGGCCTGGGAATACCACGAAAAGGAGTGTCCCTCAGAGTGTAGGTGCTGGGAGGACGACAAAGCTGCTGCAGCATAGTGTGTGCCTCTACCCTGGAGATCCTCCAGGCGCTGTATGAATGTGACAATATGGAACAGTGCCTCTATCTGAATAGGGGGGACGGCAAACTCTTCCAATATAATATGATGTGGGATAGAGGGCTTAGCCCGTATCATCCGAGAGAGCATATGAATCTGAAGCCGTGAGATGCGCGCCCACTCGATAGCCGTCAAGCCAGTACTCCATGTCTCTGATGCGTATAGAGCTGAGGGAACGACCATATTGTCAAAGAGTCGACACTTACTAGTCGCATCTCTAACATGTGAGCTGAAACATAGTCTCTCCAAATCTACCAACGATGCATAACCCTTCTGTAGCCGGGAAAATGCCACCTGTCGCATGCTGAAAGTGGGACCAGAAAATACCACACCTAGGTATGTGTAGGAGTCAACTACCTCAAGTGGATACTCCTCCCATAGAAGCACCTGTCGCATCACGAAGGATCTGGAGGTGTTAAATACCATAACTTTGATTTTGGCCACATTCACTAATAATCCCCACGGTACAAAAAGAGTGAAGCGCGTCAAGATGCCGCTGCAAACCTTCTCTCGTCCTCGAAAACAAAACCACATCATCAGCATATAATAGGATAGCGATAACGGGGTCACCCAATGTGCATCCCTCACCTCCCTTTGTCTGTATAACCTACTCAAGCTCGTCTATATATAAACCAAAGAGTGTAGGAGAGAGAGGACATCCCTGCTTAACCCCAATGGTACTCTCTATCTCTGGTGATACAACTCCTGATACTCGGATACGACCAATAACTCGTCTGTACAATGCCACAACTGCCTGTATGATATCCTCCTGGAGGCCACGGTCCCGAAGTCTCTGTATCAGTTGATGTCGAGGCACAGAGTCAAAGGCCTTGCGGAAATCCACAAAGCAGCAGTATACACGCTCTCTCCTGGCCTTAGCCTCCTCAATCATGGATCTCAAGGTGAAAATATGATCTGATGTAGTATATCCTGGTCTGAAACCTGCCTGACCTATGGCATGCAATGCTCAGGTATCCATATCTGTACTGATCTCTGACTGAAGAATAGAACCATAAACCTTGGCAAAGAGGTGGCTGATTATGATGGTACGATAGTTGTCTGCTTTCATGGGATCACCGCCTTTATGGATAGGATGGATAAGGTTTGTGGACCAAGGAGAGGGGAAACCAGATGTGATAGAGCGGTTAAAGAGGAAAGAGAGGAAGGGTGAGAGAATGTCAGCAGCTTGCTTCAAAAGTTCAGCTTCTAGATCATCAATATCTTTGGCCTTATGTAGATTTAATCGGTCAATGGCCTCTTCTACTATGGCTGGGGAGAATATATCAGAAGTACGCGTGTAGGGCGTCCATCTCGGAAGAGAGTCCGGAAACCATTGGCCTTAGCATATGCGAGGATTTTCTTTCTCTCAGTCCATTGAATGGGCGTCAAGTCTTCATCCATAAAAATAGTAGACCCCTTCAGACAGCCTCTTTTACGCAAAACCTTTTGACAAAGCAAAGCATCCTTGAATCGCAGAAACACTATGGTGGGTTGGAGCTTACCCACCCAAGCAACAGATATGACATCCTCTTTGAGAGAGAGAGAGAGAGAGAGAGAGAGAGAGAGGAAGCTTTATTAATGTCTTTTCCATGCCAAAAGGCATATAAGACCAAATGGAATACATGTCAAGTATGTGAAAACCGTGGGAGCGTATATAAACGTCTCCAAGAAAAAACTATGCATAAAAGAGAAATGAACAACATAACTATAAACTATCAATTGCCAACTGTCCATATAGCTGCCAGGAGTAGAGTAATATCATGTAGTGCTGCTGCTGAAGAAAGATGTGATACGAGCTGCAACATGAGGTAACATGGACCGTCGCTGACGTCGTCTAGGAGGGTGAAAACTATGTGCTCTCGTAACATGGCGTGAAGTGCGAACTGCAGCATGACTATGAGTGATACACTGTCTCTGACATCGGTGAGGTGGTATGTCATCGTCATCGTCATCAGACCATGTCCGTCTCCTGGTGAAGAAGGATGTAATCTGAGCCTGAGAGCTAGGATGTGGCTAGTCAACTGACTGGTACATATCCTAGCGCAGCAAGACCATCTCTCGTAGCATAAGTGCGCAACGAGAGTCCTCATAGCCAATCAATGCTCTAAGTGTAGTAGGCATGTCACGGTATAGACAGTGATATCTCCCTCTAATCTCATAATATATGGGGCATCTGAAGATGAAATGCTCCTCGGACTCTATCTCATGAAGGGGACATAGCAGGCATAGTCTATCCTCTCGTGGTGTACCCTGGAATCTACCTGTCTCAAGGATGGTGCCAAATAGCTTCGCGAGAACATGTCCAATCATAATAGTGCGGTAATTACCAGGTACCATGGGGTCACCATTTTTATGGATAGGATGTATGATGTTGGTGCACCAAGAGGATGGGAAGCCCTCAACAACGGCATGGTTAAGGCGAGTGGATAAGGTAGGGGCAAGGGTATCGGAGGCGTGAATCAATAGCTCAAATTCAAAGTCTTCAATGTCCCTCGTGCGATGGGTTTTCAGCTTTTTGATTGCTGCCCGAACCAGGTCAGGGGTGAAAAAGGTAAAGTCTGAAGGTCGAGGAGAGATGGAGATGGGTGTATCAGTGGGTATGGTGTAAAGCTGGGTAGCATAGTCAGTCCAGATATGTAAATCGTCCAGTAGAGGGGGCACGAGGGATAAACTCACGCCAAAAGGCACCAGAGGAGGAGCTGAGAAGGAGGTTCACAAGACGGTTACCTTCAGAGTCATCATAGGCATGTTATTTGCGACGGAGTGTACGATTGTACAATTGCCGTGAGGAGCGGAGGAGATGGCGGGCGTGGAAATGAGCATGTGTGACAGAGTGGTGAAGGGATCGGCATTCCGCGTCATACCATGGTGGATGGAAAGGTCGAAATGATTGTGGATGCACTGGTTTGTGTTTATGAGGTTTAGAGGGGAAAGCGAAAGTAGCAGCAGTGTGGAGACAGGTGGTGAGGAAGGTGGCTTGTGACTCAAGCGGTTCTTCTCAATGATGTCCCTGGAAGTCATCATATGATCTACTTGTATCACTAGTTGGCCCTTAAGATTCAACTATAATATGGCATCAACTCGACCACTTCCTTGCTGGTTCCACGTGTGAGGGCCACGCTTTGACTTTGTTCAAACATTTATTTTAACCTCCAAGTCACCTCAAGTTAGTATTTTGCATATTTCTCATATATGATGACAGTTGTTTGTAATTGCCAACCTCTTGATGGTTGCTAGATACGTTGTTGTTGAAGACTCATAGACACTTGAACTCTTTATTAATAAGTGGACTCCATGACTTTTGATGTGGTTACAAGGCAATAATGATGGAAGATGGAGGAACTTGGGGTGCTAATATAATCAATGTTTGTATCAAGAAATGCAAGAAACTTGAATCAATGCAAAAGAAACACAGTAAATTACAGCTCCCTACACGGCAAATTACAACTCAAAAGAGAAGAACTATTCTATGTCATTCTAGTTGCATAAGCCCCAAGGTCTTCAGCTACTGTGTAACTCAACGAGCAATGATAGAACACATTCTGACACATTGTATCAGATGTCAAAGTCAAGTGACCCTTCTGAAAGGTGTTAATAGAAGATCAATCAGAATGGCAACTGAAGTGCATGCAGAATAAACAAGCCTTCTTTAGGGATGGAAATGGCACTCTCCATCAATGACCCATCTAACAATTTTTTTATGAGCAGCATATAGGACACTCAAAGTTGAATGGGTCTCAAGATTTTATGCAGATACGATGATGACTCCAGGACGGAAGAGTCACTAGGCATTTTGGTCATTGCATGTAACAACAGTTTATAGGCAAGATAGTCAGAGACAGCATATAGACCTTGAACATACAAAAAAGTCTGTGTGTCAAACATTTGCTGCAACAGTCTTGCTACATTTCTCACCATGAACAAGCCTAAAAAGTCAAAGAAGAATGGTTTCCCATCACCAAACTTGTCAATCTTCGAAATTTTGGATCTTTCTGCTGCATTTTTTAGCTCACATGAGCTTGTAAAGCCTTTGAGTAATGCAAGCAGATTTTCTCCTCTTGCTTGCAAACTTCCATGCCTGCAGACCTTTCCTGAATTAGAACCAAAACATACGACGACATATCTCACATTATCCAAGTTTCAGTCCCATTTCCATGCAGCTTAAAATACTCTAGTGGTAGTTCTAAGTTTTCAACTTACGAGATACGTTCAGGCCTGTCATAGGGCGTGTGGTATACATAGCCATCAAGAAGGAATAAGATATCCAACCCAGGAATGTCACCAAAATCTTGAGAAAAGATTCGATAATCAGTATCTCCGGGAATAAAAGGGAAAACATCCTGCAAAAAAAGTTGGTCATCCGAAACTGTGACAGTAAAGCTCAACTTTTGTAACCTACTGTGAAAAAGTTTTACATCGATTCAACTCACGTTGCTACTTCACAATATGATAACTCAGACGTGTAAAAAGTCCTTTTCTGCTAAATTGTTAAGCTAGAAAATAAAATAAAAACCTCTACACACAACAGAGAAAGATAATTGATACTTGACTGGTGAGTGCAACAAAAAACTATATCTACTTTCAATCTTCTATTAGCAGATAAATCCTTCCCCTATACAAGAGTGAAGAATTCAGCAGCTTCAACATCAACCTATGGAAACTTATAATCAAGATTAGACAATCTTTATATCAGAGCATCCTACTTACACAGACTATGTAACCTCCTTATTATCCTGAAAGTTCAACAAGACAAATCAAAGAAAATCCTTCAGGTTGATATTATGACCCTGAAGAATGATGACCGATTCAGTTTTGAATCTTGAACAGAAAATGCCTGCCATGGCCGTCAGTTTCTCTACATGGCTGGACGAGCTTCTTATCTCTCTATGATAGCCTTCATTAGTAGACGAGCGAGAGCTGATAAAAGATTACAATTGTTTGTAGAATTTCAGCACCACAGTTCAGGAACACAGGAAAAAATTCAGGGGTCAAACATGGGAGAGCAGCACTTCTAGTGGCAGAAATTATGCAAACTTTCTGCTGTAAACGAATAGCCAGTAGAAAAGTAAAAATTGTTCTGTGATGTGTGGTCTTTCCACAGTTTACTCTTATTTTGAACATCTGTACATAACTACACCATATGACGATTCTGGCTAGATTTGGAGAAAGCACAGGTGTGGTGCCATTCAAGCTCTTGGGAAACGCTTAACTGAGCAAGTTTTTCAGGGAGCACCGCTTCAAAACAGGCAAAAGGCAACAAAGCAACCGAATGATACTGACTTATACATGACATATGAATTGTGGAAATAATTGACAGCAGTTACAGCACCCATGACTCCTAGGAAGACCATTGCCTTGATCTCAAAATGCATTTAGCATTATGAACAATAGAAGGATGTTCAGAAACTATTGCAGCAAGTGAAGAACATGACGAATATGATACATTTTGAAGCCTTTTCATGCCAAAAGCAGCACATCAGCTAGATCCGTTTCTAGTGGGATCCTTTGCTAAGCCACTAGAGCCTTGAACTGTCATAAGCTCATGACGAAGGAAGAAATAATGCACAATGTACAATTCATAAAGTTAGAAATGATAGCCGCATATAGATGGAAAGTCGATAAAGAACTGTATCAATGCCTGTGTAGAAGAAGTGTTTCAAAGACTTGAGCACTAACCTGCGCGGCACAGTTTGCCATTGGAATGATAGCTGATTCAGCATAAATTTGAGCAGGCCAAGCACCTGGCCCTGACTGCACGACAAAATCTGTTGCCAGACATAATTTCCAAGAAAATTAATTGAAAACCGTGACAACATGGAGAACGAAGGCATCAAGAGCACAATCACAAAACGTGAACCCTGTGACTCTTAAGTTTAGAAAAAACCCAACGTCACAGCTGAAGACTCATGAAAGGGAATAGGCAGACATGGGGAATTAGATGAACTGTAATAAAAGCTACCCATCTATTTCTAATGTCAATATAACTCGCAGATTTGAGGTGAAGCAGTAAGGAATGAATCCATATTGTAGCATGAGAAGTGCTTATCAACAAAAGGTGATACTGTCCTTGGGCAGTTGAAGCTTCAAAAACTTCACATTTGGAGAAAGATGTAAGCTGGCCAGGACCAATTTAAAGTGAAAGCTACAGCAGTGCTGGTATCAACATGCTAATCATTCACTTTCAAGTATTTTCTCCTCCAATATAATGTTTAAAAGAGGGGTACTTCCAAACACTGTTGAGGCACCTTTTCATGCGCATGTCTTGCTCCTTCCATAAACGGAGTATGCATGCTATGCAAGGCAATATCTTAGAAAGCAAATGCAATGCAAGTCGAAAGATTAAACAAGATTTTTTCCAACTTTTGATAATTTTGTCTTCTGTCAATCTACTACAAAAAGAGCTCCAAAATTCAAAAGCAGAACAAACTAGCAGAATTAGCCCTACAACAGCTTACCAGGACCACTTGCTCCCGATGCCTCAATATTCACAAAAGCCCCAACTAATGACCGCCATCTATGAGTAGTCATGAAACCATGTGATCCCTGTTACAAATTTTATATGATTCAGTTGATTCAAGAGTAGCTTTTGCAGATAAGTATTTTGTGAAACTTCAAGAAGCAATCAGAGTAGCTACAGCGACATGAAGCAAGTTAGAATATCATACTACAAAAAAAGTCCTCAAGCAAAAAATACAACAGAATAGTAGATGAAACTAGCTAGCTTGCGGCTCTGGTGGATCCAACAGTCTGAAGCTAATCAAGAATATAAAGAGAAGTTGCTTCTAGGAGTATGGGAGTCTGAACGGAAAAATTGGCCATACTTTTATATTAAGTCCTCAGTTTAACTCCTGTTACCACTTTCCAAATAAGAGTACCTTCCTTATTTTGCATTATTAACGGAACTCCCTTCTTCGTTAGTAATTTTATCTTTTTCCCAAGTAGTCCAATTTAATCGACAAAATTTTTCCCAGCATCATGAACAAGGTGGTAACTGGTCACCAAAGGGGATTTTGGAATCAGAGAAATCAACAGTAAACTCCTTTTCTAACCACCAATAGATTTGTGGACTGTCAAACTAGCATGCAAGAAAGTTTCATGGATAACTTGTGCAATCAGTCAAATTTTCAAATAGACTCTCATGAAAAATTACTCTCCCAACAGCTTCTAACAGCATGTCAGCCAACAATTCTAGAACTGACTTTTGAACTGGTACATGATTTTTTTTAAGACTTAGGTAAGAGGATTATGTCAGATTTGTAAAAAGTAATTATTAAAAAACATCTCCTATTTGAGCTGCATGACTTCGCAAATGCAGTGCTGCAATATGACACTTATTAAGCAAATTTTCAAACATGTTGCAATTTACAGGCGGAGGGAATAAAAAATAGGCAAGTAACATACATCCAATGGCAAAAACACTGTAGAACGTCTACCTCTTGTTGAAGAGTAATGCCAACTTTGCCCCTTTGGCTAAGCACTAATGTTATTGAAAGTACACTACTCATGGGGCATGTTATTTGTAAACATCAGGCCCCTTATTTATAAGTTAACTGCATGTGCAAGTGGCCCACTTGGTCATTTACCTCAATCAAATGGTTGCTGCCACCTATACATTCCATGCGTGTGCTTAAGCAATTTTCTTGTGTTTGATGTCATGGTTGATCCAGTATTGCAGTTAAGATACTCCATAGCTAGGTCTTGCAATTTATCATGGTATCAAAGGAGGTTGTGTAGTCTAAGAGTCTGAAAGTGAGAGAAACATCAATGCTTAAACACTTGAGAAGATTCTCATCTTCCAAGAGCACCTCAATCTTGTAAGAGCGCGGTTTTAATCTATAGGACTCATATCAGGGACAGTTGCAACCAATGTTCGGAAAAATCATCCAAACGTTTGGAACCAACCACTTTTAGAGTGTAAAATTTAAGATTTTTATAGTGGTATGTCTTAAAAAATGATCATTGCTAGTTATACTACAAAAATAGGTTTCTTTGTGATGCAACTTAGCTAAGAGAAATCATTCTAAGTCATACATAACAATGATAGCATTTAGCAATAGAAAATCACAGCAGATTTGGCAGGGCGCACCTCATAGGGTGCCCAAATTCGGCCCTTTAGCCTTGAGGTCCAAAAGCAAAAAACTCTTCCAAACACGTTTGGTTGCAACAATGATATCAGGTTGATCCTTACCATGTTGCATAATTGTTGGCAAGGGAATGTTATCATCCAAAAACTTCCTATTATTGGCTAGGTTTTGGAAAAGCTTTTTGAAGGAGCTTGCACATAAAGAGAGCTTTTGTTTTCCGATCAAGGTGAATCTAGTGCTTGTGCTGTCAAGGCCTAATGAAGTTGCAAAGTCAAAAGCAAGAGCTCAAGAGTGGCCTTGAAGTGGCTACATACCCGAGTTTGAGGTGAAATCCTAGTTGTTGCAAGAGTTTGAGGTGAAACCCTAGTTGTTGCAAGTTGTTTCTTTTATGAATCCTTTCAAGTTAAGCTTCTATTTGAGTAAAGATTTTAGCATGGCTAATATCTAGAGTCTCTTGGGTGAATCAAGCAGACTTGATAGCACTAACTAGATGATGTGGAAGTTCGAGATGGCTAACATCTTGATGGACAAATATTGTTGGGAGATAGTTACAGGTAGAGAGCCTATACCTACATTTGAACCTAAATTGAAGGATTACATAAGCAGAAGATAGAAGGCACAAAAGGTGATCAATCTTTCTGTCAAAAACAATGTTATTCCTCACATCTACAATGCACGGGATGCAGTGGAACCTTGGGGGACAATGGATTCAGCCAAGCTTATTTACTTGTAGAACAGATTACATACTTTCAAGGTCTAGGTAGGTGCAACAATTAATGATAACATTAAACAGTCAAGAACCTCATGGACAAACTTGCTTCAGTTGGAGAGACAATAAGTGACAAGAGTATTGTTTCCATAGTCTTGAATGGTTTATCATTCAACTACCAAGATTATCTGATGTCGACCTTTGGGGAGTTACGTGGTCTTCTTTTACAAGAAGAGATGAGAAGAAAGAATCTTTCTGAAAGGGAAGATAATTCAGAACATGAATTTGCTTCTAAGAAGAAGTAAAACTTTCAAAAGAAAGGAAAAGCAAGGGAAAAACTCATAGCAAAATTTCAAGCAGCAAGTGTCCTTGCAAACAGGAGAGGAGACAATGCACCCAAGAGGAAGGGCAACTACAACTATTGTGGTAAGTATGGGCATTTCACTTTTGAATGCCAAAAAAAGCAAAGCCAACAAAAGAAGGGCAAGAATCAACAAGGTCAATTTGTTGATAAAGTTACAAAAGCAGATTCTAGAGCCTTGAAGCACATGACACCTCATAGACATTAGTTCAACACCTATGAGGAGACAAGTGACGGTCAGCAAGTTTGCCTTGGAGACAACTCTACACAGGAGAGGAGGGGCAAAGGCACAGCTCTAGTGAAGTTGTCAAAAAGAGAGGTGAAGGTAATCGAGAGTGTGTTGCATGTACTACGGTTGGCCAAGAACTTGTTACTTGTTGGCGCCATTACCAAACAGAACATATTGGTGGAATTGGATGAATCTACCTGTTTGGTGAAAGACAAAGATCAAAACTTCAAGGTGGTAGCCAAGGAAATGCAAGAAGAGAGTCTTTACAAGCTTTACACAACCATTCCCAATCAAGAGACCTTGTCAACAAAAGATTCTAATTAGGACAAGCTTTGACATGAGAGGTATGGTCATTTGAGCTGTCAAAGTTTACAAGTATTGAACAAGCACAATATGGTAGTAGATCTTCCTAGCATTAAGTCTTCTTTAGATGCATGTGAGGCTTGTGCACTAGGGAAGCAACAAAGACAAAGATTTCCGTAGGGAAAAGCTACAAAGGCAAGGGCATTCTTGAGCTTGTGCATTCATATTTGTGCGGTCCCAACAGGGGGAGCGTACTATTTCATTACCTTTGTAGATGATTTCTCACAAAAGGTGTGGGTCTATTCTTTTGGACCTGAAACATTCAAAAGCTTTAGTTGAGAAACACACAGGAAAGAGGATAAAGAGTCTCAAGTCAAATGCAGGTGGTGAATAAATTTCTGATGATTTCAAAGACCTTTGCAAATGCATGTGGGATAAAGTGAGTTTGCTGCTCCACATACACCATAGCAGAATGGCATGGCTGCGCAGAAAAATAAGCCCATAGTTGAGTGCAAGAGGAGCATGCTCAAGGCAAAAGGGTTGTTGAATTCATGTTGGGTTTGGGTAGAAGCAGTAGCAATTGCTATTTTTCTAATAAATAGATGCCCAACCAAAGTGGTTGAAGGAATCACGATTGAAGAAGCGTATGGCGGCAACAAACCCAAAAGTGGGCAGTTTACAAGTATTTGGGTGCACAATAGCACACGTACCTAAGGACTTAGGGAAGAAACTTAATGCCCGAGAAGTGCATCTTCCTTAGGTATAGGGAAGGTGAAAAGGCGAATGTGCTATATGATCTCACGAACAGGGAGAATATTCTAAGTCGAGATGTGATCTTTTACATTCACACAAAGTAAAGGTGCGAGAGTAAAATGGAACCATTGAGTTTCTACCCTTGATTGATTCCACGAATGAGGAGCCTAGTATGGAGTCTTGTGAGCCTCAAGAGCAAGTGCAACAACAGGAATCTGAATAGGCTAATTTGAGACCTCAATTTGGCCAAGCACAAGAGAGTGAATTTGGAAACAAGTGGAAGACTCCGACAATACCATGGGGTACGTGGTCACCATACACATCACCTACCACTAGGAAGAAGCTACCTAGGTAGTTTTGGGAAACAATCAAAGAGGGACATATGTGGAAAGAAGGAGAGAGTAGTGAACAGGGTGCCAAAAGATCTCTTCGGTCCCATGAGAGACAAAAGACTAACTTTGGCCTTATGTCCACAATCCTAGAAGCAGATGAGCCACAATTATTTCATGAAGCTATGAAGGAAAAGGAATGACAACAAGCCATGCATGAGGAGTACGACTACATTGTGAAGAATGACACATGGGAGCTCGCTAAATTGCCAAAAGGGAAGCAGCCAATAGGTTGCAAGTGGGTCTATAAGACCAAGTTTCATGCTAATGGAAAACAATGGACAAGCACAAGGCAAGGTTGGTGGCAAAAGGCTAAGCCCAACAAGAGGGGCTAGCCGCTAGACTATAATGAGACCCTTGCACCTATTGCTAAGATAACATCTATTACGACTATATTGGCATTAGCCTCATATTTTGATTGGGATGTCCATCAAATGGATGTCAAGAGCGCCTTTCTCAATGGGCAGCCTAACGAGGTCTATATGGAGCAACTGCAGGGGTTTGAGATAACAGGCAAACAGCATCCAGATTGCGGGATTAGAAAAGCCTTGCATAGACTCAAACAACACCAACGGCTTGGTATAGCCAAGTTGACAAGTAATCTGCAAAGCAAGGGTTTGAAAAGAGTAAGGTTGACTATGATTTGTATGTCTTCAAGGAAGGAGAAGAATTTGTTGTTGTTGTGCTCTATGCGGACGACTTACTCATTATAGGAAGCAAAAAGAAACTTATTGCTTATGTTAAGAAAAACCTTTCTTGTGAGTTTGAGATAAAAGATTTGGGTTTGCTACACTATTGCTTAGGAATTGAGGTTTGCAAAGGGAAGCCTTGTCTTTTTATCTCTCAAGCACAGAGAATATTGAAGAAATTTTATATGCAAGAAAGAAAGCCAATTAGCACACCAATGGATGCAAGCAACAAGCCATCAAAGGATGATGGTCCACATTTGTAGATGAGACTCTCTACCATCAATTTGTGAGTCAATTCATGAGTAAACCTACTAGATCACGTTGGAAGGCAACAATTGGATCCTAAGTTATGTGAAAGAGACTAACTATGACCTATGGGATTGGATATACTGATGATGGTGATCTTTAGAAAGGTTATTCAGATTCATATTGGACAGGTGATAAAGATGATCTAAGATTGACGACGGGCTATTGTTGTAGCCTAGCTTCAATGGCCATTTCTGGTGCAGTCCACTATTGCTTTATCATCTTTTAAAGCTAAGTATAGGGCGACCATGAGGACCACCTGTCCAGACTTCTTGGCACACTCGGTATCTCTATCACTGCTCTTCCTTTTGGTACCCATGACTACATCCGATGATTCATCTATAGAGCCTGGCATGGTCAGTTGGGTGTCAAACCCAACTTTTATCGGCTTCATTTTTTGGAGACTAATGTATTAGGGTCCCCACTTCTACCGCTCTACCTACGATCTGGGTTATCACATGGTCTCAGATTCATATTGGGTCAACTCCGTGTCTCTTCACACCAGCTTGAGATTGAGACTAGTCGGTTTCAGTTTCTTCTGTAGTAGCAGCAGCAGTAGCAGCAGTATCATCACCTCTAGGACATGATCTACGGCTTGCTCCCATTATACATAGCTATTTCTCGCTTTATACCATTTTGATTTAGTTAACACTGGTAATTGTATTTAGATCTATTTTATGTGCTGTTCTTTCAGTCTCGAAGACATTTTTCGTACGCTCCCATGTGGTTCACACACTTGATATGTACTAATTTGTCTTGTATGCCTTTTGGCATGGAAAAGACGTTAATAAAGCTTTCTTTCTTTCTTTCTTCTCTCTCCTTCTCTCTCTCTCTCTCTCTCTCTCTCTCTCTCTCTCTCTCTCTCTCTCTCTCTCTCTCTAGCAATTCATTGTCTCTTCTAAATTTTGGTGTTGTGAGGTGCTTACGCACTTTCCCTTGTGTTTGATCTTTTCCATAGCTAAGTTTCTCAAGCTTTCATGGTTGATCTAGTAAGATATTCCATAGCTAGGTCTTGAATTTATCACCTCTCACATATCAAACACTTATGCTTGCGCAACTTAAGTTTATTATGATGGTATGAGTGAACACCGTGAGGCTTCAGAAAATGAGCTACAGGTGGTTCAGAAACAGTTTAGGTTTTGGAAAAAGACAAAATTACTTCATAACAGAAATTATCATTCTAACATTACAAGAACATTTCCAAAAATAAGACCATTCACAACATCCTTCAATTGCATACCAAAAGAAATAGTTCCTCTGCACCATTAAAGAGAAAAATGATCGGAGCCGGAGGCACCCAGTCGGTTTCAATAATGTAGCGCAAAGATTCCAACATTGAGGCTGCAAGTGCAAATGGTGGAAAATTAAAATTGACATTACAAGTCTGAGTAATGTCAGAGAAGCAAGTCTTAAGCTAAACAATCTTGTTGAGAAAGTTCAAAACCAACACAACTGTGCTTTCAATCAATCTTAGATCGTAAAATTTAAAAAAAAATGGAAAATCCTAACCTCTATAAAGGTTTGTTACAAGGACACATAAACAAATTATTTTTAACAGACCACACAGTGTAGCATAAAGGGTATACAAACCTACACATGATGCACAGTCTGCGGCACCAGGTGAAGCAAGAGGACCATCAAAGTGTCCGTTTACCATAACTGCTGTTGCATCCTCGCTAGCATCAATAGCTGCAACCCTGTCCGATTCTTGGTCAGCTTTACTTATGATAAGGTGAGTACTTGCAGTAATCTTCATCTAGAACTGATTGGACTAGCAGTCTAGCATTCCTTTCTGCTTCTTGTATAAGGCTTGGCAAAATCATGATCACCTTCCCAAACCATAGTAACAACAATATTTTGAACTTGCTTATTCCTTATAAACTTTGTTTATTCCTTATAAACTTTATGAAAAGTCCTGTAGTCTTGCTTGCTAGTGATGCAAGTTGAGATTTAAAATCAGACTAAAGAGACAGCAAATTTGTTGATTTATCAAATTATATAGCCTCCACAACTATCATTTTCTCTGTGATAAAAGAACATTATCCATCCGTATCTCTTCTTGATTCTACATTATTTCAAAAGCAGCTGCACTTTACAAAATTTGGCTATAAATGGTAAAAGTCAACTACAATCACAATCACATCCTTAATATCACTGATGTTTAATCCAAAAACACCAAAAATAAACTGGAAAGAGAAGCCAACCTACTATTCTTGGGAGCTATAATACTATCGCCTCCTTTTTCTCTTCTATGCCCTCATTTGTGCAGTAGATTGGAGTCAAACTCCTGACCCTAGGAAGAGGAAAGAAAGCTCTCACCAACTCACCCCTTATTGAACCACTGCTATCCCTTCTCTAAAAAAGCAATAGGGAAGCTCTTTTTGACTAAAAGGACTGAGCTTGATCTTTGTGACGGTACTATTATGCACGCACATCCATCTCAATGCCTTTTCAAATCCATTACAAGTGAAAGATGTTGCACCCGAAACTACCCTTCTATTGATAACAAGATGGCTTTAAAAACAATAATGTAGAGTCTATCTAATTACTTGTAGAAGATAGGGAAGAAAAAATACCTCACTGCAATATTTGTGTGGTTTCTATAGGCGAGTGTGATCCTTTGTCCCAGGAAGTGGAGGTTGAATGAACCATTGACAGAACTTTCATCTATTTCAATTCTACATCAAAAAACCAAAATTTCAGTTTTAGAAGGAATCATTATCTTATAGTAAAGCAAATGATTATCTTGACCTCAGAGTATGTAGGTAACCTTCAATCGATAGACATTATTCGTGCAACTACAAAGAGCTGCCTCAAAGTTGATTCACATCCCAAATTTAGCAATCTAATACATTCAACATTTTCTATCATACAATTTTCAGTCTGGGGCTTCTACCACTTGACAAAACTCGAGGGACACAGATATCGGTGGTGAGACTACATTCTTCTGGTTTCTAATTATAAAATTTGATGTCAATCACCAGATAGATTCTCTTCCACCTGGTTCAAGATAAAATAGCTCTGTATAACTTAAAATGTTAACAAGCGCCTGAGACTTTATTCAAAGTTTGATTGTAAAAGCATTACGCATTGCTAAAGCCTTATGCCTGAAACCAACATGCTGTGTACAAAGAATAGTTGTACAAACATACAGATGCAATGAGAAAGAACCAGAACCTTCCGTTAGCAATGAGAACTTATTTCCAATAACAAAGGTTGGACTTCAAAGCACCAAATTAAACACTAAGAAATTATCAGAATGGTTCCATTTTTCTGCAATTGTGACAGAACTAGTTTATTCAAAAGAAAAACAGATGTTGAACATACATACTGGAAAGTGTTCTCTTTCTTAGTGTGGCCGTCCTTGTTCTTTCAACAAATTTCAAGTAAAACATAAAAGCCTGGCATACAAAACGTCTTCATTGCAAACACTGTACAGAACGAGGTATAAACCACACGTTTTGTACAGGCCATACTTTTCTTTACATGTCAGAAAATCAAAAAAAAATTTACTTTTTGCAATTTATTCCATACAGAACAGAAGGATGCCCTTAAGAAAACCCAGAATGGGTATCTTTGATATGAACCAGACCTCTGGGATTGAGGTATTGATAATTAAACTATTTCCTTGTCTATAACCTTACACTCAATAAGGCAAAGCCTGAGAACTGATTCTGGGAGAAACAGCTTTCACTATTAGCTTCAAAAAACTTCTCATGCTCCTGTGCATGGTTGGGGCCCAAAATCTAGTACTAGAAAAACAGAAACAAATGTCACTATTAGCTTCAAAAAGCTTCTCATGCTCCTGTGCATGGTTGGGGCCCAAAATCTAGTAATAGTCATTACTCAGAATCCTAGACAAGAAACCTTTAACAGCTTATTGACAGCCCAGATTATTTATGTAAGAAGCCTTCAACAATTTACATTCCTAACCATGCGTAAAGAAATAAGAATGTACTTTTGCTACTCGAGTCTCACATCAGTTCAATTTGTACTTTCCAAGACTTGCTTACTACTTAGGAAGTATCTATTGGGATCAAGATGAGCAAATAAAACAGTATGACATCCACCTGATGTTGGAACTGGACCTTCTCTTCAAAAATTCTACTTCTTCCTTTATGTATATTGCAGCTTCAATTAGACCTTGTGTCCCTTCCTGTCAAAAGAATGGAAACACAATTTCATAAGCTGTTGGCATAGACTTCTCCAACTGGTGATCAAAAAGGCTTTTTAATCCCCATATCTTACTACAGTTTCCAGATCAGCTAAAAACATTGCCAGAATTGGTAAGCATATGACCATAGGCCCCCAAACCTTGATAGACAACAAAAAAGTAGCTGTGACAGCTTAACAATTCAGATTGAATTTATTTTGAATCAGGACAAGTTATGACAGTATTACACAGTAGTGAACCAGTTACTCATTATGCATAATGGAAAAAAAATAAAAGCCATGTTATGACATGCATGACGTCACCCCAAGAGCTTATTGTACTTTCATCCACTATCTATGTTATCAGAATAATTGGGAGATGTTGGCGTTGTTATTTCTAGAAAACGTAATGAACAGATTCATTGGACCTTATAATCCACGTGACCTTTCTTAAGCAGGATCTGGTCTAGTAGCCATGAAATGGCAGTCATATTCTGTGAAACACAGCCATAGGAGAGGTGGTAGATAGTAGCTAAATATGAATAAGCAATGGGCGTCAACATAATCTAACATACTATGGATCAAAATTAGCTAAGCTAGGACTGGGTTTCTTCAAAATTTATATCCTTTGATGTATTGCAAGCGCTTATCTTTACATTTGGATCGATGTAAAAACCCTCTCTCTCTCTCTCTCTCTCTCTCTCTCTCTCTCTCTCTCTCTCTCTCTCTCTCTCTCTCTCCCTCCTCCTCCCTTCCGCACCCCCTCCCTGCTGCTGCATGTTTCATGTTTGTAACCTTTCCAATTTCCTTTTCACATGTTTCACATGCTTGAAACTAATCCACAAGATTATGAAAACATGATCTCCAATACTGAACCAAAAATGCTAACTGAAAAAAGAAGATGAAGCAAATTTCATTGAACATGCTATTTCTCTCTCTCTCTCTCTCTCTCTCTCTCTCTCTCTCTCTCTCTCTCTAGAGCTCTCTCTCTCTCAAGAATTCACAAGCATGTGTGTGTGTGTGTGTGCAACTCATAGAAAACAAATATATCAAAAATAGAAACGATGAAATAATATATCCAAAGATCTTCAATATGCATTGTCACGACTCATGTGTGCACTGTGCAGGCGTGAGGCTTCTAAGTGTGGGGGACAATTGCACCCTGTTTCATGGTGGGACAAGTATGGGAGTGATTGTCCTCGATTGCAGAAGCTTGTCGTACGCATTCTCTCACAAGATTGGACAGCGGTTGCATGTGAGAAGAATTAGAGTGTGTTCTCTCTAATTCATACGAAGAGGAGGAACAGGCTCAATGTTGCACAATTAGATAGGATGGTGTATGTGCACGCCAATCTATGGCTTTTGAAGAAGCTGAAGGGGACGAGGGAGCCTATATAGGTAAATTGTAATTTGATAGTTGCAATTGTGTTTGAACATTGAAATTTGAAGTTTGAACTTTCAACTTTGAAGTTTGAACTATATTTTAATAACTTAATAGTAATTTGTATATACTAAATACTTTAGAAAATTGAAAAGTCAAACTCTAATTTGAAGTTTTAGTGACATTCTACATGTGTTGTTCTACATACTACAGGTAAATCCAGATGAAATTGATGTGACGAAGGCTCCAGACATACCACCAAGGTCACAGGAGGAGGAGGACATGTATGCACTACGCACTACTCCATGATGACGCCATGCAGTTTGCAGGGGAATTTTAAGTTCCACTTTCAAGCTTTGAATTAGCCCTTGAGCCTTGAGGCTTGGGCCCTTGAGGCTTGCAAGTTGGAAGTTTGAACTTTGAGCTTCATCCCATGTTCTAGGTTCTAGCTAAACTTGTAAGATGTGAATTGTAACCCTTTGCCAATGCCTGCGTGCAGGATCTACCACTCGAGCTGTTGCACGTCACAGGAGGAGAGGGGGAGAGGCTTCCAGTTCTCGAGCCCTCGAGGACGAGGAGCCACTAGAAGACGAAGACGACACAGAGACCTCGGAAGATGAAGCCGGCAGCGAGGATTCCTCATAGGATGAGAGTGATCCATCTGATGATGCTGATAGCATTGACGAGGATCATGCTCCTGAGCCTACACGTGAAAGGAGGTCATAGCTTCCACGGGTGACTAGGAGGAGGCTATGTTAGGCTTTAGTCTGCCTTGGTCCAGGTCCCAGGACTTAGGAGACTGGCCCATTTGCATTTAGTATTTAGTATTTTGGTTAGTTTATAGAAATTAGCAGTTGACTTTGAACTTTGAAGTTTTGAGATTACAAACTTGAGACTAGTTACTAGCAGATAGTAATTTGTTATCATGTGTACAACGTTATTACCATTTGGCATTTATGGATCATGGACGAGATAAAACTACATATCTGATTCAAGACTCAGGTAACAAGTTTACATTTGGTAATGTTCATGTTAGGTAACGGTACGCCCTTCAGTGACGGCCTCGCAAGGGGCATGACGCAGGACTGGAGTTTTCGACATGTTTGGGTGCCACGCGTCACCATCCTAGGTGGTCACGTGTCGCCGGCAGGACCGTGCTTGATGGAACCCACTGTGCTATGCCTATATAGTGGTGGGGTTTCCCTCTTGCCATTCACTCAGTCTACCTGGGAGTTGGTGGATGGATTTTCTTAACCAAGTAGTTGTTCATGGTTTTCCTTCTTCTCCGTGCACTAATATCATCCACCCCATTCATAAGAGTGGGGATCCCATGAAACCTGATAATTACCATACTATCATGATCAGACATTTCATTGCTAAGCTCTATGGCACATTCTACAGTCGGCAGTGAGTGCAGAGATGGAGACTCGGAGACTTCATGCTTTGATACAGGCTAGTTTCCAGACACACTATTCTACTACAGACCACATCCTTATACTCCGATCAATTATTGAGCAGGCCAAACATAGACGTGAGCGCGTTCATTGCTACTTTGTGGACTTCAAAAAAGCTTTTGACTCAGTTCCACGCCATCTATTCATTCAAAGGCTTAGGGACTTAGGCTTTTCCACAGATACCATTTTGGCAGTGATGGCACTATATGAGAAGGTTTTGGGTTGTTTCAGGTACATGTCAAGCATTCCTGACCTAGTATGGAGCACCATTGGGTGAAACAGGGATGCTCCCTTTCACCTATGCTTTTTGGCATATATTGATGAGTTTGAGACAGTTATCAGACAAGATGGTTGGGATCGGTTGTAGTTTGGGTGACATACTTATTGCTATACTGCTCTATGCTGATGATGTGGCTTTAGTCTCACCAACTAGAGAGGGACTCCAGAGACATTTGGACAGCTGACATACTTTTTGTACCTCGTGGGGATTGAGGGTGAACATGTCGAAGACCAAAGTGCTGGTCTTCAATACTTCCAGAGCCTTCATGCAGCATCAGGAGATTTTCCTAGATGGTCAGCCTTTGGAGTTTGTTTCATCTTACTTGGGTACTATTTTCAGTGGTCCTATTTTCAGTATGAAGCAAGCAGCCTCAGATCGCCTTGGGAAGGGTCATGCTTCTCTCATCCAGCTTGAGAGATTTTGTTTCCGAAGGTATATTCATGACGCTCCCAGTAAGTGTCGTCTCTTTGACACTATGGTCACTCCTTCAGCATTATATGCAGTAGAGGCTGGGTGTACAGGTCTTACCTCCTCGAATTGATCTCGTATATCTCCGCTCCAGATCACCATGCTATCTTGGATGATTAGGGCTAAGCACTCAGTCCCACACTCTGATAGTGTCATTCAACACTCGAAACTGTCGCCCACCGTTTCGCACCTTTTCCCAACAGTCCCAAGCAGTAGGGGCCTGGGGTAACAGCCCTATCCTTAAGATCCTACCACCATGTATACACCTTGCCTCGTAAAATCATGAGGGCAATAGCAATCTTGTACTATTCCACTGATCCAACCAAGTACCACGTTGTGATGTCAATCCTTTTCTCCCGAAAACAATTCTAGGTTAAACATGGGATACAGGACTGTCGACCGCGAGTGGGTTGAACAACGCCACTCTTGCTCGGCTACGGCATGCCTAGAGTGCATTTCCAAGATTTGGTTTTGTAAGGAATTAAGGGCCTCAAGCTTAGAAAAGTTCAAAACTTAAGTTTAAAACTACTATAAGCTTTTAGGCTTAAAAGAATATACGGTTTCAAGTCAAATTGCAATTGTACCTTCAAAGCAAAGTTGCAGTCCGCGTTTCGGAACGCGTTACGCGATCCAGGATTGCCCATTAGGGTGTCCCGAAACGCAAAAAAAAAAAAAAAAAATTGGATAGTTGCCAATATGGGTATCATGTGAAAGGATATCAAAAAAGCAATTGTTATGCAGATATGTTGCTTGGTTTCAGATGGCTGCAGGCTACATTCATAAGAAATCTGGACATCAGTAGATTTTCATAAACAAACTGGCTGCATTTTCATATGGTTTCAGAAATTTGGACATCAGTAGATGGTTTTAGATGGTTTCAACTATTCCACAAGAAGTATAATTCCCGCCAGTCTAAGGAAGGCTCCTTCTAACTCTTTCTATCGTTTTTTAACAGAAAACGGAATCAGTAGATCTGCAAACCATTGGCATCAGAACAACATTTCAAAACTGAACTGATATCTATTGGAAGCATGTCCACCATTCAAAAAAAAAAAAATTGGCCATTACTCCTTTTTGCACGATCCGGTTCGTTTTTGCAGCGGATCGTGTGTCCCCTCTTCCTCTTCCCCAAATAACAAAAGCAGGAAGGGCCACAGGCCTGCCTGCGCAACCAGGCCCGCGACTGCCTGCCCTGGCCCCAGCCCCCCCCACAACCGTCCGTACGGCGCTTGAAATGAAACAAAACTAACTGTAAAGATCGCGCACAAGAGGGATATGTATGGTAGCTAGCACCTGAATATCGCACTTGTGTGCAAGTAGGGATCGAGGAATAAAACGTACAACAAAGCACGCGCACAAGAGCGATATGCTGTGAATTTCGAGAAAATCGGGTTTCGTGCCTTTTCTAGTGAATTTTCACACGTGTGATCAACAGTCAACGGACACGTGTTCGTTCCCAATTGGTTTGCAGGCACTGGCACATGTGAGGTGACACCTGGACACGTGTGAAATGACACAAGGACATGTGTCTCGTGTTCATTAGTCGGATGGACAACACGTGTCGTTCTCGCATTAGGCCGTACAATCCCACACGTGTGAAATGACAACCTGACATGTGTCGAATGATCATTCGCTGACTTGTCACCACGTGTCACTTTTTGATGACGCGCCGCGCAGGCACACGGAGGTGCCTGCCAAAAAAGTTTGATTTTCACAAAAAAAAATTGAGACAAATTATGCTTGTCAAAAAAAATTTGTTTCGGCTTCCCAAAAGACCCAAAAAATACGCCCGTATGGGCTTTTTTTCATTTCTGTCACAAAACAAAGGTTTTTTGACAGTTCTTGGTGCTAGTTCCATCTTACTAGTTTTATTGCATGGCTTTAAAATTTTCTGCAACTTTAACGACTACTAGAAAACCAGAAAAACCATAAAAAAAAGCCCCTTCACATGCATACAAGGCCCAAAACCTGTCCAAACACTGTCGGATCTCGACAGAACAAAAAGCAAAGGCGAGTTTGACTAGACTCTAGCACATCAACAAGAAGATTAGACCAATAGAAATTTAAGTTAAAACAGTTGCATCTAGGATTCACATGATCATTGACTCTCATACCAAATGTTAGAACCCCCATTGTCAAATCCGGTCATTGCTAAGACACAATCTGGTGATGAATGCTTCTTTACCAACCTTGTGCAAAGTTTCTTATGCATGATGTAGACAATGTTTCACTTATGTTAGACAATCTCCTTAATGCTATAGTGGTCCTTTGTTTTGTTTCTTCTTGGTTTGCATTGCCAATATCATTCATCTTATCCACAAAGGGGGTGACCCCATGAGGCCCAATAATTACCGCAATATAAACAGGACCATTCTTGAGACAATAGTGAGTAGAGAGGCTGAAACTTCACACCTAGTTAGAGTTGAGACCACACCATTCCATCATAGACCATGCTCAAAGCCATCTTGGAGGAGGCGCGACAAGGGAAGGATTGGGTATATGTCATAATATCATCCCATGTCATATGCTCTTTCACATTTATCTTGTTTTTGAGTCTTTGTAGAAATTGTGACCAGGGAACGCATTCCCAATCACATTCCCATTCCTTGGGAATGCATTCCCTAGTCCCATTCCTAAACTCAAGTTCCTGAGCACGTTCCCAAAAGAGCATGCTGGGAACGTGTGGGACGTCTGAAAGGCCGCATTCCCATGTCCCCTGGTCACTATGATTTAGAGTCATGTAGATGTAGTTTTGGGTCAAGAGTGGTTTTACTCTCAAAGTGAGTCATTACAAAAAGATTATGTGACTCAATAGTCTAACATTTTGGCATAACTTAAAGGCAATGTTTAGAACTAGATAGAAATTTAGTGAAGATCTCAAAAATGAGGTATTCATAAGAGCATAATCCATATGTACTATGTATCAGCTAGGAGCAGGCTGAATACGGGCCTGCAGCAAGCCCAAGCCACAGGAGCAGCAAGGCCTGCTACAAGCAGTGCTCCCAGCCAATGTGTAGCATAATCGACTGATGGAGGGTTGACACGACATCTCTTTCAAGAAGGGATCCTGCTACCCTGTACTGTATAGCTGCTGTGCTATATCAACAAATGTGAGTGTGCCACATCAGCAAAAAGTCTCCAAACGTCAATTATGTATTTTCATCAATCTGTGTGCTTTGTATGTAGCCCACGGCAAGTGCAAACTTTGGCATCACTTGTATTGGCCATATGGGATTAGAAATACATTCCCATGAAACATATGTATCAAGGTAAACAGTAGTAACTCGGGTAAGAAAGTATTGTTACGAGCTAGTGAATATAATTGCCTGTCCCAGAAACTAAAGCCTATGATGTTGTAATGGTACGCAAAAAGCAAATTGTTTTAGGGGCTTACCCCACGTACAGGTTAGCACTTTTCGGTTAATGCTATCTGGTTAATGCTATCTGAAGCTAACTGAGAAGTGTGCTGCCCCACTTACAGTTAACGCATCCAAGTTAGCTAACAGATTCAGTTAACACTAACTTGGACTAGAGCATTTTGTGCTCCTCACTAACTGATGCAAAACATGTCCTTCAAGCTAACCTGTGTCTCAATTAAGAGAGGTCCCAACTGCCACAGTCAGTTGCCCCTCTCCTCCTCCAACTGGCAATGTCCACAAGCTTCCCCTCTTCTCCTCCTCCATGGCAGCACTTCTCCTCCCTCCAACGCTGCAGTCCATTGCTTGGCTTAACCGAGTCCACTAATGGGTGTGGAGATGGGGCAGCTCCTCGGTTAGTGCTAATGTAACTGATGGAGATAACTGCAGGTGGGGCAGCAAGAAAGAAAGTTAGCTAACTGGCACAAGTTAGCACTAACATAACTGCCAGTTTAGCTAACCTGTAACAGAACTTTGAGTTCTACACTAGTGTACCTCTCCCTCTTCAGATCATGTAGGCAAAGTTCTAACCAAAATCAGAAACTACAAACTACATGTATTCTCTTCATATGTCCAAACAAATAGACTTTGGCTGAACTTCACAAAGCAAAAACAATCTTAAGTGAAAAGTCGTGATGTTCTTGAGGGCAGTGCAAAGCAATAGCATTAAGTACTAGAAAACCTCTTCTGGTGAATGGAGTAACTACCTGTCGACCCCCAATTTCATGGGCCAAGTACCAGACATGTTTCATGGCTCTTCCTTCAGAAAACCGGGCAAAGGTTGCATTAGCTGGGAGTGGAGCTATGCGTTTCTGATAGCTGTTATTTGTCAACACCAACAGCAGAGCGTAAAATGTTCCAAGCATGATAAGGGCACCCAATGAAATGCTGAAGGAGACCCATCTTCCTGCATGTCCAGGGACTGGATTGACAGGGCTTTCTTTTCTGGTGTTCACTGTCTGAATTGTCTCTTCTGATCCTTGATTAACTGATCTTCGGCGAAGCATCGTAACTGGATAATCTGACAAAAACTTCGGAAACTGTCGGTTGCCTCGTCTGTATGAATTGTAGGGAAAGCTACTGGCAGCTGAACAATGCAATCTGATATCGGACACACAAATAATGCAATCTACCAAACAGGAAACAACCGGATGACGAAAAGGATGAGAAGTGGGTTTTCGAGCAATATTCGAACAATAGAAAAAGAATTCAAAGGCACCTAAGCCCGAGGAAACACAGCAAAACCGAGGGCAAGACAGAGGGTTGGAATCAAGTTTGACATATCTTTATTGGAAACCAAAGCATGGAGTGAGGGGGGCGTGACTGATGGATCGGACTATGAATGTCTGAAAAAATCTCGCTCGTTTCGCTCCACTGTGGTAGCAAAAATCTAGAAACAGATCTGCAGCTTCATACGGAGTTGAAGCTCTCTCCCTCTCGCGTGTGCGCTCGATGCTATGAATGGAAGAGCCAACGAGCAGGAGGAAGAGGCTGTTCTCTGTGTAGGTTTTTGCTAAAAGAGCTGTTCCTCTTTAAAAATGTGAATGCAAAAGAAAAATATCTCTTTTTTTTTCTCTCTCTTCCCCACCCTTGGATTCCATCATAAACATTCAGATTTCGCCACGTCTCCTTAGCCATTAAAAAACTCAAGTGCCAATATGCCACATGGCAAAATTTTAAGCTCCCATACATAAAACATTACATGGCTATCAAGAGAGTTCTTTCTCTCTCTCTCTCTCTCTCTCTCTCTCTCTCTCTCTCAACTCACATTATTGCTATTTTTTATGTTAAACCTAAAAAAAAAAAATTCAAAACCCTAAAAGATAAAAAGTGAATTATAAAAAGATAAAAACTATTTTATACCTTCTTTCTTTCTTAGAAACTTTTCTTTCAAGGAATTTCTAAAGCGACATGTTCTCTCTCTAAAAATTTTTAAATGCACGTCATTTTCAACCCGTTTTCAATGCACTTCAAATCCCCTTCAAATCCATTTTAGAGCAAACTTGAATCAATGAAAATAGACAAAACTCTTTTTGTCTATCATTGCTCACATTCTTTCTCTCTCTCTCTCTCTCTCTCTCTCTCTCTCTCTCTCTCACACACACACACACACACACCATAGTCTTTGTAGTGGACCACATTATTGGGTGGGAGTATCTCTTTCCATTGGCATCAAATAACTTGCTTGAGCTAATGTGAGCACTAGTATCACCCCTTCACCATACATGAAAAAGTGATGTCACGCTTCTAAAGTCACCACTTGAAAAAGGGTGGTTTCACATGAAAAAGTCCAAGGCCATTTCAAAATTTGCACTTAATTCTTACTTTGAAAGTCCAGGTCCTTTCACGTCATTCCATGTGAAAGCCCATTTCATTTGAAAAGCAAGGCATTTAATGTTTAAATTCAAATTAGATAAAGCATTTCTATTTTTTATTAGAGGGGAGGGAAAGGGCCAACCACTTACCCCCCATACTTCAAGAGGCCCAAGCTACGCCCCTACTATTTTGAGTTACCCATTCAATGCCACCTCGTGATAAGTCTCACCCCTTGTAAAATGGAAAAAGTCCTCTTGGAGTGGAGCCACCACGCATGTTTGGATGCATGTTGCGTGTGTAATCAGTAGATTGATCAGAAGATTTCTTGCATGAAGCTATTTTCGGCAATTCTAGATCAAAAAGTAGACTTCCTAATGGCTAGGCTATTTACAGGAATTTTTTTCATTTTTTAGAAAAAGTCAGTGCATGTCGAGTTTGTTGCATGCAGAATGTTTCAAAATGATTTCGATATGTGACAATGCTTGTGGATTTGATAGATCAATCTTCTTAATCAATTTTCACAGTTGGTCCATTTCGAACGAATTTCGAAAATCTCAGTGCTAAATTTTCAGTTTCTTGACAATTTACGTAAAAATTGATTTTTTTATTGGAATCACTGCATGTCATGTCGGATGCATGCACAGTTTAGGTCCATATTGAATGGAATTTGTGTTGTGGATATTTCCTGCACAGTAATAAACAAGTGGGTCCCACCACTTAAAATATTGTTGGCCAAGCCTTACCTGGTGGGCCCCGCCATAGTACATTGTAAGTAGGGTAATAAGTGCGAGGGCATTGGCATCCTGCGCGTGTAAGCCCAACCCAACACAAGTAGCAAGTTGTAATTCCTAGGAATAAAAGACTAGGGGCTTAAAACTCTAAAATGACATTAGAGGTCCTAAGTCAAGTTGCAAATAAAAAAGCTAAAAGGGTCCAACTTAAAACTCACATGAATCATGTGAGTGCCCTTGTGCTTTCTTAGCACCAAGAGATTTAAGTTGTGTTTATTTTAAAGGCTTGGATTAGAATCCTTGCCCCAATGAAGTGGCCAATGAGAGTGCAGAAGGCTCACCTCTAAAATCTATAAGAGGGAGCCATTTCCTTTGCATTGTATCATCTTCTATTCTCTTCTTAATAAAACTCTCTTGGTTTCTCCATCTCTCTCTCTCTCTCTCTCTCTCTCTCTCTCTCTCTCTCTCTCTCTCTCTCTCTCTCTCTCTCTCTCTCTCTCTCCCTACATTGGGATAGAATAGCTTTGGGTAGGCGCTCAAGCCCCCAAAGCCTTTCTCAACCTAGGCATTCTCTCTCCCCCTCTCTCCAGTCCCTTCTTCCTCTCTCTCCTCTCCCTCTCTCTTCTTGCTATGCAGGTGAAGGCGAGGTTGCCGCTCCCAGCGACAGACCCCTATGCTACATCGACGACACAACAATTTGAAAATCCTAGTTTACGTAAAATATGAAGAAACCATAGACGTTTTTTTTTTTGTTCAAATTCATTGGTTATTGATCAAACATAAATGACCTATAAAGTGAATGATCTTAATGTGTTTGAATTGGTCAGTTATTTAAGGTCAATGTAACCTTCACTTTTAGTTGAAGATTTTGTGAATCTGTTAATTATGGAGCATTTCTTATTTTAAGAATCGAGAATAATGTAAATATATTTGGAACAGTTTCTATGCTGATCCATAAGGGGATTTGCCAAGATCTAAATGCGGCACTTAATGATTCAACAATCAAAACTGTCAGGTTGATTAGTGTTAAAGTTACTGATACCAAATTGAACTTTTTTCTAGTACAAATTTGCGGGTTTTTTTTTTATCTTTCCTTGTTCCCAGTGTGAATTAGAATTTTGAGAATTTGGTGATTCCAAGAAAAAAGTGTGGCTAGACTGATAATCCATTTATGGAAAAATCCTTATTTTGCAATTAGATTTGGATCTTGCAAAGTAAAACAGATGGAAGGTGTTCCATACAAGAATCTAGTAATTTGGATTCTTTTCTGTAATAGAGTATTTCTCTATAATGATTGTAACAATCAAGCGAGTTCTAACTTGTTAAAAGAATTAAGTTCTTTTTATCGATTTTGGAATAGATATTGATATCTGGGACAATATGATATTCGATTTTGTTGAAATCTATGTTTCTTTTGGGTTAGTGAATACATTAATGGCATTTCTATTGTACTTGGATGATACATTCTGTTTTGTCCATGATGGGTACAATGTGGAATGGTATTCTTTGAGTAACACTAAAGGAGCATGAGAGATTTCAATTGTTAGGGTTATCTCCTGGAATTGGTTGTGAATTTGATCATATATTTGGATATAGGATAGCCAAATAGCCTAAGAACTTTTCAATTGAGATTATGGAATTTTTTTTTAAAAGGGGGAGAAGAAAAGATAGGAATAAAACTTTCGAGAAATCAACCAGTTGCATAGAGGTTTTTTAATAATCTAGTATGTGTGCAAAGGTAGAACTATCCAGTTTGGAATAGAGAAACGCTCTAAGTGAATATTTTGAATAATCTGGAACTAGAGGAGTTTTGGGGATATTGAGTTGTAAGATATCCATTAATATGGGAAGTAGTGGTAAAGATTAAATTAAGGTTCACTGATTGTTACCAAGTACCATTCTGTTATGGATTGGATCAGTGGAATAAAGCTTTAATCTTAACTCTATGTCCAAAGATGTCTGTATAAGTTAGCCTAATCTTGGTCGTACGCTAAGATCTAATGTAGGTTGATTGATTGAAGGAATTTTGTTAATAAGAGTTAGATGGTTGGAAAACTTGTGATGTGGAATTATTCACTTCAAAGATTTCCTTGATATGTTATTTATTCATGAGAAATAGAGTTCTTTTGTAGTTGAATTGCAAGATTCTCAGTGAGTTATGTGAGTAACATATGCAGATTATGGATATTTGTCAATTTATAGCCTATGTTTATGTATAGGAACATAGTTGGATAAGTTGCTTATGTACATCTTAATCTTGTGGATCTACTATGTGTTTCCTAAGTACTGAGTTTATATCGTATACTTAAACTAGTCAATGTGCATAGACATGTGAATAAGTAATGTGAGGAACGGTTATTTGTTAGTTAATGTCTCTTTCGGTGGAAAGGATAATTCATTAACTTATTTTTGGTTTAGAAGAAGATCTAAATGTGGTGTTATACATGTATAATTGAGATCTGCACCTAGACATTTAATATTTCTGAATCATCTACAATTGACTTGAGTAGTTGGATTACTTCTGATTAGATAATTGGATAAATAAGCAGTGTGAAGACAATTCATCGGGAACTATTTTGATCTTTATTGCTTATAAGACACATAATTGTGAGTCATCTAGATTCATCCATGAGAATTGTGTGCATAGAATATAGAAGATTCTTGATATAGAATATTTCTTGAAGAAGAAATATCCTGAGTTATTGGCTATATCCCAGTGAGCTCATATTGGATGACAGAGTCTAACTAATGTCAAGGATAACCATTGAATTCAGCTGAAAATCAGCAGAACTTTGTAATCTTTCATCACATTGAAGCCTTGTTGCTCCCTTCTTGATTATGTTTGTTCTTGATTCGAGGGACTTCTTAGAACATGTTTTTATGAACCAGTTGGCGAACTCCATAGTTGGCCTAAGAAAACAATTGATTCCCACTCTCAACAAATACGTTTGTCCTTCAAGTATAGATTGACCAATAATTGTCAACCATTATTTGATTTTACAGCCTTGATAGTCTTGTTGAGATGGTTTCTCAACATATATTTGAAGTGAGTTGGTTTCAAAACACAAATTTGAACCGCGTTATACAAAAGCTTCAATTATGTTTTGAAATATGCTTAACACCATGATTTGATCTTTGTGGCTTGGTAGTAGTATACTTGGATTTTAGAAGATAAATACAAATTGAGTCCAACAAATCCATCAATAATGATTAGTCTCACTCCAGCAAGACCTAGGAAGTGACCTTACTAATAAAATTATTTTAACACATTACATAAAAACCGCCATCAAATGGATCCAAAAAATAATCAAATGCAAAGAGTAAAGAGTTGAGAGAGAGAGAGAGAGAGAGAGAGAGAGAGAGAGAGAGAGAGAGAGAGAGAGAGAGAATTAAAGGTAACCAACACTCCCAATTCTAGGAAGGTGTGTAGCCCTTGTTTTCTTTCGTTAAAGGCATGGTTCAAATGTTTTGTTGGAAGATAAGTTCCACAAGAAAGCTCAAACGTCGTAGGGAGGGAGCATGTGGTGACATTCTGGAATAGGATATAATCTTATGGTTCGTTTTGATTAGCACTCTACTATGTTTTTTTTTTCTCTTCGTGTGTGTTTAGAATTTAGGGTTTAGGGTGTGCGTGTGCGTGTACGTGTACATATGATGCCATTCGTTTATGTTTCATGCTTACTAGTTCATACAACCCTAATTCATAGTATCTTGATTTGTGTTTCATGCTTACTAGTTCATGCTACTCTAATTTGTAGGAGCTTAATTTATTCATGCTACTTTACTTTGTAGGATCTTAATTTATGTGTTAAATAATAGTTATGTTTCATGCTGAGAGAGAGAGAGAGAGAGAGAGAGAGAGAGAGAGAGAGAGAGAGAGAGAGAGAGAGAGAGAGAGAGAGAGAGAGAGAGATAAAGGTAACCAACACGCCCAATTCTAGGAAGGTGTGTAGCCCTTGTTTTCTTCCGTTAAAGGCGTGGTTCAAATGTTTCTTGTTGGAAGATAAGTTCCACAAGAAAGATCAAACGTCGTAGGGAGGGAGCATGTGGTGACATTCTGGAATAGGATATAATCGTACAATTCGGGAGTTTTGATTAGCACTCTACTATGTTCTCTTTTTTTGTTCTCTTCGTGTGTGTTTATGGTTTAGGGTTTAGGGTGTGTGTGTGTGTGTGTGCATGTGTGCGTCTGTGTGTAAGTATAATGCCATTCGTTTATGTTACATGCTTACTAGTTCATGCTACCCTAATTCGTAGTATCTTGATTTATGTTTCATGCTTACTAGTTCATGCTACTCTAATTTGTAGGATCTTAATTTATTCATGCTACTTTAATCTGTAGGATTTTAATTTACGTGTTATATATTAGTTATGTTTCATGCTGAGAGAGAGAGAGAGAGAGAGAGAGAGAGAGAGAGAGAGAGAGAGAGAGAGAGAGAGAGAGAGAGAGAGAGAGAGAGAGATCATGAAAGAATTAAATGTAACCAGCACTCCCAATTCTAGGAAGGTGTGTAGCCCTTGTTTTCTTCCGTTAAAGACGTGGTTCAAATGTTTTTTGTTGGAAGATGAGTTCCACAAGAAAGCCCAGACGACGCAGGGAGGGAGCATGTGGTGACATTCTAGAATGGGATATAATCGTATGGTTCGGGAGTTTTGATTAGCACTCTACTATGTTCTCTTTTTTCTTTCTCTTCATTTGCGTTTAGGGTTTAGGGTGTGCGTGTGCATGTAAGTATGATGTCATACATTTATGTTTCATGCAAACTAGTTCATGCTAGTACCCTAATTCGTAATATCTTGATTTATGTTTCATGCTTACTAGTTCACGCTACTCTAATCCTTAATTTATTCATGCTACTCTAATGTGTGTGTGTGCATGCGTGGTTCCCGTATCATAGTCTGAGCTTTTATAGGTATTGAGTCAAAGCTACGAGGGCAATACCAACATATAAATCAATTTTCCATCTATAATTAACCACAAACCATAAACCTAACAATATTAATGATGACATGAATCCATTGAGGATGCAAAGGGGGCTAACTGGCTCTGGGATCGAGTTGTCTGTGCCGATTGGGTATTTCACCTAGATATGATGCCACCAAAAGGTCGATCATTAACATTTAAATCCAACAATTAGAAAAAGCAAATAATAAAAAGATAACAATAAATATGAGAGAGATGGAGGAGAATAAGAAACAAGGACATCAAATTGCCACAATGGTAGAATCACCACTCATTTTTATTGAGCATAAAAATGAAGTACATGGTGCCACTATTTATAGTGGAGAATGGGCACTTGGCCAATTTCTACCTCCCTTATTATTTGAATTCTAAAAGAGTTTAAAAATACTCTTTACTCACTAACTTGATTTCTAGGCCTCTAAATAATTTAACTCTTGCAAGGGCCTAAAATTAGTCCTAACTATTCAGTGAAATATTGCTGTGATCATTGGGTTGGTCTTACACACACAAAGCCCTCACACTTATTCAACTTGATCTAAGATCAATCGGATCTATTTACAAGGTATGAATCACGGTGTACTACCAAATGCCCAATAGTATCCCCCACCAGAATTGGTGACATCGATCCCATGGCACCACAACCGCTTATTAGCCAGGTAAGGTTTTCTCTTCATGCCTTCGCTTGATGAGGTATGACATGACCTTCTTCGATGTGCCACACTCTACCCATTTATTTCTCCTTGGCATAGGCACATAATAGGGATCCACCCACAATTGGCAAGACTTGCCATATAATTGCTTATCACCTCAAGCTTCTGCTCAAAAATAGATACCCGCCACGTGGGTTGATCACCAAGTATGGATATTTGCTCTATGTCCTTGCTCTTGATTTTTAACGTTCGGAATTTTAGAACCCAGTCACCTCTTAACAATTCATAAGGATGTTGCTTGATAAACTCTTGTATCTCCTCCTCAATGGTGACCGGTACTTGAAAGCCCTTGACACTAATATATGTCTTCGCATGTGGTTGTAGATAACAAAGCTTGTTGGACCTCCTACGAGGTATTCTCACTCTTCTCTTGAATATTCGACAAATCTCCACCATCTCCACCATACTCTTCTTGGATTTGTTGTGGTGAAAAATGAGACTGGAGGGGGATTTATATCTAGAGACCCTACTGATCCATTCATTCTCAAGTTGGGCCATCTCCAATTGTCCTTGAAGTAATGGGATTGTTGCTTTGCCTTGAAACTGCTTAATTCACTTGCTCCTGCACACTATGTAGGCTAGCCTACAATTGTTGAACATATTTTTACAATGTCGCTTTATGTGCATGTGCTTATCTTAGTTGCACGGTAGCCTTGTTCTCGTGCTGCTTTGAGACTAGCCGTTCGTTCTTCATCATTTTAATCAGCTTTTGGGCCGTTAGAGTGTTGTCTTGGCCCAGCTATGTTATTTGGAGATCCACAGCTACCTTGTCCTCCATCATTTTTTGGATAACCTGGCCAACTTACTAATGAAGGCCTAGGACATTGTGAGAATCAAGAGGCACTGAACTGGATGTGGTGGCCCTGACTTGCTGGATCAACAAGTATTGTTACCCCCAATAATGATTCTTCTTTCTCAAAATTACCAAGTTCCTCAAAGACTTCAGGGTGTAGGGCTTTGTGGACCTTTGGTGATTGTGTACCTAGGGATATGGGGTTGGATTGTTTTTTTAGGGGGTAGGAGATGTAGGGGGGGTGACAAAGGACGGAATAGTGGACAAAATACTTGACCCTATCATCACAAAAGGAATTGACATGGATGTTGTTTAAACTATATGGGAGATTTATGAAATGAAAACTGTAGTGAAAAGGGGAAGGGTAGGTTCAATGCTAATAGTTGTAGGAATTGTAGCGACAACTGGTTGTGGTTGAAAGTACGACGGCGTACCGCGAGAGGCAATCTAGGTGAAACAATCTCTTTGTGGATCCTCGTATTCTTCTGTGTGTGTGTCACTTAGCCTAGCCACATGCATTCATGGTATCCTGGATGCACTTGCATGATGACTAGCAGGTTGAGCCTCCAGTTTCGGAATTGCCATCGTTGTCAACACATGCATTTATAAGAGCCTACACTTTTGGGATTTTCTAGTTAAGTTTGTTTTTGGATGTTGTGCACATCTAGGAACCACACTTTTTAACATCTGAGATGTAGATTGAGTTCATGAATGGGCATATCAAGATTTGGATGACATTTGAGAAGTCTAGCTAAAAATGATGCATGTGGCACCCCCTTCTTGTCTCTCCCCATTGGAGCTTCTACATTAACAAAGGAAACAAGAATCATGAGAAGTTTTGCCTTCGGCAAGGCATTAGAATCGTTACATCACGGGAAGCTTTGCTTGTGCATTGCATTTGAAATGCTAAAACATCAAAAAGAGACAAAGATTGCTTCTTAAAAGAATTAAAAAAAAAAAACTTATTTTCAGTGCCCAAACTCATCTCAGAACAACACCTCAGCTTGTAGCAAATTGTCACACTTGCTTAATGCTACCCTTGCTTAATGCTACCGTGGCAAAGCTAAAACCAAAGATTGCATTTTGGAAGAATAAAAAGATCTAAAACTAAAAAACACTCATTGTAATTTTCAAACTCACCTAGGAATTGTAAGCCTCATCATGACCTCAGGGGGAGTTGATCTTTCAACAAGTGCTCCAATAAAATAAGTGGCATGCTATGCCTCTCCTAGAATAAGTAGCCAGCCTGCTATGCCCATCTCCTAGAGGTCACGAGTGCGATTCGAATCAGTGGCAACACACAAGACATACATCACACAAGAGAAAATCGAAAGCAAGAAGAGAGCAGCAGACAGAAGCGAGAAAGAGAGCGCCATGGCGACGATAGAGGTGGTGAATGTGTGCGAGTATGAGGCGCTAGCCAAGGAAAAGCTGCCGAAGATGGCTTTTGACTACTATTCATCGGGGGCAGAAGATCAGTGGACCTTACAGCAGAATCGGAATGCTTTTCAAAATATCAGGTGTTGTATCTGTTCATAAGAATACATCATGGAAGAAAAGCGTTGAATTATAATGTGCGTGTATCACTACAAGCTGTTGCATCTCATCTGATTATGGAATATTTTGAGAGCTTGTTCAACAAGTGAACGCTGTGAGGCTGCCTAAATTGTTCCTTTGCATAGATTGATTGTTAATCGTGAGAATTCAGCCTGAATGAAGCTAAGTCTTGGATATTGTGTCTTCATACATCTTATCTGAAAGTATGAAGATACAATAGCTGAATTGAAATGGTTTTCAGAGTATCAGGTGGTGTACCTGTTAAAAAGAGTCCGTCATGAAAGAAAAGCATTCAAATAAAGCAGAAATCAATTAGTTAATGTATGTACAGTTACAAGCTATTGCATCTCATCTGATCATTGAAAACCTTGAGAGCTTGTTCAACAATTAAAGGCTGAAGGCTGCCTGATTTTCACTTGCATTGATTGATTGTTAATCGTGAGATCTTGATTCAGCCTGACTGAAGGTAAATGTTGGATGCTGTATTTTCATGCATTCCACGTAAAAGTTTATTTTGTGAAGCTTCTAAGCCAAGATGCAGTGGTGTATTTCAAAGCATACTTCGCTGTAAAAATATTTGCCAGAAAAGCAAGTTCTTTTTACTTCTGCTACGAGTTAGGCTGTTGGTGTTTAGAGGCATATTATGGAAATTAATCTACAAGCCAATATTTCCATAGTAGGCGGATAGACACGCACTATGTGGCTGGCTTGAAACATGTTGCGAAATTTTTACCCGAAAATTCAGCCAGGAACGTGCAGTGCTCTTAGAGGATAGAATTCTCAGGTTCGATCCAGCAGGATTCTGTATTTTCAGATTCGATCAAAATGGCTACTTTTGTTTTAGCTTCCTTGTTCTTCATCTTTTGGCCTTGCCAGCTTTTTAATTTATAAACCTAGATAGATCTATGGCTGTTAATCTTGCTTCTTCTCAGTTTAGTTGCTGTTCAGTATCAGGGCTCTTGGCTTTTTCATTACAGTAGGTTTACTACTTTGGAGGCTGTATCATAGTGATGGCAATGTGTTCTGTTAGCTTATTCTTCCACCTGGAATAAGATTTGCTAGAGATCATATTGAGCTCAGTTCAAGCTTACTGTCTTTGACCATCTTTAACTTAATGACTTTGCAATTGTCTTAAGAAAGGGTGTGCTGCACATTCTCAAAATGCATATCCTTTTGAATCAGATTCCGTCCTCGAATTCTAGTTGATGTGAGCAATGTGGATATTTCTACTACTGTTTTAGGACTCAAAATTTCAATGCCGATTATGGTTGCTCCAGCAGCAATGCAGAAGATGGCACATCCAGAAGGTTTGTATCTGTTTTTCGTGAGAACTATGAAGCCAGTTGAAAGAAGTGTTATGCTTTATACGCTAGAAGCTTCCCCTGACGTTCACATTGTTTACAGGTGAGCTTGCAACGGCAAGGGCAGCAGCAGCTGCTGGTACTGTAATGGTACGTCTGTTGTTATCAGAGGTTTCTGTTTAAACTAATAAGTAGTAATTCTCATAGTTCTTTTCACTAGGTATTCTAGCCATTGCTGCATTCTTCAGAACTCTTTAATTTTTGTGTATCTGTACTTTAGAAATACAGAAGAGTACAGACCTTGTTGTGTACTCAAATTTTTCTCATTCCTGTCTGTGGTGTGATGTTCTGTAAATTTCTGGTTATGTCTGTTCAAATATTTGCGTTCTTTTCAGTTCACTCTAAAAAGAAATTCCTTTGAGGCATAGTGTTCTACTAGGCAACCCTTTATAAGTGTGCTCTCTAATGAGTTTCCAGTCACTTGATATTGCAGACACTCTCTTCCTTGGCCACATCGAGCATTGAAGAAGTTGCTGCAACTGGGCCTGGCATTCACTTCTTCCAGCTTTATGTGAGTTTTCGAGCTTTATCATGTGTCCTGTGTTTACTCATGTTAGAACATTATTACACAGTGTATGATTATGTCTACAGTTATTACAAATGGAGTTGAAGATTATCAGAATAGCATTGTTACCTTTTCTCCATATCTTTTATTTTGGAAACCTTTCAATTAGTGAGTTTGAAAGTCAGAAAACTTATTTGTGATTGAGAGTATTTTATTAAGCAACTGTTATTATTAAGTATGGATACCGTTCATTAAACATTTGGACAAAATCAACTGCCAACTCCAAGATATTAGATGATAACAACTAAATCACTATCGATAAGATGCTGAGAAAATTATTCCATCATTGTTATTAGATTACATATGATTGAGGCCTACTTTATATTAAACTGATGCTAGCAACTAAATCACTATCAATAAGATAATGAGAAATTTGTTTCATCATTGTTTATTTGATATTTTCAGATTGCGTATGATCAAGGCCTAGTTTTGTTTCAGATTGATATTTGAAAGTGACTGGTTTTTAGCTCAATTGATTTAGTTATTTCTGCAGAAATGCTTTAGGAATGCATGATGTGTAACAAATTGTTACTAGTTGTGATACTTGGAATTTGCAACTGTGTTTGCCAATAGGTCTTCAAGGATAGAAATATAGTTGCACAACTTGTCCACCGAGCTGAATGTGCAGGTTTTAAAGCTATTGCTGTTACAGCTGACACTCCAAGGCTTGGCCGTCGGGAGGCTGACATCAAAAACAGGTAAACTTAAACTTGAAGTTTTGCCTCTCTAGGATTTCTACAAAGTATCATGTGTTTGCTGGTTAATAGATTATAGCGTGTCATAATTTTAATGTCGGAAATCTCAGGTTTGTACTGCCACCTCATCTGACCCTCAAGAATTTCGAAGGCTTGGATCTGGGTAAGATGGAGAAGGTATGAAAGTTTGTGCTTTTTGGTAGTTATATTTGTAACCAAGCTTGATGCTGCACTGTGCTTCCTGCTCATCTAAAACTGTGAATTCTGAAGCACACTTGTAGAATCTCAGACTACATGATTCAAAAGCATATGAATATGATGTTAATTTTGTTTTAAAGACCCTTTTCTTTTAAAAGTATTTACACTTTGACTGCAAGTAAGTAGTTTCAACATTATTTTGTTATGTGCAGACAAATGATTCAGGACTGGCTAGCTATATTTCTAGCCAGATTGACAGATCTCTCAGCTGGAAGGTGAACTATTCTGAAACCCTCAGTATTCTATTGTTACACTTAGATCTGCCCCAAAGTTGTGACTGATTAATACATTTCTCAACACCAATTTTTAGTTGCACGAATCAGAGGGACAGGTGTGATCAAGGTTTTTTTAAGTAACAGTACTTGGGACAAGTTCTGTTTCCAAGATTCCATTCTCTTCTTGGTTTGAGAGTTTTATTACTCTACCTATATGATGTTTTTCTTTCCATCTGGGATTATAACTGAAGTAGCAGACTAGTCTGTACGATAGATGCTGCAGACAGATGTATGAACCGTAATATGGTGTCCAATTGGAAATTGCTTAATGTATTATTTGAATTCATAGCTTGGGCATTATAGTCAACCTCTAGAGTATCCTATTTATGATGTCTTGATGTTAATGCCAGAATTCCTAATGGAAATTAGAACAGCTACATTTGAAGCTTTTACTCATTTCAACAAGAGGATAAATAACTTTTATCGCGGTAGCTCCAATTATCGTGCAACATGGACAAAGCTTTAAATTCCTGTATATGTTTTGAAATTTAACTATGCAAACAAATAAAAGTAGAAGAGCTGAATTTGACATCACCTGGTACTCAATGTTTGCTATTAGCATTTTAGTTTAGGAAAGTATCATAAAAAACAGATCTTTTTTCAAATTTGTTCTTCAGCTTTATTTGAATTCATGTAGAGCAAAGGTGACAGTGGCAGAGAAGTTTCAACATGTTTTTGGTTAAAATTGGTGCTAAGCCCATCAAAGCTTGGGTCAGATAAGGGATTCCTTAAGCTATGGTTATAGGCCAAGGATTGATTGTACTTTAATCAAAAATAAATTGGACCATATAGTCTGAGTTTGGACAGTTGGTCCCCTTATTTCTTGATTAGCATATTCAAGACATTTATCATTTGGCTGTTGTTGAGCCACTAGTAGTGGTGTGCACTCCTAGCCCTAATTTGTGCTGCTAAATAGACCATGCTCCCATGAAGCCTCTCGATCGGTGGTTGATTGTGAATAGACTAGCTCTTAGTTCAGTTAGCTAAATCTAGCTCAAATTCGCTAGCTCAGGCTTACATTCAACTTAAATAGTGCTAATGAAGGTATTGCTCCACACTGTCTATTAATGATTGTAGTGCTTCAGTACTTTATATACACACACTCCCATTGCCCTGTTGCAGTCTTTCCTCCACTTAGACAATTAGTTTAAGTTATTAATAGGTTTCTTACACTTACATGACACATTCGACATGTTACTTAGATAGGGCTAGCATTAGATAAAACTTTAAGAGTTGCTTTTGTTTACCTTTCATTCTGAAGATGCACTGCGCTCTCACATAATTAAGTTTATTTGACACATACTCATCTGGTCTTATGTACTATTTCGGTATGTAAAAGATGTTAATAAGCATTATTTCTGTCTTCATTCTATTGATTTTTTGATGTAATGTTTATAACTGGGTATCAGATTAACTTTTGGGCTTTGGATAATGGGTGCTACCATTTATAGTTATCAGATTCTCATCTATAATAGGCGACGCTTTTGTTTTGTTCCAAATTCAGGGATTTGGGGAATTGATGGTTTGTTTTGGCTCCCAACTCTAGTTTTCAGTAGAGGCTATTTTTTCAATTGGGTGCTGGAATTTTTAGAGTCTGCTATTTCTGGCACTTCATTGCTTTTGTAATTTTTTTGGACTTCTTAAGAGATCTTTCAATCACCGTTCTTTCTATGGTAGAGTGCTGCTAGTGCACTTTACCAAATGTAAATTGGACTTACAGAAATGAATTCACTGAAAAGTTATCTTTTAGGGCATTTCAGACACTTTCTTAGTAGTCATTGGATCTTCAGTTGGATCCTGTTATATTTACAGTTGCCGAGGATTCATTTTGCAGATCAGCATTTGAATCCTCGGAGGGTTGTCATTGAATTTCTAGTTGTCAGGAGGTGATCTTCCTTAGTTGTTTGGTACATACATTTTCATATTTTAGCTTTGCATCATTGGCACTTCTTTTGGCGGGTTTGCAAATTCAATCTCTATAGGTTTGGGAGGTTCAAATTCCAGATTTTTGATAGATCGACATAACTTTTTCAGGATCTGGTGTTACCATTGAGTTTCTTGTAGTCAAGTGTTGAGATATATACCATTAGCTTTCATTGGAACATGTTCTATTGATGGTTATTTGTGGCTGAAATGTTTGTCAATTACATTGATAACTTGTTTGTGCTTGGGTGAACCTAACATATCTTTTTCTACTTTATAGCTAGTATAAGTGGGAGCCTGCTAAGGCAGGATTGATTTTCTTTCTGAACACTGTTTGATTTCAACATCTTTTTGATTTATTTTCAATTATGGATTTTCAGGGTTTGCAACATATCTGGTGGCTTTCCATCATAAACACCATCTATAGTCATTTGGGTAACCTAAGGTGTAGCTTTCTCTTCATTGGACCTTAGTTATGGCCATTTAAGTTTGTTGCCATTTGAGGCTGATCTTGGTCCACTTTGACAAAGAAGTATATCGAGTTATTCTTGTCCAGTGTCCATACACATTCTTTTCCTCCACGTGTTTTGGGCTGCTACTCTGTACTGTAGTTTTGCTTCACCACACTTTTTGAGCTCCTGGCTTTGCGACATCAACCATTCTATTGATCTACTTCTTTTGTCTCACATTATTCTCCCCCTCATAGCATGTTCCGTACCGTACTTACTGAAGTATGTTTTCGAACTGACTAACATTAGGTCTTTTCTCACTTACTTCTAGCAGACGACCATGGTAGTAAGCATCTTCATACAGATTGTTAAGCTTTTCAAAGATATCACCTTTCAAAATTGGCTTCCTATACTCCATATCTAATGACATTTTGACCACTTGAGCGGTGTTTTATTTTTCCAAGTTATACCTTCGTTCTGGCTAGCAGCAAATTTGTAGAAAACTTGTTGATGAACTAACTTTTGCACTGACAAGAGTATTTATGAATTCAAGATTTGGCTTATGTCAAGGGCCTTCTACTTTGTAGAACCTTATGAATTACATTTTTTTCAAATGTCAGTGGATATTTTATTTCTTTTTTTTTTATTTTAAAATATTCTCTTATTTAGCTAGACTGTTATCTCATGCTTTGACCATCTTCCGGCATATGATACAACATTAATTGTGTGCTAACAAAAAGACTGTTCTTTTGGGTAGCTTCACATAGAGTAGCTTGGCTTTCTACTTTCAGTTGATGGTATTATGCTTGACCCCTCAAAGCTTGAACTTATATGTAACTGGCCTAAACCTCAGTTTGTTCGTAAGCTCTGCAAATTTTTGGAGTGATTACCTTTGTATTCTACAGGTTTTCTCATGTTTGCATTAATAAAAATGCTTTTTGAAACCTGCCAATTGATATGTTCATTTTGCTGCTCCACAAGGGTTACTCGTTTAAGAAAATCATTAAGTTGCCCTCCAATCAGTCCAAGTGACCTGGTTGCAACTTTCCTTATATGTGCATCATAGATGCAACGAAACGTGTTCCGCTGCATCCACATTCCGGAATGCTCGTTCCAGAACGTGTTCTGGACAGCAGAACGCTGTCCGGAACGCATCATTTTTATACATGATTACTTAGAAGCCTGCTCCGAGCAAAATGGGTCGGAACGTTCCGTTCCGCCCATTCCGGAACGTACTGGCTCGGAACGAGTTAGTGTAAGTTAAAAAGAAAATGATAAACAACCCTGCTGGCCCGCCGCGCATTCTGCATTTCACAGATGATACAACCCTGCTGGCCCGCGAGCTTAATTAACGGCTGATCGTTAACGGGCAACTAAGGAGTGTTCATAATCAACGGGCAACTAATCGTTTTGCAGTTGACAGCAAGCTTGTGAGTGTGTGTTCATAATTAACGGGCAACTAATTTCACAACAGCTGATCGTTTTGTCGCTGTATTGCTGCGGATGGATACATATCTCAAAGCTGGGTCGGAACTGTTATATGCTCTTGCAGTCTCATCTGTATGCAAGGACGTTTTGATATTTTAGGAAGTTTGTAGATAAAAACATCATACAGGATAGCATCTTTCAGGCACATCCATAACTCAGCAGAGCGCAAGTAAAATGCTGAATGACCAACTTTCTTCCTTTTCCTAAGCATGTACTAACAAGAACACGGACAGAAATGTAGCTCCGAAACATATGCATGTTAGATGCTCCACCGGCTCAAAGATGGGTCGGAACGGACCCTTTGTAACCATTTACGTTTTTTTTTAAAATCTTTTTTTGCCCATGCTCCGAAATGGAACGCGTTCCATTCCGGAACGGGCAACTAAGCATTATTATTATATTATTATCCATATAGGTTAGTATAAAATATACATCCTGAAGAACTAAACTAGTAGCGACTGAAATCTATGTAGCTCGAATATGTTCCGCACAATCAAACTCACAGCGAGGCCTATCTCTTCTGATCGAAATCACCGAGTTCGCAGTATTATTATTACTATTTAGTATTATAATATAAAATGTATAATGTATATTATATATTATGTAGATCACCTATAAAAATTAAAAATGCATCTTCAACACCACAAAATTCAAAACAAGTTAGGTTTTAAATTTTTTTACCAATATTTAAGATAAGAACCAACCAAAAAACAATGCCAGTCCCATTCCTATACCCTTCCCAGCTTTTCCGAACACTGCCTTTCTGGCAATTTCACTGGCTTTTCCGAACACCGGCAATTTCACTAGCGTTCAAGGAATTTCAACCGCTAATGTACAGTTAATAGTATCTAGCAAAAACAGGGTCCTGTAGTGCTTAAATTTTTTTCGAAAAATTACCATCAAATTCCCCATAAGATTTTCTGCATTTTGAACCCCATATTGGGAAAAAAAAAAGGCAAGGTTTCACAACCTTTGAGACGGCATGCAGGATATCAGATGGCTGCAGACAATCACAAAGCTGCCAATATTGGTCAAAGGAGTGTTGACTGCTGAAGATGGTAAGTTACTGGTAGTTCACTTTGTGCCTTTCTTGAGACAATAATTTCATAGAAGTCGAGATTATGGAATAAAGCTAGAGAATGCAGCAGCCACAGTTCCATTGAGAAGATCATAAAAGTTTGGTTTCTCATGTTTTTACCACTAGCTGCTTGATGTATCAACTATCTGATGTGACAATCTGCTTCCTCATTGCAACTGTCCAGCAAAACTATGTGTAGAAGTTGGTGCAGCAGGGGTTATTGTTTCTAATCATGGTGCTCGACAGCTGGATTTTGTACCTGCAACAATTTCGGCACTTGAGGAGGTTAGTAACATTCACAGTTTACTTTCCTGAGCTTGTAAAAAGCTGTAGCAATGATGGTGTTGCATGATTGAAGAAACTTCTGTTTAATAATTTGTTGAATTCTGTTATTGCATCTTAATTTTAACTTTCAAGGGGGGCTTGAACCTGGGACCAAACAAACCTTGGATGCCAAGCTAACCAACTGAGCCAACCCTTGGATCTGAATGAATCCTGTTATTGACATGATTATCAACACAATTAATTCATGTAAATTTCTGATTATCTACTTAGTACATATAGGGGCAATTGTACGTAGATGCCTTCGACTTCACTCGCAACAGAGAAGCAAAAAGAAGCAATGGAGAGTAAAGGAAGGGTCCACTGGTTCCGCTAGGGAGGATGTTGAGCATTTGCATATGAAATAGAAATGTGAAATTTGATGACATTTTCTGACGTTTGAACAGGTGGTGACTGCTATCCAAGGTCGGATTCCTGTATTTATGGATGGAGGAGTGCGTCGTGGTACTGATGTTCTCAAGGCCTTGGCGCTTGGTGCAGCAGGCATTTTTGTAAGTAGACATCCTAGAAACCCATTCAAAAAATAGAGTAAATTAAGGAATGTCTGCATACATGAAAAAATTGATCATTTCTGATGGGTGGGGCTTGCCTTGCATTGCAAAAACCTCTCAATCTGGAGCAGCACTTTAAAATATTTTGGAGTTTGTAGGTTGAATATTTTGATGCTGATGGCAGCTCAATGTTAGTGTATTTATCTCAATGGTCATGTGAACTTAAAACTTAGCTCCAATACTCCCTATGCACTTGATAATGTTAGTATGTACCATAGATGCATAAGGCATTCTGGACCGCGTTCCGGATTTTGGCCTGAAACGCCTGCCCCAGAACATGTTTCCTTTTTCTTTTTCAATATGGTATGCAAAATGCAGCAAAAGTGATGGGGGATCTGATGGTAGTTTCTCAAAAAAACATTAAACAATACAAAAACCCTATTTTCGTCAAATAATATAAACTGTATCAGCCCTATTTGTGCTGAATTGTGCACACTGTACAATTGGCAGTGAAACTGCTGGAAAGCCAGTGAGATTGCCGGAGTTCAGGAGAGCCAATTTGGGTATCAATAGAAAGGTTTTTTCAAGAGCAGTTGATTTCTTGTCTATCGATACTGCTCAAAGTTACCATGAGACATCTGGCTCTGCTTGCTCTTCCTCCTCTACCAACGTTGTTTCTCCCAAAAAAAAAAAAAGTCCATGATGCAAAACTCTGGCAGAGGAGGAGCTCTTAAGTAGTTGCGGCATATTTTGCAAATCATCTTGCTCTGCTTGCTCTTCCTCCTCTACCCACGCTGCAGATCAGATCAACGACGACCCACAACTTGCAGGGTTCAAATTTCATGCTTTCTCAATCCGTCAATGCCAGGTTCAAAGACGAGAGTCAGCCAAGGCACTAGATTACGATCCGAAAACACAATTCACAAAGACCTGGACAGATTTTGGAAAAGACATACTTGGTGAAAGTGCTAAAAACGACAGAGAAGCAGATGTCAAATGAACTATCCCCCAAGGTGCCGATCCACAACTTGCAGGGTTCAAACTTCATGCTTTCTCAGACAGTCCATGCCAGGTCCAAAGACGAGAGTTAGGCCAAGACATCAGATTACGATCCAAACATTTGGAAAAGACATACTTGTTGGTGAATACTGTTTATATGTATGTGTGTACTGTTAATACATATAAACAGTATGTAAATTATTATAGTATGTGTCTGTGTATATATATATACCATAGTTGCAGCGCGATTCTGAATCGTGATCAGAATCGCGATTCCGATTCGCGATTCAGGATTTTCCCAGAATCGTGTAGAATCGTTTTTTTTTTTTTTGAAATTTTTTTAGGCAATATGGGTATCAGATGAAAGCTCTGATCGAGGGGATTATGATTGTGTAGTTTGCCGATTGTTTCGGGTGCGAAACACCAAAAAGTGTGTTTTCACTCGGGAAGTTGGAAGGCCAAATCATAAAGAGGCCTTACCGTCGGGGCCGGCCCCCCAAACCCTCTATTTCTTGGGGGGCTACCGCCCCCCGAACCCCCCGTTTCCCGGGGGACTACTGCCCCCGGAACCCCCTAGAGCTTCTTGCTATATAGACACTGTAGATAAAAATGCCACCGCCCCCTTGTAGATAAACATGGGGTCCAAATGCGTGCTGAGAAAGGCCCAATATTTATGCCCCCAACTGTATGTACATTGCACTCACATCTCCAGTGAACCAATTGCAAAAGTGATCATCATCCATACAGTTGATAGTCCAAACTGTAGCATTAACATTTACTGAAAACCAGAGCAAATGACAACCAGATAGCTACTGAAAATAAGATCTGTTTGTGCCTCATCTACTGCACTTCTGAGAGGCAAAATGCTGGTTTGACCATTGATCCCCTAAATTTTTTTTAGCAATAAGCTATTTTTCCAATTTTTTTTTCTTGTTTTGTGATTCTGGGTCGCGAATCACGATTCGTCGAATCGCGACCAGCAATTCGCAGACCAAGCGAATCGCGATTCGCTGCAACTATGATATATATATATCATAGAATCCCCTGGTACCGCCGGTACCATAATGGTGGTACCGCCATTATGGTGCGGCCCTCAGATCCGCGGTACTAGGGCGGCACCATTTTTTTAACATATATATATTTTTTAAATTTTTTATAAATAAAAAATGTTTTTTTAATGTAAAATAGGCCCAAATATAGAGAAAAAAAAGGATTTAGGGTGCAAAAAAAGGGGGACTGTATAGGGGGCACTGTGGGGGAGCAGACCTTGGGGCAATGGGAGTGCAGCATGTGGAGGAGCAACAAATGGGGGCAGGTACAATGTCACATGGGCACTGTGAGGGAGCAGACCATGGGGCCAATGGGAGTGCAACACGTGGGGGAGCAACACATGGGGGCAGGTACAGCCGTCACATGGGCACTGTGGGGGAGCAGACCATGGGGCCAATGGGAGTGCATCACGTGGGAGAGCAACACATGGGGCCAGGTACAGGGACACATGGAGGGATCAACAACAGCTGCACATGGGCAAACAGGCTGTGGTGTTAAATAGGCACTCACAATGCCATTGTGAGAGGCATTGTGAGATGCATTTTCAGAGGTTGTGAGAGAGCCAGTGAGAGGCTATGAGAGCCAGTTTGAGAACCAGGGTGCCGTGAGAGAAAGTTGATCGAGATGGCGGAGCGCATACCACCGAAGCTCGAGGGCGAAGCAAGGAGGAAGCTCGAAGAAGATGTCCGAAGGCACAACGAAAGGCATCGGAAGCAAGAGGCAGACATTGCAGAGATGCTGCGACAGACTAGGCAGAGAAATCCGGAGCTGGAGCCCCCCGCCCTCGTTGTCGAGGTGGATTTGGATGAGCAGATTGCAATGAACTTCACACGACGACAGCTCATCATGGTCAGGGAAAGGGCGGCCATTCGTCGGGCTAACCAGGAGGTAGAGCGAGAGCGACATAACAATGCACCTGACTAGGGTGAGGAGTCAGTGGGGGATTCGTAGGAATGCTTAGAATAGATAAGGTCCAGCCGTATGTGGCGGATTGTTTTAAAGAACAGCCCCAGCCGTATATGGCGGGATACGTAATGTTATTTTGATACATCTCTTGAATTTATATACAGTGTGCTTTTTGTGCAACGCGGGCGCCTGGTATAATGCAATGTAATGTATGTGTTTATGAAATTCTATCAGCTTGTAAGTGCATTTATGTGAAATGCATCTGCTATCAATCTCTGCAGTTGAAATTAATTGAAAATACGATTCACACACGCACATACAATCTGACATAAAATTGAAAACAGAGCATCACATTTACAAATCGACGCATACACAATGTGCAACAAATAAAGTACGTTCAACACTGGATATAATGTATAAAATGGTTTGAATACAATGTTTGACCATCTGGCTGCCAACAGTGAAACATGATATCAAACTGCTAAAAATAAAATAACAGAGCCACAATCAATGCTCTGGCTCTGACTCAGACGAATGCTCCGGAGACAACTTAGGGCCCTGAGCTGACTCTCGCAGCCGATATCTATGCATGTCTGGAACTGGCATGGGCTGTGTATCCGAGGAGGACTCGTCATCCACATCCTCCCAATCTGCCTCCGCATCAACCCCCAAGCAAGCCAAACCAACAATACCTGCTCCAGCTGAATGTGATAGTGCACCTCTAGTTGCACCTGGAGCCCTGCGAGGTCGTCCTCTCTTCCCTGGCTGTTTCTGTGCTCTGCCTTTCTTATTCGGTGCACCCTTGGGCCTTCCTAGTCTCTTGCGGACGAGGGGAGCTGTCAATGCCTCATCACCCCCATGCAAATCACCTGGCTGGCTAGGCTGGGCCCAGGCTGAGGCCGGCTGGGATAGGGAAGCCAAAGAGGGGTATCCCTGGTCTCTTGCGGACGAGGGGAGCTGTCAATGCCTCATCACCCCCATGCAAATCACTTGGCTGGCTAGGCTGGGCCCAGGCTGAGGCCGGCTGGGATAGGGAAGCCAAAGAGGGGTATCCCTGTGCAGCTGAGAGAGGAGGATGAGCCCGTGGAGTGTGTGCCCGTGGGGCTGCTGCAGGTGGAGGAACTGGCTGTGGAGGGGCCGTCATTGCAGGAGGCAAGTACAGCGGCGATATATACTGAAAGGGGCGCTGTGGTGGCCGGTACTGGTACATCTTGGGTGCTGCCAAAGGAGGAGCCACTGGAGTGGGTGCTGCCAAAGGAGGAGGATGTGGAGCCACTATGGATGTGGGCGCTGCAAGAGAAAACCTGGGCACAGATGGTGGTCTGCCATGGAAACCTGGTGCTGTAGAAGTGGATGGCGATGGAGGGGCTGCAAGCCTCAATGGCATCGGTGGCACTGGAGGTGCTGTGCGGCGCATATAAACCCTGTGAGGAACCGGAGGAGCTGCAGGCACCTCATGTAGTTGCTTTGGATGAGACTTTGTGTAGGGCATGCTGGCAAGAGACGATGGGGGTGCCCTGACACTCGGCATCTGCTGGGCCTCTGAATTCAACATGGCAATCAAGTTGTCTAGCTGGGCATCCAAATACAAATGCTCTAGGCTCTGGGAGATATCTTTGTCTGCAAGGTTAAAATTTAGCATGTTAGGTTAACAACTTGATCAGGAAATGAAACCAACATATTAGTGAGACTTCAACCAACATGCTATGGGAGAATAGCCTATCACCTGCAATGTGCTCGTAATGGTCGGCAGTCTCCTGGCGAGACGTGCGTTGGTGTTGCAGAACACCAACCGCTCTAGGTGACTCACTGACAGCCTGTTTCTTTTCCTCGTGTGAATGAGGGCCCATGTGCTCCAATTACGCTCACACACGGAGGCAGCGCAATCCTGTGGTTCGTGCAATGAAATGGTTCAGCACATGTGCACGGGTGGAATGTCAAGCAAACGCACTAAGGGAGGATGAAATAAAACTGCATACCTGTGAAAGGACCCGCAGTGCAAGACGCTGTATGGAGGGATAGGTGCTACCAAACATGGTCCACCAGGTAATGGGGAGCTGCCTCCTCTCTGGATCCTGAGCAGCGGGGTGACCGAACGTGCCCATGTCGAAACGAAATGCAACTAGCTCCTCCATGAGTCTGATTGGATCCAAACCAATGTGTGGGCCTACCGTGTGAGAGGCATGTGGTTTAGGGTTCAGGCATGTGATAGAAGCAAATTACGGAAAAATGTAACATCAACAGAAAAACAAACTAGCAATCACTAAAAAGATAAAGTACATTAATATACTGCCTACCTCTCTGGCTACAAGATGGGCAACTACAAGAACTATCCAATCCGGTCCATGAGCTCATACACCAGTCCAAGTGTGGACCCCTCACTGGCAGCCATGCGGAGCACAATGTAGAGTGGTCGAAGGAGTCCTGACAATGTCTGCGCAGCCCTCCAGAACTGGTCTCCCCACCGAAGAAAAGTGCTCCCCATCCTCTGTGCGCTGAAACGTACTAGCACGCCAAAGATCGTTGGCAACCATCTGTAGAAGCTGTGCTCTGCACCTGATCAAATGGTCGATGACCACTAAGTCGAATGCAAAGCGTGTGGGGGGCCGGGGCCAGCTTCCGGAGGTCCAAATGGCTGAACACCCTGGAACATGGCAAGAACACGTCTTTTGTGATAAAAGTCACCATGAAGAGGGCCTCACGGACGATGGCTCTAACCCAGGGAAGTGCACCTATGTCCCGCATCAGAAGGTCTATGTCGTGCGCTGCACAGGGGGTATGGACGATGTGGGGGAACTCGGCCTCTAGTAGGACACCCATCTGAACGCAGTTGGTGGCATTGTCCGTCACCACCGTAACGACATGCTGGGGGCCTATGGATAGGATGGAAGACCTGATGACATCATACATGAACTCTGCAGATATGACTCTCCCCCCCCTGCTGCAAGCCGACAGCAGGGAGGGGGCGCGATGGGCAGGGAGAGAGACAAAGTGAGGGGGAGGAAAAATTAGGTTAAAATACATATCTATATATATATATTTAAACTTTGTTCCACTTTTGCGCATGGGCATGGGTTCACCCATGCATCCTCCCCCCTCACCCATGCATGAGCTTTTTCTAACTAAAAAACTTGGGGAGGAGGATGCATGTATGGGGAATGTGCATATCCCCATACATTTGCACATTGTGTGCATTGAGGGGTGGACCCCAAAAAGATTCCCCACCCCCTCCCCTCCCTCCCACTTACTAAATTCAAATATTTGAAGTTTGAAGTTAAGGTTTTATTTTCTTCACACACTTCAATGTGCTTTAAACTTTAGCCAATAATCTTTATTACATGGCTTTCTTATTTATTTTGAATTATCAAAGTTTTACCCATAAGTCGTGAACATAAAAATTTTCTTGACTACCTTAAACTGGTTTTTTTTTTTTTCAATCCTTCAAATTCCTATCTTGGCTCGCCATTTTTAGGATTGTTTAACCACAAGCCCAAACTCACTAGCTTTAACTCCTAAATCGTTACCCACAAGCTTTTATCCATGGGCCAAAAATGCACAATTAAAAAAAAAAGGAGGGGGATGGGGTGAGAGTAAAAGAGACAATAAAAAGAGAAAAATAGGGGGGGAAGGGGGATCTGGAACACACGTGCATGCACACACACACGCATGCATGTACACACGTGTGAGTGTGTGTGCGTGCGCACGTGCGCGCATGCCTATGTGTGTGTGTGTGCGCCTATGTGTGTATGTGTGTGCACGTGTTCGTTGTGTGTGTGTGACCCTTGACACAACGAATGCATGTGTGTGTGCGCGCGCGCGCGCACACACACACACACACATACACATCTCCATATAAAAAACCTTTTGTGGATGAGATATATTGTATGAAGTATAGAGTCTAGAGTCCTTTTTTCTCCTTCTCTCTTTCACACGGGCCCCACCCCTCTCTCTCTCTCTCTCTCTCTCTCTCTCTCTCTCTCTCTCTCCATAGGCTGGCCAACCACCCATAGAGGGAGGGAGGTCCCTCCATGCCCCTAAAAAAAATGAAGAAGGTTAAAATGTGTGTGTGTGTGTGTATAGATATATAAACAAGGGGGTGCTTCCATTCCATTAAAAGTAAATATATCAATATTTACTCCCCCCCCCCACAACGCGCACACACACACACACACATACACTTTTTCTTTAATGTAAACCTCTCATAAAAAAAATGAATGTAAATCCACTTAAAAATGTGAATCCCCACTCTCCATAAAACAAAAAAGTGAAGGGCTTTTGGGCTCCCCATAAATTAAGTTTTCTTTTTTTAAAAAGGAGACAAAAAAAAGTCCCCATCAAGAAAGAAATTCCCCCCTCCCCCCAAGAAAAAAAAAAGGCTTTTAAGGGCATGAGCATATCTTTTTTTAACACACCCACCCACCCATCTCCCCCGAGCACTTAAACCATCGGCCTCTTGCCCAAACAACTTGTTGAGAAATGCACATGCACACTCATACACACATGCACACACCATCGGCCACATAAATCACATGCATACACACACGCACATTTCACACACACACACACACACACACACACACACCCCATTGACCACATAAATCACACACCATCAAGCACAAATCATACACACAAATCCACATACACAGATACCACATGCACTCACGTACATACACACACATACATCGGCCACCCGTCAACGACCATCGGCTACCCATCAACGACCATCGGCCACCCGTGAACGATCATCGGCCGTCCATTGCCCGGTCAACGACGGACACTCTTTACTAGTATATATATATATATATATATATATGAAATAATAAAAATACTATTATATTATGGTACCGCGACACCAATATGGTGCCACGGTACCAGGAACCGCGGTTCCCAGTACCGCGACATCTATGATATATCTATATATATATTTAAACTTATGTACACTTTTGCGCATGTGTATGGGTGCACCCATGCATCCTCCTCCCCTCACCCATGCATGAGCTTTTTCTAACTAAAAAACTTGGGGAGGAGGATGCATGTATGGGGAAAAGGATGCATGGCCCTCCTCCCCATGCATGCATCCAAGGGGCCCACTCCAAATTCAAATTATCCTTTACCAACACACATAGTGTTTTGAAGTGCATGTACATACTTTCATGGTGAAAGGTGTTGAACAAATGAAACTTTCATTATCAAAAATTTGAAGGGTGCTCTAAGGATTTTTTAAATTATCAGACTTTCCATGGGAAAGGTTGAAATAAAAATACATTTCTATGAAGGAAAAGTCGGTTGTGAAGGGCTGGGAAGGCTTCAAAACGCGGGCTTGGTGGGCCTCTCTCTCTCTCTCTAGGTTTACATGCTTGCCACATGGCAAACCTCAAGCTTGCATGATTTGCCATGTGGTAGACCTACGTGGCTTGCCTCGTGGCAGTGTGCGACAGGCTTAGCAAATAGTAGACCACGTAGGCAGAGCCTGGTTGGCTTGCCAGCCTATGATGGGCCTACGTGGCTTGCCACATGACTAACCCCAAGCCTGCATGATTTTCCACGTGGCAGCCATACGTGATTTCCACATGGCAGCCTATGACAGGCTTGGTAGATAGCAGGCCTATGTGGCCTGTTACACAAGCCTATGGTAGGCCATGTGGCAAGCCACACAAGCCTATGGAAGGCATACGTGGCTTGCCACGTGGCAGCTTTTGAGTCCCACCTCTTTCTCTCTCTAGGTCCCTCAGGCCTACGTGGCAAAGCCTGGTTGGCTTGCCACACAAGCCTATGTTAGACCTACATGGTTTGCCACATGGCAAACTCTTAGCTTGCAAGCGTGGTAGCCTACGACAAGATTGGCAGATAGTAGATTTATGACATGCCTACTTGAATTTTCCAAAAGACTCGAATTTTTTCGAAGACTTGAATTTTTCTAAAGAGTCGAATTTTTTCGAAAGATCGAATTTTTCCTCACTATCATTCACATTGACATCATTCAAAGTACATCCTAGTATCCATAACTATTTTATAGTTGCTTACATATTACTATACACAATATACATTTTTTGCACTAAAAAGCTTCGTTCAATTTGCCATCGCTTCCATATTTTTACCAAAGCAGGAGTATACAATATCCGCAACTAACATGGGATATTTGCTCAAAGCCATTAATGGGAAACTAGTCGCTTTTGGAGAAATTGCTTTTAAGCAATTCTGTAAGCTAATCAGAATAAATTGACTCGAATTTTTTAGAAGACTAGAATTTTTTAGAAGACTCGAATGTTTTTAAAGGCTCGAATTTTTTTTACTCGAATTTTTCCAAAGACTCGAATTTTTTCAAAGACTCGAATGTTAGATAATCGAGATGCAAGATATGCGAGATCGGCCATGATCCAAATCATCGACCACCACCTAGATTGGCCTCCATTGCCCGTCAACGACGGGCACTCTTTACTAGTATATATATATATATATATATATATATATATATATATATATATATATATCATAGATCCAGCGGTACCGGGATCTGCGGATCCCGGTACCGCGGATCCATACTGATCCGCGGTACCACAATATTTATTATTTTTTAATATATAATATTTTTTAATATTTAATATATGAATATCCCCCCCCCCCCGCTTCATCTCTCTCCCTGCCCATCGCCCTACTGTCCGCGCCCTCCCTGCTGTCCGCGCCCTCTCTGTTGTATGCCCATCGCCCTGCTGTCCGCGCCCTCCCTGCTGTCTTCGCATTGCACTGATCGCGTCTGCCCCTGCTATTGCTATTTCGGCCTTTGTTGTGGTTTCTTCAAGCCTGCCGACTCCTATCGCACTCACAGAGATCTCTGCCTTCTTTTCCCAGTTCCTTCTACAGAGATGGTGCATTCCAACCTTGCCGATCTGTGGGACGAGGTGGACATTGTCAGGCAGGTTTCCGACAAGTCCAACAAGTCCGGTGCAAAGATCGTGCGTTGTCGATATTGCCTGGCCGAGTTCGTTGCCACCCTCACTCGCCTTAAAGGCCACCTACTCGGCTCACACGCCAAAGATGGTGGCACACTGAATGCTGCCCCCTGTGCCAGCATGTTCGTTCCCGTCAGGCAGCGACTTCTGGATACCTACGGGCCACGTCTTGTGGCGGGGGAGAACACCATTTCGGAGGGTGTTTTTCGGTTTTGCACCGCTCCTTACGTGGTTGACCCCGAGTTGCTGCCTGCTTGGCTGGCACGCACAAGGAGAGGGAGTGCATCCTCGTCCAGTCCCTTTGCCCCTCATCCCCCTCAGACAGTTCCGCCTCACGCACTCCCATCTGCACCCATTCCGGTGGATCCCGTCCCACCGCGTCCGCCAGTTGCCACTGCGGTTCCACCACCACCTACTGTTGCTCGCACTCCCCCAGTTTACGACTTTCTCATGGACTCTCCGCCACCCGAGTAGGAGCAGGCCCCGGATGCCAGTGACGAGGCCTTCCAAGATGTTGAGGAGATCCCTTCCTCCCTCCCTTCACATCCGGATGACCTCCCTAGCCAGCAATTTTCGTATCCCATGCCAGATGTCCACTATCCACCAGTGTACCCCACTTACGCTGCTGCACCCATCCCGGCCAGTGCATCCCACTCTCCCTTGTGAGCGGAATTGGAGCACCTGGGCCCACGCAGAAGAGGAACAGGTTGTCCATCGAGCAGTGTAGGCGGTTGGTGTTTGCGAACACCAACGGCCGTATGCTGAGGCGCACACGAGGAGAGGGTCAGATGCTCGAGGTGAGTCACATCATCACCCCTTTTTTCTTGCTATGCTTTGATGAATTGATTTGCTTTCAAAATATGCAGTGAGTTGCACAATACATGCCTGACAACAATGTATTGTTTTTGGTTGCAGGTGGACCCTGACACTTGCTTGGTGGATTCGATAGCTCTTGCTCCTCGGGCACCACCCACACAGGAGGAGATGGATGATGAGATCCATAGAGAGCTCTACAGGAAATGACGAGGGCTTAGAGGGTGGAGAGATGCTCGGGGCAGACTATGTGGAGGAGGAGGAGTGGGTTGAGGGAGATACAGAGGAGGACGAGGAGATGTGGGCGGAGGCATAGGGGGATGACCTGGCTGACCTGCTGGTGGACCCTGATGCAGAGACAGAGGAGGAGCCAACCATTCTTGCACGTAGGCCTAGGGGGAGACCTAGAGGTTCTGGGAGGGGGGGGCTGAGTACTCTTTTTGTAGACAGGAGTGGAGCATCACAGGCAGCCGTCGGCCATGCATCATCACAGTGGGTAGGGCCATCCCAGGGCGTAGGGTCACAGCCACCTGACACACAGGCACGACGGAGTAGACACAGGGCTGGGGGCAGCCAAATGGGGGAGGGGAGAGAGGCAGAGGCAGAGGTAGAGGCAGGGGGGAGGGGGGTGGTCCAGAGCCAGGGCACGCAGCATGGATCCAGAGCACGCAGCAGAGCCAGGGCCACACCACGGCATATGGCTCCCTCGAGTTCCGATTCATCTGCGGACCCATGGGACCTGCAGTCCACAGATTCGGATGATTTATCCTACCATGACTCTGACGAGCCTTAGTTGTATAGTTTTCATTACGTTCATGGAACATCGTTGTACCCCTTTTTGGTGCCATGTGGCCCGATATTATGTATTATGATGATCCTATTCACAACATTGTCGTGATTCAGTATTGTTCTTTGTGGTTTTAGTTCAGTAACTTCGGTTTTTTATGGTTTATGATTTATGGTTGGAGAGAGAGAGAGAGAGAGAGAGAGAGAGAGAGAGAGAGAGAGAGAGAGAGAGAGAGAGAGAGAGAGAGAGAGTATGGTTGTTTTGTCAAAAATTGTTTCATTTAAGGCTAAAGTTCAGAATGATTCAGCTAGGTTTTGTTCAGCATGGTTTTAGTTCCGTTTGTTGTGAATCGTGATCAGAGAGAGAGATAGAGAGAGGGAGAATCAGAGAAAAGGAGATTCCTGCTATGTTCATTGGGAATGCCCCAATGTGTTCTTTTTTTTTTTTATATGGGATGCAGCTTTAGCGTAAAGGGACCATCCTGCACCTGAAACAGTTGGCAAACTACACAATCATATTCCCCTCGATCAGAGCTTTCATCTGATAGCCATATTGCACAAAAAAATTTCAAAAAAAAAAAAAAAAATCGATTCTACACGATTCTGGGAAAATCCCGAATCGCGAATCGGGATCGCGATTCTGATTGCGATTCTGAATCGCGATTCAGAATCGCGCTGCAACTATGGTTCAAATCAAAGAACGCACAGGGATGGCCCATCATGGTTAAGGTAACCAGTAAGACTGGTTTTTTTTAATTTATAAAAAAAAAAAATGTATAAACGCTCCAGAACAGCGTTCCGGGGTCCGGAACGCCAGCGCTCCGGAACGACCGTTTTGGAACGTGACCACCGGAACGCGTTCTCGATGCATCTGTGGTATGTACTATGTAGGGGTTTTGGGTTATGCTTGTAGTTATAACCACAAATGCTCACAAACAATGATACAACCAAGGAGAAATGTCCTGAGTTATTGATCAGGTGACGAGTAAGCTGATGGAAGCTCAAGTGAATTGCTGAATCAATGCCAAATTCCAGTAATTGCCTTCTTATGGTCCATGATGAGCTGCTATTGATCAAACAATTACCTGAGGAAAATGAGATTGTGGAGCCCTACTTATAGTTTGTGAGGTCTTAAATCGGGGCTAAACTGGCTGGTTCTGAATGGGCTCCAGTAATAGCTCTATAATGAATTAAAGCCATTAACATGAATAAGAAAATGATGGGTACCAAGGGCCCAAACTCAAGATCATATGGTCTGAATTTCAAGTGATAGGAGATAATGATGTTGGGACCCAAGGCCACCTGAGTAGGAATATTTTGGGAAAAATGAAGATGCAATGTAGTATCATGACTTAGTAGAATGTGAGAGCTTTCAAAGTAACAGCCCTTTTCATACAAATGGCTGATGTTGGAGCATAGGAAAGCCTTACAGAATGTCTCTAGCTTTCTACATACACTCAAACACAGGTTGTCCCCTACTGTTGCAAAATGAAGTCAGAAGTAGAGCTATGGTGATAGCTGTGAACCTCTGTATGGATAATAGCCACTGGAATGTAATAATAATGTTCATTTGTCTGTGGGAAAGAATGTCTCAACAGTTGACTTTGCGACTGCAGCATGTAGGAAACTGACATTAAAGATTGGAGTGACTTTCAAGCAACAAGCTTAGCAGTATGAGCAAGACCTTGTAAAGCAGAGTGTCAACCAGAATGCAGAGTCACATATGCATTCCATTTCAAACAGTCCATTTGAAATGGATCTTTCAAAATGGAGTTTCATTGAATGAAACACATTCCAGTGAAACATTGGCCAAAATTCCCTTGAGCTCACTAGCTTTGCTTCACTGCATTGCTTGGACCATGGCAAAGTAATTTGTGATTGTAGTTTTTAACTTGCAGATATCAATATTTGACGTTCAAATCTTAATCTACCAGTCTGGTCCTGAGTTTGTGTACTCTTCGATAAATTTAAACTAATACTATGGTCAAGACAAGATAAGGGATATTTGCAGTAAATATTGTGCGTTTTTTGTATTGACAAGACCTGAAAAATATTCACATGCAAATATTTCACCTACTCAAGGCACATGCTACTGGCTAACATTCTCTTTTGTTTATTCTCCAATCCATGAACCAATATAAATTGAGTGCGTATGCTCCAGCTGATTCATGCTCATGTTTGTTCCATGAAACTCAAATTGACCCTTGCATTTTAGCAATTTGTTGAAGCTTGGTTTTCTCCAGAGTCCATACTAGCCAAATAGCCACCATGCAAAAGCCTTTCTTGTAGATAAAGGTCCTTTCTAAGCTTTCACTAAATTTGTTATTGAAAAAGTTTTTCTCCACACTGTTTTTTTTTTCTGGGTGCTAAAACAAAAACTTGAATGTGAAGAATGGCATCTAAAACAATATCTAAGAGACAATATACCGTGCGGGGCAAACGAGGAAATCAAAGCCTGATTAGTTCATGTTATCGTGGTTGTCTATGGGCACGGACATAAATTGGGCATGTCTGTGTGCCATCTCTAACTCCAAAGGGCTTTACATAAAGGGGTCTCATGGATCATATGATCCATGCAATCTCAAAAGGATAACTCTCGGCATCTCTGTACGTTAATAATCTTTTATCTTGGACGTGTAGGTTGGGAGACCAGTGGTCTATGGACTTGCCACAGATGGAGAAGCGGGTGTCAGGAATGTTCTGCAGTTGCTACGAGATGAATTTGAGCTAGCTATGTCCTTGGCAGGGTGCACAAAATTAAGTGAGATCAGTCGTTCACATATCCAAATAGGCAATGAAAAGAGTAAATTATCAATATCTAGGCTGTAGTATTGTTCCTGTTACACAAATTTTGTGTAAGCAGGAATCATCGCATGAGTAGACAGGAATAATGAAATTTCGTTGATGTCTTAAAGCTATTGCATGCTCTGTATCTCTGTGCCAATAAATGGAGAGTGAGTAGCAATCTGCATTGTGCATGCCATTTCATTCTTTTTCATTTGGAACTTGGACATTATTTTCAGTATGGCTGAAGTATTCAAATTTCGCTGTCAATTGATCGGGAAAGTTGTAGTCCGGAAGTTTGGTTCTATAACTTTATAATAATCAAATACTGTATGTACAAAAGTGCTCTGTAATTTGAATTTTTTGTCCGTTTTGGTTTTGAACTGCAACTGCATACATGTCATGTCTTGAAAGCCATACTCTACCTTGCTAAAAACTATGTTTAGCTTGAAGCATGCACTGTTTTGTCATGTTCACATATAATGTTAATAAAAAATCAGCTGGTTATTTAGATTCCTGTCATTTGCTGATATAATCATTTCGCTCACCTTAAGTTGCTTGTGAGAACTCATGAATATGTCGGAATGTCAGAAGAATGTGGAGTAAAATGCTTCGGGGGAACGTCGCCCTCCGAGGGCACTTCTTCCCTGTCATGATTTCTGGTTTTTTCCATAAAAAATTTTATGCACGCAAAAAGTAAATTTCTTTTACATGCACTTTTCTGATGCCATAAACTGCATGTAAAAACTTTTGAAAACAAGTGCATTGTGGCAAGCCACAGGGCCCTGCCTTTGCAATATGTGGGAAACTTCATTTTGTTAAAAAAAAATTAAATTTGTCTTGTAGAAAAAATGAGAGCATGGAAATGCATGTTTTGGTAAAAATAATAAATTACATGTTCAGTTTTTGTTAACCACACATGTAATATAGTGGCGAATGATCTGACCAATAAGTGTACGTAGATCAACAATTTCGACCGAAATTGTTTTCCACATTATGAGTCATCTGATTTCTTGTTATAAAATCTAACGGTGGTGGCGGACTCGAAGATAATCATCCTCTGCTCTTAGTGGTACTATGACACATGGTGTAGATCCAAGTGATCGGGCCTTAAATGTACCGTGTCACTAAGTCCTCTCTCTCTCTCTCTCTCTCTCTCTCTCTCTCTCTCTCTCTCTCTCTCGTTGGTGCAGGATCCAGAGTTAGTGGAGATGAATGTCTAATTGAGCATTAGAATCGCAAATCTATGAACCAGATGTGAATTATGATGCAGTACAAAGAAATATGACCCAATTTCTGAAACAATGTTGAATTTGAAAAAAGCGTACCTATATACTGATATCATACATAGGAACGTGGTAATAATTTGGAATTCCAAAGCACTGTGACTAGTACCAAATACAGGTTTCTGGCAATGGAGATCGGTTGGAGGTGTATCAGAGCGTAAATCTTAATTATTAGGATCTGAGTGCTGAATGACAAGAATCTTGCAAAAGCTAATGTGTTTATTGTAAATTATTCATTATTTTAGTATATAAAAATAAGTGATGTATGTGTGCTGAATCAATGAGATGACTGAAATGGATGGGTAATCATGAGATGTTTATAGAGATTAATTGGTAAGTGAAAATAGGTGCTGTTATCTAGAGCTGTATGTGTGCAGTTGAATTAGATGGATAGGATAAGAGTTAATGTTTTAATAGAGATACAATTGATTAATCGGTAATCAGCGAAGATAGGTTATGTAATGTATGTGCACTGAATGAGATGGAATGAGGTGAGAGTAATTGATGTGTTTAAAGAAAATATGTATTAGTGAATATATGGTAAGCGAAGAGAGATGATGGATTTATGCTTAATGAGATGAACGAGGTAAGGGACTAGAGTTAATGTGTTCCTGAAGATTATTATATTGATTGATAATTGAAAATATAGATAGCAAAAAGTTGAAAGTCTAGCAGCAAAGCCTGCAGGAGTACAGGATGGTGCGGATCACAGAGAGGGGGTAGCTGGCGGTTGTAGGTGTGCCTATCAGGGTAGGTGCCACATCGCCACTCACTTGAGCTTCTGTGAAATGGGGGAGGAATGAGGGGATGACTCGAAGTCTCGCAGAGCGCTAGATGCTGGTGTAAAATTGTTGCTGTGCTTGCTTCTGATCGATGATAAAGATTAACGTTGGTTAAGAGAGAATATGATGAAAAATAAATATTATTGTGTTTTGACTAGCTCCGGCATGCATAGCACTGCACAAGAGCTTAGTCCATAATAATTGCTTCAATGGGCCATGCCACTTCTGGATCTATCATACTTCCGCCCTTTCACACTCGTGCTGCTGGCTGTAAGGCCAAGCTTTTTGACTCATTATGACTGGCTTCTCGCTCAAAGAAGTCTGATCGGATCTCTGTTTTTCCACACCTTCATTAGAGGTACAGTGATTAAGTGATATTTTATAAATATTGATCTTTTCACAGTAGAGTAAGTTCTGTTTTAGATTGACCCGTTTCTGGTTCAAAGTTGAGGCCTTACCTTATTAAACAACAAGATTTTTGCTCTGCACTTGAAGCGGCTTCGAAAGATTGACACTTATTCCTTAGTTAACAAGATGCAAAAACACAAGTCTTTTGCATTATATATAGATTCATTTTTCGTGATTTATGTTGCGGTTTAACGTTTAGTGTTTCCATAGCACCAGTGCAGCAGGCAACTCCAATTCATCTGCAAACATGCACGCAGCTCTAATTAGACCGTTTCTCCAATAGGCATTTCCAATTCATCTGTAAATACGCACACAGCTCTGATTAGACCTTTTCTCCAATGGACCAGAACACAGATGGAGATTAAGAAGTACATGTGTGCCCAAAAGGCTAGCTTACTAGGAATATATTGCTAGCAAAGACAACAAGGAGTTCGGATTAATCTGTTTCTGGAATAGAACATTCAGGAGTTTCTCGATGCAAGTTAATGTTAGTTTCACGTCAGAAGTCCAGAATCAGAATGATCCTATCATTACTCTTTGACAAATTGTAGCTACTCACAACAAAAGTATAAGAAATGATCACAGAATAATCATATGCATATGATACACATCTATTAAGTAATTCACCTCGAGGCGCTACAACTACGGCCAAGATAGTGAGCCTGTCTGCAACAGTTTTCATTCCAAAAGGAGTAATGAGATACAATCGACCATCAATAACACAACCGCCTATTATTGATCAGACTATTAATTCTCGTTAGCTAGTTAGACCTTTGACTCGTTTAATAATCGGAATCATGTAGAAGTCCGACCATCCATAGTGAAGGAAGCAGTGCGAGAAACAGAAATCATATAAGATCTCTTTACAAGGAATGTGTTAGTTGCATTCCGATTTGCCATAACTAATCTTAGATGAGAAATCGGAAAGCAGAGAGTCAGCACCAGAGTATGTGCACTTGAAAGAGACAGACGTTCACCGAAAATCAGCGTCAAAAGTTTGATCTGATGAAATTCTTCAACGACACCAACGCAGGTCTCCTTAAAATAGCCACCATAAACCACATCAACACAGCTAACAATCCCACAGGACAGGAACACAGGACCGCCTCACCCAAACTCTTTTACAAGAACATGATATGAAAAGAGACAGCGGCAATCTTTGAACTACTATCAACATATCAAAACAGGGAGACTAGAAAGCGTCGCATGCAGTGAAGTGACACGGAAGACCCCGCAAATGGCAAGAAACGTGGAAATACGAATCCACGTGTGAACACCGTAATCAGAAAACCTGAAACACACAAATATTTGGAAATCTAGAAAAAAAAAGAAGCAATAGCCTAGAAAAAAAGCTTTAAAAAAAAAAAGCAATAGCCTAGAAAAAAGCTTTTAAATTAGATAATTCATTTAATATTGCCACATGTTCTATGCAGGACAACCAAAAATACTCATTTAAAATATATATGTCTTTTAAATGAAGTCCACAACACAAGCAGGTCAATCTTTTACATGAATGCTAAGTCCTTGCAAAGCAAGGCAGGGCTAAAAAAGGGAGACTCCTTGCAAGGAGCACCTCCCTTTCCTTTGTAAAAAAGGAAAAATTGAAATTATAAAAAATATCAAATTCTGCTCGTCTCTTTCAAAATTCGAAGTGATAAAATGTACCTTGGATACATTTCAAGTCTAGTTTCAAGCTTTGAGTACATAATCTAGGGGATTAACGATAAAAATCCGAAATTGTCATAAATAGTTACTTTTTATTGAGGAAAAATCCTAGCTTCTTTTGCGGCTATTACTATTGCCCGTCGGTATCAACCAATGGCGCTCTCTTTTCTCATGAGCTTCACCATGAGGTTTCTGGCTTTGGGACCACTCACATATTTAAGAGACCTACCAGTTCAAGGTGTTGTCGTTTTTCTTTGAATCAAGAATCGGCCATTTGGGCTGTTACATTACTTCTAAAATGCTTATATCTAATGGTTTTCATTAATATCTTACAAAATGAATCTCGGCACAATTTGCTACTTATTGCTTTATTAAAAATCGTGGAGTCCTATATTATGTTCTCAACATATATTATTTTTACCAATAATGACAATTATAGATATTTATGTTTCAAAATCTATAGAGAACAAAAAAAGTTTATATAATTTGGCCAAAATTTATTGTGGACAAATAGCATATCTTACTTCACTCTCAAACGACCCAAAAGAAATCCTTAAAAATTATTCAAAACATTCTCATTACATACTATGTTAACATTTCTTATAAGCCAAATATTTATCAAATAACGTGTATGGAAGCCAAGTAAAAAAAATCTAAGTGCACATCATTTGAACTTTCTTCCACTTATCAACTACTCATAGAAAAACTCGAACTCCTAAATGCCCACAATATTTTAATTGCTCACAATTGTATCGCTTGAATTTTTCTTTGAAAGAATTGCAAATGGCTCCTACTATTATAAATTTCTACATAAAACATATTTGTTTTAGTTTCTAGCATGTCTTGCAATATGCCCCATGGTAGGAATTGTGGGTCAAGCCTTTAGGCACGCTCAATGTAATGAGTCTGTACATAGCTTTGATATTTGCACTCTCTTCTAAAAGCCAAGCAAGTGGATTAGAACCCGGTTGTCAAAAAATGCTTTGAAAGAGATCGATGAGGAATGACATATTTTGAACCTTTTCTAACTCTAAACCCGAAGCTTGTTCTTTTGAAATGCTCCTTAGGTGCTTTAGAAATCGACAAGGAATGACGTATTTTGACCCATACTAACCCCCACCTTGTGAAGAATTGCCAAAAATTGGCAAATCTAGCTTGATCAAAAACCATGTAGTATAATGTAAATTTTGTACATAAGTGGATTCCACACATGTGAGGCCAAGATGCCATGTGGCAATCCACTCCTAATGTAGGTTAGGTCAAGTCCATAGGGTTGGTCATGTCATTTTGGTAGTGATTCCTAGTTTGTAGGACCTAAATCCTAGATTTAAGGTGAAAATTTGGCCAACTAGCTATCTACCAGCATGACTCTAGGAAATAGACTAGGGTTTCATTTTAGGTCAAGGAGAGTGAGTTAACTTCCTTATTACATGCTAAAAATCCATCTGACTTCAAGAAGGAAGTCGAATTTGCTATCTATTGCCTCTCTCCATAGTGAGAAGATAGAAAATTTTTGGAGCTCATTGGCAATCTCAAGCTAGTTCACTATGTACATCGAGTTTTTTTGATCCAAATGAACCCAAATCAATTTCTACTTGTTTCTCAGGTTGAAGGCCGTACTACAGCCTGTAGTACACACATGTGGGCTCGGATTTCAATGTTGATCAATGCTTTTGATTGTATGCTTGTTGTTTGTCAAATTGCTAATCTAGATCAACTTTTTTGTGTCTAGTTTTTTGATAGATTGTTAAGCAAGCATCCAATCACTCTTGTGGATCTTTTGTAGATCCATTTATGGTCCTAAAGTACAGTATCTCTCTCACCTATATTAGGCTGAAATTCGTGGAGAACAGGTTGGAGAAACTTTTTTGTGTCTAGTTTTTTGATAGATTGTTAAGCAAGCATCTAATCACTCTTGTGGATCTTTTGTAGATCCATTTATGGTCCTAAAGTACAATAATTTCAAATGGTATTAGAGCCAAGTACAAGAGCATAATCCATTGATCTAATGCAAATACATTTTTAGCAAGTTTTATCTTGAATTTGGTGAGGAGATTTGATCCCAAACTTGGTAAGGGTCCAAATCCATACAGTCCACATGTGTGGGCACCTTTGAACCTGCATTTAATGCATGGTATTCATTTGATCCAAAAAAATTCAATTTGTGTGCTTTTGATGTAATTTTTGGTGGAAATCTTAGGATAAGCTACCAAGATTGAGTGCCATTGATTAGATTTGACATAGGGTCATGAAGTCTAATTAATCTAGGCTGAAATCATGTCCTCTAAACTTGTTTTACAGGTCTTGAAAGTACATAAAAAACTGTGAGGGAGATTAAGTCATGTTATTGTCCAAAAATAGCCAAAATTGACAAGATTTGATTGTAAGTAAATTTCACATCATCTTATCTTCATTCCAACTTTGTGAGGGAGTGCTAGAACTGAGATTATAAGTCCATTTGTTGGATTAGCAATCTAATTTGAGTGAAAAACTACAAGAGAGAGACCTTAGTGAGTTTCTAGAGACAATCAAATCCATTTCTTGGCAAGATTTGTTTGAAAGTAGTTTTCACTTCATCTTATCTTCATTCCAGCTTTGTGAGGGAGTGATAGAACTGTGATTATAAGAAATCAAATTTGAGTGAAACACTGCAAGTGTGAGACCTTTGTGAGTTTCAAGTCAATCAAATCTATTTCTTGTTTGTAGAAGTCACTAGTAAGATGGGATCTGCTGGAGCATACCTTCTAGAAGCTAGTGAGAGATTGCATTCTACAAATTATGCTATTTGAAAGGTTAGGATGGAGTCACTCTTGGTGCTCCAAGACCTTTATGAATTCTTGATTGAAGATGAAGATGAACCTCTAGGTGCACAGGAGTTAGCTAGATACAAGAAGAGATCTAGGCTTGCACTTCATTGTGTGAAGATGAATGTGAGCAATGATCTGTTGAGAGAAGTATCAGCATGTACTAGTGCTAAAGAGGCTTGGGAGTCTTTAAAATCAATATATGAATCTAGTAACACTTCTAGAGTTCTTATGCTTAGAAATCAGATTTTGCAAAGCATGAGGAGAAGTGGATCTATTTCTGAACCTTATGTCTTGTTAATGGATAGCACTTTAGCAATCTATCTTACGAAAGATCTTGTATTTCACTAAAAAACGAAGCACATAGCTATCAAGTATCATTTTATTTGGGATTTAGTCAAGAAGAAGATACTGAAGACAGTCTTCATACCTACAGAGGAAATGACAGCTGATATCTTTACAAAGCCACTAAGTAAAGTCTTGTTCGAGGATCAGCGAGGAATATTGGGGTTAATCCAACTGCCACTTTGAGAGGGACCTATAGAACAACTGATCAGACAGATCTTGATTCTACCAACAAAGCTCGCAGTTTACTTTACAAAGGATGAGAAAGAAGCAAACACGAACTCGAAACTTTATCTATTCGTGACCAACTCAAAAAGATTTGCGAAACAGTGTCTTGTGGAAGCTCGTGGCTGTCTTGTTGAAGCTCGAAAGATTCGCGAATAGAATCTTGTCACAAATTTTTTCTGTTTTTTGTTCAAGCCCAGATGTCGCAAAATTGTCGCGAACAATTTGCGTAATCTTCTAGACTGTTCCTTCAAGCTCAAGAATTGTCATCTGTCGCAAACGATTCGCGAATGACAAAGATGTCGCAAAGAGACAAGTGTCGCGAACAATTTTCGAAACACGAAGTTGAAACGAAGAGACAGACTATCGCAAAATATTTGCGAATAGAATCTATTCGACTTTGAGAAACCAGAACGTTGTTGAATATCAACCGTCAAAGTGATTGGATTTTGTTACCGAAGGAAAAATGCTAAAGGACTTATCCTATAACAATATAAATACATGTGCACTTATAATAATCACATACTCTCAGATTCAAGCTTGAACTTAGTGTAGCACAGGCATCCAAAAGGGAACCAGGAACCACGACTTAGCTTCCCAGCCTTCAACTCTTGCCATCCAAACCCACTTGACATACAAGCAGCCAACTCGCCAACAACGATCAGACTTAACCCACTTGAAGTTCCGAAAACCAACATTGAGATCCAATCTGGCGCCATGCCAGATCGGGGGTCCCGATGTGGGTGACTTCCCTCCAATCGAGCCGCCCGACATACATCAAACTTAACCAACTCGAAGCTTCGTTACAAACGAGTAACATCCATTCCAAGCAAGCGGTCTGACTTACATCAGACTTAACTCACTGAAAGCTTCGTCACGAGTGCTGAAAGCCAACCTGGCGCCACGCCAGACTGGACAGCCATAAACAGGTAACTTCCACCCAAGCAAGCCATCCAACTCAGCCGACAGGTTAGAGCCCGTTCCCCAAGAGCTTAACCCATTCACGTTCATGCAAGGAACACTCAGAACCACAAGCCGCGACAAATATGGAAACAACCAGTTCCTGGACCGAATGGTCCCGACAGCATACCGTTGGTGCCACGGACCGAATGGTCCCGACGGCATACCGCTGGCGTCCCGGGATACGACCCTCAACTATGTGCCAAGTTAAAAATTTGGAAGCGGCCTTACAACTGGCGCTTTTACAGAACACTGAAACCCAGAAGGTAATTAGAGTCAGTTTGAGAAAAGTCCCACTTTATCGATAAATTTGAGAAGGTTACATTTCAAGTGTGTGACCGACCCTAGTCTCCGGGGCGCTAGCATGCCAAGGCGAGAGCCATGACAACATTCCAGCAAGGGAGGTTGAGACTTGGTTGGAGCTCGCCCTGAGTCGCAACCCGCACTCCCCTATAGTATTGGTGTGATTCGGCACCCCTCCTCATACCAAGCACTCTGAGACCCAAGCTGGTAAAGCACATTTTTCTCTCTCTAGAATTTTCTCTTTCTAGAAAGACATTTTCTCTCTCTAGATTTTACTGATCTCCAGGCTTCCTTTAATCATGCCTAGATCATGTGAGGTGATTGCACATTGATCTGAGCTCTCTGGACTCTGCTAGAACCGATCAAAGATTTTTAGCCATAGGAACTTGGCGCCGACTGGATTTTGGTCACAGTGGCGCCGGGAGCAGCAGGGGCGCTGCTGGCGCCGGGGTCATAGCTGGCGCCGATGGCGCTGGAAGTAAAGGTTGTAAAGGTAGCTTTACAACATCCACCCCACCTTTATAAAATATGATGTCCTCATCAGATGTCAGATTAAAGTAAAGGTGTCTCCCAATTAAAATAACTATACATTTAAGCTACTTGGCACAGTACTCAATTTACTGGCCACTTTTTATTAGCATTGAAGCTGACACACCACAAGTCGGAGGCTCAGCTCTTTGTACTGAAATATTACATAACTTAAAAATATATCTTTGTCTGGGAAAAGCGTAGATTTGACAGAGGCCAAAAACCCTATTAACTGGTGACAAAGGCCTTTCTTTGAAATGTTCGCCCCTGTCGCTTCTGACTTTCGACTTTGGAACTCCTTTGAGCTCCTGATTTGTCCTTGATGCACTTTGTGTTGAGCTCCCTGAGCTCCAGATTTGTTCAGTTCCGCACAGGTATCAGGGCTCCCTGAGCCAAAGGATTTATCGTTTGATTGCCCACTTTATGGTCCACTCCGTGTCTTGTTGCTTCTGCACCTTGAATTCTCTCCTTGTCCCAGCCTGATCTTGATACTTTTCCATCTTGGCTCTTTAAGGTAGGCAAAGATTGAGTACTCCGCAATGCACCTCTCACTTAGCTTGAAGTAGCTCTTTGAATAAGCCCAAATGTAACCATTGACCTCGTGGAAAGCCAAAGGGTCGCACCAGTTTGATCCGCATCCAAACTATTGCTTCGCGTTTGTTTGAAGCACCATGTCCATCGCGCAAAACTTGACTTTCACAATTCCATCACTGGTCAGTTGCCTCACAGTCAAAACAAGAAGTGTACATCGAGCTTGGCTTCAAGTAACTCTCTTTGAATCAGACACATGCACCCAGAGTTTGCACTAGTCCGATCTCAACGCGAACTGTCCCTTAGCGTCCGTTCGAAATACCAAGTCTCTCATGCAAGACTCAACTTTCATAGTTCCTTCATTGATCAGCTGCCTTACACGTAACACAAACCAGCGTACTCATATGTTTCCTCATCATTGCTGGTCCAGAGAAAGCCTATAACAAACTTTCCTTTCCACAACAAAAACTTGTCAACTTATTAGGTCCAAAGTTCGCCAGTCTCCTCGTGTGAGTATGGCTAGGTCACCTTGAATTGCCCCCATTTTGATCAACTTTCATTCAAAATTTGCCCCAAGAGAGAGGTGTGTGTGATAGTTCCCCTCCACTTATAAAATCAGCTGATCGGACTTAGAGTAGAGTTCTTCGGACGAAAAGCCTTTCCAACACTTTGCTTCCCATCTGCTAGGATTATGGCTTGATCCAACTTGTTGCCAATCTCTGAAGAGGATCCTAGTCTTTCCCCTTTGAGGAAAAACCCAACTGATATTGGATATCACCCATGCTCAGTGAGTTTCAGTTCCGAAGGTGGTCGTCCCAAAATGAAGACCAACTGCTCCATAGAAGATCTCCCCTGAAATTGCCCTTTCCAACTTTTGACTTCCTGCTTGCGTCTGGTGGGCGTTGTCGCAAATGAAACTAACCCAAGAAACAGGCTAGCCATCCATCCTTTGCAAACATTGAGTCGTTTCGTTGCCGTTCACGTGCGAGTACTTGAACTGCAAATCCGCCCCACAGATTCTGGATATCACCCATGCTCAGTGAGTTTCAGTTCCGAAGGTGGCTGTCCCAAAATGAAGACCAACTGCTCCACAAAAGATCTCCCTTGAAATTGCCCTTTCCAACTTTTGACTACCTGCTTGCGTCTGGTGGGCGTTGTCGCAAATGAAACTAACCCAAGAAACAGGCTAGCCATCCATCCTTTTGCAAACATTGAGTCGTTTCGTTGCCATTCACGTGCGAGTACTTGAACTGCAAATCCGCCCCACAGATTCTGTAGTCCTCTTTGTTTGATGGTATCAGCCTTCAAAAGAAAAGGTTCCTTCTCGAGCCATCAACTCCTTGTATCACAAGCAATCATGCAAACCAGGCAAAGCACGAGTAGTAAGACTCACCACAAATACATACAAGTAAGACACTCAGGCAGGTTTACTAACAAGTAACAAAGACAAGGTCCCCCTTTGAGATGGTCTTGCCAACGGACCTTTACCTGGCCACGCCCATACAAATCGATCACGGAATCAGCCCACATAGGACACCCTTCAGCACATTGCCTCAGTCACGCCCCACCACTTTTTGGTCGATAGCCCTTATAGCTAAACGATCGGCAGCTATCCCGCACCGGCAGCTAACCGCCCGTGCTTTACACCCGAATTCGAGCAACATCTCTGTATCAATGGTTAACCCGTACAGTTCGAATATGTCGCCCCGCACCCCACAAGGTACAGACCGTGCTTTCACCTCCCTAGACAGCACTTTGCCTCATCCGTCCTACGTGCAGACAGCGCCAGGCCCGAACCGCGAGAACTGACCGTGCTTACACCTCAAGGGTAGCACCTTGACTCATTAAGTCCCTCGTTCTGCCGACCACCCCGACCGTGGACGCACCTGTGCTTACACTGTGGGCAGCACCTTGCACAACAGTTGTCTTGATGAACCCCAAACCATGGCCATTTCCGTGAGATTCGCATAGCTGATCGGCTAGTCGGCTTTGATACCACATGTAGCGCAGGCATCCCAAAGGGAGCCGGGAACCACGACTTAGCTTCCCAGCCTTCAACTCTTGCCATCCAAACCCACTTGACATACAAGCAGCCAACTCGCCAACAACGATTAGACTTAACCCACTTGAAGTTTCGAAAACCAACATTGAGATCCAACCTGGCGCCATGCCAGATCGGGGTTCCCGATGTGGGTGACTTCCCTCCAAGCAAGCGGCCCGACATACATCAAACTTAACCAACTCGAAGCTTCGTTACAAACGAGTAACATCCATTCCAAGCAAGCGGTTTGACTTACATCAGACTTAACCCACTGAAAGCTTCTTCATGAGCGCTGGAAGCCAACCTGGCGCCACGCCAGACTAGACAGCCATAAACAGGTAACTTTCACCCAAGCAAGCCATCCAACTCAGCCGACAGGTTAGAGCCCGTTCCCCAAGAGCTTAACCCATTCACGATCATGCAAGGAACACTCAGAACCACAAGCCATGACAGATATGGAAACAACCAGTTCTTGGACCAAATGGTCCCGACAGCATACCATTGGCGCCACAGACCGAATGGTCCCGACGGCATACCGCTGGCGTCCCGGGATACGACCGTCAGCTATGTGCCAAGTTAAAAATTTGGAAGCGGCCTTACAATTGGCGCTTTTACCGAACACTGAAACCTAGAAGGTAATCAGAGTCAGTTTGAGAAAAATCCCACTTTATTGATAAATCTAAGAAGGTTACATTTCAAGTGTGTGACTGTTGCGCAGGCATCCCAAAGGGAGCCGGGAACCACGACTTAGCTTCCCAGCCTTCAACTCTTGCCACCCTACATAGAGTTTTGATCTACAAAAGATCCAATTCATATGCAAGAAACTCAATTTTGGTATAGAATCCAATCTAGCATGCTCTAGCATTGATATCTTCTCCTGATCATTGATATATGTGATTACTTCCTCCATAACCTGAAACACAAGCTCTAATACCATGTGAAAGATTTCAGATCAATTAAGATCAAAATCCATAAAATGATCTTGGGTTAGAACGACAACATATCACCAATCTTGCCAATGTAGAAAAATCAGCATCTACGCTAAAAATGAGATGCAAACTCTAATAGATCTTGACAAACATGAATCAAAACATCAAATAATGTTACTGTCCGTACAATAATAGCAAGCTACTATTTTTCACACGTGTGGATCTGAAAATAGCATTCAATGAGCATTCTACATATAGAATTGCAAGATATTGTATAGTGCACCAATGGATAGTAGAACCCAAGAGAACCATTTATAATCATGAATGAGATAAGAGAGAGAGTGATACCTCTTTCCACGAGTTACATCCTTTTATAGCAGTCCAAAACCTAAATTGCCACTTGGTTTCCCTTCATAATAAAAACCTTACTAGTTTTGGGACTAGATTCAATGTACCCAACTTTCAAATTTGAATATACTAAAACTCAACTTCTACATTTCCCACACTTTCAAAAAGTGTTTTATATTCAAATACTTTTAGACTAATATAACTTTGAAAAGTCAAACTCAAAGTCTAATATGAAAATTGCCCTCAATTGCCAAATATACAAATATGACCAAAATAGACTAAACTAGTTGAATTTCTCATAGAATATATCGGTGCCTCTAAAAATGCAAATCATATAGGATGGCTTCTAATGATACTAGAGGAATTAGACCAAATACAAAATGGCCCAACGGTGATGAAAATGGACAGCCAAAGCACAATCTATCTCACTGAAGTTCCGATGTTTTATTAAAAAACGAAGCATATCCCACTGAAATACCATCATGTTAGAGACCTAATCCTAAAGAAAGAGTTATTGATTCAATACATCAAGTCCTCTGACATGAGTGCAGATATCTTGACAAAGTCATAGAATAAAACATTGTTCAGAAAACACAAGATTGCATGGGCATATTGTGAAGGTTTCTCAGTTCAAGAGGGAGCTGTTGGAGCAAGTGAACTTTGGAAACCTGTCCAAAGATGCACAAAATCGTGCATTAAAGTCTTTGAGCTTCACCGGAAATCCTTTTTACAAGACATTACAAACCTACCCGTAAGGAATCCTTTTATGAGACATTACGAACAGGTAATAGCATTGGAGAGCATATCAACACATGGAAATAAGGGTTGACAATTTCAAAACAATAGCTTCTATGGATGAGCACATGATATATTATAGAGACAAACAAAGGCAACAACGATAGAGAGTATATCAATACATGGAAATAAAATGGAAATAAGGAAGAACTATCACATCAAATTTCAAAGATTTTCAAATATTCTCGAAGTCTTCAAAGTTGATTGCCATTCATAATTGTATGTAATATATACCTATAATCAAGTTGTGACACGACATTCAATATACTAAGATTGAGATAAGGTAATATTTGTTGAAAGATGACCACCAATAGCCGGATTGTAGAATCTTATGTACTATAACTTCCGATGCAAAGTCTACACCACTTCCCATTGCTTCATGCGAGAGGGACATGATCTGACTTGTATTATGAGGAAGGCAGGATACATTGTCGAATGATATTATCCGCCCCTCTATGATACAGTTGGCCTGCAATCAGTTGGTATGGTCAAGCTTTACGTACAAGCTTCCGTTGTTGCGCCTTGGATAATGACCGATCAGGTTGGCCTTTCATCAAATACTCGATGTCTGCGGCCCAATCTAGAACAACATCCACGTAAAATAAAACAGCATCCGTTTATCTCATCATCAGTTTGGAGATCCTTTTGCATTGATTTGATTCGTGATACATGATCCGCCATATTATTTTGTTTGCCTTTGCGTACCAATATATAGAAATCGAACTCCAGCACAAAGAGTAGCCTTCTAGTGATTCTCCCTGTGTTGTAGGTTTTGTTGACTAGGTAAGGTTGATTATCACTATAGAATACAAAGTGTGTTGCCATGAGATAATGGCAAAACTTTTTGACCGCAAATACCATTGTCAAGGCCCTAACTCAGTCATTGAATAATTGATTTCAGCATCGTTGAGTTGTCAATTGGCGAAGCGAATAGAAAAATCTTGGCTGGAGCAAGATGGCTCCTATAGCATACTTTGATTCATCAATATGCACATGAAACTCCATTGGCCAATTGGGAGTGCCGTAAGATTGGTGCAGATATAAGTGCTTCCTTCAGCTTTTGGAAAGCTTGTAGGGCTTCCTTCATCCAATGTGGATCAATTCTTGTAGATAGGACGTGCCAAATCTGAGAATAATAAAACAAAGATGTTTGGATGTAGCTCCACGGGAGACATCAAATATGCATTTTCATATTTCCAAATCAATGATCTAATGATTGATTGTCCAAATTGAATGTGTCATTCATGTATGTTATAGTGAACCCTCACTATTTCTTTCCCTTTAATAATTTCTGACTTATTGATTGACTTGTTGATTGACTATCTTACGATTTACATTTTCAATTCCTATGTTATAAAAATTTATCATAAATTTTAGTAATTGATGTACATAAGCAAATAAGTTATTTGAAGAATTATAAGATATGGATCTTCCTTCTGTTTGATGTCTCTTTAACATGAAATGAAACTCTTATAATCTTATGCATTCCTATGTCTAAGATATTTATCTCCTATTTTGAATGAAATGATCATGAATAGGTATTTTCTTGATGTGAACTTGGTCAAAGGTTTCTTCAACAAGCATAAAATATCGTAACATATGCTTTTATGCCTATTTTAGCAAAATCACAAGCTCCTTAGACTATAGTTTTGTGTCTAAATTTTTCTTTATGACCACCATCAATGCATCTACAATATTCAGCTTAATGCAACTACTTTAACTATTGATTAGCATCAATTCAATTGTTTTACCTATCAAAATAAACCCTAATTTTTTTTCAATTGAAACATTGTCTTTTATTTTTTGATGTGCCACCAATGCAAATCTCCAAGAAAATCAAATAGATAAGAGATAATTTAAAACCATCTCAAAATTAAAGAAAAATGCTCAAGAGCTTATTGGAATGCATGAATGTTTCTATTTAATAAACTCCTTTGAAAGATTATGCATATACTTGCAAGTTTGTTGCTTTTCTTTATCGTTTTCTATTCTTTTTGAAAATAATTTCACTTTTTCCAATAATTGTAGATTCTTAGAATGGATAAATGCAATATGAGAATCGGTTATGATGTTATGTGATAATTCATGATTCATTCAAAGATCTACATTCTCCTACAATGTCTTTTGTCCAGCTTCAATCTTTCTCATGACAATACGAAGATATGCGTTTAGGATAATTCTTTGAAATTGAATTTTTTATATTGAAAATGGATTTTTGTACGTTGCAACCTTTAAAAATATCCTAATAAATCATTATAATCATGGCACACCATACAACTAATTCAGCAATTGAGCAAAATCTAGAGTATTGAAGAGTTTAGGATCTTGAGGATACAATGTTCCACCCATCCACAATTACAAATTTGCCTTGTAACCTTTAATGATCCTCTCACACCTCTTATCAATATAAGTATAAATTCAATAGGAATATTCAAATGGAGATAATACACTGTATTCATCATAACAAGTACAAAAGCAATTACAAGCACCACATGTTCAAAAACATTACTACAACTTTATTCAAAAGCATTCAGGAATACATCTATTTTAATCATAATAGAACTGCTCTATTAGTACATAGATTAGATTCATGCATGATTAAAAATGCTGATTTTGGTGTGATTTATTCAACCTCTAATCACGTTCTCTAAGGAAGAATTCGCAGAACCTTTCCTACAAATTTGCCCTTGATCAACATAGCCTCCTCTCCAACTTGAGATGTTGATGAAGATCCACCTCTTGCTTGAAGCCTATATTCTTCATAGATCAAGATCTCTTGAAGATCAACCAAACTTGGCATAGTCTTATGAATAGCAAGACTTTGAACAATTTTAGCATGAGAATCCAACAATTCCATTAAGAATAACTTGAACAAGCTCTCCTTCGTTAATGCTCTCATCAATGCAAGCTAGCTCACAAATCACTTCTTTGAACAACAACAAATTTTTTCAAAAGGAAATCACAAAGATATGAAACTACTCAATTCTCTTCTAGCACTTATACCAAGCAAATCAACACATAGAATAGTGAATCTATCCTCAATCGATTGATTCTTGCCACTTACTGAAATTGAAACACACTCAAATGAAGTTTAGTAACCTCACAATCTAGAGATCCAATCAAAATTAGGGTTTGACAAAATCACAAAAAATTGATTATTTCGAAAACTACATGCAAATGCCAAAAAATTGATATGCAATCTTGTAGCCACCACTTAGGCTTTTATAACACTCTAAAAATCGGCCAAATCTAACATGAATCATGATAAATCGTAATTGATCAAGATTATAACCCTAAATAGAGTTTTGATCTATAGAAGATCCAATCCATATGCAAGAAACTCGATTTTGGTGTAGAATCCAATCTAGCATGCTCTAGCATTGATATCTTCTCCAAATTTTTGATATATTCATTTATAACCTAAAACACAAGCTCTGATACCATGTGAAAGATTTCATATCAATTAAGATCTAAATCCATAAGACAATATACCACCAATCTTGCCAATGTAGAAAAAGCAGCATCTACACTAAAAATTAGATGCAAACTCTAATAGATCTTGATCAAACATGAATCAAAGTCCTCTGACATGAGTGCGGATATCTTGACAAATTCATTAAATAAAACATTGTTCAAAAAACACAAGATTGCCATGCACCTATTGTGAAGATTTTCTCAGTTCAAGAGGGAGCTGTTGGAGCAAGTGAATTTTGGAAACCTGTCCAAAGAAGCACAAAATCGTGAATTAAAGTATTTGAGCTTCACCTTGAATCCTTTCTACAAGACATTTCGAACATACCCGTAAGGAATCCTTTTATGAGACATTACAAACATGCCTTGAAGGAATTCTTTTACAAGACATTATGAACAAAATAAGACCTACGAGTAACTAACGTAAAAGGTCATTTCTCTCACAGATGCTGACATGCAACTGCAATGCGGCTTAAGAGATGCTAGACAAGAGAGAGAGAGAGAGAGAGAGAGAGAGAGAGAGAGAGAGAGAGAGAGAGAGAGAGAGAGAGAGAGAGAGAGAGAGAGAGAGAGAGAGAGAGAGAGAGAGAGAGAGAGAGAGAGAGAGAGAGAGAGAGAGAGAGTAGTGAGTGTTAGAAAAAATTTTCTCATAGAAAAGAGCTATTTGCTTTGATTGTTTTTTCCTTTTGAATTTGATAATGCAAGAGTGATCGGGTCAGTATTTTGAATCCATTTTCTTGTGAATGATTTTGTTGTTTGTGTCTGTTTCTTACTTTGCACACATCCTACACATGCCCCCTTTCTAACATTTTTTATGGCGTTTTATGAAACTTTGTGAGTACGCTTATTGGACCCCTTCAATATCTTTATGACCTTTAAGCCATGATGGTTCTTTTCACAAATGAATACTCTTTACAAATACAAGGGCACATCTTAAAGAAATCTTTTCAAGATAGTTTATTCTACTATTGTTATCCTATTCTATATCGTGATTTTTTATTAATCAGGACAATGACGCCATCAAAATTTTCACAGGTGGTGAGCTTGGTGTATCATGCTCAAGTTGGACTCACCCACCCAAGTTTGATTCTCCGTGACCCCTGATAATATCAAATCAATAGTTTCTATTGACCATGTGGAATGAGGAGACAATAATCTACATAGAAAGATATGGGTAATAGGATTGGAGAGCATATCAACACATGGAAATAAGGGTTGACAATTTCAAAACAATAGCTTCTATGGATGAGCACATGATATATTATAGAGAAGCAAAGGCAACAACGATGTAGAGTATATCAACACATGGAAATAAAATGTAAATAAGGGAGAACCATCACATCAAATTCCAAAGATTTTCAAATATTCTCGAAGTCTTCAAAGTTGATTGCCATTTATAATTATATGTAATATATACCTATAATCAAGTTGTGACATAACATTCAATATACTAAGATTGAGATAAGGTAATATTTGTTGTATCACTGGACTGTGACAGGATTTAAAAAAAAAAAAAAACTGCAGTTGCATGTCTTCATGTTGATCCATACAGCCCCACATACGTAGCAGAATCGATGCCCACATCTGCCAAATTACAAAAGTAGATAGTTCTGTGTCAGAAGTGTGCAAATGCATTGAAACAGATCCTAAAATGTACCTGTCAGTTGCAAAATATGCGAAGCAAAGGGAAAATGTTTCGTGTGTGGGAGGTTGCTCACAAGCAGGTTATATGGTTGCAGCCGTCTCTGCGCTCAATGATTTGAGCACATTTTTTTGCATCGCAGCCATTTTAGACTTTTTGCTAGTTGAAGCAATTTCTTATCTCCAGACGCCTCAGGAGTTGTAAGTTCATATTGATACTGAGAACAGGTGAGATTTTCATGCCAGGGCATAATACACTCCATGCCAAACGCACGATGACATGCCTCACATTCAACGCACCCCACAGAGCTCATATGTGGGTGCGCGGAGATGTTTGACTGTTTATAAATGTCAATTTCTGGCTTTACCATAACGCTTGAACAGTCAGGGTAAGGGCAGTACAGCCTCTCTGTCTCGGGGATTGCAGCTGTTTGTCGCGTGGTCAGAGCCCGGAATGATTCTAAAGAAAGAAGTAGGGAACACTTACTGAAATTCAGAACATTGACTCAACCCACGTAAGGACAGTATATGGACAGTTGACCACTTTGACAGCGGGCCTCAGCATGCTTGGAAAGACACATGGTGCAAAATCTATGTTGATAGCCTGCCACAACGTGCTTAGATGGTCAGAATCCATTCAAATGTTTCACTCACAAAATAGATAAATTTGGTACCGTGAGGTTGAATTCTTGAGACTGACAACCTCGACATTCCAACACTTATGCATGTACCATAATGATGAACTAATCTGTAGCATAGATGTGGAAGGTGTTCTACCAATGTTCGGTTGCTTGAAATTTCAGAATGCCAGGTATGATATTCATGTGGACGTGGGTGCTCAAGCCAAAAGGGCTTCATGTCAAGGCGCGACTGTTTACCAAAAACACAGGTCTCCGCAAATTCGTAAGCTGCCAGCCTCAGAAGACAGTAGCTCAACTTCCAACGGATTACAAAGTTGCTTAGAACAGATCTACTAGAAACTTGTGATTGTAAAATCTTTACCTTCTACAATGAGAAAACTCGCGGAGGGTCTTTTGGTCAAATCAGCCAAGGAACGTGCAAACTGGAAATCATGTTCTTGTATTGCATCCAATTGGGAGAACCTGGAGGTCTCCCTTAGGGCCATCTCCTGGTCCTCCGCCCTCCGCCTCCCGAGTAAGACTACCCAGCTCCAACCTCCTGAGATAGATAGCATTGCGTCTGTCTTGTTGTGCGAAACCTGCATATTGTATCTCACGTGAGGGACAAAATAAGACAAAGTACGCTACGTAATAATTGAGATAAGATAAACATTCTGAACAATCAATCTTTCAACTAGGGCTATCCATATAGGTTAGAATAAAACATACATCCTGAAGAATTAAACTAGTAGCGACTGAAATCTATGTAGCTTGAATATGTTCCGCAAAATCAAACTCACAGCGAGGCCTATCTCTTTTGATCGAAATCACCGAGTTCGCAGCACAGGCATCATTGTGCTGGGCAAAATCAAAGCAAGCTTCCTTTGCTTCAAGAATGGCTCTCGCCATTTCGATCCTTTGTCTCTTTGCTACTGCCATTATTTTGGCTCTCGCCATTTTTCTCGCCATTTTGATCTTTTGTCTCTTTGCTGCTGCCAACTCTTTCATTATTCTGGCTCTCCCCATTGCGATCTTTTGACTCTTTGCTGCTACCAATTTTTCCATTGAATTTTCCAGTGCTATACCTAGTCGCTCAATTGTGAATAATTGAAAAAGATTATCTATGTTAGATATAAGGGTCTTATGTTTTTTATATCAAGCATCTAGGTGTAGGATGTTGATAGAAACAAATTTGGCATAGATGACAAATTATGCATTTCCACTTGTAATGTCACTATTGAGCCAAAATAGAGTAATAGACTAAACTTGTGCCAATTAGAGTGTAGACAAGTGTAATGCTTTTGTTTGATGAATTCTAAGAGGTCCAATAGGATTTAGAGGTGAAACCATGTGAGGTCCAATAGGAATTTGAGGTTTGCTTGAATATAGGCCAATAGAATTAAGAGGTGCACGGATCAATGGTCCAATAAGATTAAGAGGTGACAAACTGTGGTCCAATCATAGTCAAGTATAGTGGTAGCTCGTGAATCTACTAGTATCATTGTACTCCTCATTTTGGATCTAATTGATTTGGTGATTGTGTGGATTTTGAGTGTCATTGGATTTCTAGCTTTCTCTCTCTACCCGAGAGCTCATGATGGTTTTTCTCTCTCCACCCGAGGAGAGCAGCTTATTTTTACTTAAAATAATTTTGAATACTTTCCACATGTGTGAGTGAGAGTTGGAAGTGATTGAATGCATGTAGTAGTGTGTTTTTGCCATAGAATCAAAGATAGATCTTGAATCTCAATCTAGTCTTGATCTTGGTGCATCTACACATCTTAGGAGATCACAAGTACATGTTGTGGACACTCCACACGTGTGAAATCTACATCAATTATCAGAGCACAAAAAGCAGCTCTTGTTCACTCCTTAGCTAATAAGAGTTTGTTTCTGTAAATGAGCTTCTGCTCCTACTAAGTAGTGCACACTACAATGTATTATAGCGCATGGATTACAATGTATTAGGGTGCACTAGAGAGGACATTTTGCATATGAAAGCTTTTTAGAATTTTTAGGTGAGAACTGGAGGGCCGACCCTAATTTTTTTGAAAATTCAATTTGGCAGAATGTCCTATGCCCGAGCACCTTCCATTGAGTAATGGGTACCTATGCTTTTATTCACATGAATGTGATGAAACATATTAGCACTTGAGCTGTCATTTTTTTAATTCACATGACAATTACACAAGAGAATAGGCATTATGAAATGGAATAAGACTATAAATCTCCACTTCATCTTTCTGAGAGAACCATTAAGGTTGTCTAGAGATAGGTTGACCTCCTACAAATAGCTCTATCTTATGGTCTACTAATATAGATGGTAGTAAACCATGAGATAACTTTCATGGCAAAACATCCTTAAATTCACTTAAGATCTGATTTTTCATTGCTTGTTCATAATTTAAACTTATAGTGTTAAAAATTTGTAGTGGCCTAAGTCACCTGTCATGCGTAAATTCATTCCTGAGTGAATAGTGCTTCCCTTGCAAAGTTAGCTGGCAAAAACTGTCGTCCTCATAATCTAACCACACCTAATTAGCCAAAAGCAACAAGCAAGAGATGGTGGAGGCAACTTAAACCCGTCTCTCTCAACAAATCTAATGGTACTAAGAAAGCACAAAGGACACTCACATGTTTCATGTGAGTTCTAATTTGGGCCCTTTTAGCATTTTTATTAACAACTTGACTTAGGGCCTCTAATATCATCTTAGAGTTCTAAGCCCCCTAGTCACTTATTCCTACTTCTACAAGTTCTACATAACTAATTTGCATGCTCATTGGGTTGGGTTTATACACGTAGGAAGCTAGTGCCCTCACACTTATTACTCTACTATACAATGTACTATGGCGGGGCCCCACTTAGTAAGCTTGGCCAACAATAGTTTAGTGGTGTGACCCACTAATTGCCCAACAATATCCCCCACCTAAATAGGTGACGGTCCATGACACCTGCCTGCATTTGCTGTAGTAAAAGATTGTCGACAGGTTTATTGCTGGTGATGAGGTGCTTCAAGAAAAGCATGGATATAGATCACTTATGTAAAACTTGGTGGCAACCAGTACTTGCATAATCGGCTACCTGTGATGGGGTTAGGAAACGGTGTCCCATCCATTGTCTCTAAAGTCACTGCTCCTTGCGATAGAATGTCAGTGATGCGATAAGGGCCTTCATCAGTGAGCTTTAGCCTTTCTTTGATCGCGTTTGTCTTCTACATGAGGCCAATAGAATTGAGTCCCCATTTTTCAAATGGCGCTTGAGCCAATACAGAACGTAACGGCTCATAGTTCGCCTTCGTTGGTCTACGTGCCCTTTGACATGCATCACATTAGTTGATATACACTTTAGTATCCTTATGCATTGTTGGCCACCAGGATTGTAGAATATTATGTATTGTAACTTCTGATGCAAATTCTCCACCACCTCCCATTGGTTCATGCGAGAGGGACATGATCTGACTTGTATTATGAGGAAGACAAGATACATTGTCGAATGATATTATCCGCCCCTCTTTGATACAGTTGGCCTGCAATCAGCTGGTATGGTCAAGCTTTAAGTACAAGCTTCCGTTGTTGCGCCTTCGATAATGACCGATCAGGTTGGCGGTTCATCAAATACTCGACTATGTTCCCGGCCCAATCTGGAACAACATTCACGTAAAATAAAATAGCATCCGGTTAACTCATCATCAGTTTGGGGATCCTTTTGCATAGAATTGATTCGTGATACATGATCCGCCATATATTTTTGTTTGCCTTTGCATACAAATATACAGAAGTCGAACTCTAGCAACAAGAGTAGCCATCTAGTGATCTCCCTGTGTTGCAGGTTTTGTTGACTAGGTAGAGCAAAGGTTGATGATCAGTATAGAATACAAAGTGTGTTGCCATGAGATAATGGCAAAACTTCTTGACCACAAATACCATTGTCAAGGCCCTGACTCAGTCATTCAATAATTAATTTCAGCATCATTGAGTTGTCAATTGGCGAAGCGAATAGAAAAATCTTGGCTGGGGCAAGATGCCTCCTATAGCATACTTTGATGCATCAATATGCACATGAAACTAAATTGGCCAATTGGGAGTGCCGTAAGATTGGTGCAGATATAAGTGGTTCCTTCAGCTTTTGGAAAGCTTGTAGGGCTTCCTTCGTGCAATGTGGATCAATTCTTGTAGATAGGGCACGTGCCAAATCTGAATATTAATAGAATGAATATCGTGTAGTAATTGGCATGCCCCATAAAAACATAAACTTCACGAATTTTTCCAAGGGGTAGAAGATCCATGATAATACACATCTTAGACAGATCAATGCGTTCTTGTGTCTAGATACAATGTGGCCAAAGATAAGACCTAATGACTGGTTGTCCAATGTGTCATTCATGTATGTTATATTGAACCCTCTCTATTTCTTTCCGTTTAATAATTTCTGACTTGTTGATTGACTATCTTACGATTTACATTTTCAATTCCTATGTTATAAAAATTTATCATAAATTTTAGTAATTGATGTACATAAGCAAATAAGTTATTTGAAGAATTATAAGATATGGATCTTCCTTATGTTTGATGTCTCTTTAACATGAAATGAAACACCTATAATCTTATGCATTCCTATGTCTAAGATATTTCTCTCCTATTTTGAATGAAATGATCATCAATAGGTATTTTTTTTGATGTGAACTTGGTTAAAGGTTTCTTCAACAAGCATAAAATATCGTAACATATGCTTTTATGCTTATTTTAGCAAAATCACAAGCTCCTTATACTATAGTTTTGTGTCTAAATTTTTCTTTATGACCACCAACAATGCCTCATCAATATTCAACTTAATGAACTACTTTGACTATTGATTAACATCAATTTAATTGTTTTACCTAACAAAATAAAACCTAATTTTCTTTTTTCAAATGAAACATTGTCTTTTATCTTTTGATGATGAAAATAATTTTACTTTTTCCCATAATTGTAGATTCTTAGAATGGATAAATGCAATATGAGAATCTGTTATGATGTTATGTAATAAGTCATGATTCATTCAAAGATCTATATTCTCCTACAATGTCTTTTGCCAACTTCAATATTTCTCATGACAATACGAAGATATGCATTTAAGATAATTCTTTGAAATTGAATTTTTTATATTCAAAATGGATTTTTGTACTTTGCAACCTTTAAAAATATCCTAATAAATCATTATAATCATGGCTCACCATTCAACTAATTCAGTAATTGAGCAAAATCTAGAGTATTGCAGAGTTTAGGATCTTGAGGATACAAAGTTCCACCCATCCACAATTACAAATTTGCCTTGTAATCTTTGATGATCCTCTCACACCTCTTATCAATATAAGTATAAATTCAGTAGGAATATCCAAATGGAGATAATACACTGTATTCAACATAACAAGTACAAAAGCAATTACAAGCACCACATGTTCAAAAATAATACTACAACTTTATTCAAAAGCATTCAGGAATACATCTACTTACGTGAGACAAAACCATAAATTCAATAAGAGTGATTCAAAGAGGGCGCTTCTTTTTTTTTTATTAAAATGTTGACATTCAAAATTGTATGAAATGTAGTACAGGTTCAAAAAACAATAGATTGCACTGGTTTTTGCCTTTTGCAACGTTTGCAGATTTTTTTTGTTGAATGTAATATTCGTAGAATAGCGACAATATTTAGTTGTAGTGATTTAACAAACAATATGTTATCAAGCCTCCTAGATGATCAATGAGATAGAAAGAGTAATGGCAAGCGCATAGTTCATAGATCGTCAATGAAATTTTGATATCTTATAGAAAAACAAATGCTTTCTTTAACATTTTTTTACAGAAGATGGTCCAAATTTGGCAACAAATGGAAAGCATTGGATCAGTATTTTACAGTGAATCATCAAGATCAAATAGAAATCCAAGTGAAGCTAAATGATTCTACTATTACAACAATTGAGGTAGAGAAAAATTAAACACTCGGTCACATTCGATCAGAGCTTACTTTGCTGCAATCTGATATTCCGGAACACTTTTGTTTTCGAGTCAATGAGAGATTGGTAGGTGTACGTGTGTTTTCTTTAATACACATTTGAAATGACTTTCAAAGATTTTATTTAAACTTATTTCAATGATTTTAGTATTTTGCAATTGCATTTAAAATAATCTCAATGTTGGTATTTTTTAACAAGTCTCTTTGATGTACAGGTAAGACCAAGACAAGAAAATCGTATACAGTGCAAGGATTTGAATAGAAGCATAGAAATTGTCAAAACCGCATAAACATTGGGATGGTAGACGTGAAACAATGTACAAAAAAAAAGCAATAGAAAACTATCTCAAATGACTTCAAGATTTCATCAAACATATAGTATTCAATATTTTAGAAAATGTACATTGTTGTCAAAATCAAAATAAAATATTCGTGGCTTTGAATAATAGCCCACTTTTTGTTGCCTATCTATTCTATGCATCATCATGTGATGATATCTTTCTATATATTTGTAATTTACATCAACAAGTGTTAGGAAGCCAGACCTTTTAAATGCAAGAATTTTTGAATGTGATGCATATGTGCACACACCACATTAGAAATGTCTAGATGTAGATCTAGTACAAGGTGGTCTATGTGAGTTTGACAAAGAACAAGACTTTTAATATGAGTGACACTTTTTAAGGAACTTGGAAGACCTATCACAACTTGCTTTCTAGCCATTACCTCCAATGACTTGAAGTTGAGGTGTCCCATCCTTTTATGCCAAACACATAGTTGCTTAGCAATTACACATGCATCTAGTTTGAACAAGTTCTCTTGTCTTTTACCTTTTGCAATCAAGATATCCTTCCTTTGATCATACAAGCATCTCCATCAAACTCAACTTTGAGGCCTTTACTGAGAAATTGCGTATTTGCTCTCTTGCAACACATCCAACTTGCTTAGCACTTACACATGCATCTGGTTTGAACAAGTTCTCTTGTCTTTTACCTTTTGCAATCAAGATATCCTTCCTTTTGATCATACAAGCATCTCCATCAAACTCAACTTTGAGGCCTTTACTTAGAAATTGACTCACACTAAGGAGATTCTTGGTAATAGATGGAATGAGAAAAACATCCTCCAAATGAACATTCCTATTTGTAGAGAGAGAATAGGAATTGTGCCAATCCCTTTGATCGCACACTTTGTCTTAGCTTCGAGTTTCGCAAATTGTTCGCAACATTTGTCCCTTTGCAACATTTTCGTCTTTCACGAATTGTTCACGACAGATGACAATTTTTGAGCTTGAAGGAGGAAGCTAGAATATTTCGCAAACTGTTCGAGATAGTTTCGTGACATCTAAGGCTTGAAAAGACATTGTTTTGCAAATCTTTCTTGAATCTTTTGAGTTGGTCATGAATAGAATTTTTTTTTTGAGTTCGTGTCTGTTTCTTTCTCATCCTCTGTCAAGTAAACTGTGTGTTTTGTTGGTAGAATTTGTCTGACCAATTGTTCTACAACTCCCTCTCAAAGTGGCAGTTGGATTAATTCCAATCTTCTTTGCTGCTTCTCAAACAAGGCTTTACTTAGTGTCTTTGTAAAGATGTCAACTGTCATTTCCTTTGTGGGTATGAAGACTGTCTTCAGTATCTTCTTTTCGACTAAGTCCCGAATTACATGATACTAAATAGTTATATGCTTTGTTTTCGAGTGAAATACAGGATCTTTTGTAAGATAGATTACTGAAGTGTTATCCATTAAAAAATTCGATGGCCGTATTAAAAACATCCAGACCATACCTTTTTGGTGGTTTTCCTAGTCTATCCGATCTTCTTACAGGTGGTTTCGAGTTCGATTCAGCAGGTTTCAAGTTTAATTCTAATTGGAGCTGGCGATTTGAGTTTGCCAAGCACTCAATCTTGACCTCTCTCTAAATTTGGTAACTCTCTTTCATCTTCTGCTTGTTTTTCTTCTGTTGTTGTTGGCAGCTCATAATAATTTTTGAGAATTTCATAGCCGACTAGATCACTATCTACTATGTATTTCGTCTCATCAAATTTAAATCTCGAACAATTTTTATGTTGCCAGTTTTGGGTACATAAACACGATAATATGATGAATGTAACTCAAATCCTACCAGAAAACCTTGTTCTGTTTTTTCATCGAGTTTCTTTCTTAGTTTATACACTGCGCATCCAAATGTTCGAACAAGTGCAATATTGGGCTTCGACTTCCACCATATCTCATGAGGAGTTTTATCCGGTATTCTAGATTTCAGAATACGATTTTGAAGATAATTTGATGTAGCCACTACTTCTGCCCACAACTGTTTTGGTGTCTTTTCATGAGCCATCATACACCTTGCAACTTCCATTAGTGTACGATTCCTTCGTTCAACTATTCCATTGTGCTGAGGTGTGTAAGATGTAGTCTTTGTGTGCATAATACCTCGATCAGTACCGTAAGCTTTGAATTCATTGAAAATGTACTCACCTCCACGATCTATGCGAATTTGCTTTAGTTTATTGCCTGTCTGCTTCTCAGCCCAACTCGTATACTCAACGAATTTCTCGAAAGCTTCAAATTTGGTACGAATAAAGTATACTACAGCGAACTTGCTGAAGTCATCAATAAATGCAATGAAGTACTTTGCATCACCCAATGACAATACTTTGAATGGTCCTTAAATATTTGAATGCACAATTTCAAGTACCTTAGTTGCTTTATAAACATCCTTATTAAAAGGTGTTCTAGTCATCTTGCCTTTAAGACAAGATTCCCATGTAGACCAAATATCTCTACTTTTGATTTCGACTCCTTGAATTCTCTGACTTTTATTGGCTTGGTACAAGGCTTTCATGTTCATATGACATAGCCTTTTGTGCCACAGTACATCTGTTGATTCTTAAGTTTGATTGACTTGTTCGATTCTTGTTCAAATGTTTAGGTGATACAAATTTTCTTCTCTGCTGCCTTTAGCAATCAGGTTATCAGAATCTTCCTCGAACAATTTACAAGAGTTCTTTGTGAAGGTTACTGACATGCATATATCAACTATCTTAGCTACAGATAGAAGATCTTTATCAAGAGTAGGGAGATAGGGAACTTCCTCCAATTTCTTGTCTCTCTGATTCGTGTCTAGCCTAACATTCTAGATGGAAAACCATCTGCAGCTGAAAGCATCCTCTTGTTGTGAAGTCTTAAAGATTACAAAAGAAAAAAACCTTTGCATCAACAATCTCCATGTTGGTATTTAATCAACCCATTTGGCCTGGGCAATAGCTCCACCATCCTCTTGTACAAATAGTTAACAATGGAATGGGTGGCATTCAAGGAATTCATTTTCATGCACATACGTGTGCAGCTTCCAATAGAATCCACTTTTAAAGATATTACGTGCATGCTCCAATGTTTGCTGCCAGCAAATGACAATGAATGACTAAAATCTATAAGAGTTTCCAAAAAACAAATCTTACAAAAATCAAATCTTACAAAAAGAAATTATCTTACAACGCAAAGTGTAGGCAACTAGAAGTAGTTATAGTTAATATAGTATGTTCTTTTAGTTACTACAAATTAGATTAATTATCTCTCTCCATTTTTATATAAAGGATCAACATGAAAGAGATAAAGAAGTGTTAGTATATGATACTAGCTATACATAAGAGACACTAACTCTCTTACGGTGACGTGCTATTTGAGATCCAAACAGCGCCCAAGTTTTGATGTACAGACGGTCTAAGATGCTAGGGCACAAATAGGATTCATGTAATCCTTGGACTGTTGCACATGCTTTAAGTTCCAAGTGCTTGTCCAATGCTCTAAGTGAATGGAGAGGGTGTTAGAGGAATACATGGCACCAACAAAGAGGCAAATAATGGATATGGCAAAAGTTAAGTGAGAGAGTGGCATTGATACTCTTAACCTACAGTGTCGGATAGGCAGTGGCATTTACAATTCAGGATATATTTTCTATCCCTAAAATATCTATAGTTTTATAAGGTTAATGTGTTCCAAGAAAAAGAACGCACATGAAAGAAGAGCCAAATGACATTGGTGAAAAAAAAGACAGTTCTCACGTGCACTGTGTGTTACTCAAAGGTCATAATGTAGCAAGGAACACTACCACAAACTTCCCCAAATATGGACGAAATAAATCGTTCATCATTTTTTGGAATGTTGTTGGAACGTTCGTTAATCCAAAAGACAGCACTAAGAACTCATAATGGTCAAATATAGTACAAAATCTAGTCCTTTGGACATCTTCCAGTTTAATGTTTATCTACTCATACCATGTCTTGGGATCTATCTTAGTGAAGTATTTAGGCCCACTCAAGCAATCTAGAAGCTCACCCATCCTGGATAACAAATATTTATTCTTCTTAATAGTCGCTTTTTTCAACCCCTTGTAATCCACACGCATCTAGAAACCTCCATCCATCTTGACTTTCAGAAAAATAGGACCATGGTGACTTATTGGGTTTTATATGTCCCATTCTCATATAGTTTTCTATTTGATTTGAAGTCTCCACTTCCTCTTTCTGAGATAATCAATAAGGTTGTCTAGAGGTTGACTTCTTAGAATTAACTCTATCTTATCGTCTAATAATCTAGATGATAGTAAGGAATCTTCATTTGGAGGATGTTTTTTCCATTCCATCTATTACCAAGAATTTGCTTGGTGTGAATCAATTTCTAAGTAAAGGCCTCAAATTTGAGCTTGATTCGGAGGCTTGTATGATCAAAAGGCAGGATATCTTGATTGCAAAAGGTAAACGACAAGGGAAGTTGTTCAAACTAGATGCGTGTGTTATTACAAAGCAAGTTGGATGTGTTGCAAGAGAGCAAATACCTATTCAAGAGGTTTGGCATAAAAGGATGGGACACCTCAACTTCAAGTCATTGGAGGTAATGGCTAGAAAGCAAGTTGTGATAGGTCTTCCAAGTTCCTTAGAAAGTATCAATCATGTTGTGAGTCTTGTTCTTTGTCAAACTCACATAAACTACCTAATACTAGATCTACATCTAGATATTTCTAATGTGGTGTGTGCACATATGCATCACATCCAAAAATTCTTGCATTTGAAAGGTCTAGCTTCCTACCAATCCATATTTCATATGGAGTTTTACCCTTCACTGATGTCCTCAATGTCCGATTTTGTAGGTAATTCGAGATGGCAACCACTGGTTTTCAAAATTCCTTGGGTAATCCTAATTGGATCATTAAACAATGAGTTGTATCCAACAATGTTTTGTTCTTCCTTTGTGCAACATTGTTGTGTTGTGGTGTGTAAGAAGTGGTCTACTATCTAGCAATACATTCCTTTTTGCAGTATCTTTCAATTCCTTACCGATATATTCATCAACGTTGTTAGACCACAATACCTTTTCCTTCTTTCCTAGTTGTCTCTCCACATAAGCCTTGAAGTACTTGAACTTTGCAAAGACATTTGACTTTAATTTTAAAAAATAAATTACACTCATATGGCTGTAGTCCTCTATGAAAGTCACAAAATATCTTGATCTAGATATTGAATTCACTACCATAGGCCCACACAAGTCTAAGTGTATTAGCTCCAGTGGTTCCTTGGTTCTTGGTCCATATCTGGCAATGGCCACATGACTCTGATTTCCCAGAGCACACATTTGGCAAAATCCTAGGTGGGTATCACTCACCTTCACTCCAGTTCCTTGACTGCGACTTTGGTCATATGATATGGCATTCTTGTGCTAAGATGACCCATTCTTTTATGTCATAGCTCTGATTCACTACTACTTATAATGGTAGCTAATACACTATCGACTCCCTCTAAAATTGTCTCTTGGTATAGGTTCCATATTCTGAGTGTTGCCATAATGATCTTGTTTGATCTGTCATCTTGTATCCTGCATACATTTTGATCAAAATATATTTTCATGCCTATATTTTTTCATCTTGGCAATAGAAAATAGATCTTTTCTCAGAGATGGCACAAACAGTACTCCTTCTAGAACCTTGCATCCACTTGGTGTTATTAACTGGATAAGTCTAGTGTCTTCCACCATATGTTGGTTGTTGTCACCAAGCATCACAGATATTGATGTGTTGTAGGGCTAAAAACTCTTCGGAATATTTCTCATGCATGTCACAAGCACAGTAGATCAAGAATCATCAATGGTTATCTTGGAGGTACTATTGTGCTTGAGGTACATGCCATCACCTTCTTCTTCTATTAGCATAAAGTTGCATGGGTGGTTGTCTTGTTGTGAAGGTGATTCTTCAACATGTAAGCCCTTGGATTTTTGTCCTTGCAACTGGCTCTTGGATTATGCCTATATTCATTAGCATAATGTCATGTCTTCTAACAATAGAAGAATATGACTTCTTATTTGTTTTTCTTCTTGAAGTGATTGGCATCTTTGCCTTCAAATTGGGTTTTGTTTATAGAGAAATCTGCCATGTGTGAAAAGTATTTACAGTTGGTGTGTGTGGTCAGGCCAGGAATTGAACCTAGGACCTCCCATATTTCGGTGGGGTGCTCTATGGAGTATTCTACTATCGAAGTGGTTCAACTGAAAAATCAATCTTTAATCTTCATACACTCTATTGTCCAGTTATGCATGTTTATATGTGTTCTATAGAGGCTGCAAAAATACCCAATTTGTACCACTGAGATTTGTTTTGTGTTAATTTAAACAACCTGGATTAGAATCCTTGCCATTGTAATTACCCAATCAAAGATCAGGGGAAAGGTCTTTCCCAGGAATAAAAAGACACTTCACCCAACTTCTGTCTTAAATAAGAGGAGGAGACTCTGCCAAAATTAGATTAGAACGTTCTTGCACTCTAATCTCTCTCTCTCTCTCTCTCTCTCTCTCTCTCTCTCTCTCTCTCTCTCTCTCTCTCTCTCTCTCTCTCTCTCTCTCTCTCTCTCTCTCTCTCTCTCTCTCTCTCTCTCTCTCTCTCTCTCTCTCTCTCTCTCTCTCTCTCGCTCTATATATATCTTCTTTGTATTTGATGCTCGTGTCTATATGTGCAGGGACAGGTGAAAGTTGCCTCCACCATCTCTTGCTTGTTGCTTGTGGCTAATTAAGTGTGGTTAGATTAGGAGGAGGATAGTTTCTGCGAGCTAACTTCACAAGGGAAGCACTATTCCATTGGGAACGAATCTACGCAATACAGGTGAATTAGGCCGCTACAAATTCTTAACTCTGTAAGTTTAAATCACGAACAAGCAATGAAAAATTAGATCATAAGTGAATTTAAGGACGTTTTTCTATCAGAGTTATCTCATGGTTTACTGTCATCTAGATTAGTAGATGATAAGATAGAGTTAATTCTAGGAAGTCAACCTATCTCTAGGTAACCTTATTGGTTATCTCAAAAAGGGGAAGTGGAGACTTCAGAGTGAAATAGAAAACTATATGAGGATGTGACATATCAAACCCAATAAGTCACCATGGTCCTATTTTTCTGAAAGTCAAGATGGATGGAGGTTTCTAGATGTGCGTGGATTACAAGGGGTTGAACAACATGACTATTAAGAAGAATAAATATTTGTTATCTAGGACGGATGACCTCATAGATTGCTTAGGTGGGGCTAAATACTTCACTAAGATAGATCCCAAGACATGGTACGATTAGATAAATATTAAATTGGAAGATGTCCAAAGGACTAGATTTTGTACTATATTTGACCATTATGAGTTCTTAGTGCTATCTTTTGGATTAACGAACGCTCCAACAACATTTCAGAAAATGATGAACGATATATTTTGTCCATATTTGGGGAGGTTTGTGGTAGTGTTCATAGATAATATTCTCGCTATACTACGTCCTTTGAGGAACACATAGTGCATGTGAGAACTATCTTTTTTTTCACCAATGTCATTTGGCTCTTCTTTCATGTGCGTTCTTTTTCTTGGAACACATTAACCTCATAAAACTATAGATAATTTAGGGCTAGAAAATATATCCTGAATTGTAAATGCCACTGCCTATCCAACACTGCAGGTTATGAGTATCAATGACACTCTCTCACCTAACTTTTGCCATATCCATTATTTGCCTTTTTGTTGGTGTCATGTATTCCTCTAACACCCTCTCCATTAACTTAGAGCATTGGACAAGCACTTGGAACTTAAAGCCTGTGCAACACTCCAAGGATTACGTGAATCCTATTTGTGCCCTAGCATCTTAGACCGTCTATACATCAAAACTTGGGCACTGTTTGGACCTCAAATAGCGCATCACCGCAAGAGAGTTAGTCTCTCTTATGAATAGCTAGTATCATATACTAACACTTCTTTATCTCTTTCATGTTGATCCTTTATATAAAAATGGAGAGAGAGAATTAATCTAATATGTAGTAACTAAAAGAACATATTATATTAACTATAACTACTTCTAGTTGCTTGTCATTGTCTACTTTGTTTTGTACGATAATTTCTTTTTGTAAGATTTGTTTTTTGGAAACTCTTATAGATTTTAGTCATTCATTGTCATTTGCTGGCAGAAAACATTGGAGCGTGCACGTAATATCTTTAAAAGTGGATTCTACTGGAAGTTGCACACCTATGTGCATGAAAATGAATTCCCATTCCATTGTTAACTGTACAAGAGGATGGTGGAGCTATTGCCCAGGCCAAATGAGTTGATTAAATACCAACATGGAGATTGTTGATGCAAAGGTTAAATGATCTTTTCACATTTTTTATTTACATGATGGCATGCAATTTAAAATTATATTGAATTACAATTTAACAATTTTTTGTTGTAATCTTTAAGACTTCGCAACAAGAGGATGCTTTCAGCTGCAGATGGTTTTCCATCTAGAATGTCAAATCATTCTTGGATTAGTATATGATGCAAACTTCAAATGCTGATAGACCTGAGGTAAATTTCTCAACTTCTAGTATCCAGATGATATTATGTTTGTGTAATTATAAGTTATCAGACATTGGCTAATACATACACTCAATGTTTTAAATTGCAGTTCCAATGCCCTGAAGTATCAACAAATACTATTATCAGTTCCAACATGGAATGCTGAAAATCCTACTATCGTCTGCAAGGTCCTACAAGCATGAAGATGTCGCAGATGAGGTTGCCCCAAAGGTGGATAGTGAAGTTGCAGTGCTTGATGATCTGCCTCAAGCAATATATGATTGGAATGTAAATATCGAAATATAAATTCCGACACTTGATGTAAATTACAAATATATAGAAAGATATCATCACATGATGATGCATAGAACAGATAGGCAGCAAAAAGTGGGCTATTATTGAAAGCCACGAATATTTTATTTCAATTTTGACAACAATGTACATTTTCTAAAATATTTAATACTATATGTTCGATGAAATCTTGAAGTCATTTGAGATAGTTTTATATTGCTTTTGTTGTACATTGTTGCACGTCTACCATCCCAATGTTTATGCGGTTTTGACAATTTCTATGCTTCTATTGAAATCCTTGCACTGTATATGATTTTCTTGTCTTGGTCTTACATGTACATCAAAGAGACTTGTTAAAAAATACCAACATTGAGATTACTGTAAATGCAATCGCTAAATACTGAAAACACTGAAGTAAGTTCAGATAAAGTCTTTGAAAGTCGTTTCAAATGTGTAGTAAAGAAAACACACATACACCTACCAATCTCTCATTGACTCGAAAACAAAAGTGTTTCGGAATATCATATTGCAAGCTTTGATCGAATTTGATCAAGTGTCCAATTTTCCTCCACCTCAATTGTTGTAATAGTAGAATCATTTTGCTTCACTTGGATTTCTATTTGATCTTGATGATTCACTGTAAAATCCCGATCCAATGCTTTCCATTCGTTGCCAACTTTCGACGATCTTCTATAATAAAATGTTAAAGAAAGCATTTGTTTTTCTATAAGATATCAAAATTTCATTGATGATCTATTAACCATGCTTTCGATATTGCCATTACTCTTTTTATCTCATTGATCATCTAGGAGGCTTAATAACATATTGTTTGTTAAATCACTACAAACAAACATTGTTGCTGTTCTACGAATATTACATTCAACAAAAAAATCTGCAAACATTGCAAAAGGCAGAAACTAGTGCAATCTATTGTTTTTTGAACCTATACTACATTTCATACAATTTTGAATGTCAACATTTTAATAAAAAGAGAAGCGCCCTCTTTGAGTCACTCTTATTGAATTTATGGTTTTGTCTCACATAAGTAGATGTATTCCTGAATGCTTTTAAATAAAGTTGTGATAATGTTTTTGAACATGTGGTGCTTGTAATTGCTTTTGTACTTGTTGTGATGAATACAATGTATTATCTCCATTTGGATATTTCTATTTGATTTATACTTATATTGATAAGAGGTGTGAGAGGATCATTAAAGATTACAAGGCAAATTTGTAATTGTGGATGGGTGGAACTTTGTATCCTCAAGATCCTAAACTCTGCAATACTCTAGCTTTTGCTCAATTACTGAATTAGTTGTATGGTGTGCCATAACTATAATGATTTATTAGGATATTTTCAAAGGTTGCAAAGTACAAAAATCCATTTTCAATATAAAAAAATGCAATTTCAAAGAATTATCTTAAACACATATCTTCGTATTGTCATGAGAAAGGTTGAAGTTGGCAAAAGACATTGTAGGAGAATGTAGATCTTTGAATGAATCATGAATTATTACATAACATCATAACATATTCTCATATTGCATTTATCCATTCTAAGAATCTACAATTATTGGAAAAATTGAAATTATTTTCAAAGAAAATAGAAAACAATAAAGAAAAGCAACAAACTTGCAAGTATATGCATAATCTTTCAAAGGAGTTTATTAAATACAAACATTCATGCATTCCAATAAGCTCTTGAGCATTTTTCTTTAATTTTGAGATGGTTTTAAATTATCTCTTATCTATTTGATTTTCTTGCAGATTTGCATTGGTGGCACATCAAAAGATAAAAGACAATGTTTCAATTGAAAAAAATTTAGGGTTTATTTTGATAGGTAAAACAATTAAATTGATGTTAATCAACAGTCAAAGTAGTTGCATTAAATTGAATATTGTAGAGGCATTGTTGGTGGTCACAAAGAAAGTTTAGACACAAAACTACAGTCTAAGGAGCTTGTGATTTTACTAAAATAAGCATAAAAGCATATGTTACAATATTTTATGCTTGTTGAAGAAATCTTTAACCAAGTTCACATCAAGAAAATACCTATTCATGATCATTTCATTCAAAATAGGAGAGAAATATCTTAGACACAGGAATGCATAAGATTATAGGTGTTTCATGTGAAAGATTCAACTAGTTTCATCACATTTTCCAATATTTCCATATTTGGCATATTGAGGCCAAAACTTGTTCTAGACTTAGAGGTTGACTTTTCAAAGTTCATTAGTCTAAATTTCATTTGAATGAACACTTTTTGAAAGTTTGGGAAAGATAGAATGCGATTTTGAGTAGATTCAATTTGAATAAGTTGGGTACATTGAATCTAGGCCCAAAATTAGTAGGGTTAGCATTTTGGTGGGAAAGCCAAGTGGCCAAATAGGGTTTAGACTTGCTATAAAAGGATGTAACTCATTGAGAGAGTCATCTTCTCTCTTCGCTATCTCATTTCATGCTTATACATGGTTCTCTTGGGTTCTACTATCCATTGTTGCACTATCTTGGTGATTGCTTGCAATTCTATGTGTAGAATGATCTATATTTGTTATTTTTGGATCCACACGTGTGAAATACAGTAGATTGCTGGTTTTGTACGGACAACAACAGTACATAATCATTTCATTCAAGTTTGATCAAGTTCTATTAGTGTTTGCATCTCAAATTGTGTGTAGATGCTGATTTTTCTACATTGGTGAGATTGGTAGTGTATTTCTCTTTCTAACCAAAGATCATTCAAGTAGATTGGATCTTAAGGATCTGAAATCTTTCACATGATATCAGAGCTTGTGTTTCAGGTTATGAAGGAGGAAATCAGATCTATCAATGATCTGGTGAAGATATCAAGTCTAGAGCATGCTAGAGAGGATTCTACACCAAAATCGGATTTTTTGCTTTTGTAGATTGGATCTTTTGTAGATCAAAACACTAAATAGGTCAATATACTTGTTCAATTCCAATTTTTGAATTCCCACACTGGATTTGGCCGATTTTTGGATCATTGGTTCAGCCTAAGTGGTGGCTTATAGATTGCATATCAAATTTTCAGCATTTGCATGTAGATTTGGAATAGTCAATTTTTTGTGATTTTGTCAAAACCCTAATTTTGATTGGATATCTAGATAGTGAGGTTTATGGACCTCATTTGAGTGTGTTTCAATTTTAGAAAGTGGCAAAAGTCATTAGATTGAGGATAGATCATAGGTTGATAAAGATTCCATGATTCTATGTGTTGATTTGCTTGGATAAGTGCTAGAAGAGAATTTGTGAGATAGTTTCAAATCTTAGTGATTTCTTTTGAAAGCATTTGTTGTTTTTTTTTAAAGGAGTGCTTTGTGCATTGAAGCAGGTTAAAAGAGAAGATCAGGTCGTTGCTACATGGCAACCTCAATTGGAGTCATGTTGGAAGCCAATGATAGGCCTACCTGAAGTAACTATTCATTGTGGAAAGTGAGGATGGAGTCACTTCTTGAGATGAATGATGTTTTGGGTATTATTGTAGGCTTGGACGAGAGACCAGCAACACAACAAGATCAATTGAGGTATGACAAGAGGGCCAAGAAGGCTCTACACATGATAAAGATGAATGTTACCAATGAACTTCTCAAGGAAGTTGGTAAGTGCACATCATCTTTGGAAGCTTGGAATTCATTGAAGAAGCTTTATGAATCCAAGTCTACTTCTAGAGTGTTGACTTTAAGAAGACAAATATTTTCTTGTTTGCAAAAGAATGAAGAAAGTCCAAGTACTTTTGTTTTGAGAATGAAAGCATTGAATGATGAGTTAGCTTGCATAGATGAAAGCATTAAGGAAGGAGAGCTTATTCAAGTGATTCTTAATGGCTTGTTGGATGCTCATGCTAACATTGTTCAAAGTATTTCTATTCAAAATACTTTGCCAAGTTTGATGGATCTTCAAGAGATTTCGATCAATGAGGAATATAGGCTTCAAGCAAGAGGTGGATCTACATCGACACTTCAAGAGGATGCTATGTTCACAAAGGGCAAATTCAAGGGCAAAACCAAAAGCAAGTGGTCTAAAGGGCAAGATCAAATGGATGCTTATTCAAGTGGCAAAAAGAAGGATAGATCAAAGCTCAAGTGCTTCTATTGTGGCATCAAAGGACACTTTGCAAGTGAGTGCTACAAGAAGAAGAGAGATCAAGGAGACAAGCAAGGTAATCTTACTCTTCATGAGGATGGTTTGGATGTGCAAGATGCAAATGATGATGCTTTTGTGATGTCTTCATGTATGCTTGCTAATGATGGAGATCTAGATCCTTGGTGGATTGATGGTGGAGCAAGTTCACACATGACCTTTCACAAAGAGTACTTCACTTCTTTGTTGGCATATGGAGATGACAAGAGGGTGATCTACGCGGCCAATGATAGTGAGTGTGCAATCAAAGGGATTGGCACAATTCCTATTTCTCTCTCTACAATCAGGAATGTTCATTTGGAGGATGTCTTGTTTATTCCATCTATTACCAAGAATTTGCTTAGTGTGAGTCAAATGCTAAGTAAGGGCCTCATGGTGGAGTTTGATGGAGATTCTTGTTTGATCAAAAGGAAGGATGTCTTGATTGGAAAAGGTAAAAGTCAAGGGAAGTTGTTCAAACTTGATGCTTGTGTTATTGCTAACCGAGTTCGATGTGTTGCAAGGGAGCAGATTTCTATTTAAGAGGTTTGGCACAAAAGGATGGGACACCTCAACTTCAAGTCATTGGAGGTAATGGCAAGGAAGAAGGTTGTGATTGGTCTTCCAAGTTCCTTAAGTAATGACAAGCATGTTTGTGAGTCTTGTGCTTTGTCTAAGTCACATAGACTACCTTATACTAGATCTATTTCTAGATCTACAAATCCTTTTCAACTTGTACATTTGGATATTTATGGATTTACTACAATTAGCAATAGTGGTTTATGAGGGGAACATTCCAAAGGTGTCTTCAAGCATGATTTATGGTAAAGTAGATGGATCTAACATTCTTGATGTTGATGAGAAGGATCCTACTTTGGATGGTGGTGATGATGGACCTTCATCAAGTCAAAAGCCAAGGAGAACATCAAGAGAAAGACAAGTACCTTCAAGGCTCACATATGATCAAAAGGGTAAGCAAGTAGTTTCTGGAAATTATGTTGCTTTCCTAACCTCTTTGGATGAGCCTACAAGTGTAGATCAAGCAAGGAAAGAAGAGGAGTGGATCCAAGCAATGGATCTCGAGTATCAAGCTCTTATGAAGAATGGAACATGGAGATTGGTGGAGTTGCCTAAGGACAAGAAAGCTATTGGATGCAAATGGATCTTCAAGGTGAAGAAAAACCAAGATGGATCTATCAACAAGTACAAGGCAAGGTTAGTGGCAAAAGGATATGCTCAACAACAAGGAATTGACTATGATGAGACCTTTGCACCCGTGGCAAAGATGGTAAGCATTCGAATCATCATTTCACTTGCTACACTTTATGGATGGGATCTATGGCAAATGGACATTTCAAATGCATTCTTGAATGGTGATCTTGAGGAGGAAGTATACATGGAGCAACCCGAGAGCTACATTTCATCAACAAAGCCAAATCATGTGTGTCTTCTACAAAAGAGTTTGTATGGCCTTAAGCAAGCACCAAGGAGTTGGTATGCTAAGCTTAACACTTTTTTACTCTCTCAAGGCTTTTTTATGAGTGAGTATGATCATTCCCTTTATTATAGGTTTGCTGGAAATGATGTTACCATCTTGCTAATCTATGTGGATGATATCATCTTGAGTGGTGGAGACAATCAAGATGTGGAGGATATCAAGAATGCTCTTAAGAAGGAGTTTGAGGTGCATGATCTTGGTAATTTGCATTACATTTTAGGAATAGAAGTCATTAGATCTTCTCAATCTACTTTCATTTGTCAAGAGAACTATGCTAATTCTATTCTAGAAAGATTTCATATGGTAGATGCAAAAGCAATTGATACACCTATGGAGTCTCATGTAAAGCTAACTATAAGAGGTAATGAAAGATCCTTCGAGGACATTACTCTCTATAGAAAGCTAGTTAGTTCACTCATCTATCTAACCATTACTAGACCTGATCTAAGCTATTGTGTTGGAAGATTGAGTCAATTCATGTAAGATAGTCAATCAACAAGTCAGAAATTATTAAAGGGAAAGAAATAGAGAGGGTTCAATATAACATACATGAATGACACATTGGACAATCAGTCATTAGGTCGTTGATTTGGAAATATGAAAATGCATATTTGATGTCTCCCATGGAGCTACATCCAAACATCTTTGTTTTTCCGCATGAAAAATGCAAAAGATATCACTAGAAATATTGGAATAACAAGAGAAAATGTGATCCAAACTGGAATTGTTCTACCAACTCCTTTGAAAATTCTACATATTTGCATTCTCTCTCTTCATGTCAAGGTAAGGATAATGGAGAAGCTTGTATATCTTCAAAAATCATCTCCTTGGAATACTAAGTCAACATCATCCTGAAATCCACATTTCTATAGATTAGAGAATATGCTATCTAAAGCAGACCTTCACAAAGAAAGATGATAAGCTTTCTTGGAGAATTAGGCAATTTGTCATTTGAGCCAAGCATTGGAGGACTAAAGGCTCGTTGATTTTTATCAAATCATTCAAGTAAAACATCTAATATTTAGTACTCAATTTGGAGGAATATTATAGAAGCCACACGGGATCTTGCATATAATGCACAATGAGAATTGCTTATAAGAAGAATCTTAGTTCCACTAGTAACCTAAAAGTTTAAGTACATATCATCTTTTTACCAAAAAAAAATATTTTATTTGTTTTAACAAATTTATGTCTAGCTGAATAATGGATAATACCTTGATGGCCATGATCATGGTTTCTTGGATTGGACTAAAATTGGAATGAGCAATGCATATCTCATCATCTTTGAAATGCCTAAGGTAATGGCCAAAACCAATGTCCCTAAAAACAGCTCAAGTACTGTCGAATGCCTCTTCTATGAGCAAACATTGCACATGACAAAAGATGAAATTTCATCTTTATGATATTTAGAAAATTCATATAAATCCGATAAAGTATTATATAAACTATCATTAACAATACTTTGGTAATAAAAAAAAACACTTTGAAATTAAGATCACTTGATTCTTCAAACAAGAGTAAGACACTCCAATAAATGTAGCCTCAAGTCATTCCAAGTCTAGATTCCACATAAAAAAATGACTATATATGCGTGAAAACAATGCTACTTATAAATTGAGGTGTAGGCTTCAACTTGGAATTCAAATAATCTAAAAACATATAAAGCCTAATTGATATTGAAGAATCTACACTTGATAAAGGTTACAAAAAGTGAAGTTGCAACTATTAAAAACTAGACACTGCACATGCTTAGAGCCAATATATAAGGTCTTAAACACTTCAATGTGCATGAGGTGGTTCAATATGAAAATCTACGGTGTAGCGAAGTAGTATTCAGAGAAAAAATCATTAAAAAAAATAAAATGGCCACATGAAAAGTCTGATAAGTTTAGATCAAAACTCTCTACTACTTAAAGTTTGTTAATTTTGATGAGTGAATAAAAAGTAGATTCTACTTTTAGAGAGAGAGTTAAAATAAAAAAAGAACTATTGTGCTACTGTACTATGGGTTCGATCAGTAGATTAGGACGAGTTGGCCTTGCCACGAGGCAAGTCCACGAGACACATGGCAATCTCGACCATGCATGGATTGACAAAACAAAAGCTATATGTACAATGTATTTTGTTTTTGAGAAATACAGTTGCTATATGAACTTGGTGTGGGAGAGTGCTTTCTAGGTGTGTTATTATGTATCATGATTTGTAATTATGTTTTAACCAGATTTTAACTATATTTGTATTCAAAGTCTAATTCTAAATTTTAAATTGAGTTGAAGAAAGTGTGAAACATATCAATTAGTTTAGTTTAGTCATGTTGAGGTTATTTGGCAAATTTGAGGCCAATATACATTTTTATCCTAGATATAGACTTTATTAAGTAGATAAGGCCCAAGAATGGTGGATTTACTATTTTTGAGAACTTAGGCAAGTTGATAAAGTCAAATTTGGACCTACTCTAATTAATTAGTAGAGATGCATTGAATCTAGTCATATTAGATCTAGGGTTTGGAAGAGATCTAGAAACTTCCATAAGCAGATAAGCTTGTGTAAGAGCATCCAAATTGGAAAAGAGGCTATTATAATTAGGATACAAGCATGGGAGAAATTCATCTCTCTCATTCTTCTCTCATTCATTCTTATAGAAGATATCTCTTTGGGTTTCTACAATGTTTGGAGAAAGTGCTTCTACAATGTTGCAAATTTCCAATATCATTGGACCTAGAAAAATGCCAGTTTTGTGTCACATATGGTCTTATCTTTGGCCACATTGTATCTAGACACAAGAATGCCACTGATCTGTCTCAGATGTGTATTATCATGGATCTTCTACCCCTTGGAACAATTTGTGAAGCTTATGTTTTTATGGGGCATGCCAATTACTACAGGATCTTCATTATGTTATTTTCAGATTTGGCACGTCCTATCTACAAGAATTGATCCACATTGGACGAAGAAAGCACTTATATCTGCACCAATCTTACGGCACTCCCAATTGGCCAATTTACTTATGCATCAAAGTATGCTATAGGAGCCATCTTGACCCAGCCAAGATTTTTCTATTCGCTTCGTCAATTGACAACTCAACGATGCTCAAATTAATTATTCAATGACCGAGTCAGGGCCTTGACAATGATATTTGCGATCAAGAAGTTTTGCCATTATCTCATGGCAATACACTTTATATTCTATACTAATCATCAACCTTTGCTCTACCTAATCAACAAAACCTGCAACACACGGAGAATCACTAGATGGCTACTCTTGTTGCTGGAGTTCGATTTCTATATATTGGTACGCAAAGCAAAATTATATGGCGGATCACGTATCATGAATCAAATCAATGCAAAAGGATTCCCAGACTGATGATGAGTTAACCGGATGCTGTTTTATTTTACGTGGATGTTGTTCCAGATTGGGCCGCAGACATAGTCGAGTATTTGATGAACGACCAACCTAATTGGTCACTATCCAAGGCGCAACAACGGAAGCTTGTACCTAAAGCTTGACCATACCAACTGATTGCAGGCCAACTGTATCAAAGAGGGGCAGATAATATCATTCGACAATGTATCTTGCCTTCCTCATAATACAAGTAAATCATGTCCCTCTCGCATGAAGCAATGGGAGGCGGTGGAGACTTTGCATCAAAAGTTACACTACGTAAGATTCTACAATCCTGGTGGCCAACAATGCATAAGGATACTAAAGTGTATATCAACTAATGTGATGCATGTCAGAGGGTACATAGACCAACAAAGGCGAACTATGAGCCGTTACATTCTGTATTGGCTCAAGCGCCATTTAAAAATGGGGACTCAATTATACTGGCCCTATTCACCCAGCTGCTTGCAGTACCCAAGCCCGATATATTATGGTGACTACGGATTATCCCCAAGTGAGTTGAAGCCAAAGTAGTGCGTGTAGAAGAGGCTAGGTCCACTGCGAAGTTCCTATACAAAAATATCAGTGTGCACTTGAGATGCCCAGTGGAGATAGTGAGCAATTGAGGAACTTTGTCAATGATACTATTAGGGTCCTATTAGAAGAGTTCTTCATGATCCTTATTTTTAGCACACCTTATTACCCAAGAGGCCATGGCCAAGCCAAATCTTCTAATAAAATTCTGTGCGACATTTTGACAAAGAACTTGGAAGCAAGCAGATCAGATTAGGAGCACAAGCTACATGCTGCTCTATCGGCTTTCAGAACTGCATACAAAGGAAGCACCGAACAAACACCATTCCAACTGGTGTATGGCCAAGATACAGTCATGCCGATGGAATTTCTCGTTCCATCTCTTCATATTGCCAGAGTACAACGATTAGATCATACAAAATCACTCCACCTTCATCATGAAGTGCTACACAAGTTGTGTGAAACATGCTTGTTAGCGGTCCATGCCCTTGTTGTAGAAAAAAAATGATGCAAGACTTGGCATGATCATTGTCTTCCAAAAAATATCTCAAGAAAGGAGATTTGGTCCTCATGTACAAGACAAACGCGATCAAAGAAAAATTAAAGCTCACTGGTGAAGGCCCTTATCACATCACTGACATTCTATTGCAAGGGGCATTGACTTTAGAGACAATGGATGGGACATCGTTTCCTACGCCCATCACAGGTAGCCAATTATGCAAGTACTGGTTGCCACCAGGTTTTACATAAGCGATCTATATCCATGCTTTTCTTGAAGCACCTCATCACCAGCAATAAACGTGTCGACAATCTTTTACTACAGCAAATGCAAGCAAGTGTCATGGACCATCACCTATTTAGGTGGGGGATACTGTTGAGCACTTAGTGAGTCCCACCACTAAACTATTGTTGGACAAGCTTACTAAGTGGGGCTCACCATAGTACATTGTACAGTAGAGTAATAAGTGCGAGGGTGCTAGCTTCCTATGTGTATAAACCCACCCAATGAGGATGCAAATTAGTTCTGTAGAACTTGTAGAAGTAGGAATAAGCGACTAGGGGCTTAGAACTCTAAGATGACATTAGAGGCCCTAAGTCAAGTTGTTAATAAAAATGCTAAAAGGGCTCAAATCACATGAAACATGTGAGTGCTTTGTGCTTTCTTAGTACCATTAGATTTGTTGAGAGGGATGGGTGTAAGTTGCCTCCACCATCTCTTGCTTGTTGCTTGTGGCTAATTAGGTGTGGTTAGATTAGCAGAAGGACAGTTTTTGCAAGCTAACTTCGCAAGGGAAGCACTATTCCCTTGGGAATGAATCTACGCACGATAGGTGACTTAGGCCGCTACAAATTCTTAACACTGTAAGTATAAATTACGAACAAGCAATGAAAAATCAAATCATAATGAATTTAAGGATGTTTTGCCATCAAAGTTATCTCATGGTTTACTGCCATCTAGATTAGTAGACCATAAGATAGAGTTATTTTTAGGAGGTCAACGTATCTCTAGACAACCTTAATGGTTATCTCCGAAAGATGAAGTAGAGATTTTAAATCAAATAGAAAACTATATGATGATGGGACATATCAAACCCAATGAGTCACCATGCTCCTATTCTTCTGAAAGTGAAGAATGATGGAGGTTTCTGGATGTGCGTGGATTACAACTCATTGAACAAAGTGACTATTAAGAAGAATAAATATTTGTTATCCAGGATGGATGACCACCTAGATTGCTTAGGTGGGGCTAAATACTTCACTAAGATAGATCTCAAGACATTAAACATGAAGATGTCCAAAGGACTGGATGTCGTACTAGATTTGACCATTATGAGTTTTCAGTGTTGTCTTTTGGACCAGCAACATTTCAGAAACTAATGAACGATTTATTTATTCCATATTTGGGGAAGTTTGTTGTGCCCACTTAACAAGGAGGTGACAACTTTTAGAGGGAGTAGTGTACAATAAAGGTAACAGCTTCGCCCATATCTCGACACTCGACTCTCTTGCATGTTCATGTTCAAGACATCCACGTAATGGATGCCTCTTGCTTATTCTGTCCATTTTTTGGACAGCATAAAAAGCAGAATGTGCCACTGATATTTTTGCAACATCCAAGTGGCATGTTGCATGGCATAATTTCAAGTGTTATTCCATTTCATAATGCCTATTCTCTTGTGTAATTGTCATGTGAATTAAAAAAAAAAGACAGCTCAAGTGCTAATATGTTTCATAATATTTATGCGAATAAAAGCATAGGTACCCATTACTCAATGGAAGGTGCTCGGGCATAGGACATTCTGCCGAATTTGAATTTTCAAAAAACTTAGGGTCGGCCCTCCATTAGTCACCTAAAAATTCTAAAAATCTTTCATGGGCAAAATGTCCTCTCTAGTACCCTAATACATTGTAATTCATGCGCTATAATACATTGTAGTCAGCACTACTTAGTAGGAGCAGAAGCTCGTTTACAGAAACGAGCTCTTATTAGCTAAGGAGTGAACAAGAGCTGCTTTTTGTGCTCTGATAATTGAGCGACTAGGTCTAGCACTGGATACTTCAATGGAAGAATTGGCAGCAGTAAAGAGACAAAAGATCGCAATGGTGAGAGCCAGAATAATGGAAGAATTGGCAGCAGCAAAGAGACAAAAGATCGAAATGGTGAGAGCCAGAATAATGGCAGCAGCAAAGAGACAAAGGATCGAAATGGCGAGAGCCATTCTTGAAGCAAAAGAAGCTTGCTTTGATTTTTCCCAGGACAATGATGCCTGTGCTGTGAACTCGGTGATCTCGATCAGAAGAGATAAGCTTCGCTGTGAGTTTGATTTTGCGGAAAATATTCAAGCTACATAGATTTCAGTCGCTACTAGTTTAATTCTTCAGGATGTATATTTTATTCTAACCTATATGGATAGCCCTAGTTGCAAGATTGATTGTTCAGAATGTTTATATTATCTCAATTATTACGTAGCATACTTGGTCTTATCCTGTCCCTCACATGAGATACAATATGCAGGTTGCGCAGAACAAGACAGACGCAATGCTATCTATCGCAAGAGCTTGGAGCTGGGTAGTCTTACTCGGAAGGCGGAGGACCAGGAGATGGCCCTAAGGGAGACCTCCAGGTTCTCCCAATTGGACGTAATACAAGACTATGATTTCTAGTTTGCACGTTCCTTGGCTCATTTGACCAAAAGAGCATCATCTCCTTGGAGTGAACATCTTGGAGATGGGTTGCGTTCAAGGTTGCATGTTCTACATCCAATCATTACAGGTGGATGATCGGAACAGGAGAAAGGAAAGAGCCGTTCAGAAAACTTTGTTGGTGATGATATTTGGGAAAGGGAAACAGATATGGATTCCGAGACAGTAATGGGCTGGACCCATATAAGTCATTCGGTACTCTGTGCTAGCATGCATTTCATATCCTTCAATAAATTCACATTGTTACTAAATAGTAATGTATCATCGACATAATGAGAGATGATAATGAAGGAAATAGAAACATACTTGAAATAAACATTCGAGTCTGCCGAGTTTGGAATAAAACCATTCTTGATTAGAAGTGCATTGATCTTCTAAAACATGGCTCTTGGTGACTGTTTTAAACCATAGAGAGCCTTGTGAATTTAGCACACTAGGCGCTCCTTACCCTTCAGCTCGTATCCCTCTGGTTGCAATATATAGATTTCCTCTTCGATAGTCTCGTTGACGAAGGCAGTTTGGACATCCATTACTCTCAAAACATAACTAGATGCACTCTCATCACTCTTTTGGCTACTTTGAAAGATTTGATTCCTTAGAGTGAGAAGCCTAGAGGTATTCTTAGCCTCATAGATACTCAAATGATGAACAGTAAATGTTGCTACACACTCTCAATAGGATCCAATAATAGAGTACTATCTCCTCCTATGAAAGATCTTGCAACTATTTGTGAATTGATTCTCACTAGCTACACAAATCTATTTCACATCAAATGATGGAGTATGGGCAAATTTAGGATCAAACACTCTTAGCACGTGTGAAGTACTCTAAGAAACCAAATTTGACTCAAATACAATGATATTGCATGAAACAAAATGGCTACGATCTCAAAACAGTGCCTAGATCACATATAGATGAGATTGGCAAGCATACAACTGTGATTTTGGATCAACCAAGCAATCTCTTGACCAAACCAAATGTGTCCACCCAGGTCTAGGTGCCCTACCTAACCCTCTTCAAAAGCTTATAGCTTTTGATTGGCTCAACCAAATGGAATGCAATTGATTGCTTCAGAAACTAGACAAAAATAGCTTTAAAAGAAGCTATCAAGCAAGATAGATGGATCAAGCATGAGAGAGAACTTTCAAACCGAAATTGGATATTCCTCACACGTGTCTGAGCACCTGATTCCATATAGTACCAGGTCAGACCCAATCAATGTCCTTTTGATCTCTTTTGATCCAAAATTGAACAAGATAGCTAGGAAAATGGGCCTTGACAACTTCTAGCTCAAGGTTGATGAGTAGTTTTCACTTCAATGGATCAAAATGCACGGTAACCTTAGGTAGGCTCTGATACCATGTTGTTTTCACACGTGTGGATTGTCCACAACATGTACTTGTGATCTCCTAAGGTGTGTAGATGCACCAAGATCAAGACTAGATTGAGATTCAAGATCTATCTTTGATTCTATGGCAAAAACATACTACTACATGCATTCAATCACTTCCAACTCTCACTCACACGTGTGGGAAGTATTCAAAAAATAATCTAAGTAAAAACAAGCTGCTCTCCTCGGGTATAGAGAGAAAAAACATCATGAGCTCTTGGGTAGAGAGAGAAAGCTAGAAATCTAATAACTCACAAAATCCATGAAATCACCAAATCAATTAGATCCAAAATGAGGAGTTCAATGATAATAGTAGATCCACGAGCTACCACTATGCTTAACTATGATTGGACCATACTTTGTCACCTCTTGATCCTATTGGACCATTGATCCATGCACCTCTTAGTTCTATTGGACTATATTCAAGCACACCTCAATTTCCTATTGGACCTCACAAGGTTCCACCTCTAAATCCTATTAGACCTCTTGGAATTCATCAAACAAAAGCTTTACACTTGTCTACACTCTAATTGGCACATGTTTAGCCTCTTACTCTACTTTCTCTCAATAGTGGCATTACAAGTGGAAATGCATAATTTGCCATCTATGCCAAATTTATTCCTATCAACATCCTACACCTAGATGCTTGATGTAAAAAACATGAGACCCCTATATTTAACATAGATAATCTTTTTCAATTCTTCACACTCCTCCTAAAAAATTATCTATGAAGAATTGAGCATTGATCTTGATATAACTCCAAGATTAAATCTATGCTTGATGAAAGCACTTTTGCTCAAAGGCTTGGTGAGTAGATCGGCAATACAAGAGGACGAGTTGACATGTTCCAAATGGTTCAAAATGCACGGTAACCTTAGGTAGGCTCTGATACCATGTTGAATTTCACACGTGTGGATTGTCCACAACATGTACTTGTGATCTCCTAAGGTGTGTAGATGCACCAAGATCAAGACTAGATTGAGATTCAAGATCTATCTTTGATTCTATGGCAAAAACACACTACTACATGCATTCAATCACTTCCAACTCACACTCACACGTGTGGGAAGTATTCAAAAAATAATCTAAGTAAAAACAAGCTGCTCTCCTCGGGTATAGAGAAAAAAAACATCATGAGCTCTTGGGTAGAGAGAGAAAGCTAGAAATTTAATAACTCACAAAATCCATGAAATCACCAAATCAATTAGATCCAAAATGAGGAGTTCAATGATACTAGTAGATCCACGAGCTACCACTATGCTTAACTATGATTGGACCATACTTTGTCACCTCTTGATCCTATTGGACCATTGATCCATGCACCTCTTAGCTCTATTGGACTATATTCAAGCACACCTCAATTTCCTATTGGACCTCACAAGGTTCCACCTCTAAATCCTATTGGACCTCTTGGAATTCATCAAACAAAAGCTCTACACTTGTCTACACTCTAATTGGCACGTGTTTAGCCTCTTACTCTATTTTGTCTCAATAGTGGCATTACAAGTGGAAATGCATAATTTGCCATCTATGCCAAATTTATTCCTATCAACATCCTACACCTAGATGCTTGATGTAAAAAACATAAGACCACTATATCTAACATAGTTAATCTTTTCCAATTCTTCACACTCCTAAAAAATTATCTATGAAGATTGATCTTGATATAACTCCAAGATTAGATCTATGCTTGATGAAAGCACTTTTGCTCAAAGGCTTGGTAAGTAGATCGAAAATACAAGAGGACAAGTTGACATGCTCCAAATAGCTTTCTCCTCCAATAAGCTTTTCTCTCACAAAATGGTGTGCCACTTCTATGTGCTTGCTTCTTGCATGACATATGGGATTATTGGCAAGAGCTTGGGCCGAGATATTATCACACTTGATCACTGGTAGGTCATATTTCTTGACGCACTTTAGCTCCAATAATAATCTCTTGATCCAAAGCACCTCTTTGGTGGTTGTAGTGAGTGCTTTGTACTCGGCCTCACATGAAGAGAGAGATATAGTATCTTGCTTTTTGGAAAGCCAAGATATTAGATTGCCTCCAAGAAAGATAGTGTATGCACTAATAGACTTTTGATCCATCTTGTCACTTGCAAAGTCCGCATCCGAGTAGCCAACAATGGATAGATCATCACTTTTATAAAGTCGACCATAATCACAAGATGAAGATACATATCTTAGATTCCTCTTGGCCATCTTCCAATGATGGATCTTAGGATCTTGCATAAATTGACTCAATTTGTGCACACAAAAACTTAGATCGGGCCTAGTAATGGTAAGCCAAATCAAGGAGCCTACAAGACTCCTAAAAACTGTGATGTTCTCAAAGGATCTTTCATCACCTTTATTAGGATCTTTTACAATTTGCTCCATTGGAGTATCTATGCTCTTAGAATTTTCCATATGAAGTTTTTCAACATAGAGTGAGCATATCTAGATTGGCATATAGAAACATGATCTTCATAAAAATCAATCTCTAGGCCTAGGATGTAATGTATTTCTCCTAGATCTTGCATTTTAAACTCACATCCAAGTGCTAGCTTAGCTTCATCAACTAGCTTGATACAACTTTCACAAAGAATAATGTCATCAACATAAATTAGAAGAATGGCAATATTGCTATCAACAAACTTTAGATACATGGAAGGATCATAGTCACTTAGAGTAAATCCTAGTGAGATAAGGAAAGAATTAAGTCTTGAATACCATGATCTTGGTGCTTGCTTGAGTCCATAAAGACTTTTGAAGAGCAAGCACACTTTGGACTCATCCTTGATGAATCCTTGAGGTTGTTCCATATAGATCTCCTCCTCAAGATAACCATTTAGAAAAGCATTAGATACATCTAATTGGAACACCTTCCACTTGAAAAAACAAGCAAGAGAAATAAGAATTCTTATTGTCACCATCTTTGCAATGGGTGCAAAGGTCTGCTCATAATCAATACCATGGATTTGAGCAAATCCTTTGGCACATAATCTTGCTTTATGCTTGTTGATGGTGCCATCATGATTGAATTTGATCCGAAATACCCACTTGCAACCAATCACATGCTTGTTGGATGGAGGATCCACAAGCTCCCAAGTATTGTTGGTGATCAATGCATCATACTCTTGCTTCATGGCATCATACCACTCCTTGGTATTGAGTGCCTCTTGTACATTCTTTGTCTCTTCATGAGAGACATAAAAAACATAATTAGTGGAATCAAGGTCCACTTGTTTGCCTTTGTCAACATATGAGAGCCTCTTAGGCTCGGATCTATCTCTCATGGATCTTCTTGGTGAGAAAATCCAAGGAGAGTCTTCTTCAAATCTCGACCCCATCACATCATGATTTTCTTCAAAATCAATAGTTGATGATGCATCCATAGATTTCTTGATCTCCGCCTCTTCAAAAGATGAGTGTTGATCTTCATGAAAGACAACATCTCTACTTTCAATAACTTGAGAAGTAGAGAGTATAAAGACTCTATAGGCCTTCTTGGTGGATGAGTATCCAACCATGATCCCTTTGCATGCACTAGGATCTTCCTTCTTCCTTGTTTCCAAGGGAATATGGACAAAGCATAAGCATTCAAAAACTCTAAGGTGATCAACCTAAGGCTTCTTCAAAAATAAGATTTCATATGCTGACTTTCCTCCAAGAGCTATACGTGGGAGCCTATTGCAAAGATAATTTGCACAATTAATGGCTTCTCCACAAGAATCTTTGGGCAAAGATGCCTCAATTCTCATAGATTTGGCACATACACATAGAGATCTATTCTTTCTCTCGGCCACTCCATTTTGAGATGGAGAGTAGGCACAAGAAAACTCTCTTTTAATGCCTTCAAGCTAACAAAAATCTTGAAATTTATTGGAGATATATTCACCGCCTCCATCACTTCTAAGAGCTTTAATCTTGAATGAGAATTGTTTTTCTACATAAGCTTTGAAAATAATGAAATGATCAAACACCATAGATTTAGAATCAAGAAGATTGGATCAACCAAGCAATCTCTTGACCAAACCAAATGTGTCCACCCAGGTCTAGGTGCCCTACCTAACCCTCTTCAAAAGCTTATAACTTCTGATTGGCTCAACCAAATGGAATGAAACTGATTGCATCAGAAACTAGACAAAAATAGCCTCAAAACAAGCTATCAAACAAGATAAATGGATCAAGCATGAGAGAGAATTTCCAAACTGAAATTGGATGTTCCTCACACATGTCTGAGCACCTGATTCCGTATAGTACCACGTCAGACCCAATCAATGTCCTTTTGATCTCTTTTGATCCAAGATTGAACAAGATAGCTAGGAAAATGGGCCTTGACAACTTCTAGCTCAAGATTGATGAATTTTTTTTCACTTAGATGGATCAAAATGCATGGTAACCTTACGTAGGCTCTGATACCATGTTGAATTTCACACGTGTGGACTGTCCACTACATGTACTTGTGATCTCCTAAGGTGTGTAGATGCACCAAGATCAAGACTAGATTGAGATTCAAGATCTATCTTTGATTCTATGGCAAAAACACACTACTACATGCATTCAATCACTTTCAACTGTCACTCACACGTGTGGGAAGTATTCAAAAAATAATCTAAGTAAAAACAAGCTACTTTCCTCGGGTAGAGAGAGAAAAAGCATCATGAGCTCTCGGGTAGAGAGAGAAAGCTAGAAATTTAATAACTCGCAAAATCCATGAAATCACCAAATCAATTAGATCCAAAATGAGGAGTTCAATGATACTAGTAGATCCACGAGCTACCACTCTGCTTAACTATGATTGGACCATACTTTGTCACCTCTTGATCCTATTGCACCATTGATCCATGCACCTCTTAATTCTATTGGACTATATTCAAGCACACCTCAATTTCCTATTGGACCTCTTGGAATTCATCAAACAAAATCTTTACACTTGTCTACACTCTAATTGGCACGTGTTTAGCCTCCTACTCTATTTTGGCTCAATAGTGGCATTACAAGTGGAAATGCATAATCTGCCATCTATGCCAAATGTATTCCTATCAACATCCTACACCAAGATGCTTGATGTAAAAAACATAAGACCCCTATATCTAACATAGATAATTTTTTTCAATTCTTCACAATCCGAGCTTGAAATGTATAAATACATGATGGTCAAATTATCAAGAAAAATCGAGTTTTTCCACTTCTATCATCATTGTCTTTTGGTGGCGAGTTCTAGCTATTGGATGTGAGTGTTTTTATGCATTAATTGCTTGGATTGGAAGGTACTAAACCTGTTTACAGGTCTGAGAAGCTTGTTGTACTTTACTTTGGTTCATTTGATCAAATCTATGTGCCTAATGATCGTCCATGTGTGTCCAAGATCTATCTCTCTCTCTCTCTCTCACACACACACACACACACACACACACACACACACACACACACACACACACACACACACACACACACACACACACACATATCCAAGGTGGACAATGCGGTAACTAGACAGGTGCTAAGTTTTGGGAGGTGGTCTGTGATGAGCATGACATTGATCCCACTGGAACCTACCGAGGAATGTCAGATCTGCAACTGGAGCAAGTTAATGTGTATTTTAATGAAGCAAGTGGTGGAAGGTATGTTCCTAGGTCTGTGATCATGGATTTGGAGCCTAGAACCATGGTTAGCATCCGGTCTAGATCTTATGGTCAGATATTTAGGTCTGATAACTTTGTATTTGGTAAAACTAGAGCTGGAAACAACTGGGCTAAGGGATATTACACAAAAGGGACAGAGTTGATTGATTGTGTGTTGGACGTGGTTCGTAAAGAAGCCGAAAACTACAACTGTTTGCAGAGATTTCAAGTGTGTCATTCTCTTGGCGGAGGTACCGGTTCCAAGATCGGAACGCTTTTGATTTCTAAGATCAGAGAAGGATATTCAGGCAAAATGTTGCTAACATTCTCAGTTTCTCCATCTCCAAAGGTTTCGTACACCGTCGTTGAACCGTATAACGCTATGCTTTATATTCATTAGTTGGTCAAAAATGCAGATGAATGTATGCTATTGGACAATGAGGCAATCTACGACATTTTTTTTCTGAAGCTTATTACTCCTACTTTTGATGACTTGTATAATTTGATTTCTGTGACCATGAGCAATATCATATTTTACCGCATACACTAGCAATTAGTTAATATGCAGAGGTGAAATGTAGATAATTAAAATTTCCAATCTTAGGAAGGTGTGTAGCCCTTACTTTTCTCCCGTTAAAGATGAGTTTCTAATCTTTCCAACTTGCATGGAAAAACCTACACGCCGTAGGGAGGGAATATGTGGTGACATTCTAAAATAGGACATAACCACAAGGTTCGGGTATTATAATTATCACATTCAACTCTGTCTATAAATGTATACATCAAAAGTATTGCGATGAATATAAAAAGAAATTGACTACAAGTGAATTTAGGTATTAATAATCATAGATCATTCTCATCATTTACATAATTTTTGTCATCACACAAGCCTTGACACTCATCTGAATCTAGGTCTAGGTATAATTGTGAATTTTTGATCGTGTCTCTTTGATGATGTGAGCTACCTTCATATTCAATCTCCTCTTCTTCTAAAATTTCTATCTCATCCAAACGTGGGGGCCTCAAATCACATTTGGTCTTGTACGATCATAGGAATCTCATCATTTTCATTTGTATCTTCTTCTCCCATCATTTTGACATCATTTGGAGTTTGGATGAGTGGTTCAGGTTCTTCAAAAACATCGTCAAAATTGGGTAGTGGTTCGTCGTGTGTATCCAATTCAACACTATCTTTTCCTTTAAACACACGTCATTTTCTTGCATTAAGTTGGATCACATACCACCATCTTGGGTCTATTTGATCTGGATGTAATATAATCTGCCAAAGAATAAAAAAAATTAAGTTAGTCTTATAAGATTGATACATAAATAATTGGATTGCGAATATTAATGACATTGGAATTTTAGAGTCTCATTGTTCGCAATGTCGTGGCAATACTAAAGTGTCATGAGAGTCTATCGATATACATTTCGTTGAGTCGATTTGAAAAAATTTTGAGTTATCATTTCTAATCACGGTGTTGCTTCCACGATAGATGACCTTAAACCAGATGTCCAAAGGACTAGATTTTGTACTATATTTGACCATTATGAGTTCTTAGTGCTGTCTTTTGGATTAACGAACGTTCCAACAACATTCCGAAAAATGATGAACGATTTATTTCGTCCATATTTGGGGAAGTTTGTGGTAGTGTTCATAGATAATATTCTCGCTACATTATGACCTTTGAGTAACACACAATGCACGTGAGAACTGTATTTTTTTTCACCAATGTCATTTGGCTCTTCTTTCATGTGCGTTCTTTTTCTTGGAACACATTAACCTTATAAAACTATAGATATTTTAGGGATAGAAAATATATCCTGAATTGTAAATGCCACTGCCTATTCGACACTGCAGGTTAAGAGTATCAATGCCACTCTCTCACTTAACTTTTGCCATATCCATTATTTGCCTCTTTGTTGGTGTCATGTATTCCTCTAACACCCTCTCCATTCACTTAGAGCATTGGACAAGCACTCCACAAAGGAAATGACAGTCGACATCTTTACAAAGCCACTAAGTAAAGCCTTGTTTGAGAAGCAGCAAAGAAGATTGGAATTAATCTAACTGCCACTTTGAGAGGGAGCTGTAGAACAATTGGTCAGACAAATTCTACCAACAAAACACGCAGTTTACTTGATAGAGGATGAGAAAGAAACGGACACGAACTCAAAAAAAAATTTCTATTCATGACCAACTCGAAAGATTCAAGAAAGATTTGCAAAACAATTTCTTTTAAAGCCTTAGATGTCACAAAACTATCTCAAACAGTTTGCAAAATATTCTAGCTTCGTCCTTCAAGCTCAAAAATTGTCATCTATCGTGAACAATTCGCGAAAGATGAAAATGTTGCAAAGGGACAAATGTTGCGAACAATTTGCGAAACACGAAGCTAAGACAAAGTGTGCAATCAAAGGGATTGGCACAATTCCTATTCCCTCTCTACAAATAGGAATGTTCATTTGGAGGATGTTTTTTTCATTCCATCAATTACCAAGAATTTCCTTAGTGTGAGTCAATTTATAAGTAAAGGCCTCAAAGTTGAGTTTGATGGAGATGCTTGTATGATCAAAAGGAAGGATATCTTGATTGCAAAAGGTAAAAGACAAGAGAACTTGTTCAAACTAGATGCATGTGTAATTGCTAAGCAAGTTGGATGTGTTGCAAGAGAGCAAATACCTATTCAAGAGGTTTGGCATAAAAGGATGGGACACCTCAACTTCAAGTCATTGGAGGTAATGGCTAGAAAGCAAGTTGTGATAGGTCTTCCAAGTTCCTTAAAAAGTATCACTCATATTGAAAGTCTTGTTCTTTGTCAAACTCACATAGACTACCTTATACTAGATCTACATCTAGACATTTCTAATGCGGTGTGTGCACATATGCATCACATTAAAAAATTCTTGCATTTGAAAGGTCTGGCTTCCTACGAATCCATATTTCATATGGAGTTTTACCCTTCACTGATGTCCTCAACGTCCGATGTTGTAGGTAATTCGAGATGGCAACGATTGGTTCCAAAATTCCTTGGGTAATCCTGATTGGATCATTAAACAATGAGCTGTATCAAACAATGTTCTGTTCTTCCTTTGTGCAACATTGTTGTGTTGTGGTGTGTAAGAAGTGGTCTAATACCTAGCAATACCTTCCTTTTTGCAGTACTCTTTGAACTCCTTACCGATACATTCATCGACATTGTTAGACCACAATAACTTTACCTTCCTTCCTAGTTGTCTCTCCAAATAAGCCTTGAAGTACTTGAACTTTGCAAAGACATTTGACTTTAATTTTAAAAAGTAAATTACACGCATATGGCTATATTCCTCTATGAAAGTCACAAAATATCTTGATATAGATATTAAATTCACTACCATAGGCCCACACAAGTCTGAGTGTATTAGCTCCAGTGGTTCCTTGGTTCTTGGTCCATATCTGGCATTGGGCACATGACTATGATTTCCCAGAGCACACACTTGGCAAAATTCTAGGTGGGTATCACTCACCTTCACTCCAGCTCCTTGACTACGACTTTGGTCATATGATATAGCATTATTGTGCTAAGATGACCCATTCCTTTATGTCATAGCTCTGATTCACTACTACCTAAAATGGTAGCTAATTCACTATCGACTCCCTCTAAAATTGTCGCTTGGTATAGGTTCCCTTTTCTGAGTGTTGCCATAATGATCTTGTTTGATTTGCCATCTTGTATCCTGCATACATTTTCATCAAAATATATTTTCATGCCTACATATTTTCATCTTGGCAACAAACAATAGACCTTTTATGGGAGATGGCACAAACAATACTCCTTCTAGATCCTTGCATCCACTTGGTGTTATTAACTGGATAAGTCTAGTGTCTTCCACCATATGTTGGTTGTCGTCAGCAAGCATCATAGATCTTGATGTGTTGTAGCGCTGGAAACTCTTCAAAATATTTCTCATGCATGTCAAAAGCACAGTAGCTCCTGAATTATCAATGATTATCTTGGAGGTATATTGTGCTTCAGGTATATGCCATCACCTGCTTCTTCTATTAGCATAAAGTTGCATGGGTGGTTGTCTTGTTGTGAAGGTGATTTTGCAACATGTAAGCCCTTCCTACTGGCTTTTGGATTATGCCTATATTCACTAGCATAATGTCATGTCTTCTAACAACAGAAGAATATGACTTCTTACTTGTTTTTCTTCTTGAAGTGGTTGGCATCTTTGCGTTCAGATTGGGTTTTGTTTATAGAGAAATCTGCCGTGTGTGAAAAGTATTTACACTTGGTGTGTGTGGTCAGGCTAGGAATTGAACCTAGGACCTCCCCTATTTCGATGGGGTGCTCTGTTGGAGTATTCTACTATTGAAGTGGTTCAACCAAAAAATCGATCTTTAATCTTCATACACTCTATTGTCCAGTTATGCATCTTTATATGTGTTTCTATAGAGGCTACAAAAATACCCAATTTGTACCACTGAGATTCATTTTGTGTTAATTTAAACGACTTGGATTAGAATCCTTGCCATTGTAATTACCCAATCAAAGATCAGGGGATAGGTCTTTCCCAGGAATAAAAAGACACTTCTTGTACCCAACTTCTATCTTCAATAAGAGGAGGAGACTCTACCAAAATCAGATTAGAACATTCTTGCAGTCTAATCTCTCTCTCTCTCTCTCTCTCTCTCTCTCTCTCTCTCTCTCTCTCTCTCTCTCTCTCTCTCTCTCTCTCTCTCTCTCTCTCTCTCTCTCTCTCTCTCTCTCTCTCTCTCTCTCTCTCTCTCTCTCTCTCTCTCTCTCTCTCTCTCTCTCTCTCCCCTTTGTGTTTGATGCTCGTGTCTATATGTGCAGGGACAGGTGTAAGTTGTCTTCACCATCTCTTGCTTGTTGCTTGTGGCTAATTAAGTGTGGTTAGATTAGGAGGAGGATAGTTTCTGTGAGATAACTTCGCAGGGGAAGCACTATTTCATTGGGAATGAATCTACGCGTGACAGGTGAATTAGGCCACTACAAATTCTGAACTCTATAAGCTTAAATCACGAACAAGCAATGAAAAATTAGATCATAAGTGAATTTAAGGATGTTTTTCTAACAAAGTTTTCTCATGGTTCAATGTCATCTAGATTAGTAGACGCTAATATAGAATGAGTTCTAGGAAGTCAACCTATCTTTAGACAACCTTATTGGCTATCTCAGAAAGAGGAAGTGGAGATTTCAAATCAAATAGAAAACTATATGAGGATGGGACATATCAAACACAATAAGTCATCATGCTCCTAATTTTCTGAAAGTCAAGATGGATGGAGGTTTATAGATGTGCGTGGATTACAAGGGGTTGAACAAAGTGACTATTAAGAAGAATAAATATTTGTTATCTAGGATGGATGACCTTCTAGATTGCTTAGTTAGGGCTAAATACTTCACTAAGATAGATCCCAAGACATGGTACGATTAGATAAATATTAAACTGGAAGATGTCCAAAGGACTAGATTTTGTACTATATTGTTAGTGTTGTCTTTTGGATTAACGAACGCTCCAACAACATTCCAGAAAATGATGAAGGATTTATTTCCAATTTTGGGAAGTTTGTGGTAGCATTCACAGATAATATTCTTGCTACAGTAAGACCTTTGAAAAACACATAGTGCACGTGAGAACTGTCTTTTTTTTTTCACCAATGTCATTTTGCTCTTCTTTCATATGCGTTCTTTTTCTTGGAACACATTAACCTTATAAAACTATAGATATTTTAGGGCTCCAAAATATATCCTTAATTGTAAATGCCACTGCCTATCCAACACTGCAGGTTATGAGTATCAATGACACTCTCTCACTTAACTTTTGCCATAACCATTATTTGCCTCTTTGTTGTAACACCCTCTCCATTAACTTAGAGCATTGGACAAGCACTTGGAATTTAAAGCATCTGCAACACTCCAAGGATTATGTGAATCCTATTTGTGCCCTAGCATCTTAGACCGTCTATACATCAAAACTTGGGCGTTGTTTGGGTCTCAAATAGCGCATCATCGCAAGAGAGTTAGTCTCTCTTATGAATAGCTAGTATCATATACCAACACTTTTCTATCTCTTTCATGTTGATCCTTTATATAAAAATGGAGAGAGATAATTAATCTAATCTGTAGTAACTAAAAGAACATATTATTTTAGCTATAACTACTTCTAGTTGCCTGTCATTGTCCACTTTGCTTTGTAAGATGATTTCTTTCTGTAAAATTTGATTTTTGTAAGATTTGTTTTTTGGAAAGTCTTATAGATTTTAGTCATTCATTGTCATTTGCTGGCAGCAAACATTGGTGCGTGCATGTAATATCTCTAAAAGTGGATTCTACGGGAAGCTAATGAATTCTATGTGCAAGAAAATGAATTCCTTGAATGCCACCCATTCCATTGTTAACTCTTTGTACAAGAGGATGGTGGAGCTATTGTCCAGGCCAAATGGGTTGATTAAATACCAACATGGAGATTGTTGATGCAAAGGTTAAATGATCTTTTCACTTTTTTTATTTACATGATGGCATGTAGTTTAAAATTATATTGAGTTATAATGTAACAATTTTTTGTTTTAATCTTTAAGACTTCGCAACAAGAGGATGCTTTCAGCTGCAGATGGTTTTCCATCTAGAATGTTAAATCATTCTTGGATTAGTATATGATGCAAACTTCAAATGCTAATAAACATGAGGAAAATTTCTCAACTTCTAGTATCCTGATGATATTATGTTTGTGTAATTATAAGTTACTACACATTGGCTAATACATACACTCAATGTTTTAAATTGCAGTTCCAATGCCTTGAAATATCAACAAATACTATTCATCAGTTCCGACATGAAATGCTAGAAGTCCTACTATTGTCTGCAAGGTCAAAGGTAATAAGTGAAGTTGCAGTGCTTGACAATCTGCCTCAAGCACTTATGATTGGAATGTAAATATTGAAATATAAGTTCAGACACTTGTTGATGTAAATTACAAATATATAGAAAGATATCATCACATGATGATGCATAGAATAGATAGGCAACAAAAAGTGGGCTATTATTCAAAGCCACGAATATTTTATTTTGATTTTGACAACAATGTACATTTTCTAAAATATTGAATAGTATATGTTTGATGAAATCTTGAAGTCATTTGAGATAGTTTTCTATTGCTTTTTTTTTGTACATTGTTTCACGTCTACCATCCCAATGTTTATGCGATTTTGACAGTTTCTATGCTTCTATTCAAATCCTTGCACTGTATACGATTTTCTTGTCTTGGTCTTACCTGTACATCAAAGAGACTTGTTAAAAAATACCAACATTGAGATTATTTTAAATGCAATCGCAAAATACTAAAATCATTGAAATAAGTTTAAATAAAATCTTTGAAAGTCATTACAAATGTGTATTAAAGAAAACACACATACACCTACCAATCTCTCATTGACTCGAAAACAAAAGTGTTCCGGAATATCATATTGCAGCAAAGTAAGCTCTGATCGAATGTGATCAAGTGTCCAATTTTCCTCTACCTCAATTGTTGTAATAGTAGAATCATTTTGCTTCACTTGGATTTCTATTTGATCTTGATGATTCACTGTAAAATACCGATCCAATGCTTTCCATTTGTTGCCAAATTTGGACCATCTTCTGGAAAAAAATGTTAAAGAAAGCATTTGCTTTTCTATAAGATATCAAAATTTCATTGACGATCTATGAACTATGCGCTTGCCATTACTCTTTCTATCTCATTGATCATCTAGGAGGCTTGATAACATATTGTTTGTTAAATCACTACAACTAAATATTGTCGCTGTTCTACGAATATTACATTCAACAAAAAAAATCTGCAAACATTGCAAAAGGCAAAAACTAGTGCAATCTATTGTTTTTTGAACCTGTACTACATTTCATACAATTTTGAATGTCAACATTTTAATAAAAAGAGAAGCGACCTCTTTGAATCACTCTTATTGAATTTATGGTTTTGTCTCACGTAAGTAGATGTATTCCTGAATGCTTTTGAATAAAGTTGTAGTATTATTTTTGAACATGTGGTGCTTGTAATTGGTTTTGTACTTGTTATGATGAAAACAGTGTATTATCTCCATTTGGATATTCCTACTGAATTTATACTTATATTGATAAGAGGTGTGAGAGGATCATTAAAGATTACAAGGCAAATTTGTAATTGTGGATGGGTGGAACTTTGTATCCTCAAGATCCTAAACTCTGTAATAATCTAGATTTTGCTCAATTACTGAATTAGTTGTATGGTGTGCCATGATTATAATGATTTACTAGGATATTTTCAAAGGTTGCAAAGTACAAAAATCCATTTTGTATATAAAAAATTCAATTTCAAAGAATTATCTTAAACACATATCTTTGTATTGTCATGAGAAAGATTGAAGTTGGCAAAAGACATTGTAGGAGAATATAGATCTTTGAATGAATCATGACTTATTACATAACATCATAACAGATTCTCATATTGCATTTATCCATTCTAAGAATCTACAATTATTGAAAAAAGTGAAATTATTTTCATCATCAAAAGATAAAAGACAATGTTTCATTTGAAAAAAAAAAATTAGGGTTTTTTTTGCTAGGTAAAACAATTAAATTGATGTTAATCAATAGTCAAAGTAGTTGCATTAAGTTGAATATTGTATAGGCATTGTTGGTGGTCATAAAGAAAAATTTAGAAACAAAACTATAGTATAAGGAGCTTGTGATTTTGCTAAAATAAGCATAAAAGCATATGCTACGATATTTTATGCTTGTATTACTCTACTGTACAATGTACTATGGCGGGGACCCACTTAGTAAGCTTGGCCAACAATAGTTTAGTGGTGTGACCCACTAATTGCCCAACAATATCCCCCACCTAAATAGGTGACGGTCCATGACACCTGCCTGCATTTGCTGTAGTAAAAGATTGTCGACAGGTTTATTGCTGGTGATGAGGTGCTTCAAGAAAAGCATGGATATAGATCACTTATGTAAAACCTGGTGGCAACCAGTACTTGCATAATCGGCTACCTGTGATGGGGTTAGGAAACGGTGTCCCATCCATTGTCTCTAAAGTCACTGCTCCTTGTGATAGAATGTCAGTGATGCGATAAGGGCCTTCACCAGTGAACTTTAGCCTTTCTTTGATTGCGTTTGTCTTGTACATGAGGCCAATAGAATCGAGTCCCCATTTTTCAAATGGCGCTTGAGCCAATACAGAACGTAATGGCTCATAGTTCGCCTTCGTTGGTCTACGTGCCCTTTGACATGCATCACATTAGTTGATATACACTTTAGTATCCTTATGCATTGTTGGCCACCAGGATTATGTATTGTAACTTCCGATGCAAAGTCTCCACCACCTCTCTTTGGTTCATGCGAGAGGGACATGATCTGACTTGTATTATGAGGAAGGCAAGATACATTGTCGAATGATATTATCCACTCCTCTTTGATACAGTTGGCCTGCAATCGGCTGGTATGGTCAAGCTTTAAGTACAAGCTTTCGTTGTTGCGCCTTCAATAGTGACCGATCAATTTGGCGGTTCATCAAATACTCGACTATGTTCCCGGCCCAATCTGGAACAACATCCACGTAAAATAAATAGCATCCGGTGAACTCATCATCAGTTTGGGGATCCTTTTGCATTGATTTGATTCATGATACATGATCCGCCATATACTTTTGTTTGCCTTTGCATACAAATATACAGAAGTCGAACTCCAGCAACAAGAGTAGTCATCTAGTGATCTCCCTGTGTTGCAGGTTTTGTTGACTAGGTAGAGCAAAGGTTGATGATCAGTATAGAATAGAAATTGTGTTGCCATGAGATAATGGCAAAACTTCTTGACCACAAATACCATTGTCAAGGTCCTGACTCAGTCATTCAATAATTGATTTCAGCATCATTGAGTTGTCAATTGGCGAAGCGAATAGAAAAATCTTGGCTGGGGCAGGATGCCTCCTATAGCATACTTTGATGCATCAATATGCACATGAAACTCAATTGGCCTATTGGGAGTGCCGTAAGATTGGTGCAGATATAAGTGGTTCCTTCAGCTTTTGGAAAACTTGTAGGGCTTCCTTCGTCCAATGTGGATCAATTCTTGTAGATAGGACACGTGCCAAATCTGAATATTAATAGAATGACTATCGTGTAGTAATTGGCATGCCCCATAAAAACATAAACTTCACGAATTTTTCCAAGGGGTAGAAGATCCATGATAATACACATCTTAGATAGATCAATGCGTTCTCGTGTCTAGATACAATGTGGCCAAAGATAAGACCTAATGACTGTTGTCCCATGTGTCATTCATGTATGTTATAGTGAACCCTCTCTATTTCTTTCCGTTTAATAATTTTTGACTTGTTGATTGACTATCTTACGATTTACATTTTCAATTCCTATGTTATAAAAATTTATCATATATTTTAGTAACTGATGTACATAAGCAAATAAGTTATTTGAAGAATTATAAGATATGGATCTTCCTTCTGTTTGATGTCTCTTTAACATGAAATGAAACACTTATAATCTTATGCATTCCTATGTCTAAGATATTTATCTCCTATTTTGAATGAAATGATCATGAATAGGTATTTTCTTGATGTGAACTTGGTCAAAGGTTTCTTCAACAAGCATAAAATATCGTAACATATGCTTTTATGCCTATTTTAGCAAAATCACAAGCTCCTTGGACTATAGTTTTGTGTCTAAATTTTTCTTTATGACCACCATCAATGCATCTACAATATTTAGCTTAATGCAACTACTTTAACTATTGATTAGCATCAATTTAATTGTTTTACCTATCAAAATAAACCCTAATTTTTTTTCAATTGAAACATTGTCTTTTATTTTTTGATGTATGCAAATGTCCAAGAAAATCAAATAGATAAGAGATAATTTAAATCCATCTCAAAATTAAAGAAAAATGCCTAATATCTTCTTGGAATGCATGAATGTCTCTATTTAATAAACTCCTTTGAAAGATTCTGCATATACTTGCAAGTTTGTTGCTTTTCTTTATCGTTTTCTATTCTTTTTGAAAATAATTTCACTTTTTCCATTAATTGTAGATTCTTAGAATGGATAAATGCAATATGAGAATCGGTTATGATGTTATGTGATAATTCATGATTCATTCAAAGATCTACATTCTCCTACAATGTCTTTTGTCCAGCTTCAATCTTTCTCATGACAATACGAAGATATGCGTTTAGGATAATTCTTTGAAATTGAATTTTTTATATTGAAAATGGATTTTTGTACGTTGCAACCTTTAAAAATATCCTAATAAATCATTATAATCATGGCACACCATACAACTAATTCAGCAATTGAGCAAAATCTAGAGTATTGAAGAGTTTAGGATCTTGAGGATACAATGTTCCACCCATCCACAATTACAAATTTGCCTTGTAACCTTTAATGATCCTCTCACACCTCTTATCAATATAAGTATAAATTCAATAGGAATATTCAAATGGAGATAATACACTGTATTCATCATAACAAGTACAAAAGCAATTACAAGCACCACATGTTCAAAAACATTACTACAACTTTATTCAAAAGCATTCAGGAATACATCTATTTTAATCATAATAGAACTGCTCTATTAGTACATAGATTAGATTCATGCATGATTAAAAATGCTGATTTTGGTGTGATTTATTCAACCTCTAATCACGTTCTCTAAGGAAGAATTCGCAGAACCTTTCCTACAAATTTGCCCTTGATCAACATAGCCTCCTCTCCAACTTGAGATGTTGATGAAGATCCACCTCTTGCTTGAAGCCTATATTCTTCATAGATCAAGATCTCTTGAAGATCAACCAAACTTGGCATAGTCTTATGAATAGCAAGACTTTGAACAATTTTAGCATGAGAATCCAACAATTCCATTAAGAATAACTTGAACAAGCTCTCCTTCATTAATGCTCTCATCAATGCAAGCTAGCTCACAAATCACTTCTTTGAACAACAACAAATTTTTCAAAAGGAAATCACAAAGATATGAAACTACTCAATTCTCTTCTAGCACTTATACCAAGCAAATCAACACATAGAATAGTGAATCTATCCTCAATCGATTGATTCTTGCCACTTACTGAAATTGAAACACACTCAAATGAAGTTTAGTAACCTCACAATCTAGAGATCCAATCAAAATTAGGGTTTGACAAAATCACAAAAAATTGATTATTTCGAAAACTACATGCAAATGCCAAAAACTTGATATGCAATCTTGTAGCCACCACTTAGGCTTTTATAACACTCTAAAAATCGGCCAAATCTAACATGAATCATGATAAATCGTAATTGATCAAGATTATAACCCTAAATAGAGTTTTGATCTATAGAAGATCCAATCCATATGCAAGAAACTCGATTTTGGTGTAGAATCCAATCTAGCATGCTCTAGCATTGATATCTTCTCCAAATTTTTGATATATTCATTTATAACCTAAAACACAAGCTCTGATACCATGTGAAAGATTTCATATCAATTAAGATCTAAATCCATAAGACAATATACCACCAATCTTGCCAATGTAGAAAAAGCAGCATCTACACTAAAAATTAGATGCAAACTCTAATAGATCTTGATCAAACATGAATCAAAGTCCTCTGACATGAGTGCGAATATCTTGACAAATTCATTAAATAAAACATTGTTCAAAAAACACAAGATTGCCATGCACCTATTGTGAAGATTTTCTCAGTTCAAGAGGGAGCTGTTGGAGCAAGTGAATTTTGGAAACCTGTCCAAAGAAGCACAAAATCGTGAATTAAAGTATTTGAGCTTCACCTTGAATCCTTTCTACAAGACATTTCGAACATACCCGTAAGGAATCCTTTTATGAGACATTACAAACATGCCTTGAAGGAATTCTTTTACAAGACATTATGAACAAAATAAGACCTACGAGTAACTAACGTAAAAGGTCATTTCTCTCACAGATGCTGACATGCAACTGCAATGCGGCTTAAGAGATGCTAGACAAGAGAGAGAGAGAGAGAGAGAGAGAGAGAGAGAGAGAGAGAGAGAGAGAGAGAGAGAGAGAGAGAGAGAGAGAGAGAGAGAGAGAGAGAGAGAGAGAGAGAGAGAGAGAGAGAGAGAGAGAGAGAGAGAGAGTAGTGAGTGTTAGAAAAAATTTTCTCATAGAAAAGAGCTATTTGCTTTGATTGTTTTTTCCTTTTGAATTTGATAATGCAAGAGTGATCGGGTCAGTATTTTGAATCCATTTTCTTGTGAATGATTTTGTTGTTTGTGTCTGTTTCTTACTTTGCACACATCCTACACATGCCCCCTTTCTAACATTTTTTATGGCGTTTTATGAAACTTTGTGAGTACGCTTATTGGACCCCTTCAATATCTTTATGACCTTTAAGCCATGATGGTTCTTTTCACAAATGAATACTCTTTACAAATACAAGGGCACATCTTAAAGAAATCTTTTCAAGATAGTTTATTCTACTATTGTTATCCTATTCTATATCGTGATTTTTTATTAATCAGGACAATGACGCCATCAAAATTTTCACAGGTGGTGAGCTTGGTGTATCATGCTCAAGTTGGACTCACCCACCCAAGTTTGATTCTCCGTGACCCCTGATAATATCAAATCAATAGTTTCTATTGACCATGTGGAATGAGGAGACAATAATCTACATAGAAAGATATGGGTAATAGGATTGGAGAGCATATCAACACATGGAAATAAGGGTTGACAATTTCAAAACAATAGCTTCTATGGATGAGCACATGATATATTATAGAGAAGCAAAGGCAACAACGATGTAGAGTATATCAACACATGGAAATAAAATGTAAATAAGGGAGAACCATCACATCAAATTCCAAAGATTTTCAAATATTCTCGAAGTCTTCAAAGTTGATTGCCATTTATAATTATATGTAATATATACCTATAATCAAGTTGTGACATAACATTCAATATACTAAGATTGAGATAAGGTAATATTTGTTGTATCACTGGACTGTGACAGGATTTAAAAAAAAAAAAAAACTGCAGTTGCATGTCTTCATGTTGATCCATACAGCCCCACATACGTAGCAGAATCGATGCCCACATCTGCCAAATTACAAAAGTAGATAGTTCTGTGTCAGAAGTGTGCAAATGCATTGAAACAGATCCTAAAATGTACCTGTCAGTTGCAAAATATGCGAAGCAAAGGGAAAATGTTTCGTGTGTGGGAGGTTGCTCACAAGCAGGTTATATGGTTGCAGCCGTCTCTGCGCTCAATGATTTGAGCACATTTTTTTGCATCGCAGCCATTTTAGACTTTTTGCTAGTTGAAGCAATTTCTTATCTCCAGACGCCTCAGGAGTTGTAAGTTCATATTGATACTGAGAACAGGTGAGATTTTCATGCCAGGGCATAATACACTCCATGCCAAACGCACGATGACATGCCTCACATTCAACGCACCCCACAGAGCTCATATGTGGGTGCGCGGAGATGTTTGACTGTTTATAAATGTCAATTTCTGGCTTTACCATAACGCTTGAACAGTCAGGGTAAGGGCAGTACAGCCTCTCTGTCTCGGGGATTGCAGCTGTTTGTCGCGTGGTCAGAGCCCGGAATGATTCTAAAGAAAGAAGTAGGGAACACTTACTGAAATTCAGAACATTGACTCAACCCACGTAAGGACAGTATATGGACAGTTGACCACTTTGACAGCGGGCCTCAGCATGCTTGGAAAGACACATGGTGCAAAATCTATGTTGATAGCCTGCCACAACGTGCTTAGATGGTCAGAATCCATTCAAATGTTTCACTCACAAAATAGATAAATTTGGTACCGTGAGGTTGAATTCTTGAGACTGACAACCTCGACATTCCAACACTTATGCATGTACCATAATGATGAACTAATCTGTAGCATAGATGTGGAAGGTGTTCTACCAATGTTCGGTTGCTTGAAATTTCAGAATGCCAGGTATGATATTCATGTGGACGTGGGTGCTCAAGCCAAAAGGGCTTCATGTCAAGGCGCGACTGTTTACCAAAAACACAGGTCTCCGCAAATTCGTAAGCTGCCAGCCTCAGAAGACAGTAGCTCAACTTCCAACGGATTACAAAGTTGCTTAGAACAGATCTACTAGAAACTTGTGATTGTAAAATCTTTACCTTCTACAATGAGAAAACTCGCGGAGGGTTTTTCTTCCATGCAAATCTGGCAGACTTCGCCGAGCCCACTCTTATACTCAGCTACATCTTTCCGCTTTTTTTGGTCAAATCAGCCAAGGAACGTGCAAACTGGAAATCATGTTCTTGTATTGCATCCAATTGGGAGAACCTGGAGGTCTCCCTTAGGGCCATCTCCTGGTCCTCCGCCCTCCGCCTCCCGAGTAAGACTACCCAGCTCCAACCTCCTGAGATAGATAGCATTGCGTCTGTCTTGTTGTGCGAAACCTGCATATTGTATCTCACGTGAGGGACAAAATAAGACAAAGTACGCTACGTAATAATTGAGATAAGATAAACATTCTGAACAATCAATCTTTCAACTAGGGCTATCCATATAGGTTAGAATAAAACATACATCCTGAAGAATTAAACTAGTAGCGACTGAAATCTATGTAGCTTGAATATGTTCCGCAAAATCAAACTCACAGCGAGGCCTATCTCTTTTGATCGAAATCACCGAGTTCGCAGCACAGGCATCATTGTGCTGGGCAAAATCAAAGCAAGCTTCCTTTGCTTCAAGAATGGCTCTCGCCATTTCGATCCTTTGTCTCTTTGCTACTGCCATTATTTTGGCTCTCGCCATTTTTCTCGCCATTTTGATCTTTTGTCTCTTTGCTGCTGCCAACTCTTTCATTATTCTGGCTCTCCCCATTGCGATCTTTTGACTCTTTGCTGCTACCAATTTTTCCATTGAATTTTCCAGTGCTATACCTAGTCGCTCAATTGTGAATAATTGAAAAAGATTATCTATGTTAGATATAAGGGTCTTATGTTTTTTATATCAAGCATCTAGGTGTAGGATGTTGATAGAAACAAATTTGGCATAGATGACAAATTATGCATTTCCACTTGTAATGTCACTATTGAGCCAAAATAGAGTAATAGACTAAACTTGTGCCAATTAGAGTGTAGACAAGTGTAATGCTTTTGTTTGATGAATTCTAAGAGGTCCAATAGGATTTAGAGGTGAAACCATGTGAGGTCCAATAGGAATTTGAGGTTTGCTTGAATATAGGCCAATAGAATTAAGAGGTGCACGGATCAATGGTCCAATAAGATTAAGAGGTGACAAACTGTGGTCCAATCATAGTCAAGTATAGTGGTAGCTCGTGAATCTACTAGTATCATTGTACTCCTCATTTTGGATCTAATTGATTTGGTGATTGTGTGGATTTTGAGTGTCATTGGATTTCTAGCTTTCTCTCTCTACCCGAGAGCTCATGATGGTTTTTCTCTCTCCACCCGAGGAGAGCAGCTTATTTTTACTTAAAATAATTTTGAATACTTTCCACATGTGTGAGTGAGAGTTGGAAGTGATTGAATGCATGTAGTAGTGTGTTTTTGCCATAGAATCAAAGATAGATCTTGAATCTCAATCTAGTCTTGATCTTGGTGCATCTACACATCTTAGGAGATCACAAGTACATGTTGTGGACACTCCACACGTGTGAAATCTACATCAATTATCAGAGCACAAAAAGCAGCTCTTGTTCACTCCTTAGCTAATAAGAGTTTGTTTCTGTAAATGAGCTTCTGCTCCTACTAAGTAGTGCACACTACAATGTATTATAGCGCATGGATTACAATGTATTAGGGTGCACTAGAGAGGACATTTTGCATATGAAAGCTTTTTAGAATTTTTAGGTGAGAACTGGAGGGCCGACCCTAATTTTTTTGAAAATTCAATTTGGCAGAATGTCCTATGCCCGAGCACCTTCCATTGAGTAATGGGTACCTATGCTTTTATTCACATGAATGTGATGAAACATATTAGCACTTGAGCTGTCATTTTTTTAATTCACATGACAATTACACAAGAGAATAGGCATTATGAAATGGAATAAGACTATAAATCTCCACTTCATCTTTCTGAGAGAACCATTAAGGTTGTCTAGAGATAGGTTGACCTCCTACAAATAGCTCTATCTTATGGTCTACTAATATAGATGGTAGTAAACCATGAGATAACTTTCATGGCAAAACATCCTTAAATTCACTTAAGATCTGATTTTTCATTGCTTGTTCATAATTTAAACTTATAGTGTTAAAAATTTGTAGTGGCCTAAGTCACCTGTCATGCGTAAATTCATTCCTGAGTGAATAGTGCTTCCCTTGCAAAGTTAGCTGGCAAAAACTGTCGTCCTCATAATCTAACCACACCTAATTAGCCAAAAGCAACAAGCAAGAGATGGTGGAGGCAACTTAAACCCGTCTCTCTCAACAAATCTAATGGTACTAAGAAAGCACAAAGGACACTCACATGTTTCATGTGAGTTCTAATTTGGGCCCTTTTAGCATTTTTATTAACAACTTGACTTAGGGCCTCTAATATCATCTTAGAGTTCTAAGCCCCCTAGTCACTTATTCCTACTTCTACAAGTTCTACATAACTAATTTGCATGCTCATTGGGTTGGGTTTATACACGTAGGAAGCTAGTGCCCTCACACTTATTACTCTACTATACAATGTACTATGGCGGGGCCCCACTTAGTAAGCTTGGCCAACAATAGTTTAGTGGTGTGACCCACTAATTGCCCAACAATATCCCCCACCTAAATAGGTGACGGTCCATGACACCTGCCTGCATTTGCTGTAGTAAAAGATTGTCGACAGGTTTATTGCTGGTGATGAGGTGCTTCAAGAAAAGCATGGATATAGATCACTTATGTAAAACTTGGTGGCAACCAGTACTTGCATAATCGGCTACCTGTGATGGGGTTAGGAAACGGTGTCCCATCCATTGTCTCTAAAGTCACTGCTCCTTGCGATAGAATGTCAGTGATGCGATAAGGGCCTTCATCAGTGAGCTTTAGCCTTTCTTTGATCGCGTTTGTCTTCTACATGAGGCCAATAGAATTGAGTCCCCATTTTTCAAATGGCGCTTGAGCCAATACAGAACGTAACGGCTCATAGTTCGCCTTCGTTGGTCTACGTGCCCTTTGACATGCATCACATTAGTTGATATACACTTTAGTATCCTTATGCATTGTTGGCCACCAGGATTGTAGAATATTATGTATTGTAACTTCTGATGCAAATTCTCCACCACCTCCCATTGGTTCATGCGAGAGGGACATGATCTGACTTGTATTATGAGGAAGACAAGATACATTGTCGAATGATATTATCCGCCCCTCTTTGATACAGTTGGCCTGCAATCAGCTGGTATGGTCAAGCTTTAAGTACAAGCTTCCGTTGTTGCGCCTTCGATAATGACCGATCAGGTTGGCGGTTCATCAAATACTCGACTATGTTCCCGGCCCAATCTGGAACAACATTCACGTAAAATAAAATAGCATCCGGTTAACTCATCATCAGTTTGGGGATCCTTTTGCATAGAATTGATTCGTGATACATGATCCGCCATATATTTTTGTTTGCCTTTGCATACAAATATACAGAAGTCGAACTCTAGCAACAAGAGTAGCCATCTAGTGATCTCCCTGTGTTGCAGGTTTTGTTGACTAGGTAGAGCAAAGGTTGATGATCAGTATAGAATACAAAGTGTGTTGCCATGAGATAATGGCAAAACTTCTTGACCACAAATACCATTGTCAAGGCCCTGACTCAGTCATTCAATAATTAATTTCAGCATCATTGAGTTGTCAATTGGTGAAGCGAATAGAAAAATCTTGGCTGGGGCAAGATGCCTCCTATAGCATACTTTGATGCATCAATATGCACATGAAACTAAATTGGCCAATTGGGAGTGCCGTAAGATTGGTGCAGATATAAGTGGTTCCTTCAGCTTTTGGAAAGCTTGTAGGGCTTCCTTCGTGCAATGTGGATCAATTCTTGTAGATAGGGCACGTGCCAAATCTGAATATTAATAGAATGAATATCGTGTAGTAATTGGCATGCCCCATAAAAACATAAACTTCACGAATTTTTCCAAGGGGTAGAAGATCCATGATAATACACATCTTAGACAGATCAATGCGTTCTTGTGTCTAGATACAATGTGGCCAAAGATAAGACCTAATGACTGGTTGTCCAATGTGTCATTCATGTATGTTATATTGAACCCTCTCTATTTCTTTCCGTTTAATAATTTCTGACTTGTTGATTGACTATCTTATGATTTACATTTTCAATTCCTATGTTATAAAAATTTATCATAAATTTTAGTAATTGATGTACATAAGCAAATAAGTTATTTGAAGAATTATAAGATATGGATCTTCCTTATGTTTGATGTCTCTTTAACATGAAATGAAACACCTATAATCTTATGCATTCCTATGTCTAAGATATTTCTCTCCTATTTTGAATGAAATGATCATCAATAGGTATTTTTTTTGATGTGAACTTGGTTAAAGGTTTCTTCAACAAGCATAAAATATCGTAACATATGCTTTTATGCTTATTTTAGCAAAATCACAAGCTCCTTATACTATAGTTTTGTGTCTAAATTTTTCTTTATGACCACCAACAATGCCTCATCAATATTCAACTTAATGCAACTACTTTGACTATTGATTAACATCAATTTAATTGTTTTACCTAGCAAAATAAACCCTAATTTTCTTTTTTCAAATGAAACATTGTCTTTTATCTTTTGATGATGAAAATAATTTTACTTTTTCCCATAATTGTAGATTCTTAGAATGGAGTTATGTAATAAGTCATGATTCATTCAAAGATCTATATTCTCCTACAATGTCTTTTGCCAACTTCAATATTTCTCATGACAATACGAAGATATGCATTTAAGATAATTCTTTGAAATTGAATTTTTTATATTCAAAATGGATATTTGTACTTTGCAACCTTTGAAAATATCCTAATAAATCATTATAATCATGGCACACCATACAACTAATTCAGTAATTGAGCAAAATCTAGAGTGTCGCAGAGTTTAGGATCTTGAGGATACAAAGTTCCACCCATTCACAATTACAAATTGCCTTGTAATCTTTAATGATCCTCTCACACCTCTTATCAATATAAGTATAAATTCAGTAGGAATATCCAAATGGAGATAATACACTATATTCAACATAACAAGTACAAAAGCAATTACAAGCACCACATGTTCAAAAATAATACTACAACTTTATTCAAAAGCATTCAGGAATACATCTACTTACGTGAGACAAAACCATAAATTCAATAAGAGTGATTCAAAGAGGGCGCTTCTTTTTTATTTATTAAAATGTTGACACTCAAAATTGTATGAAATGTAGTACAGGTTCAAAAAACAATAGATTGCACTGGTTTTTGCCTTTTGCAACGTTTGCAGATTTTTTTTGTTGAATGTAATATTCGTAGAATAGCGACAATATTTAGTTGTAGTGATTTAACAAACAATATGTTATCAAGCCTCCTAGATGATCAATGAGATAGAAAGAGTAATGGCAAGCGCATAGTTCATAGATCGTCAATGAAATTTTGATATCTTATAGAAAAACAAATGCTTTCTTTAACACTTTTTTACAGAAGATGGTCCAAATTTGGCAACAAATGGAAAGCATTGGATCGGTATTTTACAGTGAATCATCAAGATCAAATAGAAATCCAAGTGAAGCTAAATGATTCTACTATTACAACAATTGAGGTAGAGAAAAATTAAACACTCGGTCACATTCGATCAGAGCTTACTTTCCTGCAATCTGATATTCCGGAACACTTTTGTTTTCGAGTCAATGAGAGATTGGTAGGTGTACGTGTGTTTTCTTTAATACACATTTGAAATGACTTTCAAAGATTTTATTTAAACTTATTTCAATGATTTTAGTATTTTGCAATTGCATTTAAAATAATCTCAATGTTGGTATTTTTTAACAAGTCTCTTTGATGTACAGGTAAGACCAAGACAAGAAAATCGTATACAGTGCAAGGATTTGAATAGAAGCATAGAAATTGTCAAAACCGCATAAACATTGGGATGGTAGACGTGAAACAATGTAAAAAAAAGAAGCAATAGAAAACTATCTCAAATGACTTCAAGATTTCATCAAACATATAGTATTCAATATTTTAGAAAATGTACATTGTTGTCAAAATCAAAATAAAATATTCGTGGCTTTGAATAATAGCCCACTTTTTGTTGCCTATCTATTCTATGCATCATCATGTGATGATATCTTTCTATATATTTGTAATTTACATCAACAAGTGTTAGGAAGCCAAACCTTTTAAATGCAAGAATTTTTGAATGTGATGCATATGTGCACACACCACATTAGAAATGTCTAGGTGTAGATCTAGTACAAGGTAGTCTATGTGAGTTTGACAAAGAACAAGACTTTTAATATGAGTGACACTTTTTAAGGAACTTGGAAGACCTATCACAACTTGCTTTCTACCCATTACCTCCAATGACTTGAAGTTGAGGTGTCCCATCCTTTTATGCCAAACACATAGTTGCTTAGCAATTACACATGCATCTAGTTTGAACAAGTTCTCTTGTCTTTTACCTTTTGCAATCAAGATATCCTTCCTTTGATCATACAAGCATCTCCATCAAACTCAACTTTGAGGCCTTTACTTAGAAATTGCGTATTTGCTCTCTTGCAACACATCCAACTTGCTTAGCACTTACACATGCATCTAGTTTGAACAAGTTCTCTTGTCTTTTACCTTTTGCAATCAAGATATCCTTCCTTTTGATCATACAAGCATCTCCATCAAACTCAACTTTGAGGCCTTTACTTAGAAATTGACTCACACTAAGGAGATTCTTGGTAATAGATGGAATGAAAAAAACATCCTCCAAATGAACATTCCTATTTGTAGAGAGAGAATAGGAATTCTGCCAATCCCTTTGATCGCACACTTTGTCTTAGCTTCCAGTTTCGCAAATTGTTCGCAACATTTGTCCCTTTGCGACATTTTCGTCTTTTGCGAATTGTTCACGACAGATGACAATTTTTGAGCTTGAAGGAGGAAGCTAGAATATTTCGCAAACTGTTCGAGATAGTTTCGTGACATCTAAGGCTTGAAAAGACATTGTTTTGCAAATCTTTCTTGAATCTTTTGAGTTGGTCATGGATAGAATTTTTTTTTTGAGTTCGTGTCTGTTTCTTTCTCATCCTCTGTCAAGTAAACTGTGTGTTTTGTTGGTAGAATTTGTCTGACCAATTGTTCTACAGCTCCCTCTCAAAGTGGCAGTTGGATTAATTCCAATCTTCTTTGCTGCTTCTCAAACAAGGCTTTACTTAGTGTCTTTGTAAAGATGTCAATTGTCATTTCCTTTGTGGGTATGAAGACTGTCTTCAGTATCTTCTTTTCGACTAAGTCCCGAATTACATGATACTAAATAGTTATATGCTTTGTTTTCGAGTGAAATACAGGATCTTTTGTAAGATAGATTACTGAAGTGTTATCCATTAAAAAATTCGATGGTCGTATTAAAAACATCCAGACCATACCTTTCTGGTGGTTTTCCTAGTCTATTCGATCTTCTTACAGGTGGTTTCGAGTTCGATTCAGCAGGTTTCAAGTTTAATTCTAATTGGAGCTGGCGATTTGAGTTTGCCAAGCACTCAATCTTGACCTCTCTCTAAATTTGGTAACTCTCTTTCATCTTCTGCTTGTTTTTCTTCTGTTGTTGTTGGCAGCTCATAATAATTTTTGAGAATTTCATAGCCGACTAGATCACTTTCTACTATGTATTTCGTCTCATCAAATTTAAATCTCGAACAATTTTTATGTTGCCAGTTTTGGGTACATAAACACGATAATATGATGAATGTAACTCAAATCCTACCAGAAAACCTTGTTCTGTTTTTTCATCGAGTTTCTTTCTTAGTTTATACACTGCGCATCCAAATGTTCGAACAAGTGCAATATTGGGCTTCGACTTCCACCATATCTCATGAGGAGTTTTATCCGGTATTCTAGATTTCAGAATACGATTTTGAAGATAATTTGATGTAGCCACTACTTCTGCCCACAACTGTTTTGGTGCCTTTTCATGAGCCATCATACACCTTGCAACTTCCATTAGTGTACGATTCCTTCGTTCAACTATTCCATTGTGCTGAGGTGTGTAAGATGTAGTCTTTGTGTGCATAATACCTCGATCAGTATCGTAAGCTCTGAATTCATTGAAAATGTACTCACCTCTACGATCTATGCGAATTTGCTTTAGTTTATTGCCTGTCTGCTTCTCAGCCCAACTCGTATACTCAACGAATTTCTCGAAAGCTTCAAATTTGGTACGAATAAAGTATACTACAGCGAACTTGCTGAAGTCATCAATAAACGCAATGAAGTACTTTGCATCACCCAATGACAATACTTTGAATGGTCCTTAAATATTTGAATGCACAATTTGAAGTACCTTAGTTGCTTTATAAACATCCTTATTAAAAGGTGTTCTAGTCATCTTGCCTTTAAGACAAGATTCCCATGTAGACCAAATATCTCTACTTTTAATTTCGACTCCTTGAATTCTCTGACTTTTATTGGCTTGGTACAAGGCTTTCATGTTCATATGACATAGCCTTTTGTGCCACAGTACATCTGTTGATTCTTAAGTTTGATTGACTTGTTCAATTCTTGTTCAAATGTTTAGGTGATACAAATTTTCTTCTCTGCTGCCTTTAGCAATCAGGTTATCAGAATCTTCCTCGAACAATTTACAAGAGTTCTTTGTGAAGGTTACTGACATGCATGTATCAACTATCTTAGCTACAGATAGAAGATCTTTATCAAGAGTAGGGACATAGGGAACTTCCTCCAATTTCTTGTCTCTCTGATTCGTGTCTAGCCTAACATTCTAGATGGAAAACCATCTGCAGCTGAAAGCATCCTCTTGTTGTGAAGTCTTAAAGATTACAAAAGAAAAAAACCTTTGCATCAACAATCTCCATGTTGGTATTTCATCAACCCATTTGGCCTGGGCAATAGCTCCACCATCCTCTTGTACAAATAGTTAACAATGGAATGGGTGGCATTCAAGGAATTCATTTTCATGCACATACGTGTGCAGCTTCCAATAGAATCCACTTTTAAAGATATTACGTGCATGCTCCAATGTTTGCTGCCAGCAAATGACAATGAATGACTAAAATCTATAAGAGTTTCCGAAAAACAAATCTTACAAAAATCAAATCTTACAAAAAGAAATTATCTTACAACGCAAAGTGTAGGCAACTAGAAGTAGTTATAGTTAATATAGTATGTTCTTTTAGTTACTACAAATTAGATTAATTATCTCTCTCCATTTTTATATAAAGGATCAACATGAAAGAGATAAAGAAGTGTTAGTATATGATACTAGCTATACATAAGAGACACTAACTCTCTTACGGTGACGTGCTATTTGAGATCCAAACAGCGCCCAAGTACTGATGTATAGACGGTCTAAGATGCTAGGGCACAAATAGGATTCATGTAATCCTTGGACTGTTGCACATGCTTTAAGTTCCAAGTGCTTGTCCAATGCTCTAAGTGAATGGAGAGGGTGTTAGAGGAATACATGGCACCAACAAAGAGGCAAATAATGGATATGGCAAAAGTTAAGTGAGAGAGTGGCATTGATACTCTTAACCTACAGTGTCGGATAGGCAGTGGCATTTACAATTCAGGATATATTTTCTATCCCTAAAATATCTATAGTTTTATAAGGTTAATGTGTTCCAAGAAAAAGAACGCACATGAAAGAAGAGCCAAATGACATTGGTGAAAAAAAAGACAGTTCTCACGTGCACTGTGTGTTACTCAAAGGTCATAATGTAGCAAGGAACACTACCACAAACTTCCCCAAATATGGACGAAATAAATCGTTCATCATTTTTTGGAATGTTGTTGGAACGTTCGTTAATCCAAAAGACAGCACTAAGAACTCATAATGGTCAAATATAGTACAAAATCTAGTCCTTTGGACATCTTCCAGTTTAATATTTATCTACTCATACCATGTCTTGGGATCTAACTTAGTGAAGTATTGAGGCCCACTCAAGCAATCTAGAAGCTCACCCATCCTGGATAACAAATATTTATTCTTCTTAATAGTCGCTTTTTTCAACCCCTTGTAATCCACACGCATCTAGAAACCTCCATCCATCTTGACTTTCAGAAAAATAGGACCATGGTGACTTATTGGGTTTTATATGTCCCATTCTCATATAGTTTTCTATTTGATTTGAAGTCTCCACTTCCTCTTTCTGAGATAATCAATAAGGTTGTCTAGAGGTTGACTTCTTAGAATTAACTCTATCTTATCGTCTAATAATCTAGATGATAGTAAGGAATCTTCATTTGGAGGATGTTTTTTCCATTCCATCAATTACCAAGAATTTGCTTGGTGTGAGTCAATTTCTAAGTAAAGGCCTCAAATTTGAGCTTGATTCGGAGGCTTGTATGATCAAAAGGCAGGATATCTTGATTGCAAAAGGTAAACGACAAGGGAAGTTGTTCAAACTAGATGCGTGTGTTATTACAAAGCAAGTTGGATGTGTTGCAAGAGAGCAAATACCTATTCAAGAGGTTTGGCATAAAAGGATGGGACACCTCAGCTTCAAGTCATTGGAGGTAATGGCTAGAAAGCAAGTTGTGATAGGTCTTCCAAGTTCCTTAGAAAGTATCAATCATGTTGTGAGTCTTGTTCTTTGTCAAACTCACATAAACTACCTAATACTAGATCTACATCTAGATATTTCTAATGTGGTGTGTGCACATATGCATCACATCCAAAAATTCTTGCATTTGAAAGGTCTAGCTTCCTACCAATCCATATTTCATATGGAGTTTTACCCTTCACTGATGTCCTCAATGTCCGATTTTGTAGGTAATTCGAGATGGCAACCACTGGTTTCCAAAATTCCTTGGGTAATCCTAATTGGATCATTAAACAATGAGTTGTATCCAACAATGTTTTGTTCTTCCTTTGTGCAACATTGTTGTGTTGTGGTGTGTAAGAAGTGGTCTACTATCTAGCAATACATTCCTTTTTGCAGTATCTTTCAATTCCTTACCGATATATTCATCAACGTTGGTAGATCACAATACCTTTTCCTTCTTTCCTAGTTGTCTCTCCACATAAGCCTTGAAGTACTTGAACTTTGCAAAGACATTTGACTTTAATTTTAAAAAATAAATTACACTCATATGGCTGTAGTCCTCTATGAAAGTCACAAAATATCTTGATCTAGATATTGAATTCACTACCATAGGCCCACACAAGTCTAAGTGTATTAGCTCCAGTGGTTCCTTGGTTCTTGGTCCATATCTGGCAACGGCCACATGACTCTGATTTCCTAGAGCACACATTTGGCAAAATCCTAGGTGGGTATCACTCACCTTCACTCCAGTTCCTTGACTGCGACTTTGGTCATATGATATGGCATTCTTGTGCTAAGATGACCCATTCTTTTATGTCATAGCTCTGATTCACTACTACTTAAAATGGTAGCTAATACACTATCGACTCCCTCTAAAATTGTCTCTTGGTATAGGTTCCATATTCTGAGTGTTGCCATAATGATCTTGTTTGATCTGTCATCTTGTATCCTGCATACATTTTGATCAAAATATATTTTCATGCCTATATTTTTTCATCTTGGCAATAGAAAATAGATCTTTTCTCAGAGATGGCACAAACAGTACTCCTTCTAGAACCTTGCATCCACTTGGTGTTATTAACTGGATAAGTCTAGTGTCTTCCACCACATGTTGGTTGTTGTCACCAAGCATCACAGATATTGATGTGTTGTAGGGCTAAAAACTCTTCGGAATATTTCTCATGCATGTCACAAGCACAGTAGATCCAGAATCATCAATGGTTATCTTGGAGGTACTATTGTGCTTGAGGTACATGCCATCACCTTCTTCTTCTATTAGCATAAAGTTGCATGGGTGGTTGTCTTGTTGTGAAGGTGATTCTTCAACATGTAAGCCCTTGGATTTTTGTCCTTGCAACTGGCTCTTGGATTATGCCTATATTCATTAGCATAATGTCATGTCTTCTAACAATAGAAGAATATGACTTCTTATTTGTTTTTCTTTGTGAAGTGGTTGGCATCTTTGCCTTCAAATTGGGTTTTGTTTATAGAGAAATCTGCCATGTGTGAAAAGTATTTACAGTTGGTGTGTGTGGTCAGGCCAAGAATTGAACCTAGGACCTCCCATATTTCGGTGGGGTGCTCTATGGATTATTCTACTATCGAAGTGGTTCAACTGAAAAATCAATCTTTAATCTTCATACACTCTATTGTCCAGTTATGCATGTTTATATGTGTTCTATAGAGGCTGCAAAAATACCCAATTTGTACCACTGAGATTTGTTTTGTGTTAATTTAAACAACCTGGATTAGAATCCTTGCCATTGTAATTACCCAATCAAAGATCAGGGGAAAGGTCTTTCCCAGGAATAAAAAGACACTTCACCCAACTTCTGTCTTCAATAAGAGGAGGAGACTCTGCCAAAATTAGATTAGAACGTTCTTGCACTCTAATCTCTCTCTCTCTCTCTCTCTCTCTCTCTCTCTCTCTCTCTCTCTCTCTCTCTCTCTCTCTCTCTCTCTCTCTCTCTCTCTCTCTCTCTCTCTCTCTCTCTCTCTCTCTCTCTCGCTCTATATATATCTTCTTTGTATTTGATGCTCGTGTCTATATGTGCAGGGACAGGTGAAAGTTGCCTCCACCATCTCTTGCTTGTTGCTTGTGGCTAATTAAGTGTGGTTAGATTAGGAGGAGGATAGTTTCTGCGAGCTAACTTCACAAGGGAAGCAGTATTCCATTGGGAACGAATCTACGCAATACAGGTGAATTAGGCCGCTACAAATTCTTAACTCTGTAAGTTTAAATCACGAACAAGCAATGAAAAATTAGATCATAAGTGAATTTAAGGACGTTTTTCTATCAGAGTTATCTCATGGTTTACTGTCATCTAGATTAGTAGATGATAAGATAGAGTTAATTCTAGGAAGTCAACCTATCTCTAGGTAACCTTATTGGTTATCTCAAAAAGAGGAAGTGGAGACTTCAGAGTGAAATAGAAAACTATATGAGGATGTGACATATCAAACCCAATAAGTCACCATGGTCCTATTTTTCTGAAAGTCAAGATGGATGGAGGTTTCTAGATGTGCGTGGATTACAAGGGGTTGAACAACATGACTATTAAGAAGAATAAATATTTGTTATCTAGGACGGATGACCTCATAGATTGCTTAGGTGGGGCTAAATACTTCACTAAGATAGATCCCAAGACATGGTATGATTAGATAAATATTAAATTGGAAGATGTCCAAAGGACTAGATTTTGTACTATATTTGACCATTATGAGTTCTTAGTGCTATCTTTTGGATTAACGAACGCTCCAACAACATTTCAGAAAATGATGAACGATATATTTTGTCCATATTTGGGGAGGTTTGTGGTAGTGTTCATAGATAATATTCTCGCTATAGTACGTCCTTTGAGGAACACATAGTGCATGTGAGAACTATCTTTTTTTTCACCAATGTCATTTGGCTCTTCTTTCATGTGCGTTCTTTTTCTTGGAACACATTAACCTCATAAAACTATAGATAATTTAGGGCTAGAAAATATATCCTGAATTGTAAATGCCACTGCCTATCCAACACTGCAGGTTATGAGTATCAATGACACTCTCTCACCTAACTTTTGCCATATCCATTATTTGCCTTTTTGTTGGTGTCATGTATTCCTCTAACACCCTCTCCATTAACTTAGAGCATTGGACAAGCACTTGGAACTTAAAGCCTGTGCAACACTCCAAGGATTACGTGAATCCTATTTGTGCCCTAGCATCTTAGACCGTCTATACATCAAAACTTGGGCACTGTTTGGATCTCAAATAGCGCATCACCGCAAGAGAGTTAGTCTCTCTTATGAATAGCTAGTATCATATACTAACACTTCTTTATCTCTTTCATGTTGATCCTTTATATAAAAATGGAGAGAGAGAATTAATCTAATATGTAGTAACTAAAAGAACATATTATATTAACTATAACTACTTCTAGTTGCTTGTCATTGTCCACTTTGTTTTGTACGATAATTTCTTTTTGTAAGATTTGTTTTTTGGAAACTCTTATAGATTTTAGTCATTCATTGTCATTTGCTGGCAGAAAACATTGGAGCGTGCACGTAATATCTTTAAAAGTGGATTCTACTGGAAGTTGCACGCCTATGTGCATGAAAATGAATTCCCATTCCATTGTTAACTGTACAAGAGGATGGTGGAGCTATTGCCCAGGCCAAATGAGTTGATTAAATACCAACATGGAGATTGTTGATGCAAAGGTTAAATGATCTTTTCACATTTTTTATTTACATGATGGCATGCAATTTAAAATTATATTGAATTACAATATAACAATTTTTTGTTGTAATCTTTAAGACTTCGCAACAAGAGGATGCTTTCAGCTGCAGATGGTTTTCCATCTAGAATGTCTCATTCTTGGATTAGTATATGATGCAAACTTCAAATGCTGATAGACCTGAGGTAAATTTCTCAACTTCTAGTATCCAGATGATATTATGTTTGTGTAATTATAAGTTATCAGACATTGGCTAATACATACACTCAATGTTTTAAATTGCAGTTCCAATGCCCTGAAGTATCAACAAATACTATTATCAGTTCCAACATGGAATGCTGGAAATCCTACTATCGTCTGCAAGGTCGTACAAGCATGAAGATGTCGCAGATGAAGTTGCCCCAAAGGTGGATAGTGAAGTTGCAGTGCTTGATGATCTGCCTCAAGCAATATATGATTGGAATGTAAATATCGAAATATAAATTCCGACACTTGATGTAAATTACAAATATATAGAAAGATATCATCACATGATGATGCATAGAACAGATAGGCAGCAAAAAGTGGGCTATTATTGAAAGCCACGAATATTTTATTTCAATTTTGACAACAATGTACATTTTCTAAAATATTTAATACTATATGTTCGATGAAATCTTGAAGTCATTTGAGATAGTTTTATATTGCTTTTGTTGTACATTGTTGCACGTCTACCCACCCAATGTTTATGCGGTTTTGACAATTTCTATGCTTCTATTGAAATCCTTGCACTGTATATGATTTTCTTGTCTTGGTCTTACATGTACATCAAAGAGACTTGTTAAAAAATACCAACATTGAGATTACTGTAAATGCAATCGCTAAATACTGAAAACACTGAATTATTACATAACATCATAACATATTCTCATATTGCATTTATCCATTCTAAGAATCTACAATTATTGGAAAAAGTGAAATTATTTTCAAAGAAAATAGAAAACAATAAAGAAAAGCAACAAACTTGCAAGTATATGCATAATCTTTCAAAGGAGTTTATTAAATACAAACATTCATGCATTCCAATAAGCTCTTGAGCATTTTTCTTTAATTTTGAGATGGTTTTAAATTATCTCTTATCTATTTGATTTTCTTGCAGATTTGCATTGGTGGCACATCAAAAGATAAAAGACAATGTTTCAATTGAAAAAAATTTAGGGTTTATTTTGATAGGTAAAACAATTAAATTGATGTTAATCAACAGTCAAAGTAGTTGCATTAAATTGAATATTGTAGAGGCATTGTTGGTGGTCACAAAGAAAGTTTAGACACAAAACTACAGTCTCAGGAGCTTGTGATTTTACTAAAATAAGCATAAAAGCATATGTTACAATATTTTATGCTTGTTGAAGAAATCTTTAACCAAGTTCACATCAAGAAAATACCTATTCATGATCATTTCATTCAATATAGGAGAGAAATATCTTAGACATAGGAATGCATAAGATTATAGGTGTTTCATGTGAAAGATTCAACTAGTTTCATCACATTTTCCAATATTTCCATATTTGGCATATTGAGGCCAAAACTTGTTTTAGACTTAGAGGTTGACTTTTCAAAGTTCATTAGTCTAAATTTCATTTGAATGAACACTTTTTGAAAGTGTGGGAAAGATAGAATGCGATTTTGAGTAGATTCAATTTGAATAAGTTGGGTACATTGAATCTAGGCCCAAAATTAGTAGGGTTAGCATTTTGGTGGGAAAGCCAAGTGGCCAAATAGGGTTTAGACTTGCTATAAAAGGATGTAACTCATTGAGAGAGTCATCTTCTCTCTTCGCTATCTCATTTCATGCTTATACATGGTTCTCTTGGGTTCTACTATCCATTGCTGCACTATCTTGGTGATTGCTTGCAATTCTATGTGTAGAATGATCTATATTTGTTATTTTTGGATCCACACGTGTGAAATACAGTAGCTTGCTGGTTTTGTACGGACAGAAACAGTACATAATCATTTCATTCAAGTTTGATCAAGTTCTATTAGTATTTGCATCTCAAATTGTGTGTAGATGCTGATTTTTCTACATTGGTGAGATTGGTAGTGTATTTCTCTTTCTAACCAAAGATCATTCAAGTAGATTGGATCTTAAGGATCTGAAATCTTTCACATGGTATCAGAGCTTGTGTTTCAGGTTATGAAGGAGGAAATCAGATCTATCAATGATCTGGTGAAGATATCAAGTCTAGAGCATGCTAGAGAGGATTCTACACCAAAATCGGATTTTTTGCTTTTGTAGATTGGATCTTTTGTAGATCAAAACACTAAATAGGTCAATATACTTGTTCAATTCCATTTTTTGAATTCCCACACTGGATTTGGCCGATTTTTGGATCATTGGTTCAGCCTAAGTGGTGGCTTATAGATTGCATATCAAATTTTCAGCATTTGCATGTAGATTTGGAATAGTCAATTTTTTGTGATTTTGTCAAAACCCTAATTTTGATTGGATATCTAGATAGTGAGGTTTATGGACCTCATTTGAGTGTGTTTCAATTTTAGAAAGTGGCAAAAGTCATTAGATTGAGGATAGATCATAGGTTGATAAAGATTCCATGATTCTATGTGTTGATTTGCTTGGATAAGTGCTAGAAGAGAATTTGTGAGATAGTTTCAAATCTTAGTGATTTCTTTTGAAAGCATTTGTTGTTTTTTTTTAAAGGAGTGCTTTGTGCATTGAAGCAGGTTAAAAGAGAAGATCAGGTCGTTGCTACATGGCCACCTCAATTGGAGTCATGTTGGAAGCCAATGATAGGCTTACCTCAAGTAACTATTCATTGTGGAAAGTGAGGATGGAGTCACTTCTTGAGATGAATGATGTTTTGGGTATTATTGTAGGCTTGGACGAGAGACCAGCAACACAACAAGATCAATTGAGGTATGACAAGAGGGCCAAGAAGGCTCTACACATGATAAAGATGAATGTTACCAATGAACTTCTCAAGGAAGTTGGTAAGTGCACATCATCTTTGGAAGCTTGGAATTCATTGAAGAAGCTTTATGAATCCAAGTCTACTTCTAGAGTGTTGACTTTAAGAAGACAAATATTTTCTTGTTTGCAAAAGAATGAAGAAAGTCCAAGTACTTTTGTTTTGAGAATGAAAGCATTGAATGATGAGTTAGCTTGCATAGATGAAAGCATTAAGGAAGGAGAGCTTATTCAAGTGATTCTTAATGGCTTGTTGGATGCTCATGCTAACATTGTTCAAAGTATTTCTATTCAAAAGACTTTGCCAAGTTTGATGGATCTTCAAGAGATTTCGATCAATGAGGAATATAGGCTTCAAGCAAGAGGTGGATCTACATCGACACTTCAAGAGGATGCTATGTTCACAAAGGGCAAATTCAAGGGCAAAACCAAAAGCAAGTGTCTAAAGGGCAAGATCAAATGGATGCTTCTTCAAGTGGCAAAAAGAAGGATAGATCAAAGCTCAAGTGCTTCTATTGTGGCATCAAAGGACACTTTGCAAGTGAGTGCTACAAGAAGAAGAGAGATCAAGGAGACAAGCAAGGTAATCTTACTCTTCATGAGGATGGTTTGGATGTGCAAGATGCAAATGATGATGCTTTTGTGATGTCTTCATGTATGCTTGCTAATGATGGAGATCTAGATCCTTGGTGGATTGATGGTGGAGCAAGTTCACACATGACCTTTCACAAAGAGTACTTCACTTCTTTGTTGGCATATGGAGATGACAAGAGGGTGATCTACGCGGCCAATGATAGTGAGTGTGCAATCAAAGGGATTGGCACAATTCCTATTTCTCTCTCTACAAACAGGAATGTTCATTTGGAGGATGTCTTGTTTATTCCATCTATTACCAAGAATTTGCTTAGTGTGAGTCAAATGCTAAGTAAGGGCCTCAAGGTGGAGTTTGATGGAGATGCTTGTTTGATCAAAAGGAAGGATGTCTTGATTGGAAAAGGTAAAAGGCAAGGGAAGTTGTTCAAACTTGATGCTTGTGTTATTGCTAACCGAGTTCGATGTGTTGCAAGGGAGCAGATTTCTATTCAAGAGGTTTGGCACAAAAGGATGGGACACCTCAACTTCAAGTCATTGGAGGTAATGGCAAGGAAGAAGGTTGTGATTGGTCTTCCAAGTTCCTTAAGTAATGACAAGCATGTTTGTGAGTCTTGTGCTTTGTCTAAGTCACATAGACTACCTTATACTAGATCTATTTCTAGATCTACAAATCCTTTTCAACTTGTACATTTGGATATTCATGGATTTACTACAATTAGCAATAGTGGAGCTAAGATGTATGTAACATTCATTGATGATTTTAGTAGATTTTGTTGGATCTATCTACTAAAGAGCAAGGATGAAGTGTATGATGTCTTTGTCAAGTTCAAGAATGCAAGGGAGAACCAATTTTGCACAAAGATCAAGTGCTTGAGAGGTGACAATGGTGGTGAGTACATATCTAACAAGTTCAAGGCCTTTTGTGATAAGCATGGGATCAAGAGGGAGTATACAACATCAAGGACCCCACAACCAAATGGAGTGGCTGAAAGGACGAATAGGACTTTATGTGAAAGTGCTAAAGCTATGAGGTTAAGTGCTAATCTTGACAAACCATTTTCGGATCAAGCTTTGTTGTGTGCCAATTTCTTGTGCAATAGGTGGCCGATTGCTATTTTGGATGGAAGGACACCTTTTGAAATGCTATTCAAGAGGAGGCTGAGTGTCAACTTTCTAAGAACCTTTGGATGCACATGCTATGTCAACATTACTCTTGATGATAGGACCAAGGAGGATCCATCTTCAAGAAGAGGTATTTTTGTTGGATATAGTGAGGTGAGTAAAGCCTACAAGGTTTACATTCCTTCTACTAACAAGGTGATTGTTGGTAGTGATGTCATTTTTTATGAGGGGAACATTCCAAAGGTGTCTTCAAGCATGATTTATGGTAAAGTAGATGGATCTAACATTCTTGATGTTGATGAGAAGGTTCCTACTTTGGATGGTGGTGATGATGGACCTTCATCAAGTCAAAAGCCAAGGAGAACATCAAGAGAAAGACAAGTACCTTCAAGGCTCACATATGATCAAAAGGGTAAGCAAGTAGTTTGTGGAAATTATGTTGCTTTCCTAACCTCTTTGGATGAGCCTACAAGTGTAGATCAAGCAAGGAAAGAAGAGGAGTGGATCTAAGCAATGGATCTCGAGTATCAAGCTCTTATGAAGAATGGAACATGGAGATTGGTGGAGTTGCCTAAGGACAAGAAAGCTATTGGATGCAAATGGATCTTCAAGGTGAAGAAAAACCAAGATGGATCTATCAACAAGTACAAGGCAAGGTTAGTGGCAAAAGGATATGCTCAACAACAAGGAATTGACTATGATGAGACCTTTGCACCCGTGGCAAAGATGGTAAGCATTCGAATCATCATTTCACTTGCTACACTTTATGGATGGGATCTATGGCAAATGGACATTTCAAATGCATTCTTGAATGGTGATCTTGAGGAGGAAGTATAAATGGAGCAACCCGAGAGCTACATTTCATCAACAAAGCCAAATCATGTGTGTCTTCTACAAAAGAGTTTGTATGGCCTTAAGCAAGCACCAAGGAGTTGGTATGCTAAGCTTAACACTTTTTTACTCTCTCAAGGCTTTTTTATGAGTGAGTATGATCATTCCCTTTATTATAGGTTTGCTGGAAATGATGTTACCATCTTGCTAATCTATGTGGATGATATCATCTTGAGTGGTGGAGACAATCAAGATGTGGAGGATATCAAGAATGCTCTTAAGAAGGAGTTTGAGGTGCATGATCTTGGTAATTTGCATTACATTTTAGGAATAGAAGTCATTAGATCTTCTCAATCTACTTTCATTTGTCAAGAGAACTATGCTAATTCTATTCTAGAAAGATTTCATATGGTAGATGCAAAAGCAATTGATACACCTATGGAGTCTCATGTAAAGCTAACTATAAGAGGTAATGAAAGATCCTTCGAGGACATTACTCTCTATAGAAAGCTAGTTGGTTCACTCATCTATCTAACCATTACTAGACCTGATCTAAGCTATTGTGTTGGAAGATTGAGTCAATTCATGTAAGATAGTCAATCAACAAGTCAGAAATTATTAAAGGGAAAGAAATAGAGAGGGTTCAATATAACATACATGAATGACACATTGGACAATCAGTCATTAGGTCGTTGATTTGGAAATATGAAAATGCATATTTGATGTCTCCCATGGAGCTACATCCAAACATCTTTGTTTTTCCGCATGAAAAATGCAAAAGATATCACTAGAAATATTGGAATAACAAGAGAAAATGTGATCCAAACTGGAATTGTTCTACCAACTCCTTTGAAAATTCTACATATTTGCATTCTCTCTCTTCATGTCAAGGTAAGGATAATGGAGAAGCTTGTATATCTTCAAAAATCATCTCCTTGGAATACTAAGTCAACATCATCCTGAAATCCACATTTCTATAGATTAGAGAATATGCTATCTAAAGCAGACCTTCACAAAGAAAGATGATAAGCTTTCTTGGAGAATTAGGCAATTTGTCATTTGAGCCAAGCATTGGAGGACCAAAGGCTCGTTGATTTTTATCAAATCAATCAAGTAAAACATCTAATATTTAGTACTCAATTTGGAGGAATATTATAGAAGCCACACGGGATCTTGCATATAATGCACAATGAGAATTGCTTATAAGAAGAATCTTAGTTCCACTAATAACCTAAAAGTTTAAGTACATATCATCTTTTTACCAATATTTTATTTGTTTTAACAAATTTATGTCTAGCTGAATAATGGATAATACCTTGATGGCCATGATCATGGTTTCTTGGATTGGACTAAAATTGGAATGAGCAATGCATATCTCATCATCTTTGAAATGCCTAAGGTAATGGCCAAAACCAATGTCCCTAAAAATAGCTCAAGTACTGTCGAATGCCTCTTCTATGAGCAAACATTGCACATGACAAAAGATGAAATTTCATCTTTATGATATTTAGAAAATTCATATAAATCCGATATAGTATTATATAGACTATCATTAACAATACTTTGGTAATAAAAAAAAACACTTTGAAATTAAGATCACTTGATTCTTCAAACAAGAGTATGACACTCCAATAAATGTAGCCTCAAGTCATTCCAAGTCTAGATTCCACATAAAAAAATGACTATATATGCGTGAAAACAATGCTACTTATAAATTGAGGTGTAGGCTTCAACTTGGAATTCAAATAATCTAAAAACATATAAAGCCTAATTGATATTGAAGAATCTACACTTGATAAAGGTTACAAAAAGTGAAGTGGCAACTATTAAAAACTAGACACTGCACATGCTTAGAGCCAATATATAAGGTCTTAAACACTTCAATGTGCATGAGGTGGTTCAATATGAAAATCTACGGTGTAGCGAAGTAGTATTCAGAGAAAAAATCATTAAAAAAAATAAAATGGCCACATGAAAAGTCTGATAAGTTTAGATCAAAACTCTCTACTACTTAAAGTTTGTTAATTTTGATGAGTGAATAAAAAGTAGATTCTACTTTTAGAGAGAGAGTTAGAATAAAAAAAGAACTATTGTGCTACTGTACTATGGGTTCGATCAGTAGATTAGGACGAGTTGGCCTTGCCACGAGGCAAGTCCACGAGACACATGGCAATCTCGACCATGCATGGATTGACAAAACAAAAGCTATATGTACAATGTATTTTGTTTTTGAGAAATACAGTTGCTATATGAACTTGGTGTGGGAGAGTGCTTTCTAGGTGTGTTATTATGTATCATGATTCGTAATTATGTTTTAACCAGATTTTAACTATATTTGTATTCAAAGTCTAATTCTAAATTTTAAATTGAGTTGAAGAAAGTGTGAAACATATCAATTAGTTTAGTTTAGTCATGTTGAGGTTATTTGGCAAATTTGAGGCCAATATACATTTTTATCCTAGATATAGACTTTATAAAGTAGATAAGGCCCAAGAATGGTGGATTTACTATTTTTGAGAACTTAGGCAAGTTGATAAAGTCAAATTTGGACCTACTCTAATTAATTAGTAGAGATGCATTGAATCTAGTCATATTAGATCTAGGGTTTGGAAGAGATCTAGAAACTTCCATAAGCAGATAAGCTTGTGTAAGAGCATCCAAATTGGAAAAGAGGCTATTATAATTAGGATACAAGCATGGGAGAAATTCATCTCTCTCATTCTTCTCTCATTCATTCTTATAGAAGATATCTCTTTGGGTTTCTACAATGTTTGGAGAAAGTGCTTCTACAATGTTGCAAATTTCCAATATCATTGGACCTAGAAAAATGCCAGTTTTGTGTCACATATGGTCTTATCTTTGGCCACATTGTATCTAGACACAAGAATGCCACTGATCTGTCTCAGATGTGTATTATCATGGATCTTCTACCCCTTGGAACAATTTGTGAAGCTTATGTTTTTATGGGGCATGCCAATTACTACAGGATCTTCATTATGTTATTTTCAGATTTGGCACGTCCTATCTACAAGAATTGATCCACATTGGACGAAGAAAGCACTTATATCTGCACCAATCTTACGGCACTCCCAATTGGCCAATTTACTTATGCATCAAAGTATGCTATAGGAGCCATCTTGACCCAGCCAAGATTTTTCTATTCGCTTCGTCAATTGACAACTCAACGATGCTCAAATTAATTATTCAATGACCGAGTCAGGGCCTTGACAATGATATTTGCGATCAAGAAGTTTTGCCATTATCTCATGGAAATACACTTTATATTCTATACTAATCATCAACCTTTGCTCTACCTAATCAACAAAACCTGCAACACACGGAGAATCACTAGATGGCTACTCTTGTTGCTGGAGTTCGATTTCTATATATTGGTACGCAAAGCAAAATTATATGGCGGATCACGTATCATGAATCAAATCAATGCAAAAGCATTCCCAGACTGATGATGAGTTAACCGGATGCTGTTTTATTTTACGTGGATGTTGTTCCAGATTGGGCCGCAGACATAGTCGAGTATTTGATGAACGACCAACCTAATTGGTCACTATCCAAGGCGCAACAACGGAAGCTTGTACCTAAAGCTTGACCATACCAACTGATTGCAGGCCAATTGTATCAAAGAGGGGCAGATAATATCATTTGACAATGTATCTTGCCTTCCTCATAATACAAGTAAATCATGTCCCTCTCGCATGAAGCAATGGGAGGCGGTGGAGACTTTGCATCAAAAGTTACACTACGTAAGATTCTACAATCCTGGTGGCCAACAATGCATAAGGATACTAAAGTGTATATCAACTAATGTGATGCATGTCAGAGGGTACATAGACCAACAAAGGCGAACTATGAGCCGTTACATTCTGTATTGGCTCAAGCGCCATTTAAAAATGGGGACTCAATTATACTGGCCCTATTCACCCAGCTGCTTGCAGTACCCAAGCCCGATATATTATGGTGACTACGGATTATCCCCAAGTGAGTTGAAGCCAAAGTAGTGCGTGTAGAAGAGGCTAGGTCCACTGCGAAGTTCCTATACAAAAATATCAGTGTGCACTTGAGATGCCCAGTGGAGATAGTGAGCAATTGAGGAACTTTGTCAATGATACTATTAGGGTCCTATTAGAAGAGTTCTTCATGATCCTTATTTTTAGCACACCTTATTACCCAAGAGGCCATGGCCAAGCCAAATCTTCTAATAAAATTCTGTGCGACATTTTGACAAAGAACTTGGAAGCAAGCAGATCAGATTAGGAGCACAAGCTACATGCTGCTCTATCGGCTTTCAGAACTGCATACAAAGGAAGCACCGAACAAACACCATTCCAACTGGTGTATGGCCAAGATACAGTCATGCCGATGGAATTTCTCGTTCCATCTCTTCATATTGCCAGAGTACAACGATTAGATCATACAAAATCACTCCACCTTCGTCATGAAGTGCTACACAAGTTGTGTGAAACATGCTTGTTAGCGGTCCATGCCCTTGTTGTAGAAAAAAAATGATGCAAGACTTGGCATGATCATTGTCTTCCAAAAAATATCTCAAGAAAGGAGATTTGGTCCTCATGTACAAGACAAACGCGATCAAAGAAAAATTAAAGCTCACTGGTGAAGGCCCTTATCACATCACTGACATTCTATTGCAAGGGGCATTGACTTTAGAGACAATGGATGGGACATCGTTTCCTACGCCCATCACAGGTAGCCAATTATGCAAGTACTGGTTGCCACCAGGTTTTACATAAGCGATCTATATCCATGCTTTTCTTGAAGCACCTCATCACCAGCAATAAACGTGTCGACAATCTTTTACTACATCAAATGCAGGCAGGTGTCATGGACCATCACCTATTTAGTTGGGGGATACTGTTGGGCACTTAGTGAGTCCCACCACTAAACTATTGTTGGACAAGGTTACTAAGTGGGGCTCACCATAGTACATTGTACAGTAGAGTAATAAGTGCGAGGGTGCTAGCTTCATATGTGTATAAACCCACCCAATGAGCATGCAAATTAGTTCTGTAGAACTTGTAGAAGTAGGAATAAGCGACTAGGGGCTTAGAACTCTAAGATGACATTAGAGGCCCTAAGTCAAGTTGTTAATAAAAATGCTAAAAGGGCTCAAATCACATGAAACATGTGAGTGCTTTGTGCTTTCTTAGTACCATTAGATTTGTTGAGAGGGACGGGTGTAAAATGCCTCCACCATCTCTTGCTTGTTGCTTGTGGCTAATTAGGTGTGGTTAGATTAGCAGAAGGACAGTTTTTGCAAGCTAACTTCGCAAGGGAAGCACTATTCCCTTGGGAATGAATCTACGCACGATAGGTGACTTAGGCCGCTACAAATTCTTAACACTGTAAGTATAAATTACGAACAAGCAATGAAAAATCAAATCATAAGTGAATTTAAGGATGTTTTGCCATCAAAGTTATCTCATGGTTTACTGCCATCTAGATTAGTAGACCATAAGATAGAGTTATTTTTAGGAGGTCAACGTATCTCTAGACAACCTTAATGGTTATCTTCGAAAGATGAAGTAGAGATTTTAAATCAAATAGAAAACTATATGATGATGGGACATATCAAACCCAATGAGTCACCATGCTCCTATTCTTCTGAAAGTGAAGAATGATGGAGGTTTCTGGATGTGCGTGGATTACAACTCATTGAACAAAGTGACTATTAAGAAGAATAAATATTTGTTATCCAGGATGGATGACCACCTAGATTGCTTAGGTGGGGCTAAATACTTCACTAAGATAGATCTCAAGACATTAAACATGAAGATGTCCAAAGGACTGGATGTCGTACTAGATTTGACCATTATGAGTTCTTAGTGTTGTCTTTTGGACCAGCAACATTTCAGAAACTAATGAAAGATTTATTTATTCCATATTTGGGGAAGTTTGTTGTGCCCACTTAACAAGGAGGTGACGACTTTCAGAGGGAGTAGTGTACAATAAAGGTAACAGCTTCGCCCATATCTCGACACTCAACTCTCTTGCATGTTCATGTTCAAGACATCCACGTAATGGATGCCTCTTGCTTATTCTGTCCATTTTTTGGACAGCATAAAAAGCAGAATGTGCCACTGATATTTTTGCAACATCCAAGTGGCATGTTGCATGGCATAATTTCAAGTAATAAATATTTTAAAAATTACAGTGTTATTCCATTTCATAATGCCTATTCTCTTGTGTAATTGTCATGTGAATTAAAAAAAAAAGACAGCTCAAGTGCTAATATGTTTCATAATATTTATGCGAATAAAAGCATAGGTACCCATTACTCAATGGAAGGTGCTCGGGCATAGGACATTCTGCCAAATTTGAATTTTCAAAAACTTAGGGTCGGCCCTCCATTAGTCACCTAAAAATTCTAAAAATCTTTCATGGGCAAAATGTCCTCTCTGGTACCCTAATACATTGTAATTCATGCGCTATAATACATTGTAGTCAGCACTACTTAGAAACGAGCTCTTATTAGCTAAGGAGTGAACAAGAGCTGCTTTTTGTGCTCTGATAATTGAGCGACTAGGTCTAGCACTAGATACTTCAATGGAAGAATTGGCAGCAGTAAAGAGACAAAAGATCGCAATGGCGAGAGCCAGAATAATGGAAGAATTGGCAGCAGCAAAGAGACAAAAGATTGAAATGGCGAGAGCCAGAATAATGGCAGCAGCAAAGAGACAAAGGATCGAAATGGCGAGAGCCATTCTTGAAGCAAAAGAAGCTTGCTTTGATTTTGCCCAGCACAATGATGCCTGTGCTGTGAACTCGGTGATCTCGATCAGAAGAGATAGGCTTCGCTGTGATTTTGATTTTGCGGAAAATATTCAAGCTACATAGATTTCAGTCGCTACTAGTTTAATTCTTCAGGATGTATATTTTATTCTAACCTATATGGATAGCCCTAGTTGCAAGATTGATTGTTCAGAATGTTTATATTATCTCAATTATTACTTAGCATACTTTGTCTTATCCTGTCCCTCACGTGAGATACAATATGCAGGTCGTGCAGAACAAGACAGACGCAATGCTATCTATCGCAAGAGCTTGGAGCTGGGTAGTCTTACTCGGAAGGCGGAGGACCAGGAGATGGCCCTAAGGGAGACCTCCAGGTTCTCCCAATTGGACGTAATACAAGACTATGATTTCCAGTTTGCACATTCCTTGGCTCATTTGACCAAAAGAGCATCATCTCCTTGGAGTGAACATCTTGGAGTTGGGTTGCGTTCAAGGTTGCATGTCTACATCCAATCACTAGAGGTGGATGATCAGAACAGGAGAAAGGAAAGAGCCGTTCAGAAAACTTTGTTGGTGATGATATTTGGGAAAGGGAAACAGATATGGATTCCGAGACAGTAATGGGCTGGACCCATATAAGTCATTCGGTACTCCGTGCTAGCATGCATTTCATATCCTTCAATAAATTTACATTGTTACTAAATAGTAATGTATCATCGACATAATGAGTGATGATAATGAAGGAAATAGAAACATACTTGAAATAAACATTCGAGTCTGCCGAGTTTGGAATAAAACCATTCTTGATTAGAAGTGCATTGATCTTCTAAAACATGGCTCTTGGTGACTGTTTTAAACCATAGAGAGCCTTGTGAATTTAGCACACTAGGCGCTCCTTACCCTTCAGCTCGTATCCCTCTGGTTGCAATATATAGATTTCCTCTTCGATAGTCTCGTTGACGAAGGCAGTTTGGACATCCATTACTCTCAAAACATAACTAGATGCACTCTCATCACTCTTTTGGCTACTTTGAAAGATTTGATTCCTTAGAGTGAGAAGCCTAGAGGTATTCTTAGCCTCATAGATACTCAAATGATGAACAGTAAATGTTGCTACACACTCTCAATAGGATCCAATAATAGAGTACTATCTTCTTCTATGAAAGATCTTGCAACTATTTGTGAATTGATTCTCACTAGCTACACAAATCTCTCTAAAACAAGATCTATTTCACATCAAATGATGGAGTATGGGCAAAGTTAGGATCAAACACTCTTAGCACGTGTGAAGTACTCTAAGAAACCAAATTTGACTCAAATACAATGATATTGCATGAAACAAAATGGCTACGATCTCAAAACAGTGCCTAGATCACATATAGATGAGATTGGCAAGCATACAACTGTGATTTTGGATCAACCAAGCAATCTCTTGACCAAACCAAATGTGTCCACCCAGGTCTAGGTGACCTACCTAACCCTCTTCAAAAGCTTATAGCTTTTGATTGGCTCAACCAAATGGAATGCAATTGATTGCTTCAGAAACTAGATAAAAATAGCTTTAAAACAAGCTATCAAGCAAGATAGATGGATCAAGCATGAGAGAGAACTTTCAAACTGAAATTGGATATTCCTCACACGTGTCTGAGCACCTGATTCCATATAGTACCAGGTCAGACCCAATCAATGTCCTTTTGATATCTTTTGATCCAAAATTGAACAAGATAGCTAGGAAAATGGGCCTTGACAACTTCTAGCTCAAGATTGATGAATAGTTTTCACTTCAATGGATCAAAATGCATGGTAACCTTAGGTAGGCTCTGATACCATGTTGTTTTCACACGTGTGGATTGTCCACAACATGTACTTGTGATCTCCTAAGGTGTGTAGATGCACCAAGATCAAGACTAGATTGAGATTCAAGATCTATCTTTGATTCTATGGCAAAAACATACTACTACATGCATTCAATCACTTCCAACTCTCACTCACACGTGTGGGAAGTATTCAAAAAATAATCTAAGTAAAAACAAGCTGCTCTCCTCGGGTATAGAGAGAAAAAACATCATGAGCTCTTGGGTAGAGAGAGAAAGCTAGAGATCTAATAACTCACAAAATCCATGAAATCACCAAATCAATTAGATCCAAAATGAGGAGTTCAATGATAATAGTAGATCCACGAGCTACCACTATGCTTAACTATGATTGGACCATACTTTGTCACCTCTTGATCCTATTGGACCATTGATCCATGCACCTCTAAGTTCTATTGGACTATATTCAAGCACACCTCAATTTCCTATTGGACCTCACAAGGTTCCACCTCTAAATCCTATTAGACCTCTTGGAATTCATCAAACAAAAGCTTTACACTTGTCTACACTCTAATTGGCACATGTTTAGCCTCTTACTCTACTTTCTCTCAATAGTGGCATTACAAGTGGAAATGTATAATTTGCCATCTATGCCAAATTTATTCCTATCAACATCCTACACCTAGATGCTTGATGTAAAAAACATGAGACCCCTATATTTAACATAGATAATCTTTTTCAATTCTTCACACTCCTCCTAAAAAATTATCTATGAAGAATTGAGCATTGATCTTGATATAACTCCAAGATTAAATCTATGCTTGATGAAAGCACTTTTGCTCAAAGGCTTGGTGAGTAGATCGGCAATACAAGAGGACGAGTTGACATGTTCCAAATGGATCAAAATGCACGGTAACCTTAGGTAGGCTCTGATACCATGTTGTTTTCACACGTGTGGATTGTCCACAACATGTACTTGTGATCTCCTAAGGTGTGTAGATGCACCAAGATCAAGACTAGATTGAGTTTCAAGATCTATCTTTGATTCTATGGCAAAAACACACTACTACATGCATTCAATCACTTCCAACTCTCACTCACACGTGTGGGAAGTGTTCCAAAAGTATTCTAAGTAGAAACAAGCTGCTCTCCTCGGGTGAAGAGAGAAAAACCATCATGAGCTCTCGGGTAGAGAGAGAAAGCTAGAAATTCAATGACACTCAAAATCCACTCAATCTCAAAATCAATTAGATCCAAAATGAGGAGTACAATGATACTAATAGATTCATGAGCTACCACTATGCTTAACTATGATTGGATCACACTTTGCCACCTCTTAATCCTATTGGACCATTGATCCATGCACCTCTAAATTCTATTGGACTATATTCAAGCACACCTCAATTTTCTATTGGACCTCACAAGGTTCCACCTCTAAATCCTATTGGACCTCTTAAGCTTCATCAAACAAAAGCATGACACTTGTCTACACTGTAATTGGCACGTGTTTAGCCTCCTACTCTATTTTGGCTCAATAGTGGCATTACAAGTGGAAATGCATAATCTGCCATCTATGCCAAATGTATTCCTATCAACATCCTACACCAAGATGCTTGATGTAAAAAACATAAGACCCCTATATCTAACATAGATAATTTTTTTCAATTCTTCACAATCCGAGCTTGAAATGTATAAATACATGATGGTCAAATTATCAAGAAAAATCGAGTTTTTCCACTTCTATCATCATTGTCTTTTGGTGGCGAGTTCTAGCTATTGGATGTGAGTGTTTTTATGCATTAATTGCTTGGATTGGAAGGTACTAAACCTGTTTACAGGTCTGAGAAGCTTGTTGTACTTTACTTTGGTTCATTTGATCAAATCTATGTGCCTAATGATCGTCCATGTGTGTCCAAGATCTATCTCTCTCTCTCTCTCTCACACACACACACACACACACACACACACACACACACACACACACACACACACACACACACACATATCCAAGGTGGACAATGCGGTAACTAGACAGGTGCTAAGTTTTGGGAGGTGGTCTGTGATGAGCATGACATTGATCCCACTGGAACCTACCGAGGAATGTCAGATCTGCAACTGGAGCAAGTTAATGTGTATTTTAACGAAGCAAGTGGTGGAAGGTATGTTCCTAGGTCTGTGATCATGGATTTGGAGCCTAGAACCATGGTTAGCATTCGGTCTAGATCTTATGGTCAGATATTTGGGTCTGATAACTTTGTGTTTGGTAAAACTAGAGCTGGAAACAACTGGGCTAAGGGATATTACACAAAAGGGACAGAGTTGATTGATTGTGTGTTGGACGTGGTTCGTAAAGAAGCCGAAAACTGCAACTGTTTGCAGAGATTTCAAGTGTGTCATTCTCTTGGCGGAGGTACCGGTTCCAAGATCAGAATGCTTTTGATTTCTAAGATCAGAGAAGGATATTCAGGCAAAATGTTGTTAACATTCTCAGTTTCTCCATCTCCAAAGGTTTTGTACACCGTCGTTGAACCGTATAACGCTATGCTTTATATTCATTAGTTGGTCAAAAATGCAGATGAATGTATGCTATTGGACAATGAGGCAATCTACGACATTTTTTTTTCTGAAGCTTATTACTCCTACTTTTGATGACTTGTATCATTTGATTTCTGTGACCATGAGCAATATCATATTTTACCGCATACACTAGCAATTAGTTAATATGCAGAGGTGAAATGTAGATAATTAAAATTTCCAATCTTAGGAAGGTGTGTAGCCCTTACTTTTCTCCCGTTAAAGATGAGGTTCTAATCTTTCCAACTTGCATGGAAAAACCTACACGCCGTAGGGAGGGAATATGTGGTGACATTCTAAAATAGGACATAACCACAAGGTTCGGGTATTATAATTATCACATTCAACTCTGTCTATAAATGTATACATCAAAAGTATTGCGATGAATATAAAAAAAAATTGACTACAAGTGAATTTAGGTATTAATAATCATAGATCATTCTCATCATTTACATAATTTTTGTCATCACACAAGTCTGGTATAATTGTGAATTTTTGATCGTGTCTCTTTGATGATGTGAGCTACCTTCATATTCAATCTCCTCTTCTTCTAAAATTCTATCTCATCCAAACGTGGGGGCCTCAAATCACATTTGGTCTTGTACGATCATAGGAATCTCATCATTTTCATTTGTATCTTCTTCTCCCATCATTTTGACATCATTTGGAGTTTGGATGAGTGGTTCAGGTTCTTCAAAAACATCGTCAAAATTGGGTAGTGGTTCGTCGTGTGTATCCAATTCAACACTATCTTTTCCTTTAAACACACGTCATTTTCTTGCATTAAGTTGGATCACATACCACCATCTTGGGTCTATTTGATCTGGATGTAATATAATCTGCCAAAGAATAAAAAAAATTAAGTTAGTCTTATAAGATTGATACATAAATAATTGGATTGCGAATATTAATGACATTGGAATTTTAGAGTCTCACTTGTTCGCAATGTCGTGGCAATACTAAAGTGTCATGAGAGTCTATCGATATACATTTCGTTGAGTCGATTTGAAAAAATTTTGAGTTATCATTTCTAATCACGGTGTTGCTTCCACGATAGATGACCTTAAACCAGATGTCCAAAGGACTAGATTTTGTACTATATTTGACCATTATGAGTTCTTAGTGCTGTCTTTTGGATTAACGAACGTTCCAACAACATTCCAAAAAATGATGAACGATTTATTTCGTCCATATTTGGGGAAGTTTGTGGTAGTGTTCATAGATAATATTCTCGCTACATTATGACCTTTGAGTAACACACAATGCACGTGAGAACTGTATTTTTTTTCAACAATGTCATTTGGCTCTTCTTTCATGTGCGTTCTTTTTCTTGGAACACATTAACCTTATAAAACTATAGATATTTTAGGGATAGAAAATATATCCTGAATTGTAAATGCCACTGCCTATTCGACACTGCAGGTTAAGAGTATCAATGCCACTCTCTCACTTAACTTTTGCCATATCCATTATTTGCCTCTTTGTTGGTGTCATGTATTCCTCTAACACCCTCTCCATTCACTTAGAGAATTGGACAAGCACTCCACAAAGGAAATGACAGTCGACATCTTTACAAAGCCACTAAGTAAAGCCTTGTTTGAGAAGCAGCAAAGAAGATTGGAATTAATCTAACTGCTACTTTGAGAGGGAGCTGTAGAACAATTGGTCAGACAAATTCTACCAACAAAACACGCAGTTTACTTGATAGAGGATGAGAAAGAAACGGACACGAACTCAAAAAAAAATTTCTATTCATGACCAACTCGAAAGATTCAAGAAAGATTTGCAAAACAATTTCTTTTAAAGCCTTAGATGTCACAAAACTATCTCAAACAGCTTGCAAAATATTCTAGCTTCCTCCTTCAAGCTCAAAAATTGTCATCTATCGTGAACAATTCGCGAAAGATGAAAATGTTGCAAAGGGACAAATGTTGCGAACAATTTGCGAAACACGAAGCTAAGACAAAGTGTGCAATCAAAGGGATTGGCACAATTCCTATTCTCTCTCTACAAATAGGAATGTTCATTTGGAGGATGTTTTTTTCATTCCATCAATTACCAAGAATTTCCTTAGTGTGAGTCAATTTCTAAGTAAAGGCCTCAAAGTTGAGTTTGATGGAGATGCTTGTATGATCAAAAGGAAGGATATCTTGATTGCAAAAGGTAAAAGACAAGAGAACTTGTTCAAACTAGATGCATGTGTAATTGCTAAGCAAGTTGGATGTGTTGCAAGAGAGCAAATACCTATTCAAGAGGTTTGGCATAAAAGGATGGGACACCTCAACTTCAAGTCATTGGAGGTAATGGCTAGAAAGCAAGTTGTGATAGGTCTTCCAAGTTCCTTAAAAAGTATCACTCATATTGAAAGTCTTGTTCTTTGTCAAACTCACATAGACTACCTTATACTAGATCTACATCTAGACATTTCTAATGCGGTGTGTGCACATATGCATCACATTAAAAAATTCTTGCATTTGAAAGGTCTGGCTTCCTACGAATCCATATTTCATATGGAGTTTTACCCTTCACTGATGTCCTCAACGTCCGATGTTGTAGGTAATTCGAGATGGCAACGATTGGTTCCAAAATTCCTTGGGTAATCCTGATTGGATCATTAAACAATGAGCTGTATCAAACAATGTTCTGTTCTTCCTTTGTGCAACATTGTTGTGTTGTGGTGTGTAAGAAGTGGTCTAATACCTAGCAATACCTTCCTTTTTGCAATACTCTTTGAACTCCTTACCGATACATTCATCGACATTGTTAGACCACAATAACTTTACCTTCCTTCCTAGTTGTCTCTCCAAATAAGCCTTGAAGTACTTGAACTTTGCAAAGACATTTGACTTTAATTTAAAAAAGTAAATTACACGCATATGGCTATATTCCTCTATGAAAGTCACAAAATATCTTGATATAGATATTAAATTCACTACCATAGGCCCACACAAGTCTGAGTGTATTAGCTCCAGTGGTTCCTTGGTTCTTGGTCCATATCTGGCATTGGGCACATGACTATGATTTCCCAGAGCACACACTTGGCAAAATTCTAGGTGGGTATCACTCACCTTCACTCCAGCTCCTTGACTACGCTTTTGGTCATATGATATAGCATTATTGTGCTAAGATGACCCATTCTTTTATGTCATAGCTCTGATTCACTACTACCTAAAATGGTAGCTAATTCACTATCGGCTCCCTCTAAAATTGTCGCTTGGTATAGGTTCCCTTTTCTGAGTGTTGCCATAATGATCTTGTTTGATTTGCCATCTTGTATCCTGCATACATTTTCATCAAAATATATTTTCATGCCTACATATTTTCATCTTGGCAACAAACAATAGACCTTTTATGGGAGATGGCACAAACAATACTCCTTCTAGATCCTTGCATCCACTTGGTGTTATTAACTGGATAAGTCTAGTGTCTTCCACCATATGTTGGTTGTCGTCAGCAAGCATCATAGATCTTGATGTGTTGTAGCGCTGAAAACTCTTCAAAATATTTCTCATGCATGTCAAAAGCATAGTAGCTCCTGAATCATCAATGATTATCTTGGAGGTATATTGTGCTTCAGGTATATGCCATCACCTACTTCTATTAGCATAAAGTTGCATGGGTGGTTGTCTTGTTGTGAAGGTGATTTTGCAACATGTAAGCCCTTCCTACTGGCTTTTGGATTATGCCTATATTCACTAGCATAATGTCATGTCTTCTAACAACAGAAGAATATGACTTCTTACTTGTTTTTCTTCTTGAAGTGGTTGGCATCTTTGCGTTCAGATTGGGTTTTGTTTATAGAGAAATCTGCCGTGTGTGAAAAGTATTTACACTTGGTGTGTGTGGTCAGGCTAGGAATTGAACCTAGGACCTCCCCTATTTCGATGGGGTGCTCTGTTGGAGTATTCTACTATTGAAGTGGTTCAACCAAAAAATCGATCTTTAATCTTCATACACTCTATTGTCTAGTAATGCATCTTTATATGTGTTTCTATAGAGGCTACAAAAATACCCAATTTGTACCACTGAGATTCATTTTGTGTTAATTTAAACGACCTGGATTAGAATCCTTGCCATTGTAATTACCCAATCAAAGATCAGGGGATAGGTCTTTCCAAGGAATAAAAAGACACTTCTTGTACCCAACTTCTGTCTTCAATAAGAGGAGGAGACTCTACCAAAATCAGATTAGAACATTCTTGCAGTCTAATCTCTCTCTCTCTCTCTCTCTCTCTCTCTCTCTCTCTCTCTCTCTCTCTCTCTCTCTCTCTCTCTCTCTCTCTCTCTCTCTCTCTCTCTCTCTCTCTCTCTCTCTCTCTCTCTCTCTCTCTCTCTCTCTCTCTCTCTCCCCTTTGTGTTTGATGCTCGTGTCTATATGTGCAGGGACAGGTGTAAGTTGTCTTCACCATCTCTTGCTTGTTGCTTGTGGCTAATTAAGTGTGGTTAGATTAGGAGGAGGATAGTTTCTACGAGCTAACTTCACAAGGGAAGCACTATTCCATTGGGAACGAATCTATGCAATACAGGTGAATTAGGCCGCTACAAATTCTTAACTCTGTAAGTTTAAATCACGAACAAGCAATGAAAAATTAGATCATAAGTGAATTTAAGGATGTTTTTCTATCAGAGTTATCTCATGGTTTACTGTCATCTAGATTAGTAGATGATAAGATAGAGTTAATTCTAGGAAGTCAACCTATCTCTAGATAACCTTATTGGTTATCTCAAAAAGAGGAAGTGGAGACTTCAGAGTGAAATAGAAAACTATATGAGGATGGGACATATCAAACCCAATAAGTCACCATGGTCCTATTTTTCTGAAAGTCAAGATGGATGGAGGTTTCTAGATGTGCGTGGATTACAAGGGGTTGAACAACATGACTATTAAGAAGAATAAATATTTGTTATCTAGGACAGATGACCTCATAGATTGCTTAGGTGGGGCTAAATACTTCACTAAGATAGATCCCAAGACATGGTACGATTAGATAAATATGAAACTGGAAGATGTCCAAAGGACTAGATTTTGTACTATATTGTTAGTGTTGTCTTTTGGATTAACGAACGCTCCAACAACATTCTAGAAAATGATGAAGGATTTATTTCCAATTTTGGGAAGTTTGTGGTAGTGTTCATAGATAATATTCTTGCTACAGTAAGACCTTTGAGAAACACATAGTGCACGTGAGAACTGTCTTTTTTTTTTCACCAATGTCATTTTGCTCTTCTTTCATATGCGTTCTTTTTCTTGGAACACATTAACCTTATAAAACTATAGATATTTTAGGGCTCCAAAATATATCCTTAATTGTAAATGCCACTGTCTATCCAACACTGCAGGTTATGAGTATCAATGACACTCTCTCACTTAACTTTTGCCATAACCATTATTTGCCTCTTTGTTGTAACACCCTCTCCATTAACTTAGAGCATTGGACAAGCACTTGGAATTTAAAGCATCTGCAACACTCCAAGGATTATGTGAATCCTATTTGTGCCCTAGCATCTTAGACCGTCTATACATCAAAACTTGGGCGTTGTTTGGGTCTCAAATAGCGCATCATCGCAAGAGAGTTAGTCTCTCTTATGAATAGCTAGTATCATATACCAACACTTTTTTATCTCTTTCATGTTGATCCTTTATATAAAAATGGAGAGAGATAATTAATCTAATCTGTAGTAACTAAAAGAACATATTATTTTAGCTATAACTACTTATAGTTGCCTGTCATTGTCCACTTTGCTTTGTAAGATGATTTCTTTCTGTAAAATTTGATTTTTGTAAGATTTGTTTTTTGGAAAGTCTTATAGATTTTAGTCATTCATTGTCATTTGCTGGCAGCAAACATTGGTGCGTGCATGTAATATCTCTAAAAGTGGATTCTACGGGAAGCTAATGAATTCTATGTGCAAGAAAATGAATTCCTTGAATGCCACCCATTCCATTGTTAACTCTTTGTACAAGAGGATGGTGGAGCTATTGTCCAGGCCAAATGGGTTGATTAAATACCAACATGGAGATTGTTGATGCAAAGGTTAAATGATCTTTTCACTTTTTTTATTTACATGATGGCATGTAGTTTAAAATTATATTGAGTTATAATGTAACAATTTTTTGTTTTAATCTTTAAGACTTCGCAACAAGAGGATGCTTTCAGCTGCAGATGGTTTTCCATCTAGAATGTTAAATCATTCTTGGATTAGTATATGATGCAAACTTCAAATGCTAATAAACATGAGGAAAATTTCTCAACTTCTAGTATCCTGATGATATTATGTTTGTGTAATTATAAGTTACTACACATTGGCTAATACATACACTCAATGTTTTAAATTGCAGTTCCAATGCCTTGAAATATCAACAAATACTATTCATCAGTTCCGACATGAAATGCTGGAAGTCCTACTATTGTCTGCAAGGTCAAAGGTAATAAGTGAAGTTGCAGTGCTTGACAATCTGCCTCAAGCACTTATGATTGGAATGTAAATATTGAAATATAAGTTCAGACACTTGTTGATGTAAATTACAAATATATAGAAAGATATCATCACATGATGATGCATAGAATAGATAGGCAACAAAAAGTGGGCTATTATTCAAAGCCACGAATATTTTATTTTGATTTTGACAACAATGTACATTTTCTAAAATATTGAATAGTATATGTTTGATGAAATCTTGAAGTCATTTGAGATAGTTTTCTATTGCTTTTTTTTGTACATTGTTTCACGTCTACCATCCCAATGTTTATGCGATTTTGACAGTTTCTATGCTTCTATTCAAATCCTTGCACTGTATACGATTTTCTTGTCTTGGTCTTACCTGTACATCAAAGAGACTTGTTAAAAAATACCAACATTGAGATTATTTTAAATGCAATCGCAAAATACTAAAATCATTGAAATAAGTTTAAATAAAATCTTTGAAAGTCATTTCAAATGTGTATTAAAGAAAACACACATACACCTACCAATCTCTCATTGACTCGAAAACAAAAGTGTTCCGGAATATCATATTGCAGCAAAGTAAGCTCTGATCGAATGTGATCGAGTGTCCAATTTTCCTCTACCTCAATTGTTGTAATAGTAGAATCATTTTGCTTCACTTGGATTTCTATTTGATCTTGATGATTCACTGTAAAATACCGACCCAATGCTTTCCATTTGTTGCCAACTTTGGACCATCTTCTGTAATAAAATGTTAAAGGAAGCATTTGTTTTTCTATAAGATATCAAAATTTCATTGACGATCTATGAACTATGCGCTCGATATTGCCATTACTCTTTCTATCTCATTGATCATCTAGGAGGCTTGATAACATATTGTTTGTTAAATCACTACAACTAAATATTGTCGCTGTTCTACGAATATTACATTCAACAAAAAAACATCTGCAAACATTGCAAAAGGCAAAAACTAGTGCAATCTATTGTTTTTTGAACCTGTACTACATTTCATACAATTTTGAATGTCAACATTTTAATAAAAAGAGAAGCGCCCTCTTTGAATCACTCTTATTGAATTTATGGTTTTGTCTCACGTAAGTAGATGTATTCCTGGATGCTTTTGAATAAAGTTGTAGTATTATTTTTGAACATGTGGTGCTTGTAATTGGTTTTGTACTTGTTATGATGAATACAGTGTATTATCTCCATTTGGATATTCCTACTGAATTTATACTTATATTGATAAGAGGTGTGAGAGGATCATTAAAGATTACAAGGCAAATTTGTAATTGTGGATGGGTGGAACTTTGTATCCTCAAGATCCTAAACTCTGTAATACTCTAGATTTTGCTCAATTACTGAATTAGTTGTATGGTGTGCCATGATTATAATGATTTACTAGGATATTTTCAAAGGTTGCAAAGTACAAAAATCCATTTTGTATATAAAAAATTCAATTTCAAAGAATTATCTTAAACACATATCTTTGTATTGTCATGAGAAAGATTGAAGTTGGCAAAAGACATTGTAGGAGAATATAGATCTTTGAATGAATCATGACTTATTACATAACATCATAACAGATTCTCATATTGCATTTATCCATTCTAAGAATCTACAATTATTGAAAAAAGTGAAATTATTTTCATCATCAAAAGATAAAAGACAATGTTTCGTTTGAAAAAAAAAAATTAGGGTTTTTTTTGCTAGGTAAAACAATTAAATTGATGTTAATCAATAGTCAAAGTAGTTGCATTAAGTTGAATATTGTATAGGCATTGTTGGTGGTCATAAAGAAAAATTTAGACACAAAACTATAGTATAAGGAGCTTGTGATTTTGCTAAAATAAGCATAAAAGCATATGCTACGATATTTTATGCTTGTATTACTCTACTGTACAATGTACTATGGTGGGGCCCCACTTAGTAAGCTTGGCCAACAATAGTTTAGTGGTGTGACCCACTAATTGCCCAACAATATCCCCCACCTAAATAGGTGACGGTCCATGACACCTGTCTGCATTTGCTGTAGTAAAAGATTGTCGACAGGTTTATTGCTGGTGATGAGGTGCTTCAAGAAAAGCATGGATATAGATCACTTATGTAAAACCTGGTGGCAACCAGTACTTGCATAATCGGCTACCTGTGATGGGGTTAGGAAACGGTGTCCCATCCATTGTCTCTAAAGTCACTGCTCCTTGTGATAGAATGTCAGTGATGCGATAAGGGCCTTCACCAGTGAACTTTAGCCTTTCTTTGATTGCGTTTGTCTTGTACATGAGGCCAATAGAATCGAGTCCCCATTTTTCAAATGGCGCTTGAGCCAATACAGAATGTAATGGCTCATAGTTCGCCTTCGTTGGTCTACGTGCCCTTTGACATGCATCACATTAGTTGATATACACTTTAGTATCCTTATGCATTGTTGGCCACCAGGATTATGTATTGTAACTTCCGATGCAAAGTCTCCACCACCTCTCTTTGGTTCATGCGAGAGGGACATGATCTGACTTGTATTATGAGGAAGGCAAGATACATTGTCGAATGATATTATCCGCCCCTCTTTGATACAGTTGGCCTGCAATCGGCTGGTATGGTCAAGCTTTAAGTACAAGCTTTCGTTGTTGCGCCTTCAATAGTGACCGATCAATTTGGCGGTTCATCAAATACTCGACTATGTTCCCGGCCCAATCTGGAACAACATCCACGTAAAATAAATAGCATCCGGTGAACTCATCATCAGTTTGGGGATCCTTTTGCATTGATTTGATTCATGATACATGATCCGCCATATACTTTTGTTTGCCTTTGCATACAAATATACAAAAGTCGAACTCCAGCAACAAGAGTAGCCATCTAGTGATCTCCCTGTGTTGCAGGTTTTGTTGACTAGGTAGAGCAAAGGTTGATGATCAGTATAGAATACAAAGTGTGTTGCCATGAGATAATGGCAAAACTTCTTGACCACAAATACCATTGTCAAGGCCCTGACTCAGTCATTCAATAATTGATTTTAGCATCATTGAGTTGTCAATTGGCGAAGCGAATAGAAAAATCTTGGCTGGTGCAGGATGCCTCCTATAGCATACTTTGATGCATCAATATGCACATGAAACTCAATTGGCCAATTGGGAGTGCCGTAAGATTGGTGCAGATATAAGTGGTTCCTTCAGCTTTTGGAAAGCTTGTAGGGCTTCCTTCGTCCAATGTGGATCAATTCTTGTAGATAGGACACGTGCCAAATCTGAATATTAATAGAATGAATATCGTGTAGTAATTGGCATGCCCCATAAAAACATAAACTTCACGAATTTTTCCAAGGGGTAGAAGATCCATGATAATACACATCTTAGATAGATCAATGTGTTCTCGTGTCTAGATACAATGTGGCCAAAGATAAGACCTAATGACTGTTGTCCCATGTGTCATTCATGTATGTTATATTGAACCCTCTCTATTTCTTTCCCTTTAATAATTTCTGACTTGTTGATTGACTATCTTACGATTTACATTTTCAATTCCTATGTTATAAAAATTTATCATAAATTTTAGTAATTGATGTACATAAGCAAATAAGTTATTTGAAGAATTATAAGATATGGATCTTCCTTATGTTTGATGTCTCTTTAACATGAAATGAAACACCTATAATCTTATGCATTCCTATGTCCCTACATGGTGTATCCCGAAGAAGGAATGACCATGTAGGAGCTAGTAATGTTTCCTAGGCATTGTAAATAAAGGTAGGCCCCCCTTAAATTAGTTAGAGTGAGTCACCTTTTGATGGTGACCTTTAGTGGAAGGGCAAATTCCACATGTAATTCCAATTTAGTGGAATTGCTACATGGGCTCCACATGGGCAGCCTTCTTGCTTATTTAAGGGCCCCCCTCTCTTGTGAGGAGCTTTGATTGTATTGTCAAGTTCTCTTGAGCAAATAAAGAGGATCCTCCACAAGTTCTTGATGATAGCTTAGCTCCTTGTTCATGGCAATGCTCTTGAGTGAGATTTCTATGAGCATGCTTGATTCCTTTGCATTGTGGATTAACTAGGTTCTTGTTTCTTGTTTCTTGCTTAGTTGTGGATTAGCATTCGGTTCTTGACCAATCCCTATAGGGACTTGAAGTATTTGCTGACCTCCTACACAAGTATATGTCTTCCTCGGTCATACCAACTATTATCTCATCTTTATAATCGACTATGTCGGCAAGGCATGTCTTGTTTATTTAGTTGTGGTAGATCCGCGCTGGGCCGAAGAACAAATTAAGGCCTTTGAGGAGTTGAAAACAGCCCTCACGACAGCTCCCATACTCCACTCGCCAGATTACATGAAAGAGTTCCATGTGCATACTGACGCAAGTAAGGATGCCATTGGAGGTCTCCTTGCACAACCGGACGAGTATGACAAAGATTTTCCTATATGTTTCTTAAGCATGTAACTAGTGCCTGCTGAAGTAAATTATACCACTACCGAGAGAGAAGCATTGGCGATGGTCTATGCGGTACAACAACTACGACATTATTTGTTAGGCCAAACCTTTGCTTTCTACACAGACCATCAAGCACTCCTATATATCGTTAATAAGTCCTGTAAGACGGGACGAATAGCTCGATGGCTACTGATTTTGGAAGAATTTAATTTCTGAGTAGTCGTTTGGAAAGGGTCCCAACATTTCATGGCAGATAACCTTTCCAGACTACCAAGTGCTGAAAAAGCAACTGCACCAGTCAATGATGATCTTCCTGATGCGTGCAGATTGATGCAACACCCTTATGGGCTGAGGAGATCACTCAGTTCTTCACAACAGGCCGACTAAAAGAAGGCCTGACTATAACGGAATTTTTTTTTTTTAATAAAAGCAGCACCCCTTCAGTTAATTGCGGGACAACTTTACAAAAGGGACGTTGACAACATTATTCGACGATGTGCTTATAAATATGAGATATGACCGATAATATCTCAGGCTCATGAGGGCATTGGAGGTGGCCACTTTTCTGCTGAAGCCACAACAAAGATTATCCTTTGAGCAGGATTGTGGTGGCCACCTTTGTTTAAAGACACATTTGTTGTCATTAAAACGTGTGATGTCTGTCAACGAGCAAACAAAAATACCAAAGCAGACTTCACACCATTGACTCCCATTATAGAAGGCTTCGCCATAAGTGGGGAATTGACTTTGTTGGACCAATTAGTCCAGCAGCAAAACATACCCAAGCTCGATACATCCTCATAGCCACAGATTACGCCACTAAGTGGGTGGAGGCTCGAGCAACGAAGGATGCCAACGCAAAAACAGTTGCATGTTTTCTTTATGAAAACATTATTTCCCGTTTTGGCTGTCCCATAGAGCTTGTTAGTGATCACGGCACACATTTTTTAAATGCTGTCGTTGATAATCTCCTATGCCATTACCTTGTCGTTCACTGAAAAAGTACACCGTACTATTCTAGGTGTAATGGCCAGGCTGAATCAACTTACAAAACAATATGTAAAATTTTGACCAAGATAGTTGAAACTAGTCGCTCTGATTGGGAAACAAAACTTTTCTAAGTTATCTGGGCTTACCGTACCACCCCGAAGAAAGCCATTGGGTGGGTTACCTCTTTCCACTTAGTATATGGTCAAGAGGCAGTAATGTCCGTAGAATTCTTAGTACCTTCGCTAAGATACAGAAGCTTTTTCAACAGATCTCTGTGAAGAGGCTTCAATAGAACAAGAAGTCAAAACCAGGCTATTTACGTTAGCCAGTTATGCGAGACAAGACTAATAGCTTACTATGCACAACTAGTTAACAAACGACGCCAAAAGGCCTGGCATGACTATCACCCGTGCAATAAAGATCTACACTTAGGTGACCAGGTGCTTCTTCATACATCACAGAAGCACCCCGGTAAATTGAAGTTCAGAAGTGAGGGGCCATATGTTATAAACAAAATATTCCTAATGGTGCAGTCCAGTTACAAACACTTGATGGGACACTCCTAGACATTGTCGTAAATGGTGGTCGTCTACGGCAGTACTATGAAGAGTTATTCTTTGTTGACCCAATTTAGGATCTTTCTTGATGAAAAAAAAAAAAGCCTATTATTTTAATGTTATTTTATTCCTTTCCTTGTACATCTCATTTTTTTTATGCCTATTATACTTCATATCATTACTTATGTACAATCTATGTATTTTTCTTTTTTTTTCTTCTGTTCATACTCATGGGTCATGGATGTTCTAGATTGACAACTGATAGGCTACACCTTAGAAAATCATTCTCACACTTCTGCCACCTCACCTTTGTCTCACTGGTATCTCAGGATACACCTTTTTCATAAGAACTTCTACTCTGAGCCACAGTCATATTTCTTTGAAGTTCTTCACTTGCATCAAACAAATCCATTTATTCATCATGAGGTTTTCTCAAATCTCAACCGAAGTGCTCCTGTCAAATCTCAACCTCAAATCTCAACCAAAGTGCTCTTGTCAAATCTCAACCGGAGCACTCCGTTCAAATCTCAACCGAAGTGCTCCTGTCAAATCTCAACCGGAGCACTCTGCTCAAATCTCAAACGGAGCACTCCGCTCAAATCTCAACTGAAGTGCTTGTTCAAATATCAACTGGAGCACTCCACTCAAATCTCAACCGGAGCACTCCGCTCAAATCTCGACCAAAGTGCCCTTTCAAATCTCAACCGGAGCACTCTGCTCACATCTCAACCGAAGCGTTCAGTTGAATCTCGATCGGAGCAGTTCTGTCAGATCTCGACCGGAGCTTCCCTATCAGATCTCAACCGGAGCGGTTCTATCAAATCTCGACCGAAGCAATCATTTCAAATCTCGACCAGAGGACATACATTGGAATTTCACGAACCGGCACGTCCCATCTCCCTTGGAACTAGATGACGGCGACAATAAATGCCCTCACCCCAAAGCCATTCGCACCTCAGCGAAGTGTGAGCTCAAGCGTCTTCTGGCGACGATCTGCGACAATCTTTTTGCTATTGTGTCCGATCCTGGCGCTCGACTGTTCAACCCTTCAGTGATCAACCACCATCTCTACACTCTACCAACCACAATCGTTATCACTCCCTTACGAGCGCCATCACCAAAACTTTCAAACCCAACGTCGCCAGCAGAATACCTCGTATCACAAATTCTCGCATGCTGAGGCGTAGTGTCACACGAGCACTCATCATGCTCCCGTCACACTATTGAACATCCTAAAATCACTATCACAAACCGTATACCTTTAACCCACTTCATTCCTCACAAATCCACATCCATAACATTACAACCCTTGTCAAACACCTCCACTTGCTGCTATTCCACTCCCCATCTTTCTTAACTCGACCTCACTCTATTCACCCTCCTTAACATCATCCTATTTCATTTACCACCCACACCGTTCTATCCAACACAACCATCTTCCACATATCTCCCTTTCCAAACCCTTTGATACATCACTCCCCACACACTTTCTGAACCATTTTGCACCCTCACTTCCCGTCTCAACCGGAGCCCACTCCTTCAGATCTCAACCAAAGTCCTCCCTTCCCATCTCAACCGGAGCCCACTCCTTCAGATCTCAACCGAAGTCCCCCCTTCACATCTCAACTGGAGCCCAACCCTTCAAATCTCAACCGACACCCTTACCACTGTCTCACCCCTCAACTGACATAGTTTTTCCAGAATCTCCCTTCTTCCATTTTTGCACCATGTCGTCCAATCCTAGTTCAAGTTCTGATGATCCCGAAGCAAGCAAGCTTGACATCCAGCTATGCAAGTTAGGCCTTACAGAGATGCAGAACTGGTACCAACAGGCGGAGTCCTTCTTCAAGGAAATTGAATTTCAAATCCATGTCTTGACAGGCTATCAAAGCTCGTATCTGGTACACATGGCATATGTCAATTATCATACCACGGCAAGATCATGTCAGATCATAGTTCCCCCTATAAGGAATTATGTTTATAATGTATCTTTTGCGGCAACTGACTTGCAACCTTATGGGTTCCCGCGAGGACCAAACACTGTCACAAGGGCATTGCAAAAGATAGAGCAAACGACATATTTCAAGTACATTGATCCCTCTATGACTCAAGTGGAAGAATAAGGATGAGTACAGGCTGGAAGTCATCAATGACAAGCAACTTCAAGCAGCATGTGCCTATCTCACTAGATGTACACAAAAATCTTGAATGAAAGTGCTGAGGGTACCCATGTCCCTGTTTTACATGATGGCAGATTCACGACTGCATGCCCAGAACCTCTATGATTGGGCATAGTTTGCTTCGAATTGTCTTCATGAGTGCATTAAGAACAAGCAGCCCATCACAGTATTGGGATATCTGATGACAGATATCACTCTTCATCAAGTACAAAACGGCCCAAAGCTTCAACAACAACTGCAGCTTGTGGACAAGGCATGGGAAATTCCCATTGAACACAAGAAGTCCAAGAGTGCAAGAACAACTTCACCATTAGGATCCCAGGCTAAATGAGTCAACACCAGTATCCTCCCTCTGCTGTAGAAGGCAAGAAGCCCACCAAAGGATCCACAAACAACTGCAACTTCCGGAGCTCAATAGGCAGATACCTCAAGGGCTCAGTTGTCGGGCACACAGCAACAACGAAGGCAAGAGAAGCTTCAAGCTGGGAGCACATCACCGGTGGGATCAATTTCCAATGGTTCCACCTCAGATGGTGGCAGCTCGTCAACAGCATCATAACAACACATGTCATCAACGGGGGTGATGGAGCAACCACCTCAACACTGGCACCTGACACGACAGTACCTCAAGTCACAAGTCAGCCAGATGAAGCCACCACCCCACCCACACTGATTACTATGCCAACGCCACCAACATCACCACTGGCACAAATTTTTTTTTGGGGGAGGAGTGGGGATATCCAGTCCCTAGGACACAGAAGCAGCTCAACAACCACAGGCCCAGCAAGTCCACACATTGGACACGTTGCAATATTTTGATGCTGCGGACCTGATGGAAATCAGCGACGACGAGACAGAAAAGGGAAAGCAGCCAGGAAGAAGTCAAAGCCCTCCACTAACCACCACCACCACAATAGCTACTAACATCATCCCTCCACCTCCACCTCCATCTTCAACTCTAACACCATGTTTGTTTTTTGGTTAAGCCTCGCCATCCCATACCCCAGATCAATACCCAACCCTCACTAACCCTGAAAAGCTCACTGAAGCAGCCAAGCGCAAATCTTTTCAAGGTAGTTTATTCTACTATTGTTATCCTATTCTATATCGTGATTTATTATTAATCAGGACAATGACGCCATCAAAATTTTCACAGGTGGTGAGCTTGGTGTATCATGCTCAAGTTGGACTCACCCACCCAAGTTTGATTCTCCGTGACCCCTGATAATATCAAATCAATAGTTTCTATGGACCATGTGGAATGAGGAGATAATAATCTACATAGAAAGATATGGGTAATAGCATTGGAGAGCATATCAACACATGGAAATAAGGGTTGACAATTTCAAAACAATAGCTTCTATGGATGAGCACATGATATATTATAGAGACAAACAAAGGCAACAACGATGGAGAGTATATCAACACATGGAAATAAAATGGAAATAAGGGAGAACCATCACATCAAATTCCAAAGATTTTCAAATATTCTCGAAGTCTTCAAAGTTGATTGCCATTTATAATTATATGTAATATATACCTATAATCAAGTTGTGACATAACATTCAATATACTAAGATTGAGATAAGGTAATATTTGTTGTATCACTGGACTGTGACAGGATTTTTTAAAAAAAAAAATAACTGCAGTTGCATGACTTCATGTTGATCCATACAGCCCCACATACGTAGCAGAATCGATGCCCACACCTGCCAAATTACAAAAGTAGATAGTTCTGTGTCAGAAGTGTGCAAATGCATTCAAACAGATCCTAAAATGTACCTGTCAGTTGCAAAATATGCGAAGCAAAGGGAAAATGTTTCGTGTGTGGGAGGTTGCTCACAAGCAGGTTATATGGTTGCAGCCGTCTCTGCGCTCAATGATTTGAGCACATTTTTTTGCATCGCAGCCATTTTAGACTTTTTGCTAGTTGAAGCAATTTCTTATCTCCAGACGCCTCAGGAGTTGTAAGTTCATATTGATACTGAGAACAGGTGAGATTTTCATGCCAGGGCATAATACACTCCATGCCAAACGCACGATGACATGCCTCACATTCAACGCACCCCACAGAGCTCATATGTGGGTGCGCTGAGATGTTTGACTGTTTATAAATGTCAATTTCTGGCTTTACCATAACGCTTGAACAGTCAGGGTAAGGGCAGTACAGCCTCTCTGTCTCGGGGATTGCAGCTGTTTGTCGCGTGGTCAGAGCCCGGAATGATTCTAAAGAAAGTAGGGAACACTTAGTGAAATTCAGAAAATTGACTCAACCCACGTAAGGACAGTATATGGACAGTTGACCACTTTGACAGCGGGCCTCAGCATGCTTGGAAAGACACATGGTGCAAAATCTATGTTGATAGCCTGCCACAACGTGCTTAGATGGTCAGAATCCATTGAAATGTTTCACTCACAAAATAGATAAATTTGGTACCGTGAGGTTGAATTTTTGAGACTGACAACCTCGACATTCCAACACTTATGCATGTACCATAATGATGAACTAATCTGTAGGATAGATGTGGAAGGTGTTCTACCAATGTTTGGTTGCTTGAAATTTCAGAATGCCAGGTATGATATTCATGTGGACGTGGGTGCTCAAGCCAAAAGGGCTTCATGTCAAGGCGCGACTGTTTACCAAAAACACAGGTCTCCGCAAAGTCGTAAGCTGCCAGCCTCAGGAGACAGTAGCTCAACTTCCAACGGATTACAAAGTTGCTTAGAACAGATCTACTAGAAACTTGTGATTGTAAAATCTTTACCTTCTACAATGAGAAAACTCGCGGAGGGTTTTTCTTCCATGCAAATCTGGCAGACTTCGCCGAGCCCACTCTTATACTCAGCTACATCTTTCCGCTTCTGGTACGTTTGTGCAGTTTCCGTTTCCCAAATATCATCACCAACAAAAGTTTTTGGACAGCTCTTTCCTTTCTCCTGTTCCGATCGTCCACCTCTAGTGATTGGATGTAGAACATGCAAGCTTGACCGCATTCCAACTCGAAGATGTTCACTGCAAGGAGATGATGCTCTTTTGGTCAAATCAGCCAAGGAACGTGCAAACTGGAAATCATGGTCTTGTATTGCATCCAATTGGGAGAACCTGGAGGTCTCCCTTAGGGCCATCTCCTGGTCCTCCGCCTCCCGAGTAAGATTACCCAGCTCCAAGCTCCTGAGATAGATAGCATTGCGTCTGTCTTGTTGTGCGAAACCTGCATATTGTATCTCACGTGAGGGACAGAATAAGACAAAGTACGCTACGTAATAATTGAGATAAGATAAACATTCTGAACAATCAATCTTGCAACTAGGGCTATCTTAGAATAAAACATACATCCTGAAGAATTAAACTAGTAGCCACTGAAATCTATGTAGCTTGAATATGTTCCGCAAAATCAAACTCACAGCGAGGCCTATCTCTTCTGATCGAGATCACCGAGTTCGCAGCACAGGCATCATTGTGCTGGGCAAAATCAAAGCAAGCTTCCTTTGCTTCAAGAATGGCTCTCGCCATTTCGATCCTTTGTCTCTTTGCTACTGCCATTATTTTGGCTCTCGCCATTTTGATCTTTTGTCTCTTTGCTGCTGCCAACTCTTTTATTATTCTGGCTCTCGCCATTGCGATCTTTTGACTCTTTGTTGCAAACAATTTTTCCATTGAAATATCCAGTGCTATACCTAGTCGCTCAATTGTGAGTAATTGAAAAAGACGATCTATGTTACATGTAGGGTCTTATGTTTTTTATATCAAGCATGTAGGTGTAGGATGTTCATATGAACAAATTTGGCATAGAATGTAATGCTTTTGTTTGATGAATTCTAAGAGGTCCAATAGGATTTAGAGGTGAAACCATGTGAGGTCCAATAGGAATTTGAGGTTTGCTTGAATATAGTCCAATAGAATTAAGAGGTCCATGGATCAATGGTCCAATAGGATTAAGAGGTGACAAAGTGTGATCCAATCATAGTCAAGTATAGTGGTAGCTCGTGAATCTACTAGTATCATTGTACTCCTCATTTTGGATCTAATTGATTTGGTGATTGTGTGGATTTTGAGTGTCATTGGATTTCTAGCTTTCTCTCTCTACCCGAGAGCTCATGATGGTTTTTCTCTCTCTACCCGAGGAGAGCAGCTTATTTTTACTTAGAATAATTTTTGAATACTTCCCACACGTGTGAGTGAGAGTTGGAAGTGATTGAATGCATGTAGTAGTGTGTTTTTGCCATAGAATCAAAGATAGATCTTGAATCTCAATCTAGTCTTGATCTTGGTGCATCTACGTATCTTAGGAGATCACAAGTACATGTTGTGGACACTCCACATGTGTGAAATCTACATCAATTATCAGAGCACAAAAAGTAGCTCTTGTTCACTCCTTAGCTAATAAGAGCTTGTTTCTGTAAACGAGCTTCTGCTCCTACTAAGTAGTGCACACTACAATGTATTATAGCGCATGGATTACAATGTATTAGGGTGCACTAGAGAGGACATTTTGCCCATGAAAGATTTTTAGAATTTTTAGGTGAGAACTGGAGGGCCGACCCTAAGTTTTTTGAAAATTCAATTTGGCAGAATGTCCTATGCCCGAGCACCTTCCATTGAGTAATGTGTACCTATGCTTTTATTCACATGAATGTGATGAAACATATTAGCACTTGAGCTGTCATTTTTTTAATTCACATGACAATTACACAAGAGAATAGGCATTATGAAATGGAATAAGACTATAAATCTCCACTTCATCTTTTTGAGAGAACCATTAAGGTTGTCTAGAGATAGGTTGATCTCCTACAAATAACTCTATCTTATGGTCTACTAATATAGATGGTAGTAAACCATGAGATAACTTTCATGGCAAAACATCCTTAAATTCACTTATGATCTGATTTTTCATTGCTTGTTTATAATTTAAACTTATAGTGTTAAAAATTTGTAGCGGCCTAAGTCAACTGTCATGCGTAAATTCATTCCCGAGTGAATAGTGCTTCCCTTGCAAAGTTAGCTTGCAAAAACTATCGTCCTCATAATCTAACCACACCTAATTAGCCAAAAGCAACAAGCAAGAGATGGTGGAGGCAACTTAAACCCGTCCCTCTCAACAAATCTAATGGTACTAAGAAAGCACAAAGGACACTCACATGTTTCATGTGAGTTCTAATTTGGGCCCTTTTAGCATTTTTATTAACAACTTGACTTAGGGCCTCTAATATCATCTTAGAGTTCTAAGTCCCTAGTCACTTATTCCTACTTCTACAAGTTCTACAAAACTAATTTGCATGCTCATTGGGTTGGGTTTATACACGTAGGAAGCTAGCTCACTGTCTTCCTAGCTAGTATTTCCTCGGCTCTCATGCTTGGCTCTCAGCTTCTTCTGCACTCTTCCTTCTGAGACCTCCTCGGTCATGGGTGAGAGATAAGTCGTGTCTTTAGCCTGGCTCGGCACTTGGAAATTCCCTAGAATCTGCTAACATGACATTTGTCAATTCTCCCTTTACAATTAAAAATCCTTCATAATTTGCATCATGCCTGTGATGCTAGCATCCTCAAGGTTATCGAAACTCATTAAGTTCCAACCAAGATCCTTCATGGAGCCACGTTTGTCGTCCTTGCTTGATTGCATGTCTTTGAGACTAAATCCTTCAAAAAGTAGATTGATCAACATAATTTTTTCATCCTTGGAACTCTCTACAACAACCCCAAGACATGGTGTTGCATATTTTCCTTCACTCTCTTTAACATTCCAAACTACTCCCATATCGCCGTACTCTTGATCTTTTGAACAGACATATAGATGTACATCTTTCATATGTATTCTGATGTGCCGTATGTTTCCATATACCAATTAATTGGTTTTTTTCCTTCTCCAATTGAATCAACCAAGTCGATCTCACCTGCTATGATCAGACTTGGTTGAGTGTACCTGGCCTTCTTACGCATAGCTAATTCCATGATAGTATCAAGTGAAAAAACTTGCTTGTCCTTAGCCATTGTACCTACATGCAAAATTCATAATACTTGTGTATTTAACAAAGAGCATTTGAGAGTATGAAATTTGTAACTACAATAGTAGTATATAGCATCAATAAATAACTCAAATTCATACACAAGTTATGCACAAAATTAAGTTCTAATATAAATTACACAATATGAAATTAGAGAAAGCATTATGACCATTTGATATAGGATTAGTAGTTTGCAGGGGAGCCAAGGTGTGCTTGAACTCAAGGTCGAGCAGACACTTATAGATACATTTAAAAAGTAGCGTGATTAGAGTTTGAAGTAGTAGGTGCAACAATTGTCAGCATAAAATGGTTTGGATAATCACAACGTGGTAGGAGCCCTCTCAAACATATGCTTAAGCATAGATCGTAAAATATGGGATTTTCCAAAAAATCATGGCCATCTGATGCTTGAAGACAATTTCACAGTGTTGACAAATCCTAATGTGAGTTGTGATAACAAGGCAATATATGTCCAAATTTACAACCAACCATGGTAACCAAAAATGTGTTTTGAGAATAGCATTCTTAAAGTATGGGATTGTAAGAGCGACAATTTATGGCATCAAGTAGTATGCAATTATATGTATGAAGAAATAGTGGCACTTTGATCGTACTAAGTTCAAGCATATAGTCGATAATATTACCTTGTGACATTATCAAAAGCAGCAAAAATTGGTATGCAATGCTTGCAAGCAACCTTGTGATCCAGTAGAAGGTTGATAGTGAGATTTTGGAATGGTTGGTGCGGTAATAATATATTGTTTTAAATAGTAGGATCAAATCTTGTAGATTATCACACAGTGATGATCGAGTTTTGCTCAAACTTTAGTTCAAGAATAGAGTCTATACTATGGAAAGCACAATGAGCATTTGATATTTGAAGATAATTTTATCAAGTTGACAAAACATAATGCGAGGTTTATTTACAAGACAACGTATCTTGCAAGTCATAACTCTTGGTCGAGTTCAACAACTTGATTTGTGAAGAGCCTTTTTTGAGTATTGTATCTGAAGTTCAATACTAGTTTCCAACGACAGCAAGTGGGACGAAATCACATGAATGACCAATAGTGGTAGAAGAGATAAAGCCAGGCATGGAAACTCAAAAAAGTATTTTGAGAAGAGTATTTTTGAGAGTACGGAGGTGTATGTGTAGTAGCAGCATATTGTATTAATACTTAGCATAAAATCATATGGATGACTGGTCAGTGATAGAGGAGCTTTGTTCGAACTTTAGTTCGAGCACAAAGTCTTCAATACAGAATTAGTATAAACTATAATGACAACACAATCTATGGAGGCATTATTATAGAATTAGTAGATTATATTGGAGACTATGCTTATAAGAAGAAGTGTGCTCGAACCCGTGGTTGAGCAAGGAGACTCAAATTTGTGTTTTGTAAATGGAATTTTGAAAGTATGGTGTTTGTAGATGCAGTAATAGCAGTTAGAATACGAATTATTACATGTTGACAAAGTGGCTTTTTTGCTCGAACTGAAGTTCGAGCATCAATTATACAATAAGGAATTAGGTGAAGGCACTTTCATCAATATACATTTGGATTACGATATTGGCACATCGTAATGCAAACTATCAATAGACAATAATACGTGTTTGATCTAACATTTGTATTTCATGATTAAAGAGTCTGGAGTTTGCAAGTGCAATGCTAGTACATACTGTTAAGAAGTGGCATGAAATCATATGGATGATCACATAGCCACAACTTAAGTTAGAGCATAGAGTGTATAATGTGGTGTTACTAATATTTGTATTTAATGATTATAAATTTGAGAGTCTAGAGTTTGTAGGCGCAAGAGTAGTACATTGTGTTAAGAAGTGGCATGAAAGCATATGGATGATCACACAACCACATGGGAGCTTTGCTTGAACTTAAGTTCAAGCATAGAGTGTATTACTAACATTTGTATTTAATGATTAGAAATTTGAGAGTCTAGAATTTGTAGGCACAATAGTAGTACATGCTATTAAAATGTTGCCCGTGCGTCAACCTGCGCCTGTCTATATAGATCTCTATAGATCTCATCATCCATCTGCTGCTGCGGGTGGAACTGGAGTGGCACCGCCTGGACCATGCACTACACCTAAACCCTGCCCAGAACGTGCTGTACTAGGCTCTGCACCCGTAGTACTATTTTGTGATCAAATCAACCTAATCAACTGATGAAGATAATCATTGAATATGAAGAAATATCTAATGGACCCGACAATGACAAGTTATCCAAAGTGATATTAAAGATAAAGAGGCCTCAATGAATGTTATTGAAGGAAGGTCTATATCTCGAAGGGCAGATATGAAACGACATGAATCTTAATATGAAGGCCAGCCCTATCAGAAGACACATTTATTGTGCCTCAATCAAACGTTGTAACCTTCCACGTGCTTGCTTCTTATTGGAACAAAGCCACGTGACAAGGATGCCACCTAGGAAATTGTACACTTGGTAATTTTCCTATTGGATGTAGTTAGTTAATTAAAAGAACTATGTACTTTTGCACTCGTTCCCTAACACTTCTTAGCCTTGATATTGTCTTATGCAAAAAATCGTGATTTCATTGCTAAGATTGTCTTAAAACTCATTGGTTATTTGATTGTCTGTGTGATCGAATAATCGATTGTTTGGAACTTAATTGTGTTGTTAACAATCAGAATCAATGTTACATTACACTGATGTATATCCTGACTTACACATCCTAAAGCTTGCTCTGTGTTGTTGTAAATCAATGCTTTGAAATTTGCATATGGATACTCGTGCAGTTTAATTCAATAGTCAGTCGTTCTTGTGAATGAGGCCTTTCTGTTGTTGAGAACAGATTGTTGGACTACATTTGGATTGTACTGAGACATTTGCTTGTTACTCTGCCTTGGTTTATCTGATGCAATAGACCTCTCTTGCTGACAAACTTTATTAGATGCACAGATTGATATATCGGTCTGGCCAATAAGTTGAATACACTACTAAAAAATGCAACATGTTCGATATGAGATTAGTTGGCATCAATATCTTTTACTTATGTATGTTTGAAACCACATCCTAATCGGTGATACTGGTCGCTGATACTCTAAAATGTCCGTTGACAACCAGCTTTTAATCCAAGAACAATAAATGAGCTAAAAAATATCTAAAATCAAGTTGTTGTCCAATGTTCTCCACGTTCCAAATCTGACCAAGAATCTGCTCTCCGTTAGCAAAATCACCGATTCAGGTTGGAAAGTTGAATTCGATATGGATGGCTGCACAATTCTTGAGAAATACCGGAAGGTTCCAGCCTACAAAAAAAAAAGTGGCTATCTTTACAAACTCATCCACTGCTACTCTTCTAGCAGTCAAGCTCTTCACACATCCACTTCTGAATCAACTGATATGTTGTGGCATTTCAGACTTGGCCATCTTAACCACTTCATATAACTAAATTATACAAATTAGAATATGGTGAGCTCAAAGACCAATGCTGGTCTTTTCCTTTCTAAAGTAGATATAGGTAAATTGGAAAGTAGAGATAAAATGCTAGGCGACAATGTAGGAGGGGGGGCAATTCAGTATTGGATGGAGTTTTTCCAGACCCCACTGTTTATAGACGTAGCATTATTTCCGCTTCAATTCATGGCTGCTTTTGATTTACCTGATTTCAAAAGTCTGCACAATGATATGCTCCAATATGTCAGACTGGGGACTCCAATTCTCGTGCTCCCATACATAACAAAGTAAGTATATTTTTATTACATTTTATTAAGTTGAATTTTCTATATGAATTTTAATTTCACATTCATTCTCATAAATTTGTTGTTTTCTGATTGTGGTGATCATTGGAGCTTATAGGTGTTGTCCTTATATGTCAATGATGAGGGTGTGTGTAATCCAGTTTTTGAACTCTATTACACACACACAAAATTGCTAGGAGCCATATCCAAAAAATACTGGAACTCTTTTCGATACCACATGCAATAGCATATACGAAGCTGAAAATGGTTGATGTAGAGGTAAAAATTAATCAATATCAATTCGACGCGCTCTTGTAGTTATTGCTTGGTTTCTTTTCATATCGTGCGTGCTGATCCAATATTCAAACAATATTTTTTGGATATCGGTTTCACACGCGTTTGTTTTTGTTGTAGATTTAATTACAAAATCCTACGCATTGATCCAATATTATATAATGTTAAAATTTTGTTACTAACTTTCATTTATATTTGAATACCATAGTCCTTGTAGCATGTTGATTCTATCAGTTGTGGTTGGTATATGATATGCAATGCCAAATTCTTTTTCAATTGGCTTGCACTACAAGATGAACTTTCTAATTTAAAAGAGGTAATATATACCTGATAATTCCTAGTAACTAATATTCGATTAATAACATTTAATTGTGTTTTTGTTTTTTTCATAATCACATTCCTAATAACTAATAACATCTAACTGTTTTTGTTTTTTTCAGTTTAAATGCCCGAAGGTCTCCCCAACTTGGAGATAATGCACTTCAAGTAGGAGACCATAAAACTTGTGATCGAAAATTCATATTCAGTTGCAGTGGCAGAGTGCTCTCCACCCAAGCTACTTCCAACTAGAGAAATGGATTTAGAGATCATAGATTAGCATGACTTGCAACTTGAGGAATAATTCTCAAGTTGATACTGATAAAAAGTTGGTCTCTCTTGATGTGGATGTGACACATGTACATAAATTTTTTATAGAAATATATTTACAATTTTCTATGGTTGTTCTTATATGTTTGTTTTCCTGTTATTAACTGAGGATATTATTGATTCATCTTCAATTACTATGGTGTTCCTACATGTTTGTTTTACTCAGACTTGGTCTACCTTGCCTTTACCATGGTTTTTTTGGATAAGTTTAGAAGGTGATCTTAGTGAAGCTTTCTCACAACCAATCCAAACATGTGACATATGTTCACACAGATTTGTTATGGTGAAGCTTCACTGAGATCATCTTCTGAACAAGGGCAAGCGTCGATTCGATATCTAATTGTAGTGGTCACTGGAGTTCAAATGCCAAGGCTATATGTGTACACACTATATAGATAGTTACTTTAACGATAGTTCGACAACATTTCATCGAAATCTAGCAACGATTACAAATTATAGTTGCCACAAACTTTATTCTAAGAGAAAAAAAAAGGAACACAAATGATGACGTTTTCTCTAAGCGATGTTTTAGAGACATTTATGAAATGTTGCTGCGGAAGAGTCACTTTTAGCGACATTTTTGAGATGCTTTAGCGACTATACTAAATAGACGTCATTGGGCAATGCTATAGAAAGCTTGCATGAAAAAATCGAAAAGATGATTGGTTGATAACCACATTTCAGTAACTAGTAGTGAACATCGCCCAACCACATTCAAAATTAGTGTCACTTGGGGACGCTATGTCTTCTAGCAGAAAAAATTCCGAACCCTCTTTTCTAAAAGCAATGTTTGGAAATGTTAAAGTTAATGTAAGTTTGGTTTAGGGTTTAGGGTTTGTCTTATTTGATCAAAATCTTTTAGTTCTTCAAGGACTCGTGCATGCAAAGCTTCTAACTCATTATATAGGAGTGTATAAAATATGGATAGCCTTTTCATGCCTTCTGTAGCAGTGGAATCCTTCATTGCATTGTTCCAATTCTCATGCCAATCTTTACTTATTAATCTTTCCGGTGGACGAAGGGTTCCTCCACTTTGTCTCCTAGTAGACAAAAATGAGTTCTATGAAGACTATGGTTGAATAGAAGATATTTACGATGATAAAAATCTATGACTTTCTAAGATGTTTTGCATATCATGTGGGGATCATGCAGGGAAATCACTTCCACATATATTACACCCATGGTGTCTTGAAGTTGAAAAATCGCTACACTTATCCAATCCAAGATAAATTTCTTCGTCAACATGAAAATATCTTTTAATTCAAATTCTCATGATAGGACATGAAATGGCATACACATGAATCCATGTCCAAAGAATTTGCAACTCCTCAATAATAGGTTCAAGATAGACATTTATGTTTTTTATTTTATAATGACCACGAATGATGAAAGCAAGTAAAATATGACCGTTTTTCATTGCCATGCATGGAGGTATGTTGTATTTCACAAGCATCACTGGCCATGTTGTCCAAGTAGAAGATCGATGGTCGTGAGGATTAACACTGTCAACAGCCAACCCATGTCTCAAATGTCTTGGCTTTGTACAAAATATAGCCCACTCATTTTTGACGTGTTTTAAATTTTTGGCAATACTATCACATGGTATTCTCATGACACCATCAGTGAATCTAGTTCTACCATGCCAATTCATCAATTCGGCCAAGGACTGGCAATGAAACATATGTTGGATATACAGTAATATTGGAAAATGGCATGCAACATTTGATGGAACGTTGTTCCTTGCACATCTTGTCGATATTGTGGACATTCTTAGTTTGATATTGTTTGAACTTTTTAATTCAATGCAATCACTAGTTTTATCAGTTATTTATTTTAACTTTTTTGATTTTTGTAATGTGTTACAATCAATATAATGAATTTCCAAGTCTTTATTGACAATTTATTTGGCCATGATATTTGTTATGCAAAGCTACTTTGGTTGTTGAAGACCATTTGGCCATTGTAATCTCCATTGGAAAATCATTAGATTCTATTTTAACTTTTAAGTCTATGAAATCACTGTTAACAATAACATAATGAATAAAATTAAGGCTTCAATTACTAATAGCATTATGAATGAAGTTTGAAAAATTCAACTAGTTAAGTTGAGTTTATTTGGCAATTTTGAGGCCAGTATGCAATTTCAATTTAAAAATATACTTTATCATGTTAATAAGGCCAAAGAATAGTAACTTTGCTATTTCTGGTAGGCAAGTTGCAAGGTCGCATATAGACCTCTAGTTATTGGTTCATTCATATACATCAAATCTAGTCAAGTTATTCTAGGTTTTTGGTTAGTACTTAGAAATATCTATAAGTTGATAAGCTTAGAAAAGATGATATAAATGGTCAAGAGGCTACTATAAATAGGCATACAAGCATGGGAAAAATTCACCTCTCTCTTCTTCTCTCATTCATTCTTATGGAAGATATCTCTTTTGGTTTCTACATCAATCTCTTCCAATTTTGGTGGTGATATAGTGAGATCTTGTGTGTAGAATGTTGATTTTCTTATCCCTATGAATCCACACATGTGTGTATTGTTATTGTATGGTTGTTGCATGGATAGGGATATTAGCATATAATATCCAATTATTTATGACAAGTTCTTATTAAGTTTCCATCTTCTATGTGTGGTTAATGCATGATTTTTACATTGGTAGTGAAGCTAGATGTGCTATCCAAATTACCTAAAGATCAAAGGGCAAAATTAGGTCATTTGGATCTGATATTTTTATTGAAGTTGGAAAAATACTGGACATTACATTAGTTTTAAGGGGCATGTGATGTTTCTAGCATCAATAGTGTTGAATTTCACACGTGTGGATTGTCCACTACATGTACTTGTGATCTCCTAAGGTGTGTAGATGCACCAAGATCAAGACTAGATTGAGATTCAAGATCTATCTTTGATTCTATGGCAAAAACACACTACTACATGCATTCAATCACTTCCAACTCTCACTCACATGTGTGGTAAGTGTTCCAAAAGTATTCTAAGTAAAAACAAGCTACTCTCCTCGGGTAGAGAGAGAAAAACCATCATGAGCTCTCGGGTAGAGAGAGAAAGCTAGAAATTCAATGACACTCAAAATCCACTCAATCTCAAAATCAATTAGATCCAAAATGAGGAGTACAATGATACTAATGATTCATGAGCTACCACTATGCTTTACTATGATTGGATCACACTTTGCCACCTCTTAATCCTATTGGACCATTGATCCATGCACCTCTAAATTCTATTGGACTATATTCAAGCACACCTCAATTTTCTATTGGACCTCACAAGGTTCCACCTCTAAATCCTATTGGACCTCTTAAGCTTCATCAAACAAAAGCATGACACTTGTCTACACTGTAATTGGCACAAGTTTGGCTCTATTTTGGCTCAATAGTGGCATTACAAGTGGAAATGGATAATTCGCCATCTATGCCAAATTTGACCCTATGAACATCCTACACCTAAATGCTTGACTATGAAATTCTATGAGACCCCTATATCAAACATTTTGATTTACTTTACAATTCTCCACACGTGGAAACATCCTCCACACATGTGAGATTCACTTACAAACTTCTATCATAAAAAATACCAAGCTAGATTTTTGCCAATTTCTCACACTCCTCCTCAAAAAATAGCTTGGAAAGGTACTAGATCACTTGAGAAGTTTGTTAATCTTTTTGAGTGGATCCTTTGGTATGCATAAGAAGTGAAGATCAGCCAAGGGATCCATCATAGCAGCACCCTCACCATATCCATGATAAGATCTCTTTGGTAGAGATCTCTTGCCAATGCCTTTGAAGAGTGCTCCACCAATATGCCACTATTATCATGGGCTTCCTCCATGCTTGATGATGATCTTTGCCTTGAAAGTTCCACTTGCATGATGGATGCACCATAAATAGAGAAATCTGAGGCTTCCAAGCCTCATAAGGATCATGGAGATCAAGATCATAAGATGTGAAACAATGATGATTATCAAGATTATGCTTTCTAGCTTGACTAGTCCACATACAATGAACTATATCCTTGATGGATCTAATCTTGATATCAAAGACTATCTTGATCTTTTTTAGGCTAGTTACTCTCTCAAGGATGTAAGTGTCCACTTTGGATGCTTCACTTAATCTCAAGAGGAGTTTACAATTTGCCTCAAAACATGTGAAAACATGATTTTCAAAAAAGTGAGTACCAAGCTCAATCTTGTTCTTACTAGAACCAAGAGCATACTTTTGACAATACAATATCTTGCTTTCAAAAAGTATTGGAAACACATCTAAGTCAAAAATGACAAGAAACATGTCCATACCATAAGCATCATACAAAACTAGTATAGCTTTTCTTGAACTTTGAGATCCAAAAAATTCAATGAAACAAGATAGCATTCCAAGCAAAGGAAGAGAAGCATATATGAATGTGTTGTAGTAGATACAACATGAAAGATGCCCCTCTTTGCCATGTAAGGTGAGCCATAAAGACTCGGCCATGCATCTTGAAGATCTTCTTGAAATCATATGAAGAAGAAACTCCTCCTCACACATTGGCCCCATCATAACTTGAATACCTTCAAAAAGGATAACTTGTGATGCTTCTTGAGAAGCCTTGATCTTGGCCACTTCCAAGATTGAATCTTCATGCAATATGACATCTCTATTCACGATCACATTTGAAATAGAGAGTGTAAAGACACTAAAGGCCTCCTTGATGGATGAGTATCCAATCATGATCCATGAGCTTGGATCATCCTTCCTTCTTGTTTCCAAGGGAATATGTGCAAAGCAAGCACTACCAAGTTCACTAAGGTGATCAACCTTAGGCTTAATCTTGAATAAAACCTCATATGGTGCTATTCCTTCAAGAGCTCCAATACTCCTCAAAGCTTTGATCTTCAATGAGAATTTCTTCTCAACATATGCTTTGAATAATAAGGAATAATCATACACCATAATACTTGAAGAGAGAAGATATGTGCATCTTGTGTAATCCTCCTCCTTTGAGATATTGGAAATATAAGAAACATCAAGAGAGTTTGCACTCTCACTTGGATCCAATTTGTAGATGCCTTCAAATCTTGATCCATATGCAAGGATCTCACCATCCTTCTTAATCACACAATTGTCAATATTGAAATTGACATCAAAGCCACTATCAAGAAGTTGGCCAACACTTAAGATGTTCTTTGTAAGCTTTGGGACAAAAAGAACATTGTTGAGAAAGAGATCTTAGAAGATGCAAGCTTCAAGGGAATAATCCCTACTCCTTCAATATTTCACTCATGCTTACTTGCAAAGTATATGGTCTTCTTGACTCCATCATAAGGCATAATAGATGAAAAAAAGTGCTTGGAGCCACACATATGTGAAGATGCTCCACTATCAATATACCATGAGTCATCCTTGTTGAAGGTGGAAGAGGAGAAGCTTGATGCCAAAAGAGAGCCTTCTCCATCACTTGCAATATAGTCTTCTTTCTCATTGGTGATGTTGGCTTGATTGAGTTGATTCTTCTTCTTGAAGCAATTGGTGGCATAATGGCCTTTCTTGCCACAATAAAAGCACTTGATCATCTTCTTCTTGAGATTTGAATTAGAAGCATGAGAGGTATTCTCCTCCTCTCCATCTTGGTCTTTAGCTTTGTCATTAGAGAAGTGATGGTGCTGCTTCTTACTCCTCTCTTTGTGCTTGGCAAATAGAACTTTGCCATCATCATGATTGAGTAATAGCTTGTCCATCCTCAAGAGTTTGTACTCTTGTCTTGATTCTTCAGAAATAAGCACACTTTGAAGAGCCTCCAAACTTGGTAGCTCCTCCTTAATGGCATAGGATTGGACAAAATTATCAAATTCACTTCTCAAGCCATTGAGAATGACTTGAACTAGCTCATTTTGATTGATGGAATCACCAATGCAAGCAAGATCTCTATGAAAATCTTTTACTCTCAAAACATAACTAGATGCACTCTCATCACTCTTTTGGCTACTTTGGAATATTTGATTTCTAGGAGTGAGGAGCCTAGAGGGGTTCTTAGCCTCATATATGGACTTGAGACAATCCCAAGCTTCCTTGGATGTAGAACAATCACCAATCTCCCTCAATATCTCATTAGAGACATTCATCTTAATGTAGTGGAGAGCCATCCTAGCTCTCTTCTTGTATTTTTGTACTTCTTGAAGGACTTGAGGCTCCTCCTCAATCCCAAGTACAATGTTCATCACATCTTGTAGTATCAAGATGGACTCCATCCTCAACTTCCATATTGAATAATTGGAAGTAGACAATCTCTCACTTGGTTGCAACAAGTATGAACTCATTGAAGTCATGTAAAGTGGAGATAAATAAAAGTGATGAACAAAAAATGTTGCTTCTCTCTCACTATAAGATCCAATAATGGTGTGCTACCATCTCCTATGCAAGATCTTGCAACTATTTGTGAATTGATTCTCACTAGCTACACAAATCTCTCTAAAACAAGATCTACTTCACATCAAATGATGGAGTATGGGAAAAGTTAGGATCAAACACTCTTAGCACGTGTGAAGTACTCTAAGAAACCAAATTTGACTCAAATACAATGATATTGCATGAAACAAAATGGCTAAGATCTCAAAACAGTGCCTAGATCACATATAGATGAGATTGGTAAGCATTCAACTGTGATTTTGGATCAAACAAGCAATATCTTGACCAAACCAAATGTGTCCACCCAGGTCTAGGTGACCTACCTAACCCTCTTTAAAAGCTTATAACTTTTGATTGGCTCAACCAAATGGAATGAAATTGATTGCATCAGAAACTAGACAAAAATAGCTTTAAAACAAGCTATCTAGCAAGATTTTTGGATCAAACATGAAAGAGAACTCCCAAACTGAAATTGGATGTTCCTCACACGTGTCAGAGCACCTGATTCTGTACAGTACCAGGTCAGACCCAATCAATGTCCTTTTGATCTCTTTTGATCCAAAATTGAACAAGATAGCTAGGAAAATGGGCCTTGACAATTTCTAGCTCAAGATTGATGAATAGTTTTCACTCAAATGGATCAAAATGCATGGTAACCTTAGGTAGGCTCTGATACCATGTTGAATTTCACACGTGTGGATTGTCCACTACATGTACTTGTGATCTCCTAAGGTGTGTAGATGCACCAAGATCAAGACTAGATTGAGATTCAAGATCTATCTTTGATTCTATGGCAAAAACACACTACTACATGCATTCAATCACTTCCAACTCTCACTCACACGTGTGGGAAGTGTTCCAAAAGTATTCTAAGTAGAAACAAGCTGCTCTTCTCGGGTAGAGAGAGAAAAACCATCATGAGCTCTCGGGTAGAGAGAGAAAGCTAGAAATTCAATGACACTCAAAATCCACTCAATCTCAAAATCAATTAGATCCAAAATGAGGAGCACAATGATACTAATAGATTCATGAGCTACCACTATGCTTAACTATGATTGGATCACACTTTGCCACCTCTTAATCCTATTGGACCATTGATCCATGCACCTCTAAATTCTATTGGACTATATTCAAGCACACCTCAATTTTCTATTGGACCTCACAAGGTTCCACCTCTAAATCCTATTGGACCTCTTAAGCTTCATCAAACAAAAGCATGACACTTGTCTACACTGTAATTGGCACAAGTTTGGCTCTATTTTGGCTCAATAGTGGCATTACAAGTGGAAATGGATAATTAGCCATCTATGCCAAATTTAACCCTATCAACATCCTACACCTAAATGCTTGACTATGAAATTCTATGAGACCCCTATATCAAACATTTTGATTCACTTTACAATTCTCCACACGTGGGAACATCCTCCACACATGTGAGATTCACTTACAAACTTCTATCATAAAAAATACCAAGCTAAATTTTTGCCAATTTCTCACAAATAGAGAAGCATATGCTAGAATGTTTAAGATGATAAAGGAATCATTTGCACAGGTAGGTATAAATTTTTTTGCAGTACCATGAATATTTTATCTTATAAGATAAAGCAACATGTTAGACCAATGCATGCAAAAAATAGTGGGTATTCCATTTTATATCAATGAGGTGTCTTGCTCGAAGGGAGAATGTCTAGCTCATGACAATTCCAACAATTTGTTTATTGACATTAATCAATTAAAAACATTCATAATAGAATTTACAATATTACGAATGAGAATGTGAATAACAAGTTGATGGTTGTTGTTAAGTTAGATGAGTCTAAAATTAAAAAGAGACAAAAAAGAGAGAAAATTAGTCTTACATTCATGAATAGTGCACTTTCAAATTTAGAATACTCAAAAGGCCTCAACTTTGGTGTTCAATTAGAGAACGATATTTGGTGGTTGGCAGCTTTTCTGGTATAGATGCTCTTTTACAAACTCTAGTATATGAATAATCTTCTCTATGTTGATATTAAGCCACAACAATTTTATGTTTCTCTTGTAGATGTTGAAAGAAGACAATGACATTCTCTCATGGATATTTAGTAGAAGATCATATCCTATCGTCATCACAAATCACATGGAAAGAGTTCCACTCGATGTTCCTAGAATTGACAATTTTAACATAGAGTGGCATATGGCAAGACACATGAAGACATCAAGGAGCTCATAGTTTTGACACTTACTCAGATCAACATATGTAGCATACAATGCAAAATGTGATGATCTAAGCGTGGAATTCACTATTCCATAACAGATATTATTTTATGCACCCTTGTAAAATTATGGCCTCCAAGAAAATCAGATTATGCTTTGATTGCCACAATCATTGTTTCACCATGTTGATGAAACTTTGAATGGGCCACACTTATCTCATTATTCTTGAAGAACTTCATATTATAGCCCAATCCATGATCTCTTTCGAATTCACCAGCAGAAGATCTCTACCCTACTCAATGGATTTCAAACTTGTTAGAAGATTTCTATGAGAATCATTAGGGGAATTTTGAGCTCCAAAAAGATCTAATAAGAATTCGTGCAAAGATCTCTTTTGTATTATAAGACAAATTCAAGTAAATTGAGACAATATTCATATTTTGAGACTTTTTACCACCTAAAATTGACAAGTTAGGATGAATAAAAGTGGTAAATTTAGGAGAAAAATGGCTCTTGGTTTGAAAATTGTGTTGCATTCTTTGAAACATCTCTCTCTCTCTCTCTCTCTCTCTCTCTCTCTCTCTCTCTCTCTCTCTCTCTCTCTCTCTCTCTCTCTCTCTCTCTCTCTCTCTCTCTCTCTCTCTCTCTCTCTCTCTCTCTCTCTCTCTCTCTCTCTCTCTCTCTCTCTCAATCCCATAAAATAATCTATACGTTATTTTGATCATTGTTAGATTCAATACAATACAAAACATTTAGCTTAAGAAACACACTGGAAATGATCTCGGGCCTAGGTCCTTCATACTTAAGAAATCATTGAGTTCCATATGTGAATTCCTTACATCTACATAGAATCACGTTGTTGAGAAGATTATCTTTAGTGGCTTGAATCAGGAAGTCATTTATAGTTTGAATGGATGACATGATTAGATCAATCGTTGGCTCTAGATTTTGTTAAAGACTTGAAAGTCGCTTGAATGGATGTATAGAGAGAACTACTGCATCTAGAAGAAGGCTTAGAGTGCTGGAGCTAGGATCGGGAACTGTTGGCTTAGTTGGTTTGCCTCCTAGGTACCACATGTACAATAGCTAGCTGAAAATAATTATAAATATTCTTATGTAAAGGAAAAAATATTGCCAACTCATTTGATACTCTCATAAATAATCTTTATAATAAAAAAAACACTACAAAACATTATTGAAAAACCTAAATGGTGTATCATATTCGCATTCTACATGCATATGTGTAGTATTCTTATTATGCCATAAAAACTATAAGACTGTTAAGTCATCATCTGCTACCCATAATCAGAAATGTATAGAATCAATGCACAAATTACTTCAAAATTGATCCCACTCATAACTCTATATATACAAGATTATGATCTTCATCAAATGATACAACAATGATATCGGCAAAGAACTGATTGTGATAGACATATTCAATGGGTAAAAAACATCATCTATGAATATTCATTCACATTAAGTCATCAACAAAATCCATAAAATAATCTATACATTATTTTGATCATTGTTATATTCAATACCATACAAAACATTTGTATATTGAGAATAATCTTCAATTTTTTTTTTAATAACTTGTCTGATTAGATATGCCATTAATTCTCAATAATATACATGTCCAAGTTGGGGCTAACTTTCCATTAGAGTGTCTAAAATATTAGCTAACTTCCCATTAGAGTGTCCAAAATAATAGGCTTAGATTAAATTAATTTTTTGTTTCAACAAATTTGTTTTATACTATGAGATCATAACACATCCATAATCATGGATCCATAAGCTATTCATAATGAGCTTATTTCTCAAGCAATCATATAATAAAAAAGTTTCATGAGTATACTTAGTGGTAGAGTGAAAGTCGTCATTATGTGTTTGCTTGTTTTTTTTTTTGTTGTGAAGATTATTAAAAGATGAGCAGATAAGAGGAATTGGAAAATTATGTACTACATTTAGGGCCCTGGGGGGCCCTAAATGTGGCGTTATTAGCCACTCTCTCTCTCCCTTCATTTCCCTTCGGAAGTAGAAAGAAGACTCCCGCTTGGGCTTTGCTTGGTCTTAGAGTCTTCTTCAGAGTAAATATTTTGATTCCTCGCATCTCCAACCGATTCAGACGACGCCATTAGCATTTTGTAGTAATTCTTGCACAAATATAGTCTTTTTAATCAAAACTAAGTCTTGTGAGTTTGGAAGTTCTTTTGTCGATTGCTCTCAACTTTGTGATTGTTGTATCAACTATATCTTCGAACCTCAGAGTCAGGATCATCCCACTGGACAAAACCCTCCATCTTCTTCAATAACCCACCAATTGGAATGGGTTCTAAATGAGGCAAGACCAAATGTGCAACTCCTCTGTTAAAGTTACAAAGACTATTGCCAGGCAAAAATAGCACAACTCGTTACAACCAAACATACATGATCAAACACAAAACCTCAACTACCAAAAATCATTTGATAAACTCAGAGCACCACACATTACTCTCATCAACTTCCACCACCACACAACACCGAGCTTGATTCATTGCCATAGATCTACAAAACCATCACAAATCAAACACCAAATTCAAAGCAACTAATGGTTTTGTTGATCCTTGGCCAAAGAGATGACAGAAGAAGCAATGAGAACTGAATACTAAGCACACATTGAGTTGATAAGCTAATTGATATATGACTGAAACAACTGAACATAGAGACAAGACAAGCAAATGAAGAGGCTACGCCTGTGTGTTTCACTCGCGAAGGGTGCATTAAGGGAAGCAAATAATAGCATATTAAGCCTCGTGTTTTTATGAAGGAAAATCACAAGTGGCTAATAACATTTGTGTTTTGGAGCATCGACGTAGATGTGACAAATTATGTTTTTGAGCAGTGACATAGGAGATGTGAAGAGAGAGAGAGAGAGGGAGGGGAGAGAGTGGGGAAGAGATGGAGATAGAGAGAGAGAGATATACATGTTAGATTTTAATGCTCAGGCTTAAACAAATCATTCAAGTAATGAGCATCCTGAAAAATTGAAGGCCGACTTCATATTTTCGGACTTTCACATTTTTCCTTTTCTTTTTGTCTTAACAATTTCTTAGCCACCTTTGCCTTTTTGTTAGCTTAACGAAAAATGCAACACACTGGCCAAGTGGCCAGAATGCCTTAGAAACCATTCTTAAAGCACCTTTGGCTTTTTTGATTTTTTTGCTGCCTTAAAATCTAAGGCACCTTCAATTTCTCGCTACCTTTAGTCTAAGGCACTTCGTGTTGGATTTAGCTCCTCTATTCTCCTCAATCCTATGTTAATCTGTCTCCATTCACGTTGCTGTATTTTACTCGTGTTGTCGCATAGTCTACAAATTACATGTATCAGGCAAAAACCGCGACTCTCTGCGTTTATACTTGGGAAATCCCACAGGCAAAAAATGCAACATTGTCGCTTCTTCACCTTCGGGCCAGCTTGAGCAACGAAGTGTTGGCGACACTTCCAGAAAAACGACGGTCTGCATAAATACAAGCAAATTTGAACAGATGAAAAAGGCGAGTAAGAGAAAAAAGACGACACTGCCCTACAAATGCCAAAGGTGCCCTACCAAAGCCAAAGGTGCCCTTATGGAAAGGCAAATGTACCCTTATAGAAAAGCAAAAGGTACCCTATAAATCAATTTTTAAGGCATTTGTCAGAGTGTCACGTTTTTTGCATTTTCATCAACGTTAATTTTAAAGAAGGCTGACGTCGTGGCCTTCTCACACACATCCCATGCACTGTGCAATCAGATTTGACAACAACAACAGCCACCCACGATCTCCCACAGACAGCACAACCACTTTTGTACTTTCTTCATCTGCACACCTGTAAAATTTATGTATATATTAAATACCATCTGCGTATTCAAATGATGGCATTAGAATGAAACATCATTTGTAATCAAAGACATACATTGTGTATGCCTTTGCACATTGATTCTTTTCTTCCAGATGTATTGTTAGTAATAGGTTCATCACCTTTACAGATTGTGTGATTAGCTTTGTGAATGAAGCATGCGGTTACGTCCGCTATTGTTTTGTGCTCACCTGCATTATTGACCTGCATATTTTGTTATACTTAATCTGATTACAGCTCTGTTTGTTCTATGTTCATATTTGTGTCAATATTGCAATGCTTTTCTACGTCTATTTGGTTTTCTAACTACTTAATCTGGTTGTCTGCTCTTCACGAGTTATTATTAGTCTAGCTGTTCGCGACTAATATTTAGTCTTGCTTTTTGTGACTAATTCGCGACTGATTATAAGTCCAGCTCTTCGCGAGTAATTGATGACTAATAATTTGTGAAGATGTTCGCAAAAAATTATTTGTCTGATGTTTTGATGCTTATGTTTGGCTACGTAATCAGCTCGAATATAATTTCTATCACTAATGTTCTAGGCATAGTCATGCTTGAGGAAAGAGTGAGAAGGCTTATTCCACTGTGCACAACCATTCTCCATTCAAGTTCGTTTCTTTCGAGTTTCGAGTTTGCTTCTTTTCATGTTCGTTTCTTTTCGAGTTATCTTTCTTCACACCCCTCTTTCCAACACTTCGCCTTCTTCGCCGCCTTTAGTCTAAGGCACTTTTCGGCTTTTTTGCCTATATCACTACCTTAAATTCAAGGCACCTTCTGTTTTGCACTGCCTTTAGTCTAAGGCACCATCGCCTTCTTCGTTGCCTTTAGTCTAAGGCACTTTTCGGCTTTTTGACCTTCTTCACTGTCTTAAATCTCAAGACGCAATAGGAATTTCATACCTTTAGTCTAAGGACACCTTTAGGAGTTGCATACCTTCAGTCTAAGGACACCTTCAGGTTTTTTGTGTTTCGAGCCACCTCAACACCTTCAAGAATCTTATGGAGTAGATGACTGCAACCGGCTCAATCATAGAAGATTTCGATGCACTCATGACTCTATTATCGAGTCTACGTGAAGCCTACAATAATTGGGTAATGGCAATTTCTACCAAGGAGCACCACACTCTATCAAGAGTAATTTCGCTGCTCCTACAAGAGGAAATAAGAAGATTAGCATCCTCCTCAGGCTCAGGATCAGATTGTCAAGCTCTACATTTAAAAAATTAGAAGTTTAGATCCAAGAGGTCTACAAAGTGAGGCTATACTGACAAGAAGAGCAACATGCAATCTGGACCAAATTCCGGTCTAGGATCAAATTCAAGCTTTTCATCATTCCAACCTGTGCAAAAACTATTATGTAGATACTATAAGAGGACTGGCCACGAAATCAAGGACTGCCGGATTTTAAAGTACAACAACGAAAGGAAGAAGCAGTTCCAACAAGAAGCACATAGCGCCACAACCGGTCACTCAAATCAGCAACAGGAAAAAGAGGAAGATGAAGCAGCTTTCATGACCAAAGTCAGAGAACAACAGGATATCGATTCCTGGTATCTAGACTCCGGAGCAACTCAACACATGACTCACCATCGGGACTGGTTCAAAGACTACAAATCATTCACCCACTCTTGAGTTGTACAGCTTGAAGATAACTCATCACATTCAATCGAAGGTAAAGAAATAGTCAGAGTTGAATTCAAAAGAGGTCACGTCAAGTTGTTGTCCAATGTTCTCCACATTCCAAATCTGACCAAGAATCTGCTCTCAGTTAGCAGAATCACCAATTCAAGTTAGAGGGTCAAATTCGATACCAATGGCTGCACAATTCTTGACAAATCCCAGAAGGTACTAGCCTATGGAAGCAAAAGTGGCTATTTTTACAAACTCAACCACTGCTACTCTTCTAATTGTCAAGCTCTTCACACAGCCACTTCTGAATCAACTGATATGTTGTGGCATTTCAGACTTGTCCATCTTAACTACAATGATATTCAACAAATGTCAACTCAGAGTCTAGTACAAGATCTGTCTTCAGTCAGCAAGCCAACTTCTCCATGCGAATGCTGTATTATCAGCAAGCATGCTAGAAGTTCCTTCAGTTCAGATTCAGTTCATACATCCAATGGCTTGCTTGACCTTGTACACAACGACATTTGTGGCCTGATCCAGATTGCTTCCACAAAGGGAGATCTCTGTTTCCTAACCTTCATTGACGACTTCTCTCAAAGGACTGCAACCTACTATATGACGAACAAACTCAAAGCATTCAACTTCTTCAAGGAGTTCAAGGCATCTACAAAAAACTAGACCCAGAGGAAGATCAAGGCCCTATGCACAGATGGAGGGAAAAAATACATTTCCACAGAATTCAAGGAGAATACATTTTCACAGAATTCAAGGAGTTTTACAAGGCCAACAGGATGCTTCAACAATACACAACCAGCTACTCACCTCAGTCCAATGGTGTAGCTGAGCAGAAGAACCGGACACTCATCAAAAGTGCCAAGAGCATGATGGCCTATGCCTCTCTTCCAAAGAAGTTATGGGCAGAAGCTGTTACTACAACTGCCTACTTGCAAAATCAATCCATCACCAAAGCCCTGAATGGCAAGACACCTTATGAGATGTGGACAGGATCAAGGCCATCACTGAAACATATTCGAGTGTTTGGATGCGTCGCTTTTGCTCAAATCCCTGATGATCTAAGAAGAAAGCTAGATGACAAGAGCAGAAAAATGATCTTCATCGGCTATTCCACAAGGCATACAAGCTCTACAATATGGATATCGAGAAGGCATTCCAGTTCATCGACCACAAACGAAAAGCTGCTGATAATTTCGATCCACGGATCGAGCAACCAGTCAATTTTGATCCAGAGATTCAACTGCTGAATAATGATGATGACTCAGAATCTCAACGAGTCAACCCACATCAGAGAATCGAAGTTCAACCTAGAAGGTCAAACAGGTCCAGACAGCCTCCATCCAGATTTATGGATGATCTGGCGCCTGCTACTTTGTGCAGGAACCAACCACCGTTTTCGAGGCAATGTTTATTGCTAATGTTGACCAGTGGAAAGCAGCAATGGACACCGAATTTGATTCTCTTATGGAGAATCAAACATGGACACTCACTTAGCTACCAAAGGATCGAAAATCGATTCCATGCAAATGGATATTTAAGACAACGTACGACACTGAAAGAAGGCTAAATCGTTACAAGGCTAGGCTAGTCTCCAAAGGCTTTTCTCATATTCCGGACATGGATTATTCATATAATAATGTAAATCTGATTAAGGATATAAAATGCATGCTAGCCCAGGAATACAAGATGATTGACATGGGTCTAGTCCACTATTGTCTCGAAGACAAATATCTTACAAGCTTATAATGATATTTACGCCAGTCTTTGCATATGTACAAAGTTGATAACTTCTAACCGCCTTTGGGATATTTGGTTGTCTAACTGTTTTAGGGTTCCTGATAAGTTGGCGACGTCGGTTAGCCAATGTAGCAAAAACACAAAAAACCCGAAGGTGTCCTTAGACTGAAGGTATGCAACTCTTGAAGGTGCCCTTAGACTAAAAGTATGTAAGTTCATAAGGCGCCCTTAGATTTAAGACAACGAAGAAGATGAAAAAGGCGAAAAAGATGAAAGTTACTCTAGACTATATAGGCAGCGAAGAAGGCAAAGGTGGCTTAGACTAAAGGCAGCGCAAAACAGAAGGTGTCTTAAATCCAAGGTAGCGAAAAAGGCAAAAAAGCCAAAAAGTGCCTTAGACTAAAGGCGGCGAAGAAGGCAAAGTGTTGGAAAGAGGGGTCTGAAGAAAGATAACTTGAAAAGAAATGAACATGAAAAGAAGCGAACTCAAAATTCGAAAGAAACGAACTCGAATGGAGAATGTTCGCGCGCAGCAGAATAAGCCATCTCACTCTTTCCTCAAGCATGTATCAGTCTCAAACAAAACATTAGTGATAGAAATTATATTCAAGCTGATTACGTAGCCAAACATTAAGCATCAAAACATCAGACAAATAATCTGTCACGAAAAACTAGACAAATTATTAATCGTGAATTACTCGTGAAGAGCTGGACTAATAATCAGTCGCGATTAGTCATGAAAAGCAAGACTAAATATTAGTCACAAATAGCTAGACTAATAGTAACTCGCAAAGAGCAGACAACCAGATTAAATAATTAGAAAACCAGAGAGACGTAGAAAGGCATTGCAATATTGACACAAATCTGAACGCAGAACAAACAGAGCTATAATCAGATTAAGTATAACAAAATATGCAAGTCAGTAATGCAGCTGAGCACAAAACAATAGCGGCCGTAACCGCGTGCTTCACAAAGCTAATCACACAATCTGTAAAGGTGATGAACCTATTACTAAGAATACATCTGAAAGAAAAGAATCAATGCGCAAAGGCATCTACAATGTATGTCTCTGATTACAAGTGATGTTTTCATTCTAATGCCATCTTTCTAATATATACATAAATTTTACAGGTGTACATATGAAGAAAGTACAAAAGTGGTTGTGCTGTCTGTAGGAGATCGTGCGTGGCTGCTGTCATTGTCAAATCTAATTGCACAGTGCATGAGATGACTGTGAGAAGGCCGTGACGTCAGCCTTCGCTAAAATTAACGTTGATGAAAATGCCAAAAACGTGACACTCTGACAAATGCCTTAAAAATTGATTTATAGGGTACCCTCGCTTTTCTATAAGGGTACCTTCGCCTTTCCATAAGGGCACTTTGGCTTTTGTAGGGCACCTTTGGCATTTGTAGGGCAGTGTCGTCTTTTTTGTCTTACTTGCCTTTTTTGTTTGTTCAAATTTGCTTGTATTTATGCAAACAGTCATTTTTCTGGAAGTGTCGCCAACACTTGTTGCTCAAGCTGGCCCGAAGGTGAAGAAGCGACAATGTTGCGTTTTGCGCCTGTGGGATTTTCCAAGTAAAAACGCAAACAGTCGTGTTTTTCGCCTTTGCAGACTGTGCGACAACACAAGTAAAATACAACAGCATGAATGGAGGCAGATTAACATAAGATTGAGGAGAGTAGAGGAGATAAATCCAACACGAAGGTGCCTTAAACTAAGGCACCGAAAAATTGAAGGTGCCTTTGATCTTAAGACATCGAAAAAATTGAAAAAGCCGAAGGTGCTTTAAGAATGGTTTCTAAGGCATTATGGCCACTTGGCCAATGTGTCACATTTTTCGCTAAGGTGTGGAAAAGGTGAAGGTGCCTAAAAAAGTGTTATGGCAAAAAGAAAAGGAAAAATGTGAAGGTCCAAAAATATGAAGTCGGCCTTCAGTTTTTTAGGATGCACATTACTTGAACAATTTGTTTAAGTCTGATAAAAATTTAACATTCGTGGCAGATTTAACATAAATTTAAATCAAGCTGAAGTTATTACTTCAAGCCATTGTACTCACTGTTGATATTTATCAGAGTGCAATTTTTGTCTCAATACTGCATCGTTCATTTGCACAATTCATATGAATTCTTCTACTTGAATATTTCTGCTACTAACTGTTGTGTTTCTATTCCTACACGCCTATGCTCAATCCTCGAGCTTCCGCTACCGCTCACGCACCTGTGATTTTACAACATGGTATCAGAATGGGCATTTCAGTAATCTGCATTTCTACTACGGATTATCAATCTTGTTTCTATCAAGATGACTTTCTAGCAAATGCACAACCAACAGTATTTAGACAATCATTGTTTCTACCAACGATCTAGTCCAACCAGAATGGATCCGTCATCCAGTTCATCTCTCATTGACAAACTCAATGGAGATAACTACCCATCTTTGGAAATTCAAGATGAAGGTTATACTTCATATGAATTCTTCTAGCCAAAAAATTGTGGGACATCATTGATGGCACAGAGCTCAAACCAGAAGGTGATGCAGCCATCATCACCAAGTGGAGACTGAGAGATGGCAAAGCATTTGCCATGATCAGCCTCAACATCAAGGATACTCAAATCAGCAATATACATGCTACTCAAAATGCTTAGCATGCATGGAACATCCTAGCAACTCTCTACGACATTAGAGATGTTACATCCAAGCTCCATCTGAAGAAGGAATTATTCACCCTCAGAATGTCTGAAGCAAATAGTGTTTCGAGTCACCTCAACGCCTTCAAGAATCTTATGGAGCAGATGACTGCAACCGGCTTAGTCATAGAATATTCTGATGCACTCATGACTCTATTATCGAGTCTACCTGAAGCCTACAAAAATTGGGTGATGGCAATTCCTACCAAGGAGCACCTCCCTCTATCAAGAGTAATTTCCCTGCTTGACCAAAGTCGGAGAACAAATATCGATTCATGGTATCTAGACTCCGGAGCAACTCAACACATGACTCACCATCGTGACTGGTTCAAAGACTACAAGTCATTCACCCACTCTCGAGTTGTGCAACTTGGAGACAACTCATCACATTCAATCGAAGGTGAAGGAATAGTTAGAGTTGAATTTAAAAGAGGTGATGTCAAGTTGCTGTCCAATGTTCTCCACGTTCCAAATCTGACCAAGAATCTGCTCTCCGTTAGCAAAATCATTGATTCAGGTTGGAGGGTTGAATTCGATACGGATGGCTGCACAATTCTTTACAAATCTCGAAACTCTGCCATTGCTACTCTTCTAACAGTCAAGCTCTTCACACGGCCACTTCTGAATAAATTGATATGTTGTGGTATTTCATACTTGGCCGTCTTAACTTTAACAGTATTTAGCAAATGTCATCTCAGAGTCTAGTACAAGATCTGCCTTCAGTCAGCAAGCCAACTTCTCCATGCGAAAGCTATATTATCAACAAGCATGCTAGCAGTCCCTTCAGTGAGACTCAGTTCATACATCCAATGGGATATTTCAATAATATACAACCAGCTACTCACCTCATTCCAATGGTGTATCTGAGCGGAAGAACTGGACACTCATCAAAAGTGCCATGAGCATGATGGCCAGCTGTTATTACAGCTACCTACTTGCAGAATCTATCCATCACCTGAATGGCAAGACACCTTATGAGATGTGGACAAGATCAAAACTATCACTCAAACATATTTGAGTGTTTGGATGCATTGCTTTGGCTTAGATCCTCGAGGATCTAAGAAGAAAGCATTCATCGACCACAAAGAGAAAGTGCTGGTAATTCCGATCCATGGATCGAGCAACCAGTCAATTTCAATCGAGAGATTCAACTGCTGCATAACGACGATGACTCAAACAATGAGACATAACCTCAAAGAGTCAACCCACATCAGAGGACCGAAGCTCAACCCAGAAGGTCGAACAGGTCCAGACAGCCTCCATCCAGATTTATGGATGATCTGACCTGCTACTTTGTGCAAGAACCAACCGTCGTCGCTGAGGCAATGTCTATTGTTGATGCCGACCAGTGGAAAGTAGCGATGGACACCAAATTTGATTCTCTTATGGAGAATCAAACATGGACACTCACTTAGCTTCCAAAGGATCAAAAGTCGATTCCATGCAAAGGCAAAGTACGACGCTGAAGGAAGGCTAAATTGTTACAAGGCCAAGCTAGTCGCCAAAGGCTTTTCTCATATTCCAGATATGGATTATTCAGAAACCTTCAGTCCAATCATAAAAAATGCTTTGATCTACCTACTCCTCTCCTTTGCAACTGTGACAGACCTTGAAGTCCACCAGATGGATGTCCAAACCACTTTCCTCAATGGAACCATCAAAGAGGAGATCTACATGATGTAGCCAGAGGGATACGAACTCAACGGCAAGCAACAACACCTTGTATGCAAAATCCATAAGGCGCTCTATGGGCTGAAACATTTACCCAGAGTCTGGTTCCAAAAAATCAACGCATTTCTGATAGAGAATGGTTTCATTCCAAACTCGACAGACTCGAATGTCTATTTCAAGTCTGTCTCTAAACACTTCATCATCATCACTCTCTATGTTGATAATACACTCTTATTCAGTAATAATCTGAATCTGATGAAGGATACAAAATGCATGTTGGCCCAGGAATACAAGATGACTGACATGGGTCTAGCCCACTATTGTCTTGGAATCCAAATTCAATGAGATCAACCGAGCAGACTGATCTTTATTAGTGAGCAACGATATCTCAACAACGTGCTGGAAAAGTATGATATGGCCAACTGCAAATGCAGTGTATTTCCACTTGACCCTAGATTAAAGCTATCAAAGGAACAGTCTCCTCAAACTGAGGCAGAAAAGAAGGAGATGAAGCGCCACCTTGCATATTGGATCAGTGCAATCAGCCATTTTCTATCAAATTCAGGCTTAACCCATTGGAAAGCGCTAACAAAGGTCGTGAAGTACATCCAAGCAACGAAAACTCTCAGCATCTGCTACGGAGACAACCAAACAATCAACATCCTTGAAGCCTACACAGATGCGGATTGGACAGGAGATGTTGACACTAGAAAATTTAAGATGATAGTCTTGTGTATTGTATAACATAAACATACAAGCCGTATCTCTCATACACTTAGAAAATCTCACAAACATTTTATTTCCTTCTGGAATGTTCTCTAGTTTCTTGCTCTCCTCATCACTATCATGCCACAATTTTGGAAACCCCAGATTTAATTGCTTCAAGTACCCAGTAATATAAAATAAGTACTCTTGTGCCATTTAACCTTCAGCCATACTTCCTTCTACATGCACTTTTTTGGGAATAAAATCTTCTAGGACTTCTATAAAACGTCCCACAAAAAACATCCATCTTTGATTCATAGGACCTGCTAGCTCCACCTCATCAACAAGGTGAACCAAAAGGTGAATTTGGATGTCCATGAATGATGGAGAGAGAACTCTCTCAAAATCACAAACAATCTCAATAGCTTTGAGATGAATGCGTTCTACATCTCCTATAATTATGTCTTTTGAAGATATCCATATGCATATTTGTCGCATGCAAAAATACAAAATGGTCATTAACATATATGTGAAATGTGCTCATTTAAATGAAGTTAACACTCATGAGCAATACCTTCCAAAGGTCGACAATTTTGAAATAACATTTTATATATCATTGGTCAAACACCCTTTCAATGTCACCATAAATACATGCTACAAAATAAAATAGCTTATTTATTATGAGAGTTCACACAATCATACTACTTGATTATATGTGTCACTAGTTGAATACATCAAATATATACCTATATCATCTTGTGCCAATCATGAGATTTAATCTAGATAATTTGTTGTCTATGGTAAATGCCTCTCTTATAGACCCTGTGTATCAAGTGGAAAATTGCTGATGTCGAATAATTTCCTTTATATTACTACTCTCGTCCTTCTATAAAATCCATGGAACATGAGTTGATCTTGCCCTAGACTCTAGTACATCTTTAGTCCACAAGTATCTTATTTGATCAAAATCTTTTAGTTCTTCAAGGACTCGTGCATGCAAAGCTTCTAACTCATTGAAGTGCTTCCATGATGACGCACCCATATTTTTGAAAATGTGCACTGGATCCAATAAATGAGTTATTCTTAATGTCATCCAAATATAGGATTGTCTAGAATATGGATAGCCTTTTCATGCCTTCCAGTGGAATTTTCTGTTGCACTGTTCCAATTCTCAAGCCAATCTTTACTTATTAATCTAACCGGTGGAGGAAGACATAAATAAATTCTATGAAGACTATGGTCAAATCGAAGATACTTACGATTGTTAGAATCTATGACTTCCTAAGATGTTTTGCATATCATGCGGAGATCATGCACGGAGATCACTTCCACATATATTACAACCATGGTATCTTGAAGTAAAAAAATCGCTACACTTATCCAATTTTTATTTTTTGTAATGTGTTGCAATCAATATTATGAGTGTCCAAGTCTTTATCGACAATTTTTTTGAACATGATATTTGTATGCAAAGCTACATTGGTTGTTGAAGACCATTTGGCCATTAAAATTTCCACTGGAAAATCATTAGGTTATATTTTAACAATTAAGTCTATGAAATCATTGTTAACAATAACATAACGAATAAAATTAAGGCTTCAATTACTAATAGCATTATGAATGAAATTTGAAAATTTCAACTATTTAAGTTGAATTTATTTGGCAATTTTCTCTTTTGGTTTCAACATCAATCTCTTGCAATTTTGGTGGTGATATAGTGAAATCTTGTGTGTTTGAATGTTGATTTTCTTATGTCTATGAATTCACATGTGTTGCATGGATAGGGATAGTAGCATATAATATCTGCTTGAAGTAGCTCTTTGAATCAGCCCAAATGTAATCAAAGTGTTTATGACAAGTTCTATTAAGTTTTCATCTTCTATGTGTAGTTAATGCATGATTTTACATTGGTAGTGGAACTAGATGTGCTATTCAAATTACCTAAAGATTAAAGGGCAAAATTAGATCATTTGGATCTGATTTTTTCACCTAAAGTTGGAAAAATACTGGACATTACATTAGTCCAGGGGGCATGTGATTTTTCTAGCATCACTAGAGAAGCATATGCTAGAATGTCTAAGATGATACAGGGAGCATTTGCACAAGTAGGTATAAATTTTTTTGCAATACCACGAATATTTCATCTTAGAAGAAAAAGAAACATGTTAGACCAAAGCACGTGGGTATTCCATTTTGAATCAATGAGGTGTATTGCTCGAAGGGAGAATGTCTAGCTTATGACAATTCCAACCATTTGTTTATTGACATTAGTCAATTAAAAACATTCATAATAGAATTTTACGATATCACAAATGAGAATGTGAATAACAAGTTCATAGTTGTTCTTAAGTTAAATGAGTCTGAAATAAAAAAGGGACAAAAAAATAGAGAGAAGTAGTCTTACATTCATGAATGGAGCACTTTCAAATTTAGATTACTCAGAAGGCCTCAACTTTAGTGTTCAATTAGAGGATGATATCTGGTGATTGGCAGCTTTTCATGTACAATTGCTCTTTTACAAATTCAATATGAATAATTTTCTCTATGTTGATATTAATCCAAAACAATTTGTTGACAAATTCAGCAGAGTCTGTGAACACGGTTCTTTTTGTTTTCGATGTTTACTTCTTCTTCTTAGGAGGTTTATGCTCAAGAAACTAGGTGTTTTTGCCCGTTTCCACAAGCCAGTTTTATCTAGTTAGATCCTCTTATTTAGAACTATTTCCAGACAGATTGTTTATCAGTTTACCATGTGTATTCCCAGCCTATCACTGGGATGAAACAGTTTCGTTCACTCCAGCTACATGAATTTGCAATCCATACAACCAATTCTTGCTCAATTTAGATCAGCGTTCTGAACAAGAGAGCAATTTTCGATTCTGTCTACTAAATTACTCTAAGAAATCAGGGAATAATATGGCATCAAGATTAACTACAGATCAACAATCAAGAGACAAGAAAACTAGCTATCTAACAACATACTAGCATCCCAAGAGTCAAGAAATACCCATCTCTTGATTCTTGGAATACCCAAGAACAATCAAGGACAAGATTGTTAGTGAATATGCAAGAATTGGACCACAATCTCAACCTATTTAGTTTACCTGGATGCTGAAAATTACATAAACAAGAAACAAGAAAACGAAATCACATCTACATTCCACATTGCAAAGAAAAGAAAGCAGGAAATCTACTTAAATCCACAACCACAACAAAAGAAATCAAAGCATGTTCATAGGAATTTCACTCAAGACAATAGCCATGAACAAGGAGCTTCCAAATTGCCAATAACCTGTGGAAGATCTTCTTGATTCATGCAAGAGAAATGACAATACAATAAAAGCTCCCTCACAAAAGAGGGGGGCCTTAAATAAGCAAGAGGACTGCCCATGTGGAGCCTAAGTGGCAATTCCATGAGTTTAGAAATTACAAGTGGAAATACTTCTTCCACTAAAGGTCACCATCAAAAGGTGGCTCATTCTAATTTATTTAAGAGGGGCCTACATTTATTTACATTGCCTAGAAATATCACTAGCTTCCACATGGTCATTCCTTCTCTGGGATTCACGATGTAGGCTCACATAAAAATAACCTGTAATCCAAGCTAGTAATCCTTGGATCTCATGCTTGGCTCTCAGTTTCTTCCTGCTCTCCTCCATGTGAGACCTCCTCAGTCTTGGGTGAGAGATGCTTTGTGTTTCAGCTTGGCTCGGCATCTGGGGGATTCTCTGGAATCTGCTAACATTATCCACCCCTAATCTGTTGCAGGACCCACTACAACACATGTCAAGTGATGTCGTTCTGCTTGGCGCTTGGAAAAGCGTGGATCCTCGTTCGTTTCCGTAAAACCAAGTGCTTATTATTCACAAAACTGTTTCGTAAAATGGATATCCCTCAATGGCTGCTACATCCCAGCCCTCTTGAGAACCTCTTGCGAGTCCTGCTCGCCTCGTCGCCTTCCTAACTGTTTCTGCTCGCTCATTTTTCTTCCCAAGGCCTTGAAGACTTGGAAGCATAATTTGCTTCCATAGGATAATGGCCCCAGGTAATCACGTATCTTCTCGATGAAGCCCATTTCTTGCCAGTCCTCTATCATGGTGACATATCGGGACGACATGAAGGCTACCCAACCAGGCCATCATTTTATGGTCTTCTTTAGACTGGAGGGCCACGTTGGGATTGATCCTTATTGGATCCAAGCCGCAATTTCAAAAACATTCTTGATGTATCAGATTGGCCATAGATTTGCAATACTCGGCGCTTTCTCGTATGCACAGATCAGCGCTAGTCTTATACTTGTGCCCAAAGTCTAACAATTGTAATCTCATATTGTCCAAGGAGATATTTCTTGAGATTCTTGGAATCACCGGCCAGTTTACCACTTCGACTCGTGGTTGCTCTACAGGCTAGGAATTTTTTCGTTTGAGCGACATATAAAAAGGATCCAGTCTCTTCCATGTCGGTGCCCTCATATACTCTTGTAGCCGCCTGCTATCCCTTAGGAACTTATTGCACCACTTGGGCTGTGGTTGTAGTGCAGCTATGATCTTGGCCCTGGTGGAGTACTGGCTTTGGTCAATCTCTCCTTGGCCGCCCCTCCTATTGCGTGGGTACTTCCTCTCGAATCTTTTGAATTCTCTGGTATCCGCCATATTACTCTTGGGCCTGGTAGGTGAGGTTGCCCTATGTTGTTGTGGTGGCCTTGCCAGGAAGTTGTCCAGGGCCTTAGTGCCTGTATCACTTTCTTTGGCTCGCTTGCTTGTGGATGGCTCAGCTACCTCCATATTTGGCCTCGACAAGAATCTTCTGGTTTTTGGCGGATCTGCTAGGAATGTTAGATTTTAATGCTCAGCCTTAAACAAATCATTCAAGTAATGAGCATCCTGAAAAACTGAAGGCCGACTTCATATTTTCGGACTTTCACATTTTTCCTTTTCTTTTTGCCTTAACAATTTTTTAGCCACCTTTGCCTTTTTCGTAGCTTAGCGAAAAATGCAACACACTGGCCAAGTGGCTAGAATGCCTTAGAAACCATTCTTAAAGGACCTTTGGCTTTTTCGATTTTTTCGCTGTCTTAAAATCTAAGGCATCTTCAATTTTTCACTACCTTTAGTCTAAGGCACTTCGTGTTGGATTTATCTCCTCTACTCTCCTCAATCCTATGTTAATCTGCCTCCATTCATGTTGCTGTATTTTACTCGTGTTGTCGCATAGTCTGCAAATTTACATGTAAAATAAGACAGGCAAAAAACAAGAATGTTTGCATTTTTACTTGAGAATTCCCATAGGTGAAAAACGCAACACTGTTGCTTTCTTTACCTTAGGGTCACCCTGAGCAACCAAGTGTTGGCCACACTTCCAGAAAAGCGATGGTCTGCATAAATACAAGCAAATTTGAATAGACAAAAAAGGCGAGTAAGGTGAAAAAGGCGACACTACCCTACAAATGCCAAACGTTCCCTACAAAAGCCAAAGGTGCCCTCATGCAAAGGCGAAGTTACTCTTATTAAAAAGCAAAGGTACCCTATAAATCAATTTTTAAGGCATTTGTCAAAGTGTCATAGTTTTCTCATTTTAATCAACGTTAACTTTAGCGAAAGCTGATGTATCGGCCTTCCCATGCACTGTGCAAACAGATTTGACAATGACAGTAGCCACCCACGATCTCCCACAGACAGCACAACCATTTTTGTACTTTTTTCATCTGCACACCTATAAAAATTATGTATATATTGAATACTATCTGTGTATTCAAATGATGGCATTAGAATGAAACATCACTTGTAATCAGAGACATACATTGTAGATGCCTTTGCAAATTGATTCTTTTCTTCCAGATGTATTGTCAGTAATAGGTTCATCACCTTTATAGATTGTCCGATTAGCTTTGTCAAGCACATGGTTACGTCCGCTATTGTTTTGTGCTCACCTGCATTACTAACCTGTATATTTCGTTATACTTAATCTGATTACAACTCTGTTTGTTCTGCGTTCAGATTTGTGTCAATATTGCAATGCTTTTCTATGTTCTGTCTAGTTTTCTAATTACTTAATTTGCTTGTCTGCTCTTCACAAATTATTATTAGTCTAGTTGTTCATGACTAATATTTAGTCTTGTTGTTTGTGGCTAATTCGCAACTGATTATAAGTCCAGCTCTTCATGAGTAATTCTGTTAAAAATTCACAATTCTAGCTTGACTAGTTTTGGTCATATGACTTGTAAATAGTTAGATAGTCATGATGTGGCTTGTCACACGTGCCAAATAGCATAGGATTCCATTCATAAGGATGTTCTCAAGTAGACCTAAGTGTTAGAACCTTTGGAATGAGTCCAAATTATGCTTAGATACAAGGGAGAAAAAATAGGAGCTATTTTTGGTAATTTTTGCATTGTTGAGGGATCTCCAAGATTCCAACCCTAACTTAGTAGGGATGAAAGATCCACCAAAATTAGCATTAGGGATAGGTTTAGGGCTACTCATACCTGCCCAAAACCGTGATGGATCATGTATATATAGGTGATGATATCTCACCAAAATCAATCAAGCAATTTCATGTTTTTTCTCTCATAATGGTGCAATTGCTCTCTATGTTCATAATTGTTTGAGTACTTGTGATTACTAATGATTATAGGATTGAATGTAGGTCTGGTGTACAGTACTCAGACTGTGGGAGGCCGTACTTTCACACGTGTGAAGCCTTCTTCAAGGATTTGGGCCATTTAGTGAGGTTCAAGCATAGATTTTTGATGGATTTTGATGGTTCAACTTGTGCTAATCTTATGAAATCATAATCTATTGTTTCCCTCATCATTTCAAGTGTTTTAGGATCCTTATTTGCTGTAATTTTTACATGGTATCAGAGCCTAAAGGCTGAAATGAGCTAAATCCTTGGTTTTCATTCAATTTGATCACAATTTTTGATCTAAATCTTGTGTAGATTGGATCTTAGCATCTAGTATTGATTCTAGAACTCAAAGTGAGTCAAATACATTGGAGATTGGTGTTGTGTGACTTCATTTGCAGGTGTTTAGGTGTCTAAAACCAGAGGCAAAGTTGAATTCAATTCACATTACCAAGATAGCAAGTTTTGCTTGCTCCAAGCATTGATTTCTAAGCAAGTTTTGGAGGTGATTTCATAGAGGAGGCTTTCTAGCATTCAAGGAGAGGGAAGATCAGAGTTTTGGGGACTCTTCAAGGCTGTTCTAAGGTGTAGTAGACACGTCCTAAAGTGATTTAGGTTCAGTCCAACCATTGCTTGACTTATGCACCAAATTAGATCAATTTTTCATCAATTTTGATCATTTTTTGCTTGTGATTGGATAGTAGATTGTGTTGCATCCTCATTAAGTTCCATTTAGATATTTTACAAGTGATTTTGGAAGTATATAAGGTTGCTGAAATTCACTCTTGATCAGATCATTTGGAAGCTTTAATGTTCTTTATAGAAAGAGGGGCAATTCTACTAGTATTGTCTACTTCAATCAAGCAAGTGCATTGTTTCTAGTATTCTATGATTTGATTTTGTTAGAGATCATTCTTAGATCTTTATAGGAAGTCTATTACTGATCTTTTCAGGTCCCTAAGAAGTGGGATAAGGTAGACCTTCAATCAAATCAATAGAAGTAACCTTCATTTGTGTCAAGTCCTTGATTAGGAGACTAGATGGCATCTATAAATGCATATCTTTTGGATACTAATGAAAGGTTCAACAAAACTAACTATTCCATATGGAAAGTTAGAATGGAATCTATCATGATCATGCAAGATCTGATGGAAATTGTAAATGGTAAGGAGGGTGAACCTATTCATCCTCAAGAAAAAGCCAAATACATCAAGAGGTGCAATGTTGCACTACATTGCATGAAAATGAATGTTGCAAATGAACTCTTAAGAGAGGTAGGAGATTGCACTTCAGCTCAAGATGCTTGGGAGACTTTGCAAAAGGTCTATGAATCCAAGAACCAAACTAGAATGTTAGCTTTGAAGAATCAAATCTATAGAAGCTATCAAAAGAAAGGAGAGAGTGCACATACTTTTGTCCTAAGAGTAAAGGAATTGAACAAAGAGCTAGCCTTTATAGGTGACCCTATCAAGGATGAAGAGCTTGTTCAACTCATATTGAATGGACTAAGCTTTGAATTTGACAATTTGGTTCAGGGATATGCAATTATGGGTAAGCTACCCATACTTGAAGAACTTCAAGGCACACTCATGGCCGAGGAATCAAGAAGGAGCCAAATGCAAGAGAGGATGGATAGGCTTTCCATCCAAGGTGGAGATGACCAAGCTCTCTTCACCAAAGGCAAAGGCAAGTCCAAAGGCAAAGGATCAACATTCAAGAAGTCTACAAAGCTTGAGGATCAAGAAGGACCCTCAAAGGCATCTCCATCAACCACCAAAGTCAAGAAGGACAATTCAAAGGTGAAGTGCTACTATTGTAGCAAGATGGGGCATTATGCCTCGGAATGCTTCAAGAGGAAGCAAGATCAAAGCCAAGCCAACATGAGCAAAGAGGAGGAGGAGGAGAGTTCACATGAGGACTCTCTCATGATGTCCATATTTTCTTCAACAAGCTTCAAAGGAGAAGATCCTTGGTGGATTGACTCGGGTGCTAGTTCACACATGACTAGTAAAAGGGAGTTTTTCTCTTCTCTCTTATCTTATGATGGACCTATAAAGTCTATCTATACAGCAAATGATGAAGCTTGTAAGATTGAAGGAGTTGGTAGCATTCCCCTTTGCTTAGGATCTTCCAAAAAGATCAACATAGAAGGTGTTTTGTACATTCCTACAATAACAAAGAATCTACTAAGTGTTGGCCAAATGGTAGACAATGGTTTCAATGTTGACTTTGCTTCAAATGAATGTTTCATCAAGAAGAAGGGTAAGATAGTGGCTAAGGGCACTGGACTTGGCAAACTTTATAAGTTGGATGCATTTGTGGATACTAATGTTGTCATGTTGGCCGAGAAGAGCAAGATATCTACCTTTACTTTATGGCACAAAAGACTTGGACATGTCAACTCGGGTTCCATGGAGGCCATGATCAAGGAGGAGTATGCTTTAGGCCTACAGGTCTATTGGGAAGGAAGACAAGGTTTGTGAAGCTTGTGCCTTATCCAAGGCACATAAGAAGGTGTTTCCTAACTCCATCACAAAGTCATCTCATCCTCTTGAACTCATACACTCAGATGTGCACATTGCTAGCACCAAATCTAATGGAGGTTCATCCATGTTTTTAACCTTCATTGATGACTACTCAAGATATTGTTGGGTGTTCTTACTTTCCCTCAAGTCTCAAGTATTTGATACTTTTGTAAAGTTCAAGTTGTTTGTGGAAAAGCATCATAATCATAGCATCAAGATTCTTAGAAGTGACAATGGTGGAGAATTCATCTCCAATGAGTTCAAGGCCTTTTGTGAGGAGGAAGGGATCAAGAAAGAGACTTATTGTCCTTACACTCCTCAACAAAATGGAGTTGCTGAAAGAAGGAATAGAACATTATGTGAATGTTCTAAGGCTTTAAGATTAGATGCTTGTTTGCCCAAATCCTTTTGGGGTGAGTCTCTTGTATGTGCAAACTACTTGATGAATAGGGTGTCTTGCAAAGCAATTGAAGGCAAAACTCCTTATGAGATGTTGTATGGAAAGAAACCCAATCTTAATCACTTGAAAGTTTTTGGGTGTATATGTTATGTGCATGTGCCATTGGAAACAAGAACCAAGGAGGATCCATCTTCCACAAGAGGGATCATGCTTGGATATGCAAGCTCAAGCAAGGGCTACAAAGTCTATCTCCCATCCTTGAACAAATTTGTTGTTTCAAGGGATGTCATCTTTGATGAACATCATATGCATATGCTTGAAGAAGGCTCAAGTGCTCCAAAAATCAAGAATAAGATGGCCAAGGATCAAGATCTTGGTTTTGAGGAGGAGCTCATGGAGGAGCAAGCACCAAACCCACCTATCACACCAAGGAGATCTTCAAGGGCAAAAGTGGAGCCATCAAGGCTCACATATCAAGGCAAAGGACAGCAAGTTGAGGGTATCTCATCCACTTCTTATGCTTTATCTAGTTTTGAAGAACCATCTAATGTTGAAGATGCATTGAACTCCAAAGAATGGTATAAAGCTATGTTGGATGAGTATGATGCCTTGATTGAGAATGAAACTTGGTTGCTTGTTGAGAGACCTCAAAGGAATGTAATAGGATGCAAGTGGGTCTTCAAGCTTAAGTTGAATGCAAATGGGAGTGTTAACAAACATAAAGCAAGATTAGTTGCAAAAGGCTATGCTCAAGAGAGAGGGATAGACTATGAGGAAACTTTTGCACCCGTGGCCAAGATGGTCACAATAAGACTAATCATTGCACTTGCATCACATTTTGGATGGATTCTATGTCAAATGGATGTCTCTAATGCTTTCTTGAATGGTTTTTTGGAAAAGGATATCTATATGGAGCAGCCACAAGGGTTCATCAAGCATGGAATGGAGAACAAAGTATGCCATCTCCAAAGAAGCATCTATGGCTTGAAGCAAGCCTCGAGATCTTGGAATTCAAGACTACATTGCTATCTTATTTCACTTTCTTTTGTTCAAAGTGAATATGATCCCACTCTTTACATTAAGTTTGATGATGTTGGTATTGTACTTTTACTCATTTATGTAGATGACATCATCATTAGTGGAAATAGTGTTGATGGTATTGAAAAAATCAAGATAGATCTATCCTTAGAGTTCAAGATGGTAGATCTAGGGTGTCTTCACTTCATCTTAGGCATAGAAGTACTTAGAGGGTCTGATTTTATCTTTATAAGTCAAGTAAACTATGCTCAAAGTCTTTTGAAGAAGTTTAAGATGGAAGTATGCAAAAGTGTTGACACACCAGTGGAGCAAGATGTAAAAGTGCCAAATGAAGATGATGAAAGATCCTTCATGGACATCACTTTGTTTAGGCAACTTATAGGTTCCTTAATGTGGATCACTATAGCTAGACCAGATCTTAGCTTTAGTGTATGTAGGTTGAGCCAATCCATGCAAAAGCCATTGAATATCCATTGGAAAAAGGCTAAGAGGATTCTAAGATACATCTCAGGTACATTGGATTTTGGGATTCTATATAGAGGAGATGTGATTAACCTTCATGCATTTAGTGATTCAGATTTTGTAGGGGACAAGAGGGATAGGAAATCAACAAGTGCCTATTCAACTTTCATAGGAGAAGGTGTGGTTTCATGGCTTTCAAAAAAGCAAGAAACTATATCTCTATCTTCAACCGAGGCCGAGTACAAAGCTTTGACAACTACTACAAAGGAGGTACTTTGGATCAAGAGATTATTGGTGGAACTAAAGATCATGGATTCAGAGGAGGCACCAATCATCTACAATGACAATATATCAGCCCAACACCTTGCATCTAACCCAATCTTCCATGCAAGATCTAAGCACATTGAGATATGCCATCACTTTGTGAGAGAAATGGTGCAAGCCAAGGAGATTGCTTTGGAGCATGTTCCAAGCAATGAATGTGTAGCTGATCTACTTAGTAAACCACTTCAAAAGACACCTTTTATGAAGTTCAGATCATCACTTGGAGTGATTAGTAAAGCAATGATTGAACCAAGCTAGATAGTGAGGAGGAGTGTTAAAAATTCACAATTCTAGCTTGACTAGTTTTGGTCATATGACTTGTAATAGTTAGATAGTCATGATGTGGCTTGTCAAACGTGCCAAATAGCATAGGATTCCATTCATAAGGATGTTATCAAGTAGACCTAAGTGTTAGAACCTTTGGAATGAGTCCAAATTATGCTTAGATACAAGGGAGAAAAAATAGGAGCTATTTTTGGTAATTTTTGCATTGTTGAGGGATCTCCAAGATTCCAACCCTAACTTAGTAGGGATGAAAGATCCACCAAAATTAGCATTAGGGATAGGTTTAGGGCTACTCATACCTGCCCAAAACCGTGATGGATCATGTATATATAGGTGATGATATCTCACCAAAATCAATCAAGCAATTTCATGTTTTTTCTCTCATAATGGTGCAATTGCTCTCTATGTTCATAATTGTTTGAGTACTTGTGATTACTAATGACTATAGGATTGAATGTAGGTCTGGTGTACAGTACTCAGACTGTGGGAGGCCGTACTTTCACACGTGTGAAGCCTTCTTCAAGGATTTGGGCCATTTAGTGAGGTTCAAGCATAGATTTTTGATGGATTTTGATGGTTCAACTTGTGCTAATCTTATGAAATCATAATCTATTGTTTCCCTCATCATTTCAAGTGTTTTAGGATCCTTATTTGCTGTAATTTTTACAAATTCACGACTAATAATTTGTCTAGCTATTCGCAACAAATTATCTGTCTGATGTTTTGATGCTTAATATTTGGCTACGTAATCAGCTCGAATAAAATTTCTATCTGTTTGAGACTGATAGGCATAGTCAAGCTTGAGGAAAGAGTGAGATAGATTATTCTGTTGTGCACGACCATTCTCCATTCGAGTTCGTTTCTTTCCAGTTTCAAGTTCACTTCTTTTCATGTTCGTTTGTTTTTGAGTTATCTTTCTTCACACCCCTCTTTCCAACACTTCGCCTTCTTCGCCACCTTTAGTCTAAGGCACTTTTTGGCTTTTTCGCCTTTTTCGCTGTCTTAAATTCAAGGCACCTTCTGTTTTGCGCTGCCTTTAGTCTAAGGCACCTTCACCTTCTTCGCTGTCTTTAGTCTAAGGCGCTTTTCGGCTTTTTCTCTTTCTTTGTTGTCTTAAATGTCAGGACGCCTTAGGAATTTACATACCTTTAGTCTAAGGGCACCTTCAGGAGTTGCATACCTTCAGTCTAAGGACACCTTTAGGTTTTTCGGCTTTTTCGCATTTTTGCTACATTGGCTGACCTACGTCGCCAACTTATCAGCAACCCTAAAATAGGTGGACAACAAAATATCCCAAAGGTGGTTAGCGGTTACCAACTTTGTACATATGCAAAGACTGGCGTAAATAACATTAAAAGCTTGTAAGATATTTGTCTCTGGACACTTGTAAATATATATACTAGTTGAATCAAGCTATGTAGGCATTAATTATAATTCTCTTTCAATCAGAGTTACCTATAGCCAGCGCTATCATGCTCAGCAAGCTGAAGTTATTACTTCAAGCCATTATACTCACTGTTGATATTTATCAGAGTGCAATTTTTGTCTCACTACTGCGTCGTTCATTTGCGCGATCTATATGAATTCTTCTACTTGAATATTTCTGCTAGTAACTGTTGCGTTTCCATTCCTATACGCGTACACTTAGTCCCCGATCTTCCTCTACCGCTCACACACCCACGATTTTATGACATGGTATTAGAGTGGGCATTTCAGTAATTTGCATTTCTATTGTGGATTATCAGTCTTGTTTCTATCAAGATGAATTTACCTCTTTTCTCAATGGAACCATCAAAGAGGATATCTACATGATGCAACCAGAGGGATACGAACTCAACGGCAAGCAACAACACCTTGTATGCAAAATCCACAAGGCGCTCTATGGGCTGAAACAGTTACCTAGACTCTGGTTCCAGAAGATCAACGCATTTATGATAGAGAATGGTTTCATTCCAAACTCGACAGACTCGAATGTCTATTTCAAGTCTGTCTTAGAATAATTCATCATCATCACTCTCTATGATGATAATACACTCTTATTTAGCAATAATCTGAATCTGATGAAGGATACGAAATGCATGCTGGCCCAGGAATACAAGATGACTGACATGGGTCTAACACACTATTGTCTTGGAATCCAAATTCAACGAGATCAACCAAGCACACTGATCTTTATCAGTGAGCAATGATATCTCAACAACGTGCTAGAAAAGTATGGTATGGCCAACTGCAAACGCAGTGTCTTTCCACTCAACCCTAGATTAGATCTATCAAAGGAATAGTCTTCTCAAACTGAGGCAAAAAAGGAGGAGATGAAGCGCTATCTGTTTCAATCCATCATCGGCTCACTGATGTACGAAATGATTTGCACGCGACCAGACCTTGCATATTGGATCAGTGCACTCAGCCAGTTCCTATCAAATCCAGGCTTAACCCATTGGAAAGCACAAACAAAGGTCGTGAAGTACATCCAAGCAACAAAAACTCTCAGTATCTGCTACGGAGGCAGCCAAACTGCCAACATCCTTGAAGCCTACACAGATGCGGATTCGACAGGAGATGTCGACACCAAAAAATCAACTTCTAGATTTGTAATTTTATACAACCAAGGCCCAATCTCATGGAATAGCCGGAAGCAGCCCTCAGTTGCATTATCATCAATGGAATCCAAATACATAGCTACCACAAAAGCAACCAAAGAGACGATCTGGCTAAGGCAACTGTTGGCAGACCTCAATTTTACACAAACACTTCCTACAACAATCTATTGTGACAATCAAAGCACAATAGCACTTTCTCTCAATTTGAGATTCCACTCTCGAAGCAAATATATTGAAATCAGGTATCATTACCTTAAAGAGAAAGTGCACAATAATGAAGTACAATTGATCTTCTGTAGAACAAACTACATGGTAGCAGATTACTTCACAAAAGCTCTATCAAAGGAGCAACATCTTAGATTTAACGATATGTTAAATCTCAAATTCAAAGTTTTTCAGGATCCACATTAAGGGGGAGTGTTAGATTTTTATGCTCAGCCTTAAACAAATCGTTCACATAATGAGCATCATGAAAAGCTGAAGGCCGACTTCATATTTTTGGACCTTCACATTTTTCCTTTTTTTTTTGCCTTAACAATTTTTTAAGCACTTTTGCCTTTTTCACACCTTAGCGAAAAATGCGATAGACTGGCCAAGTGGCCAGAATGCCTTAGAAATCTCCTTAGAAACCATTCTTAAAGCACCTTCAGCTTTTTCGGTTTTTTCGCTTTCTTATAATTTAAGGCACCTTCAATTTTTCACTGTCTTTAGTCTAAGGCACCTTTGCCTTCTTCGTCGCCTTTAGTCTAAGGCACTTTTTGGTTTTCTTTGGCTCAAAGAGACATGATGTATAGATGGCGGTGAAGTATTGGAAGGTTGGAAAAATGGAAATGATGGATGACGGTGGGGGAAATAAATGAGTCGTGCCTTGCCGGCATAATCAATTATGAATATGCAATAATAATTAGTGTGACCTAGGAAGACGTAAACTTCCTTCACTGTTGTAGGTAAGGGCATTTCAACTATTACCTTGATCTTTGAAGGATCGGTAGAAATACCATCCTTCAAAATGATATGTCTGAGTACTACCCCGTGGGTGACCCAAATTTGACACTTGTCAGGGTTGAGTGAATCCCAAACCTACAGTAGTGAATGAAGATTTTTTATAATGCCTCGAGGTGCTTGTCGACTGAAGAATGTACACCCAAATCGTTGAGATAAATCTCGACAATCTTGTGTAACAAGTCTTGGAAGGCCATTTGCATGACCCTTTGAAACATTGAAGGGGAGTTACATAAGCCAAAAGGCATGACGTTATAAGCATAAATCCCATTTTTTTGTTGCAAAGGGTGTCTTGTGTCTATCTTCAGGGGCTATTTGGATTAGGAAATAGCCACTAAAACTGTCTAGGAAGTTGAAAGCTTCAGCTCTTGCCATTTCCTCAAGCATTTGTGTAGTTAAGGGTAAGAGAAAATGGTCTTTTTTTGTAACCATGTTAAGATTCTTTAGATCGACGCAGATACGAAGCTTGCCATTTTTCTTGGGTATGATCACAATGGGTGATACCCAATCAGTATGTTGGATTTCATAGATGAATCCAGCATCCAACAATATTTTAATATCTTCATCGATCCGCTCGCAATAAATAGAGTTACTTCAGTACGATTTAGTCCAAATAGGCTTAGCGTTCTCTTCTAAAAGAATCGTATGGACTGCTTTATCAGGCGGGACCCCTTTCATTTCAGTATAGTTCCATGCAAATACATCCCTATATTTGCGAAGTAAGGTCTCCAAATCAAGAAGTTGACCTGGCGTGGGGTGGGCTCCGACATGAACAATGCGATCCACATCCTCATCAGGATCTTTAAGATTTAGCTCTATGGTTTTAGCTGGGCCTTCAAAGGATTGGGAAACTTTTGTAGGTTCCCATTGTGGTTGTGGCAGTTGGATGACTACGTCATCAAGTGTGAAGTCCTTAAACTTGTTTGGTAGATCAAAAGGTGGTTCCACAAAGTTCTTTGAAACTTTGGGAATCACTTGTGTGGATGTGCAACAAGTTTTTCTAAGAATTCTTGACATACTTCCTCTTGAATGTAGATATTATATATATTTTTAGACCTATCTTTTTCAAACCAATTGAAATATTATGTAGGTTTTGGATGCTAGTTAATCAAATATCATTGATCGTAACCAAACTTTGTAGTTGTCTAAAGCTGGTCACATGACTCTTGTAAGATTTGACTATAATGCTTTTGCAAGACTTGAAGAGTGAGAGTGTGGAAGAGGAGTCAAAATCCAAATTTAATTCACAATAAGGTGTAAAATTATTCCAATAGAATTGTTGTAGACTACAAGCTATAATATCCTTGTGTAGCCTGTTGGGAAGTTGCAGAAAAGTTGAACGAAACGTTAAAGGAAAAATAAAGTTGATCTAGAAATTCAAGGGCAAAGTAATGTCTAGACATATGCACATTAATCATTAGGTTAAGTAGAGTATGCACCATAATCATGTTGGTTGCTATCGGGCTTTCATCATCTTCGCTTAATCATTTATGCATGTGCAAGTTTTTTGTCAATTCTCCTCTCCTCTCTCTCTCTCTCTCTCTCTCTCTCTCTCTCTCTCTCTCTCTCTCTCTCTCTCTCTCTCTCTCTCTCTCTCTCTCTCTCTCTCTCTCTCTCTCTCTCTCTCTCTCTCTCTCTCTCTCTCTCTCTCTCTCTCTCTCTCTCTCTCTCACACACACACACACACACACACACACACACACACACACACACACATTGCCCATCTATCCTCTCGTGTGCACATCTATCCAAACAAATATTAACCATGCAATATGGAAGTTTGCATTGCTGACAAAATCAGATAGAAACATGTTCTAGTGACAAGGTAGTCAGTTTTCAGAAGTGACTATTTTTTTTTTGTGATTGTGCTTAAAAAAAGCTTATCTGTTGCAAACAAAGACATCTTTTGTGATTACTCTAATAAGGTAGCTAGTTTTCAGATACTAATAATTTTTTTACTCAGCTTTGAAAAATGTATCTGGAGTAAATAGAGTCAAGAATATGTGATGCTCAAGCGTAAAGGTCTAGAATACGTTGAAATTTTCTATTGTTATGAGGTCTCAAAAGGCTTCAAGGCTTGTTGTGCCAATTGGCTATCTGAACGGTTGATTATGTCGTCTTGTCTTTTATTTGTGCTTGGTACGAAAATGAACTATCTAGCATTAGTTCTTCCGCTGAGGCTACTAAATGTCAAAATTGAGGTATAGCACTATCATTGTATCATGCTGATGCTATAGAGGGATGTGATGTGAGCCGTAACATGAGGTAACTCAGGTAGCCACTAACATCATCTGCAAGGATGAGAGGTGAGGTGTATAGTCTTGTAGCATATTTGCCCTCAAGCCAGAAAATACTTTCAGATGCAATGCGATCCTTGACATTCATAACTAAAGTGATAGTTTCAAATCAATTGAGCCCAAAAACATGAAGATGTTTTTTATTGGCATTGGTAGAGCATACACTGAGGAAATATTTCCAAGATGAGGTCAGTTCCAAAGACGATCCCTTTACAACAACTTTTGAATGTTGAAATTTATATAAAGTTCCAATCCATTTTTGTCCCAATAATTGGGTGATACATTGTATATCAATCATTGAGTGAATAAAAGTACATATAAGTGTGATCTCAAATGGAACTACAAGAAACTTATGCAGCTGAAAGATGATTGGAATTTTTAAGCCATTGCATTCAATGTGCAAACCCACTTCCTTTGACAACTCGAGAAGTCTCTTATAGATCGTATGTATATCTACTAGAATGATGCTTCAGCAACCAATTGCTATATCTTGAACATGGAAAAGCAAATCCTTTGTGTTGTGGGTTGGCTGATTTCAATTCTATCTTCAAATAAGCATAATTATCCTCTCAACCCCATTTACCGACTTTATTGCTGGATGCTGGAGGGTGCATCAGCAGTTCTCGTCAGCATCTGGGCTGAGATATGTTGTGTTTTGAAGGCTTGTGATTGCTACTACTAAGAGCCACTACATGCCGATTGTTAAAATGAAGCTTCCGATTTCATCTTGTTTAGTATTGACACATCTTTCTAGATGGTTTAGAATTTGAACCATTGGAAAATGCATGTAATTGGTGTTTTTGTCATCAGATTAAGTCATCCAGTCTATTGGATCAACAAGTGGAGCAGTCCTACAAGTAGTGGATTTAGGGTTTAGCGTAAAAACATGAGGGGCTTTATCCTAGCATGCAATCCTTGCATTGTGCAACTCATAGATCCAACTTCTTTCAGCTCTAGAATGTGTCAAGCTCAAATGAGCACTGTAGCTGGGTTAAGGACACTTTAGACACTAAGTTTGTTCAATACATTATACTAAGGTAACTGTAAGAAAAGTGACAAACAGATGGCTAAGCCATGAAAGCAATTCTTTGTAAATACATTCAGATTTAGTCCTAAACAAATTATCGTGGAGCACATGTGTTTGTCATGTGTGGAGATTTTAGATTTGATCTATAAATACAAGTGCTATGTGCTTCCATGTTCTTCTATCAATTATAGCATAAAATAAAGGGCAAGAAAGGACAACATAAGCAAGAGTAACAATGCTAAAAGCTAAAACCCATAATATTTCAACAAACTACCTATTATTGGCTGTGAGCACATCTGCAGAGTCAGGGGCCTTTTTACTGTGTATCCCTGTGGAAAGTTACATCTTTGCAAAAGAGATGCACTTTTTAGGAAACATGGAGTAATGTACTATACTTCAGAGCAATGTGTCCACCTGGTTCTCTTAGTTTTTATAGTTTCTTAGAGAACACCACACAAATTTATGTAGGAAATTTGAGGACTGATTAAAACCCATAAAATGTCAAAAAAGGTGTGGCTCATAGAAGATTTCCAACACTAATAGATTATGCCTCACCGTCTTCTATACTTGGGAAAAGATTTTGTAACCATCGATTATATTTGGAAAAATCGCAACATGTACTCTCGCTTGTGAGCTTACATGGTGTTAACTAGTTTAGGGTTTAGGCCAAACTTGAAATCGAAATTGATTTAAATTTGAAAAAAAAAAGGAGTCAGCCGAGGTGTGTCAGATCAATTGAATGCAATTGTCTGGCGAGATAAATAATAAACACTTTTATGTCCAGAATCCTGATCTAGAACTAGTGAAGATAGGATAGAACATGGGCTTCAATAGAATACTTTGGATTTATAAACAGCTCTCAAGCACAAATGCCTGGAATACATTTCAAAACGCATTCTTTTGCTCTATATGCCTTTCCATATTCTGCAAACATCACAAAGAATGTACTACCTACGGGTAACGGTTTATCATTTCGTCGACATTTTTGCAGTAGATTTTATACTGCCCATAAATAATTCTTATTATTTATTCAATGCTCGTGGAAGGAGTTTTTGTTTTTGTTGCGATGAAATGTTGCTATCTGCAAACTTAGTTACCAGGCTGGTGCTTTAGATTCATGGTCTATAGGCCTTTGTCCACTAGCAGTGGGGTATTCTTAGCTTCTCGATACAATGGGGTATTCATGATATATTCTTGTAGCATTTATTCATTTATCTTCTTTTCTATTTGATCCAAGTTCCAAAATTTGGCTCCTTTCCTAGCCATATATATATATCTGTTAAGCCTTTTGGATTTGAAGTTAATGTGTGAATACTGTTTCAAATGGACATACTAGGTGTTTGTTCTACAGTGCTTTTGTAGCCACAGCCAAGTTAGCCACCATAGGAAAGAAGCATGATCCATCAGATATTTGAGCAGGTCCTTGCTAAGAAATGCTGGAAGTGTTGAGAATTCTTGATTGACTTGCCTTTCAACGTGAGATGGTCAAACCATTTCAAATGGTTCCACAGCTTGAAGATTTAAATTCAAACATAGAATAGTAAGTTCATAAAACAATATATAGTTTGAAGTAAAAATGGTGTAGAGCCTAAGATGCTCTGCATAAAAGTTGTAAATAAGGGTCAGGTACAATTGTGTCCAGTAATTGTACAGTATGCTATTCCTGAAAAAAGATTTTCGCTACAGTCATAACCTCTAAATAAGCAAAGCAATTAAAGATTAAAATTGTTGTTGTTGTGCACGTAGGATTGTGTTGTGTTGTATAAAAAAAGTCACAACTTCATTTACCTTCAACTCGCGCTCCAGTTCACGAAGAAAGCTGGTAAGTATTGAGTCGTCACTTTCCAAACAAATGCAATGTCGATTGCTATGGATGGATGCCCGTGCTAGGTTGCTTGTCCCATCAAAGAGGTCAACAACGACGTCTTCTTGTTCGATTTTGCCCCTTCTGCAAAAAAATTAATTTCCTCAAGAACGTAAGTTTTTGGCTATAGTCCATGCATAGAAGCTTGTTGTAGAAGTGCTTACTGCCGCGTCATCTGTATCAATCAAGTATGGATGCTGCTGGAGAGTCCAATCATGATTGATGGGTTGGATGATATTTTTGCTATGGCGGAAAGGTAGGCAAAATTTGTGCAAAGAAGCATAAATTACTTAATATCAAGGAAATTACTCTCTCTCTCTCTCTCTCTCTCTCTCTCTCTCTCTCTCTCTCTCTCTCTCTCTCTCTCTCTCTCTCTCTCTCTCTCTCTCTCTCTCTCTCTCTTCTATTCTAACTCTTAAAATAAGAATCATTCTAGCTAAAATCAATTTTAGGAGGTCACTTGGGTAATATTCCAAAACTCGTTCCCCATTATGTCGTCAAAGCTAATTGATTGATAGATAGAAAATGCTTGAATAGATAAAAAGTGAAAATACTTGGGTGAAGGGCGAGCAAAAGATTGGGATGAAGGGCGAGTGGGTGCTCAGGATACTCGCCTTTATTATGAAACTGCTCGTCGAGAAATGCTCGCCAAAAATCATTCCCCGGTTTTTTCCGACCCTACTTGTATTTTCTGACCCTGTGTATATATTCTCCGACCCAATGTATATTCTCCGGCCCAATGTATATTTTTTGACCCATTTTATATTTTTGATGTAGAGTGTTTTTTCGACCTTGGGTCGGGTTGAATTGGGTCTAAAATTTTCAACCCTAGTTCACTCGCTTTTTTCTGACCCTATTTATATTTTTCAACCCAGTGTATATTTTTCGACCTAGTGTATATTTTTCTTTCCATTGTATATTTTCGATACATAGCACTTTTTTGAGCCTGGTTCGGATCGAATTGGGTTTAAATTTTCTCGACCCTGGTTCCCTCGATTTTTTTTGACCTAGTGTATATTTTTCGGCTCAGTGTATATTTTTGATATAGAGTACCTTTTTGACCTTGGGTCGGGTCGAATCGGGTCTAAATTTTCTGACCCTGGTTCACTGTATATTTTCTAACCCTGTTTGTATTTTCCGACCCTATGTATATTTTTCGATCCAGTATATTTTTTCGACCTATTGTACTTTTTGACGCTGTGTATATTTTTTGATTTAGTGTATATTTTTTGACCCTTACTTTTTCGACCCTAGGTTGGGTCGAATCGAGTCTAAAATTTTCGACCCTTGTTCACTCTATATTTTCGACCCTGTTTGTATTTTCCAACCCAGTGTATATTTTTTGACCCATTGTATATTTTCGATATAGTGTACTTTTTCGACCATGGGTCAGGTCGAAATTTTTTGACCTTGGTTCACTGTATATTTTCCGAACTTGTTTGTTTTTTCCGACCCAGTGTATATTTTCCGACCCAGTGTATATTTTTCGACCCATTGTATATTTTTGATACAAAGTATTTTCTCGACCGTGTGAAAAGATCAAAAATATATATGATGCTACAATTGACAAATATTATATTGAGGAAGTAAAACAAGAAGGTGAATCAAATTGTGCTGATTCTAACTCATTGCAAAGACAATGTCTTTTGAAGGAAAAAAATGATACCAAATGACATATGGATATTACAGCCTGAAAGTCAAATATTACCATTATTAGAGAATGATCAAGAAATTGAAGATAGTTTTGTTGGAGTAGAAGAATTCATAAAAGAAATTATTACTTTCAATATGAGTGGCATTGATGAAAGGTTTCGAGGTCAAGAGATAAATTCCATTGTTGCCAAGGAAAAAAATTATAACTTATCCAATTCAAAGAAAGATCAAAAGGATTTATCATTATAGATGGATGAGTTACAAGTTTTGTTAGAATTATCCAAGTTGGATCACTCATTTTTTAAGCTGATTAATAATGAGCTATATGAAGACAGTAATGTGGGAAACCAAAATGAAGGAGAAATGGAAGCTTTTAATAAAATAAATTCAATATACGATAATGAGAATTGTACCAAGAATACGAATGAAAATGTTTTTCAAGAGTTTAGCCATTGGAATAATGACTATTATATGGTACAAATATTGAAATATCAATCGATGATAAATTAGTGGTTACATTTGTGGATCAAAATGCTATGCATGATAAATTGATCAATGACATATCTACTAAAAAGGAACTGAATGAAAATATTAATAATAAATATATGGTAAATGAATCTTTGGATGTATTCCCATATTAGTACAATATTATGTTATCATTTGTAATTATATACTTTATTATAATCTTATGAACTCAGAAACATGTAAATGCATACGAGCATTAAAACCTCCGATTGACAAAATACTAAATTTCAATAAGCATAATAAGAGGTTGAGAAATGATTATAATTATATTAAAGTTGATGATACTCAAAGTCAAGTTATGAAAAGAATGGCGAATATCAAAGAATGTTTGAAGATATCAATAGTTATGGATATTACAAGACTATTTGTAATAATTGGTTGTTATGTACCATAACGGTATGCCCTTCAGTGACGGCCTCGCATGGGGCATGACACGGGACTGGAGTTATCTACATGTCTAGGTGCCACGCGTCACCATCGTAGGTGGTCACATGTCACCGGTAGGACCGTGCTTGATGGGACCCATTGTGCTATGCCTATATAGTGGTGGGGTTTCCCTCTTTCCATTCACTCAGTCTACCCAAGAGTTGGTGGATGAAGAGCACGTGCATTAGCCAGGAGGTATCTCTACGCCAGGAGATGTGTGCTAGGGAGAGTGTTGTAAAGCTACCTTTACAAGCTTTACTTTCGGCGCCATCGGCGCCAGCTATGTCCTCGGCGCCAGCAGCGCCCTTGCTGCTCCCGGCGCCAACGGCGTCGGCGCTGTTCCCGGCGCCACTGTGACCAGAATCCAGCCGGCGCCAAGTTCCTATGGCTGAAAATCTTTGATCGGTTCTAGCGGAGTCCAGAGAGCTCAGATCGATGTGCAATCACCTCACACGATCTAGGCATGATTAAAGGAAGCCTGGGGATCAATAAAATCTAGAGAGAGAAAATGACTTTCTAGAAAGAGAGAATCCTAGAGAGAGAAAAATGTGCTTTACCAGCTTGGGTAGAGTGCTTGGTATGAGGGGGGGTGCCGAATCACACTATAGGGGAGTGCGGGTTGCGACTCAGGGCGAGCTCCAACCAAGTCTCAGCCTCCCTTGTTGGAATGTTGTCATGGCTCTCGCCTTGGCATGCTAGCGCCCCGGAGACTAGGGTCGGTCACACACATGAAATGTAACCTTCTCAGATTTATCAATAAAGTGGGATTTTCCTCAAACTGACTCTGATTACCTTCTAGGTTTCAGTGTTCGGTAAAAGCGCCAGTTGTAAGGCCGCTTTTAAAATTTTTAACTTGGCACATAGCTGAGGGTCGTATCCCAGGACGCCAGCGGTATGCCGTCGAGACCATTCGGTCTGTGGCGCCAGCGGTATGCTGTCAGGACCATTTGGTCCAGGAACTGGTTGTTTCCGTATTTGTCGCGGCTTGTGGTTCTGAGTGTTCCTTGCATGAACGTGAATGGGTTAAGCTCTTGGGGAACGGGCTCTAACTTGTCGGCTGAGTTGGATGGCTTGCTTGGGTGGATGTTATCTATTTATGGCTGTCCAGTCTGGCGTGGCGCCAGGTTGGCTTCCAGCGCTCGTGACGAAGCTTTCAGTTGGTTAAGTCTGATGTAAGTCAGACCGCTTGCTTGGAATGGATGTTACTCGTTTGTAACGAAGCTTCGAGTTGGTTAAGTTTGATGTATGTCAGGTGGCTTGCTTGGAGGGAAGTCACCCACATCGGGACCCCCGATCTGGCATGGCGCCAGGTTGGATCTCAATGTCGGTTTTCAAAACTTCAAGTTGGTTAAGTCTGATCGTTGTTGGCGAGTTGGCTGCTTGTATGTCAAGTGGGTTTGGATGGCAAGAGTTGAAGGCTGGGAAGCTAAGTCGTGGTTCCCGGCTCCCTTTGGGATGCCTGCGCTACATGTGGTATCAGAGCCGACTGGCCAGTCAGCTATGCGGATCTCACGGAAATGGCCACAGTTTGGGGTTCATCAAGACAATTGTTGTGCAAGGTGCTGCCCACAGTGTAAGCACGGGTGCGTCCACGGTCGGGGTGGTTGGCAGAACGGGGGACTTGATGAGTCAAGGTGCTGCCCTTGAGGTGTAAGCACGGTCAGTTCTCGCAGTTTGGGCCTGACGCTGTCTGCACGTAGAACGGATGAGGCAAAGTGCTGCCTAGGGAGGTGAAAGCACGGTCTGTACCTTGTGGGGTGTGGGGCGACATATTCGAACTGTACGGGTTAATCATTGATACAGAGATGCTGCTCGAATTCGGGTGTAAAGCACGGGTGGTTAGCTGCCGATCGTTTAGCTATAAGGGCTATCGACCAAAAAGTGGTGGGGCGTGACTGAGGCAATGTGTTGCTTAATGGTGAAAGCACGGATAGTTGGAGGGGTGTCCTATGTGGGTTGATTCCGTGATCGATTTGTATGGGTGCGGCCAAGCAAAGGTCCGTTGGCAGGACCATCTCAAAGGGGGACCTTGTCTTTGTTACTTGTTAGTAAACCTGCCTGAGTGTCTTACTTGTACGTATTCGTGGTGAGTCTTAGTACTCGTGCTTTGCCTGGTTTGCATGATTGCTTGGGATACAAGGAGTTGATGGCTCGAGAAGGAACCTTTTCTTTTGAAGGCTGATACCATCAAACAAAGAGGACTACAGAATCTGTGGGGCGGATTTGCAGTTCTAGTACTCACACGTGAACGACAACAAAACGACTCAATGTTTGCAAAGGATGGATGGCTAGCCTGTTTCTTGGGTTAGTTTCATTTGCGACAACGCCCACCAGACGCAAGCAGGAAGTCAAAAGTTGGAAAGGGCCATTTTAGGGGAGATCTTCTATGGAGCAGTTGGTCTTCATTTTGGGACGGCCACCTTCGGAACTGAAATTCACTGAGCATGGACGATATCCAGAATCTATGCGGCGGATTTGCAGTTCAAGTACTCACACGTGAACGACAACGAAATGACTCAATGTTTGCAAAGGATGGATGGCTAGCCTGTATCTTGGGTTAGTTTCATTTGCGACAACGCCCACCAGACGCAAGCGGGATGTCAAAAGTTGGAAAGGGCAATTTCAAGGGAGATCTTCTATAGCAGTTGGTCTTCATTTTGGGACGGCCACCTTCGGAACTGAAACTCACTGAGCATGGGTGATATCCAGTATCAGTTGGGTTTTTCCTCAAAGGGGAAAAGACTAGGATCCTCTTCAGAGATTGACAACAAGTTGGATCGAGCCATAATCCTAGCAAATGGAAAGCAAAGTGTTGGAAAGGCTTTTTGTCCGAAGAACTCTACTCTAAGTCCGATCAGTTGATTTATTAAGTGGAGGGGAACTATCACACACACCTCTCTCTTGGGGCAAATTTTGAATGAAAGTTGATCAAAATGGGGGCAAATTCAAGGTGACCTAGCCATACTCACACGAGGAGACTGGCGAACTTTGGACCTAATAAGTTGACAAGTTTTTGTTGTGGAAAGGAAAGTTTGTTATAGGCTTTCTTTGGACCAGCAATGATGAGGAAACATATGAGTACGCTGGCTTGTGTTACGCGTAAGGCAGCTGATCAATGAAGGAACTGTGAAAGTTGAGTCTTGCATGAGAGACTTGGTATTTCGAACGGACGCTAAGGGACAGTTTGCCTTGAGATCGGAATAGTGCAAACTCTGGGTGCATGTTTCTGATTCAAAGAGAGTTACTTGAAGCCAAGCTCGATGTACACTTCTTGTTTTGACTGTGAGGCAACTAACCAGTGATGGAATTGTGAAAGTCAAGTTTTGTGCGACGGACATGGTGCTTCAAACAAATGCGAAGAGATAGTTCGGATGCGGATCAAACTGGTGCGACCCTTTGGCTTTCCACGAGGTCAATGGTTACATTTGGGCTGATTCAAAGAGCTACTTCAAGCTAAGTGAGAGGTGCATTGCGGAGTACTCAATCTTCGCCTACCTTAAAGAGCCAAGATGGAAAAGTATCAAGATCAGGCTGGGACAACGAGAGAAATCAAGGTGCAGAAGCAACAAGGCACGGAGTGGACCATAAAGTGGGCAATCAAACGATAAATCCTTCGGCTCAGGGAGCCTTGATACCTGTGCGGAACTGAACAAATCTGGAGCTCAGGGAGCTCAACACAAAGTGCATCAAGGACAAATCAGGAGCTCAAAGGAGTTCCAAAGTCGAAAGTCAGAAGCGACAGGGGCAAACATTTCAAAGAAAGGCCTCTGTCACCAGTTAATAAGGTTCTCGGGTTTTACGAAAGCGATATCAAATCTACGCTTTTCCCAGACAAAGATATATTTTCAAGTTATGTAATTTTTCAGTACAAAGAGCTGAGCCTCCGACTTGCGGTGTGCCAGCTTCAATGTTAATAAAAAGTGGCCAGTAAATTGAGTACTGTGCCAAGTAGCTTAAATGTATAGTTATTTTAGTTGGGAGACACCTTTACTTTAATCTGACATCTGATGATGACATCAGATTTTATAAAGGTGGGGTGGATGTTGTAAAGCTACCTTTACAAGCTTTACTTCCGGCGCCATCGGCACCAACTATGTCCCTGGCGCCAGCAGCGCCCCTGTTGCTCCCGGCGCCACTGTGACCAGAATCCAACCGGCGCCAAGTTCCTATGGCTAAAAATCTTTGATCGGTTCTAGCAGAGTCCAGAGAGCTCAGATCAATGTGCAATCACCTCACATGATCTAGGCATGATTAAAGGAAGCCTGGAGATCAATAAAATCTAGAGAGAGAAAATGACTTTCTAGAAAGAGAAAATCCTAGAGAGAGAAAAACGTGCTTTACCAGCTTGGGTAGAGTGCTTGGTATGAGGGGAGGTGCCAAATCACACCAATACTATAGGGTAGTGCGGGTTGCAACTCAGGGCGAGCTCCAACCAAGTCTCAGCCTCCCTTGCTGGAATGTTGTCATGGCTCTCGCCTTGGCATGCTAGCGCCCCGGAGACTAGGGTCGGTCACACACATGAAATATAACCTTCTCAGATTTATCAATAAAGTGGGATTTTTCTCAAGCTGATTCTGATTACCTTCTGGGTTTCAGTGTTCGGTAAAAGCGCCAGTTGTAAGGCCGTTTTCAAAATTTTTAACTTGGCACATAGTTGAGGGTCGTATCCCGGGACGCCAGCGGTATGCCGTCGGGACCATTCGGTCCGTGGCGCCAGCGGTATGCTGTCGGGACCATTTGGTCCAGGAACTGGTTGTTTCCATATCTGTCGCGGCTTGTGGTTCTGAGTGTTCCTTGCATGAACGTGAATGGCTTAAGCTCTTGGGGAACGGGCTCTAACCTGTCGGCTGAGTTGGATGGCTTGCTTGGGTGGATGTTATCTGTTTATGGCTGTCGAGTCTGGCGTGGCGCCAGGTTGGCTTCCAGCCCTCGTGACGAAGCTTTCAGTTGGTTAAGTCTGATGTAAGTCAGACCGCTTGCTTGGAATGGATGTTACTCATTTGTAACGAAGCTTCGAGTTGGTTAAGTTTGATGTATGTCGGGCGGCTTGCTTGGAGGGAAGTCACCCACATCGGGACCCCCGATCTGGCATGGCGCCAGGTTGGATCTCAATGTCGGTTTTCAGAACTTCAAGTTGGTTAAGTCTGATCGTTGTTGGCGAGTTGGCTGCTTGTATGTCAAGTGGGTTTGGATGACAAGAGTTGAAAGCTGGGAAGCTAAGTCGTGGTTCCCGGCTCCCTTTGGGATGCCTGCGCTACAGATGGCTAGTGGTATGGGATGCTAGTTATCGTAGGGGGCTTGACCGAGGGTGGGTCAGTTGTGACCCAATGTTTGGGCGGTTACGGTGCGTCGTCACTGGTATGGGGTGTGTGGGTAGTCGATGATCCTAGGGAGTTGTAACAGTTGGTATCGGAGCTATCGATTTCCTTAAGGTGCACACGTTCTCTTTTGTGCATCTGCGGTTGCTATTTCCTCTAATGGTTTGTAGCTGTTCATTTTTTAAATTTTTGTCCAAGCTTCATTGAAAAATGGCTTTTTGGTGGAAGTAAGCTTGTTTTTTTTTTTTTCAAGAAAAAGCTATTCAGAGTTTATGAGTTAAGGTGTTCTTTTATACTTGGAATAAGTTTAAACCTCCTTTAAGTTTGGGAGATTTTGAGGCCTCTGGTCTGTATTTTTATGCACTTAATTTTGCAGATTGGTTTCCCTGTACTCTCTGTACCAGTTTGGTTTTGGTACCGTCCGTACGGTGGGTACACCTTTGAAAGTAGACCTTCATGTAATTTAGTTTGCTTTTGGTCTATGCACCCCCGTTTTACTAACTTTTTTTTCTCAAAAAAAAAAATTATTTGAACCCAAGCTGGCGCTCCATAGCGCGCAGCACCTCGGGATCCGGGGGGGGAAACTAATCAATTCTCTGTCATGAATTGATACTTAGATCTGCAGGTACAATCTGTACCTGCAGCTTGTTTCTTTTGTTGTTAACTGGTAATCATCTTGGGGGGGGGGGGGGGAGAATAATACCTCCGCCGGACTTTGCTCCTACTCCAGCACCTCGCAACAGGAGCGATGGGGGGGGGCGGGGGCAAAGCTTCCCCCACAAAAGTACGGCGTGCATCGCGGCGCCGATGAGTGAGAGCGAGGGAGGGGAGGGATATAATACCTCCCCCCACAATAGTACTTGAGAGTACTGTCTGACAGGGGAGGGGAGGGGAGGGGAGGGGAGGGGAGTCGCGCGCCTCCCCATATCCTGTCGCGCGCCTCCCTCATAGCATGTCACCTCCTCCTATGCTATGATAAATTGTTCTACGCAATTAAACATGGCGTCTGGCGTTAAAAATTATGCTTCTAAGATTGTGAAATCATACAAGAAGCTAATTTAAAAAAAATCTTGATATCTTGTCCTTTGTTGGTTGTACTTTCTCCTCCACCTCATGTATAACCTGCACATCTCCAAGGGAGAGGAAGAAGCTCCACCAATAGCCTTTTGAGCCACAAGACCTCAACATGCAAGGCCTTGTATTTGGAAGTACTTAAGATTGGGAGAGGAGAAAAATGGCAAACTAAAATTAATAATTCTTTGGGGTCCATGAGCCATGTGGCACCTTTGGGTAGCCCCACATGGCTAGAATGGCTTAAAAGGGACAAATGAGGCCTTTCTTGGGCCCCACCTATCCTTTTTGCATGGGGGTGGAGAGGAGCTTTGGAGAGGGGGTAAAGGAGGTATGTTCACTTCCTTTCCCTCATTCTCCCAAGTTGTTGTAGAGTTGTTTTGCTCTCAAGCTGGTTATTTCTTGAGGCCTTGTGCACTAGCTTTTCTCTTTTTGCGGTTTTGACACCGTAGCTCTCCGTTTTTTTCCTCTAGTTTTTTGCCAGTTTCTCCTTTATCCATGGACACCCCTATGGACGAGATCAGAGCTCCAAGTCCCATCGGGACAGATATGGAGAACATGACGTGTGCCATAAATTTGTTACAACAACAAATTGTGGACATGCGCTCAAAGCATGAACGGATGGAGGCCAAGATTCGGGCTATGTTCTAGTCTCGACAAGCTCTCCTAAACCCGATGTTTACTCCGGAATTTTTTACCAGAGAGAAGAAGGACATACACCAATATGTGGTGTTAGCCTGGTCAGACCGATGGACATCACATTTTTCCATGCACGATCTACTAGATAGCTCACGTATTTCTACGACCATCATGTTTTTATGCGGTAAGGCATATTCTTGGTGGCAGGACCTTAAAGACCGAGCTACAGTCCCAACCACATGGGATGATTTCCAGGTAGCTTTTAAGGTTGCCTTTAAGGTCTGTCCTAGATGATTTTGAATATTATCGTCGATTTGCCACGTTGCAAATGGGGACGAAGCCCTTGGACGTCTACTTGCAAGACTTCCAAGAGGCTGCTTCGCGGTTTTTTAACTGCATAGATGGGATACCCCTTAAGCTGCATTTCATTTTGGGCTTGCCCAAGGAATATTAGTTGGAGGTACGTCGTAATTAGCCACAGTCCTTAGAGGATGCCGTGGGTTTTGTTCGGATTTTCGATGATACGCACACGGTAACTCGCAAAGAGAAACCAAAGCCCGAAGCTAAAGACAAATCCTTTGCGGGCCTTTCATTCAAAAAGGGCAAGGAGCGCATGGTTGACGAAGCTTCTCCTTCGGGGAAGAAAAAGAAGCACCCTCGGTTGGAGAGAGCGGACTTTGACAAGGCCAAAAGCGATGGGCTATGTTTCTCCTGCATGGAGAAGGGCACCTTTCCAAAGATTGCCCGAAGAGACGGAAGAAGGGTGGCTGCTCCTTTAAGGCACTGGGTAATTCTTCTATTTCTTGTATTGATGTATCTTTTAAAGATGAAACAGTTTGTATAAATTGTTGTTTTAATAAATACTGCAGTGTTTGGACCTCACAATCTCATTCGTATGAGTGGGTTCGTAGGAAGCCAACCTATGAGTATTCTTTTTTACGACAGTTTTACACATAATTTTATTAATGCTAAGTTGGTGCAGAAGCTGCAGCTGGAAACCGCACCAAGTGACCACAAGTATGTGGTTAGGATGGCAGCTGGTGGGGAGCAGCAGGTCTGGGACCACTTTGTCTCCCACGTGTCGTTGAAGATTCAAGACTATGTAAATAGTTTGTCTTTTCATGTTATGAATCTAGATAAGGTGGATGTAATCCTAGGTAAAGAGTGGTTTTATACTAGGAATGAGTCCTCAAAGAAAGACTATGTATCTCATTGTATTTCTTTCTTGCATAATGACTCAATGGTTTGTCTTAAAGGTGATGAGCCAGATCTACCTTTGTAACTGCTCATGAAACGAATCAATGTATTTTGAATTATGAGTATTTTTCATATTTATGTTATCTGAAAGATGAATCTTACATAGATGCTTTTAGTACTCATAATGTCAATGTTGATAATTTAGAATCTTTGTCTGAGAGCAAAATCTTTAAGAGTCTTAGGGAGGAATATAATGATATATTCCCTAAGCAGTTGCCTAAGGGACTTCCCCCCTTACGGGGTGTAGACCATCACATACATCTCCTTCCCGACAGCTCTCTTGTATCGCTTTTTCCCTACAAGATGAGCCCGAAGGAAAAAGATGAAGTTGCTAGTCAACTTAAGGAGTTGTTACGTAAAGGCCATATTTGGCCTAGTAAAACCTCTTGAGGAGCTCCTGTTTTGCTAACCGGCAAGAAAGACAGTGGTATTTTTCTTTGTGTCGATTACAAAATGCTTAATAAAATGACAATTAAGAACCGCTATCCCTTGCCTCGGATGGACAACTTAATGGACCGATTGAATGGTGCTAAATATTTCACCAAATTGGACCTTAGGTCAGGGTACCATCAAATTAGAATTCACGAGGGGGATGCTTCCAAAACCGGTTTTTGTACTAGGTATGGCCATTATGAATTTTTAGTTTTACCCTTTGGTCTAAGTAATGCCCCGACAACCTTCCAGCAAATGAAGAACGATATTCTTCGTCCATATATGAGGAAGTTTCTCGTGGTATTTTTAGATGACATATTGATCTACAATAAGACTCTTGAGGAGCACGAAGCACATTTGCGTACAGTCTTAGATAATCTAAGGCACACAAAACTTTATGATAAGGTGTGAGTTTTTTCAAGCAAGACTCAAGTATCTAGGACATATCGTTTCTGATCGAGGTCTTGAGATCGATTACGATAAAGTCCAGAAAGTACGTGATTGGCTTATCATGAAAAACATTAGGGAAGTAAAATCTTTTTTGGGCTTCACAGGGTTTTTCCATAAATTCATTAAAGACTATGCATTAGTTGCATTGCCTCTAATGAATCTTCTTAAGGGAGTAAAGAAAGCCAAACGGAAAACTAAAAAGGGTAATAAGAAGAAGGCCGGAAGGCGTTCAAAATGTGAAGAATAAAAAACCATCCAACTTGTCTATAGGGGTTGATGAAGAAAATCATCTTGCTTGTGCATTTACAAGTTGTAAATATCATTCTCTAGCATGTACAAACTCGAGCTACATGACATGCACAATGTCTAGATGGTCATATTTGGACTATATTCACTTTGTTCCATTGTATATATAAAAGGTATGTGAATTGAGCACATGACCTTATAGATTAGGGCGAGTTTGAGTTAGGTAGATCTAGATTTGATGACATGCATAAAATTAGATGACATGCAAAGTCAGTTAGAGTGCATGCATGCAACATGCAATCAGTGCGTGCAACATGCAAGTCAGTATACATGTTCTACACATGTCCAATTCTTCTAGGGAAGTCACATGCAAGGCATGCAAATATACTAGTGGACACATGCATGTAGTTTTGTACATATCTAGTTGAGAAATTGACATTTGGACAAAGTAGGTAGAAGTTAGGTGAAATTTCAACATGCAAGCTGTTAGGTGTCAATGTGGTAGTAGTTTACACTTGAATAGGTGTAGAAAATGCATTGAATGCAAGTAGTACCACGAATTTTGGCTCTCCTATATATGTACATATGGTGCTCATTCATTTATAATGAAGAATCAAGCTTTGGTAATGTCATAATGTCAAAATTGGATCTCATGCTATTCTGCTTGTTTTTGGTATTCTCTCCCTAAGTCAAGTAGAAGGCATTCTTCATACATTATTATGATTATGTATTTTCTCTATTTGTGAGGAGTTACTATTGCTTTGATCTGTAGCATTCTAGATTGTGCCCTAGACTCAGATCTGTTGGTAGATTGCAGGATTGCTCTACAGGTGATCTGTGTGCCACCACAAAGCATGGTAAAGATCATTCACACATTTCTTGTGGTTCCCCACACAAGTGAATTTGCGGGATTTTTCACACAAGAATCAGTCCTCTTGTTTGGACTGATGAGCTTAGTCAAATCTTTGAAGCTTTGAAGATGTTAGTGGCTATAGCCCCTATCTTACACATAGTGGACCCTAGCGGATCTTTCCTAGTGGAAACAGATGCTAATGACTATGCGGTAGGTGCAGTCCTTTACCAGGATGGTAGACCCATGGCTTTTGAGAGCAAGAAGTTGGACCCAACTCAAAGTAGGTATTCTACTTATGAGAAGGAACTTTTTGTTGTCATCCATGCGTTAAAAGATCTAGAGACATTATTTGTACGGATCTAAATTCATGGTTATGACAAATCATGACTCCCCTTAAGTATATTTGTGATGCCTCGGACCTTAGGGGTTGTATGGCCCGTTGGTCGGAACTTATTCAAGAGTTCGAATTCGACATTAAGTATCGTCGAGGTACGTCGAATCGTGTTGCTGATGCTTTGAGCCGGATTGGTGAGGTTAATCAGTTATGCTTTGCTGAGTTCCAATCTGAGTTGTATCTTTCTCTGCGAGATCTTTGTCGAACCGATGAATTTTTTAGTCATATTTGGCAAGATGTCCTGGCAGGAAGCTCTTTAACGAGAGAGAATCTTGGAAAGCAGGATTCCAAGAAATCTCACGAAGAGAAGATACTTGATAGTTATTCCATTCATAATGGTTTGCTTTTTCGTAGAGGAAAAGTCTGTGTGCCAGATATTGTGGACTTTAGGGCCCAAATCCTACACGAGTGCCATGATAGCCCCAGCATGGGTCACCTTGGTATACAGAGGACGCTTGACCTTGTTAAGAGAGAATTTTATTGGCAAAAAATCAAGGGTCATGTCGAGGCATATGTTGAAAAGTGTGAACAATGCCAAGTAAATAAAGCGGAAAGACTAAGCAGTTGGTCTGTTGCATCCATTGGAAATTCCCAGCAAGAAGTGGGAAAGTATTTCCATGGATTTTGTGGTCGGACTTCCCAAGTCAGGGAAGGATCACGATGCTATTTGGGTGGTAGTTGACAGGCTAACCAAGATGGCACAATTTATTCCAACAAAAACTTCTGTCAAGGCTTCTGAACTTGCTCAACTCTTCGTTGAAAAGTTGTTCATATTGTATGGATTGCTGAACAATATTGTTAGTGATCGTGATTCCAAGTTCACTGGCAAGTTCTGGAAGGCGGTTTTTGAAAGACTGGAAACCACTTTAAGTCTATCGTCTACAGATCACCGAGAAACTGATGGTTAGGCCGAACGTGTCAACTAGTCGATGTATGATATGCTTCGCGCATATGTTTCCAGGCGATAATCAGATTGGAAAAAGTATCTCCCAATGGTTGAGTTCTATACAATAGTATGAAGCATTCTTCCACTAGTTTTAGTCCTTTTATGCTCTTGTATGACTTTCAGCCTCGTTCCCCTATCTCCGTTGGACTCAAAGGTCTCAAGGTTCAATCTACAGCAGATTTCTTGCATGATATGTAGGAAATGTTGCAGGTGGCTAGGGAAAGCATTAGATGGGCTCAAGATAGAGCCCAGTTCTATGCCAATGGAAGTCGCGCTCCTTGAGAGTTTGAGATCAGTGATTGGGTATATCCTAGAATCCCTAAGGACTCTAAGACACTTTGAACGGGGAAATGTCCGAAGTTATGTCCACGTTTTAGCGGTCCTTTCAAAGTTCTTAATAAGATTGGTAAGGCTGCATATAGACTAGAACTCCCTATTGGAACTAAGGTTCATCCTATATTCCATGTAAGTCGTTTAAAAGAATGACTTGGTGGGAAAGGTGACCTGATTCCCACAGATGATCTAGTTGTATTGGAGGATTTGACTACTTTTGTACCCCATGATCCGGAAAGGATCATGTATACTCGACGACATCAGCTGAGAAATTGTTACATTTTTGAACATCTGATTTGTTGGAAAGGTAAGTCAGATGATGAGGACACTTGGGAGAAGGAGGATGATTTAAGACTTAGATTCCCTGGTTTTTTTCCCATAGAAGGAAGTTTTTATGGGTCGGGGGGAAATGTTATGTACCATAAGGGTACGCCCACATTGATCAACGAGACACATAATTTTAGTGACATATTATAATATGTGAACTGAGGAATTAAGAAATTTGCATATCGATGTGAACTTAAAAAAGACTCTGATGACTCTTGGATACCACGTATCTATAAAAAATTTCACTGGGTTCTCATGCATCCCTCATCAAGAGGTGTTTCTGGTAAAAAGAGAAAATCAAATATGGATTATAGGAGCTTTTGGAAAGGTAGAATTTTAGATTTCAAAGTTTCACCTTGTGGTCGATCGATCAATTTCAGAGGTCTTGGTTCCAACATGTCTACACGCATAAGAAAATTAGAGTGGAAGGCATAAGTTCAAATGGCAGACTCAAATGCAAATGTAAGTTTTAGAGAATTTTTTGCTTTGAGCTTTTCATCAATCATTTAGACATATCTGAGTATTTAAATGATATATAGTTTTATGGGCTTGTGCAGATTTGTGTCCATCAAGCATAATCGAATGGCAACCTATACAATCCCTTGTCAACATCATGGACGTTATTCATTCTGATTTTGGTCTTCTGTAATACAAGAACCACTCCACGAGATCACTTTCGGATTCTTGTATTTTCTTCTATGATTCATCTTACACACCATCCAGTTTAGGTGGAAGATTAGAGGCGATATCATTACCCTCTTTCTCGAGCAAAGAATGGATTCCTCCGGAAGATTAGAGGTGATATCATTACCCTCTTTCTACCTGAGAGAAAGGCTTTTTCATAGTTAGTTTTTTCAAGTACACGTCTCCACATGTGTGTATGTACTTGTTTGATTGATATACGCACGTAATCAAGTGCTCTTGCCTTAGTTTTTTGAGATAGATCTTGATTATCAATCTATGCTTGATCTTTGTGCAATCACCAAGTCTTAGGAGATCATTATCACACTTTAGGATACTCTCACATGTGTGAAATTTAATATGGTAACAGATCCTACCTAAGATATCCATGCATCTATCAAGTTATGTGTGAAAATTTGCATGAAATCAAGATCTAGAGAGTGTAGATTGCATCGCCCTTGCTATCTTTGAGATTTTTGGATCAAGAAGGTTCATTATCATAGTGATTGGACCTGATCTAGTACTGTATGAATTTTAGTGCTCAGACACGCGTGAAGGACATCCAACTTTGATGAAGTGGTTCTCTTCCAAGTTATATCCAAAATCCATGCTAGATAGCTCTAGAAAGCTAGTAGAGTCAAGATTGTGTAGCAATTAGTTTCATATCAATTGGATCTTCCAATAAAAAATTATCGCCAATTGAATCCAGGTGGATAGGGCACCCAACCTGGATCCATGTTTAATTAGAATAGATAACTTTTAAGGAGTGTGAAAAATGTAAAAGACATATATGTTGAGTGTTGCAAATTTTTTTGCTACCATCTATGTATAGGTAGATGATATGGCCATCCTTGGCTTAGGAGGCAACTCGAGCTTGTACTTTCAGAATCAGGCCAAAATCAATTTGTGATGTGGCTCAATCTAGTTACGCATGCTACAAGTGTCCTAATTAGATTTGATGAGTGACCAACTCCTAAGTGTTGGCATGAGGTCAAGAGACCAATCAAAAGAGAGATTCTCATTATGATGGTCCAATCAAATTAGAGGAAGCCTTAAGTCACTCATCCAATCACATCTAGAGGAGGAGAAAATAGGGTCCAATAAGATTTGAGCATCCTCTACCACTAGATTTGAGCATCCATAGGTTCATTATGTACTTGAGTTTTTGAGAGTTAATGAGATTTCTATACTTTTGAGTAATATTAGATTCTCTCTCTACCCGAGGCTTGATAGTTGGTTTATCACTCTACCCAAGGGCAAAGCTTTTTCATACTTACTTTTTTCAAGTACAAGTCTCCTGTATGTACTTGTTTGATTGATATATGCTTGTAATCAAGTGCTCTTGCCTTAGTATTTTTAGATAGATCTTGATTATCAATCTATGTTTGATCTTTGTGCAATCACCATGTCTTACGAGATCATTATCACACTTTATGGTTCTCCCACACATGTGAAATTTAACATCTTGAGCCACCTAGCTTAGATAGACTAAAAATTGATAGCCTAGCTAGAGTTAAGGGATTAGCCCTATGCAAGTAGACTGTAGCATAGTAGGATTGGTAGATTAGAAATTGTACAATTGTATTTCTTGTGCAAATACACAATTTGTATAGACAATTCCCACTTAGTGTATATTTTCTCATCTAGACCTAGCATAAGTCCCTTGTAAAAATACCACTCCTAGAATGCCCAAGATAGTTCTAAGAGAGATTTACTACTATTTATATATTCAAATGTGTTGATTTCACACGTGTGGATTGTCCTCTACATGTACTTGTGATCTCCTAAGGTGTGTAGATGCACCAAGATCAAGACTAGATTGAGATTCAAGATCAATCTTAGATCCTATGGCAAAAACACACTACTACATGCATTCAATCACTTGCAACTCTCACTCACACGTATGGGAAGTATTCAAAAAATATTCTAAGTAAAAACAAGTTGCTCTCCTCGGGTAGAGAGAGAAAAACCATCATGAGCTCTCGGGTAGAGAGAGAAAGCTAGAAATCCAATAACACTCAAAAACCACATAATCACCAAATCAATTAGCTTCAAAATGAGGAGTACAATGATACTAGTAGATTCAAGAGCTACCACTATGCTTAACTATGATTGGACCACACTTTGTCACCTCTTAATCCTATTGGACCATTGATCCATGCACCTCTTAATTCTATTGGACTATATTCAAGCACACCTCAAATTCCTATTGGACCTCACATGGTTCCACCTCTAAATCCTATTGGACCTCTTAGAATTCATCAAACAAAAGCATTACACTTGTCTACACTCTAATTGGCACGAGTTTAGTCTCTTACTCTGTTTTGGCTCAATAGTGGCATTACAAGTGGAAATGCATAATTTGCCATCTATGCCAACTTTGTTCCTATCAACATCCTACACCTAGATGCTTGATGTAAAAAACGTAAGACCCCTATATCTAACATAGATAATCTTTTTCAATTCTTCACAAAGTGAAGTTTCCTAAAATCACCCCCTACTACAGGTGCAACTTGATCCTTCATGTCCTAAAACATCGCAACCTGAGTCGAAGATAGGCTAGAATTTTGAGAGAAATACTTTTTGTAGTATGTTTCGTATGTTGCTCAATAGTGTTCACAACACTATAGCAAGGTTTTATATGGTTATGAAGCCAGGCATTGGGTTTCTAGTTATGATATTGTCTTAGAATTTAATAGATCACAAATAGTCCTTGATAATTCATGAATCAATAATGTATCACTTTTGATATGAGTTCCTGTGTTATTTCAAATTGTTGGTGTTGATTATTAACATTTCAATTGGATTTCAGTTGATGAAGTGTACAAAAATCATTTCATTTTTATTTCATTATGGAATTTTTAATAGAATGTCCATTCACACATTAGTAAATACCATAAATTCATACTATAAAGTATTTTCATGACTTACATCATGCACATGCAATAGAACATGAACATTCACACTTAATTTAATTCAATCACTGATGTAATTGTCATGATCTATCTACAAAACCTTGTCAACCATATTTTTCAATGGTCTTGTCATGTTATAATAAGCCGTTTTTGGAATATATAGCCCTATTTTTCAACCACTTTGAGTGATAGCCTTCCCATTTTCCCAATGGGTTAGCGATAGTTTGATTATTATGCTTTTATTTCTCAGGTATTGCAAATTAATTATTTCGAAAAATCTTTGATAACATTTTTTAAAAAGTCCCTTTTTCTTAGTTCCAATAGATTTTATGAGTTATGAGAAGCAATTTACCTTTTTGGATCATTTAGATCCGAGTTATGGATTGAAAGATACAGCCCTTAAAAATTCATAGTAATTTTAGCTCTTTTTAAGCCTATAAAATATTCTGTTCTTGAAAGAATCTAACATTTTTCTTTATTGACTGTACTTTTTATTGAATTCATGACAAAGAACGTTATATATATATTATCTATTCATAGCCATTTCAATAATACACATAATAACATTTACTCATTTTCTATATCTATTATGAAGTGAATTAAGACGAGTGAAAATACAGATAAACAATGAAAAATACCTTAGTCTTTTTGCTCTGACTTAAGTTTCAAGGGAGTGTCCACATATGATCTCTTCAGGTCTGGTTCTTTGTAATTAGTTGATTCTTTTTCAAAATATTTGTTGGTCCCTTCATTATTTTTAGCATAGTGATAGATTTTCTGCAGCTTAATGTTGGACAGTCATTCTTTATCAGTTCTTCTCTTTCATCTAGTCAAAAATAGGTCATGGGATGGAGACATCATCTCTCCCACAAATCCAAGAGAGGTCGTGCTGGAGAGCTTTCTCCTACAACCATCAACAAGCTTATTGTGAATAGTCGCGCTACAGGTCTGATTCTCAGACTAACATAAGATCATTCTTGCAATCCAGGTAGCGCTCCTCAAACAATGAACTGTCACAACATTCCTCAAGAATTTATAGTAAATAGCTTTCACTCATCAACCAGGCAACCAGTCCAAACAACAGAGATGGTCGCGCTGCTCCAAAATCAGCAGGTTGGCGTGTCAGAACAAGTGGCCAAAAGTAATGCATTCATCACTGAAGAAGTAATCTCTTTGCGGCTGACCCGAATCTTCCTTTTCCACATTGAACTTCTAAAATAGAACGTGAACGACTGATTCGGATTTGACCTCTCAGGTACAATTTAGTTTGATTCTTGAATAGTCTAGTAATAGGAAAGCGCTTAGATGAAATGCCTTCACTAGCAGCGATGGCCTCCTTGAAATTATCATTTCAGTACATTGTTTTTGTTTTTTTGTGTATAATCTATGATGCAAACAAGCACAACAGATTTAGGCAACTCAATTTTTGTTAACACGAACTATAAGTTCAACAGTTCCACGAGCAACATTCTCCTTTCTTGCTTGCTCGTCATTGTTTTCATCTTTCATTGTCACTCCTCCTCGCACACGAATATCTCCGGAAAGTTTGTTGGTTTTCAACATGGTATCAGAGCTATGTTATGAAATGAGCTAAATTCTTGCAATTTGATTCACTAGCATCATAGATTTTGATCAATTCAAGCATTCATTGATTTTTTTGTGATTATCTATGATTTGTATCTCCATTCTTGACTGTAGGCTGATATTTCAAGGAATATTCTAGCCATCCTACGAAACATCTTTAAAAGTACAAGCATGATAGGATTTAAACGTAGAACTTTTCCATCAAGTTTAGGCTTTTACGTTATCCGTAATGGCTTAATTTATTTAGTTCTAAGTTTAAATTGCCATGGACATTGCACATAGATATGTAATTTCAAATTATGTAAAAGTTAGTCACAAAGGCCTATTGGGGATTTGTCCCATGGCACCAATGTAATTCAAAGTTAAGTTAGTCTATGTGGCCTACTTGTCCCATAGTGCCTTTTGTAAGTGACCACCACTCCAAGTATATATAGGAGTGGAAGAGGCCATTTTTGACAAGAACCTCATTTGCAATACATGCCTATCTTTTCTTTCTTAGTGTTCTCCCTCAATGTGGTTTCGTGTATTGTGTTACTTCACATTGTATTGTACACTATTCGATGCTACAAATGAAATTAATGTAGACCCTCCACTCTCTAGTAGGTTAGGCCTTAGAGAATGAGGTTTACTTCGGGGTTTTATCATTATGGTTTTAAGTTAATATTGGCCCTCCATTCTCTAGTAGGTCATTGAGATCATTTTTTGTCAAAATTGTGATCTTTTTAGCTTGTGCTTGGAAAGTAGATTGTTTTAATTCTATATAAAGGTTCAGCTTGATCTTATAAGAGTGATTTAGAGTGGAATTTATTTGAAATTATATCATCTTTTCTCAGGTTGATTGTGTCATGCCCATGACTGGTCTTGGGTAGCGTGTCCACGCTAGAGACCAGTATACCAACAACCCGTAAGTTAATTGTGACTATAAGGGAATTGGGGCCCTTATGTGTACATGGTCATAATTAATGGTTGTAGGCCTAAACACTTGATGGTGGATTTGTATGGGTCTATCAGTGAGTTATTGGGGAACTGGATGACGTGGCTTAGATAGGCTGCAGAGGTGTCTAGTGAGGTGTCACAATGCACTACTAGTGGTGCATGGGCCTTGGAGGGTATAAGTATATCTACTGGGCTCTCACTAGTGTATGCTTGATAACATGACCTGTGGCAGGATGCTGCTGGTGTGATGCCATACTCCTCTTTGTAATTGATGCACAACTTGGGGGCTAGATCCGTTCGATCTAGATTTGGTTGGGTTGGTTTGTCCACCATCAGGTTCCCTTGTGTTGTTTTTGAAACAGAAGTTTCCAGCTTTTGTTCTTCTTGAAACATTCCATACATTTCTTCTGCTGTTTATTGCAGATTAAAGATGAAAATACGGCGACTTTATAGTTATTCCATTCTCCTAAAGTCTGAACCTTGACGTCAGAAGAAATCAGAAGTTCAAAAATGCATTTTCTATGCAAAAATCTCTTCCTACTGCTGTTTTTGCAGTAAGAATAGCTTTAGGTCACTGTAAAGTTTGCTTAATCCTCAGTTTGTGTTTGACAAATGCATAAGCAAGTAATTTTTACAGATTCACATATGCACAGGTTCTATCATAGCTGAAAAACAGGGTACATGCTGTCCAAATTTTTCCAAAACACCGATTTGTAGGCTACCCCTCCTTAACCACAGGATGGGCTTTGCAGTAGTTCATACCATCACAAAGATGGCTTTACTGAATTACTCCTCCCTGCAAAACACTAATAAACAAAAAAAAACTCCAGCATAAACTTTTAAATAAAAAGGAACTGCCTTGCAAATCTTGTAAAAACCACCAACACTCTCAACCAATGATTAGTCTCTATTGTGTTTCTTTTCCTACTTTTTCTCCGATTCAAGCCAAAACTGGCTCAATAAAAAGTAGAAGACAGCCAACAAACCCACCTTAAATCACTGTGTAAAGAACAAAAAGCTGAAAAAAAACCATCATATACTCTTATTGATCCCGTTGCTAACAAAAAAGTGTTCCTAAATGAAGTAAATGGAAACTCAAGTGACTCAAGAAAACGGAACTTTACTTCTTGAAAACCAATATGAAGTGTCTAAAAATCGAACCGATTGTATACTTGGTAGTATACCGATTGTATATCTGGTAGTGCACTTACCACACAACCGATTACACTTCAAACAAGAAAATCCACGGGAAGAATAATCCGCACTTTTACCACTTCGTTGCATACTCCATTGAATTTTCGTAAAAGTGTCAGGATTCCATATCACACAATGGAAAAATCCCCACAATTCGAGATTTCTCTTGAACCCAAATCAACGGCTTAATACAAGCTTAGAATTGGCTCTGATACCAATGTAAAGTCCTCAATCCAAGGATCCTATTCTAAGCATGCCAATCACAAGCAACACAAGGGAATCTGATGGTGGACAAACCAACCCAACCAAACCTAGATCAAACGGATCTAGCCCCCAAGCTATGGATCAATCACAAAGAGGAGTATGGCATCACACCAATAGCATCCTGCCATAGGTCATGCTATCAAGCATACACTAGTGAGAGCCCAGCAGGTATACTTATACCCTCCAAGTGTTTACAGTATTTTTTTTGAGTGAATCTCCAGTTGAGATTTTGGTTGTGAAATAGCACTCTTTGAGAAATATTATCTCTTAGAGGATAACCGAGTTATAGGATTCTCGGTTATGAAAGTGTTGTGTACAGATCAGGATATCTGTAGAGATATGCTATATAGTGAATCTTTGTGGGATCATTAAAACCTTTTGTACAAACTTTTGATCCTATGGATCTACAAAGTATTCCTTGAACTAAGTTTATTTGCATGCATAAACTAGTGGTTGGTACATAGGCATATTGATGAGAATTGTGTTGAGAGAATTTCTCGCTGGGTTATAGTAATTTTGCATTGAGAATTGCTTACTAACCTAGAATTGATTTAGAATCAGACTAAATGTGCTGTTTTGGTACCACACCGAAACATGTAAACATTTTCTAAATCCGATACAGCTAACCGAGTCAAAAGCGTTACTTCTGAGTTAGTTGTTGTAAATTTACAATAGAAATATTATTTATGGATATTATTGTTGAAATGTATTGCTTATAAGTCACAACATTTATGAGTCATTTTGGATTCTTTTACAGATGGGTGTGCATAGAATACACGAAAACTTTTGGGCTTATCTTTTCCCGTTCGGAAAGGATGAAATGCTATCTCGGAAGACTCAGGAGAGTTGGATAGTTGTTTGCCAAAAGTTAGAACTTCAAATGAGGTTCTGGTAGATCTTAAGTTATTCTAGATTAGAACTTAAGAGGAAAATCTAGACGTATTCTAGATTGGGACCCTAACTTTGGAATGACAATTTGTGCCATGTTTAAAGTAAGGGCATTTATTAAATTACAATCCTTATATTGGCACCGTGTGTGAGTTGTAAAAGTCTAGAAATTTCCAGATAGAAAGGACTTTTAGGAACAACTCATGTGTCTTTTAAGAATTGTAATGCATTCTCATGATGTACTCTTATGATATGGTATGGTTTCAGGAATCTGGAGAGTTGGGATTGTTGAATCTTAAGGAACCAATCTTTGTAATGCAAGACTTGATGGATATAATGAGTGGGGATGAGGATGAACCTATCCACCCTCAAGAATCTACTAAATACAAGAAGAGGTTCAAACTAGCCCTTCACTGTATTAAAATGAATGTAGCCAATGAACTCCTAAAGGAAGTAGGAGAATGTACCTTGGCCCAAGAGGCTTGGGAGTCCCTTCAAAAGGTTTATGAGTCAAATAACACTACAAGATTGCTTGCCTTAAAAGCATCAAATCTTTCAAAGTTATCAAAAGAAGAGAAAGAGTGCTCATTCATATGTTCTAAGGGTCAGGGAGTTAAACAAAGAACTTTCCTTTATAGGAGAATCTATAAAGGAATATGAGCTTGTATAGCTAATCTTGAATGGCCTTTGTGTAGATTTCTCTAACTTGGTGCAAGATATGCCATAATGAGCAAGATTCCATCACTTGAAGACCTCCAAGGTGTCCTCATGGCCGAGGAGAATAGGAGACAACACTTCAATGCAAGGATGGTTAGACTTTCTATCCATGATGGAGATGATCAAGTACTCTTCAACCAAGAGCAAAGGAGCTACATCCAAGAAGAATCAAAGATTGAGGATCAACTAATTGTATATTGTGTGTATGCCCAAGCACTTGTAACATAGATAATAATTATGAGTCAATAATATGGTAACATCGATTAATTATAGGTGTTTTTTTCACCAAACCAATGTTGGGTAATAGGGAGCCAACGTTGGAGCGACGAGCTGTGGAGGCATGCTAGTGACTCCAGCGCTCTTGCACGGTATAGGGGATAACACACTTACGTCGGCGCCCAACTAAAATTATGAAGCGCACACGCAAGGGTGTCCATGGACATTATTTGACATTGAAAGATTTGTTCATGTTAACCAAGAAATGTAACATTAAAAGTAGAGTTGAGTAGACTGGCATCTTAGGTTGAATAGAACTCAAAGGTGGATGATCCATTGCATGTCTTGTCACTTGTCAAGATAGCAAAACGGGGTAATAAGATACATTGGCCATGTAACGGATGTTGCCCTCTATTGTGAAACCACCATGAATCACATATATGAGAGAGAGGCTAATAGCTATATGACATTGTGTTAAGTATAGCGTAGGCCCCGCCGCCGCCCGTGGGCCTTCCCCTTCGTAATAACCTCCAAAAAAAAATTTAATATTTTTGTTGTTTATTTTTAGATACGTTTTTAAATCTAGCAAATTTGGATTTTTTTGACTTTTCAAAAATAGCAAGTTTTGAATTGTGCAACTTTATTAAAATAAAAATTTCAATCTTTTTGTAAGGTGCTTTAGTCATTTAAAAATAATAATAACATTAACTTACAAATGTGTAATGTATACTGCTCCATAAATTCAAGTGCAATAAATTCAGGTGCAATAATATGCCATTTAAGGCATCCTTCAAATACACTCTGAAAAAATCTGGAGGTTATTAATTCTATTAGGGAACCTTATATCTAATTCTTTTAGGTTATTAATTCTTTTAGGCTATAAAGGTCAGCTTATTATTCTGTGCAAAAGTGAACGGGAGCTGCTTTTCCACCCTCACAAGCCTGTGGGAGACGATTGAATGGACGACTTGGCAGCAGCCGCAAACACACAAATAGTGGAGATGGAGAACGCGAGAGACGTTGAAGCACAGGATGCTCAGACACAAACAGTGGAGATGGAGAACGCGAGAGACGTTGAAGCACAGGATGCGCATCTAGCTCCAGATCAAGACTCGAAGAAAGAGTCGACCGATTGCTTATTACGTAGTAGCAATGGTATATCACATTTCTAACGATACACAACTGTCGATATCCAAATGTAGCAATTAGTAATTAATTCTTGCCCTGCTTTAGTCTTGCCAAGCCCAATGGCTTTCAAGATTCCTGGATTTTTCTTCGAAATGGATAGCCCTCCTACTAGTTTGATTTTTGATCAGAATGTATATCTGATTTCAAGCTATATGGATTGTCCTCATTGCTACTTTGATTCTTCAGACTGTATACCTATTTTCACTCGTAGCTGCTAGTATAATTGCTCGAAATTTGGATTGTCTATCATCTGTATCTTATTCTGTCCCTAACGTCCTGGCTATCTGTTTTGCAGGTCTTGTAGAGCGTCAGAAAGAGGTAGTTGACTGCAACAGTGAGCACAGGGAAGTCTGCCGGATTTGCATGGAGAAAAAACCTGCGACTCTCTTTTTCAATGCAGAAGGTAAGATTCTAGTTTGTTGTAGAACTCTCTGTTCGGTTCTAGGCTTCTAGCTAGTAACATTTATATCGTTGAAGATTGAGCAACGAAACTCGGGTATATTGAGGCCATATTATTAAAGCTTTTGAGGCTTGAGCAAGGTGCTCGCACACGAATATCTATCATGATGGAACTACTATTGCGAGGAAGCGAAAGTTGGAAGAACAATTTGCACATTTTATGCATCATTTTGGTCCATGCAAAAAAAGTGGTCCACTGTCTCATTAATTCATTCCCTTAGCAATGCAACAAATTTTGCAATTCGATAGGTGAAACATTGGATATAATCTAACTTGCAATCACTCTGTGGCAGGTTGTCGCCATAGATTTTGCAACATCTGCATTTCCAAGCATGCAGAGGCCTGCTGTCGTCTTGGTTATCTGTTTGTAAGATGTCCTTTCTACTACAGCTCTTCATGTGGCAATATTCTGACTCCCAATCAATGTTCCGTACTTCTGTCGGCAAACTCATTGCGGATTCTCACTACGCGACAGATTGAAGCCGCGATACCCGAAACAGAGCGGCTGTACTGCCCTTATCCTGACTGCTCAAGCCTTATGTTAAAGCCAGAATGTGACATTTCCGAACGGTCAACCAGCTCAGGACACCCGCATACGACTGCTGTGGGGAGCGTTAAATGTGAGGCATGTCATCGCGAGTTCTGCATCGAATGTATGGTGCCCTGGCATGTAGATCGCACCTGTTCCGAGTATCAAGATAAACCTGTGACTCCCGGGGCTCCCGGGGCCTTTGGAGATAATGAACTGCTTCAATTAGCAGAAAGGGAGAATTGGCAGCGATGCGGTAAATGTGGTCGAGTTATTGAGCTCATATCTGGGTGCAACCGTATCATCTGCTTGTGAGGAACTGCCCACGAATGAAATGATCTTCCTTGTGCTTTGCCCATTTCTCGAATTACTCATAGGTACAATTAATAACTCTTTGAATATATTTGCAATCTTCTTATAGAAGTATTTCCTCTACATTGTTTGGCAGGTGTGGAAACAAATTCTACTACCGAAGCAGATTTGCAAGAATCCACCGCGGGGAGCCTACTTGCGACTGGCGATGATTAAGCCAACATTGTTTCAGACTCCGACTCCGATTGATACAAATCTTTTCCATGCTTTTGCTTTCTAAGAACCCGCAAGGGAGTTTTCCCGTTGTGTTTTCTCTCCAACCAAACGTACTTTATGAAGAGTTTCATTGCAAGCATATAGCATCTACACAACTTGTTATTTTTGCTTTACTCATAGCAAAGTTATGTTAGATTAGTAACACTGATCGACACAATCACATAAACCAAGAGTTCAATTCTTCTCTTCCAATAGGCAAAATAATAGATGGACTATGACCCATCTCATGGAATCTTGTACTTAGATTTAGACTAGACCAAATTTGGTAATATTAGCTCGTTATGTTTGATTTCCAGTGAAATATTGAAATATTGAATTCTGTTAATATCAAAAGTAGACAGATGGAGAGAGAGAGAGAGAACAACCATTTGGAACCTTTATGAGGGAAATCCTAGGTTTCATGAAAACAAGATAAAAAAAATAAAGGGCTTCCATTGGTATTCACCAGGTTACACTACTACAAAAAGAGTGCATAGCGACGAAAGTTAGCGACATTAATTGTGACTAAATTAAACGTTGCTCCGTGACTATTTTGGCGACAATTATTTTTTTTTATAAATGCCGCTATGAGATTATTTTCCGTTGACTGACAACTATTATAATCGTCGCTTGCGATAGTTACTTTAACGATATTTCAGCAACATTTCATCGACATCTAGTGACGATTATTGTTGCCGCGCGATGCTGTAGGAAATGTCACTGCAAAAGAGTCACTTTCAGCGACATTTTAGAGATGCTTTAGCGACTATACCAAATAGACGTCGTTGGGCGACGCTATAGAAAGCTTGTAGGGAAAAACTGGAAAGATGATTGATTGATAATCACATTTTAGCAAAGGGAAGTGAACATCGCCCAACGACATTCAAAATTAGTGTCACTTGGGGTGTCTTCTAGCAGAAGAAAACCCGAATCCTCTTTTTAAAAAAACAACGTTTGGAACTTCGCCCAATGACATTACATTTAATGTAAGTTTGGTTAGAATTTTTCGTTTTGAACATATAGAAATAATTTTTTTTTGAAAATTGTGTTGCTAGAAATATCTTTTGAAAAATGTGTAACATAAATCCGGAAATTCTCTGTTTCTTACGTAGTTGAAGTCCTTATACATACATCTTGAAATGGACGTAGGTGCCTCTAGTTCATCTTCTTGATCATTTGCGTCACTTCCACACTCATCTAGTAGTCTAATTTTTTCAAACAAATGGTCCACTCTTGTTGGAAGATTATTATTATCATCATTAATATTTTTATTAATTTCACTTTCGACTCTTCCATCATTGTCATTGGAATCCCTATCATCATGCTAGTTTGGCTCCATGAAATAATAAATTCTTTCATCTTCTTCATTATGTGGATTCTCTTCTGCATGATTTTCCATATCGTGATCGCTTCGACGTCTTTATCATGATTGTTTGTTGTTGCATCTTTGAGCTTGATATTTAAATTTTTTTTTTGTCTTAGTGTGCATGATAAATAACCACGTCCATCAGGATAAAGGGCTATACGTGTAGAAACAAACTATATAAATCAGTCAATATTTCATTTCTCTTTGTATATTTCATATAAATCAATTCAAGATGATAGTCTTGTGTATTGTATAACATAAACATACAATCCGTGTCTCTCGTAAACTTAGAAAATATCACAAGCATTTTGTTTCCTTCTGGAATGTTCTCTAGTTTGTTGCTCTCCTCATCACTATCATGCCGCAATTTTGGAACTCCCAGATTTAATTGCTTCAAGTACTCAGTAATATAAAATAAAGACTTGTGCCATCTAACCTTCAGCCATACTTCCTTCTACATGCACTTTTTTGGTGAATACAATTCTAGGACTTTTATAAAATGTCCCAAAAAAAACATCCATCTTCAATTCACAGGACCTGCTAGCTCCACCTCATCAACAAGGTGAACCAAAAGGTGAATTTGGATGTCCATGAATGATGGAGAGTAAACTCTCTCAAAATCACAAACAATCTCAATAGCTTTGAGATGAATGCGTTCTATATCTCCTATAATTATGTCTTTTGAAGATATCCATCTGTATATTTGTCGCATGCAAAAATACAAAATGGTCATTAACAAATATGTGAAATGTGCTCATTTAAATGAAGTTAACACTCATGAGAAATACCTTGCAAAGGTCAACAATTTTGAGATAACATTTTATATATCTTCGGTCAAACACCCTTTCAATGCCACCATAAATACATGCTATAAAATAAAATAGCTTATTTATTATGAGAGTTCACACAATCATACTTGATTATATGTGTCACTAGTTGAAGACATCAAATATATAAACCTATATCATCCTGTGTCAATCATGAGATTTAATTTAGATAATTTGTTGTCTATGGTAAATGCCTCTCTTATAGACCTTGTGTATCGAGTGGAAAATTGTTGATGTCAAATAATTTCCTTTAAATTACTACTCTCCTCCTTCGATAAAATCCATGGAACAAGAGTTGATCTTGCCCTAGACTCTAGTACATCTTTAGTCCACAAGTATCTTATTTGATCAAAATCTTTTAGTTCTTCAAGGACTCGTGCATGCAAAGCTTCTAACTCATTGAAGTGCTTCCATAATGACAGACCCACATTTTTGAAAATGTGCATTGGATCCAATAAATGAGTTATTCTTAATGTCATCCAAATATAGGAGTGTCTAAAATATGGATAGCCTTTTCATGCCTTCCAGTGGAATTTTCTGTTGCATTGTTTCAATTCTCAAGCCAATCTTTACTTATTAATCTTTCCGGTGTAGGAAGCGGTCCTCCACTTTGTCTCCTAGTAGACATAAATGATTTTTGTGAAGACTATGGTCAAATGGAAGATACTTATGATTGTCAGAATCTAGAACTTCCTAAGATGTTTTGCATATCATGTGGGGATCATGCAGGGAGATCACTTCCACATATATTACAACCATGGTATCTTGAAGTGAAACAATCGCTTCACTTATCCAATTCAAGATAATCGTTCATCGTCCACATCAAAATAGATTTTAATTCAAATTCTCATGATAGGACATGAAATGGCATACACATGAATCCCTATCCAAGGAATTTGCAACTCCTCAATAATAGGTTCAAGATAGACATCTATGTTTTTTATCTTATAACGACCATGAATGATGAGAGCAAATAAAATATGACCATTTTTTATTGCCATGCATGAAGGTATGTTGTATTTCACAAGCATCACTGGCCATGTTGTCCAAGTAGAAGATCGATGGCCCTGAGGATTAACACTATCAACAGCCAACCCAAGTATCAAATGTCTTGGCTTTGTAAAAAATATAGCCCACTGGTTATCGACGTGTTTTAAATTTCTAGCAATATGACAACATGGTATTCTCATGCACCATTAGTGAATCTATTTCTAGCATTCCAATCCATCAATTTGGCCAAGGATTGGCAATGAAACACACATTGGATACACAAATATTGGAAAATGGCGTGCAACCTTTGATGGAACGTTGTTCCTTGCACATCTTGTTGATATCGTGGACATTCTTAGTTTCATATATTCAATGCAATCACTAGTTTTATTAGTTATTTATTCCAACTTTTTTTTCTTTTTTATAATGTACTGCAATCAATATAATGAGTGTCCAAGTCTTTATCGACAATTTTTTGAACATGATATTTGCTATGCAAAGCTACATTGGTTGTTGAAGACCATTTGGCCATTGAAAATTCCACTGGAAAATCATTAGGTTATATTTTAACTATTAAGTCTATGAAATCATTGTTAACAATAACATAACGAATAAAATTAAGGCTTCAATTACTAATAGCATTATGAATGAAGTTTGAAAATTTCAACTAGCTAAGTTGAGTTTATTTGGCAATTTTCTCTTTTGGTTTCTACATCAATCTCTTGCAATTTTGGTGGTGATATAGTGAGATCTTGTGCATTTGAATTTGATTTTCTTATGTCTATGAATTCAAATGTGTTGCATGGATAAGGATAGTAGCATATAATATCTAAGTGGTTATGACAAGTTCTATTAAGCTTTCATCTTCTATGTGTAGTTAATGCATGATTTTACATTGGTAGTGAAACTAGATGTGCTATCCAAATTACCTAAAGATTAAAGGGCAAAATTAGGTCATTTGGATCTGAGTTTTTCACCTAAAGTTGGAAAAATACTGGACATTACATTAGTCCAGGGGGCATGTGATTTTTCTAGCATCACTAGAGAAGCATATGCTAGAATGTTTAAGATGATACAGGGAGCATTTGCACAAGTAGGTATAAAATTTTTTGCAATACCACGAATATTTCATCTTAGAAGAAAAAGAAACATGTTAGACCAAAGCACGTGGGTATTCCATTTTGAATCAATGAGGTGTATTGCTCGAAGGGAGAATGTCTAGCTTATGACAATTCCAACCATTTGTTTATTGACATTAGTCAATTAAAAACATTCATAATAGAATTTTACGATATCACAAATGAGAATGAGAATAACAAGTTCATGGTTGTTCTTAAGTTAAATGATTCTGAAACTAAAAAGAGACAAAAAAAATAGAGAGAAGTAGTCTTACATTCATGAATGGAGCACTTTCAAATTTAGAATACTCAGAAGGCCTCAACTTCAGTGTTCAATTAGAGGATGATATCTGGTGGTTGGCAGCTTTTCATGTACAATTGCTCTTTTACAAATTCTATATAAATAGTTTTCTCTATGTTGATATTAAGCCAAAACAATTTGTTCACAGATTCTAGTAGAGTCTGTGAACGCGGTTCTTTTTGTTTCCAATGTTTAATTCTTCTTCTTAGGAGGTTTCTACTCAAGAAACTAGGTGTTTCTGCCCGTTTCCAAAAGCCAGTTCTATCTAGTTAGATCCTCTTGTTTAGAACTATTTTCAGAAAGGTTCTTTATTACTTTACCATGTGTATTCCCAGTCTGTCGGTGGGATGAAACAATTTCGTTCACTCCAGCTACATGATTTGCAATCCGTGTAACCAATCCTTGCTCAATTCAGATCAGCGTTCTAAACAAGAGAGCAATTTGTGATTTTGTCTACTAAATTACTCTAAGAAATCAGAGAACAGTATGGCATCAACATTAATCTATAGATCAACAATCAAGAAACAAGAAAACTAACTACCTAACAGCATACTAGCATCCCAAGAATCAAGAAATACCCATCTCTTGATTCTTGGAATACCCAAGAACAATCAAGGACATGATTGTTAGTCAATATGCAAGAATTGAACCAGAATCTCAGCCTATTTAGTTTACCTGGTTGCTGAAAATTACATAAACAGGAAGCCAGAAAACTAATCCACATCTACATTCCACATTGCAAAGAAAAGAAGGCAAGAAATCTACTTAAATCCACAACAAAAGAAATCAAAGCATGTTCATAGGAAATCACTCAAGACAATAGCCATAAACAAGGAGCTTCCAAATTGCCAATAACTCGTGGAGGATCTTCTTCATTCATGCAAATGAAATGACAATACAATAAAGCTCCCTCACAAGAGAGGGGGGCCCTTAAATAAGCAAGAGGGGTGCCCATGTGGAGCCTAAGTGGCAATTCCACGAGTTTAGGAATTACAAGTGGAAATAGCTCTTCCACTAGAGGTCACCATCAAAAGTTGGCTTACTCAAATTTATTTAAGAGAGGCGTACATTTATTTACATTCCCTAGGAATATCACTAGCTCCCACATGGTCATTCCTTCTCTGGGATTCACGATGTAGGCTCACATAGAAATAACCTGTAATCGTAGCTAGTAATCCTTGGCTTTAATGCTCGGCTCTCAGTTTCTTCCTGCTCTTCTCTTTCTGAGACCTCCTCGGTCTTGGGTGAGAGATGCTCTATGTTTCAGCTTGGCTCAACATTTGGGGGATTCTTTGGAATATGCTAACATTATCCACCCCTAATTTGTTGCAGGACCCACTGCAACACATGTCAGGTGATGTCGTTTCGCCTGGCACTTGGAAAAGCGTGGATCCTTATTCGCTTCCATAAAACCAAGTGCTTATTATTCGCAAAACTGTTCAATAAAATGGAGATCCCTCAATGGCTGCTACATCCCAGCCCTCTTGAGAACCTCTTGCAAGTCTTGCTCGCCTCGTCGCCTTTCCAACTGTTTCTGCTCGCTCATTTTTCTTCTCAGGGCCTCGAAGACTTGGAAGCGTAATATGCTTCCATAGGATAATGGCCCTAGGGAATCACATATCTTCTCGATAAAGCCCATTTCTTGCCAGTCCTCTATCATGGTGACATACCAGGACGACATGAAGGCTTCCCAACCAAGCCATCATTTCATGGTCTTTTTCAGATTGGAGGGCCACGTTGGAATTGATCCTTATTGGATCCAAGCCGCAATTCAAAAAAACATTCTTAATGCATCAGAGAGGTCATAGATATGCAATACTCGGTGCTTTCTCATATGCACAGATCAACGTTAGTCTTTTACTTGTGCCAAAAATCTAACAATTGTAATTTCAAATTGTCCAAGGAGAGGTTTCTTGAGATTCTTGGAATCATCGGCCAGTTTATCACTTCGACCCGTGGTTGCTCTGTAGGCCAGGGATTTCTTCGTTGGAGTGGCATATAAAAAGGATCAATTCTCTTCTATGTCGTTGCCCTTAGATACTCTTGCAGCCGCCTGCTATCCCTTAGGATTTATTGCGCCACTCGGGTTGTGGTTGCAGTGTAACTATGATCTCGGCCCTGGTGGAGTACTGGCTTTGATCAATCTCTTCTTGGCCCCACCCTACGTTGTTGTGGTGGCCTTTCCAAGTAGTCGTCCAGGGCCTTAGTGCCTGTATCACTTTCTTTGGCTCGTTCGCTTGTGGATGGCTCAGCTGTGCCCGTATTTGGCTTGGACGAGAATCTTCTGGTTTTTGGCGGATCTGCCAAGAATGTTAAATTTTTATGCTCAGTCTTAAACAATGTGTTCAAGTAATGAGCATCTTGAAAAACTGAAGGCCGACTTCATATTTTCGGACCTTCACATTTTTCCTTTTCTTTTTGCCTTAACAACTTTTTAGACACCTTCGCCTTTTTCGCACCTTAGCAAAAAATGCGACACATTGGCCAAGTGGCCAGAATGCCTTAGAGACTATTCTTAAAGCACCTTCGGCTTTTTCAATTTTTTCGTTGCCTTGAAATCTAAGGCAGGTTTAGCTTTTCGCTGCCTTTAGTCTAAGACACCTTCGTGTTGGATTTATCTCCTCTACTCTCCTCAATCCTATGTTAATCTTCCTCCATTCATGTTGTTGTATTTTACTTGTGTTGTTGCACAGTCTGCAAATTTACTTGTAAAATAAGATAGGTGAAAAATGTGACTGTTTGCATTTTTACTTGAGAAATCCCATAGGCGAAAAACGCAACACTGTTGCTTCTTCACCTTCGGGCCACCCTGAGCAACCAAGTGTTGGCAACACTTCGAGAAAAATGATGGTCTGCATAAATACAAGCAAATTTGAAGAGATGAAAAGGCGAGTAAGGCGACACTGCCCTACAAATGCCAAAGGTGCCCTTATGAAAAGGTGACGGTACCCTTATAGAAAAGCGAAGGTACCCTGTAAATCAATTTTTAAGGCATTTGTCAGTGTCACATTTTTCGCATTTTCATCAACGTTAATTTTAGCGAAGGCTGACGTCACGACCTTCTCACACTCATCCCATGCACCGTGCAATCAGATTTGACAACGACAGCAGCCACCCACGATATCCCACAAACAGCACAACTACTTTTGTACTTTCTTCATCTGCACACCTATAAAATTTATGTATATATTGAATACCATCTGCGTATTCAAATGATGGCATTAGAATGAAACATCACTTTAATCCGAGACGTACATTGTAGATGCCTTTGCACATTGATTCTTTTCTTCCAGATGTATTGTCAGTAATAGGTTCATCACCTTTACAGATTGTGTGATTAGCTTTGTGAAGCACACGGTTACGTCTGCTGTTGTTTTGTACTCACCTGCATTATTGACCTGCATATTTCGTTATAATTTATCTGATTGCAGCTCTATTTGTTCTGCGTTCATATTTGTGTCAATATTGCAATCTTTTTCTACGTCTATCTGGTTTTCTAATTACTTAATTTGGTTGTCTGCTCTTCGCGAATTATTATTAGTTTGGCTGTTCACGAATAATATTTAGTCTTGCATTTTGTGACTAATTCGCGACTGATTATTAGTCCAACTCTTCACAAGTAATTCACGACTAATAATTTGTCTAGCTGTTCACGACAAATTATATGTCTAATGTTTTGATGCTTAATGTTTGGCTACGTAATCAGCTCGCATATAATTTCTATCACTAATGTTCTGTTCGAGACTGATTGGCCTAGTCATGCTTGAGGAAAGAGTGAGATAGCTTATTCCGCTGCGCCAGACATTCTCCATTCGAGTTTGTTTCTTTCGAGTTTCTTTCAAGTTTCGAGTTTTGAGTTTCGAGTTATCTTTCTTCACACCCCTCTTTCCAACACTTCGCCTTCTTCGTCACCTTTAGTCTAAGGCACTTTTTGGTTTTTTCGTCTTTTTCGCTGTTTTAAATTTAAGGCACCTTCTGTCTTGCATTGCCTTTAGTCTAAGGCACTTTCACCTTCTTCGATGCCTTTAGTCTAAGGCACTTTTTGGCTTTTTTGGCTTTTTCGCCTTCGTCGTTGTCTTAAATCTAAGGGCGCCTTAGGAATTTACATACCTTTAGTATAAGGGCACCTTCAAGAGTTGCATATCTTCAATCTAAGGACACCTTCGGGTTTTTTCGGCTTTTTTGTGTTTTTGCTACATTGGCTAACCGACGTCGCCAACTTATCAGCAACCCTAAAACAGCTGGACAACCAAATATCCCAAAGGCGGTTACCGGTTACCAACTTTGTACATATGCAAAGACTAGTGTAAATAGCATTAACAGCTTGTAAGATATTTGTCTCTAGACAGTTGTAAATATATATACTAGCTGAATCAAGCTATGTAAGCATTAATTGAAATTCTCTTTCAATCAGAGTTATCTATAGCCAGCGCTATCACGCTCAGCAAGCTGAAGTTATTACTTCAAGCCATTGTACTCACTGTTGATATTTATCAAAGTGCGATTTTTTTCTCACTACTACATCGTTCATTTGCGCAATCTGTATGAATTTTTCTACTTGAATATTTCTGCTACTTACTATTATATTTCCATTTCTACACGCCTATGCTCAATCCTCGAGCTTCCGCTGCCGCTCACGCACCCGCGATTTTACGACATGGTATCAGAGTGGGCATTTCAGTAATTTGCATTTCTACTGCGGATTATCAGTCTTGTTTCTATCAAGATGACTTTCTAGCAAACTCGCAACCAACATTATGCAGACAATCATTGTTTCTACCAACGATCTAGTCCAACCAGAATGGATCCATCATCCAGTTTATCTCTCATTGACAAACTCAATGGAGATAACTACCATTTTTGGAAATTCAAGATGAAGGTTATATTTCTAGCCAAAGAACTCTGGGACATCGTTGATGGCACAGAGCTCAAACCAAAAGGTGATGCAGCCATCATCACCAAGTGGAGATTGAGAGATGGCAAAGCATTTGCCATGATTACCCTCAATATCAAGGATACTTAGATTAGCCACATACGTGCTGCTAAGACCACTAAGGATGCATGGGACATCCTAGCAACTCTCTACGACATTAGAGACGTTACATCCAAGCTCCATCTGAGGAAGACATTCTTCACCCTCAGAATGTCTGAAGCATATAGTGTTTCGAGTCACCTCAACACCTTCAAGAATCTTATGGAGCAGATGACTGCAACCGGCTCAGTTATAGAAGATTCTGATGCACTCATGACTCTATTATCGAGTCTACCTGAAGCCTACAAAAATTGGATAATGGCAATTTCTACCAAGGAGCACCTCACTCTATCAAGAGTAACTTTTCTACTCCTTCAAGACAATATCAGAAGATCAGCATCCTCCTCAAGCTTAGGATCAAGCTCTACATTCAAAAAATCAAAAGTTTAGATCCAAGAGATCTACAAAGTGAGGCTATATTGACAAGAAGAGAAAAATGCAGTATGGACCAAATTCCGGTCTAGGATCAAATTCAAGCTCTTCATCATTCCAACCTATGCAGAAACTGTGAATATTATTAAAATATTATCTTTCTATCTCGAGTTTGGGGCCATGTCCATGGTTATTTCCACTAAATTTCATGTTGTACATAAAAGGTATGTGAATTGAGTACATAACCTTCTAGTATAGGTCAGATTTGAGTTAGATAGATTCAATTTTGATGACATGCAGAAGTTTAGATAGCATGCAATGTCATACTGTATGCATGCAAGCCACATGCAATTAGTGCATGCAACATGCAAAGTGGTTTCTGTGATCTACACATGTCTAGGTAGTTTTATGAGCTGACATGCACTACATGCAACATCCATGCATGCAGTTACACATGTGGATCTCTAGTAGGTGAATTAGTTCAGTTAAGTGGACTTTCCATGCAACTCCACTGTCAAAAATCGAGTCTCTCTCATGTAGGGAAAGCTTGGCATGTTTTGCCATATTGTGAATAATGAGATTTTGGTGTTTTGGACTCATTCTCTCTCTACCCGAGTTTTCCATCATTTATTTTCTCTCTCTACCCGAGAGCAGGCTATTTTTCCCATATTGAGCACTTGGAATTATTTTTGACATTCAATTCTCATAGTGAGAAGTTAGATTTTTTCATCTAATGTATGCCATTATGCTCTAATGTATGTCATTGTGCTTTTTTCATATATTTTTTAAACATACTGTTCTCTGATCAACTTGTGCAATCACAACACCTCAGTAAGATCCTGTAGGGTGTGTGGTGAAGTTCACACATGCTAAAAACTTCACATGGTGTCAAAGCTTCATGCTTTGAAGAGGTGAGGGTGTATACATCAGACCTTCAGTGCCTTTGCTTGCAGGAACTCGAATTTGGGAGAGGGATTCAAACTCGTTGAGAGACAAGCTATATGTGGATCATAAGTGATCAAAACGAGCCTGATATGCTCCAGCAGAGCCCTGTATGGACAAAGAGCTCACACGTGTGAAATCAGCCCTCATTAATTGAGTGCTACTTCTTTAGATTTGATCCAAATTTGATGTTCTATAGCTTGTTGGATAGGTATTGAAGAGTAGAATGTGTTGCTCATGTTTCTAGATCAATTTGATTTGTTTTTAGAAGAGTTTTAGGCAATCAGAGATTTTGAGAGAGTACTCAATTGTAGGATATGCCAAAGTGAGCACTATCAGTTCTTTTCACCATTTTCATCAATTTTCACTGTCAATCATAGAAGTGAGTGTTATGAGGTCTTAGACTTTCCATTTCACACAAATTACTATGTTTGAGTTGAAATTAAGTTCCTAGAGAGTTTATCAGTACTTTGAAACTCGTGGGAGAGATAGACCTATTTTGTGACTGAAGCAAGATCCAAATTCAATATAGATTGATTTTCTGTGTTGAGAATTTGTTCTCACATCTGTTGCTAGATTTCATAAGTTGGATCAACATCAGTGTTAGATCCTAGATTGAGATAGTAAGCAACATCCTTTCAACTCCATTTTTTATCATTACTAGAATTTCTCATAGAGAAGATGCCTTCATCTGGTTCACATTTCTTGGAGCACAGTGAGAGATTAACATCTTCCAATTATGCAATGTGGAAGATCAGAATGGAATCATTATCGATTCTACAATATGTAATGGATATTGTGAGTGGAGCTGAAGAAGAACCTGCTGCCATCTAATGAAGCTGCAGCATTTCACAAAAGAACCAAAATTGTCCTTCATTTTATAAAAATGAATGTAACTAATGAAGTGTTAAGAGAGATCAGTACATGCACCACTGCCAAGAAAGCTTGGGATACTCTAAAAACAATCTATGAAATCAAGAATACTTCTAGATTGCTTACACTTAGAAACCAAATATTTCTAAATTATCAGAGAGTAGATGAGAGTGCTTCATCATATGTCATGAGAGTTAAGGATCTTCATCAAGAGTTAGCTGGTATTGGTGATGCTCTTAAGAACACTGAACTTGTCCAAGTAGTCCTAAATGGACTTAGAGATGAGTATGCCAATATTGTGCAGAATTATGCTGTCATGGAGGATCTTCCATCCTTGGAGACACTGTAAGGTGTTCTCATTGCTGAAGAAAATAGGCAAGAGAACAAGATCTTGAGGATCAACATACTTTCATTGAAAGATGGTGGAGATGACAAAGCACTCTTCATCAGAGATATGTCTAGTTCTAGGAACTCTTTCACTAATCTCATGCCATATCTATGTGCAAAAGGATCAATATATACTGCTAATGATGTAGAGTGTAGGATTGAAGGAATTGGTAGTATTTCATTGCATGCATCATCATCAACATCTTTTTGCTTACATGATGTACTGTATGTACCTAGATTGACTAAGAATCTCATTAGTGTAGGACAGTGGTTTGATAGTGGATTGGATGTCAAGTTTCAAGCTGACAAGTGTATAATCTCAAGAGAAAATGAAGTTATTGCTAGAGGATCTAGAATTGGTAAGTTGTACAAACTAGATTCTAGGGAGAGTGCTAACATTTCAGATATTGCTTATGAGACCAAGTTCTTCAGGAGGATCTGTGGCATAAGAGATTGGGTCATCCCAATTTCAAAGCCATGCAATCTATGGTCAAGGAAGGAAAAGCTGTTGGAATACCAAAGACACTATCAAAGGAGCTTCTACCTTGTGAAGCTTGTGTATTGGCAAAATCACACAGAAGGCCTTTTCCTAGATCAAGCATCAAAACAAAGCAACCATTTGAACTAGTGCACTCTGATGTTCATTTCTCATCAACTAAGAGCAAAGGAGGAGCAAACTACTTTGTTTCCTTTTTAAATGATTATACAAGATATTCTTGGATCTATATCAAAAGCCATGGTCTATGATCTTTTTCTTACTTTCAAATCTTATGTAGAAAATCAGTTTTCTTTCAAGCTGAAAGCTTTGAGAATTGGTAGTGGAGGAGAATACACTTCCAATAAGTTTAAAGACTTTTGTGATAGAGAGGGCATTCAAATAGAGTTTTCTTGTTCATATACTCCTCAGCAAAATGGAGTTGTTGAGAGAAACAATAGAACTTTGTGTGAATGTGTAAAAGCCATTAGGCTAGAAGCCTCTTTGCCTAAAGAATTTTGGGGAGAGGCAGTTGCATGTGCAAACTATCTTTGTAATAGGCTTCCAAATCTTGCAATTTGAGATGTTTTATAAGAAAAAGCCTAAGGTAGATCATCTTAGGATTTTTGGCTGTGTATGCTTTGTGCATGTGCCTCTAGAAACTAGAAAGAAGGAAGATCCTAGTGCAGTTAAAGAAATTTTCTAGACTTCATCAGGATACACGTCCCATATATATATCTTTGGTTTTGGTCTATAAGTTGTGGTGCTGGGTATTTTGGAGGTCAGTTGGACGTGAGCCAAAGGCCCTGGTGTCTTGATCTCTTGTGGAATTGATTTTGGCGGATAACATTGTGCATCTAGATAAAGGAGTACATGTTCTTCCATCATGTCATCATCATTCATGGAAAGAATACCTTTTTCCGAAATATGGGCGGTAGAGACGCTAGGTTCTCCTGGGCACCAAGCTATGGGAATAGGGTCAATCATCATAAGCGGAATGATGGGTGTATCAATGTTTGTAGGAGATGGTAGAATATATGCATCCTCTGCAGCGGTTTCGATATGACATCTATTGGAATAAGCACAATCAATAGTGGCTAGTGCTTGATTCCAATTTATAATATTTGTGGATCTCGTATAGTGTCCAAGGGGTTGGATTGGGACACTATCTAATTTGTCATAAGTTTTTGATGACCAATCATCGTAAATCATGGCGGGCTTTATATGTCCAGTCGAGTCAACCATGACTTGTTTTTCGTTATTGCCGAAGGTTATCTTACTTCTCTTCCAATCCTGGACAACACCTGCCATCTGTGCCAACAAGAAGGAGTCTATAAGTGTTTGTATCATCTGGTAAATCTAGAATGACGCAATCGATTACAAATTTGAAACCTGCAATGCAAACTTTGATATTTGGTAAATGACCTGTAGGGTCTGTGACTCGTTGATCAGCCATGCGAAGTTTGTACCATGGGTGATCGAGGGTATGGAATCCCCGTGACTTTGCTAATGATGTCTGATCCACTATCAAGGATAGCAGACATTGCGGAATAGTCTTTATAAGTCATAGGTAAGGTGATGCTAGTCCCCCTAGCAACACGTATATTCATTAGATTCATCAAAATCTGAGGAATTTTAGAAATCTTTTTTGGTTTTTGATGTTCGTCTGGAATGATAGGCAGCTGAAAACTACGATGGCTGTAGTGTTGAAGCCCTGTGAAAGATTTGATGGCACTATGGAATGGCATAGTGATTTGAGCTTGCCGGAGTTCTAATAATACCTCGAGTCCCTGTAGGGATTGCTCTTTTTCAGGGATTAGAGCAAATAATAGACCATTTGTATTTGCTTCCTCTAGCAAAAACTCATCTCTAAATTCGTTGTACTGCCTTTGTTCCATGCGTGGGTCTGGGTAATCTTTGGGTAAAGTGGAAGCTGTCAATAGGCTCCGCTGATGGTCAGTTGGTTTGTCAATGTGTTGCTCTTGTTCTTGGTGTTGGCGTTGGGCTCTAGTAAAAACTCTAATGGGTTCTGATGATATATGATGTGGTGGAAGGATCTTGTTAGGTTGTTTGGGACAGTGTTTGAAATTGTGTTTGCGAACACAGTCTGGACACTCGGCATAGTATTGGTTCAAAGTTTACAATCAACCATGAAGTGGCCAGTTTTGCCACAAATAAAATAGTGGTTGCTCATTGGTCCCAGGGAAATAACGTCTTGGATGCCTAGTTGTGCTTGATTTTTTGGGTTCGTGGAATACTCATCTCATTTGCACATGCATGAGGTGTCGGTTTGATATGGTTGAGAACTAGCAGATGGGAGTGTTGTATCGGGATTGTATGTGTGATTATAGGAGTTATCCACAAGTGGGTTTGTGCAGATTCTTGAGGGTGTTTGTGTTTTTGTGTTCCTAGATCAGGTTGTCCCCTTGGAGGTGGACCTAAGAGTGCCAGCTGTGGTTGAGGTTCAAGTCTAGATTTTCAAGGCAACTCTTGTATATGAATTTGGTTGTTGCGTGGTGGATAGTAATGATGTTGGTTTTGTGAAACAAACTATTGTTGAGGAGGTTGGGAATGGCCCCCTGACTGGTGGTGAGGCTGGTTTTTTGGGCTATAATAGCAATAGAGTGAGGTATGTCCCATAAAGTCACAGATGTCACATTTAATCAAGGAAGTATCTGGGACCGGTTGGTATGATGGGCACTCGTTGCTAGTGTGTGCCCCTCGATAGTGAGGGCACCAAGTATTCTCTCGTCTATAATGGATTTGGCAAGTGAGTAACTGACCCGACAACGAGATCTGGATAGACTTGAGAGTATTTTGAAACTCTTTCATGAGTTTTTCCATTTGTTGCTGATGTTGCTGGTTAAGCAACTCCATTTGTGTTTTCCATAATTGTTCTCTTGTTTCGTCATTTGGTCGAGCTTCTTGGACAGTACGATGTGCTCTCCGTTCACGAGGCTCATCAACATCTGATCCCTCATCTTCTCCCGGATGGCATCCGACATGGCTTATTTCAATGATGTGTATTCATCATTGGAGCAAAGTTCACGTCTTATCCATCGTTGGAGACCAACGAGGAACCAAATGATGAGCATAGATTCTGTTGGTTGTTCTTGTACTTGACTTTTTAATCTTTTAAATCTTTCTATGTAGTCACGTACTTTTTTGTCTTTTGTCATTTTGATATTGCTTAATTTCACAAAAGGACTTTTAATAAAACAAAACGGTTTGAGTTGCTTGATGACGGCTTCCTTCAAAAGTGACCAGTCTTGTATATCGTCATGATCAAGGTTAAAAAACCATTCTCATGCTCGATCGATCATGGTCAATGAGAAGAGCTGGACCATGGCCTCTGGTGATGTTTCGCCATAGACATCACATGCATCCTCAAAGACTTGAAGAAATCTTCGAGGGTCAGTGTTGTCGTCGTACTTAGGTAGATCTAACTTGGGAGTACGTTTTTCATGACGCGGGGCATTATTTGCAAAAGCCCCATTTAGGTGAGCCCGTGCGTGTGATGATTCGGCAACGTGAAAGTGTGGGTGATCGTATGGATATCTATTGTATCGAGCCTGTTTTGTAGATGGAGAGACCATCTCTGGTGGATAATCCTCTATGGAATTCAGATCGTAAGGACAATCCATAATAGTAGATCTAGAGTACCTTAGGATTGGGTATGTAGTCCTCTTGGTCTCCTTTGGAAATATTTTTTTTTTGAAGGTCAAAAATTCCTGAAAAATGAAAAATATGTCAACTTAAATAACAAAAAAGCGAAAAACTTGAAGGTGGCAAAAATCCAAAAAAAATGTCAAGGTTAAGAGTCAATAAAAAACAAAACATGCGATAAGTAAGGCTGTGAAAATGCAAAAAACATCACAGTTGAAGGTTATGGCAAAAAGCGAACAATGCGACAGTTTTAAAGATTGAAGATCAAAAATCTGAAAATTGTGACAGTTTCAAGGGTTGAAAAAGCGAAAAATGTGAAGGTGGCAAAAAACCCGATAGCTTAGGGTTATGGCAAAATTCCTAAACCCGAAAAAAACTAAAAAAAATGCCACAATTTAGAGTTGTGAAAAAGCAAAAAACGTGAAAAATTAGGGTCTGAAAAGGCGAAAAAACGCGAAGGTGGCGAAAACCCGAAAAAATGTCAAGGTTAAGGGTGGTAAAAAAGCAAAAAATGTGAAAAATGCGAAGGTTTCAGGGGTTGAAAAATCTGAAAAAATTAGAAAATCAGATGATCGAAAAATCCGAAATTTTTTGATGAATAGAAATGCGAAAATCACGACAATTTTAGGGTTGAAAAAGCAAAAAATGTGAAGGTGGCAAAAAACGCGAAAAGTGTAAAAAAAAATGACAGTTTAGGGTTATGGTCTAAAGCAAAAAAATGCGACAATTTAGGGTTTTAGTAAAAAAAACAAAAAATGCGACGAAACTCAAAAACTTGATAGAAAAAAAGGCGAAAACTTTAAGGCAAAAAACCGATGGAAACAAGGCTTTACCTGAAGTTTTTGGTGAAACTTTGGTCTGCTCAAGAATGAATGTAGTGTGCACAGTCCGATCGAGATGAAACATAGTGTGGTTTGGTTGAGATGGAGTGCAGACGCGTCAGTCGGGATGGGAGATGAAGCTGTAAGTCGAGATTGGATGTAGACTGATCCGGTCGAGATTGGACGCAAATTGATCCGGTCGAGATTGGACGCAAATTAATCTAGTCATGCGATTGAGATTTGAAATGGAGACTCAGTTGAGACCTAAGAAAAATGACACAGTTGAAATCCGAGCATGAGGCTCGGTTGAGATATGATAGAGGTGACGCGGCTGAGAGTTGAGCGTGAGACTCGGTCGAGACCTGACAGATGCCCTCAGTTGAGATCGTGACGAAAGTCGTCGGTCAAGATTTGATAGAAGTCTTCGGTTGAGATCGTGACGAAAGTCTTTGGTCAAGATGTGAACAAATGCCCTCGATTGAGACTGTGATGGAAGTCGTCGGTCGAGGTCTGGACTGAAAACACTCGGTTGAGATCGTGACAAAAGGGTTCAGTCGAGATCTGAAGGAATGCCCTCGGTTGAGATCATGGCGGAAGTCTTCGGTCGACATTTGACAGAAGTCTTTGATTGACATCGGACTGAAAGCACTCGGTCAAGATGGGACTGAAATTCTTTGGTTGAGATGTCAACTAAGTGGTGCAGTCGCGATTTAACAAAATTTTTCAATCGAGATATTCATGGAACAGCTCGGTCTAGATGTCAATGAAAGCACTCGGATGAGATTGGGTCGAGACTTGTCAGTTGAGATTTAAACTCAGGACTTGATATTTCTTGTAGTGACTCAGTCGAGAGTGGTTGTGTAGTTTCAATGGGCAATGAAACAAGTCTCGGTCTAGTCCAGACGTGAGTCGTGGAACTCAGCTAGGTAAAGAGCATTAAGACTTGGTTGAAAACGGAACTCTGTGAAGATGTTGTATGTGAGACTTCAGAGAGATGGTTTGGCAGCACAGATCGGAAAGGTTTTATGACTATAAGTGTCTGTGTAGTGGTGGAAATGGCACCAGATGTTCATAGAGTCTAGCTAGAATCTGTGAACACGATTTTTTTTGTTTCTGTTGTTTACTTCTTCTTCTTAGCAGGTTTCTGCTCAAGAAACCAGGTGTTTCTGGCCGTTTCCAAAAGCCAGTTCTATCTAGTTAGATCCTATTGTATAGAACTATTTCCAGACAGGTTGTTTATCAGTTTACCACATGTATTCCCAGCGTGTCAGTGGGACGAAACAATTTTGTTCACTCCAGCTACACTCATGCAATCCATGTAACCAATTCTTGCTCAATGCAGATCAGCATTCTGAACAAGAGAGCAATCTACGATTCTGTCTACTAAATTACTCTAAGAAATCAGAGAATAGTATGGCATCAAGATTAATCTACAGATCAAGCATCAAGAAACAAGAAAACTAACTACCTAATATCATACTAGCATTCCAAGAATCAAGAAATATCCATCTCTTGATTCTTGGAATACCCAAGAACAATCAAGAACATGATTGTTAGTCAATATGCAAGAATTGAACCACAATCTCAGCCTATTTAGTTTACCTGGATGCTGAAAATTACATAAACAAGAAGTAAGAAAACTAATGCACATCTACATTCCACATTGCAAAGAAAAGAAGGCAGTAAATCTTCTTAAATCCACAACCACAACAAAAGAAATAAAAGCATGTTCATAGGAATTTCACTAAAGACAATAGCCATGAACAAGGAGCCTCCAAATTGCCAATAACTCATGGAGGATCTTCTTGATTCATGCAAGAGAAATGACAATACAATAAAAGCTCCCTCACAAGAGAGGGGGGCCCTTAAATAAGCAAGAGGGCTGCCCATGTGGAGCCTAAGTGGCAATTCCACTAGTTTAGAAATCGCAAGTGGAAATAGATCTTCCACTAGAGGTCACCATCAAAAGGTGGCTCACTCTAATTTATTTAAGAGGGGCCTACATTTATTTACATTTCCTAGGAATATCACTAGCTCCCACACTGTCATTCCTTCTCTAGGATTGACCATGTAGGCTCACATAGAAATAATTTGTAATCCTAGCTAGTAATCCTCGACTTTCATGCTCGGCTCTCATTTTCTTCATGCTCTCCTCCTTCTGAGACCTCCTTAGTCTTGGGTGAGAGATGCTCTGTGTTTCAGCTTGGCTCGGCATCTGGGAGATTCTCTGGAATCTGCTAACACAATTTTATGTTCTCTTGTACGTGTTGAAAGAAGACAATGACATTCTCTCATGGATATTTAGTAGAAGATCATATCCTATCATCATCAGAAATCACATGGAAGGAGTTCCAATCAATGCTACTAGAATTGACAACTTTAACATAGAGTGGCATTTAGCATTAAAATGTATATTTAATATTTTCCATGGAGCTAATTCAAAGCACCCATGTTTGTACTGTATGAAGATAACAAAAGACATGACAAAGAGTATAGGAATATCAAGAGACCGAGAAGATCCAACTTGGAAACTGGTAATACCGATTCCTATTCATAATGTTCATCGAAGCAAGCCATTTCTAGATTAGAGGATGTTTTGTCTAAAGTAGGCTTACATAAAGACTTTCTTGAAAGGAAAAAAGACGATAAGCTTTCAAGTAAATCAAGAAATATTCCATGCAAATCGAGCATTGGAAGATCCAAAACTCGTAGATTTTTATCAGGTTGTTCTAGAAAAGATATCCAAAATTCAATGCTTATTTTCGAAAGAGATAATTACTACAACTCAAGATTTTGAGGATTGAGGTTCTACTCAACTACTCAAAGCAAAAGTTTGGAAAAAACTTGACAAATGGTAAAATATTCTAGAAAAGATAACTTATTAAACACAGATGTACAAATGATACATAAAGCCAGTGAATTTGTTGATGCAGTTCAATGTGCATGAGGAGCATATCACATAACACATTATATGGTAAAGATTTAGGCGCAGCACCCTTGTAGACAAATTTGTACAACCAAGAAATTGTTGAAGTCTCAACATATCTTCATCTCAACTAACGGAGAAATCTCATTGGCCCAGCAAGAGTGGCATTTCATAAAAGTACACAACATGGTAAAACAAGCACAAAAAACATGTTCTACAACTTTTCCATTTGTTTTACGAAAGAGTGCAAATACATCATGATACAAAATTGATGAATTATAAAAACTTTCAAAAAGCATGCAAATTTATACAAGCCAATAGGCAATAGACATACTTAGATATTTTTGTATATTGAAATAAAAAAGAATACGAAGTATTTGTATTCTCAAAGTCTGCTTTATTTTCAACACTTTCTTTAATGAAAGTTGCAATTTGGAGTCATGCAATAACTTCCTTCTTTTATATAGATCAAGGAGCTCATAGTTCTGACACTTACGCAGATCAACATATGCAGCATACAATGCAAAATGTGTTGATCTGAGCATGAAATTCACTGTTCCCGATCCTAAAATTTTAAGTGCAATAGTTTTCCTAACAAAATAATAATTTATGCACCCTTGTAAAATTATGGCCTCCAAGAAAATAAGATTGTGCTTTGATTGCCACAATCATGGTTTCACCATGTTGATGAAACTTTTAATGGGCCACACTTATCTCATTATTCTTGAAGAACTTCATATTATAGCCCAATGCATGATCTCTTTGGAATTCACCAACAAAAGATCTCTACCCTGCTCGATGGATTACAAACTTGTTAGAAGATTTCTATAAGATTGCTATAAAAATCTTCTAACGGATTCTAGCTGTCATAATCGTACAAAGAATATTCAAAAGCATAATCACCCAATAAAAGTTGACAAGTGGCGGACCAGCCAACGAGCAGAAACAAGGTCTGATGCCTCACAAACACTGTGATAGTTATTAGATCTACTAAAAATATAAAGTCAGATACCCATAAGAAGGTGCAATGCACTCGTAGGCCAAAGGCACAAGAATTAATGGTAGAACTAGCTCTCAAATGGGCCCAAATTGAAAAGAGACCCAACTGCTTAAATACAATTTTAATATAAATATCTTTATAAAGTCAAATTATTTTGGCACATGGTTTTCGGTCCCAAACCCTAACCCTAGCCTTGTCTATAAAAAGGCATGTGACACCATTTTGTAGCCACCTTTTGCATTTGTGTTGAAGAGAGAGAGAGAGAGAGAGAGAGAGAGAGAGAGAGAGAGAGAGAGAGAGAGAGAGAGAGAGAGAGAGAGAGAGAGAGAGAGAGAGAGAGAGAGAGAGAGAGAGAGGCCTTCTCCCATCACTTTGTGTTTAAGGTCTTCCTTTTTATGTCTATGTGATTGTCTTGAATAATGAATGCCTATTTTTTTTATTGTTTAATCATGCTATCACATTTAAGCCATCATCTTTAGCACAAGCATCCAAACATTCATACGATCTAAAATGGACCTAGTTAGCTAGGTAGGTTAGTCCTAGAATTAGCCAATCGGATTACATAGTTGGGGTCCCAATTGTGAATAATTACCATTAACGTACTTAGATAGGACCACTAGCATAGCTTAGCCAGTTAGGAAGCGTAATAGTAGGCTAGATAAACCTCTAGCATAGGATCTTGTGTGGTAAATGTAAAAGTCATCTATGTTGAGTCTAGGGGTGTTGAAAATTTTCTTTTTACCATCTATGTCTAGGTAGATGATAGGGCCATCCTTGGCTTAGGAGGCAGCTCGAGCTAATACACTTGTATTTTCATGATTAGGCCAGAATCAATTTGTGGCTCAAGCTAGTTAGGCATGCTACAAGTGTCCTAATTAGATTTGATGAGTGACCAATTCCTAAGTGTTGGCATGAGGTCAAGAGACCAATCAAAAGAGAGATTTTCATTAAGATGGTCCAATCAAATTAGAGGAGTCTTAAGTCACTCATCCAATCACATCTAGAGGAGGAGAAAGAGGTGTCCAATAAGATTTGAGCATCCTCTTCCACGAGTTCATATTAGAAGGATGGATAGGCTCATTGTGTACTTGAGTTTTTGAGAGTTAATGAGATTTCTGCATTTTGAGTCATATTGGATTCTCTCTCTACCCGAGGCTTGATAGTTGGTTTCTCTCCCTAACCGAGAGCAAGGATTTTTTATACGTTTTTTTTTCAAGTACAAGTCTCTACACATGTGTATGTACTTTTGATTGATGTATGCATGTAATCAAGTGCTCTTGACTTAGTTTTCTGAGATAGAACTGGATTATCAATCTATGCTTGATCTTTTCGTAATCACCAAGTCTTAGGAAAACATTATCACACTTTAAGTTACTCCCAGATGTGTGAAATTTAACATGGTAAGAGATCCTACCTAAGATATTCATGCATCTATCAAGATATGTGTGAAAATTTGCCTTGAAATCAAGATCTATAGAGTGTAGATTGCATTTTCCTTGCTATCTTTGAGATTTCTATATCAAGAAGGTTCATTTCACATTCATTGGACCTGATCTGGTATTGTATGGTTTGAGAAATTCTCACCAATCCATGATGGGGATAAGGTCACTCAAGCCAATGGAGAGGATGCCAAATACAGGGTGTGGGCAATGTACCTGTGCAGTTTCCTGATGGTAAAATCAAGAACATCCCTAATGTGCTTTATGTTTTGGACTCAAAAAGAGTTTGCTTTCTGTTGGTGTAATGGCAAATCAACATCTTAAGGTTGAATTTGTCAAGGATGGATGCCTTATGAGGAATATGAACCACAACCATAAAGTAGTGGCGAAGGGTTATAGAAATAGTAACTGTGGCCTTTATAAATTGGATGATGCAAAACCAGGAGAATATGGTTTGGCTATCTCAACAACATCTCAATCTGAGTTGTGGCACAGAAGACTTGGTCATTTGAACTATGGGAGCTTGAGATTAATGGCAAAGTTGAAGATGATAATAGGGTTACCAGCATTACAGGATGATTAGCATGCAATATGTGAAGGATGCGTCATGGGAAAGCATCACAGGGAGACATTCAAGAAAGGTGGAGCTGCAAGAGCTAAGAAACTGCTGGAACTTATTCATAGCGACCTGTGCGGCCCAATGAAGACCATGTCATTAGGGAAAGCATATTATTTTATGACTTTCATAGATGATTACTCTAGGAGGACATGGATTTATTTCTTGAAGAAAAAATCTGATGCTTTTGTTCATTTCAAGGAGTTCAAGACTTTGGTAGAGAACCAACTGGATGCACGCATCAAAGTGCTAAGATTTGATGGGGGGGTGAATACAAATTTGATGATTTTGAGAGCTTTTGCAAAGAACATGACATCAAAAGACAATTCACACAATCACACACGCCGCATAGTAATGGTGTAGTTGAAAGGAAAAATAGGACTATTATGGAGAGTGCACGCTCCATGATGAAGCAAATGGGCTTGACCGATTCACTTTGGTCGGAAGCGTGCAGTACGGCAACGTTCTTGCAAAATATGAGCCATACAGCTGCGGTTCCAAATGTGACTCCCGAAGAAGCATTTACAGGAATAAGGCCAAAAATCGACAAGTTTCGTGTCATTGGATGTAAGGCCTATGTACATGTGCCAAAGGATGAGCGAAAGAAACTTGATGCCAAAGCAATCAAGTGTATCTTCATTGGTTATGATGAGAGGATGAAGGCATACATGTGTTTTGATCCTGCAATGAACAAGATTCACATTAGCAAAGATGTGATCTTTGATGAGACGCATAGGTATGAAGATGAAGACCATGCAAGTAGTGAAAGCATCAAAAGACTTCCCACAATTTTGGAAGAAGATGCTCCACAAGATGATGCATGTGAAGACGAGAGTCGAGAGGGCGAGTATGAAAGGACACCACATATTCAAGAGCCTAGGAGGAGGTACTTGCCAATAGGAGCAATAAAGGAGAAACTGGTTGGAAGTAAGAGACATTACTTAGACACTCCTTGGGATACATACTCTCCAAGTAGTGTATCACCTGAATCTAAGATACCAAAATGGTATGAAAAGATCATGAAGGACGCAAAGCTAAATCAACCAGGATCTAGCACACAAAGAGAAGTGAGAAGATCAACGCGGGAAAGGAAGTCTTCCGATTGTTATCATGTGAACTATGCCCTAAGGAGTGACATTTTGAAGTGTCGAGAGCCATCAACGTCTGATGAGGCAAAAGGTCACAAAGAGTGGCAAAGGGCAATGGAAGAGGAGGTAGAATCCATCCACATGCATAATACATGGGAGTTGGTTGATTTACCACTTGGAAAGAAACCCATTGACAACAAATGGGTGTTTAGAACAAAATTTCATGCGGATGACACGATAGCAAAGCATAAGGCACGCCTAGTAGTGAAGGGTTATGAGCAAAACAAAGGAATTGACTATGAAGAGACATTTGCTCCAGTGGCTAAGTCGACTACGCTACGCCTTATCATTGCCTTAGCATCTCATTTTGGGTGGAAGATCCATCAAATGGATGTGAAGTCCACATTTTTAAATGGTGACTTAGAGGAAGAAGTTTACATGGTCCAACCACAGGGCTTCATGGCAAAAGGGCAAGAATAGAAGGTATGTAAACTACACAAAGCACTTTATGGCCTTAAGCAAACGCCACGCGCATGGTATGGATGCATTGACAATTACTTTCTTTCTCATGGGTTTGTAAGAACAAATTCAGATCCAAACCTTTATGTTCTTATAAATGATGATAGCATTGCCTTGATTGTACTTTACGTTGATGATATCATTATCACAGGCAATGATGTGAACCTCACTCGTTCTATCAAAGTAAACTTATGCAAGCAGTTTGAGATGACAGATTTAGATCTTATGCACTATTGCTTGGGTGTCGAAGTATGGCAAACTGGCAGTGATATCAGGTTATGTTAATACAAGTATTTGGGTGAGATATTGGAGAGATTTCACATGACACAGTGCAAACCTTCCATCACCCATTGCGAAGCTGGTAAGAAATTATCTCGTATTGATGATAGTGCACATGTTGATGCTATTCTATTTCGTCAGCTAGTTGGGAGTTTGATATATCTTACGACTACACGTCCTGATATATGCTATGCTATAAGTTTGATTAGTCAATTCATGTCATCACCCACTATGGACCATTGGAAAGCTGCAAAAAAGATTTTGAGGTATGTGAAAGGTACACCGAACCTTGGCCTAATCTACAAAAGACAAAGTGTTTTACCTAAGTTGCAGGGTTATGTTGATGATGATTGGGCAGGAAGTATAGATGATAGATAGTCAACAACAGGTTATGCCTTCAATTTTGGTAGCGGTTGTTTTTCATGGTCTAGCAAGAAGCAAGATATTATTTCTCTTTCTTCTACAGAAGCCGAATATAAAACGTTGAGTTATGCTACCCAGGAAGCTGTTTGGCTACGTAAGTTGTTATGTGAGATTGGCATGAAGCAGGTTAATCCTACTGTTATTTTCTATGACAGTCAAAGTGGAATACAATTGGCTAAGAATCCTATCTTTCACGCAAGGACAAAACATATTGAGGTAAAATATCACTTTGTGTGTGAGAAGTTACAATATGAAGATATAAGTATTGTACATTATTCTACGTTATTACAAGTTGCTGATATATTTACAAAAGCTTTAAGTAAAGAAAAGTCTGAAACTTTTAGAGCCAAACTTGGCTTAGATCTGGTTATGTAAAAAGCCTTTACTTGTAATACTATCATGGAGGTATGTTCCATGAATAGAGTAAACTCTAAAATAAAGAGAGACGTTGATCATTGAGGGAGAGAGCTAAAATAGCAATGATCGACTTATACAGTGCTTTCTTATTTCGACGGCACCACGTGTGCTTAGTTCTAGAGTTATCGGACCATCTTTCTTTTACGAGCCCTTTGAGTGCTTTTAAGCAACTTATCTTTGTACTTACTTATCAGTTGAATAAAAAGTTTGTGGAGAGCAATTATGTTGTCTTGTCTTGTTGCACTTGACGTTGTGTTGTGGTGATTGATCCGGTCGGGTGTGAAAACTATGTTTCTTAACTATTTGACATCATGGTTATAATCAAGCAATTGGCCAACACTTATAAGATTCTTTGTGAGATTTGGAACAAAGAGCACATTATTGAGGGATAGAATTTTTGAAGATGCAACCTTCAAGGGAATACTCCTTACTCTTTGAAGTTTGCATTCACAATCATTTGCAGTGTATATAGATTTCTTGACTCCTTCATAAGGCATAAGAGAAGAAAAATATTCCTTTGAGCTACACATATGAGATGAAGCTCCACTATCAATATACCATGTGCCATCATTTTTGAAAGGAGAAGAAGAGAAGCTTGATACCATAAGAGAGCCTTCTCCATAACCTTAGATTGCATCACTATATCTCTCATTAGAGATGTTGGCTTGCTTGAATTGGTTCTTCTTCTTGAAATGATTAGTGGAATAATGGCCTTTCTTGCCACAAAAGAAGCACTCGATATTCTTTTTCTTGAACTTTGATGTAGAAGCATGAGAGGAATCCTCCTCCTCTCCATATTTTTCCTTGTATGAGCTTTGTCTTTAGATAAATGTTGGTGTTGACCTTTGATCCTCCCTTTGTGCTTGTCTTTGGAAAATAAAGCTTTGCCATCTCCATCATGATTGATTGAGAGTTTGTTCATCCTCATGAGCTTGTTCTCTTGTCTTAATTCTTCAGCAATAAGTATACCTTGCAAGGCCTCCAAGCTTGGTAGATCTTCTTTGATAGCATAAGATTGGACAAGAATATCATATTCATCTCTCAAGCCATTGAGGATGACTCGGACTAGCTCACTTTGGTTGATGGTGTCTCCAATATATGCAATCTCTCTATGGATGTCTTTGACTCTCAATACATAATTGGGAGAACTCTCTGGAGCCACTATTTTGGAAACTTTGGAAAATGTGATTCCTTAGAGTGAGGAGCCTAGAGGTATTCTTGGCCTCATAAATGGCTTTGAGTCAATCCCAAGCCTCCTTGGCCAAGGTGCAAGCACCAATTTCTTTCAAAACCTCATTAGAGACATTCATCTTGATATAGTGAAGAGCCATTCTAGCTCTTTTCTTGTACCTTTGGACTTCTTGAAGCACTTGAGGCTCCTGCTCAGTCCAAAGACAATATCCATTACATCTTGGAGGATTAAAATCGACTCCATCCTTACCTTCCAAATAGAGTAATTGGAGGTAGGTAATCTCTCAATTGATTCCAATAGGAAGGAACCCATGGAAGCCATAAAAAATAGAGTAGATGACTTGTAATGGACTTCAAAGTGTTTCTTCTCTCTCAATAATGGATCCAATAAAGATATGCTACCAACTTCAATATGAGATATTGCAACTAAATGTGAGATCAATCTCACTAGTCCTACCAATCTTTCTCAAACTAGATCAAACTTTCACTCAAAGATGAAGTATGGACAAATTTTGGGTCAAATCTTTTCAAGCACATAGAAAGCACTCAAAAAATACATAAATCACTCAAATACAATTGGATTGCATGAAACAATGTGACTATGATCTCAAAAAACTATCTAGATATCAAATAGACTAGATTGGAAAGCTTTTTTTTGAGTTTTTGGATCAAACAAAGCAAGATAGAGATAAAAAAAAAAAATGTACAACTAGGTGGTGCCCCTACCCGCCTTGATTCAATTGGCTATAGCTTTTTATTGTAAGTTCCAATTGATATGAAACCAATTGCTACACAATCTTGACTCTACTAGCTTTCTAGCAAGCTATCGAGCATAGATTTTGGATCTAATTTGGAAGAAAATCACTTGATCAAAATTGTCTATCCTTCACACGTGTTTGAGCACTGACGGTCATATGCCTTGTGCTGCCTGAATCTATGAACCATCTGGGACCATCATCAACTTGGGATGCCAATGCCGATGAGAAGACACTTGTCTCGTCATCCTCTCCATCATCTTTGGCAATGTTGCCTTGTTGAGTCACTTTTCCCGCCTTTATGTCCGCTTTTTTCTTGTAACACTCGTGTGCCCAATGACCCAGTTTGTGGCAATAGTAACATTTGTCTTCTTTCTTATTCTTTTTTCCTTTTGATGACAACTCTCTCTCATCATCATCATCCTTGGATTTCTTAGAAATCCTTTTCCATCCTTTCTGCTTGCCTTTAGCAAGCAAGGCTTGATCCTCCTGTGGGGATTGCCTTGACTTCACCACTTCGCGACGTTGCTCTTCTTACAACATGATTCCATGGAAGTCTTCAAAAGTAGGCAACCTCTCCCTCGAAGCAATGCCACTCGCAAACATCTGTAGCCCTTCTGAGACACCACTCATTGTGGCATGTACCAATTCAACATCCCTAATTGGTTCTCCAATTGCCACAAGTTGATCTCTCGGCTCCTTTATCCTGGTGAAGAAAGATCCCACTTATTCACTTTCTTCCATCCTTATGGCGTTCAATCTCGACTTCGAGAACATGGCCTGAACTGGATTGCAAGTTTAAAATTGCATTCTAAGAGCTTTCCAAGCTCCCCTAGCCGTCGTGGCATCACTTATATGAGTGATTACATGGTCTTTCACTGAAAGATTGATTAAGGACAATGCTCTCTGTGCCTTTTTATCAAAGGCCCTCATGTCACCTGAAGTGGTATTTGGCCGGACTTCAATACCTGCCACGATCTCCCATAACTCTTTCTCCATCAAAATGCCCTTCATTTTGAATTTCCAGATGTTGTAGTTCGAAGCCCCATCAAGTTTGCTCGCATCGCCCAAAATTGCCTCATTGATGTTTGCCATCTCCAAACTGCTTGAAACTCCACCTGTAGGCTATAAAGCGTATGCCAAAGCCAACCGTAATGTCAGAAATCACAAATAATGACCTGCAATTTTTGGCTTACCAAGCCACCCGCCACTCTTTTGCCAAATTGAAAGCCAAACCAGCGTCGCGTTCCGAAATGCTTTTTGTCACCAACTACCAACTACCTGCCCAGTGGAATGGTGAAATCACTTCTAGTGCACCCCGAACACTTTGTCCGCGACAATCACTCTGTTTTGGTGTACCGTACTTGTAGGTACAGTCAGGGTGCCCTTCGTTTGGAGGCTATAGCCTTTTGTTTGGCCAAAATAGGCTAAAGGAGGTGAAAATAAGGGCAATTTGGGTTTTTGAACGGTTTTTTCAGTGTGAAGAAACTTCACCCTTCAAAAACTTGGGACCCAAAAATTGTTTTAGTTTGAAGATTTTTAATGAAGTTGGGCTTTTTCACATCAATCCAACAGATCCTTTAGATTCAACAACCCACCTGATGTGCAATCACCATCATCAATCTTTGTGACTCGAGATCAGACGACTCTCCACGCTTCTGCGCGTTAATCAAGAGCCTTTGAAGCACCAGGCACTTCGGGCCACTAACAGGCTAGCTGAGCTGGGCGCGCGCGAGGTCCCGCAACCTCTCCTCCTCTTTTCTCTTTACGATGGATCTTCCACCAAGCTATGGTGGCTGCCATCATGGATCTGATCCATGCTCTCTTGTCTTTCCACGGCTGTCCATGGCCTGCTCTGAGCTGACTCGCCCTACCACGACGCCCTGCTTTGTGCCTTTACAACTCCGGAAACGGTGTTCATCAGAGAGAAAACTAAGGTTTCTCAACTAGAAACCCTATCTGCCTTTTTGGCTATTTGATCTTTTTGAGAATTAATCTGAGCAGCTCCCTATCTCTCTGAGGTTGTCCTACAATAGGCAATATTCTGCTCCAAACCGCTCTTCAAACGGTGTTCGATTGGATTCAAACCAATCACACATGCCAAGCAACCCTTCAGAAGATTTTCCAACTTTACTTTTTGTGGCCCTTTGATTCAACTGACAATCCCCTGCCTCTGAATCTTCTTACAGTTTTGAGCTATTCCACGAATATCCGCAAACTTGGTTTTGTGCTTCCTAGCCTTTCCTAGCCAACAAACCGTCGTGAATTCGCAGCCTTCTGTTCTTGTCCGGTGATTCAAGCCACCAAAGGCTTTGATACCAAGTTAAGAAACACAGTTTAAACACCCGACCGGATCAATCACCATAGCACAACGTCAAGTGCAACAAGACAAGACAATAGAATTGCTCTCCATAAACTGTATATTCAACTGATAAGTAAGTACAAAGATAAGTTGCTTAAAATCACTCAAAGGGCTCATAAAAGAAAGATGGCCCGATAACTCTAGAACTAAGCACACGTGGTGCCATCAAAATAAGAAAGCATTGTATAAGTTGATCATTGCTATTTAACTCAAATTTCATATTGACACTTGTGTAATCAAGAAAGTTGATGAGATTCTTGCTTATGGATCTCAATTTGGAGGCATCTACAAATTGGATCCAAGAGAGAATGCAAACTCTTGTGATACTGCATATGTGACCAAGCTCTCCATGGAGGATATATGACATACAAGATTGGGCCATCCCAATGACAAATCCATGCATTCTATGGTCAAAGAAGTCAAATCTATTGGCTTGCCAATGATTCTATCCAAGGAGATCAAGCCATGTGAAGCTTGTGCTATTGCCAAGTCACATAAGAAGCCATATCCAAGATCTTTTATCTTCACATCCTTTGGAGTTGTTGCACTCGGATGTGCATTTCTCATTGAGCAAACCTTTATTGATGACTGCACAAACCTTAGGTTTCTTCTTGAATAAAACTTCATATGATGTCTTTCCTCCAAGAGCAAGATGAGAGAGTCTATTGCATAAAATTGATGACCTCTCCCCAAAAATCATTTGGCAAGGATCTTTCAAATCTCAAAGCTTTGGAACACTCACATAAGGATCTATTCTTCCTCTCGGCCACCCCATTTTGAGAAGGGGAATAGGCACGAGATAATTCTCTTTTGATTACTTCTTGCTCACAAAAATCATGAAACTTGTTGGAGATGTACTCTCCACCACAATCACATCTCAAGACTTTGATATTGAAAGAGAATTGATTCTCAACATTAGCTTGGAGCTTGAGGAAATAATCAAACACCATAGCTTTTGAAGATAGAAGATACAACCATGTAAATCGTGAAAGCTTTACCATCCTTCAATTTCCACTTTGAAACCGCGTACCCTATGCTATCTTTGAGTGGCTAAGATGAAAGTCTGAATTAAGCGCAATGCTGATAAGCAGTAGCGCAATAACAATCTCTAAAACAACTCTAAGAAGTGAGCTAGAATGCTCAGGAGTGTTCAAGCTTGTAGGCTTTAGAGAGAGAGAGAGCTAACTATTCAAATGCTTCTTTATAACTTGAAAACTGTATGAATATGAACAGCTATATATATACTAAGAAATTAGGTCGTCAATTGCGATAGCCAGTTGGCTGGTATCCACTGGCATCCATTTGGTTCCTTGTCATTGATTGCTGATAAGCAGTGAAATTGGCTGTAAAGATTCTATTTGCATAAATGAACCAAACTATCACTTCTGCAAAAATGAACTAAATCAGCCATAGGCGACAACTTTGCAAAAATGAGAAACTGAAGCGACACTAAGGTAAAACTCCGTGTATTTCCTGATAGGTGAGAAATCTGAAGTGAGAGAAAAAGAAATGCAACACTATGGTAAAACTCCATGTAATTCTGCAGATTATGTAAAAACACTTGTAAAACTGCAGACTGTAAAAGAACGAGAAAATCCGCAGAACTGGATAAACAACGGATGAAGATCAAAATCGATTAGTTGATTAGTAAGAAGGAGAATAATCTAACAACATTTCCACGCATGGCTCTACCTCATTTTGGCGCTCATTTTTTAAATTTTGGTTCTCAAAAAAAATTGAGTGGTAGTGCCACGCGAAATTTTTTTTTTTCAATGTCGGGAACCCACTTCTAGCTTGGATTTGACTGGTAGGGTCCTCGGAGAATTTTTGGTATGGATGTGCCACGCGTGGCAGAGCCATGCAAAAAAAGATGTCAAAATTTCGATCAAGTATTGATTCACTCATCAACTCAGTCGACATCAGCTACAATACTCGTCAATGGTAACTCATCGACTCAACCGACATCAACTACAACAACTTCAACTACTCATCAATTGTCACTCATCGACTCAGCCGACATCAACAACATCGACTCATGCGACTTCGTCGACTAAATCGACTTGAAGTTCTCAATGACAATGAGCAAGCCATTTCTAAATGGAAGCTGCATCTGAGAAAAAGGTTTTTCTCACTCAAAATGTCAGAAGGTGATTATGTCTTGTGACAACATCTCGGCTCAAGCCCTTGCCAACAATCCAATTTTTCATGCAAGGAGTAAGCATATCGAAGTTGCACATCACTTTGTACAAGAAAAGCTTATTGGAGGAGAGATCAACCCCAGAGCACGTTGATTCATCTTCATCCATTACCAATCTACTCACCAAGCCACTACTCAAGGGCTCATTCATCAAGCTTAGATCCAATCTTCGGATTGATTCCAAGATCGATGCTTAGTTAAAATAGATAACTTTTAAGGAGTGTGAAAAATGTAAAAGTCATATATGCTGAGTCTAGTGGTGTTGCAAATTTTTTTGTTACCATCTATGTGTAGGTAGATGATATGGCCATCCTTGGCTTAGGAGGCAACTCGAGCTAGTTTACTTGTACTTTCATGATTAGGCCAAAATCAATTTTTGACGTGGCTCGAGCTAGTTAGGCATGCTACAAGTGTTCTAATTAGATTCGATGAGTGACCAATTCCTAAGTGTTGGCATGAGGTCAAGAGACCAATCAAAAGAGAGATTTTCATTAAGATGGTCCAATCAAATTAGAGGAGTCTTAAGTCACTCATCCAATCACATCTAGAGGAGGAGCAAAAGGGGTCCAATAAGATTTGAGCATCCTCTATCACGAGTTCCTATTAGAAGGATGGATAGGTTTATTATGTACTTGAGTTTTTGAGACTTAATGAGATTTTTACATTTTTGAGTCAAATTGGATTCTCTCTCTACCCAAGGCTCAATAGTTAGTTTCTCTCTCTACTCGAGAGCAAGGCTTTTTCATACTTAGTTTTTTCAAGTACAAGTCTCCACACCGTTGTGTATGTACTTGTTTGATTGATATATGCATGTAATCAATTGCTCTTGCCTTACTTTTTGGAGGTAGATCTTGATTATCAATGTATGCTTGTTCTTTGTGCAATCACCAAGTCTTAGGAGATCATTATCACACTTAGGGTACTCCCCACACGTGTGAAATTTAACATCTTGAGCCACCTAGGTTAGATAGACTAAAAATTGGTAGCCTAGCCAAAGTTAAGGGATTAGCCCTATGCCAGCAGACTGTAGCATAGTATTATAGGTAGATTAGAAATTGTACACTAGTCCTGCTTGTGCAAACACCCAATTTGTATAGACTATTCTCGCTTAGTGTATATTTTCTCATCTAGAACTAGCACGAGCCCCTTCTAAAAATACCACTCCCAAAATGCCCAACATAGTTCGAAGAGATATTTACTGATATTTATAGATTCAAGTGAAGTTTCCCAAAATGATCATCTACTATAGGTGCAACTTGATCCTTCGTGTCCTAAAAAATCGCAACCTGAGTCGAAGATAGGCTAGATTTTTGAGAAAAATACTTTTGGTAGTATGTTTCGTATGTTGCTTAATAGTGTTCACAATATGGTTACGAAGCCAGTCATTGGATTTCTAGTTATGATATTGCCTTAGAAGTTGATAGATCAGAATTAGTTCTTGATAATTCATGAATCAATAATGTATTACTTTTGATATGAGTTCCTATGTTATTTCCAATTGTTGGTGTTGATCATTAACATTTCAATTGGATTTCAATTGATGAAGTGTACGGAAATCATTTTATTTTTATTTCAATATGGAATTTTCAATAGATGATTATCAGATGACTCTGAACCAGGTGGATGTAGTATTTGGTCTATGCCTTACCTTCTGATATTGACAATTTGTAAGCAGTTTATTAACTTAAAGTTTAAACTTGCGTATGGTTTGGGCTTCAGTTATCACTGTACCAACCTAACAGTTAAAGTTCTTGATCACCTATCAAAGTGGTACCTTCCATAGCTTACCAATGGTAAATAATGTTATGCCGATGGATGTGTTAAAGGTATTAGGCTAAGCGCCATATATGAGTCATGACCGTTAATGCCTTTCAGGCATCTAGAAAAAAGTTATCAACAACGACCATATAATGTCAGTGGTTTTTCTGCTAAAGTGATTATCACACATTAGTAAATAGCATAATTCATAATTCCATAAACTATGTTCAATAGAACATGAACATTCACACTTTATTTTAATTCAATCATTGATGCAATTGTCATGATCTATCTACGAAATCTTGTCAACCATATTATTCAATGGTCTTGTCGTGCTATAATAAGTAGTTTTTGGAATAGGTAGCTTTAATGGTATTTTTCAACCACTTTGAGCAATAGCTTTCTCATATTTTTTAATGGGTTAGCGATAGTTTGATTATTATGCTTTTAATTCTCCAGTATTGCAATTTATTTATATTGAAGAATTTATGATAATTATTCAAAGAGTCCCTTTTTCTTAGTTCCAATAGATTTTATGAGTTATGAGAAGCAATTTACCTTTTTGGATCATTTAGATCCGAGTTATGGATTGAAAGATACAGCCCTTTAAAATTCATAGTAATTTTAGCTCTTTTTAAGCCTATAAAATATTCTGTTCTTGAAAGAATCTAACATTTTTCTTTATTGACTGTACTTTTTTACTGCGGACTGTAAATCTGTAAATTATTATAGACTGTCAAAATGTAAGTTTTACTGCAGATCATAAAGCATATAGTCATATTTTTACTGTGTTAAACAAATTTCATGATAAATAAATGTTATATATATTATTATATTCATATCCATTTCAATAATACACATAATAACATTTACTCATTTTCTATATCCGTTATGAAGTGAATTAAGACATGAGGAAAAACATAAATAGACAATGAAAATTACCTCAATCTTTTTGCTCTGACTTAAGTTTCAAGAGATTGTCCACAGATTAAGGGTCTCTTCCACAAATTAAGGGTCTCTTCAGGTCTGGTTCTTTGTAATTAGTAGATTCTTTGTTGGTCCCTTCATTTTTTTCAGCATAGTGTTTGATTTTCTGCAGGTTAAGGTCGGCCAGTCGTTCTTTATCGGGTCCTCTCTTTCATCCAGTCAAGAATAGGTCGTGGGCTGGAGACATCATCTCTCTCACAAATCCAAGAGAGGTCGTGCTGGAGAGATTTCTCCTACGGCCCGCAACAAGCTTATTGTGAACAGTCCCGCTACAGGTCTGATTCTCAGACTAACATCAGATCATTCTTGCAATCCGGGTAGCGATCCTCAAACAATGAACTGTCACAACATTCCTCAAGAATTCATAGTAAATAGTTTTCACTCATCAGCGAGGCAACCAGTCCAAACAACTGCTCCAAAATCAGCAGGTTGGCGTGTCAGAACAAGTGGCCAAAAGTAAGGCATTCATCACTGAAGAAGTAATCTCTTTGCGGCTGACCTGAATCGCCCTTTTCCACTTTGAACTTCTACAATAGAACGTGAACGACTGATTCGGATTTGACCTCTCAGGTACAATTTAGTTTGATTCTTGAATAGTCTAGTAATAGGAAAGCGCTGAGATGAAATGCCTTCAATAGCAGCGATGGCCTCCTTGAAATCATCATTTCAGTACATTCTTTTTGTTTTGTTTTTTATTTATGATGCAAACAAGCACAACAGATTGAGGCAACTCAATATTTGTTCACTTGAATTATAGATTCAACAGTTTCACATCCTATGGAATCTTCAGGGCTGCTGGCAGAGTTTATGATTCTAGATGCGCGATCAACATGACTCACAATTTCAGAAATAATTTCTTCTGTCCCATCGGACAACTCTGCTCAGGCTCTAAAGATCTGCTACGGCTGTCTGCAATCTGTCTTGACACAGTGTTTGCATGAACAGCCTATATCTCTCCTCTCCTCCACAGAATGAATAAAAGTTATCCTTTCATGCCTGCCTCCTTTCTCTCCTCGCGTGGGAGAAAACGGTTTGAAGGCCGTCCACTTCCAAACACCAAAATAAATCTTTTATTATCCATTGAATTCGAAACTGCTCCACCGACCATTCGTCTTCATAACTAATCTTCATTGAAGGGAAAAATGCCATCAAGAATGTCTTCTAGTCTTCATATTGACACAAAGGCTCTTATAAACTATTTTGGCCTCAATGAACCATTTCCCTTTCTTGCTTTGAATTACTTCAAGGATACATGTATATGGACGATTTATGTCTCCATAAATTTAACTGACATCCATTCTATTTTCACGTACACTGACTTGGGGCTTTACATTCACGATTATTATTCTCAACTCATGGAACTCGAATAATCTTTTGTGAGCAATCAACAATTGCTCCCAATTGGAACTTCATAAAGGCAACCACAATCCTCACCACGACAAATTGTCTGATCATCAAGTTTTCAAATTCGATAAAAACTTTCATCATTAGCACATTGATTCCAATTCGAGAATCGACATAGTACTTTAAATTGGCGATTCTAAACTAGCAATTTTCTTTTTTTCCCTTAGTAAGACATTTTCAATCATGAATTGCTCATCATTGGAAACTGCAACAAAACTTGTCTTATGACCCTTAACCTTAGGATATTCCTCGAACTTTAAGGCAAGATCTTCAAGGTACTTGGGCATTTTTTTATTAATCATGATATAAAGTACATTTCATCATTACAATATGGCAAAAAATTGCCATCTCAATAAAACTAATTAGCAACTATCATTATTATCATCCATCAAAGCCACTTCTGAGTGTTTCTAAAAATAGCTTATTGCTATTTAACAAACTTACTAAAAATAGTGAAGTACAAAAAATAGCTCTAAATCTTCGGATATAACTGTCATTTGAAGACTGATTATGACAATATTCATTTTTCCTCTCAATACCACCCTGGCCTCATGACACTATTCAACAAAAATGCCCATCCCATGCATTAGAACATTGCATCCCATCTTCAGATCAATGCACAATGCAAGTAGACATGAAATGCATATCAGTCTTTATATAGGATGGATGCATAAATCACAGTGTCTATATGATGCAAGTGTAATCTGTGGATATTTTACAAGAAAACCAATCCACTCTAAATCCACAACCGCACACAACATGAATGGAAGGGCATGATCATAGGGGCATCACTCAAGAAAACCATCATGAGCAAGGAGCTCAATGGATGCATCTAACTCATGGAGGCTCTTCTCATTTCAGCATGGAGTTGATACAATACACAAAAAGCTCCTCTTCACAAAGAGGGAGCCTCTTAAATAAGCAAGAGAGCTCCTTAGGTGACATCCTAGTGGAATTTCCACATTTTACAAATTACAAGTGGAATAATGCTCTCCACTAGAGGTCACCATCAAAAGGTGGCTCACTCTAATTTCTTTAAGAGGGGTCTACTTGCATTTATTACTTTGCCTAGAAATACTAGTTCCTACATGGTCATTCCATCTTCCAAGATTCACCGTGAGGCTTATGCAGTTCTTGCTTGCCATTCCTAACTAGTATTTCTCGGCTCTCATACTCAGCTCTCAGTCTTTGTTAGTCTCGTCTTCTCAGAGACCTCCTCGGTCGAGAGGTGCTCTTGAGTTGCTCTGTCCGAGTATCTTGGGGATTCGTCAGAATCAGCCAACATCATCCCACTCCTAATGTGTTGCAGGACCCACTGCAACTCATATTGGACGATGTCGCTCCTCTTCCGCATTGGCGTCTTCGATTGGCACTTGGAAAAGCGTAGATCATTGTTCGCTTGCATAAAACCAAGTGTTTATTGTTGCCAGTCTTTATCAAAAATTGTTTTCGCAAATTGTTGCAATTTAACCAGAATGTCTTATTGCTATAATGAGTTTACATTCTCAAAATTTGGAGAGCTCTCAGCAGCTTCACAACTCTGCATGCATGAGTGCTTCTCGTGTGTCTTATTTCTTACCACTTGTATGTGCCATTGACGGTTTCATCTTTGGTTTCTTGGCAGGTTCTAACTTCTGAGAGGTCTGTATCCTCCATTTGCTTTTGGGTGTCTCCGCAGTTCTTCAGTTAGTCGAAGTCCCAGCCTTAAGGAAAACCTTCGATCTGTAGGTTGCACAAACTTCGATTATCAGTCTCAAGGGGATGGACTCATTCATAAAAAATTTGGTGGTAGAAACAGTTTTGGATGGATGGTTTGGCAACGATAAAGAAACATGATGAAGGTCTGGTGGAAGGTTAATGGAACTGATAGTTCTACAATTGCAGCCTTGGACCCTTGCAATGTCGAGCTTTGACCACCACTTGCTGGGTGAGGAGCTCACTTTATTTGCAGGTTCACGGTTGTCTTCATCTTTCTTTTTTTTTATAGCTCTTTCTTTTGATCCATTACTATTGGATCTCTTTGGGCTTTATACGAGGGGATTCAACTATCATTGCTCCAGAGAGTTTCTTTTGATCAAGGTTGATCTGACTCATCTGTTGCTTAACTTTGTCCTTTCCTCCTCAGCTTCTTTGCTTAATTTTGGATGTCTTCTAGTTGCTTCTCCTGTTTTTGTAGGTCTTCTTTTGGCTGATCATCCATTGTAGGTGGCAGTTAGTCTCCGCAAGACACTTGCAATGATCCATCAGCTGCTTCAGTAAGACTATCAAAACTGGGAATTTCTCAAAAGAACAATGAACTGATAATAAACAGACAGGTGAAAGGAAGGGTGGTGGTGACAACGGTAGATGGTGTGAACGGTAGGCACGAGAATGTGCGCAGAATGGCAAGAGTCGGTTGAAGAAGGAGACTGATTTTCCAATTCTTGTGTTTTCTTTTTCTGAAGGATCTTCATCATGACTGGGATACTTCTTCTGATCGAGTCACTTTGGATTGCCCATCTATCTTCTTAGCCTTGTCGTTGTCGACTTTGGGTTTGTGACCTTGGCTGCCAATCTTGCTGGTGTTGTTGCTGGCAGTGTAACTGCTCCAGTGGATCTAAGCAGATCCACTCTCTCCCCCCCCCAGAAAATATGTTGGTGGGAATGTTGTTGCTGGTAACAGTTCATGTTCAAGATTGGATCGGCATGTGGAACACGTAGTGAAACACGTTGAACATAGGATTGGGCTAAAGATTGAACAAATTTTAACTAAATTTGTTTTGATCTTGCTGTAGTTGACTCGAAGATGAATATGACAATGAGATGTAGGAATCAACTCGTACGTGATATGTACTTCTCATCTTTCTCAAAAATTCTAAACTATTGTACAAGGGAATTTGAAGATGGATAGATGAATGAAAATGTGTTCTTGAGATGCTCTACGGAAGACTCTCGTGCAATAGCTATTTCTCATGCAAAAATCAATCACACACTAGGAATGAAGAAGAATAAGATAATAAACAAACTATATAGAGAGTGAAAACTGTATATCACTTGTTGAACAAAACTTGCATTTATCAACATTGATAAGTCACCTTGATAGTTGCAATATTTCATTTGTTTTGTAGAGTAATGATATGTACTCTGACATGCCCTTGTCAAAACAAGGCAGGGTTGGTGACACTAAAATCTACCATCATTGCTAGCAGATGCTGTAAGATATAGCTTGAGATGTAGGTATGGTTGAGGTTCTATGTCCTGAGGACCTCTTTGAACAAGAGATTCATAATCGAATCTCTATATGGATTTTCAAATCCTAGATTTATTGTGTATTTGCACCTTAGAAATCTTATCAGCATGTGGAAAGACAAATAGATTTGAGGTTGTAGAAGGGGAGAAAAACTGGCAATTCCCTATGGAGGTTGCTCTTGGTTGGACAATGTTGCAGATGACAGAATATCGTTTTCACTTTCTTTTGACAATGACTCATTTCATATTAGTGTCTTTTGCATTATGGAGATGGTGTATTGTGTAGTAATGTAGAAGTTTGCAAGAAACTTCTCGATTGAGCAGCAGGTTTAACTGTTGGTTGCCATGGTGCTCGTGTTGTTGTCGTGAGGATCCTATCGTGATTCACAACTGATGTGATGGGAAGGTAGGATCGTAGTTGGTTTTTTCGGACAGTCTTTGAAACTGTATATTCTAATACGGTCGGGACACTCTGCATGGAATTTGGTCTTGGCTAGACAATTAATCATGAAGTGGCCAGTTTCACCACAGATGAAATACCTGGTGTGCAATGGCCCTTGTATAACAGCATAGCTATCTTGTATGGCTAGTGGTTCTGGACTTCCAGATGGATATTTGGGATAGGACAAGGAATGTCTAGATTGTGATGGTTGTTTGTCATACTTTTGAACTGTATGTGCGTGAATAGGCTGATATGAAGGACAAGCATCAGCAGGATGCGTAGCCCAGCAGTGTGGGCACCATATTGGTTTTCGTCTATAAGGTACCTGTGCAGTGTTTGGCTGACTAGGCCTACGGTTTTGGATAGACTTCAAGGTAGCTTGAAACTTATTGGTGAGTTTCTCCATCTGTAGTTGGTGTTGCTTATTAAGCAACTCTAGTTGTGATTTCCAAAGCTGATCTCGGGTGTCCTCAATCGGCTTGGACTCATGGATAGGAGCACGTGGTGCTCGCCGTTCCCTGGATTCGTCAACATCTGATTCCTTGTCTTCTTCTTTGATGGCATCAGACATAGCTAACTTTAGGCTCGTATATTCATCATTGGATTTAAGCTCACGTTTAATCCATCTTGGAAGGCCGACTAAGAACCAGATGATGAGCATCTGTTCGGAGGATTGTTCTTGTACTTGACTTTTGAGGCATTTGAAACGCTCGATATAGTCTCGTACGTGTTCATCTTTTGTCATTTTGATGTTACTCAATTTGACAAAAGGGCTCTCGATCAAGCGAAAGGGCTTAAAACGCTTGAAAAATGACTCTTTTAAAATTGACCAGTCTGTCTTATCTTCATGATCAAGGTTGAAAAACCAATCACGTGCTTTAGCAATCATGGTCATCGAAAACAGTTGGACCATAGCATCGGGAGATGTTTCGCCATACACATCACATGCATTCTCAAAGATTTGCAAAAATCTTTGAGGGTCATAACTACCGTCAAATTTTGGTAGATCTAACTTGGGTGTACGTCTTTCAAGATGAGCATCGTGGGTAGCTGAAGCACCATTAAGGTTGGTTCTGGCCTAGGAGAGGTCAGAACCTTAAGAATAGGCTAGTGCTCGTGAAGACTCGGCTCTATCAGGTTCTTGTCTCTCGAATGGGTTTGTGGATGGCTCATGTATTTGGGCCCACATTCGGTAGAACCTATGACGTTTGATTTGTTCAACTACAGGGGAACTGATCTCGTATGGATAATCTTCTGGGATTTCAGAATTTGTATTGTCGGACATTGGAAACTGTTGGGTCGTTTTTGTGTTGGATATGTGTTTTTGGTGTTTTTGGATTTTTTTTTTTTTGGGTATTAAAGGCAGTGAAGGTGGAGACTCAGTATGAAAAGGGCTTTCTGTTGGTATGAGTTTTATTTTTTGAAATTTTTTTTTGGTGTTAATGCCTTTTTTTTTTTTCAGCCTCTAACGCTTTGGGGAGATGGTGGCTCAGTTGAAATGCCAATCAGAGGTGTCGTTTGAAAGTTCTGTGATTTGGTATGGAGTTGGTCAGTTGAGATGGTGAGGAACCCCATCGGTCGAGATTGGACCCAGAATTGTCGATCGAGATTTGATTACTTCCGTCGGTCGAGATCTGATCGAAAACCCGTCGGTCGAGATCTGATGTGAACCCAAGGACAAATGTTAACAGATTCTCTGTCTTATAATCTATTAACTGGTTTTCTTTGTTTCTTTCTTCTTCTGCCTATCAGCATAGACTGTGGGCACTTCTTGAGATTATCTTTCTTGTTTTAAGGCCCAGATCAGGCAGAAGGGGCAGATAATCATTGTAGTATTGTCCTACCTGACACAGGACATCTGGATGGGTCTCTCTTGAACTGAATGCACATGCATAATCAATCAAAATGCAAGTCAATGCGTTCAACAAATGATCTACGTTATTGCTCAGTTAAACAAAGATGGATTCCTACTTCTACTTTGCTGCAAAATGAACTGAAATCAGATCCCAAGCGCTACTATACTTGCATAAATTGACAAAACAAGAAACAATAACTGATCTACAACATGTTAGAAGTCCAATAATCAAGAAACCAACCAGTCTTTTGATTATTGGACATCCCAAGAACATCAAGAACTAGAATGGTAGAGGATATGTAAGATTTATGCCACATTTCTAGCCTATTTAATTTACTTGAATGCTGATTCCTACATTAATTCACAACAAGAAATGAAAACTAATCCACAACTAGGAAAACAAGAAAACTAATCCAATCTAAATCCACAACCACACACAACATGAATGGAAGGGCATGATCATAGGGGCATCACTCAAGAAACAAGCATGATCAAGGAGCTCAAAGGATGCACCAAAACACGTGGAGGCTCTTCTCATTTGGACATGGAGTAGATGCATTACACAAAAAGCTCCTCTTCTCAAAGAGGGAGTCTCAAAAATGAACAAGAGAGCTTCTTAGGTGGCATCCTAGTGGCATTTCCACATTTCACAAATTACAGGTGAAATTATGCTCTCCACTAGAGGTCACCATCAAAAGGTGGCTCACTCTACTTTCTTTAAGCAGAGTCTACTTGCATTTATTACTTTGCCTATAAATACTAGCTCCTACATGGTCATTCCATCTTCCGGGATTCACCATGAGGCTTACACAGTTCTTGCTTGCCGTTCCTAACTAGCATTTCTCGGCTCTCAATCTTTGTTAGTCTCGTCTTTGCAGAGACCTCCTCGGTCTAAGGTGAGAGGTGCTCTTGAGTTGCTTTGTTCGAGTATGTTGGAGATTCGTCAGAATCAGTCACCATCGATACAGAGTACCTTTTTCGACCTTGGGTCGGGTCGAATCAGGTCTAAATGTTCTGACCCTGGTTCATTGTATATTTTTTGTATTTTCTAACCCTGTGTATATTTTCCAATGCAGTATATTTTTTTGACCTATTGTATTCTTCGACCCTCTGTATATTTTATGCTCTAGTGTATATTTTTTGACCCATTGTATATTTTCAATACAAGTACTTTTCGACCCTACGTTGGGTCGAATCGGGTCTAAATTTTTCAACCCTTGTTCACTCTATATTTTTCGACCATGTTTGTATTTTTTGACCCAATGGATATTTTTCGACCCATTGTATATTTTCGATACAGTGTACTTTTTCGACCATGGGTCGGGTCAAATCAGGTCAAAATTTTTCGATCCTGGTTCACTATATATTGTTCGACTGTTTGTATTTTTCGACCCAGTGTATATTTTCCGACCCAGTGTATATTTTTCAACCCATTGTATATTTTCGATACAGAGTACTTTTTCGACCCTGTGAAAAGATGGAATATATATATATATGATGCTACAATTGACAAATATTCTATTGAGGAAGTAAAACAAGAAAGTCAATCAAATTTTGCTGATTCTAACTCGATGCAAAGTCAATTATTATCATTATTAGAGAATAATCAAGAAATTGAAGATAGTTTTGTTGGAGTAGAAGAATTCATAAAAGAAATTGCTACTTCCAATATGAGTGACATTGATGAAAGGTTTCGAGGTCAAGAGATAAATTGCATTGTTCCTAAATAAAAATAATAATAACTCATCTAATTCAAAGAAAGATCAAAAGGATTTATCGTTTAAGATGGAGAGTTACAAGTTTTTCATGAATATGATGAAAATTTAATTTTACGAGAATTAGTATTATCCAAGTTGGATCACTCATTTTTGAAGCTAACTAATAATGAGCTATATGAAGAACGAATGAAAATGTTCTTCAAGAGTTTAGCCATTGCAATAATGACTATGTTAATCCATTATATGGTACGAATATTGAAATATCAATCGATGATAAATTAGTGGTTACACTTGTGGATCAAAATGCTATACATGATAAATTGATCAATGACATATCTACTAAAAAGGAACTGAATGAAGGATGTATTCCTATATCAATATAGTATTATGTTATCATTTGTAATTATAATACTTTATTAAAATCTTATGAACTCATAACCATGTAAATGCATACGAGCATTAAAACCTCTGATTGACAAAATACTAAATTTCAATAAGCATTATAAGATGTTGAGAATGATTATAACTACAATAAAGCTGATGATATTCAAAGTGAAGTTATGAAAAAAATGGTGAATATCAAAGAATGTCTGAAGATATCAATAGTTATGGATATTATTAAGTCATCATACACATGAGATGCTTTATGATAATTACCATAAGAAATATCCCAATAAATTGATATAATTATGATGACATAAATGAATATAATATGATAGGTTTTCTTTTAAAACCAAAAGATCATGATTATGAAAAAATACTTTAAAATATATATATAGATAAATATATCTATTCAATATTAAAAAAAAACAAATCACATAAACAATGACATCATGACAATGAAACTATTTCGAAGAATCACTATCAACTCAGAGGTGTTACATTGATCAACGAGACACATAATTTTAGTGACATATTTTAATATGTGAACTGAGGAATTAAGAAATTAGCATATTGATGTGAACTTAAAAAATACTCTGATGACTCTTGGATACCATGTATCTATAAAAACTTTCATTGGGTTCTCATGCATCCCTCATCAAGAGGTGTTTTTGGTAAAAAGAGAAAATCAAATATGGCTTATAGGAGCTTTTGGAAAGGTTGAATTTTAGATTTTAAAGTTTCACCTGGTGGTCGATCGATCCATTTCAGAGGTCTTGGTTCTAACATGTCTACATGCATAAGGAAATTAGAGTGGAAGGCATAAGTTCAAAATGACAGACTCAAATGCAAATGTAAGTTTTGGAGAATTTTTTGCTTTGAGTTTTTCATCAATCATTTAGATGTATCTGAGTATTTAAATGATATATAATTTTATGGGTTTGTGCAGATTTGTGTCCATCAAGCATAATCAAATGGCAACCTATACAATCCCTTGTCAGCATCATGGACGTTATTCATTCTGATATTGGTCTTCTGCAATACAAGAACCGCTCCTTGAGATCACTTTTGGATTCTTGTATTTTCTTCTACAATTCATCTTACACACCATCCAGTTTAGGTGGAAGATTAGAGGCGATAATATTACCCTCTTTCTCAAGCGAAGAATGGATTCCTCCAAAAGATTAGAGACGATATCATTACCCTCTTTCTACCCGAGAGAAAGGCTTTTTCATACTTAGTTTTTTCAAGTACATGTCTCCACGTGTGTATGTACTTGTTTGGTTGATATGTGCACGTAATCAAGTGCTCTTGCCTTAGTTTTTTGAGATAGATCTTGATTATCAATCTATGCTTGATCTTTGTGCAATCACCAAGTCTTAGGAGATCATTATCACACTTTAGGATACTCCCACATGTGTGAAATTTAATATGGTATCAGATCCTACCTTAGATATCCATGCATCTATCAAGTTGTGTGAAAATTTGCCATGAAATCAATATCTAGAGAGTGTAGATTGCATCTCCCTTCCTATCTTTGAGATTTTTGGATCAAGAAGGTTCACTATCACATTGATTTGACCTGATCTAGTACTGTATAAATTTTAGTGCTCAAACACGCATGAAGGACATCCAACTTTGATGAAGTGGTTCTCTTCCAAGTTATATCCAAAATCCATGCTAGATAGTTTGCTAGTAAGCTAGTAGAGTCAAGATTGTGTAGCAATTAGTTTCGTATCAATTTAATCTTCCGACAAAAATTTATACCCAATTGAATCAAGGTGGGTAGGGCACCCAACCTGGATCCATGCTTAACTAGAATAGATAACTTTTAAAAAGTGTGAAAAATGTAAAAGTCATATATGTTGAGTGTTGCAAATTTTTTTGTTACCATCTATGTATAGGTAGATGATAGGGCCATCCTTGGCTTAGGAGGCAACTCGAGCTTATACTTTCAGGATTAGGCCAAAATCAATTTGTGATGTGGCTCGATCTAGTTACGCATGCTACAAGTGTCCTAATTAGATTTGATGAGTGACCAGTTCCTAAGTGTGAGCATGAGGTCAAGAGAACAATCAAAAGAGATATTTTTATTATGATGGTCCAATCAAATTAGAGGAAGCCTTAAGTCACTCATCCAATCACATCTAGAGTTGGAGAAAAAGGGGTCCAATAAGATCTGAGCATCCGTTACTACTAGTTCCTAGTAGAAGGATGGATATGTTCATTATGTACTTGAGTTTTTGAGAGTTAATGAGATATCTACATTTTTGAGTCATATTGGATTCTCTCTCTACCCGAGGCTTGATAGTTGGTTAATCTCTCTACCCGAAAGCAAAGCTTTTTCATACTTAGTTTTTTCAAGTACAAGTCTCATGTATGTACTTGTTTGATTGATATATGCTTGTAATCAAGTGCTCTTTATTATCACACTTTATGGTACTCCCACACATGTGAAATTTAACATCTTGAGCCACCTAGATCAGACAAACTAAAAATCGATAGCCTAGCCAGAGTTAAGGGATTATCCCTATGCCAATAGACTGTAGCATAGTAGGATTGGTAGATTAATTGTACAATAGTATTGCTTGTGCAAATACCCAATTTGTATACACAATTCTGCTTAGTGTATATTTTTTCATCTAGACCTAGCATGAGTCCCTTGTAAAAATACCACTCCTAGAATGCCTAAGACAGTTCGAAGAGAGATTTACTACTATTTAACGGCCAACAACAAGCTTATTGTGAACACTCGCGCTACAGGTCTGATTCTTAGACTAACAGACTGTGAAAAATACAGATCCTAAGTGGATCTAAACTCCAAGATCATTGGCTTGAATGCTTGCACTCCAAACTACATAAGCTAGGAATTGGCAACACATTCTATGCTACCTAGAATGCAAAGAACTTGATCAAAAAGCATTTATCACAAATGGAAACTTCCATAAACATCAAGTGCGGCCCAAAATAGCATTATACAGTCCATAATACATCAGCCTACCACTTTTGGAAAGCACCTAAGATCATACACAATAGCTTGAAGACAATACACACAACAATGCTCTCAATGGAGGAAGAAACAATGACAATGATCTATTGATCTCAATGAAGCATACAAAAGGTTTCTCCAACCTGTTCTCCACGACTTCCCTACTATTTATGGATGAGGAAGATGACTCTCTCTCCTCTCTCTAGAAGGTACTTGACCCTAGATATTCCCTATATAGGAAAAATAGCTAAAAATGGCTTATATGACCAAAATACATCAAAATGGTCTCATTTTGAAGGGTATGAAGTTTGACACTTCATCATACTGAAAAAATACAGTAAATAAAAACATTGTGGCCTGGTTCACACGTGCAAAACTCCAGAACCAAAACTATTTACAATTTTAGCCAATTTAGGCCTCAAACTAGCTAGGAAATGTTGACAATTTTCACACTCCCTCTTCAACATTGGATGCTAGTTTTAACATAGTCTTTGAGCACATTCCAAGATTAGATCTATGCATTAAATATAGGTCCTTTCCCAATGGTTTGGTGAAGATATCAGCCACACACTCCTTTGAAGAGACATGTTGAAGCTCCACCTCTTTGGCAATGACTTGATCTCTCACAAAATGGTGAGCAATCTCAATGTGCTTGCTCCTTGCATGAAAAACAGGATTGCTTGCCAAGATTTGGGCTGAAAGGTTATCACAAAGTATGATTGGAGTCTTCTCTGGTTCCAGCAAGTGAAGATCCAATAACATCCTCTTGATCCAAAGAATCTCCTTGGTGCATGTTGTTAATGCCTTGTACTCGGCTTCGGTGGAAGATAGAGAGATAGTTGGTTGCTTCTTTGATAGCCATGAGACCACTCCATCTCCAAGATAGATTGCAAAGGCACTTGTTGACTTCCTATCCATTTTATCACCTGCAAAATCTGAATCTGAAAATCCACAAAGGTTAGGTGTAGTACCTCCATACAAGATGCCAAAATCTCTAGATCCCGAGATGTATCTAAGTACTCTCTTTCCTAGCTTCCAATGAGCCTCACTAGGATCTTGCATAAATTGACTTAGTTTACCAACCACAAAGCTTAGATCAGGTCTTGTGATGGTTAACCATATAAGAGATCCTATTAGCTTTCTATAGAGAGTAATGTCCTTGAAGGATCTTTCATTACTTCTTGTAGTTAGCTTTACATTTGATTCCATAGGAGTAGAAACAACTTTACAATCTTCCATATGAAACCTTTTTAGAATAGAGTTAACATACTTTTCTTGACATATGAATGTAGATTTAGAAGTTCTAATAATCTCTATTCCTAAGATATAATGAAGTTTACCAAGATCTTGAATTTCAAACTCTCTTTTGAGTGCCATCTTGATTTCATCTATATCTAGATTGTTACCACCACTTAAGATAATGTCATCAACATAGATCAAAAGTAAAGTGATATCATTTTCATTCAATCTAAAGTAGAGAGAATGATCATACTCACTCATAACAAAGTTTTGAGAAAGTAAGAAGGAATTGAGCTTAGCATACCAACTCCTTGGTGCTTGCTTTAGCCCATACAAACTCTTTTGGAGATAGCACACATGATTAGGCTCATCATGTGAAACATAGCCCTCGGGTTGCTCCATGTAAATATCTTCTTCAAGATCACCATTCAAGAAGGCATTAGTAACATCCATTTGCCACATATCCCAATCATAAAGAGTTGCAAGAGAGATTAGGATTCGAATAGTTACCATCTTTGCCACGGGTGCAAAGGTCTCATCATAGTCAATACCATATTCTTGAGCATACCCCTTTGCCACCAACCTTGCCTTGTACTTGTTGATTGATCCATCTTGATTTGTCTTGATCTTGAAGATCCACTTACAACCAATTGCCTTCTTGTCCTTTGGAAGCTTTACCAACCTCCATATGTTGCTTTTGATGAGTGCTTGATGCTCATGATCCATGGCTTGGATCCATTCCTTCTTTTGAATTGCTTCACCTACACAAGTTGGTTCATCAAAAGAGGTAAGAAAAGCAAAGTTAGAGTTGTCCACCACTTGCTTTCCTTTTTCATCATAGGTTAGCCTTGATGGCTTAGCCCTTTGCCTTTGAGTCTTCCTTGAAGTTTGCTTTGGAGTGGCATCTCCATCTTCATCCAAGACATCTTGCACATCATGATGATTAGTAGGCACATCAACATCAACATCAACAACATTGGAAACATTCTCTTCATGAAAGATGACATCCCTACTTATGACAACTTTCTTTGTAGAAGGAATGTACACTTTGTAAGCCTTGCTTACTTCACTATAGCCAACAAACACACCCTTCTTTGATGAAGGATCTTCTTTAGTTCTATCATCAAGTGTGATATTGACAAAACATGTACATCCAAAGATCCTACAATGCTTGACACTCGGCCTTCTACCATAAAGAACCTCATGAGGAGTTTTACCATCCAAGGAAGCACTTGTCCATCTATTACATAGATAGTTAGCACATGCTAAAGCTTCCCCCCAAAAAGACTTAGCAAGATTAGCATGTAGTCTCATTGCCTTGGCACATTCACAAAGGGTTCTATTCTTCCTCTCGGCCACTCCATTCTGTTGTGGAGTCCTAGGACTAGACATCTCCCTCTTAATCCCATGTGCTATACAAAAGTCTTTGAACCTATTTGAGGTGTATTCCCCTCCATTATCAGATCTTAAGCATTTGATCTTTGTATTGAATTGGTTTTCCATTTCATTCTTGAACTTGACAAATGCAGCAAACACTTCATCCTTACTTTTAAGAAGATAGATCCAAGTATACCTACTAAAGTCATCAATGAAAGTTGCATACATCTTTGCCCCACCATTGCTAGTTGTACTAGAAGAATGAATATCAGAATGCACAAGTTGAAAAGCTTCTTTAGATCTAGAAGTAGATCTAGAATAAGCAAGTCTATGAGATTTGGACAAGGCACAATGTTCACAAACACTATTGTTTGCAACAAGACTTTTAGGGAGACCAAGAACAAGCTCTTTCTTTGCCATTACCTCCAAAGATTTGAAGTTGGGATGGCCCAACCTCTTGTGCCAAACTTCTTGGTTTGTCAATTGCTCCCTAGCCATACATCCTTCATGATTAGAGATCACACATGCATCAAGCTTGAAAAGTTTACCATGCCTCCTACCTTGAGCAATCAAGGATCCACATTTACTTATCAAACATGCATCTCCAATGAACTCCACATCAAGTCCTTTGTCAATCATTTGACTTACACTAAGCAAATTCTTAGTGATTGAAGGAATGTACAAAACATTTTCAAGATTTGCTTTCCTATTTGTTGAAAGGGAAATAGGAATAGTGCCTATGCCTTTGATGTCACATTGACCATCATTTGCAGTGTAGATGATGTTACCTTCTCCCTCATAAGACAATAAGGATGTAAAGTATTCCTTATGTCTTGTCATGTGAGATGAGGCTCCACTATCAATCCACCAAGGATCATTATCATCTATGTTGGCTAACAAACTTGAAGTCATAACAAGTGATTCACATGTGTTATGTTCTTCCTCATCTATTGTAAGATTTCCTTGCCTCTCTCCTTGCTCTCTTTTCTTCTTATAACATTCATTTGCAAAATGACCTTTTATCCCACAATAAAAGCACTTGAACTTTGACTTATTGTTCTTAGTAGAAGAGGAAGAGGAAGAGTGATCATCATGATCAAAGTTACCACCTTTGGACCATTTCCCTTTGCCTTTACCTTTGCCCTTGAATTTGCCTTTTGTGAAGAAAGCCTCTTCACCTCCACCTTGCAAGGATGCACCATCAAGCTTTGATTGCAACCTATGTTCTTCAGCCAATAAGATTTCTTGCAAGTCAACCACACTTGGCAAGACTCTTTGAATGGCAAAACTTTGCACAAGGTTAGCATGTTCATTTAGCAAACCATTCAACATAACTTGGACTATTTCACCATCTTTTATGTTCTCATCAATGCATGCTAAATCATCACTTAGGGACTTAACTCTCAAGATAAATGCATGAGCACTTTCACCCTCTCTTTGCCTACTAGAAAATATTTGTCTCCTTAGGGTCAATACCCTAGATGTGGACTTTGATTCAAAGAGCTTCTTTAAGGCATTCCATGCCTCACTTGCACTTTGACACTTTCCAACTTCCTTGAGAAGTTCATTTGTAACATTCATTTTAATGATATGAAGAGCCCTTTTGGCCTTCTTATCAAACCTTTGTTGCTCTTGAAGTGTGAGAGGTCTCTCTTCAATTTCTGCAACTATGTCCATGAGTTCATTCAACTCAAGTAAGGACTCCATCCTCACTTTCCAAGTAGAGTAGTTTGATGAACTCAACCTTTCACTAGACTCTAGCATGATCCCACCATTGGAAGCCATGATTCTAATGTTTCTTCAACTTTTAGGTTTTGTCCTAAAGCACTTAGCACTCACTTTTCTCTCAACAAATGATAGATAAAGAGATCTATGAAGATTTAGGACCCTAAAACACTTCTATCTTGAACCTAGATGGTTTCCAAGCATAGAAAGGAAGATTGAAACACATGCAACACTTTGCACACACTAAGAATGGATTACAAAATCAAACCAACCTGAACACACTCTTGCTTAAGCTCTCAAACTTTCCAGCAAGTGACCAAATCAAGTTATGGTGTGAAGAGTTACTTGCATTCTTAGAAAATACCCAAAACTAGGATGCCAAGATTACCTAGTAATGAACAAACTTGATCAACATATGATCAACACACTAAGATATTGATTCAACCTGTAAAACCACATGTAAACCACACTTCTAAAAGTTTATAAACTCCAGCAAGTGATAAATACAAGATTTAGAGGTGAATGAATGAGCACACTTAGTGAATCACAAGACTAGCTTCACTATCTTGTCAAATCTTGGTGTTTAGATGTAGATCTAAGATCACTTCACATGAGAATGTTCCTCAACCTGTTAAGAACCTGAAAACACACTTGCATAATGGTTAACACCTTCCAGCAAATGCTCCAATCAAATTACATAAGGAGAGTTACTTACATGCTCAACAAAGTACACCAAAATTTATGCCAAAATTGATGACAATCTTTACAATATGCTCTTCACAATGGAGCTTACAATATGTTCACCCAAAAAAGGGGATCTTTCATCCAAATGGGAGCTTTGCTCAGCCTTTAGGAGAATTACAACTCACTCAAAAGAGCATTTGTCATCCACTTAAGGAGAAGTTTCATCCACTTAAGGAGAGTGTTCATCCAAGAATGGAGATTGTCAACAATAGGATTGAAGAGAACATTGTTAGTATTGAATATGCACAAGCCTCACAATCACAAATGATTAGGTGTTATGATCTGATCCAAAATAGTTTCTTTTCAGCCTCTGATCTTCAATAGACCTGAAATATGCTTTTGATCCACAAGTTTAACTCACAAAACAAAGGTTAGTAAGATTTGATCAACAAAGCAATGCAAAATCATGCTAGAACTTGATCAAACATCCAAATATCACCAAAAATGGAATACTTACTGTAAATAGAAGCCAACCAGCTCTGATACCATGTGAAAAATACAGATCCTAAGTGGATCTAAACTCCAAGATCATTGGCTTGAATGCTTGCACTCCAAACTACATAAGCTAGGAATTGGCAACACATTCTATGCTACCTAGAATGCAAAGAACTTGATCAAAAAGCATTTATCACAAATGGAAACTTCCATAAACATCAAGTGCGGCCCAAAATAGCATTATACAGTCCATAATACATCAGCCTACCACTTTTGGAAAGCACCTAAGATCATACACAATAGCTTGAAGACAATACACACAACAATGCTCTCAATGGAGGAAGAAACAATGACAATGATCTATTGATCTCAATGAAGCATACAAAAGGTTTCTCCAACCTGTTCTCCACGACTTCCCTACTATTTATGGATGAGGAAGATGACTCTCTCTCCTCTCTCTAGAAGGTACTTGACCCTAGATATTCCCTATATAGGAAAAATAGCTAAAAATGGCTTATATGACCAAAATACATCAAAATGGTCTCATTTTGAAGGGTATGAAGTTTGACACTTCATCATACTGAAAAAATACAGTAAATAAAAACATTGTGGCCTGGTTCACACGTGCAAAACTCCAGAACCAAAACTATTTACAATTTTAGCCAATTTAGGCCTCAAACTAGCTAGGAAATGTTGACAATTTTCACACAGACAACATAATATCCAGGTCCTTGCTTTGTTGAGTGAGTATGATCACTCATCATGATAAGAGCTTACTTAGAGCCACTCCCAAGCATAAAGGTATGGATCCTATGCCTTCTAGCTTACAAGCATAATTATTTACTGTAAAAATTGACTTGATAGGTCCATGATAGGTGGATAAGAAATACTCCCTCTTACTTGTCATGTGGGTGGTAGCCCCACTATCCTATGCCTTCTACCTTACAAGCATAATCATTTACTGTAAAAATTGACTTGATAGGTCCATCATAGGTGGATAAGGTTGAGAAATACTTCCTCTTACTTGTCATGTGGGTGCTAGCCCCACTATCTATCCACCAAGGGTTTTGTCCTCTTATGCTTGAAGATGAAAAACTTGACATCATGAGAGAGTCTTCATATGAGCTCTCCTCTTTCTTTTGGCCTAGGTTTGCTTGACCTTGAGCTTGCTTCCTCTTGAAGCACTCGGAGGCATAATCCCCCATCTTGCTACAAAAGTAGCACTTGACCTTTGACTTATCCTTCCTTGGCTTGCTTGAGCTTGGACTTGAAGATCCTTCTTGATCTTCACTCTTGACTTGGTCCCTCTTGAATGCAGCACCTTTGCCTTTTCTCTTGATGAAAAGAGCCTTGTCATCTCCATCATTCAGAGAGAGCATCTCCATCCTTGACTCGATGTGTGTTCTCCTACTCTCCTCGGCCATGAGGACTCCTTGGAGATCTTCAAGTGAGGGAAACTTGCTCATAATTGCATAGCCTTGCACTAGGTTAGCAAAATCCACACTCAAACCATTCAAGATTAGTTGAACAAGTTCACTTTCCTCAATAGAACCTCCTATGAAGCAAGCTCCTTGTTTAAGTCTTTAACTCTCAAAACATACGAATGTCCACTCTCTCCTTTAGCTTGAAAACATTGAAGGATTTGATTCTTCATGGATAGCAACCTTGAAGTATTCTTGGATTCATATATCTTTTGAAGAGTTTTCCATGCTTCTTGAGCCGAGGATCAAGCACCTACCTCCTTAAGAAGCTCATTAGCTACATTCATTTTTATACAATGGAGAGCAACCTTGCACCTCCTTTTGTATTTTGTAGCTTCTTGAGGGTGAATGGGCTCATCCTCTTCACCACTCACTATATCCATTAGATCTTGTAAAATAAGAATTTATTCCATTCTTAGTTTCCAAATTGAATAATTAGAAGCATTCAATCTATCATGTGAATCCAAAAGATATGCATTCATTGAAGCCATCTATCTTGAAACAAGATCTTGATCACAAGAATAGATGCAAAATAGAAATGATTGAAAGACTAGCTATCCCACTATCTTGAGAAAGCTCAAAACTTGACCACTCAATAAAATCCTACCTGATCTTAAGCCAAATCAAATCTATGAATGTCAACAAAAATGGAAACTAGCTTGAATTTGCACAAAAAAATGGATCTAGAATTGCCTCCTCCTTGATCTCGACTTCACAAGGGTATAAGATTCACCTAACCTGAACCAAAAGGAATCATATGCACATAAATGCCTCTCCAAATCATTCCTACAAGATCAGGTTGAATCATCATGCAATAATCAATCTATACTATTGCACAAATCAAGCAAAAATTTGAAGAAGCAAAAGCACTATCACAAGAGTTAGCATACTCTTTGGGATCAAGCTTGTAGATTCCACCATATCTAGACCCAAATGCAAGGATCTCATCATGCTTCTTGATTGTACATGTATCAACATTGAAATTCACATCTAGTCCACTATCAAACAATTGCCCAACACTAATAAGATTTTTTGTTAACTTGGGAATAAAAAGTACTTTAGACAAAGAAAGAACTTTTGATGAAGAAAGATTTAAGGGAATGGTCCCTATACCTTCAATAGCACACTCATGATCATTTGTGGTGTAGATGGATTTCTTGGTTCCTTCATAAGGTGACATGGATGAAAAAGAATGCTTGGAGCTACACATATGTGAAGAAGCTCCACTGTCGATATACCATGAACCATCCTTCTTGAAAGGTGATGAAGAAAAACTCGAGACCATAAGAGGTCCCTCTCCATAACTTGCATGAGCATCTTCCTTCTCTTCATTAGAAATGTTGGCTTGCTTGAATTGACTCTTCTTCTTGAAGCAATTGGTGGCATAATGCCCCTTCTTGCCACAAAAGAAACACTTGATGTTTTTCTTCTTCTTAGATGTGCAAGCTTGAGAGGACTCATCCTCTTCTCCTTTCTCCTTGGAAATAACATTGTTCTTGCTTGAAGAGGATTGGTGTTGATTCTTACTTCTTGTCTTGTGCTTGTCTTTGGTAAAGAGAGCTTTACCATCAATGTTGAGAGACAGTGTCTCCATTTTCAAGAGTTTATACTCTTGTCTTGATTCTTCAGAAATGAGCACACTTTGGAGTGCTTCCAAGCTTGGTAGCTCCTCCTTAATGGCATAACTCTGAACAAGGTTGTCATATTCCTCCTTTAACCCATTAAGTATGACTTGAACAAGTTCATTTTTGTTGATGGAGTCTCCTATGCATGACAATTCTCTATGGAGGTCTTTAACTTTTATGACATAAGCTGAAGCACATTCATCACTTCTCTGTACACTTTGAAAAATTTGATTTCTTAGTGTTAAAAGTCTAGAAGTATTCTTTGCCTCATAGATGGACTTGAGAGTATCCCAAGCATCTTTGGCATTAGTACAAGCACCAATTTTTCTTAAGATGTCATTTGAGACATTCATCTTAATATAATGCAGAGCCATCCTATCTCTCTTTTTGTACTTTGGAATTTCTTGAGGAATTTGTGGCTCTTCTTCAATGCCAAGTACAATATCCATCACATCTTGTAGTATTAAGATAGATTCCATTCTAACCTTCCAAATTGAGTAATTGGAGGTTGATAATCTTTCACTTGCTTTTAATAGAAAGACACCCATTGAAGTCATAAAGAATGATGGAAATAAAAAAAGATGGATGAAAAAGTTTCTTATCTTCTCACTATAGGAACCAATCAAGGGCCAAAAACCAAATCCTATGTAAGACAAAGCAAAAAACTGTGAGATGGATCTCACTAGCTTGACAATCTCTCTAAAACAAGACTTGAATCATCAAAAAAGATGAAGTATCGCAAAAGTTATGGTTCTCTAAATTTCACACGTGTGAAATACTCCAAAAAAGTCAAATTGACTCAAATACAAACTATTTGTATGAAACAATTTGCCTAGAACCTATAAATTTTGTCTAAATCACATATAGATGAGATTGTTCAACTTCTGGATGATTTTTGTGATCATTCAAGCAATAAATGACATGTGCACACAATTTGCCATAGGTCTAGGTGCCCTACCTACAACTCTTCAAAAGCTTATAACTTCTGATTGGCTTATCCAACTGTCATGATTCAAATTGCATTAGATTCTACACATTTCTAGCTTTCTAGTGGATTAATTTGCATGAAATTTGGATCTAAGGTGAGAGACAACCATGAAACTGAAAATGGGCAGAATTCACACGTGCCAGCACCTAAAATTCCGTACAGTACCTGATCTGAACCATTCACCCAAATCACCAGAAAACTGCAAACTAGCTAGAAAGTAGAATCTAGACAATTCCTAGCTTGAAATCTGATCAAATTCTGCAAGCATTTTGATTAGATTTGCTTGTAAAACTTAGGTAGGCTCCGATACCATGCTGAATTCACACGTGTGGGATGCCCTACACATGTACTTTTGATCTCCTAAGCCCAATAATACCATTAAGATCAGACTAGCATTGGTTGTCAATAAGAAAGCTGATCATACAGGAAATATTATTGTGTTACAAGCAAGATCTGTCAACAAAACATAAGACTAAGCATCGTAAATGCCTCAACTCGACTAGAGAGAGAATAGAAAGTACAAAACTCGTGTAGAGAGAGAGGGCACAAAGAGCTTGTCTCCAAATTTGCATCACACACAAATTTTATCATTTTCTCCATGAGAGTACATCACATATATATAGATCCATGGACTCTCCTCCTACTTTGAGTTGAATTGGAGTTGTGGATCCACCTCTCAAGCTATCTAGACTTATTCAAGCTACCTCACTATGTCTAATTGTGCCACCTAGTCTTTTCATGCATTAAATGTGGCATGTAGAGTACAAATGGCAATTCCTATGGTAGCTCGAGTTTCTACTTCTACCTACCTTGAATATTTTATTCTAAGATGGGTCTTTACTAAGCCAAAAGAGCTTAATTCATCTTTGGCATTTTTAGGACCCCTACTCACAACATTAGATAGATTTTTCTAGTATTTGACAAGGGACCTAGTCAAGAGAAACAAATTGAAGACCTCCTTCATTTGAATGAAACATACGGTAGCCGGCATCTTTACTAAGTCTTTAAACAAGGGGATGTTCGAGAGGCAGAGGATGAGTTTGGGAATCATAAAGCTACCACGCTTTGAGAGGGAGTTGAAGAAACTTAATGTTTCTAGCCACAAAGTTTTGATAGCTTTCGAGTTCATTGTAGAAATACACAAAAAGGACCAACAGGTCTTTGTACCTATAGAAATGCAAAGGAACTGCACACAGGCAGAAACCACCCCGGACAATAACCACCTGCATAACGGTTTCAACGAAGTCCAAGATCCCAAGACCACGAAGGTCAAACGAATTAAGACTCAAAAACATGTTTTCTTGAATGATATAGAATGCTTTGATGTCTAATTGTTGCCTATACATATTCGATTATTCATTTAATTTTGCACTCTGGTTCATTATTGTTGAATGCTTAAACAAATTCATAACGTAGGTCAGCAGTGTATGTCTACACTCTGGAAGATTGTAGATCTGATCTAGCAACAATAGCCACCAGTTAGAATTGAACTCTATCTTAGTACAATGAAATCGTTGTCCGTGCTAAGATACATATTAGTTGTATCAAGAGCAATTGAAATTCACGGAGAAGAGAGTGGGAACACAAATTCTCTTTCGATTTCGGATTCAGGTTTTCACCAATTCGAATTGAATCACTTCTCAACAACTCCCTCCCGACATGAAGTGGTTATCAATATTTCTGAACTCTCATATTGGGGGGAATTATTGATAAACCATCTTTGCAGATATTCAAGAATGCCAAGGGCATGATTTGGGAGCACTTTACCGGATTGAAAGATAAAAAAAGATGCACAAGCTGACTTAAAAGAAGTGGAAAAGATGGCCGATTTATGGCTACAAACGGTGGGGACTTCAATTGTCTTGCCAAAGGCTGACATGGATCTTCACGAGGAGAGAAGAGATGATTGTGAAGAAGGCAATAGCCTCATTTCGAACTTCGACAGGACACATGCGATGACTAAAGGGTGCTTTCACAAGGGACAACAAGCTAAGTGGACTAAAGTCTCATGACAGACATAAATTTTTACAAGTTGGCATGGCATGTTTTTTGACGTTGCTTCCACCTCAACATTGTGGATTACATTTTATAGCATGTCTTGTAATTTCATGATGATCTCATTACACATGTATGTATTTCAATGACCAAATTATTAAATTTGTGCATGCAGTTTGTGCTTCCCTTGGTATTGAGAGAGTTCTTGATAGAGGAGTTACGAAGTGCAATCTACAAAATCTGTGGTTTGGTGTGGTACAGTGAATGCAACTCACATCATTTTTTCTTGGGGTGATTCAAGATGATGATCTTACCAATGCTAATGTCATTGTTGTTTTTCTTTCTTATGAAGATAAATTTCATCCAAGGAGATACTGCTGACTTCCATTGAGGCGACAAGACAAAGCTCCATCGAGGCAACGTGTTTAGTCGAGAAGAACTTTCCCACATCAATTTTCACCATTCAAATGCATCTCATTGTGCATTTGGTAGATGAGGTGGCCATTGCAGATACATCATATACTTGCGTCAATTGCCTATTCTTAGTCCATCCTAGACTATTGCTATTGTGGTAATTCCCATGTTCTCTCACTAACATTGATCCATTTTTTTAATTTAGGCACTGTCCATTGCCATTGGATGTTTTTTTGGAACGATTCATGAAAACATTGAAAGGCTTCGTAAGACAAAGAGCAAGGCCTGAGGGTAGCATGGCAGAAGGATGGCTAGTGCAAGAGTCCATCGTTTACATCACAATATTCTTTGCTCATAATAGCGATCCTTCTATTTCACTTTTGCATTCTTAATAGTGAGAAAATGCAAAAGTGGATTTCGCTAAACAAAGAGGCCAAGGCTCGTAGACAAGCCACTCAAGCCACTTTCAGGAGAGGGCATAGAAAGCTTTTATGAGATAACATACGGTCTCTCACTTTGGAATTTTAATTTTCCGGGGTGCTTCTTCAATGTATAAAGAAGCACCTGGTCACCTAAGTGTAAACCCTTGTTGCACAAGTGACGGTCATGCTAGGCCTTTTGACGTCTTTTGTTAACTAGTTCTGTGTGGTAAGATATGAATCTTGTCTCGCATAACTAGGCTGACGTAAATAGCCTGGTCTTGACTTGTTGCTCAATTGTAGCTTTCTCACAGAGATCCGTAGAGAAGGCTTCCATGACCCTTAGAGAAGGTACTAAGAACTCGACTGGCATTACTGCCTTTTGACCATACACGAGATGAAATGGGGTAACCCACCCTGTGGCTTTCTTTAGGGTGGTGCCGTAAGCCCAGATAGCTGAGAAGAGTTTCGTTTCCCAATCAGAGTGACTGGTTTCAACTATCTTTGTCAATATCTTACATATCGTCTTGTTAGTTGACTCGGCCTGGCCATTATATCTAGGATAGTATGGTGTACTCTTTCGGTGAACTACAAGGTAATGGCGTAGCAAATTATCAATGACAACATTTAAAAAGTGTGTGCCGCAATCACTAACTAGCTCTGTAGGACAGCCAAAACGTGTAATAATGTTTTCGTAAAGAAAACGTGCGACAGTCTTTGCGTTGGCGTCCTTTGTTGCTCGAGCCTCAACCCATTTAGTGGCATAATCTGTGGTTATTAAAATCCAGTTCTTGATGTTCTTGGGTTGTCCAAGAATCAAGAAATGAGTGTTTCTGATAGCAAAAAAATTTGAATTGAAAAATTGTGCAAATCTATCAAGCTCTATAACGAAATGAAATGAAACTAGACGAAACGAAGCGAAACTTGAATGAGCTCTGATATTGATATTGCTGAAGCGAAGTAATCGCGAAGCGAAACGAAATGCGAAGCAAATAACAATCATGAACGAAATCAATTCGGACGGAGTTCGGATATGATTGCTGGTCACTGTCTGCTATATCATTCCTACAATCCTCCAGAATATAGATAGACATTGTTGACCTATGTTATAGATTAATAAAACATTCAACAAGATTGAACCAACGGAATCAATAAACAAAGTAAATGTGAAACACGAACAATAGTAGACAACAATTCATTCGAGATCAAACAAAATTCAGAATAATATGTGCATAATAGCTAAAATATCATCTATTGATTCTCTTTATTTCAAGCATTATGTGACAGACCCACATAGCGCATTGGCGTAAAAGAGATAATGTTCTCTCACGAATAGTGTCTCACTTACTAGAAGACTTCTTGATCCTCTTACAAAATTGCCTCCCCGCAGGTGGACTTCAATTCTCTTTTTTTCGTCTATCTGTATATGTTTTATGCATCTAGCAAAATGTGCATATGTCGCAAACTTTTTCGTGTCACTTTGAGTAACAATCCCGATCAGACAGACTAAACATCTATAACTAATCATGGATTACCAGAGCGATGGATTAGGATCCTTTGTCGAATGTATTTCGGATGTATTGTCCATCTGCAAAGTCAAAGGTTCATTCCTCGTTTCACTTAGTTCATCAAGGAATTGTTGGAGCCAAATGATTTCATTGGCCATCTTTGCTGCTACTACGTACTCTACTTCGCAAGATGACTGAGCTACGATGGTCTGTTTTTTGCTAACCCAAATAATTGCTACTCCTGACACAATGGTGCATCCTCCTAAGACACTTTTGCAGTCGTCCTTGAGAGATGCCCAGCTAGCATCACTGTAGGAAAGCATCTGGAACCCTGCATCACGAGAATAACACAATCCAAAATCCTTCGTTAATTGATGGTATTGCAAGATTCGTTTCGCAATCTTCCAATGAGTTGAGCCTAGATTCGTACTGAATTGGCTCATCTTGAACATGGCATAAGCAATGTCAGGATGTGTGTTATCTGCAAGATACATTAGTGATCCAATTATCTTTCTGTATGGTGTGTGTTGCATCAATTCTCTTTCCGTTCAGTCTTCGAGCAATCTTCATTTGTCAAGACTGTTCCTGTAAGCATTGGAGTATTTGCTCCTTTTCAATTCATCATCCTGAAGTCTTCTAGGATTTTTTGGGTATATCTGGACTAATGAAGGTACAATTTTCTTTCGTCATAGTTGCTATCAATATGTAAGCCAAGATAGCATCTGGCTTCTCCTAGGTCTATAATCTTGAAAAGCTTCAAGATATTGCACTTCACTTCAGCAATGAGTTCTTTAATTTTGCAGAGTATTAGGGTGTCCGTCGTCCACATATACAGCTACAATGATGATCTTCCCATCTGTAATTCTTACATAAACATTGGAATTGGCTATTAATGACTTGAATCTCAAGGATTTCAGAGCTTGATCATTCTTCTTATACCATTGTCAGTTGAAATTCCGATAGAATCTAGTGCAATATGCAGATCACATCACACAATCACCCTAGCCACTTCTCACAAGCTCTCAAAGATGGCACAACAAAAGTCAATAGAGTACAAGGAAACACTGTACATATAGAGTATTCACAAACTACATGAAAAGGCAGGTGTCCTAAAACTAGACTACCACCTGTCAAACTAAGGTCGGGCCCAATATGGCCAAATTCGACTGAAAAACTCAGGACATGCCCCTGAGTATAGCAAGTACTGTATATAACTCTGTACAGGCTAATTTTTCCTATGTGTGGCTACCCAGCTAACCCAAGTATTCATCTACGGGATCAATGCTCGATCAATATATCCTAACGAGTCATGTCCTGAACACAACCATATACCGTAAACCAAATAAACTATACACCAATTACATCATCACATTTAGGGCTTATACTAATGAATCAGATCAAAACTGATTTCTAACTCTCTCCCTTAAGCTCAAATGTGATAAGAGTGAAAAACAATATATTGCAGCAATGTTTGGACTATCAAAAAGGTGTTATGCATATCCTTGCTACCCTGTACTTGACTCACACTCAAGCACACCGACAAACCACCAGGTTTGACTCACAAAGTATCCTGCAAACACAATGCTCATACAGAGAGTCTACTATACTCTCGACCAACTGACTCATCCCCAATCCAACTTGACCACAAGTGGACCACATGAGCGACATGGCTCAAACTGAGGAAATCCCATTGCCACCATGAGACTTACATCCTCCATCTAGCTAGGCTGACATTCTATCAGACACTTACAAGCACAAACTTGTAAAGCTAACATAAATGAGCGACTGAGGCTCAACTTGAGAAAATCTTGTTACCAATATAAGACTATACCCTCACTGGATAAACAACTAGTAGACAATGACAAATCAACGAGCATAAAATGACTACTTTGTTTCACTGTAGCAAATGCACAACCACATAAAACTCCGACTCAGATCTAGACTCCCGTGACAAGGCAATATGCAAGCCCACACACACTCATGCAAGCCGCTTTGCCTTGATGTCATGTCCAATAAGCCCTGAAAGCTGATCCTCATCCATTCTCCATGCTCCAAGCACAAGATTCTACCAAGGACTCAATGAATGAATGTACACAAACCTCACCATAGGCTATATCTAAGTAGCTTTCCTATCTCCAAGAGATACTAATGATAGTCTGCCTCTCCTACATCTCATGTAGGCTCAACTTCCCATGATTGACGTTGCCAACTTTGATTTGACCAATACATAGGCCTCCCACCAAGGAGCCTATCTCCCCACAACATCCATCATAGCGTCCAAGCCAAAGCAAGTGCAAACTAGATTCACTCTCATGATGAACAACTCACCCACGATCCATAGCATATCAGGTAGGATAACTCTAGGATCTTGTACCCTCCTGTACCATCTGATCACCAAGTCTCCATTACCCGCTGATAGCTCCCCAATAATCTATCCACCTGTAGTGCAACTAGACTCCAACTGGATCTAACCAAATAATTGCATCCTGCTTACCAAATAATGATGGATAGAAACAATATGTGACGCCAACCTGGAGACTACCATGCATATGACCATGCAGCTCACCTTATTACTCGCCAAAGTATCAGCTGTCACTCCCTGAACAACCATCTCCATCCCTGTCAGCTCACAACCATGGGCATGTTGGATCCACATCACCCCGTAATGCTCTCCATGCCCTCAGGATATGTACCACCACAGGTACACTCCATGTCACCTACCTCTAATTAGGCTTGACCCGTCCCTAGGTCACCACATGATGCACCAACTGAAGAACATTGTCCATACATCAAATGACATATCATACTTGAGCAACTGTAGCATCTCCATGAGTGCCACCCCAATGGACTCGTCATCCACATACTATGCTCACTTGATGTCTCCGATCCTGGTCACCATCCTACTAGACAAGCCGAACTCCAAAGCATCACCTGCTCCACCTGGCTCCTAGCATCTGATCACTCTCCCTGGCTATGTGCCACCTGACACCATGACAACACAAGCATATCCCTAAGTCACCGCTTATGGGATCCCGAGACTGCTGTCTCCCTGATCGTACTGAGGTCTATGGCTCTGAGTGACTCCCTATAGGCTTCCCCATGATCTCACCACCTGAGAATCTGCACTATGGAAATTCTAACACCTGTGCCAAGCCTAGACTCCTACAAATACAGCCAAATGCATGAAAGCTATAGATAGCTTATCCACGTCCATGATGGCAGATGCCTCCCCATCGATGCCAATGTCCAAAACTGGCCCCATGCTGTAATGCCAACCTGTACTCCCAAATGAGCACACCATGAAGTCCTCACCATCAATATCCCCTGCAGTAGAACACTAGAGAAACACCCACCATAGTGTTTGCCCTACGATCACACCCCGTGCGATCTCCATCAGCTCTCCAACCTAGAGCTGGCTCTCAAAGCTTCACGCTTTGTCCATTTGCATTTGCAGCTTTCTGATTCCATCATGAATTCCACCTGTAAGTCCTGTCCAATCCAAATACTCAAGTCCAATCTGAAATAGCTGCCCCCTGATGATCATCACATGTCATTTTGTAGTGCTATCCCTACCAGGTATTCCAATGCCATTCTTGATCACAAAGATCCGAGCATCTACCTTGTAGTGCCCACATGTATTCTCCCAAGCTAGCTCCAAGCTGATCTTGTGAATGGTTCAAAACCACTCCCTGAGAATACACTGAGATGTGAACTCCAAAGCCACCATCAAGTCCCTCACATGACTGTGCATGCCAATATCCCTCCAAGTGAATTTGTGAGATCTTCCATGGCCCAAACCAAACAATCTGCACCTTGTCATCACTGAAATCTACATCCCTGATGCAATACTGATATGGCAAATTGACTTGACTTATCCAAACTAGCAGTTGAAGTGTATCTCCATGATGACAAACCTGATACACTGCTCCACAGCTACAATGGCTTGGTTAAAATTGACTTACTGACTGCAAAACTGCAAAATCATCACACTCACCACTCACCAAGAGCATCCAAAGTGTGATTACTAACCCATTCTTCATCCTCTGTGTGTCCCACAGCTCATCCAATGCAAGTCCACTATCTTGCCCGACGGCTTCCAACTGGCACCACCTCGCACTTCCATCACTTGTGACCACCAATATATGTGTACCTCCAAGCTAGCCCATATTTCTCTCCGAACGAGAAATTTCCAAGCTATAGATCTGTGCATCAATGCAGCTATCACTTGACTCGACAATACCATCACCGATCATGCCTATGAGAGCGTTCCCCCAAAACGCCACCTGACGTTGGTCGGTTCTAACTCCAAAAGTTGAACCTGATCACAAGAATTTTTCACCTATAACCAGCATACCATGCCTACCTCTCACCTGTGATTGCTTGCCCTCTCAAAATTGTTGCCAATGATGAGTAGTCATGCCGCCAAACTGCACTTCCATCGCCAAAACTAGCTTTCTCCACACAATTCCTCTACCATTCGCTCCCATACTGCATTTACCACTCCAAACACCCTGTTACCCTATCAAGAGTAAGTAATAATGATTTCAAAGTGATAATGCCTCATTGTACCGCCCTGTAGCAGGTTTCACCAGCCAAAAATTGTCCCAAATTTGGCCCTACGGTACCCAGATAGTGAATGTAGCCCATCACTAGGTCACTTGCACTCCGCTCGATAGAATGGTAACGAAAACATCTCGAAACACCTTTCTCCCTGCTCTATGACCTCGCTCTGTCCACTGGCTCTGAGCAGCCAGTTTTAGTGGTTATTTTGGCCCAAGGATGGCCAAATAGGTGCCCTTTAGCCCCAATTGTAATTTGCCTTGCAAAATTGAACTGATTTTTCATAATGAAGATTTTTAATGAAGAAATGGCATTTCTGCCCTTCCAGTCCCTTCAAGCCCTTTCATGTGAAATTTTTTAATGAAAAATAGTCACCTTTGGCCTTCAACTCTTCATGGGCCCTTTCAACAAGCATCCAACGACCACTTCACATCTTACGGTCCCTGTAGCTCTCCGAGCATCCGATCTTGACCGTTAATTCTTTGAAGGTCGGATCCTGTGGCTATGCATCCATCTATGCACTGAAACAGCTTTCTATGGCCGCTGGGACCTTTCGTGCACTAAGCACCTGGTCGTGTTGGCCGCATGCGACCCTCCTCGCGACATTCCTTCTCTCTCCTCCTCAAGCTTCCTAGCTATGGCTTTTTCCAAAGATGGCTGCCAGGTTCAGATCATTCCAAATCTTCCAATGTTCCACGGCCGCTCACGGTTGTTTGCAACCAGATTTGCATGGATAGGGCGCCTACCTTCAGCTCGTTACAAGATGAAAAAACCTTCTGTATAGAGAGAGATCTTCAGTTTTCTTTATGAAAACCCTAGTTGTAAGCAACAACAACATTCCAGGCCATTTTTCCACATTTCTATGGGGTTTCTCTTGCAGCTCATCATCTAACTGAGGTCACCCTTACTCTAGCTCAGTGATTAAATTTACAGCTATTCGATTGGTGTCCAAATGTCCACTAACGATCCACTTTTCTAAGAAAGTCTTCAATAGCTCATAGAGTCTGAAAATTCTGCAATTTTTTCAGATTTCCACCCAATCTGCTCCTGTAAATTTCTATGGCTCTCTGTCACTGCTCTTTGCATAGCCATGCAAGCCCCATTGGGCCAAACTTCTGTTCACACAGTGAATAACGTAGCCAACATCGATGATTTCCCCGAAACCACTGAAACTACAAGATTTTTCTGTGAATTCTCCTCGGAATCCACCTACGACGATCGTTCTGATCTTTCTCGAAGCCCCGATTGAAGAAACTTTGCTGTCTCCTACCATCCAGACTGCCGATACCCTGTATGGAGTCCTCTCTCCTGAGACGCTTTGAGTGCTATTTCTTCTGGTGAAAGATGCTATCCCATAGCTCCACCGGATCATGCATTTCTGCATCACCCTGATGCTCTGATACCAAGTTGAAATTCCGATAGAATCTAGTGCAGTATGCAGATCACATCACACAATCACCATAGCCACTCCTCACAAGCTCTCAAAGATGGCACAACAGAAGTTAATATATTACAAAGAAACACTATATATATAGAGTATTCACAAACTGCATAAAAAGGCAGGTGTCCTAAAACTGGCCTACCACCTGTCAAACTAAGGTTGGGCCCAATATGGCCCAATTCGACCGACAAACTCAGGACATGCCCCTGAGTATAGCAAGTACTGTATATAACTCTGTACAGGCTAATTTTTCCTATGTGTGGCTACCCAGCTAACCCAAGTAGCCGTCTACGGGATTAGTGCCCGATCAATATATTCTAAAGGGTCACGTCCCGAACACAACCATATCTGAGTAAACCAAATAAACTGTACACCAATTACATCATCACATTTAGAGCTTATACTAATGAATCAGATCAAAACTGATTTCTAACTTTGTCGAGCTAATTGCTTCAGACCGTAGATACTCCTGCGCATTCTGCATGCATAAGTAGGAAGTGAGTTCAAAATATAGCCTGGAGGTTGATACATGTAGACTTCTTTGTCTAATTCTCCATGTAGGAATGCTATCTTCTCATCAATGATGTGAATTCTAAGATCATAAGCGATTGCATATGCAAATAGTAGGCGTAGTGACAAATGTTTCACGACAGGAGAGAAGGTTTCAGCATAGTCAATACCATATCTCTGAGAAAAACCCTTTGCTACAAGTCTGGCTTTATACAATATTTTCATTTGGTCCATACTTCAGCTTGTATACCCACTTGCATTGTATAGTCTTTCGCTTATCTGGTAATGGCTGCAATGTCCATACCTCATTCTTCCTCATGGATTGCATCTCCTCATTCATGGCTTGGATCCATTTGTCCTTCTCTGGACATTCAATTGCTTCCTCGAATGTCTGTGGTTCTCCACTGAATCCACAAAACTCTTCTAACGTAGAAGCTACGCTGCCTGACACAAATCTTGCTGGTGCTCTTCGTTCTCTTGTTGATCTTCTAGGAGATCCTTCTAGTACTGCAATGCTCTTGCCTTTATCTGTTCTGCTAGGGCTAGGACCATTTCGGTTTACAAGTACTGTAGCATTAGGCTGGCATGTGAATCTTTCTACGGTCTGATTCGTCGCTCGAGTGAGGTGAGACTAAAACTTCTTCGTCTGAGTGTTCGTCGTCTTCTCCCTCTGTCACAGTTGGTAGATCATAGTATTGTTTTCCATGGACTTCATAGTTGACAAGATCATTGTTGGCCATTGTTCTGCTCTCATCGAATTTGACGTCTCTGTCTTGACTGTATTTGTCTCTAGCATATAGACTCTGTAGTATGACGAATGATTGTTATATCGTACAAGATATCCTTGTTCTGCTTTCTCATCAGGCTTCTTTTGAAGCTTGTCAAGAACATGTGCATAAGCTACACAGCCAAAAATTCGAATATGAGTCAGATTGGGTTTTCTACCCCACTATAATTCATGTGGTGTTGTATGAGAAACACCAAATTTCCCTGTCTTGTCTTGAATGTAAGTATCTATAGCTGTTGCTTCAGCCTACACCACTCTTGGAGCCTTCGAATAGGCCATCATGCACCTAGCAAGTTCCATAAGAGGAAAGTTCTTTCTTTCTGCAACATCGTTGTGCTACGGTGTATAAGATGTAGTTTTTCTATGAATGATTCCTCGATCATTGTAGAAATCAGTGAATCAATTTGAGATGTATTCTTCACCCTAATCTGTTCTGATTTGCTTCACCTTATTTTTGTGCATCTTTTTGCCCAAGTCACATACTCTGTGAATTTGTCAAATGCTTATGATCTATTGTGAATGAAATAGACTTTGGAAAACTTATTGTAATTATCAATAAAGGTGATATAATATTTCAAGCCTCCTATTGAGATCACATTGAAACGTACATAGATGTCTGAATGTACTAGCTCCAGAATCTTTGTCGTTTTGTAGGAGTCCTTGACAATAGGAGTACGTGACATCTTACTCTTTATACATGCATCACAAGTCATCGAACTGGTTGCATTCGAGATGCTCATCCCTGTGATTGCTCCATGATGGCTTGCTTGATATAGTGTCATTGAATTCATATGGCATAGTCTCATGTGCCATAGAATATCTGATGAATCATCATGGGTTTGATGCACTTGATTTGTAGGTAGGCATACCGTCAAGTGATATACGTTATATTTTCTTCTACCTTGAGTGATCAATGTACTAGTGCTTACATCAACAACATTGTATACTTTGTCTGAGAACATTACACGCATCCCTGCATTAGCTATTGTTGCCACTGATAGCAAGTCCTGTTTTAGTGTAGGCACAAACAAAACATCTTCGAGTCATATGTCTCTGTCGTTTGCATTGAGCCATAGTAAAGTAATACCATTCACTTGATGCTTTGATCCACCTCCAAGAATGATAAATCTTGATGGATTTGCACTTCAAAAATCAGACATGATCCGTCTTGATGTAACAAAGTGTGAGCTAGCTTCTATATCAAGGATTACCTCATGTGTATCAGGTGCTGATGCTGCACACTGTGAAAAATACAGATCCTAAGTGGATCTAAACTCCAAGATCATTGGCTTGAATGCTTGCACTCCAAACTACATAAGCTAGGAATTGGCAACACATTCTATGCTACCTAGAATGCAAAGAACTTGATCAAAAAGCATTTATCACAAATGGAAACTTCCATAAACATCAAGTGCGGCCCAAAATAGCATTATACAGTCCATAATACATCAGCCTACCACTTTTGGAAAGCACCTAAGATCATACACAATAGCTTGAAGACAATACACACAACAATGCTCTCAATGGAGGAAGAAACAATGACAATGATCTATTGATCTCAATGAAGCATACAAAAGGTTTCTCCAACCTGTTCTCCACGACTTCCCTACTATTTATGGATGAGGAAGATGACTCTCTCTCCTCTCTCTAGAAGGTACTTGACCCTAGATATTCCCTATATAGGAAAAATAGCTAAAAATGGCTTATATGACCAAAATACATCAAAATGGTCTCATTTTGAAGGGTATGAAGTTTGACACTTCATCATACTGAAAAAAATACAGTAAATAAAAACATTGTGGCCTGGTTCACACGTGTGAAACTCCAGAACCAAAACTATTTACAATTTTAGCCAATTTAGGCCTCAAACTAGCTAGGAAATGTTGACAATTTTCACACTCCCTCTTCAACATTGGATGCTAGTTTCAACATAGTCTTTGAGCACATTCCAAGATTAGATCTATGCATTAAATATAGGTCCTTTCCCAATGGTTTGGTGAAGATATCAGCCACACACTCCTTTGAAGAGACATGTTGAAGCTCCACCTCTTTGGCAATGACTTGATCTCTCACAAAATGGTGAGCAATCTCAATGTGCTTGCTCCTTGCATGAAAAACAGGATTGCTTGCCAAGATTTGGGCTGAAAGGTTATCACAAAGTATGATTGGAGTCTTCTCTGGTTCCAGCAAGTGAAGATCCAATAACATCCTCTTGATCCAAAGAATCTCCTTGGTGCATGTTGTTAATGCCTTGTACTCGGCTTCGGTGGAAGATAGAGAGATAGTTGGTTGCTTCTTTGATAGCCATGAGACCACTCCATCTCCAAGATAGATTGCAAAGGCACTTGTTGACTTCCTATCCATTTGATCACCTGCAAAATCTGAATCTGAAAATCCACAAAGGTTAGGTGTAGTACCTCCATACAAGATGCCAAAATCTCTAGATCCCGAGATGTATCTAAGTACTCTCTTTCCTAGCTTCCAATGAGCCTCACTAGGATCTTGCATAAATTGACTTAGTTTACCAACCACAAAGCTTAGATCAGGTCTTGTGATGGTTAACCATATAAGAGATCCTATTAGCTTTCTATAGAGAGTAATGTCCTTGAAGGATCTTTCATTACTTCTTGTAGTTAGCTTTACATTTGATTCCATAGGAGTAGAAACAACTTTACAATCTTCCATATGAAACCTTTTTAGAATAGAGTTAACATACTTTTCTTGACATATGAATGTAGATTTAGAAGTTCTAATAATCTCTATTCCTAAGATATAATGAAGTTTACCAAGATCTTGAATTTCAAACTCTCTTTTGAGTGCCATCTTGATTTCATCTATATCTAGATTGTTACCACCACTTAAGATAATGTCATCAACATAGATCAAAAGTAAAGTGATATCATTTTCATTCAATCTAAAGTAGAGAGAATGATCATACTCACTCATAACAAAGTTTTGAGAAAGTAAGAAGGAATTGAGCTTAGCATACCAACTCCTTGGTGCTTGCTTTAGCCCATACAAACTCTTTTGGAGATAGCACACATGATTAGGCTCATCATGTGAAACATAGCCCTCGGGTTGCTCCATGTAAATATCTTCTTCAAGATCACCATTCAAGAAGGCATTAGTAACATCCATTTGCCACATATCCCAATCATAAAGAGTTGCAAGAGAGATTAGGATTCGAATAGTTACCATCTTTGCCACGGGTGCAAAGGTCTCATCATAGTCAATACCATATTCTTGAGCATACCCCTTTGCCACCAACCTTGCCTTGTACTTGTTGATTGATCCATCTTGATTTGTCTTGATCTTGAAGATCCACTTACAACCAATTGCCTTCTTGTCCTTTGGAAGCTTTACCAACCTCCATGTGTTGCTTTTGATGAGTGCTTGATGCTCATGATCCATGGCTTGGATCCATTCCTTCTTTTGAATTGCTTCACCTACACAAGTTGGTTCATCAAAAGAGGTAAGAAAAGCAAAGTTAGAGTTGTCCACCACTTGCTTTCCTTTTTCATCATAGGTTAGCCTTGATGGCTTAGCCCTTTGCCTTTGAGTCTTCCTTGAAGTTTGCTTTGGAGTGGCATCTCCATCTTCATCCAAGACATCTTGCACATCATGATGATTAGTAGGCACATCAACATCAACATCAACAACATTGGAAACATTCTCTTCATGAAAGATGACATCCCTACTTATGACAACTTTCTTTGTAGAAGGAATGTACACTTTGTAAGCCTTGCTTACTTCACTATAGCCAACAAACACACCCTTCTTTGATGAAGGATCTTCTTTAGTTCTATCATCAAGTGTGATATTGACAAAACATGTACATCCAAAGATCCTACAATGCTTGACATTCGGCCTTCTACCATAAATAACCTCATGAGGAGTTTTACCATCCAAGGAAGCACTTGTCCATCTATTACATAGATAGTTAGCACATGCTAAAGCTTCCCCCCAAAAAGACTTAGCAAGATTAGCATGTAGTCTCATTGCCTTGGCACATTCACAAAGGGTTCTATTCTTCCTCTCGGCCACTCCATTCTGTTGTGGAGTCCTAGGACTAGACATCTCCCTCTTAATCCCATGTGCTATACAAAAGTCTTTGAACCTATTTGAGGTGTATTCCCCTCCATTATCAGATCTTAAGCATTTGATCTTTGTATTGAATTGGTTTTCCATTTCATTCTTGAACTTGACAAATGCAGCAAACACTTCATCCTTACTTTTAAGAAGATAGATCCAAGTATACCTACTAAAGTCATCAATGAAAGTTGCATACATCTTTGCCCCACCATTGCTAGTAGCAAGTCTATGAGATTTGGACAAGGCACAATGTTCACAAACACTATTGTTTGCAACAAGACTTTTAGGGAGACCAAGAACAAGCTCTTTCTTTGCCATTACCTCCAAAGATTTGAAGTTGGGATGGCCCAACCTCTTGTGCCAAACTTCTTGGTTTGTCAATTGCTCCCTAGCCATACATCCTTCATGATTAGAGATCACACATGCATCAAGCTTGAAAAGTTTACCATGCCTCCTACCTTGAGCAATCAAGGATCCACATTTACTTATCAAACATGCATCTCCAATGAACTCCACATCAAGTCCTTTGTCAATCATTTGACTTACACTAAGCAAATTCTTAGTGATTGAAGGAATGTACAAAACATTTTCAAGATTTGCTTTCCTATTTGTTGAAAGGGAAATAGGAATAGTGCCTATGCCTTTGATGTCACATTGACCATCATTTGCAGTGTAGATGATGTTACCTTCTCCCTCATAAGACAATAAGGATGTAAAGTATTCCTTATGTCTTGTCATGTGAGATGAGGCTCCACTATCAATCCACCAAGGATCATTATCATCTATGTTGGCTAACAAACTTGAAGTCATAACAAGTGATTCACATGTGTTATGTTCTTCCTCATCTATTGTAAGATTTCCTTGCCTCTCTCCTTGCTCTCTTTTCTTCTTATAACATTCATTTGCAAAATGACCTTTTATCCCACAATAAAAGCACTTGAACTTTGACTTATTGTTCTTAGTAGAAGAGGAAGAGGAAGAGTGATCATCATGATCAAAGTTACCACCTTTGGACCATTTCCCTTTGCCTTTACCTTTGCCCTTGAATTTGCCTTTTGTGAAGAAAGCCTCTTCACCTCCACCTTGCAAGGATGCACCATCAAGCTTTGATTGCAACCTATGTTCTTCAGCCAATAAGATTTCTTGCAAGTCAACCACACTTGGCAAGACTCTTTGAATGGCAAAACTTTGCACAAGGTTAGCATGTTCATTTAGCAAACCATTCAACATAACTTGGACTATTTCACCATCTTTTATGTTCTCATCAATGCATGCTAAATCATCACTTAGGGACTTAACTCTCAAGATAAATGCATGAGCACTTTCACCCTCTCTTTGCCTACTAGAAAATATTTGTCTCCTTAGGGTCAATACCCTAGATGTGGACTTTGATTCAAAGAGCTTCTTTAAGGCATTCCATGCCTCACTTGCACTTAGACACTTTCCAACTTCCTTGAGAAGTTCATTTGTAACATTCATTTTAATGATATGAAGAGCCCTTTTGGCCTTCTTATCAAACCTTTGTTGCTCTTGAAGTGTGAGAGGTCTCTCTTCAATTTCTGCAACTATGTCCATGAGTTCATTCAACTCAAGTAAGGACTCCATCCTCACTTTCCAAGTAGAGTAGTTTGATGAACTCAACCTTTCACTAGACTCTAGCATGGTCCCACCATTGGAAGCCATGATTCTAATGTTTCTTCAACTTTTAGGTTTTGTCCTAAAGCACTTAGCACTCACTTTTCTCTCAACAAATGATAGATAAAGAGATCTATGAAGATTTAGGACCCTAAAACACTTCTATCTTGAACCTAGATGGTTTCCAAGCATAGAAAGGAAGATTGAAACACATGCAACACTTTGCACACACTAAGAATGGATTACAAAATCAAACCAACCTGAACACACTCTTGCTTAAGCTCTCAAACTTTCCAGCAAGTGACCAAATCAAGTTATGGTGTGAAGAGTTACTTGCATTCTTAGAAAATACCCAAAACTAGGATGCCAAGATTACCTAGTAATGAACAAACTTGATCAACATATGATCAACACACTAAGATATTGATTCAACCTGTAAAACCACATGTAAACCACACTTCTAAAAGTTTATAAACTCCAGCAAGTGATAAATACAAGATTTAGAGGTGAATGAATGAGCACACTTAGTGAATCACAAGACTAGCTTCACTATCTTGTCAAATCTTGGTGTTTAGATGTAGATCTAAGATCACTTCACATGAGAATGTTCCTCAACCTGTTAAGAACCTGAAAACACACTTGCATAATGGTTAACACCTTCCAGCAAATGCTCCAATCAAATTACATAAGGAGAGTTACTTACATGCTCAACAAAGTACACCAAAATTTATGCCAAAATTGATGACAATCTTTACAATATGCTCTTCACAATGGAGCTTACAATATGTTCACCCAAAAAAGGGGATCTTTCATCCAAATGGGAGCTTTGCTCAGCCTTTAGGAGAATTACAACTCACTCAAAAGAGCATTTGTCATCCACTTAAGGAGAAGTTTCATCCACTTAAGGAGAGTGTTCATCCAAGAATGGAGATTGTCAACAATAGGATTGAAGAGAACATTGTTAGTATTGAATATGCACAAGCCTCACAATCACAAATGATTAGGTGTTATGATCTGATCCAAAATAGTTTCTTTTCAGCCTCTGATCTTCAATAGACCTGAAATATGCTTTTGATCCACAAGTTTAACTCACAAAACAAAGGTTAGTAAGATTTGATCAACAAAGCAATGCAAAATCATGCTAGAACTTGATCAAACATCCAAATATCACCAAAAATGGAATACTTACTGTAAATAGAAGCCAACCAGCTCTGATACCATGTGAAAAATACAGATCCTAAGTGGATCTAAACTCCAAGATCATTGGCTTGAATGCTTGCACTCCAAACTACATAAGCTAGGAATTGGCAACACATTCTATGCTACCTAGAATGCAAAGAACTTGATCAAAAAGCATTTATCACAAATGGAAACTTCCATAAACATCAAGTGCGGCCCAAAATAGCATTATACAGTCCATAATACATCAGCCTATCACTTTTGGAAAGCACCTAAGATCATACACAATAGCTTGAAGACAATACACACAACAATGCTCTCAATGGAGGAAGAAACAATGACAATGATCTATTGATCTCAATGAAGCATACAAAAGGTTTCTCCAACCTGTTCTCCACGACTTCCCTACTATTTATGGATGAGGAAGATGACTCTCTCTCCTCTCTCTAGAAGGTACTTGACCCTAGATATTCCCTATATAGGAAAAATAGCAAAAATGGCTTATATGACCAAAATACATCAAAATGGTCTCATTTTGAAGGGTATGAAGTTTGACACTTCATCATACTGAAAAAATACAGTAAATAAAAACATTGTGGCCTGGTTCACACGTGTGAAACTCCAGAACCAAAACTATTTACAATTTTAGCCAATTTAGGCCTCAAACTAGCTAGGAAATGTTGACAATTTTCACACACACATGTCGACACAGATGTGGGCGGTCGAATTTTCGTGATTCAATCTTTCTTTGCCCATCATCGAGCTCTCTGGTTTTTCGACGTAGGACGGACTATTATTGTTCTCCTATCTGCCTTCAGCTTGTTTGTTTCTTGGATTCTAGAGGCAGTCCATGGCTACATGACCCTTCGTATGACAATGAATATACTTAATTTTTGGGTCTAGCCAACACGAATTGACAATATGTCCTTCGCATTTGCATCTCACACAAATCTTCTTGTCTCCACTCTGTTGTTTTGGCTTTCCTTTGCTCTTTCATTTGCCTTTGTTGGCTCCTTCTAATTTCCATTCTCGATCCTGCTTTCGACCTGACTCCCTCTTAGGCTTGAATTGCTTCTTTGTCTTCTCCTTGTTGTTGTAGAGAGCTTGGTCAGAAGCATCATTGTGATCAAGGTGCTCTCGAGCTTCGACTTCTTCTCGAATCTCGACAACAACCTTTTTGAGTGTCATAGTTGGATCCATTGCTAGTAGCATTCTAGTTGTCTAAAAGGATCTTGGTAAAGCTCTCAACATATAGGTAAGCTGTTTCTATGCTAATACTGCATTTTCAGCTTCAAAATTGTGTAAAAAAAGAAATGAATCCTTTATCTTTATGATAAAGGAAGTGACATCTTTGCCATCTCATTGCAGATTTGTCAACTGATCTTTGAGTAGCATGATCTGACTGCGTGATTTTGTCTAAAATCTTGTGAGTAACATATCCCACATCTCCTTTGCTTTAGAGAGTGTAGACAGGTCAAGAGTTAGGCTATCCGCGATGGATGATGATAACACGACTATTGCCTTGTCATTCTTCTCCCTACATTTTCATAGCTCCTTGCCTGTAGTTGTAGGCATCTCCTCAGTGCCATCTACCTAGGGAAATAATCCTTCTCCCTTTAGTATAAACGAGGTCTTAAACTTCCATGCTAGTAAGTTAGATCCTGATGAGTCGAGGATTGTACAAATCTTTGATTGTATGCTTTTTATTGAAGCCACTGCTGTGAATTGTGTTCTCACTTGTTAATGGTTCTTTGTCTTGAATGCTTAGCCTCTTGGATTTGATAGCTTTGTGGCTATGTCAGACTACGACAAGCTCTGATACCACTGATAGTAAAAAAAATTGAATTGAAAATTTGTGCAAATATATCAGGCTCTGTAATGAAACGAAACTAGATGAAATGAACCGAAGTGAAGCGAAACTTGAACGAGCTCTGATATTGATATTGCTGAAGTGAAGTAATCGCGAAGCGAAATGAAATGCGAAGTGATAAACAGTCACGAACGAAATCAATTCGGATGGAGTTTGGATATGATTGCTGGTCACTGCCTGCTATATCATTCCCCCCCATTTGAAGAGCGGTTTGGAGCAAAAGTCAGCTTACTATAGGGCGACCTCAATAGGATTGGTAGCTGTAAAAAGTATTCTTGAAAAAGTTTGAACAAAGTCCAAAAACGCTCATCATTCCTTCAGCTAGGGTTTTAAGCTGAGTAAATGTGAATCTCTCTTGTTTTTGAAGCTTTTTCGGAGCTGTGAAAACGTGCAGTTGGGCGCCTGAGGGCGGATGATACTGTCTCAAGTAGTCGTTCTTGGCTGCGGACTGGATAGGGAGAACAACGAGGTTGTCTCCAACTCCCACCATAGCTAAAAAACCCTGGTGGAATGTAGAAGGAAAGAAGAGAAGGAGGCGCAGATCACGCGCGGGCAGCAGGAAAGTGGAGCCAGTACGTATAAGTGCCTAGTGTCTTGAAGAACTCCTCTCAGTCCACAAACACAATGTGGATCAGAGGATTGAACGCCAAATTCATGAACGGTTGAGATCAAATTGGATATAAACCGTTGATTGATAAATTTTACAGTTTTTAGGACAATAATGATTGTACTTTACAATCATAGAGAGTTATTGGTTGCTTAATCAATGAATCTATCAAGTTCTACACATTAGATCTTGATCTAGATTCACTACACTTGGATTTAAGCAAGAGCAATGGATCAACACATCATTTTTTAGTGAGAGCGGCTTCACACGTGTGGAGTACTGTCCACTGTACGGACTGCACCTGAAACAACAAGTACAATGATACTAGATAGCAATCATGCATAAAAATCACAAGACAAATGACTAGAAATCTCACAAAAGTGTAGAGTGCAAAAGTCTCATCAATTTTCTTAGCAAAATGATGATCCTTTTATGGATCAAGTACATCCATGAGTCTGGTACAGTCCAGCAGGCCTTCACACGTGTGAAGAGTGCCACATCACTCATATCTATCCATTTGATCCATCCTTGATCCTTATCCAATAGTTGACCTTCTAGAATATGACTAAAATCCAAAAAGCTAGTCTCCTAGAATATAGGAATATTCCCTACAAAATAGGATCTAAGGAAAATGGTCAACTCTTATCTTCTAGTACTCTATACACACATGTGAACATCCACTTGCCATGTGGGAGCATTTACTCATGCACATGCAAGGAAAAGCTAATTTGTAGGTGACTAGTCAACTTGACTAAAAACTAGTCATTTCATGTTCACACTAACTAGAATGATACAAAATCAATTTGGATATATACAAACATGAAAAGTACATCCTTTCACACATGGGAACATGCTCCACACGTGTGAAATCATATCATCAACATATTCTAATGTTTGATCAATATTTACATGAACCAATGTCAAGTGAGAAGTGACAATTTTCAACACTCCTCCTCACTTCTAACTTGGCAAATCTAGTGTACATCTATCTACAATTCCAAGAGCATATCTTAACTTAAAAAATGGATCTTTGGACAATGGTTTGGTTAAGATATCAGCTATGCATTCGGATGATGGTACATGATGTAGTTGCACTTCCTTGGATTGTACCTTCTCCCTCACAAAGTGGTGAGCTATCTCAATATGCTTTGTTCTAGCATGGAAGATAGGATTTGAAGCAATTTGTTGAGAAGCTTGATTGTCACAAAATATGTAAGGGATCTCTTCGGCCTCTAGCACATGTAGTTCCATCAAGAGTCTTCTTAGCCATAAGAGCTCTTTGGTTGTTGAAGTCAATGCCTTGTACTCGGCTTCACAAGAAGATAGTGAGATTGTATCTTGCTTTTTGGAAAGCCAAGATATCACTCCTCCACAAAGAAATGTTGCAAATGCACTAATGGACTTCCTATCCATCTTGTCACCTGCAAAATCTGAATCCGAGTAGGCTCTCAAGTGCAAGTTAGATCCTTCATAAAGTATACCAAAAAATCTAGTACTAGAAACATATCTAAGTACTCTCTTGGCACTTTTCCAATGATGAATTAAAGGAGCTTGCATACTTTGACTCAACTTGCTTACACAAAAACTTAAGTCAGGTCTAGTGATGGTTAAATAGATTAGAGAGCCTATAAGCTTCCTAAAGAGAGTGATGTCCTCAAAGGATGCTTCATCACCTTCATTAGTTGCTTTCACAACATGCTCCATAGGGGTGTCAATCCCCTTACAATCTTTCATACCAAATCTTTCAAGAATGGAAGTAGCATACTTAGATTGACTTATGAAAGTACAATTGCTACTTCTAGACACTTCTATCCCAAGTATAAACTTTAGGAAGCCTAGATCTACCATCTTGAACTCACTAGATAAGTCAACTTTTACTTTGCCTATGCCATCATCATCATTTCCTGTCATAATGATGTCATCAACATAAAGAACCAAAATGATGATCTTTCCTTCATTACATTTGAAATATAAAGAAGGTTCATAAGCACTTAGTACAAAGCCAAGGGAATAGAGAAAATCATGCAACCTAGAGTACCAAGCTCTAGGTGCTTGCTTCAAGCCATATAGGCTCTTCCTTAAGTAGCACACCTTTTGCTCCTCACCAATCTTGATGAAGCCCTCGGGTTGCATCATGTAGATTTCCTCTTCTAAGAAGCCATTCAAGAAGGCATTTGTCATATCCATTTGGTAGAGATCCCATTTGAACAAAGTAGCAATGCAAATGATTAATCTAATAGTTACAAGCTTAGCTACAGGTGCAAATGTTTCTTCATAATCCAATCCTTTTATTTGAAGAAATCCCTTAGCAACAAGCCTAGCTTTGTATTTACTAATAGATCCATCTTGATTGTACTTAATTCTATAAATCCACTTACATGCAAGTGGTTTCTTTCCTCTTGGAAGATTTACAAGATTCCAAGTATGATTTTCTTCTAATGCATCATACTCTACTTGCATTGCATCTCTCCAAACTTTAGATTTACATGCTTCTTCAAAAGATGATGGTTCTTCAATCAATGTAGCTAAAAAAGAGTAAGAGGTAGAAGATGTAGAGCCTTCCTTTTGCTTTCCCTTGTCCACATAGGTAAGCCTTGAGGGCTCGGCCTTGCTCCTTGATGATCTTCTTGGCCCCTTTTGACTTGGATCCAAATCTCCATCCTCGGGTTTGTCATGATCCTCCTCGGGTTTGTCAAGATCCTCCTCGGATTTGTCAAGATCTTCAATGCACAATGGGTTAGATCCATTTGACAAGCTCTTAGCAAATTGTGACTCATCAAAAAGTACATCCTTGCTTACCTTTACTTTCTTGGATGTAGGATCATATATCCTATATCCCTTGCTATTTTCTCCATAGCCAACAAAGATTCCTTTGAAGGAGGTAGCATCTTCTTTCCTTCTAGTCTCCAAAGGAATGTGTACATAACAAGTACATCCAAAGATCTTAAAATATTTTACATTGGGTTTCTTATCAAACAAGGCTTGATAAGGTGAGATCCCATCTATAGCACTACTAGGAAGTCTATTACACAAATAATTAGCACATGTTATGGCTTCTCCCCAAAATGAGATGGGAAGTGATGCATCAAGCCTCAAGGACTTTGCACACTCACATAGACTCCTATTTTTCCTCTCGGCCACCCCATTTTGTTGAGGGGTGTAGGAACAAGTGTATTGTAACTTAATACCATTGATCTCACAAAAGTCTTTCATTTTATTGGAGGTGTACTCTCCTCCATTATCACATCTTAGTGCTTTGATAGAAGTACTAAGTTGTTTCTCTACTAGAGACTTGAACTTAATGAAAGCTTCATAAACAAGATTTTTCTTTGATAGTAACTCAATCCATGTGAATCTAGTACAATCATCTATAAAAGTTACATACATCAAGGCACCTCCATTACTTGCATGTGAAAAACTATGTACATCAGAATGTATGAGATCCAAGGGAGAGAGAGATCTTGATGAAGATTTCTTGTAAGAAGATTTGTGTGACTTTGCAAGGCCACATGCCTCACACATTTTTCCACACTTCTTGAAAGCTCTTGGTAGGCCGAGAGCTAGTTCCTTGCTTGCCATTGACTCCATAGATTGAAGATTAGGATGGCCTAATCTCTTATGCCAAAGCTCCACTTGAGTTAGCTCCTCCCTAGCCAAGTTCACACTTTCACTTGCAACATTAGCATCCAACTTGAAAAGTCTACCTTGCTTAATGCCACTAGCTATGCACTTATCATTTTTCAAGATGGAACAAACTCCATTCTTGAAATGTACATCTAGTCCATTGTCCATTAATTGTCCTACACTAAGCAAGTTTCTTGAAATGGTAGGAACATACAAAACATTATCTAGATCTATCCTTTTAGATGTGCCTAAACAAAGAGGTATAGATCCTATGCCATCTATCTTGCATGCTTGATCACTAGCAGTGTATATTGACTTCTTAGAGTCATTACAAGATAGAAGAGTAGAAAAATAATGCTTGTTAAAGGACATGTGGGAACTAGCCCCACTATCTATCCACCATGTGTCTTGACTTGAAGTTGGTGTAGATGCAACCATTAAGGATGTGTTGAATCCATCCTCATATTCTTCCTCTTGAGCAATGTTCCCTTGATCTCCTTTGGCTTGTTGATTCTTCTTCAAGTAGCATTCTGAGGCAAAGTGTCCTTTCTTTCCACAAAAGAAACACTTTAGTTTTGCCTTGTTCTTCACTTTGCCTTTGGAGGTAGATCCTCCATTCTTCATCTCGGCCTCCTTGCCTTGATTTTTCTTGAATGGATTTTGCTTTTTCTTGCCTTTAGATGTAAAGTTAGCTTTCTCCTCTCCTCCATTAAGTGACATGCTATCCATTCTTGTCTTGAGGTGTAGAAGCCTACTCTCCTCGGCCACAAGAACATTGTGCAACTTTTCAATGGATGGAAGAGAGTCTTGAATGGCAAATGATTGGACTAAGTTGGTAAACTCATCACTTAGACCATTCAAAATGATTTGTACTAGTTCTTGATCTTGGATCTTCTCTCCTATTGCACTTAACTCCTTGTTAAGAGATTTGATCCTAAGAACATACTCTTGTCCACTCTCTCCACTTCCTTTCATGCTTTGGAAAACTTGATTTCTTAGCATGAGGATTCTTGAAGTATTGTTGGATTCATAAATGCTCTTTAATGAATCCCAAGCCTCTTTGGATGAGGTACAAGAAGACACCTCTTTCAAGAGGTCATTGCATACATTTAACTTTATGCAATGTAGAGCTAATCTTGCTCTCTTCTTGTATTTGGCTTGTTCTTGGGGAGTTTGAGGCTCTTCCTCTACTCCTTGAACTATGTCATATAGATCATGGATCACTAGGAGTGATTCCATTCTCACTTTCCAAATGGAATAATTTGTGGAAGTGAGTCTCTCACTTGATTCCATCAAATATCCACCCATGGATGACATTTTAGAATGAATGCTCTTTTAAAAATCACAAAGATTTTTGAATTTTAAAAGATCTATGAAGTGGCCTAAAGCTTACTAGAATGCCTATAGGCTTGTCTCTATCAAACTAACACACAAGCTTGAATGATACTCAAAGATCTTACCAAAAATTTCTAGCTTTCACTCTCACAAAAAAAATTGCTTTACACTTTTCTTAGAGATTTCACTTCAACTAAGGATCTGAACAAATCAGCCTCTTAGATCTGATCTTAGACTCTAAAAAGAAATGCTTCAATGATCCAAAACACTATTTGGTCATAGGCATTAGTTAGAATGAATCTAGATCAATACTATGCTTCAAAAAGCACCAAAAATGAACTAGTATTGTGATTTTGGGACCAAAAAACACAAAGTAACTTGAATTGAAAGTTGCTGTACGGTTTCACACGTGTGAAAAGTACATACACAGCCTCCAAGTCGTTTTGATCCAAATAATTACAAGCTATCACTCTAGAAGAACTCGCCCTCACTAGTATTGGCCAAAAAACAAATTTTGCCAATGATCTTTACAAGATTTATGATTCAATGATCACTCTCTTACTTAGCTCTGATACCATGATAAATTTTACAGTTTTTAGGACAATAATGATTGTACTTTACAATCATAGAGAGTTATTGGTTGCTTAATCAATGAATCTATCAAGTTCTACACATTAGATCTTGATCTAGATTCACTACACTTGGATTTAAGCAAGAGCAATGGATCAACACATCATTTTTTAGTGAGAGCGGCTTCACACGTGTGGAGTACTATCCACTGTACGGACTGCACCTGAAACAACAAGTACAATGATACTAGATAGCAATCATGCATAAAAATCACAAGACAAATGACTAGAAATCTCACAAAAGTGTAGAGTGCAAAAGTCTCATCAATTTTCTTAGCAAAATGATGATCCTTTTATGGATCAAGTACATCCATGAGTCTGGTACAGTCCAGCAGGCCTTCACACGTGTGAAGAGTGCCACATCACTCATATCTATCCATTTGATCCATCCTTGATCCTTATCCAATAGTTGACCTTCTAGAATATGACTAAAATCCAAAAAGCTAGTCTCCTAGAATATAGGAATATTCCCTACAAAATAGGATCTAAGGAAAATGGTCAACTCTTATCTTCTAGTACTCTATACACACATGTGAACATCCACTTGCCATGTGGGAGCATTTACTCATGCACATGCAAGGAAAAGCTAATTTGTAGGTGACTAGTCAACTTGACTAAAAACTAGTCATTTCATGTTCACACTAACTAGAATGATACAAAATCAATTTGGATATATACAAACATGAAAAGTACATCCTTTCACACATGGGAACATGCTCCACACGTGTGAAATCATATCATCAACATATTCTAATGTTTGATCAATATTTACATGAACCAATGTCAAGTGAGAAGTGACAATTTTCAACATTGATTACCCCACAGCCATCGGATCAGCGTGGGTCCAATTCAAATGTCATAGAAGGGGTCTGAAGTGCAAAGTGCATTGCAACTTCATTAAAAAATTTCAAACTGAAGTAATAGTTGGGTCCCAAGTTTTTGAAGGGTGAAGTTTCTTCACACTGAAGAAACAGTTCAAAAACCCAAATTGCCAAACGAAAGGCTATAGCCTCCAAACGAAGGGCACCCTGACTGTACCTGCAAGTACGGTACACTAAAACAGAGTGATTGTCATGGAGCAAGGCACTTCAGAAGTGATTTCACCATTCCACTGGGTAGGAAACTGGGAGTTGGTGACGAGAAGCATTTTGGAAAACGACGCCAGTTTGGCTTTCAATTTGGCGAAAGAGCGGCGGGTGGCCTAGTAAGCTAAAAATTGCAGGTCATTATTATTGATTTTTGACATCACGGTTGGCTCTAGCATACACTTTATAGCCTACAGGTGAAGTTTCAAGCAGTTTGGAGATGGCAAACATCAATGAGGCAATTTTGGGCGATGCAAGCAAACTTGATGGGGCTTCTAACTACAACATCTGGAAATTCAAAATGAAGAGCATTTCTATGGAGAAAGAGTTGTGGGAGATCATGGCAGGTATTGAAGTCCGGTCAAATACCACTCCAGGTGACATAAGGGCTTTTGATAAAAAGGCGCAAAGAGCATTGTCATTGATCAATCTTTTAGTGAAAGACCATGTGATCACTCATATAAGTGATGCCACGACGGCTAGGGGAGCTTGGGAAGCTCTTAGAATGCAATTTCAAACTTGCAATCCAGTCAAGCCATGTTCTTGAAGTCGAGATTGAAAACAGTAAGGATGGAAGAAAGTGAATCAGTGAGATCTTTCTTCACCAGGATAAAGGAGCTGAGAGATCAACTTGTGGCAATTGGAGAACCAATCAGAGATATTGAGCTGGTACATACCACAATGAGTGGTGTCTCGGAAGGGCTACAAATATTTGTGAGTAGCATTGCTTCGAGGGAGAGGTTGCCTACTTTTGAAGACTTCCATGGAATCATGTTGCAAGAAGAGCAGCGTTGCGAAGTAGTGAAGTCAAGGCAAACCCCACAGGAGGATCAAGCCTTGCTTGCTAAAGGCAAGCAGAAAGGATGGAAATGATTCCTAAGAAATCCAAGGATGATGATGATGAGGGAGAGTCGTCATCAAAAGGGAAAAAGGAGAAGAAAGACAAATGTTACTATTGCCACAAACCGGTTCATTGGGCACACGAGTGCTATGAGAAGAAAGCGGACATAAAGGCGGGAAAAGTGACTCAACAAGGAAACATTGCCGAAGATGATGGAGAAGATGACGAGACAAGTGTCTTCTCATCAGCATTGGCATACCAAGTTGATGATGGTGCCAGATGGTTCATAGATTCAGGCGCCACAAGGCATATGACCGGGAAACGTGATTGGTTTGAAAAATTCTCACAAATCCATGATGGGGATAAGGTCACTCAAGCCAATGGAGAGGAATGCCAGATACAGGGGGAGTCGAGAGGGCGAGTATGAAAGAACACCACCTATTCAAGAGCCTAGGGGGAGGTACTTGCCAATAGGAGCAATAAAGGAGAAACCGGTTGGAAGTAAGAGACATTACTTGGACACTCCTTGGGATACATACTCTCCATGTAGTGTATCACCTAGATCTAAGATACCAAAATGGTATGAAAAGATCATGAAGGACACAAAGCTAAATCAAACAGGATCTAGCACACAAAGTGAAGTGAGAAGATCAACACGGGAAAAGAAGTCTCTCGATCATTATCATGTGAACTATGCCCTAATGACTGACGTTTTGAAGTGTCGAGAGCCATCAACCTTTGATGAAGCAAAAGATCACAAAGAGTGATAAAGGACAATGGGAGAAGATATAGAATCCATCCACAGGCATGATACATGGGAGTTGGCTGATCTACCACTTGGAAAGAAACCCATTGACAACAAATGAGTGTTTAGAACAAAGTTTCATGCGGATGGCACAATAGCAAAGTATAAGGCATGCCTAGTAGTGAAGGGTTATGAGCAAAGCAAAGGAATTGACTATGAAGAGACATTTGCTCCAGTGGCTAAATGGACTACGCTACGTCTTATCATTGTCTTAGCATCTCATTTTGGGTGAAGATCCATAAAGTGCATGTGAAGTCTGCATTTTTGAATGGTGACTTAGAGGAAGAAGTTTACATGGTCCAACCGCAGGGCTTCATGGCAAAAGGGCAAGAACAGAAGGTATGTAAACTACACAAAGCACTTTATGGTCTTAAGCAAGCGCCACACGCATGGTATGGACGCATTGACAGTTACTTTCTTTCTCATGGGTTTGTAAGAACAAATTCAAATCCAAACCTTTATGTTCTTATAAATGATGACAACATTGCTTTGATTGTACTTTACGTTGATGATATCATTATCATTGGCAATGATGAGAACCTCACTCGTTCTATCAAAGCCAACTTATGCAAGCAATTTGAGATGACAGATTTAGATCTTATGCATTATTGCTTGGGTGTCAAAGTATGGAAAACTAGCAGTGATATCAGGTTATGTCAAAACAAGTATGTGGGTGAGATATTGGAGAGATTTCACATGACAGAGTGCAAACCTTCCATCACCCCTTGCGAAGCTGGTAAGAAATTATCTCGTATTGATGATAGTGCACATGTTGATGCTATACTATTTCGTCAGCTAGTTGGAAGTTTAATATATCTTACGACTACACGTCCTGATATCTGCTATCCTGTAAGTTTGATTAGCCAATTCATGTCATCAACCACTATGGACCATTGGAAAGCTGCAAAAAGGATTTTGAGGTATGTGAAAGGTACACCTAACCTTGGTCTAATCTACAAAAGACAAAGTGTTTTACCTAAGTTGCAAGGTTATGTTGACGCTGATTGGGCAGGAAGTATAGATGATAGAAAGTCAACAACAGGTTATGCCTTCAATTTTGGTAGCGGTTGTTTTTCATGGTCTAGCGAAAAGCAAGATACTATTTCTCTTTCTTCCACAGAAGCCGAATATAAAGCGTTGAATTCTGCTACCCAGGAAGCTGTTTGGCTACGTAACTTGTTATGTGATATTGGCATGAAGCAGGTAAATCCCACTGTTATTTTTTGTGACAGTCAAAGTGGAATACAATTGGTTAAACTCCTATCTTTCATACAAGGACAAAACATATTGAAGTAAAATATCACTTTGTGCGTGAAAAGTTACAATCTGAAGATATAAGTATTGTACGTTCTACGTTATTACAAGTTGTTGATATATTTACAAAAGCTTTAAGTAAAGAAAATTTTGAAACTTTTAGAGCCAAAGTTGGCTTAGACCTGGTCATGTAAAAAGCCTTTACTTGTAATACTATCATAGAGGTATGTTCCATGAATAGAGTAAACTCTAAAATAAGAAAAGACATTGATCATTGAGGGAGAGAGTTAAAATAGCAATGATCGACTTATATAGTGCTTTCTTATTTCGACGGCACCAGTGTGTTTAGTTCTAGAGTTATCGGGCCATCTTTCTTTTACGAGCCCTTTGAGTGTTTTTAAGCAACTTATCTTTCTACTTACGAGGGATTGTGAACATACAGTTTGGGTGAGAGCAATTCTGTTGTCTTGTCTTATTGCACTTGACGTTGTGTTGTGATGATTGATTCGGTCAGGTTTTTAAACTGTATTCTCAACTCGCTTGTCAACAGATAGTGGACCCTGATCATCCAAATGAAGATGTTCAAATTCCAGATGAGCTGAATGATAGTTCAGACGACGAGCAGCCCACCGACATGCAGGCTGTACCCACAAGACACCTCCTACACACAACAGTTCTACATTCGACAAAGGCAAAGAAGTCAACAATAGCAAGACACTTGACAAAGGCAAAGCCATCGAAGCGCCTACACAATCTCCAAGGAGATCCACAAGAGAAAGAAGAGCACAGTCATATTTGTGCCTGATTGCCTAGCTTCTACGACAAAAGAGTTTTGTGGATTCGGTGGTGAACCACAAACTTATGAAGAAGCTATCGATAGTCCTGACAAGGAAAAATGGATAAAAATAATGGATGAAGAAATGCACTCCATGCAAACAAAGAGGTCTGGACTCTTGAACCCGTACCAGCTAACAGAAAGACTGTCAAATGCAAATGGATCTATAAATACAAGTATGGTCCAGAGAACAATGTATCGAGATACAAAGCCAAGTTAGTTGCAAAGGGTTTTTCACAGAAGTATCAAATCGACTATACTGAGACCTTTTATCTATGCGCATATTGTTTGTTTGAGAAATTATCAGCTACTTTGATAGTTTAGTCAAAATTGGTCATACTTTGATAATATGCCAAATACACAATTCAGGCACATTTCATATTAGACTTAGAGTTTGACTTTTCAAAGTTATATTAGTCGAAAATCATTTGAATAAACACTTTTTGAACATGTGGGAAATTAAGAAGTCGAGTTTTAGTAGATTCAAATTTGAATGCTGGGTACATTGAATCTAGTCCCAAAAAATAGTAGGGTTTTCATTATGGAGAGAAACCAAGTGGCAATTTAGGTTTGGACCTGCTATAAAAGAATTTAACTCATGGAAAGAGATACAATTCTCTCTCTCTTATCTCATTCATGCTTATACATGGTTCTCTTGGGTTCTACTGTCCGTTGGTGCACTATACTTGTGATATCTTGCAATTTTGTGCGTAGAATGTTCATTTATTGCTATTTTCAGATCCACACGTGTGAAATACAATAGATTACTGTAATTGTATGGAAAAGAAAATTTATTTTATATTTTGGTTCATTTTTTATCAAGATGTATTAGGGTTTGCATCTCATTTTTAGAGTAGATGCTGATTTTTCTACATCGGCAAGATTAGTGAATTGTTGTCTTTCTAACCAAAGATCATTTTGTAAGTTTGGATCTTAATAGATCTGAAAACTTTCACATGGTATCAGAGCTTGTGTTTCAATTTATGAAGGAGACATTCGCATCTATTAATAATTTGGAGAAGATACCTGTTATGTCCATGTCCTGTACAAGGGAATCAGAATTATTCCTGACGTGGATAGTCGGTCACTCCAGTTGTATGTGGTTATTAGTTATGCTACGTCATTCCAGACGTGGTCGTATTAAATAATTAATAATCATATGAGAGTCCAGACCTATAATTGGACATAGGAGCACATGCATGATGAAGACTGCTTCAATGCAAGAATAGGAGATCAATTTATCATCCACATCAAAATAGATTTTAATCTCTCATGATAGGACATGAAATGGCATACACATGAATCCCTTTTTAAGGAATTTGCAACTCCTCAATAATAGGTTCAAGACAGACATTTATGTTTTTAATCTTATAATGACCACGAATGATGAGAGCAACTAAAATATGACTATTTTTCATTGCCATGCATGGAGGTATGTTGTATTTCACAAGCATCATGGCCCATGTTGTCCAAGTAGAAGATCGATGGCCCTGAGGATTAACACTATCAACAACCAACCCAAGTATCAAATGTCTTGGCTTTGTACAAAATATAGCCCACTCGTTATCGACGTGTTTTAAATTTTTAGCAATAATATCACACGGTAGTCTCATGCACCATCAATGAATCTATTTCTAGCATTCCAATCCATCAATTCGGCCAAGGATTGACAATGAAACATACGTTGGATACACAGTAATATTGAAAAATGGCGTGCAACCTTTGATGGAACGTTGTTCCTTGCACATCTTGTCGATATGGTGGACATTCTTAGTTTGATATTGTTTGAAATTTTTAATTCAATGCAATCACTAGTTTTATCAGTTATTTATTTCAACTTTTTTTTATTTTTTGTAATGTATTGCAATCAATATAATGAGTGTCCAAGTCTTTATCGACAATTTTTTTGAACATGATATTAGAGGACGATATCTGGTGGTTGACAGCTTTTCATGTACAATTGCTCTTTTACAAATTCTATATGAATAATCTTCTCTATGTTGATATTAAGCCGAAACAATTTGTTCACAGATTCTAGCCAGAGTCTGTGAACACTGTTCTTTTTGTTTCCGTTGTTTATTTCTTCTTCTTAGGAGGTTTCTGCTCAAGAAACTAGGTGTTTTTGTCCATTTCCAAAAGCCAGTTTATCTAGTTAGATCCTCTTTTTTAAAACTGTTTTGAGGCAGGTTGTTTATCAGTTTATCACATGTATTCCCAGCTTGCCAGTGGAATGAAACAGTTTCGTTCACTCCAACTACATGCATTTGCAATCCATGTAACCAATCCTTGCTCAATTCAGATCAACATTTTGAACAAGAGAGCAATTTGTGATTCTGTCTACTAAGTTACTCTAAGAAATTAGGGAACAATATGGCATCAAGATTAATCTACGGATTAACAATCAAGAAACAAGAAAGCTGACTACTTGGTAGCATACTAGCATCCCAAGAATCAAGAAACACCCATCTCTTGATTTTTGGAATACCCAAGAACAATCAAAGACAAGATTGTTAGTGAATATGCAAGAATTAAACCACAACCCCAGCCTATTTACTTTACCTGGATGCTGAAAATTACATAAACAAGAAACAAGAAAACTAATCTACATCTACATTCAACATGATGACCAAAAAAAAAGAGAAATGACTTGGAGACCCATTTTTTTTAAAAAGTATCCAAATTTAAAATGATTCAATTAAATATATTGTGATGTTAAAAAAATATTGTATTTTGCAATAAAATAATTCAAGCTACAAAAATTTGGTCAATAGATTTTTATAAATAACTTTAAATTAGCTTATGTAAAATAATAATACTATTCAAAATAAAATAATTAGATACACAACCACTAAAATACCTAAAAAATATTTTTTCCTTAAAACAAAAGTTATAGTTTTTTTTTTGGAATTTTAAAAAAAAAATTCAATTACAATTCTTGTATCAAAAAAATGAAAAATTAAATTATATTAAAAATTTGAATCAATATTTTTTAAAATTTTGAATTTTTAATACTTATACCTACGTAAGTTTATTAAATATTTAAGCATTAAATAAACGCCAGTAAAATTACTTTACAATAATCGAGATAAAATGATTTGTGAAAATATTTAAATCACCCTAAAAAAAATCTAAATTTTTTTTTCATTTCTTAAAATTTTTAATAATATTTTTTTTACAAAAAAGATTATAACAATACATCTAGAATTGAAATATCATAAACTTGACAAATCGTTACAATTTTTATTTTTGATAATGATTATCAATGTAAAAATTTTTAAAATATTTCAAATTCTTAATTTTAAATCGTTAAAAAACAAGTTTAAGAACATTAAATAAATAAAAAAGAATTCAAAACACAATACATCAAAAAATATAAAAGCAATTACTCTTTAAAACAAAAGAGAATTTTTTATTTCCAAAAATCATCGAGATCATTTACATCTTTTTCTTTTTCTTGAGTAGCCATTGTACTTTCAAGTGACACCTCTTCTACAATTTCCTCGACTACCGTTACTACATTGTAATCTTGAACCAAGGCATCGGCAAATTCTCCTGTGTCGCCTACTTTTCCGCTAGTAGGAGGCTGAGGTTCCTTGGACAAGAAAATTAGTGTATCCTCGCTGTCTAAACTCTTCAGATAGTTCATCTGGCAAAACTGAAAGAGATTTCTTATAAAATCAACTAAATTAGTATTTAAATCTATTGTCTGTCTTTCTTAACAACAAATGCGCTCGTAGTGCCGCTATTACTAAATAAATCCAAAACCCAATTAGCTGGGTGAGAAAAATTATCAATTAAATGATTAATTAATTGTTGTGGCTTTTGGTAGGGACAAGCCACGGAACCCATCATTGGATTCTTTAATTTCTTTGTCACGGTTGGATACTGGAACAAGTTTCCAAAACTTGTCAGTCCAAAAGTGTTGTAATGAAGCATCGAACGTTTGCCATCCAAAGAATAATAACCGATAGTTATGTATTCTATTTCATTGCAAAGTCGACCTCCTCCCGAGTTCCTGACATTGGGCTTGTACATGACATGGAACATTGCAAGTAAAATAAGTTTAAAATTTTAACTTTAAAATAAAAAATTTCAAATAAAAAAATGAATTAATAATTCAGGAGCTTAGAAACTTACCACACAACATTCTCTATTCTCGCATTACAGAAAGTTAGTAGAGCTTTCTGTATTGATGCTGATTGTCAAGAAGAATGAAAAATAACAACTCTCCAAATTGAAAAAGTGGTGACTTCAAGAAAGCCCTACATAAAACTATGGATTTCAGTGAATTTAAAAGGGGAATCATTATCATTTAAAATTTTTAAAATTTCTCTGCAATCGTCCTACTCAACCGAGTAAAATCATGGTTGATCATTGACACTTTTGGGAATGTAAATCTCTAATGGATCCTTCTCCACAATGGTCTCACCTCGTGCCAATCTCTCTCTGTCTCTTTCTTCTACTTTTGCCTTCAGAATATGTATCTTGAATTGCTCTGGAAGGACTTTGTTTTTCTTGTCTTTGGGAGACTGAAAAAGAAAAAACTATGCTTAGCATGGGAGACAAAAAAATATAAAATAGAATAGGAGACTTAACTTATCAGAAAATAATAATTAAATAAAAAAAAAACTATGCTTAGCATAGAAGACATAGAATATAGAAAAGAAACAATTAATAAACACCTATGCTAAGCATGGGTGAAATAAATACCGTGTCTCTAAACAAAATCAAAAATAAACTCAAGGATTCATTTCGGCTGCTCAGAGGATAAAGCCTCTGGCACTCATCGAAATCTTGACAATTTAACCCTGTCACAAGGGCTTCCTGAACTTTCATAAATAATTTGTGCCTGCATTTAAAAATAATAATTGCTAAAAATCTGACCAAATTATAAAAATCACTTTATTACAAAAGGTAACATGAAAGTTAGTAGAGCTTTCTGTATTGTGCATTTAAAAAATATGATTGTTAAAAATCCAACAAAATCATGAAAATCACTTTATGACAAAAGGTAACATGAAAATAAATATTTAGATTATGACTATCACCTTTGAAATTCTTTTCCCATTTCTACCAGAGAAAGTTGACCATCGGCAACTCTAGAAAGAACACTTATTATTAGCTCTGAAGAGCTAATTCCTTGCATATTCTTCCACTCTGATACTCCCATTTTTGTAGGGATTGGCTTCAGAGTTTGAGTGCTCACAATATTTTTCTTTGACTTTGAGACACCCTGAGCAAGTTGGCCTTTTATTTGAAAAGTTTCTCATTTATGAAAAATTTTGTCAACAAGGGCCCACACCTTAAATAAAAAAAAAAAAATTTGATAAGGAATTTAAGGAGTGTTAAAATTGAGTTCAAAATTTTAGTCCGATAAAAACAATTTAAAAGGATTACAACATATATTATGACCAGAACATTCCATGACGAGCATAGCAAAACAAATTACCTGGCCACTGCGAAAAGCAAGCTGAAAAAAATTATCATATGTAAGGCTCTGCGTAGGATTTTTCGAATCAAAAGAGAGGCCTGTCTCTTGAGCACAGAGTGCTTTCAGCTCAAGTTGATTCACATCTCCTGCTTTGGAGACTCTCATGTATTCTTTGTTAAAAAATCGAATTCTTTGTATCATGGTCATCTTCATCTAGTAGTCCTAATCAATATTATGGTCCCAAAGCAATAATTTTGATTCTTCCATTGTCAGGCCAGCAAATGCAATGACAATCACAGTTCGAAAGCTTGGAATATGAGGATACTCTTGAGATAATTGTTTTCGGGCTTGTAAATTGTGTATGCCTCCAACAACAAGAAAATGATATGAATCTAATAAAGAAAAATCAAAATTTGCAACATCGTTGCATTCGTTTGGAGCAACCAAAACAACAAAAGGAGTTACTATGGCCTGTGTATGATCTTTAAATTTTATTTTTAAATTATGTACATTGTTTCATTCGGTTCTCTTACTTCCATTGGCCTGTCTCTTGTTATTGGGTCTACAGGTGGCCTATCACACTGATTATATCTAAAATCAAAGTTGTTTTTTTTTTTAATGAATATCTTCCCTTAATTTGGCAAGCTCAAAGGTGTCTTGTAAAGGACAGATGGATGCACCAAGTAGCGACATAGATGGTTCGGTGGCTGTTTTTTTAGCTTTCAAAAGACGAGATGGACTTGGCGATGTGTAGCCATGGTCTTTGGGCGTGACTTAGGTCTAGTGCGTGGTATAGCAGGATTGATGCCTACTTTTGTTCAAAGGGGATGGTGAGAACACATTCTGATCCAAATCTCTATGTCTTATGCTTTGATGGTATGGTTGCTCTGATTGCTCTTTATGTTGATGACTTGATTATTACAGGAAATAATCAAGAGATGATAGGCATGATCAAGAAAGACCTCATGGAACAATTTGAGATGACGGATCTCAGCCTGATGCATTACTGCCTTGGAGTAGAAGTGTGGCAAAAAGGACATGAAGTGGGTTTAACACAGGTGAAGTATGTCAAAGAGTTGCTGCACAGGTTTAGGTTGCAGGATTGCAAACCAATAAACACTCCTATTGAACTAGGTAAAAAGCTTTCTAAGTTTGATGAGTCACAGTCATTTGATGCTACGCTATATAGACAGTTAGTAGGGAGCTTGATTTACCTTACCACAACTAGACCAGATATATGCTATGTTGTTGGCATTGTAAGTCAGTTTATGGCAGCACCTACGGAAATGCATTGGAAGGCAGCTAAATGCGTTTTGCGTTATGTGAAAGGCACTTCAGATTATGGATTGATTCATAAGAAGCATGAGAGTTTACCTGAGTTGTGTTGCTATGTGGATGCGGATTGGTAAGGTGACTATGATGATCGTAGATCCACCACAGGGTATGTATTCCAGCTTTGTGGGAGTTGTTTTTCATGGTCTAGTAAGAAGCAAAGTATAGTTGCTCTATCCACAACAAAAGTAGAGTATAAGGCAATGTGTAGTGTAGCACAGGAAGTTATATGGTTGAGACAAATCTTGGAAGAAATTGGCATGAAGCAGAAAAATCCCACGACTTTACATAGCGACAGTCAGAGTGGCATTTAGCTAGCAAAGAATCCAGTGTTCCATGCGAGAACTAAACACATTGAGATTCAATATCACTTCATACATGAGAGGCTGCTGAGTCGTGAAATTCATGTTGTTCATGTGAAAAATTGTCAACTAGTAGTATTTTCCTAACTTGAGATTTTGTAGGCCTATGGCCAAATAAAAGTTAGAGATAGGTTCATACATGTATGTAGAGGCCCAAAGTATGTGTACACTACTTTTGAGGTCACATTAATTAGAGGAGGTCGAGTGAGGAGCTCTTCTATTGGCTCATAATTTGGTGCATTCCTATTTGACCAAATTTCTAGGTAGATGGGTGAATCCTATTGGACCCCAATTTTAGCCTATCATAAGACAAGTGGCCAAGAGGCACTATGGCTGCTATAAATAGCCATCTCCACGAGTATGTACACATCTCATTTTCATTCTATTGAATGAATGTTATGCTCTTTGAAGATCCATCTTCTTCTCTCTCACTTTTTTGTTCATATCTTGCATTCTAGCCACTAGAATTGTGATTTCTTTGTTGCTATGGCTTCACACGTGTGAAATGCAGGTTGTAGGCTTTGAAGTACGGACAGGGACAGCAAGTTTCTGTTTGTGGAAGCTTATGATCAGATCTTGATGTTTAGTTGATGTTTAGTATGCTTAACATCACAATTTCTATCATTTTTTCAATCTAGATGTGCATAACTTCCATGGCCAAGATCTTTATGAAACTTTAGCATCTTTTGGATCTGAGTTTTTCACATGGTATCAGAGCATTAGGCGGCCAAATGTGCAGGTTTTGCCAGATTTAGAAGAGATTTGTGGGCGAGTTTGCTTTTGTAGCATTCCAATCAAGTTTCTAGCTAAAAATCTTGTTGATTTATGTGTAGAAATTGGATCTTTGTGATCAAAACATCATTTGTATGCATTTCAATTGAAGTAGGGCGAATTCCCTCTGTACTTATCAGAATAAGGAGACAAAATTTGTTTTGGAAAGAGGGAGATGCAAGATCCAACAAGATCCTATTAGTTTTCCATTCTAGCATATAGTTTTTTGATTCAATTTCTTGCTTCTTCATGTCAAAAACTTCAAAATTGATGTAACCCTCTGATTTTCAGTTTGCTGAATGATTCAAGAGTGTATTTCAATCTTAGGAGTGAGGGAAAAGCAAGTATATTGAGGTTTGGTCTTGGTTTGATCAAGAAATCATAAAACTAGTGGCTAAAATTGAGGAAAAAGTGAGGAAAAGAGAGAAAAAGTAAGGTTTTAGGTTCCAAATCTTTGTGATTTCTTCTTGTGTTTCATTTGTTGATTCAAGAGAGTGCTTAGTGCATTGGAACAGGTCAAAGATCAGAGATCAATCATTGCAACATGGCTACAAATGGAGGCTACATGTTGGAAAGCAATGATAGGCTTACCTCCCTCAACTATTCTACTTGGAAAGTAAGGATGGAGTCTTTGCTTGAGATGAATGAGTTGATGGATATTGTTGTAGGTGTGGAGGAGAGACCTTTGGCACCTCAAGAACAATTGAGGTATGACAAGAGGGCAAAGAAAGCCCTTCACATGATCAAGATGAATGTGACAAATGAGCTTATCAAAGAGGTTGGTAAGTGCACATCATCTAGTGAAGCTTGGGAAGCCTTGAAGAAGGTTTATGAATCCAAGTCTACTTCTAGAGTGTTGACTTTAAGAAGGCAAATCTTTTCTTGTATGCAAAAGAAGAGTGAGAGTGGACATGCTTTTGTTTTGAGAGTTAAAGCATTGAATGATGAGTTAGCATGCATTAATGATGGCATAAATAATGAGGAGCTTGTTCAAGTGATTCTCAATGGCTTGTTGGATGATCATGCTAATCTTGTTCAAAGTTATGCTATCCAAAAATGTTTACCAAGTGTTGGAGACTTGCAAGAGGTCTTGTTGGCTGAAGAATTCAGGTTGCAAGCAAGAGTGGGAGCATCTTCTACATCTCAAGGAGGAGAAGAGGAGGCAATGTTCTCTAAAGGCAAGTTCAAGGGCAAAGGTAAAAGCAATTGGTCTAAAGGGCAAGACCAAGGTGAGCACTCTACTTTTGGCAAAAAGAAGGATAGATCTAAGCTAAAATGTTTCTATTGTGGAGTCAAAGGGCATTTTGCTAGTGATTGTTTCAAGAAAAAGAGGGATCAAGGGGAAAAGCAAACCAATCTAACTATTGATGAGGGTGGGGATGAGCTTCTTTCAAATGATGCTTTTGTTATGTCATCTTGCTTGTTGGCTAATCATGGAGACATTGATCCTTGGTGGATTGATAGTGGAGCCACTTCTCATATGACATATCATAAAGAGTATTTTTCATCTTTAATGGCATTTGATGGTGATAGGAAGGTAATCTATACCGCAAATGATGGTGAGTGTACAATCAAGGGGATTGGCACAATTCCTATTTCACTTTCTACAAATAGGAATATAGAATTGAAAGATGTTTTGCTCATTCCATCCATTACCAAGAACTTACTTAGTGTAAGCCAAATGCTTGACAAAGGATTCAAAGTTGAGTTTGATGGTGATGCTTGCTTGATCAAAAAGGGGTGTAGTATCATTGCAAAAGGGAAAAGGCAAGGGAAATTGTTCAAGCTTGATGCATGTGTTGTTGCTAACCAAGTTGGATGCATGGCAAATGAACAAATGTCAATTCAAGAGGTATGGCATAAAAGGATGGGACATCTCAACTACAAGGCCTTGGAGGTAATAGCCAAAAAGGAGGTAGTAAGGGGACTTCCCAAGTCTCTTACTTGCTTGAATCATGTTTGTGAAGAATGTGCTTTGTCTAAATCACATAGATTGCCATATACTAGATCTATATCTAGATCTAAGATGCCTTTTTCTCTCTTGCATTCGGATATTCATGGTGTTACTACAATTAGCAATGGAGGTGCTAAGATGTATGTAACTTTCATTGATGATTTTAGTAGATTTTGTTGGGTTTATCTACTAAAGAGCAAGGATGAGGTGTTTGATGTATTTGTCAAGTTCAAAGTTGCTATTGAGACTCAATTTACAACCAAAATCAAATGCTTGAGGAGCGACAATGGTGGTGAATACATTTCTAACAAATTCAAAGCCTTTTGCGATGAGCATGGGATCAAGAGGGAGTACACATGTCCAAGAACACCACAACAAAATGGAGTGGCCGAGAGGAAGAATAGAACCTTGTGTGAGAGTGCAAAGGCAATGAGATTGAATGCTAATCTTCCTAAACCTTTTTGGAGTGATGCTTTGTTGTGTGCAAATTTCCTATGCAATAGATGGCCAAGTGTTGTATTGGAAGGAAAAACCCCTTTTGAAGCTTTGTTTGGTATGAAGCCTAATGTCAAGTTTCTAAGAACTTTTGGATGCATTTGCTACTTCAACATTACTCTTGATGATAGAACTAAGGAGGATCCATCTTCAAGAAAGGGCATTTTTGTTGGTTATAGTGAAGTAAGCAAAGCATATAGGATTTATGTTCCTTCAATCAAGAAAGTGTTCACAAGTAGGGATGTCATTTTTGATGAAAGTAACATTCCAAAAGTTGTTTCAAGTGATGATGGTGTTGTTGCAACTAATGTGCTTGATGACAATGGAGTTGATGACACATTGGATGTGGATGTTGAAGAAGCCTCTTCAAGTCAAATTCCAAGGAGAACTCCAAGGCATAAAGTGAAACCCTCAAGGCTCACTTATGATGGCAAAGGTAAGCAAGTGGTGGATGGATCCAACTATGCTTTCCTAACTTCTTTTGATGTACCTTCATGTGTAGATGAAGCAAGGCAAAAAGAGGAATGGATCCAAGCAATGGATCTTGAGTTTGAAGCACTTATGAAGAACAACACATGGAGATTGGTGGAGCTTCCAAAGGGCAAAAGTGCAATTGGATGCAAATGGATCTTCAAGGTAAAGACAAATCAAGATGGATCTATCAACAAGTTGAAGGCAAGGTTGGTGGCTAAAGGTTATGCTCAAGAGCATGGCATTGACTATGAGGAAACCTTTGCACCCGTGGCAAAGATGGTGAGCATAAGAGTAATCATTTCCCTTGCAACTCTTTATGGATGGGATCTTTGGCAATTAGACATTTCTAATGCTTTCTTGAATGGTGATCTTGAAGAGGAAGTCTACATGGAGCAACCCGAGAGCTATGTTTCTCATAGCAAGCCTAATCATGTGTGTTTTCTACAAAAAAGTTTGTATGGTCTTAAGCAAGCACCAAGGAGTTGGTATGCTAGGCTTAACTCTTTTCTACTTTCTCAAAACTTCACTATGAGTGAGTATGATCATTCACTTTACTTTAGAATTAGTGCTAATGATGTTACAATCCTTCTAATTTATGTGGATGACATTATTTTAAGTGGAGGGAACAAGGAAGATATAGAAGATATCAAGAAAGCACTAAAAAAGGAATTTGAAGTGCATGATCTTGGTCTTTTGAGCTATATCTTAGGAATAGAAGTAATTAGAACTTCTCAAATCACTTTTATTTCACAAGAGAAGTATGCTATTTCTATTCTCAATAGATTTCATATGGTAGATGCAAATCCTATTGATACACCTATGGAATCACATGTAAAGCTAACTATAAGAGGTAATGAAAGATCCTTCGAGGACATTACTCTCTATAGGAAGCTAATAGGTTCTCTTATATATCTAACCATCACAAGACCTGATTTATCTTATTGTGTTGGTAGATTAAGCCAATTCATGCAAGATCCTAGCATAGAACATTGGAAACTAGGAAAGAGGATCTTGAGATACATCTCGGGAACAAAAGATTTTGGCATTGTTTATAGAGGCTCATCACCTAACTTATTTGGTTTTTTCAGATTCAGATTTTGCAGGAGACCTTATGGATAGAAAATCCATAAATGCACATGCTATTTTCATAGGTGATGGAGCTATCTCATGGATGTCGAAGAAACAAGCAACTATATCACTTTCTTCTAGTGAGGCCGAGTACAAAGCTTTGACATCATGCACAAAGGAGATGGTGTGGATCAAGAGGATGATTATGGAGCTTCATTTGCTGGATTTTTCAGAGAGTCCAATCATCTTTTGTGACAACCTTTCAGCCCAAAGTCTAGCAAGCAATCCGGTTTTCCATGCAAGGAGCAAACATATCGAGGTGGCTTACCATTTTGTGAGAGAACAAGTGTTGGCAAAAGAGATCAAGCTTGAACATGTCCCATCAAAGGAATGTGTGGCTGATATCTTTACCAAAGCATTGGGAAAGGACTTATTTTTCAAGCATAGAACAAGTCTTGGTGTACTTTCTAAATCTATGCTAAAACTAGTTGAAGAGGGAGTGTGAAAAATTGTCAACTAGTAGTATTTTCCTAACTTGAGATTTTGTAGGCCTATGGCCAAATAAAAGTTAGAGATAGGTTCATACATGTATGTAGAGGCCCAAAGTATGTGTACACTACTTTTGAGGTCACATTAATTAGAGGAGGTCGAGTGAGGAGCTCTTCTATTGGCTCATAATTTGGTGCATTCCTATTTGACCAAATTTCTAGGTAGATGGGTGAATCCTATTGGACCCCAATTTTAGCCTATCATAAGACAAGTGGCCAAGAGGCACTATGGCTGCTATAAATAGCCATCTCCACGAGTATGTACACATCTCATTTTCATTCTATTGAATGAATGTTATGCTCTTTGAAGATCCATCTTCTTCTCTCTCACTTTTTTGTTCATATCTTGCATTCTAGCCACTAGAATTGTGATTTCTTTGTTGCTATGGCTTCACACGTGTGAAATGCAGGTTGTAGGCTTTGAAGTACGGACAGGGACAGCAAGTTTCTGTTTGTGGAAGCTTATGATCAGATCTTGATGTTTAGTTGATGTTTAGTATGCTTAACATCACAATTTCTATCATTTTTTCAATCTAGATGTGCATAACTTCCATGGCCAAGATCTTTATGAAACTTTAGCATCTTTTGGATCTGAGTTTTTCACAGTTCATTGTAGCACAGAAGAACAACTAGCTGATATTTTCACTAAGCCACTTACTGGAGAAAAGTTTGATAAGTTTAGATCAAAGCTTTCTGTACTTAAAGTTTGTTGACTTTAAAGCTATGTATATGACTGTATAAAAAGTGAATCTACTTTAAGAGAGAGAGTTAGAATTAAAGTTAGAATCACTGTGTTACTGTACTGTGGGTCCTATCCATGGATAAGGATCAGTTGGCCTCGCCACGAGAAGTCGACGGGACACGCGTCCCGCCAACGACAACCTAGGTCATGCATGGGTTGCCTGAGTGAACAACTATATGTACAATGTAATTTCATTTTGAGAAATATAGTTGCTATGTGAGCTTGCTGAGGAGAGTGATTTTCTGTCTGTGTTACTATGTAGCATGATTTGTGTTCCTGTGCAAAGCAAATTCTAAGTTTTTCACTAGGAAGCCGATCACCTGACAGGAAGCTCCCTAAGTGTTTGAGAGAATATTGTTGGAGAGCCGCGACATGGATGACTTTCCAGGATCATATAGCCAGGGAGAGCTACGAAGATCAACAAGAGAGAAGACACAACCTGAAAGATATGAAGCAAATTATGCTCTCTTATCTAGCATTATTCAAAGCAAAGAACCTTCGACTTATGGTGAAGCAAAGGATGATGACATTTGGGTCAAGGCCATGGAGAGGAGATGGAGTCAATTGCTAAGCATAACACTGTAAAAATTACAGCAAATAAGGATCCTAAAACACTTGAAATGATGAGGGAAACAATAGATTATGATTTCATAAGATTAGCACAAGTTGAACCATCAAAATCCATCAAAAATCTATGCTTGAACCTCACTAAATGGCCCAAATCCTTGAAGAAGGCTTCACACGTGTGAAAGTACGGCCTCCCACAGTCTGAGTACTGTACACCAGACCTACATTCAATCCTATAATCATTAGTAATCACAAGTACTCAAACAATTATGAACATAGAGAGCAATTGCACCATTATGAGAGAAAAAACATGAAATTGCTTGATTTATTTTGGTGAGATATCATCACCTTTATATACATGATCCATCACGGTTTTGGGCAGGTATGAGTAGCCCTAAACCTATCCCTAATGCTAATTTTGGTGGATCTTTCATCCCTACCAAGTTAGGGTTGGAATCTTGGAGATCCCTCAACAATGCAAAAATTACCAAAAATAGCTCCTATTTTTTCTCCCTTGTATCTAAGCATAATTTGGACTCATTCCAAAGGTTCTAACACTTAGGTCTACTTGAGAACATCCTTATGAATGGAATCCTGTGCTATTTGGCACGTGTGACAAGCCACATCATGACCATCTAACTATTTACAAGTCATATGACCAAAACTAGTCAAGCTAGAATTGTGAATTTTTAACACTCCTCCTCACTATCTAGCTTGGTTCAATCATTGCTTTACTAATCACTCCAAGTGATGATCTGAACTTCATAAAAGGTGTCTTTTGAAGTGGTTTAGTAAGTAGATCAGCTACACATTCATTGCTTGGAACATGCTCCAAAGCAATCTCCTTGGCTTGCACCATTTCTCTCACAAAGTGATGGCATATCTCAATGTGCTTAGATCTTGCATGGAAGATTGGGTTAGATGCAAGGTTTTGGGCTGATATATTGTCATTGTAGATGATTGGTGCCTCCTCTGAATCCATGATCTTTAGTTCCACCAATAATCTCTTGATCCAAAGTACCTCCTTTGTAGTGGTTGTCAAAGCTTTGTACTCGGCCTCGGTTGAAGATAGAGATATAGTTTCTTGCTTTTTTGAAAGCCATGAAACCACACCTTCTCCTATGAAAGTTGAATAGGCACTTGTTGATTTCCTATCCCTCTTGTCCCCTGCAAAATCGGAATCACTAAATGCATGAAGGTTAATCACATCTCCTCTATATAGAATCCCAAAATCCAATGTACCCGAGATGTATCTTAGAATCCTCTTAGCCTTTTTCCAATGGATATTCAATGGCTTTTGCATGGATTGGATCAACCTACATACACTAAAGCTAAGATCTGGTCTAGTTATAGTGATCCACATTAAGGAGCCTATAAGTTGCCTAAACAAAGTGATGTCCATGAAGGATCTTTCATCATCTTCATTTGGCACTTTTACATCTTGCTCCATTGGTGTGTCAACACTTTTGAATACTTCCATCTTAAACTTCTTCAAAAGACTTTGAGCATAGTTTACTTGACTTATAAAGATAAAATCAGACCCTCTAAGTACTTCTATGCCTAAGATGAAGTGAAGACACCCTAGATCTACCATCTTGAACTCTAAGGATAGATCTATCTTGATTTTTTCAATACCATCAACACTATTTCCACTAATGATGATGTCATCTACATAAATGAGTAAAAGTACAATACCAACATCATCAAACTTAATGTAAAGAGTGGGATCATATTCACTTTGAACAAAAGAAAGTGAAATAAGATAGCAATGTAGTCTTGAATTCCAAGATCTTGAGGCTTGCTTCAAGCCATAGATGCTTGTTTGGAGATGGCATACTTTGTTCTCCATTCCATGCTTGATGAACCCTTGTGGCTGCTCCATATAGATATCCTCTTCCAAAAAACCATTCAAGAAAGCATTAGAGACATCCATTTGACATAGAATCCATCCAAAATGTGATGCAAGTGCAATGATTAGCCTTATTGTGACCATCTTGGCCACAGGTGCAAAAGTTTCCTCATAGTCTATCCCTCTCTCTTGAGCATAACCTTTTGCAACTAATCTTGCTTTATGTTTGTTAACACTCCCATTTGCATTCAACTTAAGCTTGAAGACCCACTTGCATCCTATTACATTCCTTTGAGGTCTCTCAACAAGCAACCAAGTTTCATTCTCAATCAAGGCATCATACTCATCCAACATAGCTTTATACCATTCTTTGGAGTTCAATGCATCTTCAACATTAGACGGTTCTTCAAAACTAGATAAAGCATAAGAAGTGGATGAGATACCCTCAACTTGCTGTCCTTTTCCTTGATATGTGAGCCTTGATGGCTCCACTTTTGCCCTTGAAGATCTCCTTGGTGTGATAGGTGGGTTTGGTGCTTGCTCCTCCATGAGCTCCTCCTCAAAACCAAGATCTTGCTCCTCGGCCATCTTCTTCTTGATTGTTGGAGCACTTGAGCCTTCTTCAAGCATATGCATATGATGTTCATCAAAGATGACATCCCTTGAAACAACAAATTTGTTCAAGGATGGAAGATAGACTTTGTAGCCCTTGCTTGAGCTTGCATATCCAAGCATGATCCCTCTTGTGGAAGATGGATCCTCCTTGGTTCTTGTTTCTAATGGCACATGCACATAACATATACACCCAAAAACTTTCAAGTGATTAAGATTGGGTTTCTTTCCATACAACATCTCATAAGGAGTTTTGCCTTCAATTGCTTTGCAAGACACTCTATTCATCAAGTAGTTTGCACATACAAGAGACTCACCCCAAAAGGATTTGGGCAAACAAGCATCTAATCTTAAAGCCTTAGAACATTCACATAATGTTCTATTCCTTCTTTTAGCAACTCCATTTTGTTGAGGAGTGTAAGGACAAGAAGTCTCTTTCTTGATCCCTTCCTCCTCACAAAAGGCCTTGAACTCATTGGAGATGAATTCTCCACCATTGTCACTTCTAAGAATCTTGATGCTATGATTATGATGCTTTTCCACAAACAACTTGAACTTTACAAAAGTATCAAATACTTGAGACTTAAAGGAAAGTAAGAACACCCAACAATATCTTGAGTAGTCATCAATGAAGGTTAAAAACATGGATGAACCTCCATTAGATTTGGTGCTAGCAATGTGCACATCCGAGTGTATGAGTTCAAGAGGATGAGATGACTTTGTGATGGAGTTAGGAAACACCTTCTTATGTGCCTTGGATAAGGCACAAGCTTCACAAACCTTGTCTTCCTTCCCAGTAGACCTTGGTAGGCCTAAAGCATACTCCTCCTTGATCATAGCCTCCATGGAACCCGAGTTGACATGTCCAAGTCTTTTGTGCCATAAAGTAAAGGTAGATATCTTGCTCTTCTCGGCCAACATGACAACATTAGTATCCACAAATGCATCCAGCTTATAAAGTTTGCCAAGTCTAGTGCCCTTAGCCACTATCTTACCCTTCTTCTTGATGAAACATTCATTTGAAGCAAAGTCAACATTGAAACCATTGTCTACCATTTGGCCAACACTTAGTAGATTCTTTGTTATTGTAGGAATGTACAAAACACCTTCTATGTTGATCTTTTTGGAAGATCCTAAGCAAAGGGGAATGCTACCAACTCCTTCAATCTTACAAGCTTCATCATTTGCTGTATAGATAGACTTTATAGGTCCATCATAAGATAAGAGAGAAGAGAAAAACTCCCTTTTACTAGTCATGTGTGAACTAGCACCCGAGTCAATCCACCAAGGATCTTCTCCTTTGAAGCTTGTTGAAGAAAATATGGACATCATGAGAGAGTCCTCATGTGAACTCTCCTCCTCCTCCTCTTTGCTCATGTTGGCTTGGCTTTGATCTTTCTTCCTCTTGAAGCATTCCGAGGCATAATGCCCCATCTTGCTACAATAGTAGCACTTCACCTTTGATTTGTCCTTCTTGACTTTGGTGGTTGATGGAGATGCCTTTGGGGGTCCTTCTTGATCCTCAAGCTTTGTAGACTTCTTGGAAGTTGATCCTTTGCCTTTGGACTTGCCTTTGCCTTTGGTGAAGAGAGCTTGGTCATCTCCACCTTGGATGGAAAGCCTATCCATCCTCTCTTGCATTTGGCTCCTTCTTGATTCCTCGGCCATGAGCGTGCCTTGGAGTTCTTCAAGTATAGGTAGCTTACCCATAATTGCATATCCCTGAACCAAATTGTCAAATTCAAAGCTTAGTCCATTCAATATGAGTTGAACAAGCTCTTCATCCTTGATAGGGTCACCTATAAAGGCTAGCTCTTTGTTCAATTCCTTTACTCTTAGGACAAAAGTATGTGCACTCTCTCCTTTCTTTTGATAGCTTCTATAGATTTGATTCTTCAAAGCTAACATTCTAGTTTGGTTCTTGGATTCATAGACCTTTTGCAAAGTCTCCCAAGCATCTTGAGCTGAAGTGCAATCTCCTACCTCTCTTAAGAGTTCATTTGCAACATTCATTTTTATGCAATGTAGTGCAACATTGCACCTCTTGATGTATTTGGCTTTTTCTTGAGGATGAATAGGTTCACCCTCCTTACCATTTACAATTTCCATAAGATCTTGCATGATCACGATAGATTCCATTCTAACTTTCCATATGGAATAGTTAGTTTTGTTGAGCCTTTCATTAGTATCCAAAAGATATGCATTTATAGATGCCATCTAGTCTCCTAATCAAGGACTTGACACAAATGAAGGTTACTTCTATTGATTTGATTGAAGGTCTACCTTATCCCACTTCTTAGGGACCTGAAAATATCAGTAATAGACTTCCTATAAAGATCTAATAATGATCTCTAACAAAATCAAATCATAGAATACTAGAAACAATGCACTTGCTTGATTGAAGTAGACAATACTAGTAGAATTGCCCCTCTTTCTATAAAGAACATTAGAGCTTCCAAATGATCTGATCAAGAGTGAGTTTCAGCAACCTAATATACTTCCAAAATCACTTGTAAAAGATCTAAATGAAACTTAATGAGGATGCAACACAATCTACTATCCAATCACAAGCAAAAAATGATCAAAATTGATGAAAAATTGATCTAATTTGGTGCATAAGTCAAGCAATGGTTGGACTGAACCTAAATCACTTTAGGAGGTGCCTACTACACCTTAGAACAGCCTTGAAGAGTCCCCAAAACTCTGATCTTCCCTCTCCTTGAATGCTAGAAAGCCTTCTCTATGAAATCACCTCCAAAACTCGCTTAGAAATCAATGCTTGGAGCAAGCAAAACTTGCTATCTTGGTAATGTGAATTGAATTCAACTTTGCCTCTGGTTTTAGACACCTAAACACCTGCAAATGAAGTCACACAACACCAATCTCCAATGTATTTGACTCACTTTGAGTTCTAGAATCAATACTAGATGCTAAGATCCAATCTACACAAGATTTAGATCAAAAATTGTGATAAAATTGAATGCAAACCAAGGATTTAGCTCATTTCAGCCTTTAGGCTCTGATACCATGTAAAAATTACAGCAAATAAGGATCCTAAAACACTTGAAATGATGAGGGAAACAATAGATTATGATTTCATAAGATTAGCACAAGTTGAACCATCAAAATCCATCAAAAATCTATGCTTGAACCTCACTAAATGGCCCAAATCCTTGAAGAAGGCTTCACACGTGTGAAAGTACGGCCTCCCACAGTCTGAGTACTGTACACCAGACCTACATTCAATCCTATAATCATTAGTAATCACAAGTACTCAAACAATTATGAACATAGAGAGCAATTGCACCATTATGAGAGAAAAAACATGAAATTGCTTGATTTATTTTGGTGAGATATCATCACCTTTATATACATGATCCATCACGGTTTTGGGCAGGTATGAGTAGCCCTAAACCTATCCCTAATGCTAATTTTGGTGGATCTTTCATCCCTACCAAGTTAGGGTTGGAATCTTGGAGATCCCTCAACAATGCAAAAATTACCAAAAATAGCTCCTATTTTTTCTCCCTTGTATCTAAGCATAATTTGGACTCATTCCAAAGGTTCTAACACTTAGGTCTACTTGAGAACATCCTTATGAATGGAATCCTGTGCTATTTGGCACGTGTGACAAGCCACATCATGACCATCTAACTATTTACAAGTCATATGACCAAAACTAGTCAAGCTAGAATTGTGAATTTTTAACAAACACATGGGACTTAATAGAACCACCAGTTGGCAAGAAACCCATTGGTTGCAAATGGGTATACAGGACTAAGTACCATGGAGATGGAAGTATAGCAAAGCACAAGGCAAGATTGGTGATCAAAGGCTATGCACAAAGTAAAGGCATTGACTATGAGGAGACCTTTGTGCCAGTATGTAAGTGGATTACTCTATGTCTTCTTTGAGTTGATTAAAGGCGACGCATTGTTTATCTGTCCATTTGGGAACTACAACTACTTTGTAGATTAAGCGTGCTTTGTTAGCGAAATAAAAATAAAGATGTTTATAAAGCAACCAAGGTATCAGAAATTGTACATTCGGATATTTGTGGACCATTCGGAGTATTGTCTTTAGGTGGATGCAAAATACTTCATAACATTTATTGATGACTTCAGCAAGTTCGCTATAGTATACTTTATTTGTACAAAATCAGAAGCTTTTGAGAAATTCGTTGAGTATACGATTGGGCTGAGAAACAAACAGACAACAAATTGAATCAAATTTGCACAAATCGTGGAGGTGAGTACATTTTCAATGAATTCAAAACTTTCTGTATTGATCGAGGTATTATGCATACGAAGACTGCATCATACACACCTCAACACAATGGAATTGCAGAACGAAGAAATCGTATGCTGATGGAAGCTGCCAGGTGTATGATGGCTGATGCAAAGGCACCAAAGCAGTTGTGGGCAGAACAGTGGCTACGTCGAACTATCTTCAGAATCGAATTCTGAAATCTAGAATATCGGATAAAACTCCTCACGAAATATGGTGGAAGTCGAAGCCAAATCTGGCTGGCTCATGTTCATACATTCGGACATACCAGACAAGTTGATAAAGAAACTCGATGAAAACATAGAACAAAATTTTATGGTAGGATTCGAATTACATTCTTCATATTATCGAGTCTACATACTCGCCACTGAAAGAATAAAAATTGTTCGAGATGTCAAATTCGATGAGTCAAAGTACATAGCAGATACTAATTTAATTGGATATGAAATTCTTAAGACTTATTATGAGTTACCAACAACAAAAGTAAAGCAAGCAGATGATGAACATGAATTACCATATGGTAGTAGTGATTCAGAGGGAGTTCAAATTACATCCAAAGATTCATTTACCATATATTTATTAATAATATTTTCATTCAGTTCCTTTTTAGTAGATTCCATTAATCAATTTAATATAGCATTTTGATCCACAAGTGTCACCACTAATTTATTATCGACTGATATTTCAATATTCGTACCATATAATGGATTAACATAGTCATTATTCTAATGTCTAAACTCTTGAAGAACATTTTCATTCGTATTCTTGGTACAATTCTCATTATCGTGTATTGAATTTATTTTTTTAAAATCTTCCATTTCTACTTCATTTTGGTTTCCCACATTAGTGTCTTCATATAGCTCATTATTAACCAGCTTAAAAAATGAGTGATCCAACTTGGATAATTCTAACTCTCATAACATTAAATTTTCATCATATTCAGGAAAAACTTGTAACTTATCCATCTTAAATGATAAATCCTTTTGATCTTTCTTTGAATTAGATGAGTTATGATTTTTTTCCTTGGAAACAATGGAATTTATCTCTTGACCTCGAAACCTTTCATCAATGTCACTCATATTGGAAGTAACAATTTCTTTTATGAATTCTTCTACTCCAACAAAACTATCTTCAATTTCTTGATCATTCTCTAATAATGGTAATATTTGATTTTCAGACTGTGATATTCGTATGTCGTTTGGTATCATTTTTTTCTTGCAACAAGTTAGAATCAGCAAAATTTGATTAACCTTCTTGTTTTACTTCCTCAATAGAATATTTGTCAATTGTAACATCATATATATTTTTCATCTTCACGGTTGAAAAAATACTCTGTATTGAAAATATACATTGGGTCGAAAAATACAACAAGGTCGAAAAATATACAGTGAACTAGACAGGGCTGAAAAATTTTGACCTCGACTCGTCCCATGGTCGAAAAAGTACATTGTATCAAAAATATACAATGGGTCAAAAAATATACACTGGGTTGAGAAATACAAACAGGATCGAAACATATACAGTGAACAAGGGTCGGAAAATTTAGACCCGATTTGACCCGACCTAGGGTCAAAAAAGTACTTGTATCAAAAATATACAATGGGTCAAAAAATATACACTAGATCAGAAGATATACACAGGGTCGAAAAATACAATATGTCAAAAAAATATACTGGATCAGAAAAATATACACAGGGTCGAAAAATACAAACAGGATTAGAAAATATACAGTGAACCAGGGTCAGAAAATTTAGACCCGAAACGACCCGACCCAAGGTCGAAAAAGTACTCTATCGAAAATATACACTGAGCCAAAAAAAATACACTAGGTCAAAAATATACACATGGTCAAAAAAAATTGAGGGAACTAGGATCGGAAAATTTAAACCCGATTTGACCCAAACCAGGGTCGAAAGAGTGCTATGTATCGAAAATATACAATGGGTAGAAAAATATACACTAGGTCAGAAAATATACACTAGGTTGGAAAATACAAATAGGGTAAAAAAAACGGAAATATAAAATGGGTAAAAAAAACACACTATATCGAAAATATAAAATGGGCTGAAAAATATACATTGGATCGGAGAATATACACAGGGTCGGAAAATACAAATTGGGTCGAAAAAAATTGAGTGAACCAATGTCGCAAAATCTAGATCTGATTTGACCCGACCTAGGGTCGAAAAAGTACTCGGGTATCGAAAATATACAATGGGTAAAAAATATACACTGGAAGAAGCCAAAGGTGAACTACTTGCGAACCTTTGGATGTAAGGCCTTTGTACACATTCATAAGGAAGAGAGACGTAAACTTGATGTAAAAGCTATCAAGTGTATATTCCTAGGATATGATGATCGTGTGAAGGGCTATAGATGTTTTGATCCAGTGGAAAACAAAATCCATGTAAGTCGTGATGTTATCTTTCATGAATCCAAGATATATGAAGACGAGGATGCTGAGAAGATAGACACATCCAGTGGGAAAGATGGTATAGTGAGTATACCTCCTGTTCCAAGTGATGAATATGAGGATACATCTCAAGATACTACTACTCAACCTCAAGAGACAGGTTGGAGAGGTAGAGACAAACCTTTTGGTGCAAGAAGGATTGAAGTTGTAGGTGACAAACGCAAGGAGAAGGATGTACCATGGGATACATTTTCAGTTAGAATTAAAGTTAGAATCACTGTGTTACTGTACTGTGGGTCTTATCAGTGGATAAGGATCAGTTGGCCTCGCCACAAGGCAAGTTGACGGGACACGTGTCCCGCCAATGGCAACCTGGGTCATGCATGGGTTGCCTGAGTGAACAACTATATGTACAGTGTAATTTCATTTTGAGATATACAGTTGCTATGTGAGCTTGCTGAGGAGAGTGATTTTTTGTCTATGTTATTGTGTAGCATGATCTGTGTTCCTGTGCAAAGCAAATTCTAAGTTGGTATCAGAGCCGTATAGGGAGTGTACAAAGTACAGTGTCGCCGTTGAAGAGAGCTTCGGGAGAACTGTCTTCTGAGATTTTGGGGTTTTACGGCGGGTTGAAGACAAAAAGAGAAGCACTGGTGCACGGTTTCTAATTTATAGAGACTTGCTAAGCTCAGCAGAGTGATTATTAGCCTGTGCATAGCATCAGACATGGAAAAATTTGGTGAAAAATTGATAATTTCAAAGCTTGCTGAAAATTGAAACCGGGCTTGGGGTTACGGTTTTTATACATAACTGGTGATTTCTTCGCTGTTCGTGCACCGTTTTGGATGCCGTAAGGACAGGAAGGAAGCTAATCACATTGTCAACCAGCCATGGAGAGATTCTGAGGTTTATGTCAGAGATTTGTCTTCAGACAGTTAACCTAGCAGATTTGCAGAAAAAAGGTGAAAAAAGCCACTTTGTCAAGTTGAGCTAAAATCACCGTTTCTCCACGGAATTTCCTAACTAAAGACTCTACAGTCATGGATTCAGTAGGACAACCCTGCTCTAGGCCTCAGATCGTGCTCAAAACGATCCACAGGAGAGTTTAATCTGATAATTTTCAGAGAAGGGAGGAGCGGCCGCAGGCAGGGAGGTCGCGGGCTGTCGCGCGCCCAACGCAATAGACAACTTAGTGTATCGAAGACCGTAGCGACTACAGGAGCATGGTTTGATGCCCAAATGCAGTTTGGACCTTTGGATGAGGTGTCAAATGAATCGACGGTCCAGAATCTGTGATGGGAAAGAAATTTGAACCACAAGATTTGGTTTAGCCATTGGATGAGCTTTGAATAGGGCCCTGAAGAAGTGAAGTGCATTCTAGCCTTCAACTTCATTAAAATTTTTCATACTGAAAGTTGAGTTGGGTCCCTTCACAAGTGAAGAGTGAAGTTTCTTCAAAGTGAAGAAATAGTTCAAAAACTAGAAAAGTCCCTATTTTTGGGTCCTTTGTCCGTTTTGACCCAAACGAAAGGCTATAACCTCCAAACGAAGGGCACCTGGCCTGTACCTGCAAGTATGGTACAACAAAACAAAGTGATTGCAGCGGAGAAAGTGTTCAGAGTACACCAGAAGTGGTTTCACCATTCCACTAGGCACGTTGTTGGGAGTTGACGACTGAGTGCATTTTGGAAGGCGACACCGATTTGGCTTTCAAATTGGTGGAAAAGCGGCAAGTGGCCTAGTAAGAAAAAAAGTGCAGGTCATTATTTTCAACTTTTGACATCATTGTTGGCCTCAACATACTGTTCTTAGCCTAAGGCAGAAGTTTCAAGCAGTTTTGCGATGGCAAACATGAGAGAGTCCATTTTGAGTGAAAGTAGCAAATTGGACGGGATTTCCAACTATGCAGTGTGGAAATTCAAAATGAAAAACATACTGATGGAGAAAGATGTGTGGGAAGTCGTCATAGGTGATGAGAGAAGGCCTCCATATGAAGCAGACATCAAAGTGTTCGACAAAAAAATGAGGAAAGCTTTGACCTTCATTAACTTGTCAGTGAAGGATCACATCATTACCCACATTTGTGATGCTATTACACCCAGACAGGCATGGGATGTGCTAAAGGAGCAGTTCGAGACGTCAAATCCGTCAAGAATCAAGTTTCTGAAGTGAAAGTTGAATAGTGTCCGCATGGAACAAGGAGAGCACATTCAGACGTACATGACCATAATCAAGACAATGAGAGATGAACTGCATTCTATTGGAGAGTGCATACATGATGTGGAGCTGGTCCATAATGCATTATTCGGCATTGCAGAACCCTATCAGATGTTTGTGAGCAGAATAGCATCAAGAGAAAGATTGCCAACCTTTGACGAGCTCACATGAATCTTGATGCAGGAAGAGCAATGACGAGAAATGGTGAAAGCTAGACGTCAAAATACTGACGATCAGGCACTTGCGACATGCCAAAAACAAGGCAAGGGCAAAGGCAAGAAGAAGTCTAAGTAGCAATTTGCCAAGTCTGAGGAGGATGAGGGATCTTCCAGCAAAACTAAGAAGAAAGGCAAGTGCTTCCATTGTGGTAAAAAGGGCCATTGGAAGAGTGAATGTCACAAATTCCTGGCGAAACAAGGCAAGGGAAAACCAAAACAAGCAGGTAATCTTGTCGATGAGGGTGAGATTGAAGACTCTAGCATCTTCATATTTGCATTGTCATCTAATCAAGATGATCAATCATGGTATATTGACTCAGGAGCCACAAGACACATGACAGGTAACAAGAATTGGTTCAGTAGTTTGAAGGTGTTGGATAATGGAACATCTGTTTCACAAGCAAATGGTGAGGTGTGCATGATCAAGGGGATAGGCACAGTTTCAATCCAACTGTCTGATGGCAAAAGCAGGATGATCAGGGAGATACTTTACGTACCAGGTTTGAAGAAAAATCTATTTTCTGTTGGAGTCATTACTGATCAAAAGTTGAAAGTAGAATTCGCCCATGATCGTTGCTTTGTGAAGGATGCGAACCAAAAGTTCAAAGTTATTGCGAATGGAGTAAGAGAGCCCAATACAAAATTGTACAGGTTGAATGCTACAATCAAGGGGCAACATGGACTTCTATCATCCATTCCTTCACAAATTGAGCTGTGGCACAAGAGCCTTGGTCACTTGAACTTGGGAAGCCTCAGTTTGATGAGAAAATTGGAGATGGTAACAAGACTGCCTACCATAGAAGATCACTTGAAATCGATGTGCGAATCTTGTGTATATGGGAAGCAGCATCGAGAGAAGTTGTTGCAAGAGCAAAGAACATCCTGGATTTAATCCACACAGATTTATGCGGGCCTATGAGGACCATGTCCTTAGGTAAAGCCTTCTATTTCATGACCTTTATTGATGATATGTCACGTAAGACGTGGATCTACTTCTTGAAGAAGAAATCAGATGTATTTGATAACTTCAAAAACTTTGTTGAAAATCAGATAGGTAGGAAGATCAAAGTCCTAAGATCAAATAGTGGAGGTGAGTATAAGTCTAATGACTTCAATGATCTTTGTGATCAATGTGGGATTAAAAGACAATTTACGCAAGCTCATACTCCTGCTCTCAATGGTGTAGCTGAGCGCAAAAATCGTACGATTGTGGAAAGTGCCAGATCTATGCTGGCTGAGATGAAACTACTGTAAGATTTTTGGTTAGAAGCATGTGGCACGGGAGTTTGCTGCCAAACAATATTTAAGGCATGGTAACCGCTGGAAATTTTAATTAACCAGTTACTTTCTAGGCTTGTTGCTCATTTGCATTTAGTTTTTTTTTTGTATACATCTATTGAGGTTCGCATAGCTTTTTATTTGATCTATGACTAGCATAGGTTGCAGTTAAGTTTGAGGAGCACTTTTCAAGAAATGACGCCTTCAGATACAGGCTCGGCACAATTAGAACATTGTTCTTTTGAACAAGTTGAATCATTGAGTGATGAGTCAAAAGCTTCAATTCACTCAGTTATTGATTCTAGTAAATCAACATATTCGCGTAAGTCTACTGATCCGCGATGTTCAAGCTTTTCTCATGTTCGTAGGAGACCTTCTCAAAGTGATGTTCGTCGTGCTAAATCTAAAAGGGCTATATTCGTTGAAAATTTAGAGCCTTCTGAGGGTCCAGAACATCCTAAGGTTGGAGCCCTTTGCCCAAACCCTTTGCCCAACCTAATTTTGGCATTTTGAATCCATCTGTCCGGTCAGCGAAGGTTAATAATGAATGTAAGGTGCTCGGCAAAGGTTCCCAAAATGATAAGTTTTGGCACATTTGCCTAACTAAAAAACATGTATTAACTCTGAAAAGAAATCTTTGCCCAATTCAGTATAGAGAAAGCTGAGGTGGATGTATGATCTTAAATCTCGACGAAGGTTTCTAAGATTGTATGTACAAAATATAATCCAAAAAGTGATTTTCTAAGTCATTTTTCATCAAAAATTAACTTGTGAAAATACTTCCCTTCATTTTTTTTTTTCTTTCTGATGACTTTTTTGACTTTTGCTTATCATTTTTTTTTTCAAAGAAAAGAAAAATCACTCAAGTAATAAAAAAACAAGGAATTATAAAACAAGCAAAATAAAACTGACAAGATGTTGGATCATTTTGATTGAACTAGCTAATCTGGCTGCCAAAACTTGTGTAGTCGGTTGCCATTCACCAGAGTGAATCTTTTTCCATCCAAATGTTCTAAAATGACCACTCCATCGTTCAATATTTCTTTCACTCTATACAGTCCTTCACCTATGAATTTCAATTTGCCTTTAATCAGTTTCGTCTTGTACATTAGTGCTAGATCTCCTTCCTTTCGATCTTTTTTGTGTAATCGGCAATCGTGTGCCATGCCTTGCAATCGTGTGCCATGGGCTTTCCCTACTGCTAATGCATGAACTACCATCAATCTAGTCTCACAAAGTTTTTGTAAAGCCTCATGATGCATCTAGAAGGATTTCACATCATCCAACCATTTTGTTAATGCTATGCGTAGAGATGGTATCAAAAATTCAATTGGCATAACTGCATATTGTCCATAAATAAGCTGAAATGGTGTTTGATTTGTACTACCTTTGTAATTTGTTCAGAATGTCCATGAAGCCTCATAAAGCTTATGTTCCCAATCAGGATGACTTGCTTCTACCATTTTTGTCATAATGTTGCAGAGAATCTTGTTGGAAGATTCAGCTTGGCCATTACCCCTCGAATAATATAGAGTACTGAGCCGATGAATAATGAAAAAGTCTTCCAACAGACACTTTATTGTTTTGTTCACAAAATGTGTTCCGTGATCACTAACGATCTCGATAGGACATCCAAAACTAGCAATAACGTTTTCATAGAGAAACTTAGCTATTGATTTTGCATCTGCAGCTCGAACTACTTTCACTTCAACCCACTTGGTCATATAGTCAATTGCAACAATGATATATCTTACCTGAGATCCTCTTGCCGCAGGATGAGTAAGACCAACATTGTCGAGGCCCCATTTCTTGAATGGTGCTTGAGATAAACTAGGTGTAAAGTTCATAATTCTATCGAGTAGAACGACGTGCTCATTGACAAACATCGCATGACTAAATATAATTTTTTGTATCTTTGTGAATAGGCCACCAACATCCTGATTGTAAAAATTTGCGAACAATGATATCTTTTGAAAAATGTCCTCTACCCATGCCATCTTGAGAAAACATGATAAGTTCAGGTACTTCATGCGGCAAAACACATATTTGTAAAATATCATCCATTCCAGCAATCCATTGATAAGGTTGTGCCTCATGAATTAATTGTCTCTTCCGTACTTTTGTCACAGAGTCATTGGGTTGGCCAAGCAACAGATATTCAACAATATATGTTGCCCACTTAGGTACTACTTCTACATAAAATAATACAACATCTGGTAATTCATCATCCACTTCAGTATTAACAGGCACATATTCAATCCTTGAAACATGGTCAGCTAGATAATGTTGTTTACCCTTTCAAACCACAACGCAAAAATCAAATTCGGTCAATAGGAGTAACTGTCTCGCAATACGCCCTATGTTACATGTCTTGTTCACCAAATAAAGTAACGGCTGATGATCAGTATAAAATGCAAAATGCGTTGCCAACAGATAATGTCAAAACTTTTTAACAGAAAAATCATGGCCAACGCTTCGCATTCAGTTGTCGAATAATTCTTCTCCGTATTTGTAAGCTGTCTACTTGCAAACCTGATAGGATAATCCTTCTTGTATTCACCTGGCTGTTTCAAAATTGATCCAATGGCAAATTTTGATGCATCAATGTGAACGTGAAATCCAAGTATGTAGATTGGAGCTCGTAGTATTGTTGTAGAGGCTAAAGCTTTTCTCAATTTCAAATGCTTCCAATGCCTCTACTGTCCAAATTGGTACAATGATCAATTTATATGTAGGTCTTGCTAAATTCGCAAAGAATAGTATGAATATCCGATAGTGATTTGCATGACCCATAAAAGCATAGACTCCTCGAATTGTTCCTGGTAGTGGTAACTTGATAATGACTTTGATTTTGGAATAATTCATAGCAATGCCATGTCTTGATATCACATGTCCAAGAACAACTCCATGAGTGATCCAAATTTGACATTTTTCTGGATTTAAGGAGATTTGGTATTTGTGACAACGTTCAAATACTTTTCCAGAAGATCCAAGTGGTCTGTATCTGCACTATGCAATCCATAATCATCCAAGTAGATTTCAAGAAATTTCTACAAGTAGTCCTTAAAGACAAATTACATCACACTTTTGAATGAACTAGGTGCATTACGAAGTCCAAACGACATAATTTTATAAGCACAAGTTCCCACTTTGTTGCAAAAGTTGTTTCGTGGTGATCCACATGTGCTATGTTAACTTGGTTATAACCACTAAATCCATCTAGAAAACTGTATGCTTCCACTCTAGCAAGACAGTCCAATATGTTTTCAGTAAAGGGTTACAGAAAGTGATCCTTTCGTGTCACTTTGTTCAAAGCTTTGAGATTCACACAAATTCTCATCTTCCCATTCTTCTTAGGAATGACAACAATTGGCAAAATTCATTCCATATGTTCAATTTCATAAATGAAGTTAGCTTCAAGTAGTCTTTGCAGCTCTTTCTTTATAAGATCCGTCATGTTTGGATTATAGCGATAAAATCTTGTGACCTTTGGAATTGCATTAGGCATTAAGGTATCGTATGCTCAATAACTGAGGTAGAAATCCCTTTGAGATCCTTGTATGTCCAAGCAAAATAGTCTTGATATTTGATCAATAACTTTCTTAACACCTTGAAATTATTCGGGAGTAGGTTGCGCTCCAACTTGAATACTTTTTTTGGCTCTCCTGGTTCAACAAGATTCATTGGCTGGTCCATCGTAAACCTCCCTTGTTTATGGTTCTTTTTCCTATGGTTCACGATGAGCTTTTGGTAGCATAATCACCACATTATCCAAAGTATAGCGTTTCAAATGCTCATGCATGTCATGCTGTGGACTTCTTCTGATTGTTCTTTTTCATAAGTGTTGATCTTTGATCTTCGTTTAGCTTTCTTGGTAGGAATAGATCTTGGAGGCGATGACCTTCTAGATGATATGCTCTTCTTTGAAGGTGATGACTTCCTTGATGATGATTTTCTATGAGAACTTGTACTTGAAGTATCATCTTTGACCTTCCCCTTTCCTTTATTTATGAAGGTGGTACATCTTTAGAATCAACTTTTTGAGATGATTTTCCCCATTTCAGGACCATATTATAGTGTTGCTTAGCTTGTTTCTTTGTCATAGGTCCTACCATCTTGTCTTCCTTCAATATAACTGATTTTGACAGTTTTATTGTTAGGAATTTTGCTCAATTCGGATTGATTATCTTGCTGACACATATAGCCTGCTGTACAATCCACTATTGCAAGATCTTGATTCCAATTGACAGTGTCAGTTTGAGAGTCAAAATGGACTCCTAGAGTCTTCACTTGTTGATCACAAGTATGGTCTATTGTTGATGAATCACCATCCCCTCTTTGGACTACTGGCTTGATAGTACTGCATGCTCACGATTCTCAAAAGTAGTTTTGCCGGTGCCCCAGTTATGAATTACTTGCACAACTTGTAACCATGGATGTGCCAATAAAACTCGATATAAATTTGGTGCGTCAAGTAAGTCAATTACTACAAAAGTAATGACAAACTATACTCCAGCCATTTTGACAAGTACTTTTTCAACCATTCCTCTCGGACAGACTATTGTTTGATCAGCTAGCTTAATGGCAAAAGTGGCAGGCTTCAGCTTAGTAAGTCCCCATTTTGCACATAAATCAAATTAACTCCTGAACTTCCATCAACTACGGTTGCTTCTTTACTAAATTGTCTATGTTGTATTGGTAGGATGATGTTTTTTTGCTCACTTTCCCAGGCTGCTCCCACATTGAGTACTTTATTCGATTCTTCAAACCCAGCACAAAAAAGTGGCTTCTAATGGTGGACTGGTGGTTCCATCTGAGTCAATCTTTCTACTACTACTTCTTTTGCTTTCGGCACTAGCTTAAGAAATTCTCCCAATATAATATCCACCTTACTAGACAACATATTCATGATCATTTCTATTTGTAGTGATTCGAGTTTTGTCATCTTGAAAGGTTCTTCATGATGGTACAACTATGTATCAGCATATGTTCTTGGATATGCTTGTGGCATAGATGGAGAAGGAACTTTAGCTACTACTTTAGTGGCTTGTAGGGCTTCTTCTTCTTGCAAATGTTTGATCCATTGTCTCATATCCTAGTATCTCTTCTTTTTTGCTTTGAGATTACACCTGATGCGATTGGTATATCTCTAGTTGGTGCAAATTCAGCAGCTACTGGATCAACTAGAACTCCTTTCTGTTTCTGAACTCTAGTAACAACCATCAAAGGTACATCTGGTGCAGATTGAACTATTGGTCTTTTCTTGATTGTAATCATGTTCACTTGAGCAGTAACCGGAGGTGGTTTGGGTCTTTCAGGACAATCTTTATAACAGTGTCCATAACCACAATCTCTACAGAATGGTACAAACTTTTCTTTGTTTGGAAATTCAGCAACTCTATGGTTTTCTCCTCATGCAAAACATCCAAGTGGCGCTTTGGTCCATTGTCTAGCTGCTTGTTGTTGCACAACAACATAGATAGCATATCGCTCTGAAGGAACACTCTCGTGATCATGGCTATAGTTCCATTGCTCATTAGCACAATGAGGTTCTGGTTCTATTAGATTAGCAGGATGAGCACTCTGTTCCGTTGGAGTTGGCAGAGCTAGTCATTCTGAAAATCCAAGTTCAAAGTTAAAAGGCTTTCCGTCAGGCCCCTTTGAATAAGTAGGTTCTTGATACTGAAGCTTAGCATACCTTTGTTGGATAATTCGAGGATTAAATGAGCAAAAGGTTGTTTCATGACCTATAAAATTGCAAAAATGACAGAAAGTATTCATCATTCATTGTTTCAACATTGGACATTCATTCATAGTGTGATTGTCCGCACAAATTAAACACCAGACATTTTTTCGGCTAAGAAAAGCCTTTGCAAACTTTTTCGGTTTTTGTTTGCTTTACCATGGAAATCTTCTAAGGCTTTGATCTTTTCATCAAGTTGAGACTGCATCTTTCCTAACTGCAACTACTGTTTTTTACTTGGTTTTTCAAACTCATTGATCATCTTCTCAACAGTAGCATTGATATTCATTGATGCAATGGTGGTGGATGTTGTCGTGGTTTGCCCTTTTGTATAAGGCATTATTCCAACATTTGGTTCATCGTCAGAATCTTCATCCTCTTCATGAATTGCATCAGCCATAGCACTTTGTATTGTAGCATATTCAGTATGGTGTTTCAGCTCGCGTCTAATCCATCTGGGTAGACCTGCTAAAAACCACATAATCAAAGCATCTTCATTGATTAGATCGCGATCACACTTAGATATGAGGTGTTTGACTCATTCAATATAATCTATTATTGCTCTCTCTTTCCCATTTTAATTTTACTTAACAGGAGAAAGGGATCTTCCATAGATTTCTTGGACTTTGTTTAGCCATAATTCTAAATTATGTCAATCAGACAATGAGATTGAATCTAGATTTTTCAACAAAAATCCTATCTCAGTTCGGATCAGATCAGGTATGTAAAAAATAAATCACTTGAAAATAATCAGATTTCTAATTTTCAAGAAATAGATCTTGAACAAGTGATCGACACTAAAAATGAAGATTTTTCATAATTTCTATCAGAATATATCATAATGGTTCAAAAATTTGACAGTGGCTAGATCTGGTAAATCAGAACTTAAAAATAGTATTAGCGAAGGTTTCTTGGACGAAGGTAGACTCGGCGAAGGTTCTTCACTGTTATTTTTGATAAAAAAAAATCAATGATCTGGTTATATATTGACAAATATGTTAAAATTAACCTTCACCAACTCTTCCGTGGATAAATCTGACACATAAATGTGTGGGTAGAACTAGGAAAGGTTCTTTATGATAAAAATAGGATTTTTATAGCCTGGCAAGAGTACAAATTGACTTTTTGAAAGATCCATCTAATCTTTGCATGATATATTACTACATTTAGAATCCTCAAAAAACACGACAAAGGATTGGCGAAGAATCAAGAGTAATACTGGTATTTTTGCAAAAAACGAGACTTTTTTTGACAAAAATAGAAAAATATGACAATTGATCTTGGAAAACCTTCTCCCAACTTACTGATTATCAAAAATAGTAAGTGGGACTGACATAGACTCTGGTGAAGGTCTAGAAGAAGGTTCTCCTTAGAGAACTCATACTTTTGTTGAAAGTTGTAAATTTTCCACAAAAGGTTACCAGCAACTAGATAAATAGTCACTTTGGCCTTCTATTTTTGGTATTATTTTTCACCGTCCTAGATCTTGATTTCAAGGCAAATTTTTAGACATAACTTGATAGATGCACGAATATCTTAGGTAGCGGCTCTGATACCATGTTAAATTCCACACGTGTGGGAGTACCCTACAGTGTGATAATGATCTCCTAAGACTTTGTGAATGCACAAAGATCAAGCGTAGATTGATAATCAATATCTATCTCAGAAAACTAAGGCAATAGCACTTGATTATATGCATATATCAATCAAACAAGTACATACACACGTGTGGAGACTTGTACTTGAAAAAACTAAGTATGAAAAAGCCTTCCTCTTGGGTAGAGAGAGAAACCAACTATCAAGCCTCAGGTAGAGAGAGAATTCAATATGACTCAAAAATGTAGAAATCTCATTAACTCTCAAAACTCAAGTACATAATGAATCTATCCGTCCTTCTAATAGGAAGTCGTGGTAGAGGATGCCCAAATATTATTGGACCCCTTTTTCTCCTCCTCTAGATGTGATTGGATGAGTGACTTAAGGCTCTTGTAGTGACGTGTTAACTGGAAGTTGGGTAGCCGCAACATGTGGGGTCCATACTTCAAGATTCTATTTTTTACCATTAACTAACATGACTTCTCGTGTAAATGCAAATCATATTGCACATCAAAGTTTCTTATAACAATTTGGTTTTCTACTAGATTAATCTATCGATTGTTAAGATGTCTAAGTACCATCTCCATAAATTGATCTTCCTTAGAATATGCTCCACTGTCGAAAAAAAATCTGAAAGAATCCACCTTACCAGCTCACCAAATCATGGATCACAGGACAGAGGACAGGAAACATTGTGATCTATGGGTTGATGGAAGTTTATATCCAATCCATCCAAGCTCAATGCAACATCCACATTTCAGATCAGTCACACAGCTCATACTGTTTTTGTGTGAAGGACACAATGGTCTATTGGTTTATTGTAAAAGATTGAAAAGTTATGGAATTAGGAATCCATTATTTGGAAAATATGTTGAATGGTTTGCCTACTGACTATAGAGAAAAAGAAACTCTTTTGTTGCAAACAAAAGAAGAGAATAAAATCTTGAAGATAGATAATTCTCATTTGCAAAATATTATATTAAACCTTAACCAAGAAAATGACAATATGAAACTAATTGTACAAACATTGCATACCTCATATTGTCAAATAAGTGGATTGAAAATACATTACGGAAGAAAATCCTGAACAATAAGCGAAAAAGAGTTATTTTAAAAGGTATTGACAAGCTTTCATCAAGTGGGGGTCGACGGAAAAAAAGAATATATGCTTTCAAGTAAGATTTTGTTTTAAACTATTCATGTCTTTTGTTTCATCTAGCACATCAATGATTGTGAATTTTTTTTTGTTTGTAAATCTTATTTTTTTTTGCAAATCACCTTTAGTCATAAATCAAAATCTGAAAGACAAGTACATGATTGGAAAGTCTTTGACTGCAGTACTTACAGCCAAGTCAATGACGAGTCTACTAGGAAATCAACGATATTCTCGAATCAAGTCCAAGATTGCAGAGGCCCATATGGGTGAAGTTGGCAAGATTATTGACCGAAAATTGATACAAGGAGCATGTGATTATTCTGGTATTAGCAGGGATGCATATGACACAATGTTTAAAATTATCAAAGAAGCATTTGGACAAGTACATGTAAAAAAATTTCTTATTCCTCGGCCATTTCAAATCAAATTAGAGAGGGATGTGTTAAACAGAAGTTTGCAAAACATCATTGGTTACCATATCAATGAGATTTATAACTCAAAACATGACACTTTGTCATATGATTTCACCAACGATATGTTTGTAGATTTGAATCATTTACTGAGATTTAAAGTTTTATGGATCACAAATGAAAGTATTGAAAAACTGATATTAGTTCTGAAGTTAGATGAATAAGAAGTAATAAAGGGACAAATGCTGAAAAGGGTTAGTGTTACACTTATGATTGGAGCATTAATATGCGATGTAACTCGTCGGATGCAACTCAACTCATTGGATATAACTTGTCGAATGCAACTCACCTCGTCGGATGCAACTGGTTGGGATCACGTCGGAATCACGTCGATAGTTGGTGACTGTAAGCAGATTGTAAGTAAGCAGATTGTAAGCAGAGAATCCGATGGTTTGTAGTCAGATCTCGTGGTCTGCTGGGATTACGTTTGACTATTTTGTGTGGGCAGTCTATGAATGAAACACAGAAATGGAGAGCGCCAAAGAGATGTATCAAAATGACTATTGTAGCTAACAGACAAAGCCAAAAGAATATAGTTCCGAAAATGAGCCATCGCTGCAGTTCCAAGCCATTCTTAGCATGACAGAGGCCGCCAATGCACCTCTTTCTACCCCCATCGTTGGCCAGAAAATCATTAAAGACACTTGTGAGGGCTGTTTGGTCGATATAGAAGTGGCTTCCAGATCAGACAATAGGCAGAATCATTGCCCTACATCACTCTTCCAACCCCAAGAAGCTGCACTCTACACAGACACGCAGATCCGGAAGCTCCTTTTGTAGAAGAAAAAGAATATCCAGAGCAACCCGATGGATCAAATATGCACTCGTGAGAGGCATCAGCAGGCGTCGAAGGTATGGGAGCCACTTTGGATCCTGCTAATAGCATGGTTACTACCATGGCTGGACGATGAATCGAGAGCAAAGAAAGAAAAAAAGAGCGAGATAGAGAGAGCGCCCCACGGGAGAGAGAAAGAGAGATATGAATAGGCATGATATTGTTGGAGGAGCAAAACCAACCATAAAGAAATGCAAACGTTGGAATGGAATAAGATTGATAGCAAGCTTTCGTAGATCTGAGTTTAGTTGTCCGGAAAATCGCAGACAACATGTGATTACGCTCATGGTCGCAGAAATCAAATGATTCAAGTCATCGAAAGTGGGAGTAATAAGCTTCAGAAAAAAATGTCGTAGACTGCCTCGATGATCTTGGCGAAGCCCTCTTCCGGAGACGCTGGAATGACGAGTCTCATCCCAATCAGAGAGAGAGAGAGGCTACAACATGTGCACCCACACCCACCTAGAATATTAGCGACACATTTTGAGTAGGTGTCATTCCGCGTGCCAGTAATTGGACATGGGGAGTCCGCTAGAAGAAATGAAGCGTAGAGTGTAGCAAGAGCTAACACAACGATAACCCCACGGCCTGCAACCCAGCCTATCTGAGATAAACTCCACGTAGGGACAACACTCCCGAAACTACCATGATAACATGAGCTAGAGCAGTCCACTGATTTCCTGAAATCAACATCTCTCGATCAAATATATATAGAATTCTCCTTTAATTTGCTCCAGCATCTCCTTCTAAGTCAAATTATGATGTTGCATTATCTAAGCAATCCTAGATGCATTAGTTTTCAGCATTCTGACCTGTGCGGGCGCGCTTTCCATCATCATCCACTGCTAGGGACTTCATCTGGGTCTCCACCGCTCCTTCAATATCCAAAGTTTGTGGAGCCATGATAAAGTATGTCCTAAAGATGCTATCGTACCGAGCAGCACCAATAGCGAGATAGTCCTGCATTTGCAGATATCTTTACTTCATTTGAAGTTACAAAAGGTGGATAGTTGTTGATGATGAATATTTGATGAATATGATGCAGATCAAAGGATGCTTGATTGCTTAAGCCAAGCATGCCTCTCAACATTACGAATGGTTGATCTTTTGCTTCCTAAGAGAAGAGGTCCGTCAGTTACATTCACGACGACGTTTGAGAGGGACGCCTCTTCTACCTGTTCGCATCTCACAAAGCGTCGCATATCTCTCACGCTTTGTGTAGGGACAATGTCTCATTCAAGTTCATTATCATTAATACAATATGTAGTTCGAGTATCTCTAGCTCTCTCTCATAGTTTAGAGTTTCTATGATCCTCATTATCGGCCTGCTGGTTTGGGGGCTCCGTCAAACTCTGAGTCCAGGTGGTCGAGATTTTTACAGTGATTTATATCTAATAGATAGTATATACACATAATAATTGGGTTTTCTATGGTTGTTTTCGCATCGCTGAGGGCACCATATCTTCTGGAATCGCTATCTTCTCTGACTGCTGCTCACGTTAATCCTAGAATTGCTATCTGCCACGTTACATATATCCAACGAGTCCTGTCTGAGCCACGCTATTATATCTTGATTCTGTGCCTTAATTTCCATTGCTTTGTTAAAAACCACGTTATCTATATCCTTGCTGTTTGAGCCATGCTATATTCGAGATGGTCTCTGTAAGCTTGTAAGCTTGGAGTGATCGTTCTGGAGAGTCTCAAAACCGTGGATGAGGTGGGCCTGAACGAAGCCACTGAAGCCTTTATGATGGAAGGAATTTTGCAATCAAGATAACCCGTAGAAGCATAATGCATGGAACTACGATCAACTATAGAACCAGAAGCCAATCCCAAATGGAAGCCAAATGTAGAGAAGCGTAGTTGCACTCATACACACACACACACACACACAAAATTATGTCAGAGTTGTTCGCCATGTCCAGAAATATATATGCTCTTTAGAGCTTCTCAATGAAATACCAAACAACAGCCAGCTCATAAAAGAAAACCAATTGTATTATTATGGGATCGCTGTTAGGAAAGTCATTGTTAATTGATATTAGCCTCTACCTTACTTTATTATCAGATTTATTCTCACATTCAGCTGAAAATTAAGGCTCTCGTTTCCATAAACAACTGATGCCAATCACAACAAGCAATAACATAGTAGTATTTTGCGACATACTAAATAAATGCATGAAGATACAACAATTTTTGCAACTCACATCATTTCATGAAGCAGTTGTGGTCTGATGTATTTATTAGCTTGATATGCATGAGATGTAACAATCTGATGTATATATTAGCTTTATATCTGAATGGCCTGCATACCATTTCGCTTGTGGTAATAAGCGTATGAGACACATGAGGTCGAAATAACTTTCTCAGCTGGGTTCATTTGGAGAGAAAAATCTGTCAAATTTTGGACGGAGGTTCTTGGATATAGTCAGGATTTTGAGTTCAATATTTGATTTGACATAAGGCTTATACTAACATTGTGTTTCTTTTTTGTAGATTTCGTCGAGCAGGCTGTTGGAACGAGCGAGTATCTTCATTCCAACTTGCTATTGACTATGTTTTAGGTAATTGCATTAAATTAATGAGTGTGCATAATTTTGCAGATGGTGAAGGTCATTTTCAATCGACGAACAATCGTGCGGGACTTTATGGAGCGGTTTGTTTTGCGCGATGGCGAATACATCTGCACAATTATTTGGTTGTTGCAGCTATACGTGGAGTTTTTAAAGGATTTACAAGACGTCATATATTTGATTCCACGACAACACCATATGTTATTAGATGTGGATTTGTTTGTAAAAAATCTAAAATACATTTATAGAGTAGTATTGGTTGTAGATATTACTGATGCATCACAAATGATAGATACCTTGGTGTGCTCCCAAGGCTTTGGATGTGATTCGTGGGAAGAATTTTTGGAGAATTATTGAACTTTTAAATAAAAATATAATAGATTCGTTTTTTTAAATTTTATGTATGTGGAATGTCTTTCTTTCTTGATTGATTTGCACTTAACTCAATGTTGTACCCACACTAATGCATCTTTCACACATTTTTCATAGTGAATATGTGGTTTTACATATATTCTACACATAGAATGGCTTTACATGTTTGTACGCATAAATAGCTCAAAGTGGCTAATATTTTGAAGTTTCCATTGCATGTGATTATAAACCACATATTCAAATTTTGAAATTCAGAGCATGGTCTTTTGAAATGTATGTACATTCGCACACATACACATATATGTACACACATTCTCACACATATGCATACATGTACACATTGCACATGCACGTGCATGTACAGACACATACATGTACACCTGCATACACGCCTGCACACTCTCACTCATACATACACGCATGCATAGATATATGCACTATCATGAATACACACACATACACAGATGCGAGATCGGCCACCACCTAGATCGGCCTCCATTGCCCATCAACGACGGGCACTCTTTACTAGTATATATATATATACATATATATATATATATATATACATATATATACATATATATATATATATATATATATATACATTCTTGTTGTGAAAGGATAGTAGAAATGATTTTTTTCAATTATAACTTTGGTGATAATGGTTGATTTCAAATTTTAATTGGAATTACTTAGTTTGTAATACTTATAGCTTCTTTAGCTAGTTCTCTTCATCTTTCATTTTTAAGTTTTTTTGTTTTTTAGAACACATTTTTTTTTAATGCCTTCTTTGTTGCTTTTCAAGTATAAATAACACTCATTCAAGACATGCAATTTTGATATCTCTTGAGTGACCTTACTTGTCTACTTCAAGATGGGATCCACTAGGTTAGGATGGCGGGGCTATGCTTCACACCTATACCTCTCTGTCCACATTGTACCTTACAACAGCTTCCACAAATCTTGAAACTATTGTATTACTCAATCATGAAAACATTCAATCTTGCACACACATCTCACAAATATCACCAAGTTCAAACAATAATTTTTATCACACATTGTCATCAACAGTTACAACCATTCATTCTTCATCTATACAATCATTAAATCATGATTTTTCATTCAAAATCAAAATACATATAATGGATTTTACGAGGTCAATTCCATGTGGAATATATTCATGGCATAATTTTCTTTTTTCTTCTTTTTCATCAAGATGTATGTTTCCCTTTTGTATTTGTCCAATTTCAGAAGCTATCACATTAGTAGCATCCATACCACTTCTAAACCTTCTAAATTCTCTATGGTAGTATGAACTAGGATACCACTATAGTATCTGGCTTTCATGGATCTTATCCCATTGTGGTCGCCATAAAACATGTAGTATGTTTTGTGTGTTGCTTAATAGTGTTCACAACATTATAGCGATGTTTTTTATGGTTTATTAAGTCAATCATTGGGCTTCTTGTTAAAATATTTCCTTAGAAGTATGTAGTGGGCTATTTCCTATGCTATGCACAACCCTAGATCCAACCACACAAGCATCAAGGAAATGAAGTTAGTTGTCACACGGAGGTTCGTTCCCATGAGAGCCATAGCATATTTCATAATCCAGCATGTGCAAATGATTCACATCTAACAATATGCATTAACACTACATCCATTAGCACTACAATCCACAACAAGATAAAAACTTACTCTTCTCTCTCACAAAAAGCATAAGAATGATCGATCCCCATAAGCATCAAATCCTTGAACACTTCAAATGAGATGGATCAGATTATATCGATCATTTTCAGAAGGAAGACCCTTGAAAAACAAGATTCAGGCAATAGGACCTCTGCTTCTCTTTGATTTGCTGGAGAAAGATCATGCTCAATATTCTCTACTAAGCATGCATGAGAGCTCATAAGTAGCATAGTGTATCAAGTGGCTTAATACCAAACCTCATGCATCTTTGCTTTACGTTTCGTTTGGTAGCTTGCACATTACTAGCTAGAACGAGATAATTGAGATCACCCATGGGCTGGAGGCAAGCACCCATGCTTATCTTTGGGTGCAAAATTGTGAATATTGAGAAACATATATGATGAGATACTAATCGTGAATAATGAGAAAACTGTGAATAGTTCTCATGAATATTGTGAATTTGGATTTTGAATATCGATCATGAATATTGATCTCGAATATTCTTAAATACTAAAATACTCTACAATGTCATTGTATGGACTTTTCTAAACACAAATTATGAATGTTAAAATTTGATTGTTCAAAATAGAGATTGTGGTTGCTAATCTTGGTTACTTGTGCTCAAATCATTTTGTAGATTTATGCTTATGTAAGAGATTGAAGAAGTGAATAGAGTTCTGTGAATAGAGTTATTCTCCCTTATATTTGTTCTCCGCACTGCTGAGTGTGAGTGATCTTGAGTCTGCTAACAATCTCTAACGCATTTCTTGAATTACTCTCTGAGCAGACAGACGCTCTAGTGCATTACAGTCGTTTGCTGTGTTTCCGTAAAGCATGCTCTAAAAAACTGTCTTAAAATTTATTCGTCTGTCACGAATACTTTCTTTTCGACACTCAAATAATGACTATCTTTGTGCAGTCTAGCACGATCATTGAATTAAGTAGTATGTACGCAAATGAGATGACATCCCTTGTCTGAAGAATTGAGTCTCTGATCTATTTTCCTGATTGGCATTGACATAAGTTTCTAATGTGCTCGAAAAACATTCGTACTCTTTAACCATTAAGTTGGACTTTAGTTGTAGAGTACTATTGTCTAGGAACGGATAGTTCGCAAACTCGATTAATTAATTGTCTGTGCAGTCGCATATACATCGAACAATTCTCGATTCTCTGTTGACACCTTAGTCAGCCAGGGTGTAGTCTACTGTACTACTCTGATAACATTTCATGTATGTCAGATAGAGAATCGAGATTAGAAAGATATCGGAAGCTTAGAGAGGAGTTTTTACGAAGACAGAGTGAAAGTACTAGTCGTAGAAATCTAGACGAAATCACTGCTCAGTTACTTGAACTCCTAATTAGCTTCGGTATGGAGGGTCCTGCTGCACGCTTCACTTCTATCTCTAAAATTAAATATGATTATTTTAAGGGGACCAGCTCTGATGATGCAGATAGCTATGTCTCACAATTTGAGTCAATAGCCAATGCGAATAACGAGGAACTGACGTAGACAAACTACAAATTTTCCGTAGTCTGCTAAGAAAGCAGGCACATATCTAGTATAGCCAGGTAGAACCAGGCCGTGTAGGAACCTGGTACCTATTGAAAGATGTGTTTCTGAACCAGTTCAGAGAGATAGGTTACAAATCTAGAATTCTTGGACGACTGAACAATGTTTAGAAGAAGAGTAAAGAATCTCTTTGCAAATATACACGTAAGGTAGAAACCTCATAGGAAAACTAACCGGTGTATATCTTGTGGATATGCAAATCGAATGGTTTCTGGCTGGTCTAACACCAAAGATTGATCGATACTGCATACAAGGGGACATGAACTCCTTAGCAGCTGTTATAGCTAGTGCAAAAAATTTTGAGACTTTGAAATTATCGTGAAAGCGGCGATCAACGAAGAAATCTTGAAAGTCTAAGACTGATTCCAGTGATAGCGATGATGATTCTGATTCTGATTCCAGTAGTAGTTCTTCAAGCTCGAAATCTGAAAGTAGCGATTCATTGGAATCAGATGTCGACAAAGGAGAGAAAAAGAATAAATGACGAGCTAAACGAAAGGACGACACAAAAGTTGTCGAGGATAAGTCGTCAACTTCCAAAGTGGAAAAGCTTTGGAAAAGTAATATGGCTAACCTTAAAAAAAAATTTAATGACTTGAAAGTGCAGATCTCAGAAGTTGCAGATAAAAGACCAAAGGCATCTTCTTCTAACTCAAGAATGTGGTGTATAAAATGTGGAACATCTGGACACACCAAGGAAGACTGTACTTCTATTAATGTCATATACATTGAAGATCTTGCCCAGGAGGTACTTTTTATTTTTCAGAATGATGCGACTACTAATAATGTACATGGTACTGCAGCATCAGCCCAGCAGGACAAACCCAAATTCGCACAAAGAAGACATAATCCTCCTGAATTTGTTGGACCAGCGAAGTGTCAAACCTTGAATGAACCAATTTCGGGCAACTGCTACAACTGTGGAGAGCTAGGACATTTTTCTCCTTATTGTCCTCAAAGCCAATTGGTTATGTACCATTATGCTCGAATTGTAGAGAACCTGGTCACAAGTATCCTGACTGCCCTCAGCCGTAGAAGCCGCGACCCAAATATCAGTATGTAGCAACACCAGCTGCTGCAGACACGAAAGCGAAAGCTACGACAGATGCTGTTGTATAGAGAATTGAAGTTATTGAAGGAAAATTGGCAAAGACTGAAGATCAATCCTAGCCAAGTGACGTGGAAAAGATTTGTAAAGTCACCACGAGAAGCAAAAGCTCCTCGAAACCTGATCAGAAATCTTCGACAAAGCGTAGAAAATCCTCGAAGACGAAATCTTCTAGCAAGATGACGAACAAATCCACGACTAAAGAAGATCTCAAGGATGACCTTGACTATGACCGTGATGCTGCGAAGTTATTTGCAAAAGATATCTCAGCAGAAGCAAAGAAAATCATCAATGCTGAACTAAAGACTGCTCCTGCAGAGAAGGTGGTCACTTTCGAGGAAGAAAACGAAGAAATCGCGAAGACAAAATTGTCTAGTGCTGTTATTGATAAACCAACCTCAAAATCAAAGACAAAAAAATATGACATCGTAACTTATATTGGATCTCTTCGACCAAACATTACTTTTGAATAGCTGTTGGCAGATAACACTTATTACAGAAAGCAGCTGAAAGGCCTTTCTGTGCCTAAGAAAAAAAAAATTTCTTTGCCAGATGCTGGTGTTTTGTCCATTGATTTAGCTGATCTCGGTGCACCTGAAATTGATGTTACTATTGCAAGATGTCTGATCGAAAAAGTGCCAATTGACTCTGGTTCCAGTGTAAATATAATAACAGAAGACACAACTCATACTCTGGGGCTAACTAACATTCAACAAACACAACGAAACATCAAGTTAGCTGATTCGACACGACGAAAACCCGTTGGTGAGCTGAAGGATGTCACTGTCTACATTCAAGCCAAGCCATTCACTATGAATTTCATTGTTATCAAACCACTTGCTTTGTCATCCTATTCTGTGCTGATTGGACGACCTTGGCTTTATCAATCAAATGCTAGTGTACATTGGAAATCCAGAGAGCTAAGATTTCAGACTGGTGAGACCAATAACCGAGGTAAGCCAGCAGAACAAATGATAACCTGAAGTGCATAGCTAGTGGCATTAAGCAAGGAAGGCTTTTTAACTTGGATTCTAATGTGGCCATTGAAAGTGTGAATATGGTTAGGGAGGAGTTGACTCAAGTGGAGCTTTGGCACAAAAGATTAGGCCATCCTAATCTTCAATAAATGGAATCCATGGAATCAAAGGAGCTAGCTCTCGGCCTACCAAAATCATTCAAGAAGTGTGGCAAAGTGTGTGAGGCATGTGGCCTTGCAAAGTCACACAAGACTTCCTACAAGAGACTTTTGACAAGATCTACTTCACCCTTGGATCTCATTCATTCAGATGTACTTGTTTTTTCTCATGAAAGTCATTGAGGTGTCTTAATGTATGTGACTTTCATAGATGATTGTACTAGATTCATTTGGATTGAATTATTGTCTAAGAAAAGCCTTGTATATGAAGCTTTTGTGAAGTTTAAGTCTCTAGTGGAAAAGCAACTTAGTTCTTGCATTAAAGTTATAAGATGTGATAATGGAGGAGAATATATCTCCAACAAGATGAAAGACTTTTGTGAGATCAATGGCATTAAGAGAGAGCTTACTTGTTCCTACACCCCCCAACAAAATGGGGTGGCCGAGAGGAAAAATAGGAGCCTTTGTGAATGTGCAAAGTCTTTGAGACTTTATGATCTCTACCCATCTCTTTTTAGGGGAAGGCCATAATTTGTGCAAATTGCTTATGTAGTAGGCTTCCTAATAGTGCTATTGGTGGGATCTCACCATTTCAAGCTTTGTTTGGCAATAAGCCCAATGTAAAAGACTTTAAAGTTTTTGGATGTATATGTTATGTCCACATTCCTTTGTATTAGGAAAGAAGATGCAACTTCCTTCAAAGGAATATTTGTAGGCTATAGTGAAAATAGCAAAGGATATAGGATATTTGATCCTATTTCAAGCAAAGTAAAAGCTAGCAAGGATGTTTTAGTTGATGAATCTCAAAGCTACAAGATGTCTCCAAATGCATCTAGTCCTTTATGTGTTGAAGATCTTGCAAAACCCGAGGAGGAGCTTCTCAAAAATGATCTTTTGGAATATCAAGATCAAGAACCAAAGGGGCCGAGGGGGAAGATGGGTTGTTGGGATGAGTAGGAGTTAGATTAAATTCCAACAGCCCATGGCCCAATGAGCACACAAGTTGTGTTGTAGATAGAATAAAAGACTTGGGCCTTTTTGGAAATAAAATAAAAGTTGAGGCCACAATGTCAAGTTTGTAAACTTAGAGAAAAACTTTCCAAGCTGGGTCCAATTTGAGACTCACATGAATCATGTGAAATCCAATGTACTTTTTAAGACCCTTGGATTAACTTGGGTCCAAAATGAATGGAAAAGATTAGTGTACATAGGCTCCTATCCAAGTGTTCTAATCCTCTTTGATAGGCGGAAGGGCTGCTCACCGACTATTCTACACACCCTGCACATGTTGAAGTTGTACCTCCTTGGATTGCACCTTCTCCCTCACAAAGTGATGAGCTATCACAATATGCTTTGTTCTGGCATGGAAGATCGGATTAGTAGCAATTTGTTGAGAAGCTTGACTATCACAATAGATGCAAGGGATCTCCTCAGCCTTTATCACTTGTAGTTCCACCAAAAGTCTTCACAAGAGGAAAGAGAGATCATTGTATCTTGCTTTTTGGAAAGCCAATATATCAATCCTCCACAAAGGAAAGTGGCAAATGCACTTACTGATCTCCTATCCATGTTTTCTCCTACAAAATCTGAATCCGAATATGCCCTCAAGTACAAGTTAGATCCTTGACAGAGAATGCCAAAAAATCTAGTAGAAGAGACATATCTAAGTACTTTCTTGGCACTTTTCTAATGATGCATCAAGGGACCTTGCATATATTGACTTAGCTTGCTTGCACTATAACTCAGATCTAGTCTAGTGATTGTCAAATAGATTAAGGATCCTATTAGCTTCCTAAAGGGTGTGATGTCCTCAAAGGATGCTTCATCACAATCATTAGAAACTTTACAAACTTGCTCCATAGGGGGGTGTCAATCATGGAAAGCTAGACTGGTGGTTAAAGGATTTGAACAAGTATATGGGATAAACTACACTGATAACTTTAGTCTAGTGGTAAAGCATCAGTCTATTCGTACCTTATTGGCTATAGTTGTTGCAGAAGATTTGGACATTCACCATATGGACGTCCAGAAGGCATTCCTACACAGATATATACAAGAAGACATATTCATTTATCAACCAGAAGGTTACATCCTTCAAGGCAAGGAGCATTTGGTATGTAAATTGCATAAGGCATTATATGGTCTTAAGCAAGTTCCTAGGGCCTGGTATGAAAGAATCAATCACTTCTTGTTGCAGCACAATTTCACTTCCTGTTCCGTAGACTCTAATGTATATCTCATGCGTAAAGGGTCAAGTTATGTTATAATAGCATTATACGTTGATGATTCCTTAATTATCAGCAATTCAAATCAGTTTTTACAGGAAACCAAATCTTTGCTATCATCAGAGTTTGAGATGATTGATTTAGGCCTAGTCCATTACCTATTTGGAATGGAGATTCATAGAGATCGCACGAGCAGAAAGATCACCATAAGCCAACAATCTTAGCTAATCAATGTACTTTGCAAATATGGCATGGAGGATTGCAAACCCATAGATACTCCTATGGATCCATGATGGAAGCTATCCAAAGACATGTGCCCCAGAACAAAGGCAGATCAGCAAGAAATGTGCAAGTATCCCTATCAGTCAGTCATAGGTTCTATCATGTACTCTATGATCTGCACACAACCTGATCTTGCATATGCTGTAAGCACACCGGCGCAATTCATGTCTAATCTAGGCCTACAACATTGGAAAGCCTTGCAAAGAGTTCTGAAGTACATTCAAGCCTAAAAGCACTATGCCTTGAGTTACAACAGATATACAGAAGTTGCACTCACACTGACTACCTATTCAGATTTCGATTGGGCAAGAGACGTGGATACCAGAAAATCCATATGAGGTTATAGTTGTTTCCTTGCAAGAGGACCCATCTCATGGAACAACAGAAAGTAGAAATGCATTTTGTTGTCCTCTACGGAATCCAAATATGTTGCAGCTACATCAGCAGTGAAGGAGATAATTTGGTTAAGGAGGCTGTTGCAAGATCTGCAATTCCCACAGATCGGTCCAACAATACTCCAATGCGACAATCAGAGATGCATAGCTCTATCTTTGAACCCACAACTCATAATAGAACTAAGCATATAGAATTTCAATTCCATTTTCTTAGAGACTAAGTTTTGAATAAAGATGTACTAAGTTACTGTCATACAAACAGTATGTTGGCTGATATTTTGTCAATGCCATTGTCTATAGATAAACATTCTGCTTTAGTAGATATGATAAATCTCAATTGCAGTTCAGATTCGTAGCAGTTAGCTTAAGGGGGAGTGTTGGAATTTAATCTAACTCCTACTCATCCCAACAACCCTTCTTCCTTCTCTGATTTTTTTCTCTCTCAAATGAAAATCTGCAGAAAATGAACTATTTTCCAATAGTCTGCATATTTGAACTAATTATCGCTACAGCCTGCATTTTTACTCAAGTTTTTCCATAGGCGAAAAATCTGACACCTGACACTGTCACTTCTTTTACCTTCCTGAGCAACTACGAAGTTTTTAGCGACACTTATGAAAGTTGTGTTTGGGCCCTAGGCACTTCCAGAAAAGCAACACTTTTTTGCGAAAAAATGCAAAAAATGCGACATTGCATTTTTATATGCAGTTTCTGACAGGCAACAATTAGGGCAAAAAGTGACATTGCATTTTTACATGCAGTTTTTGACAACGACAAAAAGGTGAAGAACCCGACACCGCAGTTTTACATAGGGTACTACACAGGTGACACTCTATAGAAATACACAATATTCCAAGTATAGACTGTCTACATCTTCACGCTCCAATAACAACTGTTCTAATTAGGCAGTTAATCAAATGTCAAGCAATCTTGTAGATGTAAAGCTAGAATAATACAAGATCTTCCAGTTGCTATAAATGTAAATGAGCGATTGAAGTCATAAGGAGTAATAAGTCATTCTATATCAGAGGATGATCTAACAGAGATACAACGACTAGAACAGGTCTTTTAGTAGCTGACTTCTCAGAGTTAGTGATTATAGAGAGAGAGAGAGAGAGAGATATTCAGAATGTTAGCAATTGTTTTGAATCTGTAAGTAGGATCACGTGCTTATCAGCGTGATTGTATTGTGATCTGATTGTTGTTACTACAATATTATTATATAGATTCGTTATTGTTCTATATCCTTTTGCATTCTTGTTGAATGATAATAACTCTCACTCCTCTTACACAAATATTATTATCAGAGAAATGTATTGTTGTCTCTGAGGTCTAAATTGATTCTACATTCTCTTCATATCAGGTAATCAGTAATATTTGATATATCAATGTATATTTTTCTATGAAGTCTATACATGTATTTTTGTTCTATGCTATCTATATTTTTTCTGATCTTAATTTAGTATAACTACATCATCCTTTGCACCATCATCAATAACGGGAGGCTGAAGCCTTGCCCTAGCCAGTACACTCAGGATAATTTCTTGTCTAAATCTATACACCTGGCTTGATGTGTACTCAAGAAGTGTAAATTGCAAAATAGAACATTCATGTATTAGTAATGGCCAAAAACATTACCATAATAGAAAACTAATCATGATTCCAAAATAAGAATAAACAAAATTTATTACCTTAGAAATATCAACATCTTGTTGAAGGTTGAACCACTCTAAAAACAACTTGGCATTGTATAATGTGTACCACCCCCAACTGAATGAATTATTTTGCTGGGGTGACTGTAAAATAATTCAGCACACAAGAAATCAATTATGAAACAGAATGAATTAGATTGAAAATATTTCATTAGAATACTAATTTCAAAATGCTATTAAGAAAGACAGAGTTTACCTCCAAACTGACAATCTGCCAGTCCACGGAATGGGGAATCTCTGTATGAATATATTTACTTAGATATGGAAGGTATATATCTACATCCTTATGCGTATTTTTTGTCAAATTCATCTTGACACAAAAACCTTTAGTAATATTACTTACAGATCTCTTAATAGAGATCAGGTTTAAACTCTAGTGTTCACTGCAAAATAAGATTGAAATTTCTTTAGCTGCAATTCTGAGAACTATTTCCATTGACAATGCCAATGTTAATGCATAAAACAACAAGAAGCATTTAATATAGCTTACTTCATATGATATAGTATGAGCAAATACTTTGTTGCTGGTGTGAATCCACTTGTCAGACACTTTGACAATGTGTCATTGTTCTCCTTGAAGGCCTAAAGTAGAAACTTACTCAGCACCAACAACTCATTGGATGAATCTCTTGCAATCTCATATTGCAAGAGTGTAAGCCCGAACTCTATCACAGGATCACTGATAGGAGCCCGTCTGACTTTGAGATCCAAGAAATCTATAACTCTAAAATTTATACTAAAATCAATTTCATCTAGTCTAAAGCAAAAAGGAGTACCAAAAGTATCTATAGCATCGGATATGTCTTTCGCAAATTTAAGATAATCATCCGAATCTATATATGTATAATAATTTGGAGGTGGAGGAGGAGGAGGTGGATGTGTAGTTTCTACAACAATTGAAGGGGTATTCAAGACAGAGGTAGCTATATTTATAGCATTATCAACAGCAGCATTATCTACAATGGATTCTGGGTTAGGCTTCACAGAATCTGAAGGGTTAGGCTTCACTTTCTTAGGAGCACGCTTGGGGGCTATCTGCTTCCTAGGACGCTTTGTAGGAAGATCAGTCCTATCTACAGGAGTTGGTCTAGGAGCAGCAGGCTGAGATACATGTAACCTACAATACCTATTCCTCATCCTCATCAGGAGCTAAAAATACTTGGGCATTATGGTAACCCTCTTGGATTGGATGGCAAGCAAAAAAAAATCCTAAAAAAAAAGGCTAATGTAATCTTCAGCAGCCTCCTGAAGGCACTAAAGAGCATTGGGTGTGAATCTAACCAGCTGTTCGAGATCATTTCTTGTTATGTTCTGGACAACACGGTAGAATGGAGCTCTTGGGATCAACAGAGCTATTGATCTCTGATACTTGCGCGTATCTCAGAGAGCCACCTACTGCGATTGCACGTTCTAGGTCTAGCGGGTGGTGTGATGGCAATCGTAGGGGATGAGGATGAGCCAGGAGAGAAGAAGTCGCTCTTTGTCTGCTTTCTCCTATCCATGGACGTGTACTATGTGATAGCGGACTTGTGCATGATGGTTAGGATGAGCAGGGAGGGATGACAAAGAACTCGCAGAGGACCAATATGTACAGAGGAAATGTATGGTATATCAGACCTGTGCGAGCCGAATATTAAAGAGAACGATTAGTTTTGAGAAAAGACGCACAAGTGCGATATGGGGTGACATGTAGGCAGACGTATCGGACCTGTGCGCATGGAAGGAGGTAGGAGGAATTTCCATTGTGAAGGATGCGCACAAGTGCGATATGCGGAGCCTAAAAAAAAGTGAAAAAAATTCATCGAAGTTTGTGATTTTATATCGCGGTTCACACGTGTGAAAGAACGTCCTGTCACACGTGTGGGAGCTGTATGAACAAATGTGAGAGTGACATGTGTCACCCTGTCACATTACACGTGTGGAATTTGTATGATCAAATGCAAGAGTGACACGTGTTGTCGAGCAAACGAATGAACACACGACACGTGTCCAAGTGTCATTTCACACGTGTGCAGGTGTCATCTCACACGTGCCTGCGCCTATAGTCCAATTGAAAGTTGACACGTGTCCTAAGTCCGTTGACCACACGTGCAAAAATTTAGTATAAATGGCACAAAAACCGATTAATTTTTTACCTTTTCCATTCTCGAAATTCACGGCATATCGCTCTTGTGCGTGCTCATTGCCTTCCTTTTGCTTGCAATTGTACCTACTCACGCACAAGTGCGATATTCGGCATCTGCCTGCTCTACATATCCCTCTTGTGCGCCATTTTGATAGTTAGTTTTGGTTCAGTTCTCCCTCGCGCACAAGTGCCATATTCACGTTACGGCCATGGCCTCTTCCTCATCATCCTCACGAGATTCAGGCTTGAGTTCATTTCTTAGTGAACTTGGGATTACTGAAAACCTAGACTATTTTCATAGTCTATTCAGGCCATATCTACATGTTTTCAGGACTGCACAACCAAATTCTGACATATTTCATGACCATTATGTCAGATTCAGAGATCTACTTCGTAAGTCTGTTTTCTCCATAGGTCCACTCCAGTACATGCATTATATTGATCTTGTTCATTTCTTCCCAGCTTTCAGACATAGACTGGATAGTGTCGCGCGATACCAACAGGGTTAATATAGACTTTGTAGTGAAAAGTATCGTTCCCACAGTGGACAACGTTAGAAAGTTATGTTTTTGGGGTAATTATGGCAGGTTGTTTCGAATGTTATTCTGGTTGTCGACATACATTAAAGAGTAACCAATATTACTTATATTTGGAATGGGTAATGTTAATGAATTCAGAACAACAATCTGGCCTCTATCAAATTGAAGGAAGCGCATTTTACAAATGAAATGTTATCAGAGTAGTACAGCAGACTACACTCTGGCTGACTAAGGTGTCAACAGAGAATCGAGAATTGTTCGATGTATTCGCGACTGCGCAGACAATTAATTAATCGAGTTCGCGAACTATTCGTTCCTAGACAATAGTCCTCAACAACTAAAGTCCAACTTAATGGTTAAAGAGTACGAATGGTTTTCGAGCACGTTAGAAACTTATGTCAATGCCAATCAGGAAAACAGATTAGATACTCAATTCTCCAGACAGGGACTATCATCTCATTTGTATACATACTACTTAATTCAATGATCGTGCTAGACTGCACAAAGATAGTCGTTATTCGAGTGTCGAAAAGAAAGTATTCACGACAGACAAATAAGATGATTTTAAGACAGTTCTTTAGAGCATGCTTTACGAAAACATAGCAAACTACTGTAATGCACTAGAGCATCTGTCTAATCAGAGAGTAATTCATGAAATGTGTTAGAGATTGTTAGCAGAGTCAAGATCACTCACACTCAGCAATGCGGAGAACAGAGATAAGGGAGAATAACTCACAGAACTCTATTCACTTCTTCAATCTCTTACATAAGCATAAACTCTTCTCTCTCGATGATCGAGACTGAAGTGTGAGATCAATATATGTTCTACAGGGCGAACAAACACACCTCTTAAACAATAGGTACGTCGTTCTCGCGAAAGGGTCTAGTTAATATTTAAACTGAAAATATGTTCAACTATACCATAAGAGGTCTACTTAACTATGAGTTAAAGTTATTCTAGTTTAACATGTCTTTTCATAACTAGTCGTCTTGTATGGACGACCTAGTTAAGGGTTATCCAAGGCAATGTCTTTTCCTATTAAAGGTCTAGTCCTTAATTTATAAGGCAAGTACCTAGGAGATATATTCTCGAAAAATGACTTAGGCCTCTTCATGATCTATACTTAACCAGCTCATATCTTCATTTTCGAGTATATTATGCCATATTTATGTTGATATTCAATTTTTGACATTTGCGTGGCATCACATATTACCTTCCTCAAATGTGAAACGCCCTCATAAACATATCATCATTATTTCGAGGATTATTTGAGAAATATTCTTGGTCATCAGATTTTCGTTGAGGTGAAAAAAATATTTCTTCATATGATTCGTCCTTTAGAAATTTCTTTAGAGAATATGTATCTTGTTGTTGCGTTGAGTAGGTTCATTTTGAGTTGAAATTGTTTGAAGAAAACTGGAATCAAACTTCAAAACATCTTCAAACTGCAAAGATCTAGCTTCAGTAGCACAGATAGGCATCAACATGATAAAGACATGAATAATATTTATGAATTATTCAATTCTTCATATAGTTTCTGAGCTAGCTTCAAGTTCTATTGAGCTTCGATCAACAACAAATCTTCTTTGGATTTTGTATATCGGCCAACTGGGGGGTTGCCAAATTCTTCTAGTTTAACATGAAGTAATGTTCCATCGAACAACTCTTGAGTCAACTTTGTATCTTCGTCTGAATCACTTCGTAGAGTGATTTCTTCATAGTATCGAGCTGAGAATCTAATAAAATTGCTTTTAACATAAAGATTCTGAACAAAAATTAATGTCTTTTGTCGCAAAGGTACCAAACTGCCAAAATGAATATGTACAAAATTGCTTATATCTGAATGACTTCCTTCTATCCTACAGATTATGTCGAATCTCTGCAAAATAGTCTCCAAGGTTCCGCTCCCAATCCACATATAGACTAAATAAGTCTGGATAAGCCATATCAATGTTGATTAGCAACCCTGCGTCGTCGAATGCGCCTAAATCCGCAACAGCTTTGGGTTTGTATAATTGAAACTGTGACTTTCGCTTTCAAAAATGTTGCTTATTGTCTTTGTTCTGCAAAAATTGAAGTTCTTTGATGCGAATGTATTCAAGAGCATACATAGTCGAAGAGCCTATGTATAACTCTGCTGACCCAAAAGGTAGGACTTTAAACTTTCCCTAGATTATGCCCCAGCAGAGACATCCTTTCTGCTCAATAGAAAGCTGGGCCAATAACCAGAGAAAGTCTTCCTTCTCCCATGGTCACTTCCAATCGTCGCGATGCCTACTACGCCTAGTAGCACCATATAATCCATACGCCATTGTAATTCAATGTTAAAAGTAGGTGGACACCATTTCCAGAAGCGTTCAGCAAATACACGGAATCTGTCAGCACATACCTTCGACTGATTCCGCCACATTCATTTTGGCTGTGTAGATGCAGTTGCCAAGTCCTGAGTTTGCAACTCAGCAGCCAGCTTCTGATCTTCCATTTGTTGTTGGAGATCTGATAGCTCCTATTCGAGCTTGTCAATCTTTGCGACTGCTTTCAGATAATCGGGATGGTCTGAGGCTCCGGTGCAGGCAGGCACAGATGGAATTTGCTGTATAAGATCATCAATTCTGAGTAGGGTCTGAAGGTACTCGTCGTGTGCATCTGGTCTGCTGCAAGATGGGGTAGCTTCACTCAAAAACTCCATTAGCTCCGCCAATTCTTCCTCGACAAGAGCCTTCAAATTCTCGAGTGGTTGCAGGAACTCAACTCAAAAATTGTCGAGCATCTGATCTTGGAGCTGATTTAGCTTCGTGAGGTCGATTGTAACAGACCCTACAATGGAGCATACTACAAGAGCAACTTCTGCCTTCAGTCTTCTCATTCACTCCTCTTGGAAATGTTTCTGGAGCACAACATTATGTTGATTTGCAGCTGTCAGTTGCTGCTTTAAAGAATCATTTTGAGTCTAATAATTATCAGACTTGGCCTCAATCGCCTTATTGATCTGTTTTAAAGAATCAGCTTCCTTTATTAAGGTTTGAAGATGTGTGTCGAGAGAACGATTTCGTTCAATCAGCTTCGTGTTGTCTGATTTGAGCGAATCAATTTTCTCAAAAGACGCCTTGAGATCTTCTTGGCATCTTCTTTCTGAGTTGACAAATTCCATCGTAAGTTGTTGATGGTACTTGGCTTTCTCGGTCATGGTGCGAAACCACTGGGGCTGGTCGTCTGGCTGTTCTTCATCTGCCATAGGTGCCCCAGTGTCGCCTTCAATAGTTGTTTGTCTTTTGTCTGAGGTATCAGACTAAGTTGCGTCATCGTCAGAGGAAGAGGTCCTCGGTTGCTTCTGAGATGTGGAAGCAGATGCGTGTTGTGAAAAATCAGCAGCAGCAACTCCATCAGTCTTCATTGCCACAACTGGAACTGGTTCCGATTGGGATGGTGCAGCGTCAATGTCCATAGCAGTGGTAGCTGCTACTTCGACGGCTGGTGCAATTTGAGTAATGAGGCCGGAAAGATCAATTGGCTTGGGGGCCAACATCCTTCCTGTCAGCAATGTTTTTTCTTGCTCGTTCAAAATGTCGAAATGGGCGCATAGCCAAGAGACATGTGCTCCAACTTTAGAAAATTTTTGGTGCTTGATCCAACGCAAAAATGCTTTCTATGTAATAGTGCCGAAACAAACTAGATTTCCTACAAGTGCGTCTAAGATGTAACCAAAATTTTGCACTGAAATCATCGCATCAACATCCGTCAAAAAGTTTACTTGGTTTGCATATTTAAAAAACATTCTAAATGTGGTATCACGAATCATGGAGATCTTGTATCCCTTCATGGGTATGTTATGCTTTCTTGCACACATTCTCTTTGCGATCAAAGCATTCATTTGCGACCTATTGAGATCTACGAGCTTTTGTGAAAAAATTTGAACAATGACTTCTGGATCCAATTCAAGTTCTAATATCATCTAAAAAACACGCGCAGGAATCCGCCTGGCATCCATCCAATCCTTTTTGGATCGATGCAGGTTGGGTAATTTGAAAGTGGACCCCTCCACCATCCTCTCCGAAGTCAGTACAAAATTTGTCAACTCCATTCATTCCATTTCGGAGGTAGATTTCAAAGTCCATGTGCGAGGCAAATTCTTTACTATCTCTGAAGACTTGCACAGCCCTTGGATTACCGATGGATGGGAAGATGATCTCAACAAATAAGGATTCGGTGGATGAAGCTGCCCACTTCCTTACCAATTGCATAAAGTGTAAGGAAGAAAAATGGAAAATAACTCTGATATGCAGTAGCGGTGTGGAAGGGATGATGATGTGGCATGGTGACTTGACATCTGGCACTTCCATTTATGGAGTACGTGCATGGGTCAGTGTTTGAAACTATGATTTGACAGATCGATCTTTAGTGACGGAAGATCGTTTTAAATAAATTAAGGAGAAACAATATCGGTTTTGATATGTGAGCGTACACACGTGTGAATAATGAGAATCACAAGGCCATCATCTTTAATAGAGAGATATAAAAAGTAGGTAGATAGATTCTCGAAAGATACTAGAAAGTTTCTAGAATGTTGTTGAGAGATTCTAGAAAATGATACAGAACTTCACGAAAAATTCTTGAAAATGTTAAGTGTCATCCTAGAAAATTTCTCAAAAATCTAGAGAAAAAAAATGCTAGAAAAATTCTCAAAAGAAAAAAAAATGGCAAGTTTTTATTTCACAGTTAGAGTGTCGCGAAAGTTTCTCGAAAAGTTCTCGAAAATACTTTGAAAAATAACTTAAAAGATTTGAGAGAAGACAAGAAAAATTCTCAAAAAATTCACGAAAATACTTTGAAAAATAACTTAAAAGATTTGAGAGAAGACGAGAAAAATTCTCGAAAAATTCACGAAATAGTTTGAACAAATGTTGAACAGTGGTAGAAAAGTTCATGAAAATTTCTAGAAAATTTTCTAGAAAAGGAAAAAAAAAAAATCGTGAACATTATCAAAAAAATACTAGAAAATAATAAGAATAAAAATAAATAAATAAAATTTTGGTCAAAGGTAGTATTTTTTAGTCTGGACCCGTTAATACGTGTAGGTAACGGTTCCTCTTCAAGTGATTGAAGTTGCACAGAACCATTATCAAACACCTTTATGACTTTAAAAGGTCCAAGCCATCACATATGGAGTTTTCTTGGGAACTTTTGATGGCGACTGTCATATATCAGTGCATAATCATCAGGTTTAAGATCACATTTTTTTATATGACTGTCATATTTTTTCTTTCTTTGTTTCTGGATTTCCTTCGTTAATTTTTGTGAAGACTCACGAGCTTCAGCTAGTTCTTCAATATTAGTCAACCTTTTGTTTATAGAGTCTGCATTTGTTCGTTGAGCTTGGATACGAAAAGTTTTGACCTCAAATTCAATTGGCAGAATAGGATGCATACCATATGTCAGAAAATATAGTGTCTGTTTCGTCATGATTTTCTCTGTATTACGATAAGCCCAAAGAACTGATGGTAGATTTTGATCCCAATCCGTTGCGTGTGCAATAGTAATTTTAGTCAGGATCTTACATAAAATTCCATTAGCTCTTTCTGTCAACCCGTTTTCTTTTGAATTATACGGTGTAGCTTTTCTGTGTTTGATAAGGAAATAAGTTGTCAGCAACCGTATAGTGTCATTTAAAAAATGTGTACCTCGATCACTTACTAGTTCGAGTGGACAATCATATCTGGTGATAATACTTTTGAATAAGAACGTCATGACAGTTTTTGCATCATTTCTTTTTGTCGCCTCTGCTTCCACGTTCTTTGTAGCATAATCCGTTGCAACTAGAATATCGCGACATTTCGTATGTTGGGCAACAGTTTTAATTGGACCGACAAAGTCAATCCCCCACTTCTCGAATGGTGCAAGAGGAAGGATTGGTGTCAACGGCCAATTCATTGATTTTGTAGGCTTACCAGATCTTTGGCATGAATCACATGAACGAATAAAGTTTAATACATCATTGAACATTGTTGGCCACCAATACTTGACAGTCAATAACTTAATAGCTGTGTTCTTCAAAGCAAAATGTCCACCAGCATTTTCTGAGTGTAAGGCTTTAACGACCTTTTTAATGTCTTCGGATTCGAGACATCTTCAAAGCTGATTATCTGCACCAAGCTTGTACAGAACATTGTTAATAATTGTATAAGGTGCTACCTTATATTGAAAAACTGTCTTTTGCTCCAAATCATAACTATCCGGATATATCTGATCCTTGAGATAAGTAATGATATCAGAATATAACGAATTTGTAGATGAAATCTCGAATAAATGTTCGTCTGGAAAATCATCATTGATAGGATCTTCAATTTTTCCAGTGCTAAGTCGTGTTAGATAATCAGCATTTGTATGATACTTTCCTTGACGAAGCTCTACTTGATAAGTGAATTCTTGCAGAAGTAGAACCCATCGAGCAATTTGTCTTGATAGATCTGGTTCATTTACAAGATACTTAAGAGCATAATGATCCACATGAAAAATAAATGCATATCCCAGCAAATAATGCCGAAATTTTTTAACAGTGAAAATTATGCCAAGTGCTTCCCTTTCTGTAGCCGAATAATTTTTCTCTGATGCATTGAGCTGTCGACTCGCGTAGTAGATGGGATGATCCTTCTTCTGGTCATCCCGTCCTTCTGGCTTAGACAGACGCCAATAGCAAATGCAGAAACATCCACATAACTGTGAAATAAAATAGCCCAGTTGGGTGGTCTCAGAATAGGAGCATTGATCAACCTTTCCTTAAGATCTTCAAATGATTTATGTTGTTCATTCGTCCACAAGTATTCCACTTGTTTCTTCAGTAGATGTGTAAGAGAGGCAACAATAGAAGCATGATTTTGAATAAATCTCCTGTAATAGCCAACATGTCCTAAGAAAGCTCTTAGTTCATGCAAATTGGTTGGTATCAGGAGGTTCGTTATAAGCTCGACTTTATCTTTGTCGACTTCACCAGCTTCATCATTGCAGGCATTGAAGAATTCTTCGTCATCAGCATTCTCATAACATTCAAAGTACTGCACTTCAATATCAGATTTATAGGAAAAAATATTCAAGGCATACAAAGATTCTTCTGATGTAAAACTGGTGTCGGACAAAGGAGTTTCACCTTCATATTTGTCACAACTCCAGACACAGTTGCCTCATATTGTGAGCATTCACATTACCTATCTTATGGGCTTACATTGTATCGCTTTATCATTAATTGGACCATGTACATTCCAATATAAACACATGGCAAAACCTGCATGATGTGTGCATTCCAAAATAAAGTACATGGAAAAATCCTATTTCCATCATTCACTACTCGATTATATTAACTTGGTTGACACTTCAATAGAATAGTCTCTCTCTCTCTCTCTCTCTCTCTCTCTCTCTCTCTCTCTCTCTCTCTCTCTCTCTCTCTCTCTCTCTCTCTCTCTCTCTCTCTCTCTCTCTCTCTCTCTCTCTCTCTCTCTCTCTGCCCATGTTGTGGACATCCTCATTACTTTATTATAGCTTGCATTGTCTCCCTTTATCATTAATTAGACCATGTACATTTACATTTGGGGTTGGCAAGGAATAAGATAACCACCCACAAGCCATCCCCTGAATTAGAGACAGAATTAGATACCGCACAAGCGAATACTACCAAGCTGACTCCCAGAAAGTAGACCAAGCAGATGGTAGGCTACGAAGACATCCCATCAAGTAGTGAAGACAACAAGGATGAAGAGTTGGGCAGCCTCCAAACTAGACATACTCAACAATGCCGAACCTCACCGGCTACCTCCTCACCTCAGCACCAAGTCCAAATCACCCAGAAGACACCGGTGCATTGCAATCACCAGCTACAAGCACCCAATCCCAATCACTATCGGGATCTGTGTTACCTCACCCCCTCATGCCCAACAGACATAGGCAACAGTTGCAGGGGAGGGAGAAAGGGAGTTGTCTATAACCACATGAGTAGAACATACTATTGCAGTTGATCTCACTCACGACAACGAAGCTGAGAAGATTAATCTAGCTAATCTTGACCAAGAAGATCGAGATCAAGGTCAAGTAGCACAAATTCCAATTGAAGTCCAAGAAAGCCCAAGGGCTAGACCAAAGACCCCTCTGCTCTGAAGAAAGACGGCTTCATCGATGTAGTTGCACTTGAAAACTTTGATGAAGGCGATCTTGTAGAAGAGGAGTTGGAGATCGTTCCAGAGGCAGCTGCACTAGTCTCAGCACTAACCACCACCACCACCATTGTTGATACCGCCTCCATCACCATTTCTCTTACCACTACCACCATTCCTACCACCTATGTTGGTACTGATGTAGAGATACAACTAGTTGTTCCACTTCCAACTCATCCCACAACCTCTCAGGCAAAAAGGTCGAGTCACCTATCTGTCAAGACTGTCTAGTTGGTAAACAGACTAGGATACCATTTAAGTCAAGCCATCAACATGTTGATAGAGAATTGCTATATGTTGTGTGAAAAATACAGATCCTAAGTGGATCTAAACTCCAAGATCATTGGCTTGAATGCTTGCACTCCAAACTACATAAGCTAGGAATTGGCAACACATTCTATGCTACCTAGAATGCAAAGAACTTGATCAAAAAGCATTTATCACAAATGGAAACTTCCATAAACATCAAGTGCGGCCCAAAATAGCATTATACAGTCCATAATACATCAGCCTACCACTTTTGGAAAGCACCTAAGATCATACACAATAGCTTGAAGACAATACACACAACAATGCTCTCAATGGAGGAAGAAACAATGACAATGATCTATTGATCTCAATGAAGCATACAAAAGGTTTCTCCAACCTGTTCTCCACGACTTCCCTACTATTTATGGATGAGGAAGATGACTCTCTCTCCTCTCTCTAGAAGGTACTTGACCCTAGATATTCCCTATATAGGAAAAATAGCTAAAAATGGCTTATATGACCAAAATACATCAAAATGGTCTCATTTTGAAGGGTATGAAGTTTGACACTTCATCATACTGAAAAAATACAGTAAATAAAAATATTGTGGCCTGGTTCACACGTGCAAAACTCCAGAACCAAAACTATTTACAATTTTAGCCAATTTAGGCCTCAAACTAGCTAGGAAATGTTGACAATTTTCACACTCCCTCTTCAACATTGGATGCTAGTTTCAACATAGTCTTTGAGCACATTCCAAGATTAGATCTATGCATTAAATATAGGTCCTTTCCCAGTGGTTTGGTGAAGATATCAGCCACACACTCCTTTGAAGAGACATGTTGAAGCTCCACCTCTTTGGCAATGACTTGATCTCTCACAAAATGGTGAGCAATCTCAATGTGCTTGCTCCTTGCATGAAAAACAGGATTGCTTGCCAAGCTTTGGACTGAAAGGTTATCACAAAGTATGATTGGAGTCTTCTCTGGTTCCAGCAAGTGAAGATCCAATAACATCCTCTTGATCCAAAGAATCTCCTTGGTGCATGTTGTTAATGCCTTGTACTCGGCTTCGGTGGAAGATAGAGAGATAGTTGGTTGCTTCTTTGATAGCCATGAGACCACTCCATCTCCAAGATAGATTGCAAAGGCACTTGTTGACTTCCTATCCATTTGATCACCTGCAAAATCTGAATCTGAAAATCCACAAAGGTTAGGTGTAGTACCTCCATACAAGATGCCAAAATCTCTAGATCCCGAGATGTATCTAAGTACTCTCTTTCCTAGCTTCCAATGAGCCTCACTAGGATCTTGCATAAATTGACTTAGTTTACCAACCACAAAGCTTAGATCAGGTCTTGTGATGGTTAACCATATAAGAGATCCTATTAGCTTTCTATAGAGAGTAATGTCCTTGAAGGATCTTTCATTACTTCTTGTAGTTAGCTTTACATTTGATTCCATAGGAGTAGAAACAACTTTACAATCTTCCATATGAAACCTTTTTAGAATAGAGTTAACATACTTTTCTTGACATATGAATGTAGATTTAGAAGTTCTAATAATCTCTATTCCTAAGATATAATGAAGTTTACCAAGATCTTGAATTTCAAACTCTCTTTTGAGTGCCATCTTGATTTCATCTATATCTAGATTGTTACCACCACTTAAGATAATGTCATCAACATAGATCAAAAGTAAAGTGATATCATTTTCATTCAATCTAAAGTAGAGAGAATGATCATACTCACTCATAACAAAGTTTTGAGAAAGTAAGAAGGAATTGAGCTTAGCATACCAACTCCTTGGTGCTTGCTTTAGCCCATACAAACTCTTTTGGAGATAGCACACATGATTAGGCTCATCATGTGAAACATAGCCCTCGGGTTGCTCCATGTAAATATCTTCTTCAAGATCACCATTCAAGAAGGCATTAGTAACATCCATTTGCCACATATCCCAATCATAAAGAGTTGCAAGAGAGATTAGGATTCGAATAGTTACCATCTTTGCCACGGGTGCAAAGGTCTCATCATAGTCAATACCATATTCTTGAGCATACCCCTTTGCCACCAACCTTGCCTTGTACTTGTTGATTGATCCATCTTGATTTGTCTTGATCTTGAAGATCCACTTACAACCAATTGCCTTCTTGTCCTTTGGAAGCTTTACCAACCTCCATGTGTTGCTTTTGATGAGTGCTTGATGCTCATGATCCATGGCTTGGATCCATTCCTTCTTTTGAATTGCTTCACCTACACAAGTTGGTTCATCAAAAGAGGTAAGAAAAGCAAAGTTAGAGTTGTCCACCACTTGCTTTCCTTTTTCATCATAGGTTAGCCTTGATGGCTTAGCCCTTTGCCTTGAGTCTTCCTTGAAGTTTGCTTTGGAGTGGCATCTCCATCTTCATCCAAGACATCTTGCACATCATGATGATTAGTAGGCACATCAACATCAACATCAACAACATTGGAAACATTCTCTTCATGAAAGATGACATCCCTACTTATGACAACTTTCTTTGTAGAAGGAATGTACACTTTGTAAGCCTTGCTTACTTCACTATAGCCAACAAACACACCCTTCTTTGATGAAGGATCTTCTTTAGTTCTATCATCAAGTGTGATATTGACAAAACATGTACATCCAAAGATCCTACAATGCTTGACACTCGGCCTTCTACCATAAAGAACCTCATGAGGAGTTTTACCATCCAAGGAAGCACTTGTCCATCTATTACATAGATAGTTAGCACATGCTAAAGCTTCCCCCCAAAAAGACTTAGCAAGATTAGCATGTAGTCTCATTGCCTTGGCACATTCAGAAAGGGTTCTATTCTTCCTCTCGGCCACTCCATTCTGTTGTGGAGTCCTAGGACTAGACATCTCCCTCTTAATCCCATGTGCTATACAAAAGTCTTTGAACCTATTTGAGGTGTATTCCCCTCCATTATCAGATCTTAAGCATTTGATCTTTGTATTGAATTGGTTTTCCATTTCATTCTTGAACTTGACAAATGCAGCAAACACTTCATCCTTACTTTTAAGAAGATAGATCCAAGTATACCTACTAAAGTCATCAATGAAAGTTGCATACATCTTTGCCCCACCATTGCTAGTTGTACTAGAAGAATGAATATCAGAATGCACAAGTTGAAAAGCTTCTTTAGATCTAGAAGTAGATCTAGAATAAGCAAGTCTATGAGATTTGGACAAGGCACAATGTTCACAAACACTATTGTTTGCAACAAGACTTTTAGGGAGACCAAGAACAAGCTCTTTCTTTGCCATTACCTCCAAAGATTTGAAGTTGGGATGGCCCAACTTCTTGTGCCAAACTTCTTGGTTTGTCAATTGCTCCCTAGCCATACATCCTTCATGATTAGAGATCACACATGCATCAAGCTTGAAAAGTTTACCATGCCTCCTACCTTGAGCAATCAAGGATCCACATTTACTTATCAAACATGCATCTCCAATGAACTCCACATCAAGTCCTTTGTCAATCATTTGACTTACACTAAGCAAATTCTTAGTGATTGAAGGAATGTACAAAACATTTTCAAGATTTGCTTTCCTATTTGTTGAAAGGGAAATAGGAATAGTGCCTATGCCTTTGATGTCACATTGACCATCATTTGCAGTGTAGATGATGTTACCTTCTCCCTCATAAGACAATAAGGATGTAAAGTATTCCTTATGTCTTGTCATGTGAGATGAGGCTCCACTATCAATCCACCAAGGATCATTATCATCTATGTTGGCTAACAAACTTGAAGTCATAACAAGTGATTCACATGTGTTATGTTCTTCCTCATCTATTGTAAGATTTACTTGCCTCTCTCCTTGCTCTCTTTTCTTCTTATAACATTCATTTGCAAAATGACCTTTTATCCCACAATAAAAGCACTTGAACTTTGACTTATTGTTCTTAGTAGAAGAGGAAGAGGAAGAGTGATCATCATGATCAAAGTTACCACCTTTGGACCATTTCCCTTTGCCTTTACCTTTGCCCTTGAATTTGCCTTTTGTGAAGAAAGCCTCTTCACCTCCACCTTGCAAGGATGCACCATCAAGCTTTGATTGCAACCTATGTTCTTCAGCCAATAAGATTTCTTGCAAGTCAACCACACTTGGCAAGACTCTTTGAATGGCAAAACTTTGCACAAGGTTAGCATGTTCATTTAGCAAACCATTCAACATAACTTGGACTATTTCACCATCTTTTATGTTCTCATCAATGCATGCTAAATCATCACTTAGGGACTTAACTCTCAAGATAAATGCATGAGCACTTTCACCCTCTCTTTGCCTACTAGAAAATATTTGTCTCCTTAGGGTCAATACCCTAGATGTGGACTTTGATTCAAAGAGCTTCTTTAAGGCATTCCATGCCTCACTTGCACTTTGACACTTTCCAACTTCCTTGAGAAGTTCATTTGTAACATTCATTTTAATGATATGAAGAGCCCTTTTGGCCTTCTTATCAAACCTTTGTTGCTCTTGAAGTGTGAGAGGTCTCTCTTCAATTTCTGCAACTATGTCCATGAGTTCATTCAACTCAAGTAAGGACTCCATCCTCACTTTCCAAGTAGAGTAGTTTGATGAACTCAACCTTTCACTAGACTCTAGCATGATCCCACCATTGGAAGCCATGATTCTAATGTTTCTTCAACTTTTAGGTTCTGTCCTAAAGCACTTAGCACTCACTTTTCTCTCAACAAATGATAGATAAAGAGATCTATGAAGATTTAGGACCCTAAAACACTTCTATCTTGAACCTAGATGGTTTCCAAGCATAGAAAGGAAGATTGAAACACATGCAACACTTTGCACACACTAAGAATGGATTACAAAATCAAACCAACCTGAACACACTCTTGCTTAAGCTCTCAAACTTTCCAGCAAGTGACCAAATCAAGTTATGGTGTGAAGAGTTACTTGCATTCTTAGAAAATACCCAAAACTAGGATGCCAAGATTACCTAGTAATGAACAAACTTGATCAACATATGATCAACACACTAAGATATTGATTCAACCTGTAAAACCACATGTAAACCACACTTCTAAAAGTTTATAAACTCCAGCAAGTGATAAATACAAGATTTAGAGGTGAATGAATGAGCACACTTAGTGAATCACAAGACTAGCTTCACTATCTTGTCAAATCTTGGTGTTTAGATGTAGATCTAAGATCACTTCACATGAGAATGTTACTCAACCTGTTAAGAACCTGAAAACACACTTGCATAATGGTTAACACCTTCCAGCAAATGCTCCAATCAAATTACATAAGGAGAGTTACTTACATGCTCAACAAAGTACACCAAAATTTATGCCAAAATTGATGACAATCTTTACAATATGCTCTTCACAATGGAGCTTACAATATGTTCACCCAAAAAAGGGGATCTTTCATCCAAATGGGAGCTTTGCTCAGCCTTTAGGAGAATTACAACTCACTCAAAAGAGCATTTGTCATCCACTTAAGGAGAAGTTTCATCCACTTAAGGAGAGTGTTCATCCAAGAATGGAGATTGTCAACAATAGGATTGAAAAGAACATTGTTAGTATTGAATATGCACAAGCCTCACAATCACAAATGATTAGGTGTTATGATCTGATCCAAAATAGTTTCTTTTCAGCCTCTGATCTTCAATAGACCTGAAATATGCTTTTGATCCACAAGTTCAACTCACAAAACAAAGGTTAGTAAGATTTGATCAACAAAGCAATGCAAAATCATGCTAGAACTTGATCAAACATCCAAATATCACCAAAAATGGAATACTTACTGTAAATAGAAGCCAACCAGCTCTGATACCATGTGAAAAATACAGATCCTAAGTGGATCTAAACTCCAAGATCATTGGCTTGAATGCTTGCACTCCAAACTACATAAGCTAGGAATTGGCAACACATTCTATGCTACCTAGAATGCAAAGAACTTGATCAAAAAGCATTTATCACAAATGGAAACTTCCATAAACATCAAGTGCGGCCCAAAATAGCATTATAAAGTATATAATACATCAGCCTATCACTTTTGGAAAGCACCTAAGATCATACACAATAGCTTGAAGACAATACACACAACAATGCTCTCAATGGAGGAAGAAACAATGACAATGATCTATTGATCTCAATGAAGCATACAAAAGGTTTCTCCAACCTGTTCTCCACGACTTCCCTACTATTTATGGATGAGGAAGATGACTCTCTCTCCTCTCTCTAGAAGGTACTTGACCCTAGATATTCCCTATATAGGAAAAATAGCTAAAAATGGCTTATATGACCAAAATACATCAAAATGGTCTCATTTTGAAGGGTATGAAGTTTGACACTTCATCATACTGAAAAAATACAGTAAATAAAAACATTGTGGCCTGGTTCACACGTGCAAAACTCCAGAACCAAAACTATTTACAATTTTAGCCAATTTAGGCCTCAAACTAGCTAGAAAATGTTGACAATTTTCACATGTTGTACATTCAGATATTTGTGGCCCGATGAAAAATCCTTCAATGAAGGATGCCAAGTATTTTATAACCTTTATTGACGAATTCTCTAGAAGAACGATGGTGTATTTCATGAAGAAGAAATCAGAAGCCTTCAACTACTTCAGAATCTTCAAGGAGCATGCAAAAAAGGAGACTAGAAGGACGATCAAGGCCCTAAGGTCAGACAACGGTGGAGAATATATCTCTGTCGAGTTTAAGGAGTACTGCCAAAGCCAAGGCATTGAGCAACAATTCATCACTCCTTACAGTTCTCAGTCTAATGGCTTAGTTGAGAGGAAGAACCGTACTCTGTTGAATCTGCTAAATGTATGCTATCGCATGCATCGTTGCCCAAGAGATTCTGGGCTGAAGCTGTCTCCACTATAGCTTACATCCAGAATAGATTTTCGACCAAGGCCCTCTCAGACAAGACACCCCATGCGGTGTGGACAGGCTCTAAGCCTTCTTTGAAGAACCTAAGAGTGTTCGGGTGCATTGCCTACGCGCATATCCCAAAAGACACAAGGAAGAAATTGGACTTCCAAGGTCTCAAGACCATCCTGATCGGATATACTTCGTGATCCATTCATTGACCTTCCAAGTGATGAACATGAGGATACATCTCAAGATACTACTGCTCAACCCCAAGAAACAGTTTGGAGAGATAGAGACAAACCATTTGGTGCAAGAAGGATTGAAGTTGCAGGTGACAAACGCAAGGAGAAGGATGTACCGTGGGATACATTTTCACCAGGAAGCCAATCACCTGATAGGAAGCTCCCCAAGTGGTTTGAGAGATTGTTGGAGAGTCGCGACATGGACGACTTTCCAGGATCATCTAGCCAGGGAGAGCTACGAGATCAACAAGAGAGAAGACACAACCTGAAAGGTATGAAGCAAATTATGCTCTCTTATATAGCATTATTTGTGAAAAATACAGATCCTAAGTGGATCTAAACTCCAAGATCATTGGCTTGAATGCTTGCACTCCAAACTACATAAGCTAGGAATTGGCAACACATTCTATGCTACCTAGAATGCAAAGAACTTGATCAAAAAGCATTTATCACAAATGAAAACTTCCATAAACATCAAGTGCGGCCCAAAATAGCATTATACAGTCCATAATACATCAGCCTATCACTTTTGGAAAGCACCTAAGATCATACACAATAGCTTGAAGACAATACACACAACAATGCTCTCAATGGAGGAAGAAACAATGACAATGATCTATTGATCTCAATGAAGCATACAAAAGGTTTCTCCAACCTGTTCTCCACGACTTCCCTACTATTTATGGATGAGGAAGATGACTCTCTCTCCTCTCTCTAGAAGGTACTTGACCCTAGATATTCCCTATATAGGAAAAATAGCTAAAAATGGCTTATATGACCAAAATACATCAAAATGGTCTCATTTTGAAGGGTATGAAGTTTGACACTTCATCATACTGAAAAAATACAGTAAATAAAAACATTGTGGCCTGGTTCACACGTGTGAAACTCCAGAACCAAAACTATTTACAATTTTAGCCAATTTAGGCCTCAAACTAGCTAGGAAATGTTGACAATTTTCACACTCCCTCTTCAACATTGGATGCTAGTTTCAACATAGTCTTTGAGCACATTCCAAGATTAGATCTATGCATTAAATATAGGTCCTTTCCCAATGGTTTGGTGAGGATATCAGCCACACACTCCTTTGAAGAGACATGTTGAAGCTCCACCTCTTTGGCAATGACTTGATCTCTCACAAAATGGTGAGCAATCTCAATGTGCTTGCTCCTTGCATGAAAAACAGGATTGCTTGCCAAGCTTTGGGCTGAAAGGTTATCACAAAGTATGATTGGAGTCTTCTCTGGTTCCAGCAAGTGAAGATCCAATAACATCCTCTTGATCCAAAGAATCTCCTTGGTGCATGTTGTTAATGCCTTGTACTCGGCTTCGGTGGAAGATAGAGAGATAGTTGGTTGCTTCTTTGATAGCCATGAGACCACTCCATCTCCAAGATAGATTGCAAAGGCACTTGTTGACTTCCTATCCATTTGATCACCTGCAAAATCTGAATCTGAAAATCCACAAAGGTTAGGTGTAGTACCTCCATACAAGATGCCAAAATCTCTAGATCCCGAGATGTATCTAAGTACTCTCTTTCCTAGCTTCCAATGAGCCTCACTAGGATCTTGCATAAATTGACTTAGTTTACCAACCACAAAGCTTAGATCAGGTCTTGTGATGGTTAACCATATAAGAGATCCTATTAGCTTTCTATAGAGAGTAATGTCCTTGAAGGATCTTTCATTACTTCTTGTAGTTAGCTTTACATTTGATTCCATAGGAGTAGAAACAACTTTACAATCTTCCATATGAAACCTTTTTAGAATAGAGTTAACATACTTTTCTTGACATATGAATGTAGATTTAGAAGTTCTAATAATCTCTATTCCTAAGATATAATGAAGTTTACCAAGATCTTGAATTTCAAACTCTCTTTTGAGTGCCATCTTGATTTCATCTATATCTAGATTGTTACCACCACTTAAGATAATGTCATCAACATAGATCAAAAGTAAAGTGATATCATTTTCATTCAATCTAAAGTAGAGAGAATGATCATACTCACTCATAACAAAGTTTTGAGAAAGTAAGAAGGAATTGAGCTTAGCATACCAACTCCTTGGTGCTTGCTTTAGCCCATACAAACTCTTTTGGAGATAGCACACATGATTAGGCTCATCATGTGAAACATAGCCCTCGGGTTGCTCCATGTAAATATCTTCTTCAAGATCACCATTCAAGAAGGCATTAGTAACATCCATTTGCCACATATCCCAATCATAAAGAGTTGCAAGAGAGATTAGGATTCGAATAGTTACCATCTTTGCCACGGGTGCAAAGGTCTCATCATAGTCAATACCATATTCTTGAGCATACCCCTTTGCCACCAACCTTGCCTTGTACTTGTTGATTGATCCATCTTGATTTGTCTTGATCTTGAAGATCCACTTACAACCAATTGCCTTCTTGTCCTTTGGAAGCTTTACCAACCTCCATGTGTTGCTTTTGATGAGTGCTTGATGCTCATGATCCATGGCTTGGATCCATTCCTTCTTTTGAATTGCTTCACCTACACAAGTTGGTTCATCAAAAGAGGTAAGAAAAGCAAAGTTAGAGTTGTCCACCACTTGCTTTCCTTTTTCATCATAGGTTAGCCTTGATGGCTTAGCCCTTTGCCTTGAGTCTTCCTTGAAGTTTGCTTTGGAGTGGCATCTCCATCTTCATCCAAGACATCTTGCACATCATGATGATTAGTAGGCACATCAACATCAACATCAACAACATTGGAAACATTCTCTTCATGAAAGATGACATCCCTACTTATGACAACTTTCTTTGTAGAAGGAATGTACACTTTGTAAGCCTTGCTTACTTCACTATAGCCAACAAACACACCCTTCTTTGATGAAGGATCTTCTTTAGTTCTATCATCAAGTGTGATATTGACAAAACATGTACATCCAAAGATCCTACAATGCTTGACACTCGGCCTTCTACCATAAAGAACCTCATGAGGAGTTTTACCATCCAAGGAAGCACTTGTCCATCTATTACATAGATAGTTAGCACATGCTAAAGCTTCCCCCCAAAAAGACTTAGCAAGATTAGCATGTAGTCTCATTGCCTTGGCACATTCAGAAAGGGTTCTATTCTTCCTCTCGGCCACTCCATTCTGTTGTGGAGTCCTAGGACTAGACATCTCCCTCTTAATCCCATGTGCTATACAAAAGTCTTTGAACCTATTTGAGGTGTATTCCCCTCCATTATCAGATCTTAAGCATTTGATCTTTGTATTGAATTGGTTTTCCATTTCATTCTTGAACTTGACAAATGCAGCAAACACTTCATCCTTACTTTTAAGAAGATAGATCCAAGTATACCTACTAAAGTCATCAATGAAAGTTGCATACATCTTTGCCCCACCATTGCTAGTTGTACTAGAAGAATGAATATCAGAATGCACAAGTTGAAAAGCTTCTTTAGATCTAGAAGTAGATCTAGAATAAGCAAGTCTATGAGATTTGGACAAGGCACAATGTTCACAAACACTATTGTTTGCAACAAGACTTTTAGGGAGACCAAGAACAAGCTCTTTCTTTGCCATTACCTCCAAAGATTTGAAGTTGGGATGGCCCAACTTCTTGTGCCAAACTTCTTGGTTTGTCAATTGCTCCCTAGCCATACATCCTTCATGATTAGAGATCACACATGCATCAAGCTTGAAAAGTTTACCATGCCTCCTACCTTGAGCAATCAAGGATCCACATTTACTTATCAAACATGCATCTCCAATGAACTCCACATCAAGTCCTTTGTCAATCATTTGACTTACACTAAGCAAATTCTTAGTGATTGAAGGAATGTACAAAACATTTTCAAGATTTGCTTTCCTATTTGTTGAAAGGGAAATAGGAATAGTGCCTATGCCTTTGATGTCACATTGACCATCATTTGCAGTGTAGATGATGTTACCTTCTCCCTCATAAGACAATAAGGATGTAAAGTATTCCTTATGTCTTGTCATGTGAGATGAGGCTCCACTATCAATCCACCAAGGATCATTATCATCTATGTTGGCTAACAAACTTGAAGTCATAACAAGTGATTCACATGTGTTATGTTCTTCCTCATCTATTGTAAGATTTACTTGCCTCTCTCCTTGCTCTCTTTTCTTCTTATAACATTCATTTGCAAAATGACCTTTTATCCCACAATAAAAGCACTTGAACTTTGACTTATTGTTCTTAGTAGAAGAGGAAGAGGAAGAGTGATCATCATGATCAAAGTTACCACCTTTGGACCATTTCCCTTTGCCTTTACCTTTGCCCTTGAATTTGCCTTTTGTGAAGAAAGCCTCTTCACCTCCACCTTGCAAGGATGCACCATCAAGCTTTGATTGCAACCTATGTTCTTCAGCCAATAAGATTTCTTGCAAGTCAACCACACTTGGCAAGACTCTTTGAATGGCAAAACTTTGCACAAGGTTAGCATGTTCATTTAGCAAACCATTCAACATAACTTGGACTATTTCACCATCTTTTATGTTCTCATCAATGCATGCTAAATCATCACTTAGGGACTTAACTCTCAAGATAAATGCATGAGCACTTTCACCCTCTCTTTGCCTACTAGAAAATATTTGTCTCCTTAGGGTCAATACCCTAGATGTGGACTTTGATTCAAAGAGCTTCTTTAAGGCATTCCATGCCTCACTTGCACTTTGACACTTTCCAACTTCCTTGAGAAGTTCATTTGTAACATTCATTTTAATGATATGAAGAGCCCTTTTGGCCTTCTTATCAAACCTTTGTTGCTCTTGAAGTGTGAGAGGTCTCTCTTCAATTTATGCAACTATGTCCATGAGTTCATTCAACTCAAGTAAGGACTCCATCCTCACTTTCCAAGTAGAGTAGTTTGATGAACTCAACCTTTCACTAGACTCTAGCATGATCCCACCATTGGAAGCCATGATTCTAATGTTTCTTCAACTTTTAGGTTCTGTCCTAAAGCACTTAGCACTCACTTTTCTCTCAACAAATGATAGATAAAGAGATCTATGAAGATTTAGGACCCTAAAACACTTCTATCTTGAACCTAGATGGTTTCCAAGCATAGAAAGGAAGATTGAAACACATGCAACACTTTGCACACACTAAGAATGGATTACAAAATCAAACCAACCTGAACACACTCTTGCTTAAGCTCTCAAACTTTCCAGCAAGTGACCAAATCAAGTTATGGTGTGAAGAGTTACTTGCATTCTTAGAAAATACCCAAAACTAGGATGCCAAGATTACCTAGTAATGAACAAACTTGATCAACATATGATCAACACACTAAGATATTGATTCAACCTGTAAAACCACATGTAAACCACACTTCTAAAAGTTTATAAACTCCAGCAAGTGATAAATACAAGATTTAGAGGTGAATGAATGAGCACACTTAGTGAATCACAAGACTAGCTTCACTATCTTGTCAAATCTTGGTGTTTAGATGTAGATCTAAGATCACTTCACATGAGAATGTTACTCAACCTGTTAAGAACCTGAAAACACACTTGCATAATGGTTAACACCTTCCAGCAAATGCTCCAATCAAATTACATAAGGAGAGTTACTTACATGCTCAACAAAGTACACCAAAATTTATGCCAAAATTGATGACAATCTTTACAATATGCTCTTCACAATGGAGCTTACAATATGTTCACCCAAAAAAGGGGATCTTTCATCCAAATGGGAGCTTTGCTCAGCCTTTAGGAGAATTACAACTCACTCAAAAGAGCATTTGTCATCCACTTAAGGAGAAGTTTCATCCACTTAAGGAGAGTGTTCATCCAAGAATGGAGATTGTCAACAATAGGATTGAAAAGAACATTGTTAGTATTGAATATGCACAAGCCTCACAATCACAAATGATTAGGTGTTATGATCTGATCCAAAATAGTTTCTTTTCAGCCTCTGATCTTCAATAGACCTGAAATATGCTTTTGATCCACAAGTTCAACTCACAAAACAAAGGTTAGTAAGATTTGATCAACAAAGCAATGCAAAATCATGCTAGAACTTGATCAAACATCCAAATATCACCAAAAATGGAATACTTACTGTAAATAGAAGCCAACCAGCTCTGATACCATGTGAAAAATACAGATCCTAAGTGGATCTAAACTCCAAGATCATTGGCTTGAATGCTTGCACTCCAAACTACATAAGCTAGGAATTGGCAACACGTTCTATGCTACCTAGAATGCAAAGAACTTGATCAAAAAGCATTTATCACAAATGGAAACTTCCATAAACATCAAGTGCGGCACAAAATAGCATTATACAGTCCATAATACATCAGCCTATCACTTTTGGAAAGCACCTAAGATCATACACAATAGCTTGAAGACAATACACACAACAATGCTCTCAATGGAGGAAGAAACAATGACAATGATCTATTGATCTCAATGAAGCATACAAAAGGTTTCTCCAACCTGTTCTCCACGACTTCCCTACTATTTATGGATGAGGAAGATGACTCTCTCTCCTCTCTCTAGAAGGTACTTGACCCTAGATATTCCCTATATAGGAAAAATAGCTAAAAATGGCTTATATGACCAAAATACATCAAAATGGTCTCATTTTGAAGGGTATGAAGTTTGACACTTCATCATACTGAAAAAATACAGTAAATAAAAACATTGTGGCCTGGTTCACACGTGTGAAACTCCAGAACCAAAACTATTTACAATTTTAGCCAATTTAGGCCTCAAACTAGCTAGGAAATGTTGACAATTTTCACATTATTCAAAGCAAAAAACCTTTGACTTATGGTGAAGCGAAGGATGATGACATTTGGGTCAAGGCCATGGGAGAGGAGATGGAGTCAATTGCTAAGCATAACACATGGGACTTAGTAGAACCACCAGTTGGCAAGAAATCCATTGGTTGCAAATGGGTATACAGGACTAAGTACCATGCAGATGGAAGTATAGCAAAGCACAAGGAAAGATTGGTAATCAAAGGGTATGCACAAAGTAAAGGCATTGACTATGAGGAGACCTTTGCACCACTATGTAAGTGGAATACTCTACGCCTACTTGTTGCTTTAGCTTCACATTTTGGTTGGCCTTTGCATCAGATGGATTTGAAATCTGCTTTGATATAGATCAAGATCCCAAGCTACCAATCAAACTTTGTGATCATTTGTAGATCAATTTCAGTCCATAAACTTTGAAATTTGAAATGGTATCAGAGCCAAGTCAAAGAGCTTGATTGATGATCCAAGAATCTTCATTTTGGTAAAAGCATTGGTGCTAGAGTCACTTTGGAGGGCAATATTTCTAATAGTTTACTTGTGATGTTAGGTTCAGATTAGTGTGTAAAGTTCAGAAGTACTTCTCACACGTGTGAGAGACTGTTGGAGTTGTACTTTCACCAAAACTTTGTGTTTTTTTCAATATTTGAGCTTCAAACAAGTTGTGTAGAGTGAAACTAGTGATGTGCTTATGAAAAACCATTGTTTCCATTATAGATTTGATAAGTGAATGGTGTTAGAATCTTATTAAGCCTACAAATCCTTGTGAGAGAGTTTGAGACTTATGTTTTTAGTTCAAGAGTGAAACTAAAACCAATTCTAAACATCATAGGAAGGCATTGGCACTTCCAAAAATCAAATCCAAGATTCTAAGTGAATAGATTGTGTAGAATACACTTTCCCAAATCTTTTTGAGTTCAAGCTCATTATAGATCTTGCTTCTTGAGTCTAGTGAGATTCAAGAAAGTAGCATTTAACTAAATTCTGAGAAAGAAAGAAGGAAGAGGCTTTGAATAGTACATCTGTTGAACTTGTTACTAGTTAGAATGGGTTCAATTGGAGCCTATCTTCTTGAGGCTAGTGAAAGGCTGAATTCTAATAATTATTCAACTTGGAAAGTAAGAATGGAGTCACTACTAGTGCTCCAAGATATGTTTGATCTTGTTATAGGAGAGGAAGAAGAACCTCAAGGAGGTCAAGATCAAGTGAGGTACAAACAGAGAACTAGACTAGCATTACATTGCTTGAAAATGAATGTTAGTAATGAACTTCTAAAGGAAGTAGCATCTTGTACCTCGACCAAGGAGGCATGAAACTACCTCAAAGGGATTTATGAATCCAAAAATACCTCTAGAGTGCTTATGATTAGAAATAAAGTTCTTCAAAGAATTAGAGGGAGTGATGAGAGTGCTCAAGAGTATGTCTTGAGAATTAAGTCTCTCAACAAAGAACTTTCCATCATTAGTGAGGGTATTCATGATGATGAACTTGTTCAAATCATCTTGAATGGTCTTGGAGATGAGTTCTCCAATCTTGTACAAAGCTTTGCTATTCAAGATGCACTACCTTCCATAGACAAGCTTCATAGTGTGCTTGTAGCCGAGGAGAGTAGGATCCTTCATGTCAAGCAAAGGATTGGATCCTAAAGTTGCATGATGGTGATGAGAAGGCCAAGGCAAAGTCAAAGAAGAAGATCCAACACAAGGAGACTAAGAATGATGATCAACCATCAAGCTCCAAAGGTGGAAAGAAGAACAAAGCCAAACTCAAGTGCATCTTTTGTGGAAAGAAGGGGCACTTTACATCTGAGTGTTTCAAGAAGAAGAATGCACAAGGAGAGAGCAAACAAGGCAACCTCACTCTTGAGGAAGATGAGTATGGAGTGGATTCATCCTTGATGTCTTCTACATCAACATCAAAGAGCTACTCCAATGACACATGGTGGATTGATAGTGGGGCTAGTCCCACATGACATTCCAAAAGGATTTTTTCTCAACTCTTGTACCTTTTGTAGGTTGTAAAAAGTCTATTCTAACAGCAAGTGATCAAGAATGTAGAATAGATGGAGTGGGAACTATTCCCTTAAGTCTTGGATCCTCTAAAAGAGTAGATCTTGATAATGTACTCTATGTTCCTACACTCACTAAGAATTTGTTAAGTGTAGGACAATTGACGGATGATGGCTTAGATGTCCATTTTAAGCAAGGATTTTGCTCCATAATGATGAATAATACTTGCATTGTAAAGGGATTCAAGCAAGGAAGGCTTTTTAAGCTTGATGCTAGTGTTTTTCTTGGAAGTGTGAACATGATGAAGGAGGAGCGCAATCAAGTGGAGCTTTGGCATAAGAGGTTGGACCACCCCAACTTCAAATCTATGGAGATGCTATGCACCAAGGATCTTGCTCTCGGCCTTCCAAAGACACTCTCAAAGTGTGGAAAGAGTTGTGAAGCTTGTAGCCTCTCAAAGGCACACAAGCTACCTTTTGATATCTCTTCCACTAGATCTACAAAAGCATTATATCTTTATTCATAGTGATGTGCACTCTTGTTCTCAATAATCTAATGGAGGTGCATCTATGTATGTATCTTTTAATGATGATTACTCTAGATACACTTGGATTGAACTTTTGGATTCCAAAAGTAAAGTGTTTGAAGCTTTTGTTAAGTTCAAAACTCTAGTTGAAAATCAACTTGATGCTAGAATTAAAGTATTGAGGAGTGATAATGGTGGAGAGTACATTTCCACCAAGATGATAGAGTTTTGTAAATCCAATGGCATTAAGAGAGAACTTACATGTACTTATAGTCCTCAACAAAATGGAATAGCCGAGAGGATGAATAGAACACTATGTGAGTGTGCTAAGGCTTTAAGGCTAGATGCATCTCTACCTAAGTCCTTTTGGGGAGTTTTTAGGACATTTGATGTTATCAATTTTGACATTTTGTGGGTTTTTAATTTGCTTAAATTCTACATTTAAGTGTTTAATGTATGTAGTTTTCCTTTTTACATTTTAATAGTGCTTCTAATTTGTTGTGTTTTTACATTTTATTGATGTATTTGTAGGCTTTGTCAAACCTGAATTTTTGCAAGAGAAACGCCCTGGCCATAATAGGTTTCCTACCTCCGATTGACCGGGCCGCCATCTATCGCTGCCCGAAGATCTATGTGTGGGCTTGCAGCAGGGCATGTGTTGTTGCCACACCGGCACCAAAGTCACTGAATGGAATGTGTCAAAGTAGGGCAAAAAATCAAGTTGGGTTTTAGGCTGGAAGAGCCCAATTCTAAGACTGGAGGTTCTTTTCTTTGACACTCCATTTTTTGATGATGGTGGTGATGATAGTTGAAAATGAGTGTCAATGTATCTTTTTCTCTCAACTTATTGAAGTGTGATGAATTGCTGGGTCAGAGAGGGTAGAAACTCCTCTTCTTCTTCTTTCTGAAGTGCGATGAAGTAGAAGGAACAACCTTTCTCTGAAGTGCGATGGCGGACAGAAGGACTAGAGAAGGTAGAAACTTCTCGTCTTGTAGCTCTCTTCTCTGTCAGCGATGATTAGGAATGAACATACTGATTTTTGAGCAGAGGTTATGCTCTCTTCTCTGTCAGCGATGATTAGGAATGAACATACTGATATCTGAGCAGAGGTTATGCTCTCTTCTCTGTCAGCGATGAATAGGAATATTTCTGCCACAAAAATGCGATTGGTTTTCAACTGGAGTGCGCTCAGATTTCAGTAGAAATGGGTGTGGATTTGGCACAGAAGTGCGACCGCTCAGAACGTTGGAAATTCTCTGTAGGTATGCTGGAAATGTAACTCCCTCAAGGAGTTCTGGCTCCACAAATCAGAAGTGCGTGGACTTTTGATAAAAAGGGAATTGCAACACTACCTCTATCCAGAAAAGTGTGATGGACAGCACTTCTGATGAAGGAATTCATCTGTAGCAGCGATGAGTATTAAGGATATTTCTCAACACAATGATGGTGTTTTTTCTTTTCTCAGACAGTAGCCATGAATGAAACAATGGAGCAGAGGACTCAGTAACCAATAACTTTCTGTCAATGCTCAAGGGCAGCAGAGACTAAAACCAGATTTGTGAATGATGCTACTGACAGAAACATGATATAGTGCGATGTATGCCCTTAATAACAGGTGAGTAATGAGTGACTCCAATTATGGTTTCAAAGACCTCGATGGATCAACATCTTTTCTTTGGCAAGTCTTCTTTGGCTTAGAAATGTGACCCACAAAGGTGCACTCAATACTTCCGTAGAGAGGCGACTGAAGAGAGTAATAGATAATCATAGAAGTTGCCATCTTATGATCCAAGCCTATTCCTCACATATGATGAAAAATTAGAAGCACAGCATGAGATCTCTATGACAACCTTACTCATAAAACCCAGTATTGAAAACATCCATCACTCCACAATTGACCTCTCTCAAACAAACTTTAAAGACACAAGGTAATCATAATTGAAGATGATTCTCAACACACTATTGCAAGAAATCCACTAACTCTCTCTTGAAGATGTGGAGTTGAATTTCATAATGAATTCTCTCAAAAACTAAGCTCTCTCAAAAAAGTAATCTCAAAAAGTAGTGATCTCTCAAACAAATAACCTTCAAACTTGTAACTCTCTCAATGAGGAAAATCTCTAAGCTTTTATAGGAGATGGGGAGGGCTTTGCCACCTTGGAATGAAGCCAAAGTGGTCGTTAGCTCATAATCACACCATAAGAACTCTCTTTAATAGGCCCATGTGCTTTCGTCATGTATCTTCTACTCTCATTTAAGTGTGCATGGAGGCCTTGCATCTCATTGGACCATGTCTTGACTTTGTATCTTTGAAAGGTGGGGAAGGGTTGACTTGCCCATTTTGTCACTTTCTATTTTCTCATTAAAAGGTAAGACCCATTGACCCCCAAGTCAAGAGTCTTTAATTTTGTGGGCTCCTTTCGTTTCTTATACAAGAAGGGGAGACTCTTCATTTTCTTTTCTTGTTTCTCTTCATTTTGTCAAGTTGAAATATCCATAGCACTTGCGGTGGGTCACCCTCGTTTAGGACCGTCCTATCTTTGGAGGGTTTCACCTTGTCTATCAAGGTCCTGACCATTGATCCCAATATCAATTTGAGTGTCTGAACTGTTATTTCTTCCCTTAGATCAGCTTTGTTGGCTTGTCGGTGATTTGCACAGGAATCTTTGCTGATGCTCTGATGTCGATTCTCTTCAACTCTTCGGTCTCAGATTTCTTTTTGGGTTTCAAGGAAAAGGAAATCCTACAAAATCTTAGATATCTTTTTATATTAATAAAAACCCGAGGTTACATAGATGAAATCAGACATACATCAGCCGAAATGGGCGAACTGGGTCAGCGTGGGCTATACTAGCCAAATCTGTGCCGTCACAATTTGATTTAATCATCTTCTCTTAGAAACCATACTAGTTATTGCATAAACCTTCGAAATTGGCTCGATTTTGTGTGCTAAAAAATTGGCTAACAGCGAGGCGGAGGGCATTACGAAGTGTGGAGGCAATGCTTAATATGCTCTACAAGGGTGTTGTAAAGATGAAGGGAGAAACAAAGGTGGAACAAAGAGGAGGGGTTGATGGATATAATCTAGCTCCAATTGAAAGCGTCGATCGTGCGGAAAATTAATGATGACACAAAGGCCGGCTACAAATCAAAACGGAGGACTCCCAAAAACATCGCAAAAATAGTCGAAATCCTTAACCTAGATAAAGCCAATAAGGATGACAAAAACAAGAATATTATTATTGACCTACGATGCAATCTGATAAATATTTATGAGATCCGAATTAGAGAGGGCGGAAGGTGGGAAAGACAGAGAGAAATAATAAAAACCTACTCTAATCAAATATTAGAAAATAAAAGGTAAATTACCATCTAGAGCAGTGAAAAACTCTAGAACAATGTTGAACTGCTTTTTGAGGACTCTTAATTGGCCTTCTACTGCCTAGAGCGCTTCCTCATCTTCTTGGAGCATGGCGCGTAGGCTGGCCATCTCACTCTTCTTAGTGCGGAGCTCAGCGTAAGTTTGCAACACACGGTCAGGGTGGTCCTTGTAATATTCAGCGGCCGGTGTTTCATCTTCTGCCGCTGCTACCATCTGATCGAGGGCATCCTGGATGGCCTGCACCTACTAGTCTGCTTGTTGGACTTTCATTTCCAGGGCCACCTGTTGGGATGTGAAGTTGCCTGGGCCTATTGATTCTCTATTTGCTCCTTCGAGGCATTACGCTCCAATTGGCAAACGTAATCCTTGAGAGATCTCTCGGAGGCTGTGAGAGAGTCATGTTCTTATTACAGCGCTGTCGGTTTTATAACTAGGTGCTGGCGGTCGGATTGATAAGTTTGTCGTGTTGTCTTCTCTTGAAGGATATGGGCCCGGAGGGTGGCCATATGTTGTTGGTAATATTTAACTGCTTGCTCTTCTTTCATGAGGTGACCGTCAATTGATGGACCAGGTCCTGCTCTCTTTCCTCTCTTTTTCTCTCTCTTGGTTTAGCCGCGCGACCCGATCAGTCAAGGCCTGTAGCGTTTACCCCACCACCAATTGGCTGCGAGATTGCTTGTTTTCGGAGAGCATCTAGTGGAGTTGATGTTGAAGGCTCGTTAAGGCGGTCCATCTGTTTCTCCACTTCCGCTGCTATACTACCATCATCGATCCAATATTAGAGCATCTGTTTCTACCAGAGCCCCTCTGATCTGATATCAGTCGATCAGTTCTCTGATCCGACCAATTTACGATAAATTATACTAGTCCAATGGAACATGGAAGGCATGAACCTCCTCTTCATAGAAGTCATGGTGTGGCATCGAAGACAACAAAATGTTGAGCGATGTTCAAACCCACCGCCCTAATATGTCCTTCCACTACTCCTGAAGAACCAATTGTCGTGAACAAAATTACCCATCCATAAATGCAATAGACAAATCCAAAGAAAACAAGACATTGTCCGTGAAGACGTTCCAACTCAGTACCATTCCATGAATCCCATATACTTCTAGGCTAGTCATCAAATCAATGAAAATTGTATTAACTGACCAAGAACAATCTTGGCCACTTCAGCTGAATGGCCCAATATAATTTTTCTTGAAAAAATCACGGATAAGCTGGAATTCCCGCATGTCGGTTCTTTCTCGCGACTTTGAAATGCAAAGATTTGATTGAATAGAAAGTGACTCCAAAGGATTTTCCAAATAACATCAAACCGGTGTTTACCCAAGATAGGATTAATAATAAACAGCACCTACGGAAAGCATACACACAAAGAAAGATTTTAATAGCATGAAATGTATTTAATATTTGATTTCATCATAACATTGTAAAAAAAAATGCTATCTGAATGTACAAAAGTGCATGGATAGTTAGAAAGAAATACACAACAATCATAGCACTAAAAGCGTAGTATGGCATACCTTAGCCATCTTTCTACCATATTTCTATGACATTTCACGCACACCTTTTTTTTCCTTCTCACGAGTCTCTTTAGTAGATAGAGAAGTCGATAAAGCTATGACTCGAGTCTTGCAATCTTTTTTTAAGTAGTGGCTGCATTGATCGTATCAACAAAATTAATATATTAATATACCAAAAAAAATCAGCAGTTAAACATAGAAACCCAAAAAACAGAAAATATAAGACAAGGAGACAACAGCAAAAATAAATAGCACCCACCGCATAAATCATTCTACGTTCTCGTTGCCAATAAGCCCTAAATGTTGCAACCCGAAAACTACAAAATAGTTTGAGATGCACTTGATCGTCCTTCTCTACAAGCACACACACATGCAGGCAAAAATTTTTTTCCTGCTTGCCAACCCATGCCGACGGATGGGATTGGCAAGTAGGCAAAAAAAATTTGCTTGCATGCTTGCCCACCATCGAAGAACCATAACCAATTGCAACTTTTTTTGCATTTATGAAGGATTTATGTGATCTTGAAAATTCTTATTGGAGTTTTGAGCAAGGCTTGACTATAAGCTCTAAAGTTGGAGAAGAACTTTGTGTTTTCCATCACTGATAAGCGTTAAGTGTTGCAATTCAGAAACTACAATACATAAGTTTGAGATGCGCTTCGTCCCTCTCTACAAGCAGGCTATCAAGCAGGCAAAATTTTTTGCTTGCAGGCCAACCCCCTCTGCCGATGTCTAGGCAAGCAAAACTTTGGTTTGCCTGGTTGACCACAAGCGAAACCTACATCATTATCTTGTGGATCCACATCCTCTTGCATGTTCTTATGGGAATGTTGAATAGCGCTTGACCATAAGCTCTACAGTTGGAAGAGGACTTTGCGTTCTCCATCGTTGATGAGTAATAAGTCTGATCTGCATTCTCCATCACTTTGCATCCTTCTTTACAAGCAAGTAGGCAAGCAGAGAAATTTTTTCGCCTACTTGCCAACCCCATCCACCGACGGATGGGGTTGCCAGACAGGCAAAACAAATTGACTGTCTACCTTCAATGGCAATGAAACCAAGACCATTGCAACTTTTGTTGCATCTCCGTCTGTCCATCCATTTTTCTATAGTACTCTTAATGGTCTCTTAGCTTCCAATTTCTCCACTTCTCCAGGTTCTACTTCATTCTTGATGGGCTTGGGAAGAGACTTCAAGATTGAGTCTATTTCTTTGGATCCGACTGCTGTGGTGTCTACTTTTTCTCTTGTAGTTCTTTTCAAGATGTAGTAGGCACTTCTATCTGGTTTACTTCTTTTTCTCTTGTAGTTCTTTTCAAGATGTAGTAGGCACTTCTATCTGGTTTACTTCTGGTTACATTCATAATTTCTTGTTTTGCCACCACAAGTCTATTTGTCTCGATCTCTATCAAGTTCACTGGGGGACGTTCATCCTCTATCTTGGCTTTTCCTTTGTCCTGTGGTTGTAATATCGAAGGTCTATGTAGAAAATTGACTGATCTAGAACTCTCGGCCAATCTCTCATCTTGTGATCTATGATTCACAAGCCCTGGTCTTGAATTTGGAGTAGTCAAAGTTTCTCTACGAGCTTGACATCGGTCTTCTTGGTGTCCGGTCCTCTTAGAAAATGCACAGACAATGTTGGGACAGTTTCAATTAAGCTGGTTTCCCTGGCAAAATCTACATATAATGTCGGCTGATTGATCAAAATGCCTCCTTTGGCCCAACAAATTTTGTTGTCTTTTTAGAAAATTCACATCAGAGACTAGTGTAGATATATTCTCATTCATGACATCCTCGTATCCTTTGAGCATCTCTTTCATTCCATCTAGACCAGAATTAGATCCAATACTCTCATATCCTTTCTCTGGTCCAGTAACTTTCCTTCTAGTATCAGGTGGCATCAATTCGAAAAGTCTGGTTGGTGGGTGTGATTCTGATGTAGCTGCTGGAGGTCTCCGCCCTTGTAATGGTTGGAAATTGTGGTGGATATGATTACCTCTAAATGAATTATGCTCCCACGCATCCGTTCCCAGGCCCTTATGTTACTCACAGCCCTAGATATGTTTGATGCATGAGTGATGGCAATCTGTGCATCCTCCACTATAACAACTTTACTTAAGGCTTCTGTTAAAGTCTGAGGGCTACTCTGACGTACTACAAGTTGTATGTCATATCTCAAGCCTCTTAGAAAGAAAGTGAGTAATAGCTGGGGGTGGGGTGGGGGGGGGGGAGGGTAATTGCACCATGGCATCTACTGTTAGAATTTAGCAATTTTCACATGGTTTTTGATGTATATTAGACATCTATGTGGATCCACACGTGTGAGGACCTGTCCACACGTGTGAAATGACACTTGTAATATTCATATCCATTTTGATTAGCTTTCATTTGAGTCTAATATGACATCTCCTAAATTATAGGAGTTAGGTCCTAGATTGTAGGAATCTAGAAGGTGAACACAAACCACCAATGGATGATGTGGCAAACTTGATAGATCTTATCCAAATTGGATATGGATGCGTACAATGAGCTGTCCCACACGTGCTAGATGCATCTTAGAGAGAGATTATGATGATTTTGTACTTGATCCATTATGGATCCATTATTGAGCTAATGATGAGAAACATTGGTTTGTGAAGCAATCTTGGAGTTTACACTCTCTTAAGCACTTTCTTTGTGGATGAATGCTAAGTAAATGTTTAGTAAACTATTTCTCTATTATCAGGCCGTACAATAGTTGTACTTCACACATGTGAAGCCGTGGGTCATCATTTTTTATTGTTCTTGCTTGGAAACACAAAGATTGTCAAGTAGAAGCTAGATTTGGAAGCTAGTCTTGATATAGATCAAGATCCCAAGCTACCAATCACTCTTTGTGATCATTTGTAGAACAAATTCAGTCCTTTACTCTGAATTTTGACATGGTATCAGAGTCAAGTCAAAGAGCTCAGTTGATGATCCAAAAATCTTCATTTTGGTGAAAGCATTGGTGCTAGATTCATTTTGAAGGAGGGCGACCTTTTCTAATAGTTTACTTGTAATGTTGAGGTTCAGATTAGTGTGGAAAGTTCAAATGTACTTCTCACACGTGTGAGAGGCTGCTGGAGTTGTACTTTCACCAAAACTTTGTGTTTTTCCAATATTTGAGCTTCAAACAAGTTGTGAAGAGTGAAACTAGTGATGTGCTTATGAAAAACCATTGTTTCCTTTATAGATTTGATGAGTAAATGGTGTTAGAAGCTTATTAAACCTACAAATCCTTGAGAGATAGTTTGAGGCTTATGTTTTTTAGTTAAGAGTGAAACTAAAACCATTCTAAACACCATAGGAAGGCATTGGCACTTCCAAGAATCAAATCCGAGTTTCTAAGTGAATAGATTGTGTAGAATACTCTTTCCTAATTTTTTATGATTTCAAGATCATTATAGATCTTGCTTCTTGAGTCTTGTGAGATTAAAGAGAGTAGCATTGTAGCTAAATTCTGAGAAAGAGTGAAGGGAGAGCCTTTGAATAGTACATTTGTTGTACTTGTTACTAGATAGAATGGGTTCAATTGGAGCCTATCTTCTTGAGGCTAGTGAAAGGCTAAATTCTAATAATTATTCAACTTGGAAATTAAGAATGGAGTCTCTACTTGTGCTCCAAGATATGTATGATCTTGTCATAGGAGAGGAAGAAGAACCTCAAGGAGGGCAAGATTTAGTGAGGTACAAAAACAGAGCTGGACTAGCATTACATTGCTTGAAAATGAATGTTAGTAATGAACTTCTAAAGGAAGTGGCATCTTGTACCTCGGCTAAGGAGGCATGGGACTACCTTAAAGGGATTTATGAATCCAAAAATACCTCTAGAGTGCTTATGATTAGAAACAAAGTTCTTCAAAGCATTAGAGGGAGTGAAGAGAGTGCTCAAGAGTATGTCTTGAGAATAAAATCTCTCAACAAAGAACTTTTCATCATTAGTGAGGGTATTCATGATGATAAACTTGTTCAAATCATTTTTAATGGTCTTCGAGATGAGTTTCCAATCTTGTACAAATCTTTTCTATTCAAGATGCACTACATTCCATTGACAAGCTCCATAGTGTGCTTGTGGCCGAGGAGAGTAGGATCCTTCATGTCAAGCAAAGGATTGGATCCTTGAAGTTGCATGATGGTGATGAGAAGGCCAACTTCTCAAGCAAGGGAAAGGCAAAGTCAAAGAAGAAGATCCAACACAAGGAGACCAAGAATGATGATCAACCATCAAGATCCAAAGGTGGAAAGAAGAACAAAGCCAAACTCAAGTGCCTCTTTTGTGGAAAGAAGGGGCACTTTGCATCCGAGTGTTTTAAGAAGAAGAATGCACAAGGAGAGAGAAAACAAGGCAACCTCACTCTTGAGGAAGATGAGGATGAAGTTGATTCATCCTTGATGGCTTCTACATCAACATCAAAGAGCTACTCCAATGACACATGGTGGATTGATAGTGGGGCTAGTTCCCACATGACTTTCCAAAAGGATTTTTTCTCAACTCTTGTAACTTTTGTAGGTTGTAAAAGGTCTATTCTAATAGCAAGTGATCAAGAATGTAGAATAGATGGAGTGGGAACTATTCCCTTAAGTATTGGATCCTCGAAAAGAGTAGATCTTGATAATGTACTCTATGTTCCTACACTCACTAAGAATTTGTTAAGTGTAGGACAATTGATGGATGATGGCTTAGATGTCCATTTTAAGCCTAGGTGTTTGCTCCATAATGACAAATAATACTTGCATTGTAAAGGGATTCAAAAAATAAAGGCTTTTTAAGCTAGATGCTAATGTTTTTCTTGGAAGTGTGAACATGGTGAAGGAGGAGCTCAATCAAGTGGAGCTTTGGCATAAGAGGTTGGGCCACCCCAATTTCAAATCTATGGAGATGCTATGCACCAAGGATCCTGCTCTTGGCCTTCCAAAGACACTCTCAAAGTGCGGAAAAAGTTGTGAAGCTTGTAGCCTCTCAAAGGCACACAATCTACCTTTTGATATCTCTTCCACTAGATCTACAAAAGCATTAGATCTTATTCATAGTGATGTGCACTCATTTTCTCAAGAATTTAATGGAGGTGCATATATGTATATATCTTTTATTGATGATTACTCTAGATACACTTGGATTGAACTTTTGGATTCCAAAAGTAAAGTGTTTGAAGCTTTTGTTAAGTTCAAAACTCTGGTTAAAAATCAACTTGATGCTAGAATTAAAGTATTGAGGAGTGATAATAGTGGAGAGTATATCTCCACCAAGATGATAGAGTTTTGTAAATCCAATGGCATTAAGAGAGAACTTACATGTACTTATAGTACTCAACAAAATGGTATAGTCGAGAGGATGAATAGAACACTTTGTGAGTGTGCTAAGGCTTTGAGGTTAGATGCATCTCTATCTAAGTCCTTTTGGGGAGAGGCTATTATTTGTGCAACTTATTTGTGTAGTAGATTGCCATGTAAGCCCATTGGAGGCATAACATCTTATGAGACTCTATTTTGTAAGAAGCCGAATCTTAAAGATCTAAGAATTTTTGGATCTACTTGCTATGTTTTTCAAGCATTAGATACAAGAAAAAAGGATGATCCTACTTCTATAAAGAGGGTCTTTGTTGGTTATGATGAAAATATCAAAGGATATAGAGTCTATAATCCAATCACTAAAAAGATTTTAGTGAGTAGAGATGTTACTTTTGATGAAGGTAACTACTACAAGTTGAATGAGAAAGCTTCTAATCCATCTTATGTCAAGGATCTTGTAAGGTTTGAGGAGGAGCCTACATGTGATCAAGATCTTGAAGATCCATCTCAAGATCCATTGACTCCAAGGAGATCTACAAGAAGGAAGGCCGAGCCCTCAAACCATTTAAGATGGTGGATCTTGGTAATCTTCATTTCATATTAGGAATAGAAGTTTCAAGAGGAAAGGATTTGAGTTTTATTTGTCAATCCAAATATGCTTCTTCTATCTTAGAAAAATTTGAAATGAAAGATTGTAAAGGAGTAGAAACTCCTATGGAGCAAAATGTAAAAGTTTTCAATAGTGATGATGAAGCATCATTTGAGGACATCACACTATATAGGGGACTTGTAGGCTCCTTGATCTATCTTACTATAACTAGGCTTGATCTAAGTTATAGTGTAGGTAAACTAAGCCAATCTATGCAAAATCCATTGGTTTGTCATTTAAAAAATGCAAAAAGGGTCTTGAGGTACATCTCGGCCACCAAGAACTTTGGCATTTTATATGATGGATCTAATCTTGCCTTAAGGGCATATTCGGATGTTGATTTTGCAGGTGATAAGGTGGATAGGAGGTCCACAAGTGCTTTTGTTACCTTCCTTTGCAATGACATAGTGTCTGGGCTTTCCAAAAAGCAAGATACTATTTCTCTATCTTCAACCAAATCGGAATACAAGGCACTAATATCCACAACAAAGGAGATCCTATGGTTGAAGAGGCTTTTGGTGGAGTTGCAAGTCATGGAGGCTGAGGAGCAGCCAATAATATTTTGTGACAACCAATTGTGGGGTCGATGATCTTTCGTAGTATAGCCCTTCCGCCTGTCAACAAAGGTTAGATCACTGGATAGGTGCCTAACTATGCATAGATGCTACTTTTAGTTAATTTCCTACTTTCTCCCTTAACTCTACTCACCACTATACTACTCCTCTTTAACTCTACTCCCCTACACTAACATTCATCATAGTTTGGTTGAAGGGAAGGAATGGAGAAGAAGAGATTGAGAAGAGAAGAGAAAGAGAGAGCAAGAGAGTGAAGGCAGAGGTTAGCTCAAATGCTCCTTATGCTTGCTAATGGAAAAACATTCACTATTGGCAAACAATAAACATGGAAATAGAAAGCACAACCAAGAGCAATAGCAACTAGTGAATAGCAAATGAAGATGCTTCTCTTCCAAAAATGGTAGAGTTTCCTCCTTCTCATTAAGCATGGAAATAGTGTACAAATGGTGTCTTTTTATAAAATGAGGAAGGCCCTTGCCCCTCAATCTTATTGGCTAATATTCACAATGATCCTAACCAGTCATCTTGGACCCAAGTTGATCCAAGGGTCCACAAAAAGTACATTAGAAATCACAAGATTCATGTGAGTCCTAATTTGGACCCAACTCTAAAAAGTGATCTCTAAGTTTAAATGACATTGGGCCTCTAGTTTTATTTTAATTACAAGGCCCAAGTCAAGTTTATTTTATTTACAACTTCAATTGCGTGCTCATTGGGCCATGGGATTATACACGCAGGATGCCATGCCCTCGCAACACATTTTACTGGAGGATTTTATTTATTCACACTTTGTTGGGAATACCCCCAACATGACCCATGGCCTGAAGTAGTGCCAGTCCCTCGGCACTCTGCCGGTTTAGTAGAGCGTTCTCTTGGACCGCCTCTGGTGGATGAGATATCCCGTAACGTCTTCCATGAAGTTGAGACGGTCCAGTTTCTTCGAGTCCTTTGGCATGTGGTAGGACTTGTGAACTCCTATCAGCCATTCCTGATCCACCCATGCTTGGAATCGTTTCGTCCAGGGATCTCCAAGGAATGCAGCTCGATAATATACGCGAGCGACTGGCAGCTAGTCTTCGACTTTGTCGGAAGCGAGCACCTTATTTGGATCAAAAAATATGGAGGGAAGAAAATCATCCCATTTTGTTTCAATGCCCATTAGATATTTCAAGTCCTGGATGTAAGTGGCTGTCGCACAGATTGTGGGATCGGAGCAATTGATGTAGTGACTAGCGAATGCGGAGAGAACCCTTCTGGCATCTACATCCGTTGTCCACACATATTCGGATTTGATGATTGGCCAGTTGAAATTGTTGAGTGTGATCTACTCTAGAGGAGTGCCGCATTCCGCCCATTTGGATCTTCTTGAACATGGCAGGAAATGCGCATTCACCCGTAATTGTTGCGGACTCGTCACGTAAGCCCTGATGGCCGTAGGGTCTCTCTCAAATAACTGCTATCGCCACTCCGGTTGTGGTTGGAGGGTGGGTAAGGCTTGCAGTTCTTTTCCCTTGATGGTCTGAGCTGAGAATGATATCTGCCAGCCGCCTCTTGATGACTCGTGGAGATATTTGGATAAAAATTCATTCATGTAAAGAGAAATAGCTTTTAAAGGTTTCTGATTTGGAGTTTGTGAAATACCATTTAGGGATCCGGATCTATATCTCATAACCTCTCCAAATACTCTAAACAAGTTTAACCAATGGTTTCAACTGTTAACATTACTAATAATATAAATACTAATCATTGGTCCACAGATCATTCTTGCACAAGAATTCCCCTTTGAAATAACTGATGTCCCCTACCATCAGTTTTCTCTCCAAGAAAGTACTTTGCTTTTAGATATGCTCATCAAAAAATCAAAAAGATTATTTGATCATCCTATATCCAACATAGGAACTGATCTTCAACCATTTCCAGCAAAATATCTCCTATTATTGAATTCTTCACTTTCAGAAGATGAGCTTTTTGTGTAATGCATCTACTCCATGTCCAAATGAGAAGAGCCTCCACAAGTTTTGGTGCATCCTTTGAGCTCCTTGATCATTCTTGTTTCTTGAGTGATGCATTCATGATCTTGCCCTTCCATCCTTTGTGTGTGGTTGTGGATCGTAGAGTGGATAAGTTTTCCTATTTTCTTGTGGACTAATATAGGAATCAACATTCAATTAAACTAAATAGGCTGGATTTTTTATGTAAATCTTGCATATCGTCTTACGGTCTAGTTCCTGATGTTCTTGGGTTGTCCAAGAATTAAGAAATGAGTGTTTCTGATAGCAAAAAAAATTGAATTGTAAAATTGTGCAAATCTATCAAGCTCTGTAACGATTCAAGTGATACAGATTGTCTTTTCTTCTACCTTGAGTGATCAGTGTACTAGTGCTTGCATCAACAACATTGTATGTTTTGTCTGAGAACATTACACGCATCCCAACATCAGCTATTCTTGCCACTGATAGCAAGTCCTGTTGCAGTGTAGGCACGAACAAAGCATCTTCGAGTCGTCTGTCTTAGCCGTTTTGCGTTGAGCCGCAGTGAACCAATACCATTCACTTGATGTTTTGATCCATCTTTGTTGGACACACTCATCAAAGATGGTAGATACCTATCATACACAGTGACTACCGAATTGGTTTCCTGCGATATTATTGATAAATGCCAAGGCCACCATCCATAGCATTCAAGTAAGAAAATAAAACAAACATTTTTCTATTATTGTGCATATGTATCAATATACCAAAATACTACCAGAATGGCTCAATTTGGTTTCTTTCCACATTGTTGCAGTATAATTCTGTGTAAGATTCAGATAGAAAAATCTAATAGTGGCTATAAAAGATGATAGATACATTATAGTGGTTATAGAATCTTAAGTACCATATAAGATGATAGATACCTATTATACACAATGGCTATTTAATTCGATTCCTGCCATACTATTGCAATACAATCCTATTTGTAGCATTCAAGTAAAAATCAAAACAGACATTTTCTTTCATTGTGATAAATAAAAAAATTAATGTGGACATGGACACATCCAAAAAAGATGATATATCCCTCATATAGAGAGACTCTCAAGTTGGTTTTTGTCCACACTATTGCAGTACAATCATATGTTTAAGATTTAGATAAGAAAATAAAACACACATTCCCTATCGATATGAACATGTACCAATATAGTCAGATCCACATGCATAGTGTTTGGATAGTGGAATATTTTTTTTGGAGAAAAATTGTTGCATTGACAAATATCAATGAAATACATCTTCACCAATAAAGATAAATGTGAACCATAAAGGAAATTTTCATAGCAATCGTGCACGAGCTAGCACCCTAAAGACCTCAATGTTTGACAACATGGGTTGGTGTATGTACATGCTATGGTTGTCATCTAATCCAAATACCTGCATGTAAACAAAATACATATGTTTACAGGCCAAAAACCTTTTATCTCTTGTGGAACAAAACATAAAATCTGAACATGTGCAAGAGGGGTTTGTGCTAATTATGACTCTGTATGTACGTCCCTCAATCCTTGAGTGTGTTGTCTCTATCTCAAAAACTTCATGTTCTTTTGCCCTCACTACTTCTGTTGACACCACTCTCGCTATCATGTTGGCAGCTAACTCTATTCTCTTTAAAGCCTCTCTTGATACATGTGACCTGTAGCGCCCATTATGAGTGTCTTCCTAGTTATGAGGCAACGTTGTTGGAACCTCTATTTGAGTTTTCAAATGAAAACCTGCCAAATTGAGATTCTCAACCTCCTCATTTGTTAGGTTATCTCGCCCTCCACAGTTTAGATTAGGACACTCGTACAAACCTGCACATATGCTTTTGTGCACCTTTCATTAAAAACCACATTTGATGTCACTGGTTTGGTCCAAAAATGTCCATCGTATTTTTGTTGCATTCCATCCCACGTATTACAAACATCATCCACCTCTGATAGCTCAGAAGCAATGTTTCTACATCCACAGGCAGCTCAGACACGCGTACAATCTTGTCACATGCAGACAAGAGTTTCTACAAGGTTCCATCTTTTCCTCTGATTAGTATCTGCTCCGTTGTAGAGTGCTCAAAATCATGATTCTCATTCGGTGGACTATTCTCATGCACCCTCAAATTCTCTCCTTCAAAACACAAATCATCTTCAAGGGCAATCTTGTTCGCATTAGCACTAGAATCTGCACTATCCACAAGAATGGAATCATCATTGCAACTTGATTTGCTCTCCTTCACGAAATATATGTTGGTCAAAGATTTCTCCAGCACAAACATTTTCATTCCATCCACTGCCACGAGTGGTTGCACTTCTATCTCTTCCTCCAATGAAGAATTTTTGTGCATTAGTATTCAAAAAATCTTCTCTCTTGTACTTTTCACCTTCAAAACATCCTCAAAGAAAGCATTGGTAAGAACAGCTTTGTTGCCATGTTGCCAAGGAAGCTCTGTGCAGGTCCCATTGGTGTTCTCCTTGATACTTTCCATTTTGTCTTCGTCTGTACTCTTTCTTTTAGAATATCTTTTTTTGTCAGAATGATCTTTTCTAGTTGTTTGGGTTCAATATAGTCTCTATGAGTCTTTTCTTGTCTTTTATATCAATATTTGAATACAACAAAGTCTTTTTTGTATTTTAAATCCAAATCCCACTTTGAGTTATATATTAAATTTTTAGTTATTTTAATTTTGCAATAATCTAGCATACTCTCTTTCACACACACACACACACACACACACACACACACACACACACACACATACGTATACACATCGTTTGTTTTAATAAAGTGCTACAACAATTTATGCCCAAGGCCTTCTTACCTAGCCTTTTTTTTATTGCCTCTCTTTTTCTATTTTCTCTTTTACTTGTTTTGATTTTTTTTCATTTTTATTTTGATTAATTTGTTTTATTCTTGATTATATTTCTCTATCTCTTAATTTGTTTTATTCTTAGTTATATTCTTAATTTGTTTTATTCTAAGTTATATTTTTTTCTTCTCAATAAGAAAGATCAAGCTTTTTTATTAATTGCTTTTGTATTTTGCTTAGTTTGATTTTTTTCTAGTCTTTTTTGATTTTATAAATTTTAAATAATTTTTTTTTAAATTTTTCATTTAATTTCTCTCTCTCTCTCTCTCTCTCTCTCTCTCTCTCTCTCTCTCTCTCTCTCTCTCTCTCTACACCCTCTCCCTCTCTCCCCTTCCTCACACCTCCCACCTTGGTCTGGCCCTACGCTCCCACAACCCAGGCCCCCACCCCCACCTCCCAATTCCCTTTCCCGGCGCCGAGGACTACTCGACCGACGAGCAATCTTCGATGTCGAGGAGCCAACGCATCAGTCTTTGATCTTCGTGCAGGATCTATGAAGAATTTCTAAGCCTAGACGCTAGAGGAGGCATTCATGACCGTTCAATTTTGCGAAGTTTCCTGATCTTGCTATCGACAATGATCCACATGGCGGTGGTGGCCGAGGGAAGCCCATCGCCGGCGAGGAGGTCCCTCCGCCTCTAAAAAACACCCTAAAAAGGGACGGGGGTCTAGCGGTGGTGGCCGGTCGCCGACGAGGAGGGTGGGGGTAAAACATTGAGGGTGGTCTAGCGGTGGTGTCCAGGGGAAGCCCGTCCCCGACGAGGAGGTCCTCTCGGCCTAAAAAACAATCTAAAACCATGAGGGAGGGGGAGGGGGTCTAGCGGTGGTGGCCGGAGTCATCGACGAGGAGGTCCCCTGCCCTAAAATCATGAAGGAAGGGGAGGGTGGTCTAGCGGTGGTGGCCGGGGGAAGCCCGTCGCCGGCGAGGAGGTCCCCTCGGCCTAAATAGCCAAACACAATGATGAGTGCGTGCGCGCGCGCACGAGAGAGAGAGAGAGAGATCCATTTGTTAATGATCCATTTGCTACTGATCTAGGGCCGCACTTGAGGATCGATCCTGAAGCTACTGATCCAGGGCCACACTTGAGGATCGATCCAGAATCTACTGATCCATTTGCTCTTGTGGTAACCTATGTTTTTCCTGCTTTTGGTGACAATCACCACTGTCAAAGGAATCTACTGCACCTGTTTTGAGACATTTATGACACATTTGTGACAGGCGGATCATGGATGCCATAGCTTATTTCATTCTTTCGTGACAGGCGGATGATGGATGTCATAACATTTAACCTTAAACCGATTGATTTGCTATGAAACCATTTGAAGCATTCGCTTTGAAACATTTTTATTTGAAGTATCATATACAAGTAACAAACAGATTGTCTGGATGAAGAATCTAGAACGCTCAGTTTTGCAATGTCATAAACTGATTGATTTGCTTTGAAATAGACTGAATGTAATCGACGCTCATTTTTATTTGAAGAATCATATACAGTAACGCACAGATTGGCTGGATGAGCGAGAAGATCTGAAATGCGTAGAATCCAGAATGCTCATTTTTGTCAAAAACGCATTAAGTTTTGAAATGTCAGAAAGAAATTGATTTTCTTTGAAATTGACTGAACGTAATCGATAGATACACTATGGGTAACCAACAGACTGGCTAGATGAGCGAGAAGATATGAAATGTGTAGAATCTAGAACGCTGATTTTTGTCAATCTCTTGCTAGCAGTCTTTTAGGGTTAGGTCTAGGAAGAGCCACAAAGTGAGATGTTGTGTGCGGGGAGGGGGGTGGGGGAGAGAGAGAGAGAGAGAGAGAGAGAGAGAGAGAGATTGATAGAGTTTTCTTTTTTCTGTTTGGTACCATTGCCATGTGAAAAGAGAAAGTGAGGGGGGGAATGAATCTTGGTGCTTTAATTAATACAATTCATTACTACGAAGTAATCAAGAAAAACCAACAGCTAAACGAAATGAATCTTGGTGCTTTAAATGATTCCATTTTTTACTGTGAAAGGATCTAGGGAATCCGACAGCTAAACCAAGATGTGTTCATTCTGGAATCGGGTAGTTGTTCGTCCCAACTATCATTGCAGAGGACCCTCAGTTGCAACTACATACAATTTTATGCATGCACAACATAGCCTCTAACCATGCTTCATACTAGAGAATTGATAACTTTGCAAATGCATTCTATGTTTTTAGTTTGCATGATTCACAATTTGTGTGTGTGTGAGAGAGAGAGAGAGAGAGAGAGAGAGAGACTTTATGATAGAATTTTAGTAGGAAACTAGGAGAATGATTTAGGATAATAGAGAGAGACATAGAGAGAGAGAGATAGAGAGAGAGACATAGAGAGAGAGAGAGAGAGAGTAGTAGAGAGATTTTTACAAGTATCCGTTGGGTGGAAGCATTCGTTACAGATTTTTAAAAATGACCGTTGGAAAAGTTCATTAAACTTGTTCGAAAAGGTATTGGCCTAGATAATTTCAAAAGATACAAACCGTTATCTCAAGGATGAGTTCTCATTTCTTATTGCACTTCCTGAGCTTTATGCTTTGTTAGTAAAAAAAGTGTTGTATTACTAGTTTACAACTAAATAGCCCTAAACCCTTCATTTTCTTTTGTCAAGCAATGGCATCGTCTTCATTTTCAGTGTTGTCCAGATACAATCTAAGATCTCGTTGCAGAAGAGATAGTTGTGATAGCCAACAAACTATTTCATCAGTTTTTGTCCCAAGAGTACCACTTGACTCTCCTATATTTGAGTCGCAATACATGGAGCCGTTGTCTGAACAACCAGATATAGAACCATTCTCTGAGGTTGTTAGACCCACTCAAGAGTCTACCGCACAAGATGACGACCCACCCTTGCAAAGCCATACTCAAGTTCATAATGACATATCCGAGTCCGTGGATGTTTCCATCCTGGAGACGCCCACAAAATGTATAGACCTTCTATGAATCAGTTTTGCTCATTTTTCTTGTTATCATTTAGTATCACATATTTGCGTGGCATTGTGTTTTATAGAGTTTCTACTGTATTTGAGAGATTATTCTCATTATTTTGATTTGTCACTGTATTTTGTCCATGATATGTTCAGGAAAAAAGTCCCACAAGAGAAAGGAAGATGCTAGTGAGTACTATGGAAAATTGATACAGACATATTTATGTCAATCAGTTCTGACAAAAAAATAAAAGTTCCAACCAGCATCCCTGTACCTTTTGTTCCACTATGCAGGATGATTCCAAATGAAGCTGTGAGGCCAATTAGGGAAGACTTGTCTCTATGTTAGACTATGACAGACTCTGATACCACTGATAACAAAAAAAATTGAATGGAAAAATTGTGCAAATCTATCAGGCTCTGTAACGAAACGAAACGAAACAAAGTGAAACTTGAACAAGCTCTGATATTGATATTGCTGAAGCAAAGTAATCGCGAAACAAAAAACAGTCGCGAACGAAATCAATTTGGATGGAGTTCGGATATGATTGCTGGTCACTGCCTGCTATATCATTCCTACAATCCTCCAGAATATAGACAGACACTGCTGACCTACGTTATGGATTAATATAGCATTACACAAGATTGAACCAGTGTGAGAAATTAATAAAACAAATAAACGTGAGACACGAACAATAGTAGATAACAATTCATTCAAGATCAGACAAAATTCAGAATAATATGTGCATAATAGCTACAATATTATCTATTGATCCTCTTGATTTCAAGAACTGTGTGACAGACCCACACAGTGCATTGGCGTGAGAGAGATAATATTCTCAGTGTCTCGCTTACTAGCGGACTTCTTGGATCTATTGATCTTCTTAAAAAATTGATATTGATTCTGCTGAAGCGAAGTAATCACAAAGCAAAAAACAATCGCGAACTAAATTAATTCGGATGGAGTTTGGATATGATTGCTGGTCACTACCTGTTATATCATTCCTACAATCCTCCAGAATATAGACAGACACTGCTGACCTATGTTATGGATTAATTTAGCATTCAAGAAGATTGAACCAGTGTGAGAAATTAATAAAACAAATAAACATGAGACATGAATAAAATCAGACAACAATTCATTCGAGATCAGACAAAATTCAGAATAATATGTGCATAATAGCTACAATATTATCTATTGATCCTCGTGATTTCAAGAACTATGTGACAGACCCACACAGCGCATTGGCATGAGAGAAATAATGTTCTCTCACGAATAGTGTCTCGCTTACTAGCGGACTTCTTGGATCTATTGATCCTCTTACAAAATTGTCTCGCTTCAATTCTCTATTTTTTGTCTATCTGTATATGTCTTATGCATCTAGCAAAACGTGCATATGTCGTGAACTTTTTTGTGTCGCTTCGAGTAGCATTCCTGATCAGACAGATTAAACATCTATAACTCATCATGGATTACAAGAGCAGTGGATTAGGCACGTCTAACGCTCTTCTACTGACGTCAACATATCAGATCAAGGATTTGTACTTCATATTACTTGCTTGATCTTCCTGGTTCTTTTCGTCAAATTGAGAGTTGAAAGTTGGCAAAGCTTTGGTAGTACAAACATTTTATTTCTTCAGTAATTGTTCATGGAAAAGAAAAACCCAAAAAATTTCTTCTACTATACAGGGAAGCAAAATAAAAAACCCAAGGTTATAGCATTGACAACCATGCACCAAGGAACCGAGATTCCTCTACTGGGTGCCAGTAACTTAATTATTTGAGTTGATGTTGCATCACTTTCGGAATCAACTTTAAATTTACCCAAAATCAAGATTTCCAGATTGCTAACCACTCCTTATGCATACCAAACACATGCAATCCCCACTAATAGGTCAATTATAAATAGGTCACAACACTTCATGCATTTCTCCTACCTATATCAATCACATGTACATGCACTACTCCACATATCTCAATTAGAGTGTCTAGGTCCTCTCAAGGTCATTAGTTATCAACAGGCCTCGACGTGGAATAAAATCTAAACGTGACCAATAATCTCGGACACTAGAGGTCTGGGTCCACCATATTAGGACTATTCGATGTCCTTAGCTGAATATGGTCATAACAGAAATCGTGATCCTTTGCAACTGGAATGCCAATGGTTTCAACAAAGGCCACCCCAGGCAACCGCTGAGTCCTGTAAATGGCTCCAATGGAAGTGCACCGCAGCGTCAAAGTTGCGAAGACCAACGAAGCCAAGGGAAACTACTAGGAAATCACAAGGCACCAACATATGGTCAACAAACGAAGGAAATGAAGGCAATGCACACATGCAACAAAGTCCCGAATGCCGAATGCTGAAGGCCGAAGTCTCTAAGGCAACAAAGGCAAACCGCGCAACCGCAACGAAGAAGAGTGCAGGCTCATGAAGTCCCCGAAGGCCGAATCAAAGTAGTCGACGAGCAAATACAAAAAGTCATGTATGTCGACTTTGAGATCAAGGCCTGATGAGCGTGACAGTTTGAATGTCATGACTCAACCGTTAAGCCCATGTAGTTAAGCAAAGTAGCAAGACGTAATTAGCTAATATTTCTAGCTTTAACTACATTGTAATGCTTAGCTAATCGGATCTTGTAATCAAACCTAGCATGTTATATATTGGAGATCAGATATAGAAAGAAAGTGAGTGAGTGGATGAGTGTTAGTCAAGAAGACACACATTGTCACACTTTTAGACATAAAACTAGCAATAGCTAGTTTTACTCATGAGAGAGAACTCCTCTCTTGCGCCGATGTCGCGCTGATCTGGAAAACAAACAGTGCCCAAAAGGTATTATAGTTGACAATTGAATCCAGCATAGAAAGAGACAATAAACTCGAATCTGAAAATCTAATAATGAAGCTAGTACATATGATAATGGTGCTATCCAATCCGTGCACCCTGGAGAAGGGCTTCAATGGCGATCTCGAATAGACTCTGGACGACTGATCTACAATAAATAGAATGTTCCAACTGCTAAAGAATGCTTCTCAATGTGGTAGCTATATAGTGGTGACCTCCATTAGAGAGAGCGAACAACCAAGTGACAAAAGGGATGCAAAACACCAAAAGTGTGTTTTTGCATAAGAAGTCGAAAGGACAAATGATGAAGAGGTCCCTGCCGTTGGGGGGCTACCGCCCCTTGAACCCATGTTTCTCAAGGGGCTCCACCCCTCGAACCCCCCGGACTTCCTGCTATGCAATCCAGCCGTCTCATAACCATCACGGTCTCACATTAGATCCCATACTAACAATCGTCCTCAATAATGGCTTCTCCTCATAATGGGGGCCTTACAGATTTGAGCTCACGGTTAACTAGTGACAACTAAACTGAGAAGTGAATGTTTGGTTATGTCTAACAAAAAGTTTTGTTATTGTAAACTCGATCTCGATAATGTAGAACAGTCGCAACAACCTACTGATCGTGTGCATAATCTATAAATGATTCAATGGTGCTTGCTATGAGTAGATTATACTTCCGTTATTTTTCAATCTTAGTTGATTAACATTATCTACTGCGTATAAAGTTCTTATATTAGATGTGCAGTGTTAGTCTATAGTTCGGAGGAGAATTGATCGTCGGTATGAAGTAGTAGCTTCGTCCAGCCTAATTGACTCTATCTGAGCCTCACATCAGTGAATTGCTATTGTCTAACTTCGAAGTGCTCGATGTCTCCGACTTTTCCTAACTTGATCGCTTTCACATCAGTAGTATCAGAGCCACCAGGTTCGACAACCACACAGGTTGATCACAACCAAGCTATGGCTTCGATAAGTAGCATCCAATCAAAGATATGCACAGTCCTTGAGGTAGATAGGTCGAATTTCTTTTCTTGGAAAGTAAAGACTTCACTCATATTGAGAGGAAAAGCTCAATGGCCCTGGGTGGACGGCACCGAAGAGATGTCTACAACTACAAACAAAGAACTTTGAGAATGGAAGGAGAAAAATGACAAAGCAATAGCAGTCATCTCCTCTTTCATCGAAGACATCATTACCCTCAACCTTGCATCAATCTCTAATGCCAAAGAGATGTGAGATGCACTCATAAGCAGATTTCATACCAAGTCACGAAATCAGATAATGCATCTAGAAGATAAGCTCACTTATCTAAGCTTGTATGGCAGAGATCTCACCAGCTTCATCTAAAAAATGAAAAATTTGTTCCTGTCATTGCACAATGCTGGAAAAGAGCATGCAGTCTCACAAGAGAAGCGGATCAGCTACTTGCGACATTCACTACCAAGATCATTCCAAACTACCCTTTTGGCTAAGATATCCTGCTATAAACTAGAGAGAGTTGGGTCCAAATTGGGACTCACATGAATGGATAGGATCAATGTGATTATTAGCCAATAGGATTGAGAGGCAAGGGCCTTCCCCATTTTATAAAAAGGCACCATTTGTACACTATCTTCATGCTTAATAGAGAGGAGGAGACTCTATCATTGTGAGAGCTCAAGTATCCTCATTTGCTAATCACTCTTGCTTATGCTATTGTTGGGATTGCTTGTTATTTTCATTTCTTCCATGCTTTTTGTTTGTGCTTAGTTAAGGTTTCTCCATAAGCAATGACATTGAGCATTTGAGCTAACCTCCATCTCATCTCTCTCTCTTTCTCTCTTCTCTTCTCTCTTCCTCTTCTTCTCTACCCCTTCCCTTCACCCAAAACCATGAAGAATGTTAGTGTAGAGGAGTAGAGTTAAGGGAGAGTAGTGTTAGTGGTGAATAGAGTTAAGGGAAAAAGTAGGAAACTAACGAAAAATAGCATCTATGCATAGTTAGGTACATATCCAGTGATCTAACCCTTGTTGACAGGCGGGAGGGCTATACTACACAAGATCTTAGGCCTACAGTGAGGCCGTTGCCGGGGATAGGTTTCCACTAACTAGTTTAGTTGTAGTTTAGCTATTTTCTTGCTATTTAGAGTAGTTTTAGATAGATTTTTGGGTGTTTAGAGTTTGTTTTTTGTATTTTTTTGTGTTTGGACTGTTCATAGCTAGTGGAGGAGGTGTGAGAGGGTAGAGGAGGTCCTGAATAGCCTCTAAGGGCTTGAAACCCAAACCAACTAGCCAAAAAACCCAAAAAAAACACACCAATCTACATTTTGGAGGGAAAAAGAGCCTAAAATCTCATCAGATTTTTATATCTCCAGAATCAATGAGAATTAACCCTTGGATGACTGGCAACAGCTCCAGGTTACTGTCCCAGACTTGCATAGAAGCCTGCAAGAGTTAGTTCCAAGCAGATTGCAAAAATCAGAGAAAAATCATAAAACCCTTGAAAAAATCCAAAAAAATTCAAATCTTCATAAGGACTCATCTCATTGAGACCAGGACACATAGAAGCTTGCGAGAGTTAGTTTGATGTCTAAGTGCCTGTGCGAGAGTTCCCAGTGAAAAAGAGATGAGAAAGTACCAGTGAACCCTCGAAGACAGCAAAATTTTCAATTCCAGTGAGCAAGAACTCTCGTAGAGGATTCTGAAGTTCCTTCTTAGTGAGACCAGGACACGGGAGAGATTGTGAGAGTTAGTTTGATTCCAGTGATCAGAAAATTGGGTTTAAGTGCTAAAAAATTATTAAAAAATAAAGATCCAGCAAATCTTCTAGTAAAAACTCTCGGAGACCCTCTCAATCGATTCAGAATGTTAATTTCCATCAGTGAAGAAGCCTTCGAGAGTTAGTACAGAGATTTGGTGAAGATTAAGCCAAAATAGTGGTTTTGACCCTCATAGACAGTGAAATTTTCACTTTTTGCGAGAGTTAACTCTCGGGGAGAACTCTATAGTGAGATCTGATTCAGCTACTGTGAGCCTTGCGAGAGTTACTTCCCAAAGATCTGAGAGTATCATGTTTTTTATCTGCAAAAATAGCTAAAGAACCCTCGCACAGCCAGCCCTCGCACAAGGAAACCCTCGCAGACCAGATCAGTGAGATTTGTATCAGATCCAGCTACTGTCAAAATCAGGTCAATCAGTGCAAGGAGTAAAAAGTTATCAAGGAAAAACCACCGCAAAAGGCCTAAAATTCACTTCCCGCCGATCAAATCGATCAGATCCTTGAGATCCAGACTGCATCCTACTGTATAAGCAAGATCCAATCACTTTGGAACCCACCATCGGATGAATCTAAGATCGGGAAAATGAAAGTCTGAATTAAGCGCAATGCTGATAAAGCAGTAGCGCAATAGCAATCTCTAAAACAAGTCTAAGAAGTGAGCTAGAATGCTCAGGAGTGTTCAAGCTCATAGGCTTGAGAGAGAGAGAGCTAACTATTCAAATGCTTTTGATAATCTGATAATTAAACTATATGAATATGAACAGCTATACTAAGAAATTAAGTCGTCAATTGCGATCGCCAGTTGGCTGTTGATCAGTTGGCATCCATCCAGTCCTTGTCATTGATGGTTGATAAGCGGTGAAATTGGCCGTAAATGTTTTGTCTGCATAAATGAACCAAAACTGCTTTGCATAAATGAATTAAAAATAGCCACAGGCGACACTGTCGGGTTTTTCACGAAAAATGCAAAAAAGAAAAAAGTGCCCTTAAATCTCATTTAGGATTGCCCAACACTTTGCCAGAGTCATTTCCTTAACATTTGAGGCTCTTTGCAAAAAGCAAAAAATGTGACACTGTGATTTTACACGAGATTTCTGTCAGGTGAAAAATACAAAAAAGGAGACACTGCATTTTCAACGGGATTCCTGACAGGCGAAAAAGGAGACACTTTCATACACTCCATGTAATTCTGCAGACTGTGTAAAAACACTTGTAATTCTATAGCTTGTATAAACACACGGAAAAATCCGTAGAACTCGATTAACAATGGATGAAGATTAAAATCAATTAGACGACTGGTAAGAAGGAGAATAATCCAACATAGGTGACATTGACGTTTGGAAAACTACGTTGTCGATGAAGTCGATGACATGGAAGTCGAGGACTTCATAGTTTCCCTTTGATCAGACGTCGAAGTCGAAGACTTCGATGTGGTGGAAGTCAAAGACTTCGATGTCGAGGAAGGGGTCAAAATCGTTTGTCAAGAAAAAGTCGATGTCGGTCATGTCAATGTAGACTATCATCAAATTTCCTTGTATTTATGCAGATGTCGCAACTGTGCCATATTTATAATAGCTAATAAATGAATCTAGATTAGCATGAGATAAGGATGGAGAGGATAGAAATCCAGCACTTCTTATATCTAATCAAATCTTGTCCTCCAAGAGGCTCATCCTCTTTATCTAGAACAATGTCAAAGAGGTCTTGGATCACTACAAGTGACTCCATCCTCACTTTCCAGATTGAGTAGTTTGTAGAATTTAACCTCTCACTAGATCCAAGAAAGAATCCACCAATGGTTCCCATCTTTCTAATGACGTGTACTAATGTTGTACTTGTTGGCCCTCCCTAAGCTCTTTTCCAAAATTTGCCTCACTAGAAACTAACTTGATGTTCACAAAGACACAAGTGGCAAGATCCCCTTGATCTTAATTCAAAAGAACAAACATGAAGGATTTTACAGAACAATGCTCAAAAAAATTGAAATTGATTTGATTCTAGAAACTCAGAAAGGTTTCACTTTCTCTTGATTACCTAAAATTTAACTTCTAGCCCTCTCTTGGAATTTTAATCACAGTTCTTACACTCCCTCACAAAGATAAAATGCAGATTAGATGAGATTCTATCAATGACATATCAAATCCTATCAATTTTGGCTATTCTTGGACAAAAACATGACTAAATCTCACTCACACTTTTTGATGTACTTTCAAGACTTGTAAAACAAATTTAGAAGACCTGCTTTCAGCCTAGATTAATTAGATCTAATGGCCCTATGTCAAATCAATTGTCTCACCAAAATGTAGATTCTAGCTCACCCTCTCATTACTAGTTTTTAGCACCAATACTTGCTAAAAATGGATTTGCATTAGATTAATGGCTTATGCTCTTGTACTTGGCTCTGATACCATGTGAAAGTACAGTACTTTAGGACCATAAACAGATCTTAGAAAGATCCACAAGAGTGATTGTATGCTTGCTTAACAATCTATCAAGAAACTAGTCATCAAAAAGTTGATCTTGATTGGCAATTTGACAAACAACCAGCATTAACAATCAAAAGTATTGATCAAGATGGAAATACAAGACCACACGTGTGAACCACATGTGGCCTTCTGTACGGCCTGTAGATAGAGTTTGAAGTAGAAATTAATTTGGTTTCATTTGGATCACAAAAACTCAATGTACATGGTGAACTAGCTCGAGATTGCCAATGAGCTCCAAAAATAATCTATCTTCTCACTATGGGAGCTTGGAATACATAGCAGAAGTGACTTCCTTTGTGAAGTTAGGTGGATTTCCAGTATGCAATAAGGAATTTAACTTGGCTTTCTTGCCCTGATTTGCAACCTTAGCCTAATTCCTAGAGTCATGCCTAGTAGGTGACTAGTTGGTCAATTTTTCACTTAAACTTAGGTGTAGGTCCTATAATCTAGGAATCACTACCAAAATGACATGACAAACCCTTTAGAATTGTTCTAACCTACACTAGGATGGGTTTCCCACGTGGCATCATGGCCTCACATGTGTGGGACCCATTTGTGTACACAATTTACACTATTCTACATGGTTTTTGATCAAGCTAGGTTTGCCAATTTTTGGCAATTCTCCACAACTGGGGACAAGGTTAGGATCATAGACTTTGATGACGGATTTTGGGTAACATAGATGTCAGCTCTAAAATGAACACCTCCTCCTTCCTTTCCTCCTTTAAACCATCAACAAAGAATACTAAAGATTGAGATTTTTTAGTAAATTCATGGAGCAAGGATTGATTCCAAGGCATCGTAAGCATGGACAAAGGTCAAATTGTATATTTCAAGAAATAAAGTGTACCTAACAACTAGTAGAAGTATGCCCATGATTGGAATCATTTGAATATAAGTCTAGCCTTAATTAGCCTAGAAGCACAAGCTAGGCTTAATGAATGGCCATCTTGTGATTTAGGAGTAAATAAGTTATTAAGTCGAGTTTAGAAACACAAAAAGAACTAATCCAATTAGTATAAGTTGACTAAAACCCGGGACTTGACTTTGGTGTGGTCCAATCACGAGGGACTCCTTCCCTATAAGTTTAGTATGTTAGTGTTTTGTCAAATGAGAATCAATTTTATATTAGAGACTTTAATGGCTTTCAATCACTCCTCAATCATCTCTAATTAGCTCATCTATATTTGGTAACAATTTTTGCTTGTCTAATATACCAAAATCCAAGCTCATCATGAGAGAAAATTTGGACTTGGAAAAGGCCCTATAAGGATTGCCACATAGGATGACAATTTTTTGGCAATGTAAAATACTAAAATAAAATTTTTTTTCTGCCCGCAGTCCTGCCCACACAATCTTCGATGATTAGCTATTATGTGGGTAGTATAATCTGTGACTAACAAAAATCATAACTTCTGAACGGCAACTCGGATTGAGACGATTACAGTGCCATTAGAAAGCCCTCGACGAGAGCTTTTCAATGACACCCAACATGACCCATTTCTGAGCTACGATGAAGAAGTTATGGCCAGTCAAAGTTTTGGTCAGTCAACACTTGGTCAACCTGATATCTCTTTCAAGCGCAGTTGACCGGTTTGACCAACCAAAACTTTGACTGGCCATAACTTCTTCACCGTAGCTCGAAACTGAGTCATGTTGGGGTGTCGTTAAAAAGCTCTCGTCGAGGGCTTTCTAATGGCACCGTAATCGTCTCAATCTGAGTTGCCATTAAAAAATTACACTATTTTTGTGCTGAGTTGCATACTATGTTACAAATAAAATGGTTTATTTACGGGTTGCCCCCGACGCAAAATTACATTTCTTTTAGTAAGAAATGAAAATCAATTTGAAGGAGCTATGTTACGTAGATTTCAAATTTGAGCATTTTGATTGGACCATGTAGAAGAAAATTTTGAGAAAAAAAATAAAAGGTATCTTTTTGAAAGCCCCCTGTTGTGCTCAAATTTTCTCTAATGTGTTGTTAATCATAATCATCATCTCTCACACATTCTTATTCCATTGTCTCCATTATGGTATCAGAGTAGGTAATTACTTGACCATATATCAGAACAAAAGCTAGCTTATATTAATTTGTGATTTATTTCATTTTGTTATCATAAAGTAACACGTATGGATTCTTCTAACTTTATCAATAGTAGACAAGTTGGATGGAAGCAACTATCAAATGTGAAAATTTGAAATGAAAGTCTTTTTATTGGCTAAGGAACTATGGGACATAGTTGATGGTATTGTGGTAAGATCACTTGTAAATGCACAAGCTGTTACCAAGTGGAAATAGATAGATCGTAAGGCCTTTTTCCTAATCATCTTTAATGTTCATGATACTCAAATAGGATATTTAAACTCAATGCAGACTTCAAAAGAAGCTTGGAATATTCTTAGCACTCTCTACAAGATTAGAGATGTATCATCAAAACTCAATACGAGAAAGAAGTTATTTTCATTCAAAATGTCAAAAAATGATTCCATATCAAACCATATATACGATTTTAAAACACTGCTTGAACATATGGCTACAATAGGGTATATAGTACAAGACTCTTATACAACATGATCGTTCTTTCTAGTTTGCCACTAGCCTATGAAAATTGGGTAATGGTTATATCCACTCAAACATGAATTATTGTTTCAAGAGTAATCACAATGCTATTCCAAGAGGAAACTCGGAGGAATGACTCTTCAGCTAGCAAAAAATCTAAGTCTCAAGCTTTGAGGGTGCTGAAGGAAAGAAGAATAAATACAAACAAGAAAGCCAAGAACTCTAAAAAACAACAATCGACAAATCCAAATGAAGCACATGTTTTCAACTCTAAGGCAAGTCTATTATTCAAAGATTTTCAATAGACAAACCATGAGATTCAAGATTGTAGGATCCAAAATACAACAAAAACAACAAGAAGAAGCATTCTAGCATCAAGAAGTGAGTACCTCAAGCACCAAAAAAGATGATCAATCAACCTTTATGGCAAGACAAAAGAGAGAACTCTTAAGCTTGCATTGGGAAATGAACTCAAAAGACAAGAAATGAAAAAGAATCTGAACCTTATGTAGATGGGCCCTTCTATGCAAAGGTGTCGCAAGACTACTGGCTAATTAGCTGAAAAAGTCTAAGAAAGCTTGCTTTTTCTTTTCTTTTGCATATAGTTTGCAAATGGTGTACTTATAAATTTACATTATCTAGTAGTGTTATAAGATTTTTTCAAAGGCACCTCATGGCTCTCCTATAATATTAGACTATTCTACAAAAATTGGCACTTCGCGTGGCATCTTAAAAAACTTTAGTTCCTTTACTTTCTATTTATTTATTACAAGACTTCCTGTGACACTTAACTAAAAGATCCAAAGTTTCTTTGGTACCAAGTTAGAGCTTCCCCTTGGAAACCAAGAAGCACTTAACTAAAAGAATACTATTTATGGTGCTATTGCATATACGTTGTATCATCATTGACATTCATAGAGCTACAAAATTGAATAGTCACTTAGTGCTCATTGTTTAGTCCTTACAAAATTGTACGAAGGGTGCTAGAGTAGGTTTTGATGTTGATTCGCCTCTTTTTTTGCAATCTTGAAAGAAAAGTAATAAAGAAGACATTGGAATAAAATCTTATATTTTATGCTTTTTTACCAGAATACAGAAGATAATTGAGATCTAAGAAACATTCTCATGCAAAAGTTCATAAAATATCATGAAATATGTACGTTACACGTCAATTCTTTACACTAAATCAAGGCAAAGTCAAAGGAAGGCATTACATGAGTTTACTTGGAATTGATAAATTAATCAGCTTAGACTATTTTTAAAGTAGAATCTAGCATGTCGATTATGCACGTGTTATTATTTTTCTCAATTTTTTTTTAAACAAATACATGTACAAAAACATTTCATGTCTTCCTCAAATACATTTGCTACTCTCACAATGTTTAGTCTTCGAAGCTTGAATCCTCGATACTCTTATTTATGACATTGAGGTTGTGAAATTTACATGTCATCTGCATTTCTTTTTTCCATCAAAGTAGGAAATTCAAATCTGCAAAAATATATGCTTATTCTTGATAATGACATGATATAACCTCTTTATAACAAGAGTGTTCATGAAGTCTAAAACTTAACATTTTTTTCAATTTTTTGTTTGAACTCGACAATAATACATCTAAGATCATGTATAAGTTCTTTGTAATTTTGTACTACAACTAGGTATCTACCTTGAAAGATAGGGCTTTCTATTCTTACGAAAATAAATTGCAAGTAACATTACTTTGGTGTATTAATCAAAGTAAAATTTTGAAATTTCTCTTTGTGGTTTGAAGATATTCACGTAATTAGGGGTTAAATCTAATTGCTAGTTTGGCATGCAAGCTAGATTTATGCAATCAATGACAAATTTAGTAGTTAATCCATTTTATATGTTAAGCATTTAGAGTCGTACGAAAAGGATAAGAATTAACATTTTTTAGAATCATAAAGCTTCCAAAAATGCAAGATACGTGTCCAATGATTCATAGGGTGTTAAATAAGAGCTTGCTTGAGGTGGCTTGAGCCAGTATATGCGTTTTCCCTTTGGGACCATTTACCTCAGCCTACAGGGATGATATAGTGGGATCTTGGGTCCCTATCTCTAAGCAAATGTGAATGATATTTGTAATAGCTAGTCTTGGGACTTGTTCCAAGTTAGGTTGTCACAAAAAAAAATGCAGATATTGGAGGCTATCCTAAAAAATCGGTAGGATGGAGCTAAACAACATCTTGACACAAAAGAAATTCCCAGGGTTTATATTTTTCCTTGTAGTGGTGTAGGGTGTGGGCCAGGTGCATGGGCACAAGTTGCATTGCTCCGTTCCTGATGGTAGATAGTAGTCAAGTGTACAGTTAATGAAGCTATTTGTAATGGTAAGGCTTGAAATGCAATCTTAATATCAACATTTTCCATGTCAAGTATTGTGACTACGCTAATTTCTATTTTTTAAAATCTTGGTGTAAGTAGTAGGTTATAAAGTTGGTATGCATGTTGTGGTGTAGTGTGCTTCGGTTGGGCTTCCCCCCCACCCAAATCCAAATCCTTGCACAAAAATAGATATTTCAAGCTAGAGCTAAGGCCAAAGCCAAAGCCAAAACCAAGGGCACATTTAAAAAACATAGGGTAAAGTCTCAATGTGGGCGCTTTACTCTTGTGTGGGCTTTGCCCCAAGGCAAGGCCCAAAGGTTGGAAGCCTTGAGCAACACAAACACCAATTTCATGCATTGGCTTATTGCCTGCCCGAACACGCTTGGAGCTGTGCTCCATGGATCAAAACCAAGCATTCCAGTGATATTTTGAAAAGTTAGCCCTCATGATAGTCTTGAAAAACCTAGTAAGCACATTTATCTTGCCCTTCAACCCGCCCTTAGGATGCGCAATTGTCGTTTGAAAGCCGCCCCTTGCGTTTGTGATTTTTGGACTAGTGTTTGGACCCCACTATAGCTTATAACTTCCTATAGATGCTATCACCTATACATTGTAGATTTTTGTATCAAAGTCTCTCTCTCTCTCTCTCTCTCTTTTATAGGATGTCAATGGTGTGAAGTGTGAATTTGGAAAGAGAAAAAAAATTGGACTAGACCTAGCGAGACATAAATGGGGGTGAAGATTCAAGAAGTAACAAAACGTTTTTTTGGAATCTAGAGTTGAGAGCCTTATTAGTCCTTGTGATCCTACTTTAGGACCAGTCATAGCCTAACAAGGCGGTCCGAATCTCTCCCACTATATTGGGCATTGGAGGCTGGCCACGTGGCCATAGGTAGGGGCAGACAGGCCGCTCCCAAGTTCCGTGATATCTGATATTTTTTATTTTCTGTTATCCCCTTTGTTTCCCAGAAGACAGAGAGGATCTTGGGCGGAGGGGGAGGGCCCACCCACCTCAGATATTTGGTGCACATCGGCCAATGATAGCCGCGTTTTGCATCCCGACCCTCTCTCTTTCTCGAGTCTCGCCTTGACTTGCCCCCCAAGACACCCGCGCGGGCCCTGACCCAACCCCCCCCCCCCCCCCCCCCTCCCTCCTTCGGCAGCCGGCATCATCGTCCTTACTCACGACATTCCTATTATCATAGCCTGGTCTTCGGTTATTATATTGGTTATTTTTGTGATATTTATAATTAGAATAATGGGTAGTTTTATGGGGCGGATTTGCTATGCAGCTAAATTTAGCTTTTTCAATCTGGATTCCCCATTGTCCTGGAAGAGAGAGAGAGATGGGGGGGTTGACTGTGGGGCAGGAGCGATGCGATGGCATTGGAGGGAGAAAATAGAGGTGGATGCTGATCGTATCTGCATGGAAAGGGGTTAAGAGAGTGATGCATGATAGGGCTTTGCTTTCAGCCGAAGTGGGTTTGTGTCAGAAGCATCAGGGTGAGTAGCAGCAAGAAGCAGCTTGAGAGAGGGGCTTCGATCTGGACAGCATTTGCTGTTTGGAAGAGGGGGGTGGTGGTGTAGATGCCCTGGGTTTATGTGGGATCGTAGACCAGTTGTGATTGTGAAGCTATGGAGTCAGGAGCGGAGCGGCTCTGGATTCTGTAGTACAGCAGCAGAGGGAGGTGAGGCTCAGAACTGTAGATGCTGTGGGTGCGAGACAGGGGGAAAAGTTTTGCTTTCAGGGCTTTCGTACACCCGTGCATCGCTTGTGTTAGTGTAGCTACTACGAATGAGCTACAAGAAACTAATTAAGCTTGTTATTTAGCGGATAGCAGCATTATCATGGCTGAGAGTGTCTGTAGATGAGAAACTCAGCCGATCCAGGACGATGATGGCACAGCCGTTGAGGGGGCAGTTAGATTGAGGGCTGGAAAGGGATGGCTTTTCTTTCGTAGGAGAGGATTTCACAGATTTGTGTGTCTGATCCGGAGTTGCAGGTGAACCGGTTGCATGTAATTACTTGCTTTCTGCAGTCAAGGTGCCGTCAGAGAAGGAAATCGTGATGGATGATGACAGGGGTTTGCCTTCGCTGGAGGAGCTCACTCCTCTTTCTCAAACCCTCATCAGTCCGGAGCTCGCTAGCGCTTTCAGCATCGCCGATGAATCATCCAAGTCTCATGCGGATCTGTTCAGCGCATCCAAAAGCTCCATGTCCTCGATCCAGCGTCAGTCTTCATCTCCACATATCAATTCCTTTCTGCCATTCGCTGCCAAGGAGCAGGACAGGAGCAATGCAGGTGGGTTTGAAGCTGAGGGAAAGGGGCGAGCAAGGGGAATAGCCGTTGAAACAGAAACAGCAAACGGCGATCTAGCCCATGGAGGTATTTCCTTCGGACCCTTTGTAAGCAACACGGCAGGATTCAATCCAGGAGCAGCAATCCAGCACGGAGCGATTGAGGTAAGCAAAAAGCCAGAAACAGTTATGATGCCTTCTGTGATGAATGCCTTGCCCTATGCTGCTTATGAAAGGAGGACAGAAAGCAGCTATGGTGGGGGACCGGGTGCCTCCGACAGCAGCAACGGAGGAGGTGGTGGGCAGCCCAAGAGGGCGAAAATCCAGCAAGCAGCAGATGGGGTGGATTCTGAGGATGGAGATTCTGGTGGTGGGCCAGAAAACTCAGGTGAAGACCAAGCTGCAAGAACACTGAAGCGCCCCCGCCTGGTATGGACTCCTCAGCTTCACAAGCGTTTTGTAGATGCAGTAGCTCATCTTGGCATAAAAAACGCTGTGCCGAAAACCATCATGCAGCTGATGAATGTGGAGGGCCTCACTAGAGAGAATGTTGCAAGTCATCTCCAGAAATACAGGCTGTATTTGAAGAGGATGCAAGGCCTAACATCAGAAGGGCCATCGGTTTCTGATCAGCTCTTTGCTTCCACTCCTATACCTCCTGCCCTTGCTGCATCTCCGAATTTTCTGCCAGCCCACAGAGATGATGTGGTTGCCATCCCTTTTGGTTCTCCCATGGTGCCTGTGGCAATCCCTGGCCTCACTCCTGCACACATGGGAGCTCTAGCTTATGGGGGTTTTGATCAGCACCCTTATGCGGCAATTGTGAGAGCAAATGCTCAAAGATTTGTTGTAGGAGAACACAGAGATCTTGGAATGGATAATCAAGCTCCATCAAGTTCTTCCCAAAGACCTATTCTTACTCTTTTCCCCACTAGCAGTCATTGAGATCAGGTGGATTCCACCAGGCATGAGATTGTGCAGCTGAAAATGCATGAATTTGTGAAGTTTTGTATTTTCAAGCAGAGGTTTGTCTGATCTTTGAACCTCGGGTGTAAGAAAGCTGCCTTTAGGTAGAGTTAATTTTATTCCTTCACGCTCTTTAGAGTTTGTAACTTAGGATTTGTATATCAAAAGTATTTGATTGCAGTTCCATATTTTGAAAATCAGGCTCAATTTCCATCGGTATATTAGATCTGTTGTATCAAGTCTTACGTAGAAAACGACTCTATTTAGATGCTGATAGCATTTCTAGACAAATTTCTAGCATAGAAGTCACATTAGACGTGACTTTGCTTATGCGACAAAGACAGCAATATTGATCGCATCTAGACGATTTGACTTGCTAGCCTGTTGTCAGATCTGTTAGAATCATCTGGCTCCTGCGACCCATGCCAATTAGCAGAGTTTACCTTTGAAAGCTGATGTTTGGATTTCGTTGTCTCTGCATTGCTAGCCTGTTGTCAGATTTGGTAGAATTATCTGGCTCCTGCGTCCCATGCGAATTACCAGAGTTTACCTTTGAAAACTGATGTTTGGATTTCGTTGTCTCTGCATTTGAGGAGATAAGACTCCAAAAGTTCACAATTGCCTTCAGCCACAGAGATGCATCAGGGTTTTGCAAAAGTAAAGGAAATGGTAGTATTTGCATGTACGCAATGAAACTGTTGCAGCACCTCCTAGCTATCTGGTCCCATTCTTAATTAGCTTCTGCATTCCCATTCAATTAGCTCCACAGTTTTGTGATATGTATTCATTTAGCAAACCGATGTTCTTCTCTATGATGTGAAAACTTTTGGACGTAGAATAGTTACTAGGATGGAATAATTAAAGAGGAGAATATATTGAACAAGAGAGGTTGCTTTCATGGAAATTTTGCGAACTTCTTGATATTAGTTTTGAGTCTTTTTTTTTAAAACGGTGATACAGAATGTGTTGGTATGCATAATACATATCTAGTAGGCTTGTAGATTTAGTCTAGAATTTTGGTTTGGCTTTTTCTTCAAACTTTGATCCTACTCATGTATTCTTACCAGCTTCATACTGCAATTTGTCCTTTGAAACATTTTGCAAAACACAAGCTACTTATGTACTGAAAATACAAACTGTTTCGCTGCTTTTAGCATAAATTGCACGATATCCTGTAGCGCATAGCAATCTCTATCCATAGTGTTTGTCTTTATTCGCCTGCTTTTCAATACAGCTGCTACTGTGTCCTGATTCTGTCTATCAGTCGTGACGAATATTGGCTACCTTCTCTGGTGATTTTTTCATTCTGATTCAGAGCTTTTGTTTCATTCAAATCTGGAGATAAGAACTTAGATCTGATTGCCTTGCCCATTCAAGGCCAGCTTAAATTACATGAAAGCCTGCCTTGGATTTGGAGAAGTGTGTTAAAAACAAGTTGCTGTGCTATAATCTCTATAAAATCTGAAACCATCCTCTTGGGTGCAGATAAGGTGAGTAAGATGTAACATATATTTCAGATTATGCTTGACGGAGTCGATGGTCGAAATTTGCAATGCATGAACTACTGGAAGTTAAGATTGCATGTCTTCCTGGGATGACAACAAACTAAAGCAGATTTATTAGTGTATTTAGAAATTCTTATGCATGTGTAGAAATGCAGTTGAGCCAGTGATTGCATTCTAGGACTAGTTAACATGGTCCAGATCTCTTGCAGTTGAGCCAGTGATTGCATTCTAGGACTAGTTAACATGGTCCAAATCTCTAAACAACAGTTCAAAATTGTAAATTCATAACTTGCTACGTTCCTGTGTGCACACATCTGCACGTGCATAAGCTTGGCTACATATACTGATAAATTTGCTGTACTTCGTAAACATACCAGGAAAGCATGCGATCTTAACTTCCAGGCATCCTCACAAGGAAACTTAGGAACATCAACTCCATCCCTTTTAACTTTCACATGCATCGACCCAATTCTTGTCCTCACATAATCAGCTAACTGCACCCTAGGTGAATCTTGTCATAAGAGTTAGAAGCTAATTGGCTTAAAGCTTGAAATTTGGCTAAAAATTGTTGCTTCAGATGAGCTCATGCATCTTGTCCACTTAATGATTGAATTCACAACCATAAAAAAGTCTCTTTTGAATCAAGACTTTCCGCATTTAAAGCACCAAGCTTTCTTATATTACCATATCCCATTTTCAGCTTTCTTATAACTACCATATCCCATTCTGCATTGTAGCTTGCAAGAGACTCACTACAACAGATCTCAAGGACAACAGACATTTTTGATGGAACTTCAATCTTTTCTATAGTATTTGGATTTCGAAATGTTAGAGTTGAATGAAATAACTATTTTTTCAAAATCTCGTTAAGGAAGAAAAATGCATACTATTTCATTGGCTCTCTTTATCTTCCTCTTCAACTATGATGTATCCACATTTCTCACATATGGAGGCCTCCCGCACTAGGTTTTCTCAAATTTTAAATTTATTGACATTTCAATTAGTGTTTGACATGTTGGTAGCTCACAAATAGTTGAATTATTCAAGGCTAGTTATTTGATTGTCGCATTGGTTATGTTTGATTGATTGTTGCATTGGTTATGTTTGAGAACAACACCACCAACTTATCTCAATCACGTAATTGGAATGTATACCTTCATCGAGGTATATGGTTGGGACTAAATTTGACTTTGTTTGATATGTGTGTGTGCACATGTGCGTGTGTGTACAAGGTTAATTGAGAAGAAAAATTGTAATACAAAGAGCATAAAAGCCTACCGATTGGAACAATGAATCACTTCTATGAGCTCTATAAGGGATTTAGGGGTTCACCTCTATTTGTTAGGTAGCAATGTCTGCTCTTGAAGCTCACCTCTTCTTTTGTTCGTAAGAGTTGGCCTACATTGTTTCTCTTTTAACATTTTTATTGATGTAGTTTTATTTTCTAATGGTTCATTTGGTTTTTGTGTTTTCTTGTGCAATTATTAGCTAGCCTATGACATAGGGTACAAGCCTAATTGTTAGATAACATGTACAATGTTAAGCGAGAGAGAGAGAGAGAGAGAGAGAGAGAGAGAGAGAGAGAGAGAGAGAGAGAGAGAGAGAGAGAGAGAGAGAGAATACATGCCATATAATGTGACCGACTTCTCTTCAATTCATCACCAAAAATGATAAACACATTATAAAGAATAAAACTCACCCTATTTATAGACATATTAGGCCACAAATAGGTCCAAAACTTAGGGCCGCATCTTGAATCATTGTCATCCATTACATCAATGGTCAAGATCCATTTATTGACAGTTAAGTTATAGAATTGCAATTTATGTAAACTAAACAATAAAATATTAGTGGTTGGATCAACTAAGCCCCTTTAAATTGTGGCCTCACATGGTTCCACACATGTGAGGCCACAATTTGACTTTCGATCTAACTTCTACTTTGGCCTTCAAGTTGGCCTCTAAGTAGTTATTGCTGGATTCATTCCTCCACTACTCTATCATCGAAGACAGTGTCGAAGTTACCTGACTTGTCGGAGTTGGTCGACTTATCAGGACGTCCGACTCGTCGACTCCACCGACTATCGTCGAGGACCATCAAACGACTATCCCGACCTTATTGACTATCCCGACCTTACCGACTCCGAATAGTCGAAGTCTTCTCACACCCACTTCCTATACTGTGCAATTACTTGGACAATGACAACAGCAACCACGATCTACTCCATATTGCGCAACGACTCCACACCACCTTCTTGTACATACATTTGTACAACTGTAAATTGTATATAGTTGATCATTATAATCAATTAAAAAATAAGCAAGAAGATTACAACTAGACTAGATCAGCTGATTTCATATACATTCGAGCATTGATAGACGCTGAGATGACAGCTTATCAGAGACAAACACAGTAGATGCTTTCAAGCATTGATTCTTTCTTTTAGACTGATTGTCAAAATAAGCTCATAGTTGTTATGGATCGTAGTTAGCTTTGTGAGCACGCGGTTATGTCCGCTATTGTCTTGTGCTCACTAGCATCATCTGACTTGTATTTCTATACATTCAATCTGAATATTTACTATCTGGTTTTGCATTCAAATTCTGTCAGTTTTGCATGCTTTCCACTTTTTGTCTGACTCTCTTATTGCTTTGTTTGACTGTCTGCTCTAGCTCTATTTTGTCTTCGCGTACTGTTGTAGTAGTGCTGCACCGAGGGAATCAGTCGACCACTACTTTTGCGCAGTAGTAGAATCGTTCCGATCCGATTGTTCGACCCATCTGAATCCACAGACATTCCCCGACAATTATTTGCATATTTTCACATTGTCCCTCTAATCCAATTTAAATTTTCCCTTAAGAATCGTTTCCTTCTTAAGAATTGTGTTCTTCTCTTTGTTCCTAAGAATTCCAAGAGACCTAGGAAAGATAACCCAATCGATTAGGATGCTTCATTATCACTTATATCAAGATTACAACACTATTATGGGATTACAAAATCAAAACTTTCTATGCACATAGGCTAAACCATTTTCTTGTCATAGGAACATTATAACATGGCTTATCGAATATTCTATCATCTGAAGAAGGAATGAGAACCTCCAAATTCCATCATCTGACAAAGTCCATACTTAGCTTTGCCCCTTCGTGCCCCACTCTCAGTTAGTACATCACATAAAACATAAGCATCATAAAAACTAAAGTAGCAACAACAATCAATCTTACTCAACCTAAATCCAGAAGTAATTGAGAAAACCATCCTCTTTGTGCTCTCTTCATGATTGACATGGTATCAAAGCTCCACTGATCTTGAGTGCCTACTTGTTGGATTTGGCTTTTCCTTCATAGGAAGTGAAAGCCAAGAGAGACTATTGTGACTTTAAGCTGAGGATTGTCCCTTCCTCTTTAGGGCTCTTTCCTCTGGTGTTCTTTTTGCAGAAAAGCGAAAAACAGAGTGATATTTGAGCATGGAGAATGCAACTGTTTTGCAGATTTGACGCTATCCCGGTGCAATTGCCTACGCACTGATATAAAAGTCTTCGAAATTGGAGATTCTTGCGTGACAAGGGAATTTTTTGAAAAAGGCAGTTTTGTCATAATTGCCATTCTTTCAAGCTTAAGAACAGTTTTGAGCCTTTCCAAGGCCAAAATCTTAGAATTAGCATAACTTTCTATCCATGGCTTGGATTGGAAAGTGGTCACAGGCGTTATTTGTCAATTTTGCAGCAAATTTTTCATTTTGCAGTCATTTTTGCGATCCGGACTCATCTAAGTGAAGTAATGACAACTCTAAGCTCTTGCAATCAGAAGACATGGTGGCAGATTTGGTCGTGGAAGACACCAATCAAGAGGTGAAAACTCAAATCGTGAATCGTTCCAACAATTCCAAGAACAATCCAATGATGGCCCAAATCAAGGCAATTGGCATCAAGGTTGAGGTCAAGGATGCGGCAATCCAAGGTAGAGGAAACCTGGGAATTGCCTATATTGCAACAAACCTAGTCATTGAGAGCGTGAGTGCTTCAATAAACAAAAGGAGTTAGCTCAACGGAAAGGAAAATGGCAGGTAGGCAATTATGCTGATCAACATCAATTTGATGACGACCAATATGAGGATGATGCAAGTGAGAGTTCAAACTTGTTCATTGCAACACTAATGACAAGTGATGAAGCCAAGGATACCTGGTACATTGATAGTGGAGCATCCAAGCACATGACTTCAAGGAAGGAGCGGTTTTCAGAATTCAAGAAAATCCACAATGGTGACGAAGCTGGAAAAACTGATGGCCAATTGTTACATTTTGAAGCTAGCCAGCGGGATTATAAAGTGGATAAGCTATGAAGAACAGCAAAAGGACCAAGAATGGATCCAAATCAGATCCACAAGAGTGATTGGGTGTTAGATTAGATTGACCTACCAATCTACACAAGATTAGATAGCATTAGATCAAATCTACATCAAGAAATCTAATAAGGACAATCAAATATGATCAAAACTTTGCCTTGGTTTCACACATGTGAGAACTTGTCAAAGTACGGACTACCAGTAGGGAATGAAGTACACTAAGCTTAGAATCCAATAGAAGCAGAAAATCACAAGACAAGCAGTAAAAATACTCAAGAAATGTTCCAAAACCAAGATTTCACTCCAACAAGAGTTGTTGCTCACTCAACTAATTTGACACGTGTGAGAGTGCCTAGTCATCATAGGATCCACCAATAATCATCAATATGGCACATGGTTCAAGATTCCTAACTTATAGCCACCTCCCTTGATTTGAGGCTATTTTTCTAATTTATAGGGACTTGCACAAATATCTACTACAAGTGGGATCTCACCTACTACTAATGTTTTCACACGTGTGAGCAATTCTACACATGTGAGATCACTCCTACCCATGTGAAATAGCTTTTCCTACCAATAAAATGATGCCAAGTGGCGTATAGTTAGAAAACTAGATTTTGGCCATTTTAGCCACTAGATCTCAAATAAAATGAAATGCACAACCTATATGACTATTCTAAATGATGACAGTGTTAATCCTCACGGTCATCGATCTTCTACTTGGACAACATGGCTAGTGATGCTTGTGAAATACAACATACCTCCATACATGGCAATGAAAAACGGTCATATTTTACTTGCTCTCATCATTCGTGGTCATTATGCACAGATGCTATCTTGAACCTATTATTGAGGAGTTGCAAATTCATTGGACAGAGGTTCGTGTGTATGCCATTTCATGTCCTATCATGAGAATTTGAATTAAAACGTATTTTTATGTGGACGATGAACGATTATCTTGGATTGGATAAGTGTAACAATTTTTCTACTTCAACATACCGTGGTTGTAATATATGTGGAAGTGATCAATGGCCCAAATCCTTGAAGAAGGCTTCACACGTGTGAAAGTACGGCCTCCCACAGTCTGAGTACTGTACACCAGACCTACATTCAATCCTATAATCATTAGTAATTACAAGTACTCAAACAATTATGAACATAGAGAGCAATTGCACCATTATGAGAGAAAAATCATGAAATTGCTTGATTGATTTTGGTGAGATATCATCACCTATATATACATGATCCATCACGGTTTTGGGCAGGTATGAGTAGCCCTAAACCTATCCCTAATGCTAATTTTTGAGGATCTTTCATCCCTACCAAGTTAGAGTTGGAATCTTGGAGATCCCTCAACAATGCAAAAATTATCAAAAATAGCTCCTATTTTTTCTCTCTTGTATCTAAGCATAATTTGGACTCATTCCAAAGGTTCTAACACTTAGGTATACTTGAGAACATCCTTATGAATGGAATCCTATTCTATTTGGCACGTGTGACAAGCCACATCATGACCATCTAACTATTTACAAGTCATATGACCAAAACTAGTCAAGCTAGAATTGTGAATTTTTAACACTCCTCCTCACTATCTAGCTTGGTTCAATCATTGCTTTACTAATCACTCCAAGTGATGATCTAAACTTCATAAAAGGTGTCTTTTGAAGTGGTTTAGTAAGTAGATCAGCTACACATTCATTGCTTGGAACATGCTCCAAAGCAATTTCCTTGGCTTGCACCATTTCTCTCACAAAGTGATGGCATATCTCAATGTGCTTAGATCTTGCATGGAAGATTGGGTTAGATGCAAGGTGTTGGGCTGATATATTGTCATTGTAGATGATTGGTGCCTCCTCTGAATCCATGATCTTTAGCTCCACCAATAATCTCTTGATCCAAAGTACCTCCTTTGTAGTGGTTGTCAAAGCTTTGTACTCGGCCTCGGTTGAAGATAGAGATATAGTTTCTTGTTTTTTTTAAAGCCATGAAACCACACCTTCTCCTATGAAAGTGGAATAGGAACTTGTTGATTTCCTATTCCTCTTGTCCCCTGCAAAATCTGAATCACTAAATGCATGAAGGTTAATCACATCTCCTCTATATAGAATCCCAAAATCCAATGTACCCGAGATGTATCTTAGAATCCTCTTAGCCTTTTTCCAATGGATATTCAATGGCTTTTGCATGGATTGGATCAACCTAAATACACTAAAGCTAAGATCTGGTCTAGTTATAGTGATCCACATTAAGGAGCCTATAAGTTGCCTAAACAAAGTGATGTCCATGAAGGATCTTTCATCATCTTCATTTGGCACTTTTACATCTTGCTCCATTGGTGTGTCAACACTTTTGCATACTTCCATCTTAAACTTCTTCAAAAGACTTTGAGCATAGTTTACTTGACTTATAAAGATAAAATCAGACCCTCTAAGTACCTCTATGCCTAAGATGAAGTGAAGACACCCTAGATCTACCATCTTGAACTTTAAGGATAGATCTATCTTTATTTTTTCAATACCATCAACACTATTTCCACTAATGATGATGTCATCTACATAAATGAGTAAAAGTACAATACCAACATCATCAAACTTAATGTAAAGAGTGAGATCATATTCACTTTGAACAAAAGAAAGTGAAATAAGATAGCAATGTGGTATTGAATTCCAAGCTCTTGAGGCTTGCTTCAAGCCATAGATGCTTCTTTGGAGATGGCATACTTTGTTCTCCATTCCATGCTTGATGAACCCTTGTGGCTACTCCATATAGATATCCTCTTCCAAAAAACCATTCAAGAAAGCATTAGAGACATCCATTTGACATAGGATCCATCCAAAATGTGATGCAAGTGCAATGATTAGCCTTATTGTGACCATCTTGGCCACGGTTGCAAAAGTTTCCTCATAGTCTATCCCTCTCTCTTGAGCATAACCTTTTGCAACTAATCTTGCTTTATGTTTGTTAACACTCCCATTTGCATTCAACTTAAGCTTGAAGACCCACTTGCATCCTATTACATTCCTTTGAGGTCTCTCAACAAGCAACCAAGTTTCATTCTCAATCAAGGCATCATACTCATCCAACATAGCTTTATACCATTCTTTGGAGTTCAATGCATCTTCAACATTAGATGGTTCTTCAAAACTAGATAAAGCATAAGAAGTGGATGAGATACCCTCAACTTGTTGTCCTTTGCCTTGATATGTGAGCCTTGATGGCTCCACTTTTGCCCTTGAAGATCTCCTTGGTGTGATAGGTGGGTTTGGTGCTTGCTCCTCCATGAACTCCTCCTCAAAACCAAGATCTTGCTCCTCAGCCATCTTCTTCTTGATTGTTGGAGCACTTGAGCCTTATTCAAGCATACGCATATGATGTTTATCAAAGATAACATCCCTTGAAACAACAAATTTGTTCAAGGATGGGAGATAGACTTTGTAGCCCTTGCTTGAGCTTGCATATCCAAGCATGATCCCTCTTGTGGAAGATGGATCCTCCTTGGTTCTTGTTTCCAATGGCACATGCACATAACATATACACCCAAAAACTTTCAAGTGATTAATATTGGGTTTCTTTCCGTACAACATCTCATAAGGAGTTTTGCCTTCAATTGCTTTACAAGACACCCTATTCATCAAGTAGTTTACACATACAAGAGACTCACCCCAAAAGGATTTGGGCAAACAAGCATCTAATCTTAAAGCCTTAGAACATTCACATAATGTTCTATTCCTTCTTTCAACAACTCCATTTTGTTGAGGAGTGTAAGGACAAGAAGTCTCTTTCTTGATCCCTTCCTCCTCACAAAAGGCCTTGAACTCATTTGAGATGAATTCTCCACCATTGTCACTTCTAAGAATCTTGATGCTATGATTATGATGCTTTTCCACAAACAACTTGAACTTTTAAAAAGTATCAAATACTTGAGACTTGAAGGAAAGTAAGAACACCCAACAATATCTTGAGTAGTCATCAATGAAGGTTAAAAACATGGATGAACCTCCATTAGATTTGGTGCTAGCAATGTGCACATCCGAGTGTATGAGTTCAAGAGGATGAGATGACTTTGTGATGGAGTTAGGAAACACCTTCTTGTGTGTCTTGGATAAGGCACAAGCTTCACAAACCTTGTCTTCCTTCCCAATAGACCTTGGTAGGCCTAAAGCATACTCCTCCTTGATCATAGCCTCCATGGAACCCGAGTTGACATGTCCAAGTCTTTTGTGCCATAAAGTAAAGGTAGATATCTTGCTCTTCTCGGCCAACATGACAACATTAGTATCCACAAATGCATCCAACTTATAAAGTTTGCCAAGTCTAGTGCCCTTAGCCACTATCTTAACCTTCTTCTTGATGAAACATTCATTTGAAGCAAGGTCAACATTGAAACCATTGTCTACCATTTGGCCAACACTTAGTAGATTCTTTGTTATTGTAGGAATGTACAAAACACCTTCTATGTTGATCTTCTTGGAAGATCCTAAGCAAAGGGGAATGCTACCAACTCCTTCAATCTTACAAGCTTCATCATTTGCTGTATAGATAGATTTTATAGGTCCATCATAAGATAAGAGAGAAGAGAAAAACTCCCTTTTAGTAGTCATGTGTGAACTAGCACCCGAGTCAATCCACCAAGGATCTTCTCCTTTGAAGCTTGTTGAAGAGAATATGGACATCATGAGAGAGTCCTCATGTGGACTCTCCTCCTCCTCCTCTTTTCTCATGTTGGCTTGGCTTTGATCTTGCTTCTTCTTGAAGCATTCCGAGGCATAATGCCCCATCTTGCTACAATAGTAGCACTTCACCTTTGATTTGTCCTTCTTGACTTTGGTGGTTGATGGAGATGCCTTTGAGGGTCCTTCTTGATCCTCAAGCTTTGAAGACTTCTTGAATGTTGATCCTTTACCTTTGGACTTGCCTTTGCCTTTGGTGAAGAGAGCTGGTCATCTCCACCTTGGATGGAAAGCCTATCCATCCTCTCTTGCATTTGGCTCCTTCTTGATTCCTCGGCCATGAGTGTGCCTTGAAGTTCTTCAAGTATGGGTAGCTTACCCATAATTGCATATCCCTGAACCAAATTGTCAAATTCAAAGCTTAGTCCATTCAATAAGAGTTGAAAAAGCTCTTCATCCTTGATAGCATCACCTATGAAGGCTAGCTCTTTGTTCAATTCCTTTACTCTTAGGACAAAAGTATGTGCACTCTCTCCTTTCTTTTGATAGCTTCTATAGATTTGATTCTTCAAAGCTAATATTCTAGTTTGGTTCTTGGATTCAGAGACCTTTTGCAAAGTCTCCCAAGCATCTTGAGCCGAAGTGCAATCTCCTACCTCTCTTAAGAGTTCATTTGCAACATTCAATTTTATGCAATGTTGTGCAACATTGCACCTCTGGATGTATTTGGCTTTTTCTTGAGGATGAATAGGTTCACCCTCCTTACCATTTACAATTTCCATCAGATCTTGCATGATCATGATGGATTCCATTCTAACTTTCCATATGGAATAGTTAGTTTTGTTGAGCCTTTCATTAGTATCCAAAAGATATGCATTTATAGATGCCATCTAGTCTCCTAATCAAGGACTTGACACAAATGAAGGTTACTTCTATTGATTTGATTGAAGATCTACCTTATCCCACTTTTTAGGGACCTGAAAAGATCAGTAATAGACTTCCTATAAAGATCTAAGAATGATCTCTAACAAAATCAAATCATAGAATACTAGAAACAATGCATTTGCTTGATTGAAGTAGACAATACTCGTAGAATTGCCCCTCTTTCTACAAAGAACATTAAAGCTTCCAAATGATCTGATCAAGAGTGAATTTCAGCAACCTAATATAATTTCAAAATCACTTGTAAAAGATCTAAATGGAACTTAATGAGGATGCAACACAATCTACTATCCAATCACAATAAAAAAATGATCAAAATTGATGAAAAATTGATCTAATTTGGTGCATAAGTCAAGCAATGGTTGTGACTGAACCTAAATCACTTTAGGAGGTGTCCACTACACCTTAGAACAGCCTTGAAGAGTCCCCAAAACTTTGATCTTCCCTCTCCTTCAATGCTAGAAAGCCTCCTCTATGAAATCACCTCCAAAACTCGCTTAGAACTCAATGCTTGGAGCAAGCAAAACTTGCTATCTTGGTAATGTGAATTGAATTCAACTTTGCCTCTGGTTTTAGACACCTAAACACCTGCAAATGAAGTCACACAGCACCAATCTCCAATGTATTTGACTCACTTTGAGTTCTAGAATCAATGCTAGATGCTAAGATCTAATCTACACAAGATTTAGATAAAAAATTGTGATCAAATTGAATGAAAACCAAGGATTTAGCTCATTTCAGCCTTTAGGCTCTGATACCATGTGAAAATCACAGCAAATAAGGATCCTAAAACACTTGAAATGATGAGGGAAACAATAGATTATGATTTCATAAGATTAGCACAAGTTGAACCATCAAAATCCATCAAAAATCTATGCTTGAACCTCACTAAATGGCCCAAATCCTTGAAGAAGGCTTCACACGTGTGAAAGTAAGGTCTCCCACAGTCTGAGTACTGTACACCAGACCTACATTCAATCCTATAATCATTAGTAATCACAAGTACTCAAACAATTATGAACATAGAGAGCAATTGCACCATTATGAGAGAAAAATCATGAAATTGCTTGATTGATTTTGGTGAGATATCATCACCTATATATACATGATCCATCATGGTTTTGGGCAGGTATGAATAGCCCTAAACCTATCCCTAATGCTAATTTTGGTGGATCTTTCATCCCTACCAAGTTAGGGTTGGAATCTTGGAGATCCCTCAACAATGCAAAAATTACCAAAAATAGCTCCTATTTTTTCTCTCTTGTATCTAAGCATAATTCGGACTCATTCCAAAGGTTCTAACACTTAGGTATACTTGAGAAAATCCTTATGAATGGAATCCTATGCTATTTGGTACGTGTGACAAGCCACATCATGACCATCTAACTATTTACAAGTCATATGACCAAAACTAGTCAAGCTAGAATTGTGAATTTTTAACATGGAGGACCCCTTCCTCAACCGGAAATATTGGCTTGAGTAACATATTGGCTTGAGAATTGGAATAAGTAAAGATTGGCTTGAGAATTGGAACAATGTAATGGAGAATTCCACTACTACAGAAGGCATGAAAAGACTATCCATATTTTGTACACTCCTATATTGGAGGACATTAAAAATAACTCATTTATTGGATCCAATGCACATTTTCAAAAATGTGGGAGCGCCATTATGGAAGCACTTCAATGAGTTAGAAGCTTTGCATGCACGAGTCCTTGAAGAACTAATAAATTTTGATCAAATAAGACACTTGTGGACTAAAGATGTTCTAGAGTCGAGGGCATGATCAACTCATGTTCCATGGATTTTATCAAATCGTAATGTAAAGGAAATTATTCGACATATGCAATTTTCCACTGGATATATAAGGTCTATAAGAGAGGCATCTACCATAGACAACAAATTATCCAGATTAAATCTCATGATTGGCACATGATGATATAGGCATATATATTTGATGTATTCAACTAGTGACACATATAATCAAGTATGATTGTGTAGACTCTCATAATCAATAAGCTATGTTATTTTGTAGCATGTATTTATGGTGTCATTGAAAGGGTGTTTGACCGAAGATATATAAACTATTATGTCAAAATTGTCAACCTTTGCAAGGTATTGCTCATGAGTGTTAACTTCGTTTAAATGAGCACATTTCACATATATGTTAATGACCATTTTGTATTTTCGTATGCGACAAATATGCAGATGGATATCTTCAAAAGACATAATTATAAGACATGCAGAACGCATTCATCTCAAAGCTAGTGAGATTGTTTGCATCTTGAATTGATTCATATGAAATATATAAAGAGAAATGAAATATTGACTCATTTATATAGTTTGTATGTGCACATATAGTCCTTTATCTTGAAGGACGTGGCTATTTACCATGCAAACTAAGACAATTTTTTTTTTTAAACTATAAAGCTCAAAGATGAAACAACAAACAATCATGATGAAGACGATAGAGAAAATCCACATAATGAAGAAGATGAAAGAATTTATTATTTCATGGAGCCGAATGAGCTTGATGATAGGAATGTCAATAACAACGATGAAAGAGTCAAAAGTGAAATCACTTGCTTTTTTAAAAAGAGGGTTCAGGTTTTCTTCTGCTAGAAGACATAGCGTCCCCAAGTGACACTAATTTTGAATGTCTTTGGGCGATGTTCACTACTCATCCCTGAAATGTGGTTATCAATCAATCATCTAATCGGGTTTTTTCTGCAAGCTTTCTATAGTGTTGCCCAATGACGTCTATTTGGTATAGTCGCTAACGCATGTCTAAAATGTCGGTAAAAGTGACTCTTCAGCAACAACTTTTCATAAATGTCTCTAAAACATCGCTTAGAAAAAACAACGCATTTGTGTTCTTTTTTTTAATGTTAATATAGAGTCGTGTGGCGACTATAATTTGTAATCGTCGCTAGATGTCGATGAAACATACCCGAACTATCGTTAAAGTAACTATCTATATCATTTTTCTGTACACATATAGCCCTTTATCCTAATGGAGGTGGCTATTTGTCATTGAAACTAAGACAAAAGAAATCCGAAAATATCAATATCAAAGATTGCTACAACAAACAATCATGATAAAGAAGACGAAAACGATCACGATATGGAAAATCATGCAGAAGCAAATCCACATAATGAAGAAGATGAAGTACACTCTAGTCAAAAAATTTTGACCAAATCATTTGGGTCAGGACTAGCAGCCCTTACAGGATTTACATCTACTTGAGCAATAGACTGTTACTGTGTAATGACTTCTACTACAACATTGTAAGTTTGTTCAACCACCTCTGCTATGTCACCTTCATCACCTACAATGCCACTAGCATGTGGTTGGGGCTCTTTACAAAGTGGAGCAACACTATCTTTGGAGGGGCCTAGTTTACCCACTTCTTGAAATTTGTCCAGCAAAATTGAAACTCCAATTAATCTCATTTTAATAAAACTTACCAAACTCTCATCTAGCTCTATAGGAGCCACATGTCTTCCTTTTTGGACGGCACATGCACTGGTTGTCCCGCTTCCACTAAACAAATCCAAAATCCAATTGGCTGGATGAGAAAACATGTCTATCAGTTTATTTACAAGTTGTTGTGGCTTTTGGTATGGAGAAGCCACAGAACCAGTCAGGGGATTTTTTAATTTTTTTGTGACTGCAGAAAATTTGAAATGGTTGCCAAAATCAATACTTCCTGCAGTGTTATAATACAGTAGCATTGACCTCTTTCCATCGGTTGAAAAATAGTCAATAGAGAGATATTCAATCACATTACAAAGTCGAGCTCCACAAGAATCTTTTACATTTGGCTTATACCTGCAATTAATAAGAAAAAAATGATTAAAGAATGCTCAATCCAATTGGTAAAAAATATTCGCAAAGAAACAGATTATTGTGCTCGGGCAAAAGTAAACCAGTTACCAAATTGCATTCTTGATGCCTGCATTGCAAACTTGTTGCCAGTTGGAGTGGAATATCACTATCCTCCAAAGTGGAGGTGTGGTGACCTCCATAAAATTAGCAACAACTTCTTTCATCTCAGTGTATTTAAAAGGGTGATCATCATTCAACGAGCCCGCCAACTTGAAACTATAAGGAATGTCGGCAATGCACAAAGTGTATGGTATGTTTTTCACAATTTTTTTGATGTCTCTTGCATCACCTTGATGAATTGTGTAAGAACAAGGGGGGTCATCAATAGAGTTCGGGACGAATGTCTCCTTCGGATCTTCATCGACGCTTGTGTCCCCAGCCTGATGACTCTCCCTTTGCCTTTTCTCAGCTTTTGCTTTTTGAAGGTGGGTCCTAAATTGCTCAGGAAGTTGCCCACTCTTCTTGTCTTCAGAACTCTGAAAAAATAAGAGATTGCATATGTTAGAATAGACTTATGCTTAGCATGGATATAAATTTCTCAGAATCATAAAATTAACAACTTTTGTGAGAGTCTTATGCGAAGCAAGATTAAAGTAGTTCAATAAAATAATAACTCAAAATCTATAAAGACAAATACTCATGCTCAGCATAAACAGTTCTAAAATGTAAGCATACCATGTCTCTAAATAAAATCAAAAATCTTTGAAGCTCCTCGTCCTTGGAGCTATTCGAGTACAAGGCCTGGCATTCTGCCCAATCTTGGCAATTTAGGTTTTCACCATGGCCTCTTGTACCCTCATGAAAAGCTTGTGTCTGAAAGAAAATGAAGTTAGTAATTTTTCAATTTTATGATAACTTAAATTAAAAGAAAAATCGAATAAAAATTACCTTTGAAACTCTTTTCCCATTTTTGCAAGGCTGAGCTGTCCATCTGCCACTCTTGAGGCGACGCTCACCACAACATCCTGGGAAGAAATGCTTTGCATGTTCTTCCACTCAGATATTCCCATATCCTGAGGGATGGGAGCAAGAGTCGGCTGAGATGTTTTTTTTCTTTGGATTGGATGTCCCTTTCGGAACTTGTCCCTTGATCTCAAACTTGTCCCATTTGTCAAAAAATTAATCAACCAGATCCCAGACCTGAAAAAAAATTAATGTAAATATTAAATACCCAAAAATTGGACTTAAAAAATTTGACAGATTCAAAAAGATTAAAAGTTGAAAAAATCACCCGTCCAGTTCAAAAGGCTAGCTGAAAAAAATTATCATATTTTGTCAAAGAGGTGGCTGGAGTCTTCTCATCAAAAGGAAGCCCAGTCTCTTGTGCGCAGAGGCACTTCAGCTATATATTTGTTTTGTCGCCCTCTTTGTGGAGTCTAAGATACTCCTTGTGAAAAAATCTTACTGTTTGAATAACCGTCATCTTGAGCCTGTAATATTGATCAATGTTGTGATCCCACGCAAGGAGCTTGGCCTCCTCAACACTCAAGCCAGCAAAAACAATGACACTAACTTGTCTAAAGGACAATATGTGAGGATATTCTAGAGACAACTCTTTTTGAGCTTGTAAACTGGATCCCGACCAAAACAAAAATTTATAGGAATCAATTAATTTAACATCAAAATTTGCTACAGTGGGGCAGATAGTAGGATCGACAAGAACAATGAGAGGAGTTACAATGGTCTAAGTGTGGTCTTTAAATTTTATTTTCAAATTACATACATGGGAGCTATTAGGTTCCCTGACCTCCAAGGGCCTGTCATTAGTAAGAGGGTCAATAGGTGGCCTCTCACACTGTTCAATGTCCAAGATAAATGTAGTTTCTTGGACTTTTTTGTTTTCATGAATTAAGACTCTCATTTTTGCAACGTCTCTGCTAGACACATCGAGCTTAATGGTAGCTCCAGGCATATTTAAGCTACTTGAGAGAGGAGAGAGTTTCTTTAAGACTTTCAGACCAGTGCCTTTGGGAGCCATGCTTTTGAATTTCCTAGTTTTTGTTACAAGAGAGGCATACTCAACTTGGGTACACTTTCTCTTAGGGGGAGAGAGGATGGCTGTACCTTTGGAGGAGTCAAGGGGTTGGGAGTCCTTTGGTGAGGAGGAAAGCAAGCCCTTACGGGAGGAAGTTGATCTAGCTATCTTCGGCAACATTGGGTCCTCTTGTTTTTCAAGTGCCTCAGCCACCATCAAAATTGCCGTTTTCAAGGCCTAAAAAAAGGACAATAGTGAAAATGCTTTAGATAAACCCATGACCAGCACGGACAATAACATTCAAAATCATTATGGTAAAGAAGGAAAAATAACTCACCAAGATGACAGCAGGCCTCTGCATGCTTGGAAATGCAGATGTTGCAAAATCTATGGGGACAACGTGCCACAGAGTGATTGCAAGTTAGATTATATCCAATGTTTCACCTATCGAATTGCAAAATTTGTTGCATTGCTTAGGGAATGAATTAATGAGACTAATGAGACTGTGGATCGCTTTTTATGCATGGACCAAAATGATGCATAAAATGTGGAAATTGTTCTTTCAACTTTCGCTTCCTTGCAATAGTAGTTCCATCATGATAGATATTCATGTGCGAGCGCCTTGCTCAAGCCTCAAAAGCTTTAATAATATGGCCTCAATATACCCCGAGTTTCGTTGATCAATCTTCAACAATATAAAGAAGCCTAGAGAACCGAACAGAGAGTTTTACAACAAAATAGAATCTTACCTTCTGCATTGAAAAAGAGAGTCGCAGGTTTTTCCTCCATGCAAATCAGGCAGACTTCCCTGTGCTCACTGTTGCAGTCGACTACCTCTTTCCGACCCTCTACAAGACCTGCAAAACGGATAGCCAGGACGTTAGGGACAGAATAAGATAATATTAGTTCGTTATACATGGCTCTAAAATATATTCTCTGACGAACAGTCGAGCCGGAGCGAGGTGTATTTATGTAGCTAGAAATTAGATGTTAGACAATCCAGATTTCGAGCAATTATACTAGCAGCTAGGAGTCAGGACTTTTCGTATCACTTGAAAATAGGAATACAGTCTGAAGAATCATAATAATCCATATAGCGCGCTGATCGAAATCAGATATGCATTCTGATCAACAATCAAACTAGTAGGAGGGCTATCCATTTCGAAGAAAAATCCAGGAATCTTGAAAGCCATTGGGCTGGACAAGACTAAAGCAGGGCAAGAATTAATTACTAATTGCTACATTTGGCTATCGACAGTTGTATATCGTTAGAAATGTGACATACCATTGCTACTACGTAATAAGCAATCGGTCCACTCTTTCTTCGAGTCTCGATCTGGAGCATCTGGAGCTAGATGAGCATCCTGTGCTTCAACGTCTCTCGCGTTCTCCATCTCCACTATTTCTGTGTTTGCAGCTGCTGCCAAGTCGTCCGTTCAAGCGTCTCCCACCAGCACGTCGGGGTTTGGCCCAGACCCTCTTCAGCTCAGGACACGCGTCCCAGGTGCCGGCCTCCTGCCCCTGCATACGTATTTTCCACGTGACAGATCTTAATTTATCCCATAATCAACTGGAAGAAATCAATCTGCCTATATATATAATGAAACTTCTCAATTTTTTTTATGTATGTGTGAGCATGGAGGTGCCCGTGTACAAGCACCCAGTGCGTGGTCCCAACATCATTGTGTGCTCCCAACGCACGGCGCCAGCACCATTGTGGTCCCGCGTGAGGGTGGTGCCAGTGCGTGCGTGTCAAAGAGTGTTTTGTCCCCTGCCCTGACTACACATGTCGGTCGCTTATTGGGTCGGGGCCAATGTGTGGTCCCGGCGCCAGTGCGTTGCCACGCATACATGTCAAAGGGTGTTTTGTCCCCTGCCCTGACTCCACATGTCAGTCGCTTATTGGGTCGGGGCCAAAGCTGTCCCAGGCTGTCCCCGTGCCAATAAGCAACAAGGGTCTCCCACAGGCTCGTGAGGGTGGAAAAAGCCGCTCCCGTTCACTTTTTCACAAAATAATAAGCCGACCTTTATCTACTATGGGATAACCTAAATAATTAATAACCTCTAGATTTTTTAAAATTGTATTTGAAGGGATGCCTTAAATGGCATATTATTGCACCTGAATTTATTGTACATGAATTTATGGAGCACTAAGTACACCTTACAAAAACGTAAGATTCACTTCTTATTATAAAAAAGTTGCACAATTCAAAATTTGCTATAAAAATGCTTTTAAATAAAAAAATGGAGATTATTACGAAGGGGAAGTCCCACGGGCCGGGGGCGGGGCCTTACCCTATACTTAACACATAAAGTCATATAGCTATTGGCCTCTCTCTCAAATATGTGATTCATGGTGGTTTCACAATAGAGGGCAACATCCGTTACAAGGCCAATGTATCTTATTACCATGTTTTGCAATCTTGACAAGTGACAAGACATGCAATGGATCACCCACCGTTGAGTCCTATTCAACCTAAGATGCTAGACTCAATTCTATTTTAATGTCACATTTCTTGGTTAACTTGAACAAATTTTTTAATTATCAAATAATGTCCATGGACACCCTTGCGTGTGCGCTTCATAGTTTTAGTTGGGCGCCGACGTAAGTGTGTTGTCTGCCATACCGTGCAAGAGCGTTGGAGCCACTATTGTGCCTCCCCAGCCCCCGTCGCTCCGACATTGGCTCCCTATTAGCCAACATTGGTTTGGTAAAAAAACACATAAAATTAATCGATGTTTCCATTAATATTGACTCATAGTTATTATCTATGTTACAATTGCTTGGGTATACACACAATATACAATTTTTGTATACTGAAAATCAATTGATTGACATAAAAAGAGCATTGACTACTAGAACACATACGTACTTGCTCACATTGTTGAGAAACAACAAATGTATTGCTTTGATATATCCAAAGCTTGGTGGAGCCAATGGCAAAATAACCACTCCCATCTTTCCTCATAGTTGCATTGAGACCATTGAAAAAAACTTTGAGCCAATCGACATCAAATATGAAAAAGCTGAATTTGCCTAAATCCAACTTCGAGGATGCTATTGATTCCACAACAATCAAGTTGAGAAGAGAGTAAACTGATGCCAATCGTGCTTGCTCGACTCTCTTGGGTAAAATTTGCCATGACTTCACAATCATAGATATTGATTGATGACTTCATGTTCTTTGCTATATTACTCTATACATTATGCGATATCAAGCAAATACGTAACAATAGCTAAACACGTGCATGATTAACATAGCATACATGAAAAGCGCACGAGTTAGAGAAAGGCAACCTATGTGCTTTAGCCAAAGCACATCCTTCACAAGCCTTTTCCTCCTTTGCAATGGATCTTGGAAGGTCTATAGAAAGCTCCTCCTTGCACATGGCTTCCATAGACTTGGTATTGATGTGATCAAGCCTCTTGTGCCACAAATCAAATGTGGTCAATTTGTCTTCGTTGGCTACCATAACAAATTGGTTAGGATCAACAAAAGCATGAAGCTTAAATAACCTTCCAAACCTTGTTCCTCTTGCTATGATACTCCCATTATTCTTGATGTCACATACATTAGTTGATAACTCCACAATGAAACCATGATTTAAAAGCTGGCCAACACTAAGCAAATTCTCAGTGATGCTAGGAATGAAGAGAACACCATCTATATTAGTCTTCTTGGATATATTGTTGTATTGGTTATAATGAAAACGAACAATAGATCCCTTTTGCTTGTTGGATATTTTAAAAGTATCATGAATATGGAAGAATTCACCTAATTCATTTTCTATGAATGAATTGCATTCTCGCTTTGTAGTTTGAAGCAATTAGAAAGTAGGTAAATGGTTAGATTTCTTCATAAATTTTTTCAATGCTCTATAGTCTTTTCGACTCACACCTCCTTGATCACATGCATAAAGTGTTTCTCTAACATTTGGATTCGGTTGAAACCTGGTAGCAAGTCTTCTTGCAATCTTTAAACGAAATGAATCACTCGTTTCATTTCCCACAATCTACATCAAATCTTTAGCCTTCATGAATTGCTTCATATGTTTGGTGCTCTGGAAATGATCTCCGACCATGTTATTCAAAAATTCTTTCATCAATCTCTTGCGTCTTTTATTAGCACCACCACCTGGTGTCAAAACATCTAGTTTGCGCCTTTTTGTATTGTCTTTTGAATGGCCATCCATTGAGACTCAACGCTTTCGCTGAAATCCATATAATATCTTTTGAAGACTAATGTTTGAAAATTGCAATTCTTCAAACTTTTGTGACACATCTGGTTAGCTCTATTTTTAAATTTGTGAAAAGCTAAAGCATGTAGATTTATGGTCATTAGGAACATTGTATCCTATTGATCCATGTTCAAGGCAACATCCAGATTTTCATTCGGTGAGTCAGTTAATAATCTATATGTGTCATGGCAAAAATGGCCTTTTGGGTTACTGTGAGAATTTGATGCTCTATGGGAATGCACAATCAATGCAAAGAATACATTATTTGGAAGAGGAATCAAGGAAAATATCAAAGGAGTGTGAAGAAAAATCTAAAAAGTTGAAAACTTGTTTGGATGAAAATGAGATGTTCAAGAAGGAGATCCAAAGGTTGAAATCTTCTTTGCATCATTATACAACTAGTAATGATGAGATAAAAACTGCATTTCAATCCATGCGTATCTCATATTTATCTCTTGTTAAAGATATGGATGTGTTCAACAAAAAGGTCAGTGGAGCTAATGACATGGCATTTGAGCAATCGTTCATCCGACGTAACTAAGAGAATCCCTATCGATTTTCCAGCATGGAAGCACGTGAATGCTACCTGGCATGAGTTTAGAGATGAGCCTCACCATTTGCATTTGGGGTTGGACATGGATGGTGTGAATCCATTCGGTTTGCACTCCACATCATGGTCCACCTGGCTGGTTGTCCTTGTAACCTACAACATCCCCACATTGGTTAAGTATAAAGAAGGGGCACCTAATGCTCGCCCTTCTTATCCCCAAAAAATATAAGGCAAAAAATATGGACGTGTATATGGCTCCTTTGATAGATGAGCTAAAAATTCTATGGCAAGGAGTTCAAGTGAGTGACATATCAAGACCACTGAGACAAAGAGATTTTGTGGTGAAGGGAATCTTGATGTGGACGATGCACGACTTTTCCGGCTATGGGGAATGTACAGGTGAGATATCCTTGTTATTGGTTTGATTCATGGTATTATATTAAATTTTATGTGCATTCACAAATTTTCTTTCAATTTAACATTCGACCACGATTAAGTTGGTTGTTTTCTAACAATGTAGGGCTCCAAACTACTGGTTACAATGCGTGCCCCATTTGTGGCGAATATTTGCAAGCACGTCACTCACAACATATGCGAAAGATGATTTATGAGGGCCAGACGCAATACCTTCCACCCGATCACCCTATGCGTGATGGGCTTGATGGCCAACGTCCTCATTCCATGAAGGTACAATATATATTTGGGCCAATTAATGGTACATGTCATTTATTTATTTTATGATTACTCTCTTTATGTTTCTTCTAACGATGTATAATCTGCATTAAATGTGTGTGCTTGTTTGTTAATATTGTAGGCATGTGATTGGCTTCAGGTTTGGAGATCCAATCAAGATCTAGGACGACTCCCTCCCGACATGAAGAGGTTATCAATATTTCATGAGCTCCCATATTGGGGAGAATTGTTGATAAACCATCTTTTGGACCCGATGCACATATTCAAGAATGTTGGGAGCACAATTTGGGAGCACTTGACCGGGTCGAAAGATAAAAAAGGTGCACGAGATGACCTAAAAGAAGTGGGAAAGATGGCCGATTTATGGCCACAAACGATGGGGACTTCGATTGTCCTACCAAAGGCCCCATGGATCTTATTGAGGAGAGAAGAGACGATTGTAAAGAGGGCAATAGACTTTTTTCGAACTCCGATAGGACACATGCGATGCCTAATGGGTGCCTTCACAAGGGATAACAAGCTGAGTGGACTAAAGTCTCATGACTGGCATAAATTTTTATAGGTTGGCATGGCATGTTTTTTGACTTTTTTTCCACATCAACATTGTCGAGTATATTTTATAGCATGTCTTGTGATTTCAAGATGATCTCATTGCGCATATATGTATCTCAATGATCATGACCAAATTGTCTTTTATGCATGTAGTTTGTGCTTCCCTTGGTGTTGAGAGGGTTATTGACAGAGGAGTTAAAGGAGTGCAATCTACAAAATCAGTGGTTTGGTGAGGTACGGTGAATGCACTTGCGATTCACATCATTTTTTCTTGGGGTGATTCAAGATGATAATCTTACTAACACATATGTCATTGTTGTTGCTCTTTCTTATGAAGATACATTTCATCCAAAGGGATACCACTGGCATCCATTGAGGCAGCAAGACAAAGCTCCATCGAGGCAGCGTGTTTGATCAAGAAGCACTTTCTCACATCCATTCTCACCATTCAAATGCATCTCATTGTGCATTTGGTAAATGAGGTGGCCATTGTAGGTACATCATCTACTTGCGTCAATTGCCTATTCTTAGTCCATCCTAGACTATTATTATTGTGGTAATTCCCATGTTCCCTCACTAACATTGATTCATTTTTTTTAATTCAGACACGGTCCAGTTTTTCTTGGAACGATTCATGAAAACATTGAAGGGCTTCATAAGACAAAGAGCAAGGCCTGAGGGTAGCATGGCGGAAGGATGGATAGTGCAAGAGTCCATGGTTTACATCATGGAGTTCCTTGCTCATAGCAATCCTTTTATTCCTCATCTTTGGGATAAGAAGGATGATGAGCGTGTTGCTGGGAAGGTTCCTCAAGGAAAAGGAGCGATCATGAGAATGAGTGAGTCCTTCAAGGAGAAGGTAAATAAGTTTTGCATTCTTAATAGCGAGGAAATGCAAAAGTGGATTTCGCTATACGAAGATGCCAAGGCTCATGTCAGCTACTATCAGAGATTTATCCAAAATCATGCCTCTATTGCTCCTGCTCTTACGCATGTACTAAAAAACAAGTGGAATACTTGTGGATTTATTCCATTGATTGAGTTTGCTTATAACAGTAGTAAACATTCGGCTACTGGATATAGCCCGTTTATGCTTATGTATGGATTTCAGCCTAGATCTCCGATAGCGGCTGAAACTGAGTCAATTAAAGTTTAGAAAGTAGCAGATTTCTTGTGTGAAATGCAAGAAATGTTACAATTAGCACATGAAAATGTTCTAAGTGCCCAGAATTGGGTAAGACATTTTGCTAATCTGAAAAGGTCGCCTCAGGAGTTTCAAGTTGGAGATTGGGTGTATCTTAGAATTCCAAAGGATTCTAAGGTAATGCTCACTGGGAAGCATTACAAACTGTCTGCTAGGTATAGTGGACCATATAAAATCTTGACAAAGATTGGATCTTTAGCTTACCGATTAGAGTTACCAAAGGGAACCAAGGCTCATCCTGTGTTTCATGTAAGTCGTCTGAAGATGAGTTTACATGAGGGAGATCATGTTGGTTCTGGTACTAATCTAGATTCATTTGAGGACTTAGATACGATTCCTTTAGAACTTGCAAAGATTCTTGATACTAGATCCAAGCGATTACAAAATCGGGATGTTATTGAGCATCTGGTTTGTTGGAAAGGATATTTTGATGATGAGGATTCATGGGAATTAGAAGGTAACCTAAGGAAGAGTTTTTCGAACTTTGAGTTTTGAAGACAGAACTAAAATAAGGGGGGAGGTATGTTACGGCCCTAATGGGAGTTTGTACCATTGGGGGGCTGCCTTAGACATAGGGACCAGACCTAATTTGAATAATAGCTAAGTAGGATCTGTAAAAAATGCAAAAATTATGCTTGGTCAGGCCAAATCTATGTATATAGGATGATTACACATGTGTGCAGCCCATTCCCATGTGTGAAATAAATGTACTTTTCATGTAGTACAATCATATAGCTTGTACATATAGTTTAAATCAAGTTCTATTGGCTAAAAATGCCAAAATCATGTTTTTTAGTCATATGCCACATGGCATCAATCTAGAGATTGCATGAAGCCACATCATGAGATTAGGTGTCAAATCCCATGTGTAGAGGTCTGCTCACACGTGTGGAATAAGCTGAGAAAGTCGAATTTGCACTTCTAGAAGAGTTTTACCTAGTAAGATCCAAGTCACATTGTTCAACCCCACTGAATATGTTTGAGTGTTTGTGAGGCTTGAAAAGAGTCATTGAGGTGTGTATGGAAAATGTGTAGAGAGAGATCCAAGTTTCTAAGAGTTCCTTCCTTTGTAGAGGGCAAGATCTAGAAGCTCATTTTGTGTTGGTATTGGTGGAGAGTTTGTGTTCTCCTATGTGATCAAATCTTTCTAAGTGGCATTAGCTCTTTGAAGCACAATATCTTAGTGAGAAGATTCACAACTTTTGATTTTAAATTTCATTCCAACTCTTAAGAGGTAGAGTCATTGGTGGAATCCAATAGGGGTGAATGAATTCAATTTATTGAGAAAAAATTGACATAGTATGTATGAAACTCAAATTAGTTCTATTCAACTTTCTTTGTGAGAATGTGAGGGTCAATTTGTGATCCCATTGGATGTCTAGAATGAGGAGGAATCCATATTTGAGTATTCATGCATGGTTGAGATCTTTGTGAATTTCTAGTTGTCTAATTTTTAAGCTTTGTGAAAAATTCTTGGCATAGGTTGTTATCAAACTATTACAAATCCATTCCAAATCTCAAGAGTGAGATTTTTGGGGATTCCAAAAGGGGTGATTGGATCTTAATTTTATGTGTTTGAATCAAATGTACATGTCAAATTTGCGTGATCTAGTGTAGATCCTATGTTTTGTGAAAATTGGTTGTATAGTTTGTTGTCAAATCAAATCAAATTCATTCTAAATCTCAAGAGTTAGATTATTTGGGTCAAGAGTGAGTCCAAAAGAAGTGATTAAGTTTGATTTTTATGTGTTTGAAACAAAACCCATCTTTTGTTCGAGAATCTCAAGTATTGAGAGAACTAGTCAAGTGAAAAGGAAAATCTAGGTGTTAAATCTTTTCATATCCATTTCAACTTTCAAAGAAAGAGTCATAGGTATTTGTTGAGTCCAATAGGAGTTTGGATCTGATTTCTTTTGTGATTTGATTCAAAGATTGTGTGCTTTACTCTTAGTGATCAAAGCAAAGTTTCCAAGTGACTAGTCATTAGTGTCAAGATTGATTCTTAGGTTTATGAGCTAGATCTTTTGTAGATCCTTCTAGATTATTGAATATGTTCAAATCTAGTCTCTTGAGAGTCACACATTACATTTTTAGAATCATATCGCAAGTTTTGTTTCACATGGCATCAATAGGTGGCATCCTATTGAAGGCAAGTAAGGATCCTAAGTGCAACCTTTGTGGCAAGGGAGGATATTTTTTCTCAAGATGCTACAAAAAGAAGACCAATCCATCCAAGGACAACCAAAGCAAGGGGGCCGAGGTGAAGGATTGAGCTTCAAGTTCGAAATGCGAATACAAGAAGGACAAATCCAAGGAAAGGTGTTTCCTTTGTGGAAAGGTGAATGAGGCTTGGAGTCTCACAAGGACTTGCAAGAATTGTCTTCAAGAGTCCATCACAACACATGTCAAAACTTTTGAAGTTTTTTATTTGGAAGTGCATTGTTTGGTTCAAGATGCAAAGGTAGATGTCACTTTCATGAAAGTAACTTGAATTTATTTCATGTCCTTGGAGAGTAGTTTGCTTGGAACTTTGGATAAGTTCAAACTTATTGTTATTATCCAAGAGAAATCAATCAAGAATAAGGAGAAATCACAAAATGAAAATAGTTTCATTTATGCTCTCATGTCAACTTATGAAGAACTATTTTGCTTTGTAAATATTTTTGTATCTCAAAGGTGGATTAAGGCAATACTAGTTGAGTGTGATGCCTTAAAAGATAGCAAAGTATGTTTTCCTTGTAAGCTTACATTAGCTATGAAGTCAAGGAAATGGAAATGTCTTTATAATGTAGGATCTTTTGGTTTCAATAAGATCATGAATGATGTGTTCATTCATAAAGATGAAAATTGTAAGTTTTCAATCTTAAAGGCAAGTTGTAAACTTCTTATGAGAATAAGTGAAGCATCCAAAGTGGACACTTATATCCATAAGCAAGTAGTTAGCCTTATTGAGATGGAAATACCTTTCGATTTCAATATTAGAAAAATCATGCCAAGTTGTGGTGATTTTTGGACTTATGTTTCTAGCATAAGTAATCTTGATAATCATAGAAAGTGCATATTGAATGGTCATGATTGTTGTGATCATTATTGTTGAATTTCACACGTGTGGACTGTCCACTACATGTACTTGTGATCTCCTAAGGTGTGTAGATGCACCAAGATCAAGACTAGATTGAGATTCAAGATCAATCTTGAATCCTATGGCAAAAACACACTACTACATGCATTCAATCACTTCCAACTCTCACTCACACGTGTGGGAAGTATTCAAAAAATAATCTAAGTAAAAACAAGCTGCTCTCCTCGGGTAGAGAGAGAAAATGCATCAAGAGCTCTCGGGTAGAGAGAGAGCTAGAAATCCAATAACTCACAAAATCCATGAAATCACCAAATCAATTGACTTCAAAATGAGGAGTACAATGATACTAGTAGGTCCACGAGCTACCACTATGCTTAACTATGATTGGACCACATTTTGTCACCTCTTGATCCTATTGGATCATTGATCTATGCACCTCTTAATTCTATTGGAATATATTCAAGCACACCTCAATTTCCTATTGGACCTCACAAGGTTCCACCTCTATATCCTATTGGACCTCTTGGAATTCATCAAACAAAAACTTTACACTTGTCTACACTCTAATTATCAAGTGTTTAGCCTCTTACTCTATTTTGGCTCAATAGTGGCATTACAAGTGGAAATGCATAATTTGCCATCTATGCCAAATTTATTCCTATCAACATCCTACACCTAGATGCTTGATGTAAAAAACATAAGACCCCTATATCTAACATAGATAATCTTTTTCAATTCTTCACACTCCTCCTAAAAAATTATCTATGAAGATTTGAGCATTGATCTTGATATAACTCCAAGATTAGATCTATGCTTGATGAAAGCACTTTTGCTCAAAGGCTTGGTGAGTAGATCGGCAATACAAGAGGACGAGTTGACATGCTCCAAATAGATTTCTCCTCCAATAAGCTTTTCTCTCACAAAATGGTGTGCCACTTCTATGTGCTTGCTTCTTGCATGAAATATGGGATTATTGGCAAGAGCTTGGGCCGAGATGTTATCACACTTGATCATTGGTAGATCATCCTCCTTGATGCACTTTAGTTCCATTAATAACCTCTTGATCCAAAGCACTTCTTTGGTAGTTGTAGTGAGTGCTTTGTACTTGGCCTCACATGAAGAGAGAGATATAGTATCTTGCTTTTTGGAAAGCCAAGATATTAGATTGCCTCCAAGAAAGATAGTGTATGCACTAATAGACTTTCGATCCATCTTGTCACTTGCAAAGTCCGAATCCGAGTAGCCAATAATGGATAGATCTTCACTTTTATAGAGTAGACCATAATCACAAGATGAAGATACATATCTTAGAATCCTCTTGGCCATCTTCCAATGATGGATCTTAGGTTCTTGCATAAATTGACTCAATTTGTGCACACAAAAACTAAGATCGGGCCTAGTAATGGTAAGCCAAATCAAGGAGCCTACAAGACTCCTAAAAAGTGTGATGTCCTCAAAGGATCTTTCATCACCTGTCTTGATTCTTCTGAAATTAGCACACTTTGGAGAGCCTCCAAACTTGGTAGCTCCTCCTTAATGGCATAGGATTGGACAAGATTATCAAATTCACTTCTCAAGCCATTGAGAATGACTTGAACTAGTTCATTTTGATTGATGGAATCACCAATACAAGCAAGCTCTCTATGAATATCTTTTACTCTCAAAACATAACTAGATGCACTCTCATCACTCTTTTGGCTACTTTGAAAGATTTGATTCCTAAGAGTGAGAAGCCTAGAGGTATTCTTAGCCTCATAGATAGTCTTGAGACAATCCCAAGCTTCTTTGGCTGTTGTACAAGTACCTATCTCCCTCAATATCTCATTAGAGACATTCATCTTAATGTAGTGGAGAGCCATCCTAGCTCTCTTTTTATATTTTTGAACCTCTTGAAGAACTTGTGGTTCTTCTTCAAGGCCAAGAACTATGTCCATCACGTCTTGAAGGATCAAGATGGACTCCATCCTCATTTTCCAAATTGAATAATTTGAAGTGGTCAATCTTTCACTTGGTTCCAACAAGGATGAACCCATTGAAGACATTTGAAGTGAAGAAAACTCAAATGATGAACAATAAATGTTGTTACACACTTTCAATAGGATCCAATAATTGAGTACTATCTCCTCCTATGAAAGATCTTACAACAATTTGTGAATTGATTCTCACTAGCTACTCAAATCTCTCTAAAACAAGATCTATTTCACATCAAATGATGGAGTATAGGCAAAGTTAGGATCTAACACTCTTAGCACGTGTGAAATACACTAAGAAACCAAATTTGACTCAAATACAATGATATTGCATGAAACAAAATGGCTAAGATCTCAAAACAGTGCCTAGATCACATATAGATGAGATTGGCAAGCATACAACTGTGATTTTGGATCAACCAAGCAATCTCTTGACCAAACCAAATGTGTCCACCCAGGTCTAGGTGCCCTACCTAACCCTCTTCAAAAGCTTATAACTTTTGATTGGCTCAACCAAATGGAATGAAACTGATTGCAACAGAAACTAGACAAAAATAGCTTCAAAACAAGTTATCAAGCAAGATAAATGGATCAAACATGAGAGAGAACTTCCAAACTGAAATTGGATGTTCCTCACACGTGTCTGAGCACCTGATTCCATACAGTACCAGGTCAGACCCAATCAATGTCCTTTTGATCTCTTTTGATCCAAGATTGAACAAGATAGCTAGGAAAATGGGCCTTGACAACTTCTAGCTCAAGATTGATGAAAAATTTTTCACTTAGATGGATCAAAATGCATGGTAACCTTAGGTAGGCTCTCATACCATGTTGAATTTCACACGTGTGGACTGTCCACTACATGTACTTGTGATCTCCTAAGGTGTGTAGATGCACCAAGATCAAGACTAGATTGAGATTCAAGATCAATCTTGAATCCTATGGCAAAAACACAGTACTACATGCATTCAATCACTTCCAACTCTCACTCACACGTGTGGGAAGTATTCAAAAAATAATCTAAGTAAAAACAAGCTGCTCTCCTCGGGTAGAGAGAGAAAATTCATCAAGAGCTCTCGGGTAGAGAGAGAAAGCTAGAAATCCAATAACTCACAAAATCCATGAAATCACCAAATCAATTGACTTCAGAATGAGGAGTACAATGATACTAGTAGGTCCACGATCTAACACTATGCTTAACTATGATTGGACCACATTTTGTCACCTCTTGACCCTATTGGATCATTGATCTATGCACCTCTTAATTCTATTGGAATATATTCAAGCACACCTCAATTTCCTATTGGACCTCACAAGGTTCCACCTCTATATCCTACTGGACCTCTTGGAATTCATCAAACAAAAACCTTACACTTGTCTACACTCTAATTAGCAAGTGTTTAGCCTCTTACTCTATTTTGGCTCAATAGTGGCATTACAAGTAGAAATGCATAATTTGCCATCTATGCCAAATTTATTCCTATCAACATCCTACACCTAGATGCTTGATGTAAAAAACATAAGACCCCTATATCTAACATAGATAATCTTTTTCAATTCTTCACAATTATGAGACATGGAGGTCTCGGATTTGCATCAGAAGGAGCACCATGAAGAGGATCTTAAGGAGTCATCTCAAGGTTCAAGTGTGCCAAGGATTAAGGAGGAGAGTCCTTCTCAAGGTTCAAGTGTGCCAAGGATTAAGGAGGAGAGACCTTCTCAAGTTGTGATTCCAAAAAGAAACTCAAGAAACATGGTTGAGCCCAGGTGGCTCACATTTCAAGGGAAAGAGGAGTATATCTCATGTGGTATACATATCATACTTACTTCTCTTATGTCATTTGATGAATCAATTTGCTTTAGTGAGATCATTGCATCTCAAAATTGGAGTAAAGTCATACTAGTTGAGTATGAAGTCTCTCTTGAGAACATAGATGATGTTCTTGAAAGTTTGAAATTGCTTTTAAATAAATTAGAAAGCAAATGGTTATTTCATCAAATGCATGCTCTTGAGTCATGCAAGAGCAAAAGTGATTTGTTTACTCATAGTTTGAAAGTTTGTATTGAGGCAAATTGTAAACTCTTTATAAGAGTAAGTGAATCATCTTCTAAAGACACTTATCTCCATAATGAAGTATTTAGCCTCATTGGATCTAAGAGATGTGATGCAAACACTTTGTTATTATAGCATGCATAGTCTTGCCAATTTGGATGAGTCTAATTCTCTAGATCGTGTTAACATGATGTAAGATCTTTGTGATCCTAATAAGTTAAGAAGAAATCTTTATTTCCTCATGGAGGAGCATGCAATGAAGAAGGAACAAGCCTCAAGGTCAAGCATCTACATGAAATTTGGAAGGAATCAATTTTGGAGGTGCTAGGATGGTGCAAAGCTCTCAAGTTCATCAAAGATGCCAACATCAAAGAAGAATTATCATGGATATGGTGATTTCAGATCAACATCAAGATCATTGGCTGATCTTCACACTTTTTGAACCAGCAAAGACCAATCAGCAATGGAGTCAAGTTCAAGATCATCATGTTTTGTTATCAAGCTAGATTACCAAGCTAGATTTTTGAGGAGTGTGAAAAAGAAAATTATGCTTGGTCAAGGCCAAATCTATGTATATAGGTGATTACACATGTGTGGAGCCTGTTCCCACATGTAGTACAATCATATAGCTTGTATATATAGTTTAAATCAAGTTTTATTGGCTAAAAAGGCCAAAATCATATTTTTTAGTCATATGCCACATGACATCAATCTAGAGATTGCATGAAGCCACATCATGAGATTAGGTGTCAAATCCTATGTGTAGAGGTCTGCTCACATGTGTGGAATAAGCTGAGGAAGTCGAATTTGCACTTCTAGAAGAGTTTTACCTAGTTTTTTACATAGAAGAAAAATGGACCAAAAGTGCTCAAAATAGAAGGTTTTGTCCAAGTGTCAGTTTTGCATGACAGATCATCATATGACAAAGCACCCTCGCACATGTGGGATCAGAGAGATGATCAGTACCATGATCTCCCACTTTTTGTATATATAGAGCCACGTTTAGCCATCTACTAGACTAGCCTACGGCTAGTTACAGCTAGTAATAGCTGTCAGTAAGAAAGTACATCCTGAACAATAACTAAGAAGGGTAACAATAAAGTTTATCATTGATTTCTAACAAGACAATCAAGCATTCATTCATCCACAAGTAAGCATATGTTGGAGGGTCTGCGGATCCCAAGGCAATCCTAATTCTAGTTAATAAGTGAGAGGGATTTGGCACCCTGCGTGTGTAAGTCTAACCCGATGATCACATAGAGATTTGATTAATTAGAAAGTCGATAAAAGAACTTTAGGTCTTTTTGCGGGACTTTTAATGTCGTAGGGCCTAAATGTCAAGTTAGTGAATAAAGTTGGGTTTCCCTCCAATTTGGATGGTTCCCACTCTTTTTTAAATTTGAATAATTAGGGAGGCAGAAATGGACCAATAGGATTCAGAGGCCAGGGTCCTCCTCTCTACTATAAAAAGAGACCAAATCGAGTTCCTACACATGTTTCATTTCTTCATTTAAATAAAGCAGATTGGTTCTCTTGTGAAATGGATTTATGAATGTCCTTGCTCTCTATCACTTTTCCTCCATCTCTCATGTTTTATTTGTGTTTTGCTAATTGTTGGATTTGATTGTTATTGGGATTGCATGTTATTGTACTTTTTATGAGGGAGAAAGGGAGAGAGAGAGAAAGAGTAAGCTATCGTGTTGTGGATCTAGTGTTAGTGGATGTAGTGTTAATGCTTAGGGTTAATGGATATTAGAGTTAGATGTGAATCTTCCATTCATGCTGAAATCTGAACTATACTATCGCTCTCATGGGAACGAATCTATGCGTGACAACTAGCTTCATCTCTTTGATGCTAGATTGATTAGATCTTGGATTGAGGTTAGGCAAGGAAAGAAACCCACTACAATTTTGGTGCCGTTGCCAGGGAGCTACGCCAATTTTTCAGTTTGTAGCATGTTTGTTGGATGGTTAGCTTGCATTAGGCATCTTGGCGTTGCATGAATAGTGTTAGATCTGCATTTAGGGTTAGTTTGGGAGTGATTTTGAGTGGATTTGCTCGTTTGAAATCTAATTTGATTGTGGAACAGGAAAAGCTATTCAAATCACCAATCTTAAGATTCATTTGGATCTGAGATATAAAAAAAAACAACAAAAATCGGTCAAATCTGTCAAATTTTGGTCAAAAGGAGACAAAAATCATCATCAGAGTTGATAACTTTTTGCTCTCTTTTAGGAAACCTTCGCCGAGTTGCAAACACCTTCGGTTTTGATCACAAAACCTTCAGTTTGAAGGGCGAACAATCCTTCCCAGCAAAAAAACACCAAAAAATCACTAAAACCCTAAAAATACAAAAAAAAACCTTCGTCCGATTCACTATGCATAGATGTGTCTCTTTGCGCTTATCACATGTCCAGCATGACCAATTCAAGTTACTATCAAATGTTTTATATGTACCTATATTGTTGACAAATCTATTATCAATCTTATTTCATCAATTGGAGGGGTGCCATGTCCTTCAACCTCTTCCTCTTGTGAAGTTCAAGATTGTGGCTCAACTTTGTTCTCAATCGGGATCTTAGATAGATATTTGATATCTTCGTCTGTATCACCAAATCTGTCATTCATCAAGAACCACATCATGACTAATGTGGAGTACAAAATTTGACCGAGGTTTATTTGTGGTTCTAGTTATTTATTTATTTATTTTATCTTTTGGAATACAATAATGTATTTTTTGCATTTTAGCTAGGCTTTGATTTTGGAGGATGGCCACTTTTGCAATAAAGACATCTATTTGAATCATCTTTTGTGATGACTTTCATGTGTTGCAGTTGTGTCTTTCAGGTAAACCATAACCTTTCACACGCATTTTGGGAAAATTTATATTTTCACATCTTGATTTCAAATGTCCAAGTGAAAATGCTCTCTTACTTAGAGGCATGTTAAGGTATTCAACTTTGTAAAAGCAAAGCTTTGTCTTGGATTACTCATGTTTTTTGGAAGCATTCTATTTAGGCTTTATAGCCCTCCTATTGGTCACTATTCTCAAGTGCTTGTCCATGTTGCAAGAACTTGTGCATATGATAGAATGTGAAGAACTACGTTTTACGTGTTTGGAGAAAAAGAGGATTGGAAAAATACAGTCAGTTATGGCAATTGTATATGTGCTTTATAGCAACCAAGTTAATACATGAATCATGTGACAAATACAAAAGGCAAAAACATGTTGGGGGTGACAAAAATTAGGAAATACAAAGCTTATATGTACAATCAAGCCAACTTTCCAATAGCCCCAATTAACCAAGATGGATTTTGGCTTTGAAGATCAAGAAAATTCCATGAGTGATGGATGAATTGTGAGAATGTTACTAAATGTAAGGCCGACATTGATAAATATAAAATCATTTACCTTCATAATCAATATCAAGTAAATTTTTTTATATTCTAAATAGAGAACATATTACCTACCACATAATGGTCAATAGAAGTTGGACGATTGAATGTATTATAGTTGGATATGTCACTTTGAGTTATTCAATATCATAGATAACACATTCTTTGACACACATATTTTCACTCAATATTATGTTGCGAGTTTATTTGCAAACCATAATCTTGCTAATTTACTTAAACATAGAACGAACATTAGAAATCACAAAATAATTATTTTTGATCTCATTCAAAGGGGCATTAAAACAATCTCAAGTTCTATAACACTGTTAGAAAGATGAAAATAAATTGAGCTTAGTTTTTTCGTAGTACATATGGAATGAATTGGTTCAACCAAGCCTTTGCACTTGAAACATCAAAACTCATAGTTTTTAAAGAGAAAATTAAGGGGCTAAAATAGTTAATTGATGTTGTATGACCTCGGCTAGGTCTTCAATTGCCAAAAGTATGAACCATTTTGAAAGGTTTGAGAGAAATCTCATTATTGTGCACAAAATATGTAAAACATGATGAACATGGTCTCACATTAGATAATAACTTTGCTGATCCTCTAATTATGAGAAAAAAGTCTCTAATTAGTTATTTGGACTTGATGTAAAGAAACCTTTTGCAAATTGTCAAGTGCACAACATTCAAAATTGCAAGCTTTCTAAAGCTCAACATTATGATGGAGACCTTTTGTCTTTGATGACACTTTCTGTCTTGTCAAGGTCATGTCTATAGTTTTCTTATTTGCAAAAAAGCTCTTTGCTTCAAAATTTGAAAGGTCTATCACCACATTTCCAAGTCCAAGATGACTCTCAAGAACATCATGGCTTTTAATTGGTACTACATACCTTTCTGGTAGTCCATATTTATTCCCTAGATAAGGTTACTCTTGTAATGGGGAATCCCATAATACATTTGCTTTTTATACCCTTGTGTCAAAAATGAATATAGTTTTGCAAAATGATCAAGAGAGTGAATTTCTCTCTTGCTCAACCCATTTCACAAACCTTGGAAGTAGAGCTTGAAAAAAGCATTTTATATGATGAACATGTAGACTTTTTTTTTTCTAGTCAAGAAAAAGTGAATAACGATAATCTCAAAAGAGGAATTATCCTCAATGAGAGTGTGAATCATATTGATTAAGGAATTTTTGATAAGCATGAAGTAGAGATGGAACACATTTTCAATCTAATTTTCCATAGCATTCAACCTCATTTTCAAAGCTTGGGCACTGGTTATTTGCAAAGCTGTCCCTATGCACATTTCGAGCTACAAGGATGGTTGGTATGATTCGTACGGTTAGTAATATATTTTTCTTATTGTGAGTCCAAGATTAAATTGTGTTGCTCTTGTGTCGTGAGGGTTCACTTGTGGAAGGGGTATTGCTTTGGTTCTTGAACATGATTGAGGGGTAATCACCTAAAATGCTAAAAAGCAAAATTGTAAGGGAAGTTTTATGACACCCACACTAAGGAGGTTCTAGAAATCGAACTTTTTTGTTCCATGTTGACTTTGTTCCATCTTTGATTGAGGTAGCTGGTGTGAAAGTACTATACTTTAGGACCATAAATGGATCTTAGAAAGATCCACAAGAGTGATTTTATGCTTGCTTAACAATCTATCAAAAAACTAGTCATCAAAAACAGCCTACTGTATGGCTTGTAGACAGAGTTTGAAGTAGAAATCAATTTGGTTTCATTTGGATCACAAAGACTCAATGTACATAGTGAACTTCCTTTCAATGAAGTTAGGTGAATTTCCAACATGTAATAAGGAAGTTAACTTAGCTCTCTTGCCCTAATTTGCAACTCTAGCCTAATTCCTAGAGTCATGCCTAGTAGGTGACTAGTTGGTCAATTTTTCACCTTAAACTTAGGTGTAGGTCCTATAATCTAGGAATCACTACCAAAATGACATGACCAACCCTTTAGACTTGTTCTAACCTACACTAGGATGGGTTTTCCACGTGGCTTTCATGGCCTCACATGTGTGGGACCCATTTGTGTACACAATTTACACTATTCTACATGGTTTTTTGATCAAGCTAGATTTACCAATTTTTGGCAATTCTTCACACTCCTCAAATTTAGCTTGATCTATTTACAACTCTCTTGCTAGATGAATGAATGCTTTTAGAAGTGTCTACAAAATCCAACTACAAACAAGGAGCTTTTTAGACTTCAATACAGAATGATGTCCATGGAGGATCTTTCACCACCTCTTAAAGGATCCCTTACAAGATGTTCCACAAATGTGTCTATATACATGTAGCACTCTTCAAAAACTATACATCATGCCAAGCCATGGATTCCAAGGCATTTTGTGCACTTGAAGATACATCAATTAAAGTATTAAGTGCATACATAATGTTGCCAAAGACAACTTGCCTTGCTTGATCCATGATTGAGCCTTGATGGCTCCATCTTGATACTCAAGGTTCTTCTTGGAGTCCTCGGGTCTTGAGCTTGATCCTCCACTTGACTTGACTCCAAAACATGAATGAATTGAATAAGGTGTTGATCCAAAGGTGCTTCTTCAAGTTTACAAATCTTCCAGTCTTGAAAGATCACATTTCCACCATTGACAAATTCTTTGGTGGAAAACAAGTAGATTCTACAATCTCTACTTGAAGAGCAAAACACTACCATTATTTCTATCATTGAAGTAGGATAATTTTTGGTCCTTACATTGGAATGATCACGCACAAAGCATGTGGACCCATGGAATTCCAATACAAATGATGTTTCATCCTCTATGACACTATTCAAACTATTACAAAAATAGTGATCCAATGAAATTGCTTTATCAACAACAAATGTAGATTTGAAAGCATCCATTTTCATTGTCTTGTCATACAAAGTACTAACCATCATAGATCTTAAAGATAAGCAACAAGTCACTCCATGTCTACTAATGATATCTAAATAGGACTCAAAGATAGTAGACTCTCCAATGCTCTTCACCCTTGCAAGGTGCACACTTGAATGGAAAATTTGCATGCAATTTGGTGACTCGATCTTTGCCATTGAGGACCTCCTTGGAACTCTCATGCTTTGAGGCTAATCTTCAAGATCTTCCTCCTTTTGATGCTCCTCCTCAATGCTAGCAAGATCACACTTGAGTGATCTCCTCCTTTGCCAATCTCACATTCTCAAAAGCAATATTAGCTTTCAATTTAAACAATCTTCCATGTATAAATCCTTTTGCAATGCAAAAATCATTCTTCGAATGGAACAAACTCCATGCTTAAAGTGGACAGCCAAGCCACTTTCCAAAAGTTGACCAACACTTAGCATATGCTTGTAATTGATGGTATATAAAGGACATTTTCTAGATCCATACTTATTGAGGATTCTAGATACAAAGATATATCATATCCTAAGCCATTGAGAATCACTTGTACAAGCTCATTATCAAGGATCTTCTCACCAATAGAAGCCAAATCTTTGTTGAGAGACTTGATCCTTAGCACATACACTTGTGCACTTTCATCACTTCTCCTCATGCTTTGTAAGATTTGGTTTCTTATCATAAGAACTCTTGAAGTGTTTTTGGATTCATAAATCAGCTTTTAAAGAATCCCAAGTTCCCTTGGCAGATGTGCAAGAGGCTACCTCCTTCAAGAGGTCATCACTAACATTCATTTTGATGTAATGAAATTCTAGTCTTGCCTTCGTCTTGCTGGGATTCGATAGGTGGATCAACCTTCAATTCCTGTTGCAACAAAATACAACTACAGAGAATCCTCAATGTATGAAACTAAGTCTATCAATTCAGTAATCAGACCAACTTTGAAGTCTGTCCTACTGATCACAGCTTCGAAGTCGCTGGATCGACTAAGTCGATTCCCTAGCCATGCACAAATTACCTTGATTACAGAGTTTTGGCTTTGCGAAAGCATTCTATCAAAAATGCAATGATCAGAGGAAGAAATTGAGTAGTGTTATTAGTCATATAAAATGATAAAATCTATGGAACAATGAATATGCAAGTATGAATCAGTTTGAACATGCAATCACCTTACACAAACTAAATTGCTGGAACAATGATGGATTAGTCGTGTAGATATATGGTGTGATTGCAGAACAGATAAGGCATGTTCTTCTTGATACAATACTCTGTGATAACAGAAAAGAAGAACAATACAATTGCGCTCGGAATGAAACATCAACGTATCATCCACATAAATTGTGATGATGACAAAGAATTGATTGACATCTTTGTAATACACATTACAGTCTACATAGGTAGGTTGAAAACCATGATTGATCAAGAACGTGTTGATTCGATGAAACCATGCCCTGGAAGATTGTTTCAGACTGTACAAAGCTTTGTGGAGTTTGCATACCTGGTCTTCACGACCATTGAGGATGTAGCCTTCTGGCTGGATCATAAAGATGTCCTCCTTGATAACTCCATTGAGGAATGTAGTTTGTACATCCATCTGATGTACCTCAAGATTTGCTACAGTAGCATAAGAATGTAGGAGCCGAATAGAAGTGTGCTTGATAGTTGGGCTGAAGGTCTCGAAGTAGTCGATGTTGGGAATATGTGAAAATTCTCTTGATACAAGGCGAGCTTTCCTTCTGTCGATGCTCCCCTTTGCCTTGCATTTGATTTTAAAGATCCATTTGTAGTCGATAATCTTTTTGTTTGCTGGTAGGTCGGTGACAGTCCAAGTGTTGTTCCTCAGTTGTGAATTGTACTCTTTGTCCATTGCTTCTTTCCAGAGATCTGAGTCGGCCTGTGACAATGCTTCCTCAACTGTGGTTGGCTTTTGAATAGAATAGTGATCAAACTCATCAGTATATCGGACAGGCTGAGATCAAATTCTTGATAATCTCTTGGTTGAAGCTTGTGGCTGTGAAGTCCACGACTTTCTGTCGGTTGTGTTGGGCATGTCGGACACATTGACTGCCCTTGAGTTGTAATCTCTCCTGTATCTGAGATAGGTTGACTACAAGAAGGAACAAAAATTGCCTTATGAGAAGAGTCAGTTGTCGGAGCAGAATTGTGGATTGCATTTGTCCCTTGCCTTTCAAATCAATAAACTGATCTTCGATAAAATTCACATCCCTATTAGTGAAAACTTTACAGGTTTTCATGTTATACAGTTTGTACATTCCATCAAAATTGCAATAGCCAGCAAAACCAGTTTTAAAAGCATGCTCATCAAGTTTCTTTCTGTTGTCCTTTGGGACATGAGCATAAGCTATGCATCTGAATACTTTCAAATGTTTGATTGAGGGTCTGAATCTTGTCCAAACAATCGTGATGCTTGCTCGGCTCATCCATAGTAGGTTGCGAGCCCCTCATCTCCTCACTACCTCGAACTTTCAGGCTCCCTTTTCTTGTGACAGCGCGACCATCACCAATTGGAAGATAGAGATAATTCAGGCAGTGACAGAAGTTGGGATCGTGCTCTCATCAGAATATACACATCATACTGCTTCTCCTGGGAATTAGAAGAATGATCTGAAACCTTTGCTCAAATTAAAGAAGTAGCATATGACTCTTCTAATCAGTGTTCTTAATCTGCAGACTTACTAGAGGATTTGAATAAGGAAAACTTTTAATCCTCAGCATGCAAATCCTGGAATCATCTTTCTACTTTGCATATTGTTCATATTAGTTAGGAGTAATTGATAACAATCAATTTTAAAATGAAAAAAAGTAGACAATGATATAAAACCTTATGGAGTTATGCTAGTTACCGTAATCCGTAATCTAGCAGAAGTTAATAAAACAAGCAAGGAGATCAGTCCATGCATATCATTCTACCTCAAAAGAATCCTTCCATGAAGCACTAGAAATTTAGGAATAAATTCTTTACTGATTCATAACATCTTTCCAAAATCATCAAGTAGAAGAGCACTCTACCACCAAATCTTGAAAAAACATGCCCTCCATTGCAATTAGTGAATTTCACTCCACAATTCCCTTGAGAACATAGCACTCTAATCCCATCCTTGATTGCATCTCAGCCGGGCTCTCATACCAATGTAAAGACCCTAAAGGATTACCTCTAAGATGAGGATAGGAGAACACAATATGATAGTTTATGGAGCCAAACCGCCCAACCAATCCTAGATCAAAATTGGATCTAGCCCAAAAGCCATGCCATATGAAGCAAGAGGAGAAGAGAGAAACTGGTGACCTAAACCCAATATATCGACGGGATAATCCCTACTCCATTATATAGAGAGTAGAGTCTTGTGCATGAAACCATGCAACCCCTATGCAGGTCAACTATAAATAGATCACATCTCTTCATGCAGTCCTCCTGCCTATATCCGTCACATAGACATGCAATACTCCATATGCCTCAATTAGAAAGTCTGGGTCCTCTCAAGGTTATTAGTCACAAACTAGCCATGAAACGGAATTAAATCATGGCGTGACCAATAATCTCGAATACCGGAGGGCTGGTCTACCATATTAGGACTATTCCAGGTCCTTAACCGAATATGGCCATAACACCAACCATTAAAGTATTTTTGTAATCAGAAAGACCTTAGGGGTTGAAAGGATCGATGGGCTGAGCTGATGCAAGAATTCGACTTTGATTTGAGATATATTAAAGGATCATCAAATCAAGTGGCGGATGCCTTAAGTCGGATTGCAAAAGTGAATGAGTTGTCATTCACAGAGACCACTACTGATTTCTATCTTTCATTTCGTGGTCTTTATGAACAAGATCCTCATTTTAGACCTATATGGCAAAGGGTTTTGAATGGCTCTCAATCGGTAACTAATTTGCAAGGTGATCAGTTGATTGTGAAAGATAAGATTTCAACATCAAAAGTTCTCTGAAAAACCACATATGAATTTTTTTTTCTCGTCATTTTTTTCTAGGATCTTTTTGAAATTTTTCACGACTTTTTTTCGATTTTTTCTAGAATTGTTCGTGAATTTCTACCACTTTCTAGCATTCTCTTTCTAGCATTTTTCTAGAAATTTTCTTAAACTTCTCGAGAATTTTTCTAGTATCTTTCTCCCATTTTTCGAGAAATTTTCTACTGTATGTTTCTCCAATTTTTCGAGAATTTTTATAGCATCTTTCTCCAATTTTTCCGAGAATTTTTCTTCTAGATTTTCTATTTCCAAGAATATTTCAAAAATTTTCTAGCACCTTACTCACACTATTTTTTCGAGATTTTTGCGCGTGTTTTTTTTTTTCTATCATCTTTTCTAAAATCTTTTTGAGATTTGTTTTGAGAATTTTTCAAGATTTTTTGAAATCTTTTCAAGAATCTATCGAGAATCTGTCTAGATTTCTTCCAAAATCTTTTCGAGAATCTTTCTAGAGTATTTCTAGCATGTTTTTGAGAATTTTTTTTAGAATCGTTTTAGCATCTTTTTGATAATCTTTCTAGAGTCTTTCTAGCATGTTTTTGAGAATATTTCTAGAATCTTTTCAGCATCTTTTCGAGAATCATTCGAAAATCTTTCTACGGCCTTTCTTTTTACTATTTCCAATTTATAAACAGTCTTACCATCATTCAGACTGATTTGTCAAATCATATTTTAAAACTATGAGCCATGCACGCCCTTAATAACAGACATGACAGATGTCACGTCATCATGACAAGTCATCATTCTCTCTACACTACCACTGCATATCACAGTCATTTTCTATTTTCCTCCTCACACTTTCGTCTTGTATTTTTTATGCTTTGTTACATTACTTTCGATCACTATCTTTGCGATCAAGCATTCTATTACGACCTGTTGCGATCTTTGGAGCTTTCGTCAATTATTCGACAAAATGGCTTTTGGATCCAGCTCTTCTATCACCTGGAAAGCATGCATAGGAGTCTGGCTGGCATCAATCCAGTCCTTTCTGGATCAATGCAAATTAGGAAGCTTGAAAGTGAAACCTTCAATCATCCTTTCTGAAGTCAGTACTGAGTTCATGAATTTCATCCACTCAGTATCTGATGCGGATTTTAAAATTCATGTGCGAGGCAAGTTTTTTACTGTCTCTGAGGAAGTGTTCTCCACGACTCTAGGATTACCACTTGATGGTAAAATTATTTTTACAAACATAGATGCAGTGGATGAAGACACCTATTTTCTGAACAACTGTTTCATACCTACGAAGGGCTATACAATTTCGATGATCAAGGACGCCACATTGAAAGTGTTTTGTGAATATGCCAATCAAGTTATCTTTTTAACAGATGCGAATGCTACTATTTCGGTGTAGAATTTTGGGTATTTATTGGATGCTCTAGCCGACAATCTTGTATGCTTTGGCATCATTGCATACAAGGCATTTTTAAGGTGGATCAAACATGAAAAAATTTTAGCAGTAGAAGCACATGTTTCGCATCTGTGTGAGCATTTTGGAGTCTTAATCGACCAGGAGAAAAGTTTGTTGATGGGAAGACTGTTGCCCCCAACACCAATCGACCTATCTAGTCTTCTGACCTGCCACAACAACCACAACAACGCTTGCACCACCAATCCAAGCAACAACTATAACTGCTACGGATGTTGATGGTGCCACTACCATTGCCATGGATGCAGATGGACCTACGAATCAACAAAGCCAACCTCTACTTCAACCTCACAAAAGCAAAAGAACTCAAGTGCCTCGGATGAAACAACTGCAGTAGGCGACATTGGGACAGCTGATGAAGATGATGATGAACCTGACAACCAGCCTTGATGGTTCACTTCCATGACCAGTATAGCCAAGAATTTAGTGGCTGATGATCGATATAATCAGAGGAATATCATGGACCTGATAGAAGTAGAGCAAAAGTTTCAAGACTCTCTCAAAGAGTCTTATGAGAAAATTGATTTGCTCGCATCAGACAACACCAAGCTGATCGACCAAAATTGTTTACTCAAAACATAGCTTCATTCCGCAACCAAGGAAGCTGATTCTTTGAAGGAAATCAATAAGACGATTGAGGCCAAGTCTGTCAATTATCAAACTACTATTGATTCTTTAAAACAACAAATGTTGGATGCCAATAAGCACAATGTCGCTCTCCAAAAACATTTGTAGGATGAGCGAGCGACACGAATAAAGATAGAAATTGTGCTTGCTCTATGCAAGCAATGCAGGTTCTATCACGATAGATCTCTCGAAACTAAACGAACTCCAAGGTTAGATGCTAGATAATATTTGAGTCGAGTTCCTACATCCGCTCGAAGATGCGAAGGCGCTAGTCGAAGAAGAGTTGGTGGAGTTGAAGGAGTTGTCTATTAAAGCCACCTAGACATGTAGCGGGCCGGATTCTCATGACGAATACTTATAGGCTCTGTTGAGAATTGATGATCTGACATAGCAACTTAAGTCCATTCCTGTCTGTTCGGAAGTTGCTCACCGTCCATAATACTTGGAGGCAGTAGCGAAGGTTGACAAGCTTGAACATGAGTTGTCTGATCTCAAGCAGCAGCTGGAAGATCAAAAGTTAGCTGCCAAGTTACAAACTCAAGACATGGCAACAACAACTACTTAGACGAAGCAACCACGTCGACACTAGTCGAAGCTATGTGCCGAAAGTTTCAATGCATTTACTGATCGATTCTGGAAGTGGTGTCCACAAGCTTTTAACATTGAATTACAATGGCGTGTGGATTATATGATGCTACCAGGCGCAGTAGGCATTGCCTTCGACGACTGGAAGACACCATGGAAAAAGGATGACTTTCTCTGGTTATGGACCCAATTATCTATCGAGCAGAAAGGATGTCTCTGTTGCGGCATAATGAAAATTCACAATCGAGCCTTTCGGATCAGCTGAGTTGTACATAGGTTCTTCTGTTATGTATGTCTTAGAATACAGTCATATTAAAGAATATCAATTTTTGCGAAATGAAGACAATAAGCGACAATTTTGGAAGCATAAGTCATAGTTGCAATTGTACAAACCAAAAGATGTTGCGCACATAGGTGCTTTTGATGAAGCTGGATTGCTTATCAATGTAAATATGGTGTATCCAGAACTTAATGTAAATATGGTGTATCCAGAACTTTTTAGTGTTTACGTGGATTGGGAGCGAAATCTTGCTGACTATTTTGCAGAAATTCGACACAATCTACAAGATCGAAGAAAGGCAAATCGTTATAGGCACTTTTGTACATATTCGTTCTGGCAGTTTGAAACTTTTGCAGCAGAGAATTTGTTTGTTGTCTAGAATCTTTATGTTAAAAGTTCTTTTATAAGATTTCCAGCTTGCTTTTGTAAGGAAATCACACTTCGTAGTGATTTAGATGAAGATGAAAAGTTAACTCAGGAACTGTTTGATGGAACATTTCTCCCTGTTAAGCTTGAAGAATTCGGCAACCTACCAGTTGGCTGTTATAGGAAATCAAAGGAAACCTTGATGTTGTACGAGGCTCAACAAAATTTGGAGTTAGCCCAAAGATTATATGAAGAATTGAATCCATCATGAATATTCATTCTTGCATATGTAAGACAAAGAAAGTAACGGTTGAAGAGTATCCAAAGCTCAGTAGCCTTGTGAACGCCCTACGACCACAACCCTTCTGGAGGATTGTAATGCTGCTAAATAACGATGAGCAGCTACAAGAGTACCTAAGATCACCGAGCTAGAAAAGGACTGATCCCTACTACGTGCCGATCAAGAGAAGAGATTTTGGGAGAAAACAAAGCCAGCCGAGCAACAAGTCCCTATAATTTCAGGAATTGACCCTTGTAAAGTATCAAGACGTGCTCCTAAAGTTTGGATATACTTATAGGGGAAGTGCAGATATTGTAGTCCAAGAAAGTGCTAGCTATTGCTTATCCATAATCTTTCTTGCGACATTAGAGTGCTATTGGGATAAAGGACTGCCACCCGTCAGGTTGGACATCAACCAGCCTTTGCAAATAGAAGATGCGCATTTGATGATGGCAAGGCTATATTTTTTAGCCGCATTTACTTCCAGCCAGTATGTGCAAATGCTCGAGAAGTGGTATGGAAATAAGTTCATATCTGGAATGAAGTCGTACTTGGGACCTATTCCGTTGGGCGCAAACGAGGCTCATCACATTTGAAGCCATCAAAAGAAAGGTCGGCTACAAGAAATCTCTTGATAAAAGAAAAGCTGACAAGGAAAAGCAAGAGACTCTTAGTTATGTAGGGCTATCCTGAAAAGCTGTTGCAACTTGAAGTTTTGTCGAGGCACCCAAGAAACGAAGCCAATAAAGTTCTTGGGTTTACGTAGGCAAGTGCAAATCCATGCCTTCCAAAGGACCATACATCAAAGCGGAAGCAATGCAGTGGGACCTGCAACAATATAGGGGAGGATGATGTTAGCTGATGCCATGCCCCGAGGTGGTTATGAAGAACCTCTCCACTCAAAAGGGCTTCTAGCAGAGATGAAGTTGAGAGCCGAGTCTGAGAGCACGAAAATTGTTAGTGCTAGACTGAGATTTATATCTGTGAGCCCCATGGTAATTCCTGAAAGATGGAAAACCATGTGGGAGCTAGTAACTTAGACTCTCTCAACTTAAGTTATATTTTGAATAAAGAGGCCGCCTATTATCACGTAAGAGGTGGAACCCAAATCTTTATAAAATGGGGTTCACTCAGTTGTAAGAGTTGGAATGCAAAGTATTGTAAAATTGAATTCACCAGCTCGTGGGTATACATAGAGGCCTCCTCAACGAGTTTCCTCACTACATACTGTACTGAAATGTTGTTGCATTGTTAATTGAAGATCTTCCTATTTGCGTTTCCATCTATGCTCCATTTTCATGCATTAAGTTCGAGTACTGATGTATGAATGTGTTTTGTTGTTGATTCTTCCCCTTTAAAGTTTAAATTTGTGATTAAGAACAGGTAGATGTGCAAGGCCTTGTGGTAGATCAATATCATTCCCATCTGATGCTGCTTGGTGCTTGACTCCCTGAGGAGTTTTTGTTACAAGTATTGAGTTATAGTTGTAGTAAGCACTTTGTAGGATTCACATTGTTTCTGCATAGCTGCTGTGTTATTGATTTTGTTGATTTTATTAGAAATAGATTTCAATCTCATTCCCTGTGCTACTTAGATTAGATTAGTAATAATCTACAATCTGTAGGCATTAAAGAAAGAACCAAAACATATTGTAGTATGTAGGAACTTGAATTCTGATAGATCCAGATCGAATTAGTTGAGTTATATAGAGTTGTTGCATCTTTGAAAAGTATTTGTAGTCCATGCTTGGCGATGAATTATGAAGTAATTGTGCAAGTGAGTTCGGCTTTTAAATATCAATATTCAAGTCGCCTATTGTTGTTGTAGGAGCATTTGTGGGTATTGTTTTCATCTTTCATTATCACTCCTCCCTGCACACAAATATCTCCAAGAAATTTTGTTGGTCACGAATGTGTTCCGAACTGCTAGTAGCGATCGAGTGAAGGTAGTTGTAATGAATTGCAAATCTAGCATACTTATGTGGTATGCATGATAAGAAACCAATAAATAGACTACCAGCTTGCATACATTTTTGCTGAAGGAGTTCCTTCCTTTCTAAATATCTCCGAGTCCTAATATTCTACATGAACAGCGAGCAGTCTTTGGTTGTTCTTCAAATTTCAAAATGGTATCTAACAAGTTTAGGAGTGTTAATTGTGTATGTTGTTCATTGTTAGTTCTCTGTCCCACAATATGTTCTCATAAAATCCAGAGAAATTTCTTGGAAATAAAAAATTATATTTAGATAAAATTTCTTGTAAAAATTAAGGCTAAGAAGTAAATTAATCCTTGGTAAAAGCGTTGTGTATGCGCGCAAGGCCTCCACAACGATCTGCCTCTCTCTCTCTCTCTCTCTCTCTCTCTCTCTCTCTCTCTCTCTCTCTCTCTCTCTCTCTCTCTCTCTCTCTCTCTCTCTCTCTCTCTCTCTCTCTCTCTCTCTGATGTATTTATTAACTTGATATCTGAATGACCTGCATACCATTTCACTTGGGGTAATAAGCGTATGAGATACATGAGGTCGAAATAACATTCTCAGCTGGGTTCATGTAGGCCAATCTTAATACTTGAGTTACAATTACTTGATGTTCGTCTAGTTTATGGAATCGAATAATGTATTTTAGAACATTTTCAATATCAAGGAAAATATTATTGCAATCGTTGTAATTGAGCTCACCATATTCAGATTTGTATAATTTAGCTATATGAAGTGGTTGGCCAACTACTTTGAACATTCCGTCATTATAAAAATTTCTAGCTAATCTTACCCGATATGGACGCGAAAGATAAATTTTCTTCACCATCACTTGAGAAAAAGCTTCTTTAACTATTCTAAAAAAAGTAGAATAAGCATTTATGCTAATTCTAGATACATCACATGCACCTTGTATCACATTCGCATCCAAGTATGATTGAACCTTAATCAAAACAGTCTCTACAAATTCATTTTTCATTTTTTCAAACCGAGCATTTTTATCATTTCCTTTGTTGACTTTCTTGGTAAAACATGACTTAAAGATGATCCAATGCATGAACGATCTGTTAAATAGTTCTTTGCCACCAAACATGATCTGCAACAAACATATGAAACTCAAATTATATTTGGTAAATAAATAATCTCTGTTATCAAGTGCAAATCAAATTTAAATGACATATACAAATCAGATAAACAATTTATATGACAACATACTTGAATGTTCAAATTCTTATTTTCTAATTGCTGCTATGTGTAGATAAGTCATCAATATTCTTCATCGGTACTCTCTTTCTTTTCCTCTTCATCATTGTCTTATTGATAACTTTTATATCAACGGCAGATTTTAAACTCTCCGATCGCAACTTTTCCATGGATTCTAACATTTTTTGGTTTGATCCCCGAAGAGTAGTGACAGTAGCATTCAACTCTGACATAGCATTCTTGAATGCATTGTTTTCAGCACTAGTGTGTTGTACATAATGAAGCAATTGTTGATTTGCACGTTGCAATTGTTGATTAGCAAATTGTAATTGTTAATTAAGACAAGATATGCTATGCATTCCAATATCATGCAACCTTTGACAATATCCAAGTAATCCGCTATTTCCTTCACATACATATCTGAGAAGATGAGTTACGGACTTAAAATCTGGACACAAATTGGTAGCTGGATCATTAGGACAAATTGATCCATCCACCCACAAATCTATATTCATATGATTATTCATTCTCGATTCTCTAACTAGCTGGTATAGGTTCCGTTGATATCCAAGCTAAATTCAGCACATTCAATGGAAAAGTGATCAGTGTATCCAAGGTTTGATCCAATAATAAAATCTCACTCAAATCTCATTGATTAAGCTTCATTCCAGCTGATAGTATCCATTTGAGAATCTCTGGTCGGTCACAAGTATCTCTGGTCGGTCACAAGTATGATCCGTTGTTGAGGAATCATCATCCTCTTTCTGAACCATTGGTCTGATAGTCCAAGTTGCAGGGTCAAGTTTGACTGCACGTTCACAACTTTCAAAAGTGATTCTCCTAGTACCCCAGTTATAAACTACTTGCACAACTCATAACCATGGACGTCCCAATAGGACTCGGTAGACATTTGGTGCTTATGGTAAGTCCATTACTACGAAAGTAATGACAAACTGTACTCCCGCAATTCTGACATGTATATGTTCAACCATCCCTCGCAGACGAACTGTCGTGATCAGCTACCTTAATGGCAAATGTAGCAAGCTTGATCTTTGTAAGGCCCCATTTTGCACATAGCCTTGTAGAAATCAGGTTAACTCCTAAACCGCCATCTATCACAACTGCTTCCTTAGAAAATTGTCTATGCTGTATTGGTAGAGTGATATTTTTTTGTTCACTTTTCCAAGCGGCTCCGACATGGAGTACTTCATTAGATTCTTCAAATCCAGCACAAAAAAGCGGCTCTTGATGGACTTTTGGTTCTGCTTGGGCTAACTTTTGTGCTAAGACTTCTTTTGCTTTTGGCACCAACTTCAAGAACTCTCCCCCCGAGGATTGAAGTTGCAAAAAGCAGTCTCATGATCAGGCGAATTACACAAATGGCATACACTGATTTCCATTCGTTTTTTCAATTGAGGACACTCATTCACTGTGTGATTTCCTATAAAAATAAAACACCAGACATTTTCCCTGGTGGAAAAAGACTTCGCAAACTTCTCAAGTTCCTTGTTCGCTTGCCCATCGAAATCTTCCAATGCTTTGATCTTCTCATCAAATTGTGACTGCAACGTTTCCATCTGTTTCGGTTGGTTCTTTCCAAGTTTCTCCAATTCATTGAGCATCATTTCTGTAGTAGCATTGACATTTGTTGATGCAATAGTGGTGGATGTTGTAGTGGTCTGCCCTGCTACTTAAGGCAACATACTGATATTCGGCTCATCGTCTGAATCTTCATCATCCTCCCGAATTGCATCATCCATAGCATTTTGCAAAAGTGCGTACTCATTATGGAAACCACATAATCATGCCATTTTCATTAATCAGCTCAGGTTTGCACTCAGATCTGAGGCGTTTCACTCGTTCAATGTAATCTTGAACCATTTCTCACTTTCCCATTTTAATTTTACTTAAAAGTAGAAAAGGGTCTTCCATAAACTTTCGAGGTCTGAACCATGTGATAAGAGCTCGTTTAACAATCTCCCAATCTATATGATCAGTTTCATCTTGATTATAGTACCAATCTTGCGTTGCGTCTGTTAAGGCCATAGGAAAAAGCTTAAGTTTATTTTGGGAAAAAATTTTGCCATAGACTTCACAAGATTCAGCATAGATCTGAAGAAATCTAACTGGATCTGTTAATCCATTGTATTTGGGTAGATCCAAATGGGGTGCTCTTCTAACAATGATTGGATTGACTTCTTGAGGAACACCTCCAAGGGCAGCTCCAGGGACAGCCATCTTCACAGAGTTAAACCGAGCAAACAATGAGATTGGATCTATATTTTCAATCAAAACTATCTCAGATCAGATCTGCTAGATCTATTCCACTTTTCAAGAATCAGATTTCTATATCGTGAAAAAGATTTTGAAATTTAATCAATCGATACTTCTCAAAAATGAAAAATTTCTCAGAATCCAAATCATATTGTATCAAATTTGATCCAAATTTTGATAGAGACTTGATCTAGAAAATTAGAACCTAAAAATAGTACTAGTGAAGGTTTCCTAGGCAAAGATTGGCTTGGCGAAGATTCAGCAGTGCTATTTTGAAAAAAAAAACTCTCTGATTAGGCTTTTCTCACCTACTCAACTCGCAGTGGATTGCCTCAACGTAAGTTGCCAAAATGGTGTACTAGGCTTATGGACGACATAACGAATGAAATAGCTGATTCTAGCAAAGAGGGAGAGCTTTGACGTATTCCAAAATCAAGTGGGATGTTGTTGAATAGTCTCCTCTTCCTAGCACTCTCAACAAATGCAAGACAAAGCTTCCCAATCCCAATTTCCTCCTTGCACTACATACCCTAGTACTTCAAGGACAACATTCTTGATGAGCTTATAGTATTGCTTATCCAAGCTAAAAAAGAGCCCAATTCATCTCATTTTAATTCTCCCCTTCCTATAAAGGCCTAGCCAAGTTGAAACAAATATATCTTGCAAAACCAAGGGAGTATGAGAGATTAGTTTACATGGGGAAGTGGCTTGAATGGAAAAAGTTGGCAGATCTAAAAAACTTGCTAATGAAGTATTGAGATTTCTTTGCCTGACCATTTGAAAGCTGAAGTTACTACCTTCAGAGAACAACTAAATAGCATACAACTCCGACTCAGATCTAAACTCCTGTGACAAGGTAACATGCAAGCACACACACACTCATGCCAACCACCACGAATGATAAAGCGTGTGCGCTACATCAGCAAAGAATGTATGAGAGATTCTCCAAAGACTTTATGAATAAAGGGGCAGCAAGAGAAGATCGAAGATCATGGAGAAAAGATGTACTTGTCATGAAGGTAACACTTCTCAAGACCAATATGTACATTGTGATGAGAATGCCTTACAACATAACAATGTCGTTTTGCAAGTCATAATCTGTAACTTTTTTCATTATCAGTGATCTACCATATATGAATAAATTTGTAGAAGTACTTTCAGAGTAATATAACGTGACAAGCCAATAGAATTTTCCTTTATTCATATCATCCACCTTATTGGTGTTATACAGACTAGTTGCCCATGCACATGAATATCTACAAAGTTCCTGCAACATCGTCATAATAGAGAAAATGGTGGTATTTGATAGCTGCTAACATGTATTCTGTTTCTCAATTCTGCTTGCTACATCAAAGTTCTAGCAGCGATAAAATTTCGAAAAATAATTCTATCCCAAAAAGATGTCAACAGTGCTTCAACTGCTGACATGGTGACAGTCAAAACTGATACCATACCAAATAATTGACATTTACAGGATCTGTGTGAGGCAACGAACACCTTGCACGTGCACACGTGGCACAGGATCTGTGTGAGGCAACGAACACGTGGCAAAATAGGCCAAAGGAATCCGATACTCATATGGAAATGTCCACTTAATTCAGACGCTGACTGCAGGTCCCTTTCGAGACTTTTGTTCATTTTCTTCCTCTATTATAAGTCTTTTGCATGCTTCATAGCACATAAACGAAATTCCTGCCGCAGGCATAAGTTTCATGCAGCTCGCTCCAAGCCCTCTGTAAAGGCCAGCGGGACCTTCGTGTTCAAGTATGCTGGAAAGAGCGTGAAAAACATTACCATAGACTTGCCTTCCACTCAGAGCACCCACTTGCATATGCTTCCTGGCTACTTCCAAAGGGAAAGTTGTAGCACTTGCAATGGCACCAGCAGCTGAACCAATCAAAAGAGTTGCAAAATTTCCTACAAACTCTTGGTTAGTGACATTTTTGTAGATTTTTCTCAAACTTTCATAAGCAAAATAGTTAGTCGCAGCATAAGGCACTACACCAATTAGACTGGGTGCAAGTCCTCTGTAGAGCTCCTTTGCCCCTTCTTCTCGACATATCTTCATAAAAGCATGGAAGACATTGTCATAGACACCATGCTGCAACAATGATAAAACTGTATTAAGGCAGGTTTTTATCTTCTCTTCTATAAAATCCACAAAAACTTCAACAAATTCATAACGGAGAGATATGCATTTGTTACATTTACTACAAAGTCTCTTATCAAAAAAGTATCAATCAAACTTCTAAAAGGACCCAAAACTCCTCAACTAAAAATATATAAAATCTCTCTCTCTCTCTCTCTCTCACACACACACACACACACAGAGCCGCCACAATAGCAAAAATGGGCGAACACTACACGAGCACCCACAAGCTGCAGATCGCGTGTCAGCTCATTTTTTTCACAGTATGATGTTCTACATGCTCTCTGAGCAAGAGGATGACCACAATAGATCATATCTTGGCAATCTTTTAATATTCATGGCACTTTATGTGATTTTGTACACGGTCAGTTGGAATTGTACATACTTTTTCTCATCTATAGTACTATTTTGAGTACAATAATCTTCTGCATTTTGTACTTCTTCTTCTCATAACAAGCACGTGTTGCAACATAAAACCTCCCTGCAAGCCTTGAGAGCTTGCAACAAAAATGATCACAATCTTCTTTACTTTTTTCTTCCGTGCCCTCTGTGCAGCTGCGTGGAACCAAACTCCAAACCTTGAGGATAGGAAAGTAGATCTTACCAGCAAAACACTTAATGGAGGGTGATCAGTTCTACTTCGGTACTTTGCTTAGATTTAGTGCTCAGCACACTATATGATAAAAGGCCCATGCATAAGAGTCACAAATTCCCATTTGGAACGGTCTCTAGAATGCCTGGATAAACCAGGAGATGAAGCCTTCTTATCACAAATAAATTGATATGATTATTATTTAAGCGGCAAGGCACTTTCTCTCCTTGATTGAATATCGTGTCAATTCTCTTCATAACAGTATCTTCCATTAAATGTGTGGCCTTTCCGAATAAGGAAACAAAGACAAGTGTATAAATTTGTGTTTTATATGTAAACTATTATAGATAGTACAAGGTTCAAGGAAAATCTAGAAGTATACAGTGTTTAACTTTATGAGTTCATTATTTTCACATTTTCATAAAAGCGACACATAGCACACTCAACACATGTGAAACAAAGCTTTGGCGACAACAGCATCCTTTACCTTGAAGTAGTGAATCGTGATTTTTGTAAACAGCTGATGACCAGGCATAGCATTTGAAGTGCTTCATTCAAGCTACAGTTGCAATAAGATAACGTCTTGATCTTGATTCAAATAGCCAACTGCTAAATCTGATGTTTTCCATTTAAGACTGCACTGCTTTTCCAAATTATTCTCAGCAAAATTATACTTACCTGAATTGTTACTCGAGTCTTTAGCAATTCCAATGGGTAAGTGCACAAAGTTGAGCAAACCCCAGCTGTTGCTCCAGCAACTGTAGATGCTGGAAGATGTATGAGAGATTGCACCTTTGGTTTTGAAGTAAGAAAAGTCTTAACTGTATCATAGGCAAAAAGCTGCATTTTAAACATTCACACTATTTAGTAAATGCTGAAAATGCCTGCAGTAAGAACACAAACACCTCTCTCTCTCTCTCTCTCTCTCTCTCTCTCTCTCTCTCTCTCTCTCTCTCTCTCTCTCTCTCTCTCTCTCTCTCTCTCTCTCATGCAGACACACACAGCAAGGTAACAAAATAGATACAGGATAATAGGTGATAAAATAAATAGGAATCTAAGCTTCAAAAACCATATGCTTTATCTTAGACTGCATGATGAAGGCTTGTTTCTTAGGCTCTTTAAGTAGCACAGAATTGTAGTTGAGCTAGACTGTTGAGTTCAGATTCCTGCAAGTGAGATCAGGCTCGGAAGGCAATGATATCCTCATTTAAACGGGTTTAAAAATTGAGCCTGATTACTAAGTATGGATTCCCATGGGTTTTTACATTAGTAGGACGCTTAGTTGCCCGTTCCATACTGGAACGTGTTCCAGAACGTGTTCCGTTCCGGAACGGGCCCTTGAAAAAAAAAACGTATTTTTTTACAAAGGGTTAATTATCACTTCCGTAAAAAAGAGGAACTGCTACGCAGTGCTCATTTCCACAACACGATTATTTCTCAGCGACTGATATGCAGTATTGGAAAGTTATATCCTCAGCAGCATACTCCAGGTAACAAAGCAATAAATTGTCAGTTGAATTAGGATCTCATGCTCATCTTTTGTCCGTGGGTAAGATAAAAAAACTTCCACTCTTCTGATTAGCACCATAAATTTTAATGTTATGAGCCGTCCAGGATGCGCAATGTTTATTGTTCAGTTAAGTTTTGTATCAAGACTCCTAATTTGGGGTTTCTCCAACACACAAACTGTAGACGCCCAGCCACGTGGTACCTTGGAAGTCATACAATTTTCAAGGTGTTACATGAGACCTTCGTGGTTACGCATGGCACCTAAAGACGTAGGCATGTGATTATGGATGTGTTGCACAAATCTCAGTAGACCACTCTCAATCTGGATCCTTTCCATTTCTATACCACTATAGAAAACGATGTTGCAAGTGAATGATTCTTGACATGCAGAACCCCCAACATATTCTAGTAGACCACTCTCAATCTGGATCCAAGCTAGCATGTCTATCATTGCTATTGTCATGCCCACGTTTGGACTGATCTCGGATTAATTATCCCGTGAGGACAGTACCCCTAGCTCGACCCATAAATTCATTATGATTATGAGGGGTTGAGGCCCTCATGGTATTAAAGTCAGAATTAATGGATAGAGGCCTAAAAGTCAAGATGGTTAATTGGTATGGATCTAACAATGACACATAGTGGTAGTGGATGAGGTGGCCCTATTAGGCTATTGATGTCTCCCACTAGTGCATGCTTGATTCTAGTGATTGTAGCTACATGCTATAGGTGTCAAAGCTCTCCCTTATTGAGCTTTGTGAGGTTCATAGCTTGGGGGCTAGATCCATTTGATCTAGGTTTGGTTGGGTTGGTTTTTTCACCATCCGATTCCCTTTGGTTTCTCTGTATCAGTTATCTAGTTTTGGATCCTTGGGTTTGATCTTGAAAGTGGTATTAGAGCCAAAGCTAGGTGGATTTGTTGTTTGAAAGCACACAAGAGGAGGCCAGATTCTTGGAGAAATTCTGAAAGGCCTTGGTTGTCGTCGATGACTCGGAGATGTATATTTGTTTCATCACTGCCATACCATCTGTTATTCCGAGGTCCATTCCGACCTCTGTCCATACATTTTTTTCAGATCATATACAGATTATATGCTAGATTGTTACCAGATGGGCAATTGTAAATTGGACACCTATGGCCAAGAATTTAACGATTTTTTGGCCAAGGTACCGCCTTTCAATCGCAAGTTCGCTCAGTGACAATTCATGTTTGGATTGCCTGCGACTATTGGAACGAGTGTAAGCAAAATGTCCTCCATACTTTGGAGGATGCTATCTACGTGGCAAAATCCTATGATAGTACATTGGTCGCTTTACGAAAAAATATACCTGGTCAAATTGCCCCCATACCAAAAAATGAAAAGCCTAAGAATTAAAAAAAAAAGTTTGATGAATTGAATATTGCAGCTCACCAAAAGAAAAAGAACAAGAAACTGGTAATCAAGGACAAGGCGCGCAAGGTGGCAATCAAGGAGAATCTTTGCTTCTCATGCAATAAACATGGGCATCAAGCTAAATGGTGCCCCGAAAAGAAGAACAAATCATCGAACCTCATGACAATGGAGTTACTTGTAGGTACACTTCAAATCGATTTAGTAGAAAATTGTCCACATGCTTGCAATTTTAGTACGTTATCTTTAAGCCTAATCAATTGTTTCGAGTTAGAGGCAAAATTTTAAGGAAAGACGTTAATGTATTATTAGATTCAAGAAGCAAAATTTCATAGATTCTTGGCTTGGGCAAAAGCTTCAAATGCCCACCATGGCTAGCGATCATCGATACGTGGTCCAGTTAGCCTCAAGATCGGACACATAGATACGGGATATAAAAGTCCTTAATTTGGAGCTTCAGATGCAGGATTATGCCGAGCGACTGAATTTTCATGTCATGAATCTTGATCGCACTGATGTAATTCTAGGATATGAGTGGTTTTATAATAAATCACATTCTTTAGATATTAATTTTAAAAGTCACTTGTTGGTATTTAAAGATGTAAATAGTAAAATATCTCTATTTTCGAAGAGACCGACGTACTCTCATCGCCGATGAGTTCTTTGGCTGAGATAATGGAAAAAGTCAATTATTTGATTATGAGTTTATCTTGTTTAAGATTCTAGTTTGCATTGTGATATTGTTAATAAGTCTAATGTGAATCATTTTTTTTTAATGTAACATCGAAAATTCTCATCATGAGCAACAATTAACGCAAGATTTAAAACAAGAATTTTGTGACATTTTCCTAAGCAACTACCTTATGGTTTACCAGCCTTCCAGTCTGTAGACCGTAGGATAGAATTGATGCCTGGTAGCCAACCCGTTTCTTAAAAACCATATCGGTTTAGTCAAAAAAAGAAGAGGGGAAAGCGGCTAGGCAAATAGAGGAATACCACAAGATGGGACATATTAGGCCAAGTAAATCACCATGGCATTTTCCTTAAGAATAAGAAGGACGAAGGACTCCAATAATGCATGGGTCAATTACAAATTATATGACAAGAGTTGAGAATTTAAAAGACTAGCTCACAGCCATAGGAGAGAGTGTACCAGATAATCTTCTTGTTCCTATCGTACTCTATAGTTTGCCTTTGGTCTATCAAAATTTTGTGATGACCTTATCTTTGAGATCGAGAAGACCTACTTATGAAGAATTGAATGGGCTACTTCTTCATGAAGAATGAATAGGCAAAATTTGATGACACGAGAGGACTTCAAGGAGCATGGACTCTTCTTTCAAAAGCAATTTCAAAAAGGCAAGAGGAAGCTAGGGCAAGGACAATCAAGTGGTTAGCAAAAAGCAAGACATCATAGAGGATGCAGACAAAGGCAATGGTTTCAAGTCTACACCCCAATGAAACAGTAATAATACAATTACTGGGGAAAGTTTGTTCACTTTGTTTTTGAGTGCAAGAAGAAAAAGTTTACTCAAAAAAAGAAGCATCAATCTAGTAATTTCATTGAGGTTGAAATTAAGGATGAAGCTATTGTGTGCTATGAACTATTCTCTACATCAACTTCAAAAGGAGCTAGAGATGGCACTATATAGATTCAAGGGCGACACAACTTATGACACCACATTGTGATTGGTTTAGTCAATTTAAGAAAAGTAGTGTTGATTCTCATGTCAAGTCAGGTGACAACAACTCTTCTGACATCAAGGGCAAAAGTACAGAAAGAGTTCAATCGCCATCAGGGGATATAGGAAAAAGTAAGAATGTTCTCTTTGTTCCAAGGTTAAAAAAAAACTTACTTTTGATTTTTGCAATAACCAAACAAAAAATGAAGGTTGAGTTTGATGGCAACTAGCTTTTGGTCAAAAACAACAAAAATGGTTAAACAATCATGGCAAAAGGTATTCTAGAGGGATGACTTTATCGACTTCATATATCTACACTAGATCAACAAGTTTGTGTTACAATTGAAGTATTTCAAAGTTAGTTATGGCATGAACATTTTGGACATCTAAATTATAGGAGTCTACAGGTTTTTGAAGACTAACAATAGGGCAGAAGATGTTTTGGAGCTTGCTCATCCAAATTTTTGCGGTCCTATGCAAACTATCAATAGGGAAGCAAACTACTTTTTGATATTTGTTGATGATCATACTAGAAAAGTATGGGCATATTTTGTTAGATTAAGAAGTAAGGTTTTCAAATACTTCAAGTACTTCAAAGCTCGATTGGAAAAACAAACTGGCAAGTAAATCAAAGTCCTACATCCAAATAAAGAGGAAAGTTCTTGTCAACAAAATTTCAAGAGTTTTCCAAGGAAAACAGCATCAAGAGACAATTTGCTTCCACAAATAAACTGAAACAAAATGGCGTTGCTGAAAGGAAGAATAGGTCAACTATGGAGAGTGCCAGAAGTAAGTTAGAAGCAAACTGACTTCCAAATAGTTTTTGGGTTGAAGCCGTGAATACTACAATTTATCTTCTCATTAGGAGTCCAACAAGAGCAATGGTGAATCGAACACCAAAAGAGGCTTCTACAAATAAAAAGCCACATGTTGATCATTTGAGGGTGGGCCTTTGGAAGCGTATGCTCATACATCTAAAAAATGAACTATAAACATATCAAGTGTCTTTTTCTTTGGTATGATGATGAGGAAAAAGCTTATCACCTACATGACATCAATCATCAAATAATATTATTAAGCAGGGATGTCATATTTAAAGAAGGTACACAGGAGATGGAAGAGAATAAAGAAGTGATTTTCCCATGAGAGAGAGAGAGAGAGAGAGAGAGAGAGAGAGAGAGAGAGAGAGAGAGAGAGAGAGAGAGAGAGAGAATTAGTAGTTAGAAGTTAAAAGTTAGAGCTTAGGACTTAGAATAGCTCTAATACCGTGTAAAGAATTACACAAGCAATAGTATTGTGTAGAAATCACTGTAACAAACAAAGAGGAAGAGGCAACACACTGAACTAGTCATCATAACTGAATGAAAGTTAGAAGTACATAAGAGACGAAATGTAGGAACTCCCTACGTGTTGACTTACGATCTATATTATGGCTGGTAGTAGCTTACTTACAGCTAATATTTACAAACTCTCTTACAGCTTGTAATACGGCTAGTTAATGGAAAGCATGAAGAGTGAAGTTTAGTATTGAGCTTCTAACAACTACTACATGTCCAAATAAATCATTGCGATTAGCATGGTGAGTCAATATATGTCTAAGCCAAAAATTCTTCATTATAAAGAGAAAAAAAGGATTCTAAGGTATATCAAAGGGACAAACAGGTTCGTCATTCACTAAGCAAAAGAGATAATATAAAACTTGAAGGTCTTGTGGACGCTTATTGGGCAAGAGACGCTGAGGATAGGAGATCTACTACAGGATGTTCATTCAATCTTGGTATAGGAACTATATTATGGAGTAGTAAGAAGCATCCAACTATCGCGTTATCATCTACCGAAGCTGAATATAGGGCAACTACAACAACATGTGAATCCATATGGTTAAGAAGGATTCGTAAAGATCTCCAAATTCAACAAGCAGGTCCAACAATACTTCAACGTGACAATCAAAGTTGTATGCAATTATCTAAGAATCCAGTATCCCATAGCAGAACTAAACAAATCGAAAACAACACGTCATTCGAGAGAAAATCCTAAGTGGAGAAGTGGAATTGGTTTTTTGCAGCACCAACAATCAAGTTGCTGATATCTTTACTGAGGGGCTTGGTAGAGAAAAGTTTGAGAAGTTTAGAGAACTTCTTGGTGTTAATGATAAAAAAAATTAAACATTAAGTTAGAATACATTTAATTGGTTACCCCCAATGTTATTGTCTAGGATATTTGAGGCCAGCCTGCAAGCTATTGTTTGAGGCCAATATTTCGTGCACTAAGCTCAACTAGTTATTGACTCAAGTCAAGATGCTAGTGCTAGATTTAGAGCACTGATTTTGGTAGATATAGTCATTTTAGTGCTTTTACTTTATTTAGAGACATGTTTTAGATGATTGCTTTTTATTGCTTTTTCATTTTCAGACTAGGAGGCATGATGACTAAATCTACATAATGGCGCCCATTTCTAGTTTTAAGAGAGATTCATTTCAAGTTTGTCATTGAGAAGTATGAATCTACTAACTGATCAAGTGATTCGATGTTCTTTATTTTCTCTTGCTATTGTCGTGTGAGTTCTGATAAGTATTAATCAATTCCAATATAGGAATTTATATAAATCTGACATTCCCTTGTGGTTGTCTAGAAGGGTGGTCAAAAGCGTAAGACTTTTACGACTAATAAACAAGCCCTGAAAAGTAAAAGGGGCCATATACTCCTTATTGTAATCATATCTGCAAGCATGTCCATAACAACTCTTGAACATAAGAATTTTAACATCAGAACTCAAAAAAAAGTTTTTGCACTTTCATTGACTTTTTATCCTCTTAAAAGACAAACATGTTCTGTTCTGTTCTTAAGGATTCTCACTATCTGCTAAAGATTCTCCCAATCCACTACTCCACTTACAAATTAAAGAATCACATTGACATTTAAACACCATGTTCCTCTCCTCTAGTTTAAGCTCCCAGAGGAGATTGGAGAAGGCTGGCCAACATTTTGTTCAAGTGAACAAGCTGGTCACTAGCTATGTTGGTGGCCAAGTGTTGATGGCTGATGATAAGGAAAATTAGCTTCAAAAAAATAGACTTAGAGAGGCCATGACCATGTGACTACGACTCTACCATAAGAGGATCCTAAGGTTTCTAATAATAGCTCCAGTAGTTTGAGACTGGGTTGAGGAGCTTGGAGCAACATATGACATCACATAAGAAATTATTATTATCACATACTCATCCTCTGAACTTGATTAAATGGCATCCTTCCGCATACCTTCAGATTAAGCTCTTACATTTCCATGCTCACCTCGTTGAAATGTTGCTTAGAAACCCAGAAGTTGAGATCCTTGAGCAAAATCATGCAAATGAAGAAGTGTTTGATAAAAAAGATAAAGTAAAGACTTCATAATCTGACTTGCAGCAATGACCCCTTCCTTCAACCACAAGTACACAAATCTCGTCAACAGAAAAACATTGAATGCTGAGTCCCAAGTATCAACAACAACGATCATTTTGGTCAAGAATTTGATAGCTAGCCTTAATTTAGAACTTTCCAACATACTAGATTTGAAACGGCATATTGGCTTTACAAGTTGCTAGGGGTTTCCGGCTTCGAGCACCAAAGAAAAGCAGCATAGGTATTATGTACTGGAAAAAGCATGAAAAAATATTTCTAAAGCAAATGTGAATCTAAACAAATTTTCAATGAACCTCCCACTCAAAAATCTATCGCCTAGGCGTATCTTCTCAACCTCATGAGCACTTCAAAGAAATACAGAACTAAAAACATGTTGTTGAACAAGAAAAAATCCAACCACACCATTGAGAACTAAATTCAGAATATGAGTGACGTTGGCTTCCACCTTAAAGACAGACAAAACTAAAGGATGAAGGCTACAGAATCTGATAATGAGCATTCGTCTGCATGAAATAGGCACACCTCGATGGCTTTGCTGGGTGCGACGCGAAGGACGTTGATGCCGTTGCCACGAAAAAGACCCTGCCAACCTTCCGTCTCAATTATATGGGAAAAAACAGCTCCGATTGACTTTCCTGCACTTCCAACCATTAGATGAGTTCTAATAGTCTCAAGCGGAGCCACTGCCGTCCTCGACACTGCTCCTGCAAAAGCACCGCTTAATAATCTCTTTATAGATGCATTTCCCAATTTCAGGCGGACTGCCAACACTCCTTTTCTCTTTGTCTTCTGCTTCTGCTTCCCTTTTTCATCGGTTTCGTCTACACTTGTTACAGCCCTTTCACATTCATCCTGTAAGCACAAGTTTTTGAAACCAAACTCGGATACAGAGGTAGACTCTGGAAACGCAGGATGATTCATAAGTTCCAGCATTTGCTCTGAAACCCTGGAGACCAAACATGGAAGAGTAGAGAACCTCTCCCCTGTCAATTGTCTGCTTTGCATAAGCCTATTGAAGCGAACTGTTCTGACCACAGAGGTTGAAGGCTTCAAACCCTCAGTGCCACCACGCATATCTGCCATCAATCTTTTCCAAACTGAGTTGAAAAATATGCGAGACAAAGGCTGGCCACTGTTCTATTCAATTTTCTTGATTGCAAAAATTTGCATACGCCGCTGTAAATGACAGAATTCTTACATTTTCGATTAAAACGCAGAATCCATGCGACTAAATGAAGCGAAGCATTGAAAAATATTTGCTGTCACAGATGCATTTGCAACCTAAAGAAGTATACAATCCTTCTGGTGCCGTTGCTGATTATTTGCGATTGAAATTGCACTTTCTTGCAGCAATTTGTCACGGATCAGTACTCCTTCATTTCTTGTTCTGATTGAAATTTTTACTATTAATCGAGAAGATACGTTTTGGTTCATTGCCATAGAAAGATCAAGAAGTAGATATGAATTAAGAAGGAAGAAGCTTCACTATGAGAGAAGACGGGGTAGGTGGGTAGGTGCTCGATACACTCTTTTTTCGTTTAATCTATCTCGTCACAAAAGCAACGAGAACAGCAGCGAAGACACGAACGAGAACGAGAAGGAGAACGAGAGAGAGAGAGAGAGAATGGGAGGGATTAATTTAGAGCCCGCACCGTTGGATATTGTTACAAACGTTCCGATTTTGCCACGTATTTTATGATCACCAATGAAATGAGATCTTATGATTTTTGACACATGGCAAAAATCCAACCTCTTTTGTAATGTTCGGGGTATTTTGGCTTTTCCAATCATGGAATTTAGGGGGGGGCATGTTTTGGTTTTTTCAAGGAGGCCCTTCTTCGGCCGCCAGTACCCAAAGGAGAAAGGCCCTTTTTCAAAGAGACCTTTCTTCTAGTGCCATAACCAAAGGCGGAAGGCCCTTTTGACGGAGAACAGTCTAGAAAGAGAACCTTTCCCTATGTGAAATGTTTACCTTTTTTCCTTGACCTTTTTTGTCATAAATAAATTTTTACATGCAAATTTTTTTTTTTTTTTTTGGGGGGGTTAAGGGGGTGAGAATTTTTGAAGTAGCCCTCTGAGGCCGTTTCGTAGGGGAAGGGCCTTAGGCCAAGGATGGTAGCCTAGGACAAAAGCCCTAGGTATTGGTGGTCCCTAAACTTAAACTGGACCGTTGATTCATGTAAGATTTAAATAGAGATACATTATGTACATTTTCAAGTTTATTTTTTTTTTAATTTTCTTATTGTGTTTTATATTGTGTTCTTTTATTCCCTATCAATAAATGATTCCCTATATATTATGTACTAGGTAATGGCCTTTGACAGGGCCATTACCCATTACCACATGCCTAACCCAAGGGGGTTGGTTGAGTTGGTTAGCTTGGCATCCAAAGTTTCATTGGTCCCAAGTTCGAGCCTCCCTTGGAAACCAAGAAGCATTACCACATGCCTTTGTAAAAAGCAAAATTGAAATTTCTATGCTAAAAAAATTATTTTATATGTGGAATATTGTTATGTTTCTAGTTTTTAGGTGATTTATTAAGAAAAACACTCATCCTTGGAGTCTGGAGGCTATTGAATGGAGCGCTGTCAAATTGCGGGTGTTCTAGATTGTTCAATTATCTAGTTTCTGGAGAGTTTTCACTATCTTGTTTTTCACTAGAGTCCTCAATTTTTGGAGAGCTCTTGTTATCGTTGTTTTGTAGTAGAGTAGTTGATTTGTGGAGACTTATGTAGCATACATTGTTGTTGTTGTGTTGCTTGTGTTCCAAATGTTGCAACTTCCATTCCGGCTGCCAATCTTGTGAATTGCAGATTTTGGATGGTGGAAGATATTAAGACAGACACAAATCCTTCAAATATACTTCTTGGTGAATGTTAGTGATGTGGAGTTGGTAGATTTTGGTGGAAGAAACCATAATCATAGTCCAAAGCAATGATTTCGGAACCGATTCTCTACTTCGAGAGATTGTTATATACCCTCAAAACACCTTCCATTGAATGTTAGAACTCATGTTGATGAGGGGCCTATTCTTGTTTAGAATCATCCATTTTTGGAGAGAGCTCGCATTGCTTTGTTTCTTCGTATGGATAAATTTATTAAATGTGGAGCTAATAAGAGACAAAAGAAATGTGTGCCTATGATGTGGAAGGCAGAGGAAGAGTTCTCAAAAGATCCTGAACATTCTGTACATGTCAATGTCTGATTCTCTATTAGAGAATCGAATTAGGTGTCCATCACTGCTTTCCACTGGTCATCATCAGGAATAGACATAGCCTCAAAAACGGTGGTTGGTTTCTGCACAAAGTAGCAGGCCAGATCATCCATAAATCTGGATGGAAGCTGTCTAGACTTGTTCGACCTTCTGGGTTGAACTTCGTTCCTTTGATGTGAGTTGACTCGTTGAGGTTCTGACTCATTGTTTGAGTCAGAGTTGCTATTCTGCAATTGAATCCCTAGATCAGAATTTGGTTGCTCGATCCTTGGGACCGATTTACCAGCAGCTTTTCCCTTGTGGTCGATGAATTGGTCTTCCACAAAAATGACATCTCTATTGGTGAATGTCTTCTCGGTATTCAAATTGTATAGCTTGTATGCCTTGTGGTCTGGGGAATAGCATATGAAAATCATTTTCCTGCTCTTGTCATTTAGCTTTCTTCTTAGATCTTCAGGAATATGAGCGAAAGCGATGCATCCAAACACTCAAATATTTTTGAGTGAAGGTTTCGATCATGTCCATACCTCATAAGGTGTCTTGTCATTCAGGGCTTTGGTGATGGATCGATTTTGCAAATAGGCAGTTGTAGTAACAACATCTGTCCAGAATTTCTTTGGAAGAGAGGCATAGGCCAGCATGCTCTTGGCACTTTCGATGAGTGTCCGATTCTTTTGTTCAGCTATACCATTGGACTGAAATGAGTAGTTGGTTGTATATTGTTGATGTATTTCGTTGGCCTTGCAAAACTCCTTGAATTCTGTGGAGATATAATCTCCCCCTCCATCTGTGCGCAGAGCCTTGATTTTCCTCTAAGTCTGATTTTCTGCAGATGCCTTGAACTACTTGAAGAACTTGAGTGCTTTGGATTTGTTCTTCATAAAGTAAGTAGCAGTCCTTCGAGAGAAGTCGTCGATGAAGGTTAGAAAATAGAGAGCTCCTCCTGTCGAAGCAGTCTGCATCAGGCCACAAATGTCGCTACGTACAAGGTCAAGCAAGCCCTTAGATGTATGAATTGAGTCTAAACTGAAGGGGCTTCTAGCATGCTTGTTGATAATACAGCTTTCGCATGGAGAAGTTGGCTTGCTGACATAAGGCAGATCTTGTACTAGACTCTGAGCAAACATTTGCTGAATACTATTGAAATTAAGATGGCCAAGTCTGAAATGCCACAACATATCAGTTGATTTAGAAGTGGCTCTGTGAAGAGCTTGACCGTTAGAAGAGTAGCAGTGGCTGAGTTTGTAAAGATAGTCGCTTGTTCTTCCATAGGCTAGAACCTTCCAAGATTTGTCAAGAATTGTGTAGTCTTCTATATTGAATTCGACCCTCCAACCTGAATCGACGATTTTCCTAACTGAGAGCAGATTCTTGGTCAGATTTGAAACATGGAAAACGTTGGACAGCATCTTGACCTCACCTCTTTGGAATTCCACTCTGACTGTTCCTTCACCTTTGATTGAATGTGATGAGTTGTCTCCAAGTTGCACAACTCAAGAGTGGGTGAATGACTTATAGTCTTTGAAACAGTTGTGATGGTGAGTCATATGTTGAGTTGCTCCAAAGTCTAGATACCAGGAATCATTATGTTCTCAAACTTTGGTCATAAACGATGCTTCATCTTCTTCTTGTAGCTGGATTGAGTGAATGGTTGTTGCACTGGGTGCTTGTTGTTGGAACTGCTTCTCCTTTTTGTTGTTGTATTTCAAAGTTCAAGAACCTGCTGAAACAAATGGACGCTATTGGATCAGTCAGAGACGATCAAGATGCAATAATAACACCCCTTTCAAGCTTTCCACGCTCATACAACAGCTAGGCAATGATCACCACGACACACTCTGAACTGACTCTCTCAAGAGTCATCACAATGCTGTTGCAAGAAGACACTCGAAGGAACGAACCCTCCAGTTCCTCGATTGTTGACTCTCATGCCTTATATACCAACAGAGGCTCGACTAAGCAGAAGAAGAAAGGCTCGAAAGCCATCGAAGCAAAATCAGAAGCCGACACAGCGCCAAGAGCAGTCGAATCAGCCGACAAAGAAGAAGTTGTTTTGCAGATACTACAAGCGTTCCAACCACAAAATTCCGGAGCCACACAACATATGACCAACCATATCGGTTGTTTCAAGTCCTATACGCCTTACAACACCAAACGATATGTTCATATTGGCGACAATAGCACACAAGCTATTAAGGGTGAAGGTTTTTTGAGTTCGACATGACTGATCTGGACGAAGCTCACTTTTGTCTGGGCATTCAAATCCACAAAGACAGAGCAAGACGACTGATCTATATTACTCAACAAAGATATCTTCACAATGTTTTGATCAGATATAATCTGATTAATTGTAAGTTAGCTCACTCAGCAATGAATCCAGGACTGCGATTGTCGAAGGACCGTGTCCTCAGACCAAGCAGGAAGAGCAACAAATGAGAGAGTATCCTTATCGATCGCTACTTGGATCTCTCATATATGCAATGACCTGCTGATATCTCTTTTGTAGTCAGCTCACTTAGCCAATTCATGGCTAATCCTGGCAACACCCATTGGAAGGCTCTTATAAAATTCATGAGGTATATTCGAGCTACTTACTATGGACGAGTGCATCTGCTATGGAGAAGTCAATGATGACAATCTTCATCAGCTAAGTGGATAGTCAGATGCAAGTTGGGGAGGAGATGTAGATATTCATAAATCCACATCTGGATTTACATTCTTCCTCAACAACGGTCCTATTTCTTGGAACAATCATAAGCAAACCTCTATTGCTCTTTTATCTACTATAGAAGCAGAGTATATTGCTGCTTCTCAATCCATTAAAAAAACATTTTGGTCGAGAAATTCACTATCAAACATTAGTATGAATCAATAAACCCCGACAATCATATTCTATGATAATCAAAGTGCCATTGCCTTACTGGCCAAACACTAGATTTCACTCTAGGAGTAAGCACATTGAGATTCAATATCACTATGTCAGGGGCCAGAATCTCGACAGAGAGGTAAGCTTAACGTACTGTCAAACAAAAGACATAGTTGCACATGTTTTTACAAAGGCATTGAGTATTAATGCACACAACAAATTTTGTGCATTACTTAGTCCAAAGATCAAGGCATTCACGGATCTAGATTAAGGGGGGGTGCTGGATTTATCTCCTCCCCAAATCCCATGGTAATTAGTTTCCACTCACATTGTTGTATTTTTAGTCGCATTGTCGCAAAGTGTTTAGAAGTACACGGAAAGTTGATGACAGTCTTCCTTCGACTTTCTCAACTTCAAGTTTCCCGAAGTCTTTGACGATCATTGAAGGTTTGACATAGAAGTCCTGGACTTCCATGATATCGAAGTCTTCTCATGGCAAACCTTCAACCTTTGGTTTTTTTGCATTTTTGCGACACCTTCGGCCTTCAACTTTGTCGCAAAATGAATCCCTTGGAGTGATCATTAGGATCCATTAGGTAGAGGTTTCCATTTCATTGTTCACCTCCCTTTTGAAGATCAACCTCAAGAGGAGAAGATCTAGAGCCAGAGAAGCCTAGATAATCCAAGAAACCAAGATCCAAGAAGAGGATCTACCCAAAACCAACTAAAAAGAGATAGGAATAGGGAAGAATCTCATTTCAACTTTAGATCCAACACCCCGACACCCTTTGTAGGCTTAGAGTCCATCTAAAGCTTGTAGTTTATCCCTCTCCCCATTGGATTAAAGCCCGTACCACTACACTGATACTCACCTGGTTGGAGATCCAAGTCTCTTCTTTGCCCTCTTGATTGCACCGATTAAGGAGGCACGGAAAGAATCCAAGATTTTTTTGGCATCGTTGCTGGGGAGACTATGCTAAGCTACACTCAAGATGAATTTTTGTTTGTATTTTTCTTGATTATTCTTGTCTTTTCTACATGTTTTTGACTTTCCCTCAGGCTTTTCTCTAGTTTTTCTCATCTTTCTGAGTCACCATTGTTGCAGTGAGCTGGGCAGGTTTTCAGGTCCATTCTGTGACCTCGATGAGTCAAAAATTTTGACTCGCACTAACTCGCCAATAGCGTCTTGACTCTCCAACCTATTTTATTACATTTTTGCACAGCCATTTGACTTGCCATTAGCCCAGAGTGACCAGTAGCCTCAGAACTACTATTCTAGAGGTCGGTGAGTCAGACGACATTTAACTCGCCATTTCAAATTTCTCATTCATTTTTTGTTTCCCGTCTTTTTCTTTTGACTCATGCCCTATCTGATTCGCCAACTGAGCTTTCTCTTTATTCTTTTATTATTTTGACTCACCATCAATACAATACCAAGTACAATTTTGGATCTATATTCTACCAGACCGACGAGTCAAACTTTGACTTGCACTTCTAACTCGTCATTTGACTCGCCACCTGCTCTATTTAACTCGCCACCTTTCCAGATTGTTCTGATTATCATTTGAAGCAAGTAGGTATTTCGGCGAGTCAAAATCATTTTGTTTGACTCGAAATTGAAAATTTTCCTAAGCATCTGACAATTAGAGCCCATCTGAATTTTTTATTATTATTTTTTTATTGCCTTTTGAAATTTCATTTACACTATTTTTCATCCATCTAACTTTTGTTTAGATCCCGAATTGATTTTGATCTGAATTCACTTTCGTTTCGGTTTGATCCACATCCAGATCCATCATCTGATTATATCCAAATACAAAAAATACTCACAAAAATATTTGAGGAACAAAAAAAAAAAAACACAAAAATAGCCTCACCTTCCATTCTTATGTATGCCTCTTAGATCTCGTAGGAGAGTATACACTCTAGATCTCCCCTTTGTTGCGTTCAATATATGTCAAAATGCATGCATCTCTGTATTTTCTTTGTAATTGATAGAAATTGTCTGAGAATTTAATACTTCATGTTTAGCTACGTGATCGCTTAGTATCTAGCGATCATTTCAAGTTAGTTGCTAAAGATTGAACGTCATTCCCACTCACTACGGCTTTGTTCAATTTTTTATAGGCGTAGTCATGCATTGGAATGTTGGAGGGTTTGCGGATCCCAAGGCAACCCTAACCCTAGTTAATAAGCCAAGCAACCTGATCAACAAGAAAACATAGTCTCGTCATCTCCCCAGGTCAAAGTGGTGCATATTCTCACATGCGACACTTCCGAAGTCCTTCTGGGCTAAAGATGTTTCAACAGAAACCTATATTCAGAATAGATGTCCTACTCAAGGCCTCTCAGACAAAACGCCATTTGAAGTTTGGACAGGTACCAAACCTTCTTTATCAAACTTACGAGTTTTTGGATGTACTACTTTTGCGTAGATACCTCGTGATCTCAGGAAGAAGCTCGACTTCCAGAGTATCAAATGTGTTTTCATCAGCTACATTACTTCAGATCAAGCCTACAAGTTGTTCGATCCCATTGAGTCGAAGATATTCACTAGCCGGGATGTCATCTTCATCGAAGATCAGTTTCAAGACCTCATAAGAAAGGGCAGTTCCCATGTAGTCGACCTGTCAAATTCTCCTGATGCTTTGAACTTTCCAGTTCTGAAGGTGACTATTCCCATTGAAGGTCCATGCTCTTCTACTTTCGACGAACAAAGAATCAACGACGGGTCAGAAGTGATGATGTTGCAGTTCAACAACTATAGTATGATAGAAACGATCAACTTCCTCTATTATCCAGAAGATTTTCAAGAACCAGCAGACCACCCAACCGGTATATCGACAAGTTTGCAGCCTATCTTGTTCAGGAACCGACGTATGTCGAAGAGGCACTCAATCAACTTGATTCTGATCTCTGGAAAGAAGCTATGGATAAAGAGTATTCATCTCTTATCAAGAACTAGACATGGACAGTTGTCGAATTACCTGCTAGTAGAAATGTGTTGATTGCAAATGGATTTTCAAAGTCAAGTACAGTGCAGATGGAAGCATCAATAGAAGACAGGCACAACTTGTTGCCAAAGGATTTTCTCAGGTATACAACATCGATTACACTGAAACTTTCAGTCCAATAGTCAAGCATTCTCTTATTCGACTTTTGCTATCATTTAGCAAATTTGAAAATACATCAAATGGATGTACAGACAACATATCTTAATGGAGTTATCGAAGAAGATGTAGGTTATATTATCGAGGGTAAACGCAATCATGTGTGCAAACTCCATAAGGCACTTTATGGCTTGAAGCAATCTGCTCGAGCATGGTTTCAAAGGATCAATACTTTCCTTATTGATCACGGCTACAAACCTAGCTCTTCAGATTCAAACATTTACTTCAAAGCAGTGCAGCAATATTTTATCATTATCATTTTATATGTGGATGATACATTGCTTTTTGGCACATTGGAAATCTTATCAGCATGTGGAAAGACAAATAGATTTGAGGTTGTGGAAGGGGAGAAAAACTGTCAATTCCCTATGGAGGTTGCTCTTGGTTGGACATTGTAGCAGATGACGGAATATTGGTTTCACTTTCGTTCAACAAGGACTCATTTCATAGTAGTGTCTTTTTGCATTATGGAACTGGTGTATTGTGCGGTAATGTAGAAGTTTGCAAGAAATTCTCGATTGAGCAGCAGGTTTAACTGTTGGTTGCTATGGTGCTCGTGTTGTGTTGTCGCGAGGATCCTATCAGGAGTCATAACTAATGTGTCGGGCAAGTAGGATCTTGTTGGGTTGTTTTGGACAGTCTTTGAAACTGTGTTTTCTGACACAGTGGGGACACTCGGCATGGTACTTGGTCTTGACTGGGCAATCAACCATGAAATGGATGGTTTCACCACAAATGAAACATCGGTTGTTCAATGGCCCTTGTATAACTGCATAGCCATCTTGTATGGTGAATGGTTCTGGACTTCCAGGTGGATATTCATGATAAGTCAAGGAATGTCCAGACTATGATGGGTGTTCTTCATATTGTTGGACTGTATGTGCTTGGATAGGCTGATAAGAAGGACAAGCTTCAGCAGGATGAGTAGCCTGGCAGTGTGGGCACCATATTGTTTTTCGTCTATAAGGTACTTGTGCAAGGTTTGGCTGACCAGGCATACTGCTTTGTATAGACTTCAAGGTAGTTTGAAACTCATTGGTGAGTTTCTCCATCTGTAGTTGGTATTGCTTATTAAGCAACTCCAACTGGGATTTCCAAAGCTGATCTCCAGTGTCCTCGATCAGCTTTGACTCATGGATAGGAGCACGTGGTGCTCGCCTTTCTCTGGATTCGTCAACATCTGATCCTTTGTCTTTTTCTTTGATGGCATCAAACATAGCTAATTTGAGGCTCATATATTCATCATTGGATTTAAGCTCGCGTCTAATCCATCTTGGAAGGCCGACTAAGAACCAGATGATGAGCATCTGTTCGGAGGGCTGTTCTTGTACTTGACTTTTCAGGCATTTGAAATGCTCGATGTAGTTTTGTACGCATTCGTCTTTTGTCATTTTATGTTAGTCAATTTGACAAAAGGGCTCTCGACCAAGCGAAAGGGCTTAAAACGCTTGATAAAGGACTCTTTTAAAATTGACCAGTTTGTCTTATCTTCACGATCAAGGTTGAAAAACCAATCACGTGCTTTAGCGATCGTGGTCATTGAAAACAATTGGACCATAGCAGCGAGAGATGTTTTCCCATAGACATCACATGCATTCTCAAAGATTTGCAAAAAGCTTTGAGGGTCCGAAGTACTGTCAAACTTTGGTAGATCTACCTTGGGTGTACGTCTCTCAAGATGAGCTCCGTGAGTGGCAGAAGCACCATTAAGGTTGGTTCTGACCTGGGAGGGTTCAGCACCATAAAAATGTGGTCGTGCACGTGAAGACTCGGCTCTATCAAGTTCATGTCCCTCGAATGGATTTCTTGATGGCTCGTCTATTTGGGCCCGCATTTGGTAGAACCTATGACGTCTGATTTGTTCAGCTATAGGGGACCTGATCTCATATGGATAATCTTCTGGGATTTTAGGATCTGTATGTTTGTCCATTGGGTACTGTTGTGTCTTTTTTGTGTTGGGTATGTATTTCTGATACTTTTGGATTTTTTAGGGTTTTTGGTTTTTTTTTTTGGTAGTTTTTGGATTTTTTGGATTTTTAGGGTATTGAAGAAAGTGAAGGTGGAGACTCAATATGAAAAGGGCTTTCTATTGGTATGAGTTTTGTTTTTTGAAATTTTTTTGGTGTTCATGCCTCCTCTTTTTTTTCAGTCTCTAAGGCTTTGGGGAGATGGTGGTTCTGTCGAAATGCCAATCTGATGTGTCATTTGAAAGTTCTGTGGTCTGGCATGGATTTGATCCGGTTGAGATGGTAAGGAACCCCTTCGGTTGAGATTGGACCCAGAACCGTCGGTCGAGATTCGATCGCTTTCGTCGGTCGAGATTTCAGCGAAAACCATCGGTCGAGATTTGATCGAAATCCGTCGGTTGAGATTTTAGCGAAAACCATTAATCGATATTTGATCAAAATTCGTCGGACGAGATTTGAACGAAACCCGTTGGTTGAGATTTGATCGAAACTCGTCGGTCGAGATTTCAGCAAAACCGTCGGTCGAGATTTGATCAAAACCCGTCGGTCAAGATTTCAGTGAAAACCGTCGGTCGAGATTTGATCAAATCCGTCGATCGAGATTTCAGCCAAACCCATCGGTCGAGATTTGATCAAAATCTGTCGGTCAAGCTTTCAGCAAGACCCGTCGGTCGAGATGTGATCGAAATCCGTTGGTCAAGATTTCAGCAAAAACCGTCGGTCGAGATTTGATCAAAATCTGTTGGTAGAGATATCAGCGAAACCTCTCGGTCGAGATTTGATCAAAATCCGTCGGTCAAGATTTCAACGAAACCCGTCGGTCGAGATTTGATTGAACGGAAAGGGAGCGTGAAGGGACGGTTGAAGCAATGTGGTTCTGTAGGGAGGGAACGTGTAGGTTTGTCTGGGAGGAATGTAGGAGATGGGTGTGGGCTCTGGTTTTGCAGGAAATGATGCGTGGATGTAGATGGTTTTGCAGTTTGATACTAAAGCAAGTCTGATCGCAAATGGATTGGCCAACAGTGCATTTGCGTTTGCAGTTGTTGTGGCTTGCTGGTTGGTTTGCAAGTTCAGGTGCAAGCAAGTTGGTTTTCAGATGGATTTGCAAGCAAGTTGTTTTGCCTGCAGTTGTTGTTTCTTGCAGGTCATTTTGCAGGTAGGGTAGTTCGTTTGCAAGGTAGACTGCAGATGAGGACTGTTATGGATCTGTTCAAGAACATTGTTGCAACAGGTATGGGTTTATGAGGTGTGGAGTTCAAGCAGCAACGGTGCCAAATGTTAACAAATACAAAGCCTATAAAATCTGTTTACTAGTCTTCTTTGTTTCTTTCTTCTTCTGCCTATCAGCAAAGACGGTGGGCTCTTGCTTACAAATGTTCTTTCTTGTTTAAAGCCCAAAATCAGGCAAAAGGGACAAATTATCTTTGTAGTATTGTGTCCTGCCTATCAGAGGACATCCGGATGGGTCTCTCTTGAACTAAATGCACATGCATAATCAACCAAAATGCAAGCCAATGCGTTCAACAAATGATCTACGTTATTGCTCAATTGAATAACGATGGATTCCTACTTCTACTTTGCTGCAAAATGAACTGAAATCAGATCCTAAGCACAGATCCATCAAGATTTATTGTTCTTGGAGATGGATCAAAACATCAAGTGAATGGTATTGGTTCACTATGGTGTCAAAATATTGAAAAATCTATCTAATGTTGTGAGTATGGGTCCTAAAAATGCCAAAGATGAATTGAGCTCTTTTGGCTTAGTAAAGACCCATCTTAGAATAAAATATTCAAGGTTTGAGCATCCTACACAAGAAACTGAAGACCAAGACTAAGTTTGAAGTAATTGAATACCCTTTGAGCCTTCTGAGTGTCAATAGTGTTTTCTTTTGAAGCATTTCACATGTGCCAAAAGTAGGATTCAAACTAGCCAAAGTGTCTCAATCCACTTTGTGTGTCTGATCTACATAACTTGTCTTGTGGAACATTTGAGATCCATCTCAAATTTTGTAGAGGTAGAGACTCGAGCTACCATAGGAATTGCCATTTGCACTTTACATGCCACATTTAATGCATGAAAAGACTATGTGGCACAATTAGACATAGTGAGGTGGCTTGGATAAGTCTAGATAGCTTGAGAGGTGGATACACAACTCCGATTCAACTCAAAGTAGGAGAAGAGTCCATGGATCTATATATATGTGATGTACTCTCATTGAGAAAATGATGAAATTTGTGTGTAATGCAGATTTGGAGACAAGCTCTTTGTGCCCTCTCTCTCTCTCCACAAGTTTTATACTTGTTATTTTCTCTCTCTAGCCGAGTAGAGGCATTTATGATGCTTTGTCTTATGTTTTGTTGACAGATCTTGCTTGTAACACAATAATATTGCTTGTATGATTAGTTTTCCTATTGACAACCAATGCTAGTCTGATCTTTATGGTGTTATTGTGCTTAGGAGATCAAAAATACACGTGTTGGGCATCCCACACGTGTGAATTCAGCATGGTATCAGAGCCTACCTAAGTTTTACAAGCAAATCTAATCAAAAAGTTTGCAAATCTGATCAGATTTCAAGCTAGGAATTGTCGAGATTCTACCTTCTAGCTAGTTTGCAGTTTTCTTGTGATTATGAGCTGCAAACCACATTGAATGGGCCAGATCAAGTACTATACGAAATTTCAGGTGCTGGCACGTGTGAAATCCGCCCATTTTTAGATTGGTGGTTCTCTCTCACCTCAGATCCAAATTTCAAGCGAATTAGCCCACTAGAAAGCTAGAAATGTGTAGAATCTGATGCAATTTGAATCATGACAGTTGGATAAGCCAATCAAAAGTTATAAGCTTTTGCAGAGTCATAGGTAGGGCGCCTAGACCTGTGGCAAATCATGTGTACATGTCATTTATTGCTTGAATGATCACAAAAGTCTTCCAGAAGCTACACAATCTCATCTATATGTGATTTAGACAAAACTTATAGGTTCTAGGCAAATTGTTTCATACAAATAGATTGTATTTGAGTCAATTTGACATTTTTTGGAATATTTCACACGTGTGAAATTCAGAGAACCATAACTTTTGCCATACTTCATCTTTTTTTTATGATTCAAATCTTGTTTTAGAGATATTGTCAAGCTAGTGAGATCTATCTCACAATTTTTTGCTAAGTCTTACATAGGATTTGGTTCTATACCCTTGATTGGTTCCTATAGTGAGAAGATAAGCAATTCTTTCATCCATCTTTTTTTATTTCTATCATTCTTTATGACTTCAATGGGTGTCTTTCTATTAAAAGCAAGTGAAAGATTATCAACCTCCAATTACTCAATTTGGAAGGTTAGAATGGAATCTATCTTAATACTACAAGATGTGATGGATATTGTACTTGGCATTGAAGAAGAGCCACAAATTCCTCAAGAAATTCCAAAGTACAAAAAGAGAGCCAGGATGGCTCTGCATTATATTAAGATGAATGTCTCAAATGACATCTTAAGAGAAATTGGTGCTTGTACTAATGCCAAAGATGCTTGGGATACCCTCAATTCCATCTATGAGGCAAAAAATACTTCTAGACTTCTAACACTAAAAAACCAGATTTTTCAAAGTGTACAGAGAAGTGATGAATGTGCTTCAACTTATGTAATGAGATTGGAACTCATACACTCGGATGTGCACTTCTCATCTTCAAAGAGCAAGGGTGGTGCTACTTGCTTTGTAACTTTCATTGATGATTTCACTAGATTTACTTGGGTATATCTTCTAGCTTCAAAATCTATGGTGTTTGACTATTTCCTAAAGTTCAAAGCTCTAGTTGAAAAGCAATTTTCTTACAAAATCAAGATTCTTAGAAGTGATGGAGGTGGTGAGTACACTTCCAATAAATTTCATGATTATTGTGAGCTTGAAGGCATTAAAAGGGAGTTTTCTTGTGCAGATACACCATCTCAAAATGGGGTGGCTCAAGGATTTATCAAGGATAAATCTAAGGTGTGTTTGTTATTTAGAAGTCTTTATGTCTTAAATCAAGCACCTAGATCATGGTATTCAAGACTCAACAACTTTCTACTTTCATTAGGATTTGTGCTTAGTGACTATGATCCTTCTATGTACTTAAAATTTAATGGTAGTAATATTGTCATTCTCCTAATCTATGTAGATGACATTATTCTTAGTGGAAGTTGTTTGATGCTAGTTTAAGAAACCAAAGATGCATTAGGAAAAGAATTTAAAATGCAAAATCTAGGAGAGATCCATTACATTTTGGGCCTTGAGATTGATTTTCATGAAGAATATGCTTTTATTTGTCAGTCTAGATATGTCTTTTCTATGTTGAGAAAATTCAATATGCAAAGTTGTAAAGGCATAGATACTCCCATGGAGCAACATGTAAAAGATCCTATTAAAGGTGATGAAAGATCCTTCGAGGACATCACACTTTATAGGAGTCTTATAGGCTCTTTAATTTGGCTTACTATCACTAGACCCGATTTGAGCTATTGTGTGCCAAATTGAGTGAATTTATGCAAGATCCCAAGATCCAACATTGGAAGATGGCCAAGAGAGTTCTAAGATATGTATCTTCTACTCAAGATTATGGTTTATTGTACAAAAATGAAGATCTAACCATTGTTGGATATTCGAATTCCGATTTTGCAAGTGATAAAATGGATCGGAAGTCCATTAATGCATATACTATCTTTCTTGAAGGCAATCTTGTGTCTTGGCTTTCAAAGAAGCAAGATACCATATCTCTATCATCTTGTGAGGCCGAGTACAAAGCACTCACTACAACAACTAAAGAATGCTTTGGATCAAGAGGTTAATCATGGAGCTAAAGTGCATCAAAGAGGATGATCTTCCCTTGATCAAATGTGACAACATATCGGCACAAGCTCTTGCAAACAATCCTATTTTTCATGCAAGAAGCAAGCATATAGAAGTGGCACACCATTTTGTAAGGGAAAAGCTCATTGGAGGTGACATCAACTTAGAACATGTCGACACATCTTCGTGTATTGCTGATCTTCTCACAAAGCCACTTTGCAAAAAAAAGTGCTTTCTCAAAGCATAGGTCTAATATTGGTCTTATCTCAAGATCAATGCTTGATCCACATTAGATACATTTTTAGGAGGAGTGTCAAAATATTGAAAAATCTATCTAATGTTGTATGGGTCCTAAAAATGCCAAAGATGAATTGAGCTCTTTTGGCTTAGTAAAGACCCATCTTAGAATAAAATATTCAAGGTAGGTATAAGTGGAAACTCAAGCTACCATAGGAATTGCCATTTGTACTTTACATGCCACATTTAATGCATGAAAAGACTATGTGGCACAATTAGACATAGTGAGGTGGCTTGGATAAGTCTAGATAGCTTGAGAGGTGGATCCACAACTCCAATTCAACTCAGAGTAGGAGAAGAGTCCATGGATCTATATATATGTGATGTACTCTCATTGAGAAAATGATGAAATTTGTGTGTAATGCAAATTTGGAGACAAGCTCTTTGTGCCCAAGCTCTTTGTGCCCTCTCTTTCTCCACAAGTTTTGTACTTGCTATTTTCTCTCTCTAGTCGAGTAGAGGCATTTATGATGCTTTGTCTTATGTTTTGTTGATAGATCTTGCTTGTAACACAATAATATTGCTTGTATGATCAGCTTTCCTATTGACAACCAATGCTAGTCTGATCTTTATGGTGTTATTGTGCTTAGGAGATCAAAAATACATGTGTTGGGCATCCCACACGTGTGACTTCAGCATATGGCTCAGCACAAACGTCAGAGACAGACGACTTGGAGGACAAACAAGGGAACCTTGCATATGAAGAGGATGAAGATGAGGAGATCTCATCTTTGATGGTATCTACATCCACTCCAACAAGCAAAAACAACTCAAAGGACACTTGGTGGATTAATAGTGGGGCTAGCTCCCACATGACTTTCCAAAAGGACACATTCTCAACCTTACTCTCTTTCAATGGTGCTAATAAATTTGTTTCTTTAGAAAATGATCAAGAGTGTAAGATAGATGGTGTTGGTACCATCTCATTAAGTCTAGGATCTAGCAAAAGGATGGATCTAGACAATGTCCTTTTGGTACCATTAATTAGCAAGAGCTTGCTTAATGTTGGACAAATAATGGATGATGGTTTAGATGTTCACTTCAAGCATGGAGTTTGTTCCATCATGAAGAATGATTATTGCATAGCAAATGGTGTTAAACAAGGTAGTTTGTTTAAGTTGGATGCTAAAATTGCTATGGCAAAAGAGGAAATCATTCATTCAAATGTACACTCTTTTTCTCATGTACCAAATAGTGATGATAAGATGCATGAGATATTCTTAGATGTTTATATAAGAAATGCTTGGATCTATCTAGTATCTGGTGTGAATGAAAGTGAAATCAACAACCTTGGTGTCAATGATCTGGCAAGGATTGAGGAGGAGCAACAAAGTGATGGAGATCTTGAGGATCCCCCTCAAAGATCAAGTGCTCCAACAAGATCCACAAAGGCAAGGGCCGAGCCTTCAAGGCTCACTTTTCTTGGCAAAGGTAATCAAGGGGAAGATTCTCAACCATTCACTTTCAACACTTTTCTTACTTCAATGCTCGATGAACCATTTTGCTATGAGAACTACATGAGACAATTTGAGGGCTTCATCAAAACGGAAGTTGAAGATAAGATGTGTAATGACTCATTTGAGAACAAGTTTTTAGATCTAAAAATTGTTATGAACTAATTCAAAGAAACTCTATCTTGGATATGGTGATAGATCATGTCATCATCTTTGGGGGCTGATTAGTCATCTTCTAAACCTAGATATGATTCATTTCTAATGTTAAGATTAGGTCTTAGAATTTTATATAGATACATTATTGTTTCCAAGGCTAGAATTGAGGAGGAGTGTGAAAAATAGCCTAATTTGGTAGATCTAGCCATGTAGAACATTGTAAATATTGTGTATAATTGGGTTCCACACATGTAAGGCCAAGATGCCATGTGGAAACCCAATCCTAATAGAGGCTAGGTCAAATTTACAGAGTTGGTCAAGTCCATTTGGTAGTGATTCCTAGATTATAGGACCTACACCTAAAATTGTGGTGAGATTTTGACCAACCATGTACCTACTTGGCATAACTCTAGGAAATAGACTTAGGCTACACATTAGGTCAAGGAATAACTTTCTTATTACATGCTGCATTTCACCTAACTTTAGCAAAGGAGACACTTTTACTATCAACCATCAAGGAGACAAGGTTAGTTGTCACGAGGAGGTTCGTTCCCATGAGAGCGATAGCATAACTCACAATCCAACATGTGCACATTATCACTAAGATCCATTAACACTAAGCGTTAACACTACTTTTATTAACCCTTATCCATAAAAATAGAAACTTGCCCTTCTCTCTCCTCTTTTCTCTCATAAAAAGCATAAGAACATTCAATCCCAATAAGCATCAAATCCAACAATTAGAAAACACAAAGAAGGCATGAGAGATGGAGGAAGAGAAAATAGAGAGCAAGGACATTCTTAAGCCATTCCATAAGAGGGCAAACCTACTTGTATTGATGTGACGAGAGAACATGTACAATGATTGAAAAGTACGACTTATACAATAGCCCCAATTAACCAAGATGGATTTTGGCTTTGAAGAAGATCAAGAAAATTCCATGACTGATGGATGAATTGTGAGAATGTTACTAAATGTAAGGCTGACATTGATAAATATAAAATCATTTACCTTCATAATCGATATCAAGTAAATTTTTTTATATTCTAAATAGAGAACATATCACCTACCACATAATGGTCAATAGAAGTTGGACGATTGAATGTATTATAGTTGGATATGTCACTTTGAGTTATTCAATATCATGGATCTCACATTCTTTGACACACATATTTTCACTCAATATTATGTTGTGAGTTTATTTGCAAACCATAATCTTGCTAATTTACTTAAACATAGAATGAACATTAGAAATCACAAAATAATTATTTTTGATCTCATTCAAAGGGGCTTTCAAATTGTAACTTTAAGGTTTTCAGCAATTTTGACTTCTTAAAAATCCTAATAAATCCAAAAAATTTCTTTTCAAAGCATACTCATAAGCATAAGCTGGAGAGCAAATCCACTAAAATTGTCCAACTATAATCTTGATTGATTATGGGCCAATTTGGGATATGGATACTTATTTGATCCATTTGTACACCCAAATCCTTCCATTTATTGCCTAGATCCAAGCACACAAGCATCAAGGAGACGGGGTTAGTTGTCACGCGGAGGTTCGTTGTCATGAGAGCGATAACAAAATTCATAATCCAGCATGTGCACACTATCACTAAGATCCATTAACACTAAGCATTAACACTACATCCATTAACCCTAATCCATAAAGATAGAAACTCGCCCTTCTCTATCCTCTTTTCTCTCATAAAAAGCATAAGAACATTCAATCCCAATAAGCATCAATTCTAACAATTAGCAAACACAAAGAAAGCATGAGAGATGGAGAAAAAGTGATAGAGAGCAAGGACATTCATGATCCATTCCATAAGAGGGACAACCTGCTTGTATTGAAATGAAGAGAGAACATGTACAATGATTCAAAACTACCACTTATATAGTCGATTGGAGGGTCTTGGCCTCAATTCCTATTGGCCAATTTCTACCTCCCTAACTATTCAAATTTAAAAAAGATTGAGAATCAATTAAAAAATTGGAGGAACACAGATCATGCTACACAGTAACACAGACAGAACACACTCTCCATAGCAAGCTCACATAGCAACTGTATTTCTCAAAATGAAATTACACTGTACATATAGTTGTTCACTCAGGCAACCCATGCCTGACCCAGGTTGCCGTTGGGGGGACGCGTGTCTCGTCGACTTGCCTTGTGGTGAGGCCAACTGATCCTTATCCACTGATAGGACCCACAATACAGTAACACAGTGATTCTACTTTAATTCTAACTCTCTCCCTTAAAGTAGAGTCTACTTTTTATACAGTCATATACATAGCTTTAAAGTCAACAAACTTTAAGTATAGAAATCTTGATCTAAACTTATCAAACTTTTCTCCAGTAAGTGGCTTAGTGAAAATATCACCTAGTTGTTCTTCTGTGCTACAATGAACAACATGAATTTCACGACTCAGCAGCCTCTCACGTATGAAGTGATACTGAATCTCAATGTGTTTAGTTCTCGCATGGAACACTGGATTCTTTGCTAGCTGAATGCCACTCTGACTGTCGCTATGTAAAGTCGTGGGATTTTTCTGCTTCATGCCAATTTCTTCCAAGATTTGTCTCAATCATATAGCTTCCTGTGCTGCACTACCATTGTCTTATACTCTGCTTCTGTGGTGGAAAGAACAATTGTACTTTGCTTCTTACTAGACCAGGAAAAACAACTACCACAAAATTGGAATACATACCCTGTGGTGGATCTACGATCATCATAGTCACCTCCCCAATCCACATCCACATAGCCACACAACTCAGGTAAACCATCATGCTTCCTGTAAATCAACCCATACTCTGAAGTGCCTTTCACATAACGCAAAATTCTTTTAGTTGCCTTCCAATGCATTTTCGTAGGCGCTGTCATAAACTGACTTACAATGCCAATAACATAACATATATCTGGTCTAGTTGTGGTAAGGTAAATCAAGCTCCCTACTAACTGTCTATATATAGTTGTAGCATCAAATGACTGTGACTCATCAAGCTTAGAAAGCTTTTTACCTGGTTCAATAGGAGTGTTTACTGGTTTGCAATCCTGCAACCTAAACATGTGCAGCAACTCTTTGACATACTTCACCTGTGTTAAACCCACTTCATGTCCTTTTTGCCACACTTCTACTCCAAGGCAGTAATGCATCAGATTGAGATCTGTCATCTCGAATTGTTCCACGAGGTCTTTCTTGGTCATGTCTATCATCTCTTGATGATTTCCCGTAATAATCAAGTCATCAACATAAAGAGCAATCAAAGCAACCATACCATCAAAGCATAAGACATATAGATTTGGATCAAAATGTGTTCTCACCATCCCCTTCGAAAGTAGCCATCAATCCTGCTATACCATGCACGTGGTGCTTGTTTAAGACCATAAAGCGCTTTTTCAAGCAACATACTTTATTTTCCTATCCCTTCGTTACAAAGCCTTCAGGTTGATCCATGAACACTTCTTCTTCTAACTCACCATTTAGAAAAGCAGATTTCACATCCATCTGATGCAAAGGCCAACCAAAATGTGAAGCTAAAGCAATAAGTAGACGTAGAGTATTCCACTTACAAACCGTCGCAAAGGTCCCCTCATAGTCAATGCCCTTATTTTGTGCGTACCCTTTGATCACCAATCTTGCTTTGTGCTTTGCTATACTTCCATCTGCATGGTACTTAGTCATGTATACCCATTTGCAACCAATGGGTTTCTTGCCAACTGGTGGTTCTACTAAGTCCCATGTGCTATGTTTAGCAATTGACTCCATCTCCTCTCCCATGGCCCCCAAATAACATCATCCTTCGCTTCACCATAAGTCGAAGGTTCCTTTGCTTTGAATAATGCTAGATAAGAGAGCATAATTTGCTTCATACCTTTCAGGTAGTGTCTTCTCTCTTGTTGATCTTCGTAGCTCTCCCTGGTTAGATGATCCTGGAAAGTCATCTATGTCGCGGCTCTCCAACAATCTCTCAAACCACTTAGGGAGCTTCCTATTAGGTGATCGGCTTCTTGGTGAAAATGTATCCCATAGTACATCCTTCTCCTTGTGTTTGTCACCTGCAACTTCAATCTTTCTTGCACCAAAAGGATTGTCCCTACCTCTCCAACCTGTTTCTTGAGGTTGAGTAGTAGTATCTTGAGATGTATCCTCATGTTCATCACTCGGAAGGTCAATGAATGGATCATCATCAGGTGGTATCCTCACTATACCATCTTTCCCAGTGGATGTGTCTATCTTCTCAGGATCCTCGTCTTCATACATCTTGGATTCATCAAAGATAACATCACGGCTTATATAGATTTTGTTTTCCACTGGATCAAAACATCTATAGCCTTTCACACGATCATCATATCCTAGGAATATGCACTTAATAGCTTTTACATCAAGTTTACGTGTCTCTTCCTTAGGAATGTGTACAAAGGCCTTACATCCAAAGATTCGCAAGTGGTTCACCTTTGGCTTCTTCTTCGTGAATGCTTCCTCAGGTGTTATCTTTGGTATGGCAATGGTAGGACTTCTATTTTGAAGATAGAGTGCCGTGCTACATGCTTCTGACCAAAAATCTTTTGGTAGTTTCATCTAAGCCCTTTTTACCACAGTGGAAGCACTTGTCTTTCTTCCTAGTTTTACTGGAAGATCCCTCGTCCTCCTGAGACTTGCAAATTGCTGCTTAGACTTCTTCTTGCCCTTGCCCTTGCCTTGTTTTTGGCATGTCGCAAGTGCCTGATCGTCAGTATTTTGACATCTAGCCTTCAACATTTCTCGCCGTTGTTCTTCTCTTGTACACAAACATTTGATAGGGTTCTGCAATGCCACACAATGCATTGTGCACCAGTTCCACATCACGTATGCGCTCACCAATAGAATGCAGTTCATTTCTCATTGTCTTGATTCTGGTCATGTACGTCTGAATGTGCTCTCCTTGCTCCATGCGGGCACTATTCAACTTTGACTTCAGAAACATGATTCTTGACGGATTTGACGTCTTGAACTGCTCCTTTAGCACATCCCATGTCTGCCTGGGTGTAACAGCATCACAAATGTGGGTAATGATGTGATCCTTCATTGACAAGTTAATGAAGGTCAAAGCTTTCCTCATCCTTTTGTCGAACACTTTGATATCTGCTTCATTTGGTGGCCTTCTCTCATCACCTGTGACGACTTCCCACACGTCTTTCTCCATCAGTATGTTTTTTATTTTGAATTTCCACACTGCATAGTTGGAAATCCCATCCAATTTGCTACTTTCACTCAAAATGGACTCTCCCATGTTTGCCTTCCCAAAACTGCTTGAAACTTCTGCCTTAGGCTAAGAACAGCATGTCGAGGCCAACAGTGATGTCAGAAGTTGAAAATAATGACCTGCACTTTTTCCCTTACCAGGCCACTCGCCGCTTTTCAACCCGCCGTAAACCCCGAACTCTTAGCACAGGAACACAGATCATGCTACACAGTAACACAGACAGAAGACACTCTCCACAACAAGCTCACATAGCAACTGTATTTCTCAAAATGAAATTACACTGTACATATAGTTGTTCACTCAAGCAACCCATGCATGACCCAGGTTGCCATTGGCGGGACGCGTGTCCCATCGACTTGCCTCGTGGCGAGGCCAACTGATCCTTATCCACTGATAGGACCCCAGTACATTAACACAATGATTCTACTTTAATTCTAACTAACAGTTCATGCCATGGTCTTAAAATGTAGATGTCAAACAAAGTTGGGTGCACTTGCAAATCCAACCAATGACAATGAATTTTAAAACTAATCAATTTTCTTTACATTGTATATCATTTATTTTTTCTCATCAAATTATTTGTCAGGTTTATTTACAAGTGTTATAAAAGATAACAATGTTTTTTTAGTGTTGTGTTAGGTGTATTTTGTGAAAATAGGATGAAGTCTATCATAGAGGAGAGACTATACAATATAGCTTGCACAAAGTGTCCCAAGATTGTAGGACAAACATTGCATGTGCGTTAATTGATAAAGATGATGCCTTTAGAAAACAACTCCACATACCAAGTGGTAAGTTGTACAGAGTGTTCTCCTATCTTTTTTTGACTCATAAGTTTCATTCTACATTTGACAATTATTCTAGCCATGGCAAGTCATGATTCGTTAGGCTAAAACTGCTCTCACATGCAAGTATCATCATTTAGATAGAGGGCACATGGTATAGTAGCCTTTGCAAGGCAAGGCCCAAAAAGTTCGAGATAAAGAAGTATTAGATAATGGCCATTGGGTGGGCCATTACCATAAATAATCTGGGACCCGGGCAGCGAGTGGCAGAGGCCACGAGCTACCCAGGTATTATTTATGGTAATGGCTCAACCAATTGACCATTACTTGATGTAATTGTCATTTCTCTCTCTCTCTCTCTCTCTCTCTCTCTCTCTCTCTCTCTCTCTCTCTCTCTCTCTCACTCATTTTATCATGCAGTTCTTTCAGGACTTCCACTCAACATGGAAAAATCTTAAGATGGCTTGACGATTTGCATTTCTAAGCATGCATAGCAAGCATATACACATGCTATTGATGTTAAAAATTCACAATTCTAGCTTGACTAGTTTTGGTCATATGACTTGTAAATAGTTAGATGGTCATGATGTGGCTTGTCACACGTGCCAAATAGCATAGGATTCCATTCATAAGGATGTTCTCAAGTAGACCTAAGTGTTAGAACCTTTGGAATGTGTCCAAATTATGCTTAGATACAAGGGAGAAAAAATAGGAGCTATTTTTGGTAATTTTTGCATTGTTGAGGGATCTCCAAGATTCCAACCCTAACTTAGTAGGGATGAAAGATCCACCAAAATTAGCATTAGGGATAGGTTTAGGGCTACTCATACCTGCCCAAAACCGTGATGGATCATGTATATATAGGTGATGATATCTCACCAAAATCAATCAAGCAATTTCATGTTTTTTCTCTCATAATGGTGCAATTGCTCTCTATGTTCATAATTGTTTGAGTACTTGTGATTACTAATGATTATAGGATTGAATGTAGGTCTGGTGTACAGTACTCAGACTGTGGGAGGCCGTACTTTCACACGTGTGAAGCCTTCTTCAAGGATTTGGGCCATTTAGTGAGGTTCAAGCATAGATTTTTGATGGATTTTGATGGTTCAACTTGTGCTAATCTTATGAAATCATAATCTATTGTTTCCCTCATCATTTCAAGTGTTTTAGGATCCTTATTTGCTGTAATTTTTACAATTGATTGCCTCAAATTGTCAAAGACAATTTTGAGTGGGACGTTTTGTGTGCCAGCTGATGGACCACAAAATCTTCAACCTCTTTGCAATTGTCACCCTGACTAGCAAGGTCAAGTTTGACGTGATAAAAGATGCTTGAGCATTTGCTAAAAATAAGTCTTTGCTAGTAATATCATAAGCATCCTAAATTCTAATGTTGTTGTCTAGACTCTTAAATATAAACTCAATGTGCCCAATATTTGTATTAAACATTCACTTTTGTAGCCTTGGCTAACTTCGATTTTGAAGAAGGTGCATAAAATAAATTGGTCATTATATGATAATGATGCCATTGTGTAAAACAAGTCATGAAATGTAAAGATCTATTTTGTGTTCTACGTACATCGTTGTGATATTCGTTACTTTGTGATAAACTTATCAATTTTTCTTCTTTGTTGCTCACATGATATATCCCACTGCCTAGAAGTAATATACCATTGCAAAAGCCTCGCATACTGAAATGTGAGTATCTCTAGAGCTCATTTGTGACAGTAAAGCCCTTCGATGAGGAAGAAGATAAGGAGTATTAGTTTCTAGTAATTAAATGAAATGGCCTCTTTGTGCCTCATGCTTAAACTCATGACCTGATTAATGCACTATCATAGGTGCAAAAGTTTCACACTACAAATGTGGATGAATTTCTTTGAAGCTTAATCTTATCAAAAATCACTTTCTAAGAGGCAAAAGAATAACATGTTTTCTTGATATGACAGCCACCACTCTCTCTCTCTCTCTCTCTCTCTCTCTCTCTCTCTGTCTCTCTCTCTAGGCAGCTTTTTCTCTCACACAATACGCGAAGGCAGCATACATGTCGTTGAGCATGCATTTCCATTAAAAAAGAATAAAATAAATTTGGGGCTCTATATTATGCAAAATAATATAGGGCCCAAAAAGGGCTTAATTTCAGCCGAATGACAATTACAGGGAGGTTCACCCTCCAAGGCCATTCGGCCGAGGAAGGGCGTTTCGCACCCACCCTCGGCCGAAGGCCCTTCTCACAGTGGAATGGCCAACGAGGTGACCTTCTGCAACGTGAGAACTTGTTTTACTTTTTGTTCTTTCTTTTTTTTTGCCGTAAATTTCTTTTTACATGCACCTTCCCCATTGAAGGTCTTATAAAAAAATTTGACATGCAGCTTCCGCATCTCTGAAGATGCACATGAAGGAGGCACAAAAATTAAGTTTTGTGAGGCACCGTCTTATTTTTATGTCACTAAATTTTTATGAATTTTTATTTTAATGTCACTAAATTTCTTCTTTGATATTGTGGCTGAAGAGCATGAGATTGGGCCGTGGATGAATAGTATCACTCAACGGCTATTTGGCACAAAGCACACATCTCTCTCTCTCTCTCTCTCTCTCTCTCCCTCTCTCTCCTCTTTCAAATGATTAGAATCTTTGGCAACGGTTAAGTCCCCTTCAGCCTGACTCTCTACTTCCCTTCCATCTTCTCCATTTTCCTCCTGCTTTTTCTTGGAGCTGCTGTTGCTTGAGTTGGTCATGAAGGGGGAGGAGCTTCTTTTTTCAGTTCCTTACAATTTGCTGTTCTTTTTATGACTGAGAAGCAGAGCTGAGCTCACTCCTAAGAAAAGCTTAGTGGGTTTTCTCTTTCCAGTAAAAGACTGCTTCTTGGTGTTTGCTTTGTGGAGGAGGGAGTGAAAAGAGAGGAGGCAATGGGTACTGATTCTGGTGAGAGGATCCCCTGCCTCATTGTTGTTAAAGAGGGAAAAGTCATAGAAAAAGCATGCCTCGATGGGCAGAGCACATTTGTGATGGGCAGGCATGCCAATTGTGACATTGTGGTAAGCCATGCCAGCATTAGCCGTCATCATCTTGAGATTAGAATCGTGCCTGATCCTCCCCAGTTCCTCATCACTGATCTACAATCAGGTGAGGCAAAATACATCTGGCATGAACTGCTATCTGATTTTTTCAATTTTTTTTCTGTAATAACAACTTTATCACGGCGAGTTTGAGTAACATGATTTCGATGATAGGATTTTAATGATGCATTATGTTGTGTGTGGATTTGATTGACGTTGCAAATGCTATGGAAATTTTGATGATACAGTGCATGGCAGCAAGCTCAATGGAGAGCAGCTACAGCCTTTTCACCCAGCAGTTGTGGAAAAACAAGATGCATTCCAGATTGGAGCTTCTACCAGATTGTACAAGCTCAGGTGGCTGCCTCCCCAGGCTAATAACAGTGAACGTTCTGACTCTTGCTCTTCCAAGCTGGAAGCAGCCAGCTCCAAGAAAGAAAACTCCCAAGGATGCCACGGGAGTAATTTGAATTCCAAGCTCAAAGATTTCTCTCAAGTAGAGCAGGTATTAATGTCTAGTAGTTCAAACAGCATACACTTCTAGCTCGACGCAGGTTTACATTTTTACTCCTAGGTTGCGATTCAATCGTAGGAAGCAAAATACTGCTATTTATCTGCTCAGTTGGGATGTCTTCTGGTGTATGAGTGAAGCAGGAAAATGTCCACAGCCGCAACCAGTCTCCATTGATTCCCCTGATCAATCAGAGGGACGAAGATGTAGCGTACAAATCGCGCTCACCGCTGAAGGGAATGAAAGAGATTCCCACGGCACGTCGCTCGGCTCTATCATTGATCAGTGGCAGCTCTCCTGGATCGGCAGCTGGATCAAGGAGGCTGACAATAGAGTCACCATCTCTTAGAAAACCCAGCTTGGCTTCCCCAGCAAGAAAGCTGCTGCTTGCAGATCCTCCTTTGATGATGATGAACTGCGCCGATCAATCGCCACTCTACAAGAATCTGAGCTCGCTTGCTCGTGAAAATGAGAAGCTCACACCCAGGAAGGTCAAGCCTCCAGGGGGAGAGCAGCAGACTCCTGCCAGCTTGTGGCTGCGTCGTTGCAACTCCACTCCTCTGCCACAGTTGGTGACTGCATCTCTTCCTTCTCATGCCAGGCCTCTTCAGAAGCTGCCCATTTTCAGCGAAGCCGAAGAAACCCAGGATCATAACAAAGTCTCCCTCGCTCGAGACAATGCAGATGATGAGTCGGAGTACTATCCCTCTGACAAGGAAAATGTTGCTCCTGCCCGCAAAACCCCTTCAAAAAAGCAAGAGGATCGTAAATCATTGTTGCAGCAGGAGAGGCAGCCATTCCAGCCCCTTGTCGTTCCCTCTCCAGTCTCCCAGAGCGGGAGCTATAGCTACAGGCCAGTATTCCAGCCTGCAAGCTGCACATCATCAGAGGAAGACAGCTTGAAAGCACTTGGATTGCCGAAACATCTTCGACAATCCATCCTGGTGAGCTATGCGCCTCTTCAACACGTTCTCACCGCTAGTGATGGCCTTAATTTGTTGGGTTATGCTGAAATAAGCGTTGCTTGTGCAGGCAGAGACTATGGATCAGATGATGCGAAAACTGAAGGTGTCCGATTCTGGGGACCCCCATACCAAATGGCATATCATTGTGGACACCAATTGCTTACTGGAGGTAGAATCTCTCAATGCTCTCAAGCAGCTGGAAGGGATCAGAGAAACACGCATCATCATTCCCAAGATCGGTGAGGTCACAAGGCTCATGCTTTCCACCCCTTTTTGCTGTTTTTCTGAAGGGATGTGTCTAAAATGTCGTGCTTGCAGTTGTGAGGGAGCTGGATTTCATGAAAAGGCGAGAAAATCTAAGGAACGGAGCTCGTGCTGCGCTCAAGTGGATCGAGGACTGCATGGTGAAGCTGCCCTCATGGATTCACGTTCAGAGCAGCTCAGAAACCCGGCCAGTTGGGATCACTCCTCCTGTTTCACCTGCTTTGAGCTTACAGAACTTCTCTCAGTATGGATCTGCAATAGACTTGCTATCACCAACAAATGATGATCATATTCTAGATTGCGCTTTACTGTTCGCGAACTCAGTTTCAGATGGGCAGGTTGTGCTCCTGACAAAAGACACAGCTCTCAAGATCAAGGCAATGGCTGAGGTAAAAAAACTTGGATACTAAATTTTTAATGAAATTAATATACCTGAAATATCAAGAGGATCTTTAACAGTATTTCTTTTGAAATATCACGGAGCTATCGCAATCATGCTTTTTCATCTGCTTTTGCAGGGACTACTGTCAGAGAATGCAACCAAGTTCTGTGAATGCCTCATTAATCCATACTCAGATCGATTCCTGTGGGCAGGATCAAGCACAGCACTTCGTCCTGTTTGGTCTGACAAATCTGGGCTTAGAAACAAAAGCAGTAGCAGCATCATATCCAATTCAAACAACACCTCAGAATCAGGAAGGAAAGGGATGATGATGATGGTGCCCTCCGACGCGGCAGCCAGGAGGCAATCTTCACATCAAAAACAATCATGTGATAGCCTGCTCCATCATCATCATCACCACGAACAAACCAAGTCACTTCAGAGTGTCATCTAGGATCAGATTACTGCCATTTTAGCCACCAGCGAAGACAAAAAGACAATTGTCAACTGGCTGCAGACTCTGCAAACGCACTGTTTGCAGTTGAATGTGCTGTTAAACGTTGTTTGCTCCTGTAATGTTCTGGATTGTAATAATGCAAATATTGAGTGATATTTGTTCACTTCCAAACAGATGAATCTGAATTTAAAAGGAGCAACCAACATGTAGGAATATTGTAATCCAATGAGAGAGAGAGAGAGAGAGAGAGAGAGAGAGAGAGAGAGATCCAATAACATACGTAGAGAGAGAGAATGTGGGCAATGAGAGTAAAAGTGTTTTTGTCTATCCTCATTGGACCAATGTTTGACCTAAAACTTATTTGAAGGATTTGAAATGGCTTGAAAATGACATGTGCATTTAAAAATTTTGAGACAGAGAACATGGGACTCTAGAAATTCATACAAAAAAAAGTTTTTAGAAAGAGAGAAAGGTATAAAAGGGCAAGAGAGAGAAGGAGAGGCTTGCATGTGACTCTAGAAATTCATAGAAAGATAAGGTTTTAGAAAGAGAGAAAGGTATAAAAGGGCAAGAGAGAGAAGGAGAGGCTTGCAAGAGATAGAGAGAGAGACGTTTTTTATCTTTTGGGGTTTTTTTAGGGCTTTTTTAGGTTTCACATGAAAAATAGCAAGAGTGATGGAGAAAACGCATTTCTTGCATTTTCATTGGGCCACGTGTGCCCTAAGTCTTCAATGACAGGCAGTTGAAGGGCGCAGCTGAAGGGTGACGGGCAGTTTTCTGGAACTTTCCATAAAAGAGTAGAAAGAGAAAATTCTAGAAGTTTCATAGAGAGAAGGATATATATATATATGCGTGGAGGAAGAGAGCGCATAGGAGCCAGCGTGAAGAGGGTGAGGGAGAGAGGATTTTTCAAAAAATTAGGGCTTTTTAAAAGGGTTACACTTTTTTTAGGGTTTTAGAATAAAAAATAGCGATAATGTGAGTTGAGAGAGAGAGAGAGAGATATACATATATATGTTTCATAACCTACTTTATGCATGTTAATGTAGAGAGTAGCAGCAAACGTTGAGAGGTAGCACTGCCAGTGTAGGAGTGAGTAGAAGAATCCGCTGCCATCTGAGTAGATGCAAACATTGGAAGATGTTTAGCTGCAAACATTGGCGCCCATTGCTTTTGATAATCTTCTTGTATTTTCAATCCATAGAACTCATTTTTAAAACACACTTTTTCAGTTCTGAATCGCTATTGGTTGCTTGCTTGCTGTCATGCATTTCTCATTTCCCAAGCTCGCATTTCAAATTCTTCTTTGTTAGATCTTAAATCGCTTCAAAATGCTCCTGTTGATGCTTTCGACCGGTGCAATCTGACACACCATGTTCAAGAAGAAACCCACTGCCATCGCTTGTTGCATTTCTGGACACCGACAATCAGAAAAATCAAATTTTCATCTTTCCACTGCTTCCACTGTCGCACCGCTCTTTTGCACCGCCAGTACAATTTTTTTTTATTTCTTCGATTTTCTCTCATTTTCTCGATTTTTCGCTTTTTTTGCTATTTTGCATCCCGCTGCTCATTGCATCTGCCAAAAAATTCCATCCGCCGCTTTTCCATTTTTTCGAATTTTCTGACATTTTGCATCATCCAACAATCCCATCCGATAATTTTGAAATTTTTGAAATTTTTACGAGTTTCTCAAGTTTTCAGGAATTTTTGAGTTTCAGGATTTTTGGCTCTTTCGAGATTTCGTTTTCTGAAATTTTTGGGGTTGTTGTTATATCATCATTGTTTGGTTTTTCAGAATTTTCGGGTTTGGAATTTCAAGATTTTCAAAGATTTTGGGAGTTTTTGGAACTTTTAGGTTGTTGGAGTTTTTCATCATTTTCGGGATTTTTTCGGATTTTCATATTCAGGTTTTAGGGTTTAGGGTTTTCGGGATTTTCGTTATTTTCAAGATTTTCAAATTTTTCTGAATTTTTTCAGTCTATTCCGTTTTTCGAATTTTTTCAATGAACCATATCACTTTATTGGTCTAGGACCAAAGTATAGTTGCACAACTTGGGCAATGGGACCTAGTAGGAGGGCGCCCTTCTAAAGTGTCCATTGAGTCCCCAACTCTCACAAGAAAGGTGTTCAAAGAGTCATAGGTTATGGAAGGAGTCTCTTGACATTCTATAAGCCTATGGAGGCTCTTGGAGATTCTTTAACTCCCCTAGGCTTCTCTCTCTCTCATTGGATGAGCATGGAACTCCATAGTGCATTGGGGGTCCATGGGCCATCTATATGAGGGTAGTAGGGCGCCCATTGTGGAGGAGAGATCTCTCTTGTTTACTTGGCTTATGCTCTAGTGTTGCTACTAGTGTGTAGAGTGCTTTCTTGTGGTAGTATGCTTGAGGTTTGGATCTTGCTTATGGTATGGGACATAAGTAGGGTTTGGATCTTGAGTATGCTATGGAGTGTTGTGGAATGCTTGTGATTTGTTTATAATTAGCAAGAGGGTGCTAGATAGGTCTTGCTTGGAGCTTGGATCTAGCTATGGTTGGGTGGTGAATACTTGAGGCCAGCTTGTTATCTATCTTTGTGTTTAAAGAGTAGGGACACAGGTGGAGGAGAGATCTTTGAAGGCTTGCAGATCCTTACTTGCAGGTGGAGGCATCCTAGCTTGGAGTTGGGAAGCATCTTGAAGCTTGCAGGTTGATTGGAGGACATTTGGAGGCTCTACCTTGGATTTGGAGGACTTTCTAACCTCTACTTGTAAAAGTGGTATCAGAGCTAGACAAAGGATGGTAACTTTTCTAACTTTTTTCAAGTTCTATTAAGATCACCAACTAATTTTTGCTTGGGAGAAGATTATAGGCTTTTCTAGTTGTAGGAAGCTTGTAATTGAAGTACCCAATGAATCTAGTTCTCTTTGGAAGAGAGTAATGATGCTTATAGAATTGTTTAGAGGCTGATTTTTTATAATGTTAGAGAAGTTTTAAAGTGGGGTTTGGGTTTTTAAAGTTCTGAAAAAAGATTTGTGGGATAGGTAGAGGAAGTCTTCCTCTACATACACAAACTTTTTTTTGGCAAAAAGATTGATTCTAGCTATGTGTTTTGATTAAAACTAGTGTTTTTTTTGCATAAATGAAGTGTTTGAAGTTCTGATTTTCATTTTGAAGTTCTTTTTTTTGGACCTTTAAATCTACAAATCAGATCTGAAAAGTGAAGTTTTCATTCAAACTTCATTAATTACACCTTTCTATCTCCTAGTTTCATGAAGATGATAATGTAGGAAGGGAATGGTAGTGTAACTTTGTGCATAAAACAAGTTTTGAAATTCTGTTTTTTGTCATTTTGAAGTTCTGATTTTCAGACCTGTAAATCTGAAAATCAGATCTGAAAATTAAAGTTTTCATAAAGCTTCATTAGTTATCCATTTCTAGACACTAGTTTCTTGGTTTTGGAAATCAAGAATAGTAAAAAATGTGAAAACTTTGGTTGCTTTTGAAATGACAAATAGAATTGGAATGGGAACTTTATGTAAACAATAGCTTAGATTAGTTGATTGAAGTTTACATAAAGATTTGGTTTTCATTTTTTGATTAAGGCAAATGTAGCTTGTTGTTGTTTTTCTCTTAAGCTTGGATTAAGCTTGCAAATAGTAGGCTTGGATTGAGCTTACAAACAATAAGATTGAATGATTAGAAGTAAATGCTTTTTATTTGCATTGGATGTAACAATCGAAGCATTTCTATCATTCTAATTTGAGCACTTGTTGTTGTATTTGCATAATAGGAAAACACACAAGCAACCCCAATGGATCAAACCAATGAAAACCCAACATTTGGTCTATCAAACCCATCCAATGTGGCACAAGCTCTTGAACTATTATACCTACAAATTCAAGCCACTAATAAGCAAGTTCTTGAAACTAATCAAAGAAACCAAGACTTAGAGTCTAGGTTAGCCAATCAGAAGAAACATGTAGTTCCACCTCCTGTAAAAGTGTTTAAGAGGGAGAAGAAGGATAGGAACTTACAAGTGGTAAGTTCTTGGTTGAATGTTTGGAACAAATACTTTGCCATGAACCAATTCCCTGAATCTGAGAAGTTATCCACTGTCACTATGTTCCTTGAAGGAAGAGCCTTAGTTTGGTGGGATGACTTAGTTGCAAAGGGCAATCAACCTTGTACATGGGATGAATTTTGCAAGCTTTTTAGGGATTATTTTCTACCACTTTTAGATGACTATGAACACTTCCAAAAGTTGAGTCATCTAACCATGAATAAAGGTTTGGAACAGTTTATTCAAGATTTTCATGAGTACCTGAATCCACTTTATAGTGATATTCCGCCTAAGGTACAAATGTTAATGTTTATTGATGAGTTACCAAAAGATTATCAAGTGGATGTTCGTAGGAACCATCCAAAAACCCTAAAAGATGTTATTAGGGCTGCAAAATACTTTGATGACACACTTAAGCCACCTAGGGGTCAACAGCCTAATGAGCAGAAAAAAGGTTTTCAATTTAAGAGGAAGGATAGGGAAGTTGTTAATGAAACACATCCCAATTCCAACAATCCTAAGAAAACCAAGAAAAACTTTAAAAAACATCATGGTGGCAATGATAAAGCTGAAGCTCGTAAGAAGAACATGTGCTTCAAGTGCAATAGCGAGGGTCACCTTGCACGTGATTGCGTCAAAAAACAAGCTTCAACCTCAGGTAATCTATCTCGAACTAATAAGATGGATGTTTGTTTCCTTAGTTCTTTAGTTTTTGGTCCTAATGACCTTATTTGCATTAAAGGTAAAGTTAATGATCAAGTTGTTAATGTTTTTTTTGACACGGGATCCACTCATAACTTTATTAATGTAAATTTGGTGCAGACGCTAAACCTTCCTACCGAAAAAAGTGAGAAAAAATACCGTGTGACAATGGCATCGGGAAGTAATTCCGATTTGATGGATTTTATTGTTCCTGATGTAGAATTGCACATTCGGGATTACTATGAAAAACTAGAATTCCATGCTGTTCAATTAGCTAATGTAGATATTGTTCTTGGGCAACAATGGCATTTTGATAAGAACAAATCATTGAGAATTGATTTTGTTGAAAAATCTTTATCTTTTATGCATGAGAATTCTTTAATTAAGATCAAGGCTAGTTTAAGTGTTGATATTAAAAATGTTAACCCTTATTCTAAATAGGAACTTAATTCTATTATGAAGAATTCTGATTTTAAAGTTTATTTATGTTTTCATAATGATATCATTTGTTCCAATGATGAAGAACTTAACATAAATGCCATGAATATACCCAGAAGCCTATAATGAACTTAGGCAGGAATTCAATGATGTTTTTTTAGACCTTCCTGTAGGTTTACCACCAGAAAGGACAGTTGATCATAAAATTGACCTAATACCTGGAGCAAATCCAATTGCACAGCATCCTTATAGGATGAGTGCATCGGAAGAGGCTGAGGTAAATAGGCAATTACATGATTACCTGAAAAAGGGGTGGGTACAACCTAGTAAGTCTCCTTGGGCATCACCAGTGGTTCTGGTGGCCAAGAAGGATGGGACTATAAGGTTTTGCGTCGACTATTAGAAATTGAACAAGGTAACCATTAAGAATAGATATCCACTACCGCGGATGGATGATCTAATAGACTATCTTGGTGGTGCTGGGTACTTTACCAAGATAGATTTAAGATCGGGCTACCATCAGATACACATTAAGGCAGAAGATATACCAAAAACCGGGGTTTCGAACTCGCTTTGGTCACTACGAATTTTTGGTGTTGCCTTTTGGTTTGGCCAATGCACCGGCAACTTTCCAACAAATGATGAACGATTTGTTCAGGCCATATTTGGGAAGATTCGTAGTGGTATTCTTAGATGATATCCTAGTGTTCAGTAAGACTTTGGCGGAACATAAAGAGCATCTTAGGATTGTCTTGGACATTCTAAGAAGGGAAAAGCACTTTGCCAAGGAGTCTAAGTGTGACTTTTTTGCTAAGGAATTGTCCTACTTGGGGCATAAGATTTCCGAACGGGGGGTGGAGATTGAGGCTGATCATATCCAGAGGGTTATTGATTGGTCTATTCTCACCACAGTTCGGGAAATCAAGTCTTTTTTGGGGTTTGTGGGATTTTTTCGTCGGCATATTCCCCAATTTGCTCGATTGGCAATTCCCCTTACCCAGGCCTTGAAAGGCTATAAGAAGCTAAGCCGGAGGGCTAAGAGTCCACTAGTGGTGTGGACGGAGAATATGAATAATTGTTTTGAGTTGCTTAAGAAAAGTGTCACTTCGGCACCAATACGAATCATTGGCGATCCTAATAAGACTTTTGTGGTTAGGACCGATGCCAGTGATTGTGTTATTGGAGCTGTTTTGATGCAGGATGGACATCCTGTGGCTTATGAAAGCAAGAAACTCAATCATGCTCAGTCTAGGTATTGTACCTATGAGAAGGAACTATTTGCAATTGTTCATTCCTTGAAAATTGGACGACATTATTTGTATGGAGCCAGATTTGAAGTTTTGTCGGATCATCAGACTCTTCGATATTTCTGTGATGCTACAGATTTAAAGGGGAGGCAAGCTAGATGGGCTGAGTTGATGCAAATCTTTGACTTTTCTATACGTTATTGTAAAGGAAGTCAAAATACTCTAGCGGATGCTTTGAGTCGGTTACCGGTTATTAATCAGTTGTGCTTTACTGTTATAGAACCGGAGTTGTTTCAGTCTCTTCAAGGACTATATGAGTCCGATCTTTTTTTGGAAAGTATTGGCAACAAGTACTTTCGGGGGTCGATTCAGGGTTGCAAGATTCCTCGAATCAGGGAAAGACTGAAACGGATTTCCTAATTCGAAACAGGATTTTGTTTCGTAAAGGAAAGGTGTGTGTACCGGAGAATGACACTGTAAGGGCCCAAATTTTGCATGAGTGTCATGATAGTCCATGCGCAGGACATCCGGGTATACAAAGAACACTTGACTTAGTTCGAAGGCAATTTTGGTGGCCTAAGATGAAAAGTCAGATAGAGGCCTATGTACTTAGATGTACTAAGTGCCAGTTAAATAAAGCAGAGAGACTAAAAGCTAGTGGCCTATTACATCCTTTAGATATTCCTACTGAAAAGTGGGAAAGTATATCTATGGATTTTGTGGTCGGGCTTCCACGTACAGGGAAGGGCCACGATTCGGTTTGGGTCATTGTTGACAGACTTACGAAGTTTGCTGAATTTATCCCAATGAAAACTACTGTTAAAGCTTCAGAACTAGCTCAACTGTTTGTTGAGAAGCTTTTTCGACTATACGGGCTGCCTTGCGATATTGTCAGTGACCGTGACCCAAAATTCACTGGGAATTTTTGGCAAGCAGTATTTGAAAAGTTGGAAACAACTTTAAGTTTAAGTTCTACAAATCATCCGGAATCAGACGGTCAAACGGAAAGGACCAATCAGACGATGGAGGATATGCTTTGAGCATATGTGGGCCATCGGCAGTCTGATTGGGAACAGTACCTTCCACTGGTGGAATTTGCATATAACAGTGCAAAACATTTAGCGATCGGATTCAGTCCTTTCATGCTTATGTATGGTTTTCAACCTTGATCACCAATTAGTGTTGGCATGAAAAATCTACGGGTGCAAGCCGCAGCTGATTTCCTTGCGGATATGCAAGAAATGTTACAGCTGGCTAAAGATAGCATAAGAAGTGCCCAGGACAGGACAAGGCACTATGCTGATCTATCTCGGAAGCACAAGGTATTCATGGTCAATGACTGGGTGTTTTTGAGAGTCCCTAGTCACTCTAGGGGCTTGAAAACCATTAAGTGTGCAAAGTTGGCACCTAGGTATTGCGGTCCTTTTAAGGTTGTCCAAGTGATAAACAAGGTCGCATACAAACTAGAACTTCCAGCTAACGTTGGAATTCATCCTGTTTTCCACGTTACTAAGTTGAAACCCTCGTTGGGGGTTAGGGAGACCCTGGTCCCTGTGGAAGATCTAGTGGAACTTCTTCGTGATGAGTCCATGAGTGGACCACCTGAACCCGAGGCGATTGTTAATAGCCGGTAGAGAACTCTACGGAGTAGAGTGCTTCGGGAATTTTTAGTCAGGTGGAGGGGCAAATCAGAAGAGGATGATCTCCAAAAGAATTTTCCAAATTTTTCCCTACAAGGAAAAATTTAAGTTTAGGGGGAAGGAATGTTACATACCTATGTAACTAGCAGTACTTCAGACCCCTAATAGTCCATTTAGTGTTGGGGGCTATATGGCAAGGTACCCTTAGGATTAAGGGTATGTGCCCTTGGATAAGGACAGGCAAGTGACTATACCTTAGTTGGAGGTATGGGGTCACGTGACCCTTGGATAAGGGGTACCCTTACTATTAAGGGTAGGTGTCTTAGATTAAGGTACTAGTGTCCTTGATTAAGGGCATGTAGGTGTCTATGCCTTGGATGGAGGTATGGAACCTAGTGAGGTGTTAGAAAGTCATTGGATGACTATTTTTCTAAACCTTGGGCCTCAACCTTGAACCATATCACTTTATTGGTCTAGGACCAAAGTATACTTGCACAACTTGGGCAATGGGACCTAGTAGGAGGGCGCCCTTCTAAAGTGTCCATTGAGTCCCCAACTCCCACAAGAAAGGCATTCAAAGAGTCATAGATTATGGAAGGAGTCTCTTGACATTCCATAAGCCTATGGAGGCTCTTGGAGATTCTTTAACTCCCCTAGGCTTCTCTCTCTCTCATTGGATGAGCATGGAACTCCATAGCGCATTGGGGGGTCCATGGGCGACCTATATGAGGGTAGTAGGGCGCCCATTGTGGAGGAGAGATCTCTCTTGTTTGCTTGGCTTATGCTCTAGTGTTGCTACTAGTGTGTAGAGTGCTTTCTTGTGGTAATATGCTTGAGGTTTGGATCTTGCTTATGGTATGGGACATAAGTAGGGTTTGGATCTTGAGTATGCTATGGAGTGTTGTGGAATGCTTGTGATTTGTTTATGGTTAGCAAGAGGGTGCTAGATAGGTCTTGCTTGGAGCTTGGATCTAGCTATGATTGGGTGGTGAATACTTGAGGCCAGCTTGTTATCTATCTTTGTGTTTAAAGAGTAGGGACACAGGTGGAGGAGAGATCCTTGGAGGCTTGCAGATCCTTACTTGCAGGTGGAGGCATCCTAGCTTGGAGTTGGGAAGCATCTTGAAGCTTGCAGGTTGCTTGGAGGACATTTGGAGGCTCTACCTTGGATTTGGAGGACTTCCTAACCTCTATTTGTAAAAGAGCTCTATTTTTTAAATTTCGGGTTCAATCATGTTGAAAGACTCCTCACATTGATGTAACTGGGTATTTACATATGCTCATTGATTTGAGCTATGTAATGGGTCTGGTTGACATTCATTAATAATAAGTATAGGTGGATTTAAAGCATCAAATCTAGTAGCTTCCAATGCCTTGTATGCTTGTAGATATTTAATCCATTGCCTCATGTTATGACACTTCTTTTCTGATTTCGAATCTGGATAAACTTTAAAAGCTGAAAGTTGATTGTTTACTGGCACTGATTCTGCAAAGTGGTGGTTCAGAAAAAACTTCTTTCCACTTTTGAGCTCTTGTGACTACCATTACTGGTGTAGTAGATTTATGTACTATCATGGGAGATGCATGAGATTGTTCTAGAGGTATGCTTTGGATTGATCAAAATCAAATTGATTGGCGCAAATACCATTGCGAGTTGAATGAGAAACATTGTGAGGTTCCCCTTTAGAAATCTTTCAAAATTAAGAAAAAATAGGTCATTTTACAAAAACCATGTTTTTTGTGCATACAAATCTTAAAAATGACGTGTTTTTCTTAAATTTAAAAATACAAACATGTGAAAAATTATAAACCTACAAAAATGTGTTTTTGGTATATCAAGAAGGTCAACCAAAAAAGTATGTTCAAAATCTCCCAAAAACCTACATAATTTTCCACTTTGTATTGATTTTTTAATTTGCTTAATTAAATTCACATTTACAGAACAACAAAATAAACTTTAATAACATAATTATATATTGTATTTTTAATATCAAGCAAACATACTTTTTATATCAAACTATCTTATTGATATATTCAAATTTAATTATATTTGTAACTTGGTCAACAAATAGATACAAAATATATTCTAATTTAATGATAATAATGAGCTACGTGAGCAACTTCATGCAAGTTATAAAAACAATTATCACATAACTTCAAAAACTTAAATGGAATATATATTTTTAAAGACATTGAAAATCTTTAATATCCAAAAACAAATTTCAACAAATTGAAAGATAACTGAAACTATACCAAAAAATATAAATATTGTAGAGTCCTATCTAGGAAAATAACTTTCAAAATTGAAGCACACTTTCAAAGATTTCTTTAACCAAATACAAGCTTTCTAACAAATTCAAGTAACACAAGCTTTACAAAACTTAAGTATACTGTAAATCAATGTTTCTATATAGATGAACTTTAACTGCATAGTATAATTATCTCTTTAATCTCAATATTTGTGCCAACTTTTCTTTTGAGATTAACTTCTTGATCACTGGAAAATACAACAGAACTAAATGGGAAGCCCGACAACGTTATCTCTTCTTTCTCAGATGATGGCTCTTCTTCAATCTCAATGGGCTTTTTATTTATTGGGGAAAATACTTTTTTTCTTGGTCGTTTTGCCTTTAAAGTTTTCGCATTTCCAGTTGCCACGACAACTTTCAGCTTGCTAGGATCAAACTCCTTTTCCTCCTCCCCATGCTCTCTTTGTGGGTACAACATGCAATTTCTTGGTTGGCTCAACCTCTGGTGCTCTCTTCCTTTTATAGGCAGCCTCCCATCATAATGCCAAGTTTTCACTTTTCAATCCCTTCATGCCATGTGTCCCGCTTTGTACAAGATCTTTAACTTGGGATTGGACTTGAAGTGGTACCCCCTTTGTCTTGAAAAGATGTTTTGGGTCACTGGTACCTGGGTACCCACTTTTGTGAGCCACTTTTCTCTTTTGCACTTGTTGGTGACATAAATAGCAAGTACTTTACTTGATTGTCTTTCTTAATTGGGTAGTCCTCTTTGCTACTTGTGGTCAACCCCTACCACTTTTAGGTAGGATATTTTTGTTATGCACTTTTGGCCTCCACCTGCATTTCCCATTTGCTTGTCCATGGCCCATGGCTTAAGTTGTCGAGGTGATTTGTCTGTCGGGGTGTCGTTTCGACTTGCACTGGATCTTGCCTATATTTTTGTTATGGTTTCCTTGACCTTGTCCCATAATTTCCGGTCATTTGTTACGAGTAGGTTTTCTCATTGCCGGTTTTCGTGTATCGTTACTGGCGAGCACTCATGACTGTTTCTTTAAGGCAACCAATTCCCTAAAAAACACAGTTGGCAATTTTTGTATTAATAACAAGTAATGGAGTACATTGGAAAATTCGCTCGGCCATGCCGGCTAGTATAATTAGGCCAATTCTAAGGCCGTAAACTATTCTGTGGGCCATTTCTAACGTATTAAAATTTGCTCTAGCCACATTTTGGGCGGGCTGGGACCCCTATCTATAGGCAACTGTGTGTCGATTTTACCATTAATAGCTGGGATTTACATGTCAGTTTTTGTACAAAATTGTGAAAATCGCTCTAAAAATAGCCCGATTTTTTGTGCGAAAATATCAGCTAACACTTATCCAATGCTCATCTTGAAGGTGGTTTTTGAATGCCCAGAAGGCTGTGTGAAGTTTGTGTTCCCAATCCAAGCATGACACTTCAACCATCTTCATGATAATACCACAGAGAATCTTGTTTGATGATTCTACTTGTCCGTTGAAATGCGGGTAATAGGGGTGTGCTCTTCCTATGGACAATCAGATGTGAGGACAACAAGTGAGTGATGGTTTCATTCAGAAAATGTGTTCCGCGATCACTCACAAGTTCTAGTGGGCACCCAAAATGTACTAAGATATTTTTATACAAGATTTTAGCAGTGGAGTTGGCGTCAACCTTCCTCACTTCTTTGGCTTCAACCATTTGATCAAGTACTCGGTGGCCACGATGATATATCGAGCTTGGGAACCATGCATAGTTGGATGAATAGGACTGACAAAGTCAATGTCCCATTTCTCAAATGGCATCTCGACCAAAATAGGTCATAACAACATTCTATTTTTTTCTTGGGTTTGGTTGAACCGTTGGCACACGTCACACCTTTTAATCTGATAGTGACTATCTTTGAACATCGTGGGCCACCACATGCCATCTTGCAGCACTTTCGTATTGGTAGCTTCGGCAGCGAAATTCCCTCCACCTATTCCTTCATGGGGCACTTTGTGTGTTAGGATGCCTCGGCGTATAATTCCATCATTGCACATGAGATAAATCTATCATGCTATCAATGTGTAGGAGATAGATTTTAGGATCCACCACATTGTTCTATCTTGTTTATCTTAGGGGGAATGCGTCCCAACATAAGATATCCAACGATGTCGGCAGGGATGGCGTTGATGTGGAACAAGATGGCGTCAGGGAGTTCGTCATCAACCCCTGTACTCTTAGAAATGTTGTGGATCCGTGAGAGGTGATCAGCCAGATAATGTTGCTTCCCCTTATGAGCAACTATTTTGAAGTCGAACTCTTGGAAAAGCAGTTGCTATCTAGTGATCCGTCCTGTCGTGCAGCTTGGTGATCTATGAAGAAGACGAAAGGATTCACTAGTAGGTAATGGCATAATGTCTTCACACTATATACCATTGCTAGTGCTTCTAGTTTGGTGGTCGTATAGTTCATCTCCATGGGAATCGATTGCCTACTAGCGAAGTAGATCGGATAATCCTTCTTGTACTCCCCAAACTGTGTCAGAACACTCCCTATGACATATTCAGAAGCGCCTCTGTGGACATGAGATTCTATGGTCCAAATAGGGGGTTGAAAGATTGGTGTAGTGACTAAGGCTTTCTTGAGTTTGTGAAAAGCCTCAGTGACTTCAGATGTCCATTCGAGCTGGATGGTCATTTGGTATATCGAACGGGCCAGCTTAGCAAAGTTAGGACAAACCTCCAATAATAGTTGCAATGCTCCATAAATATATATACTTCATGTACAATTCCTGGTTCTAGTAGAGCAAGTATTATGCGGATTATGTCGACATCGGTAGCGATACCATGCCTTGAAACTACGTGGCCTAAAAACTACACCACCGTGCTTGACCAGAAATTGGCATTTGGTCGGATTTAGAGATATTCAACTTGCTGAAGTCATCAATAAATGTAATGAAGTACTTTGCATCACCCAACAACAATACTCCGAATGGTCCACAAATATCTGAATGCACAATTTCAAGTACCTTAGTTGCTTTATAAACATCCTTACTGAAAGATGTTCTAGTCATCTTGCCTTTAAGATAGGATTCGTAGGTAGTTCAAATATCTCTACTTTTGATTTCAACTCCTTCAATTATCTGACTTTTGTTGGCTTGGTACAAGGCTTCCATGTTCATGTGACATAGCCTCTTGTACCACAGATCTGTCGATTCCTGAGTTTGATTTGCTTGTTCGATTTGAGTTCAAATGTTCAAGTGATACAATTTTCCTTCTTTGTTGCCTTTAGCAACTAGGTTATCAGAATCTTCCTCGAACAGTTTACAAGAGTTCTTTGTGAAGGTTACTGACATGTCTGTATCGACTATCTTAGCTACGAATAGAATATCTTTGTCAAGAGTAGGGACATAGAGAACTTCCTCCAGTTTCTTGTCACCTTGATTCGTGTCCAGCCATAATATACTAGTTCCATCACCCACGTGCTTAGAACCGTCTCCAAGTATAATGAATCTCGAATAATTCGTCTTCTTGTACTCAGATAAAATTTGTTTCGAGAAAACAAAATGTGATGTAGCTCCTGAATCAAGTACTACTTCTTGAATTGAATTTGTTGAGTAGCATAAATTAGCACTACCATTGTCGTCATAGCGTTCATGAGCTTCTACTTCCTCTTTTACTCTGTCTATTGCCTTTTTAAGTGTCATTGTCGCATCTTTCGCCAATAAGGTTCGAGTTGTGAGGAATGACCCACGAGCTTCTACAAGAAACTATTTCACGAATCTTTTGAGTTGACTGCAAAATAAATTTCGTGAATCTTTCGATTTGACTACAAGATAAATTTCACGAATCCTTTGAGGTTGATCACGAATAGAAATGTTTCGAGTTCGTGTTCATTTTTTTCTCATCCTTTGTCAAGTAAATTGCGTGCTTTGTTAGTAGAATAGAGATCTGTCTGATCAGGTGTTCTACATGCATGACCCCAGTGACCTGTGAATTTTGAGTGACTCATAGGGTACCACCTCCGTGCCCCGACAAGTAGTCGGGGTGTGTGTGTGTGTGTGTATATATATATATATATATATATATATATATATCCATATCCACACAAGCACTCGTTTATGGTCGATACTCCTTTGACAATCTGACTTTGTTGATTGCCTTCAATAGTTTGAGTATCGTGTAGGTGCCTGTCTTCAAATCTCGTGTATTTCTATAGATTGTGCGACAATGTGAGTAAATATGTAACAACATAAATGAATTGAGATTAACAATGAGATTTGGGAGAGATAAGGAGAATAAATCCATCTCCCTCCCTCCCTTAATCTGGATCCATGAATGCCTTGATCTTCAAACTAATCGATGCACAAAATTTGTTGTGTGTATCAATGCTCAATGTCTTAGTGAATATATTTGTTGTCATGTCCTGCCTTTGACAATACTCTAAGCTCACCTCTCTATTGAGAATTTTACTCTTGACATAGTGATATTGAATTTCAATGTGTTTACTCCTAGAATGAAATCTAGGGTTGGTCGATAAGACAATGGCACTTTGATTATCACATAATACAATTGTCAGACTATACTAATTCAGAAAAATGTCTGATAGCAAATTTCTCAACCATACTACTTCTTTAATAGCTTGAGAAGCAATGATATACTCTGACTCTTATAAAAAACGAGCAATAGAGGTTTGATTATGACTATTTTAGGAGATAGGGACGCCGTTGAAGAAGAATGTAAATCTTGATGTGGATTTACGACTATCTACATCTCTTTCCCAACTTATGTCTGTATATCCACTGAGTAGGTGTAGCTTGTTGTTGTTGACTTTTCCACGGAAGATGCATGAGTCATGTGTAGCTCGAATATACCTCATGACTCAAATGACAGTCTTCCAATGTATCATGCCAAGATTATCCATGAATTGACTTAGTTAGCTAACTACAAAAGAGATGTCAACTCTGGTACAGAACATTGCATGCATGAGAGATCCAAGTATCGACTAATAGGGATACTCTCTCATTTGCTCCTTTTTTGCTTTGTCTGAGGACATTGGTCCTATCGTAGGCTTGGGTCCATTGTCGAATGAGCTTCTTTGCAATTCATCATATTGTATCTGATGAGTGTGTTGTGAAGATTGTGAAAGTACTGTACTTTAGGACCATAAATGGATCTACAAAAGATCCACAAGAGTGATTGGATGCTTGCTTAACAATCTATCAAAAAACCAGACACAAAAAAGTTGATCTAGATTGGCAACTTGACAAACAACAAGCATTAACAATCAAAAGCATTGATAAAAATTGAAATCCGAGCCCACACATGTGTACTACAAGCTGTAGTACGATCTTCAACCTGAGAAACAAGTAGAAATTGATTTGGTTTCATTTGCATCACAAGAACTCAATGTACATAGTGAACTAGCTTGAGATTGCCAATGAGCTCCAAAACGTTTCTATCTACTCACTATGGAGAGAGGGAATACATAGCAAATTCGACTTCCTTCTTGAAGTTAGGTGGATTTCCAGCATGTAATAAGGAAGTTAACTCACTCTCCTTGACCTAAAATGAAACCCTAGTCTATCTCCTAGAGTCATGCTTGGTAGATAGCTATTTGGTCAAATTTTCACCGTAAATCTAGGATTTAGGTCCTATAAACTAGGAATCACTGCCAAAATGACATGACCAACCTCAGTATTACCCTTCCACCGAATTAAGCACTCAAAGATAGAACGATTTCTCAATTGTTTATCTCTGGTTCTGAGCACTTTCTCAGGTTCCAAAGGTACATTAAGCGACAAATCTTCTAAATGGGATAAATCCTCATCTGATCCAACTGTATCACCATCATGTAGACTTAGTTATGTACAAAATTTACATTATACTACATGGTTTTTGATCAAGCTAGATTTGCCAATTTTTGGCAATTCTTCACACTCCTCAAATTTAGCTTGATCTATCTACAACTCTCTTGCTAGATGAATGAATGCTTTTAGAAGTGTCTAAAAAAACCAGCTACAAACAAGGAACTTTTGAGACCAATAGAGAATGATGTCCATGAAGGATCTTTCACCACCTCTTAAAGGATCCCTTACAAGATGTTCCACAAATGTGTCTATATACATGTAGCACACTTCAAAAACTATACATCATACCAAGCCATGGATTCCAAGGCATTTTGTGCACTTGAAGATACATCAATAAAACTATTAGGTGCATACATATTGTTGTCAAAGACAACTTGCCTTGCTTGGTCCATATGATTGAGCCTAGATGGCTCCATCTTGATACTCATGGTTCTTCTTGGAGTCCTCGGGTCTTGAGCTTGCTCCTCCACTTGACTTGACTCCAAACCATCAATGAATTGAATAAGGTGTTGATCCAAAGGTGCTTCTTCATGTTTACAGATCTTCCACTTTTGAAAGATCAAATTTCCACCATTGACAACATCTTTGATGGAAAACAAGTAGATTCTACAATCTCTACTTGAAGAGCAAAATACTACCATTATTCCTATCATTGAAATAGGATAATCTTTGATCCTTACATTGGAATGACCATGCTCAAAGCATGTGGACCCAAAGATTTCCAATAAAAGTGATATTTCATTTTTTATGACACAATTAGAACTATTACAAAAATAGTTATCCAATGAAATTGCTTTATCAACAACAAATGAAGATTTGAAAGCATCTAATTTCATTGTCTTGTCATAAAGAGTACCAAACACCATAGATCTTAAAGATAAGAAACAAGTCACCTCATTTCTACTAATACTTTCCAAAAAGTATTCAAAGAAAGTAGACTCTCCAACACTCACCACCCTTGCAAGATGCACACTTGAATGGACAATTTGCATGCAATTTGATGACTCAACCATTGTCATTGAGGACTCCCTTGGAACTCTCATGCTTTGAGCTGATCCTCAAGATCTTCCTCCTTTTGATGCTCCTCCTCAATGCAAGCAAGACCACACTTTGCCAAGATCTCCTCTTGAGTGATCTCCTCCTTTGCCAAGCTCACCCTCTCAAAAGCCACTTAAACAATCTTCCATGCTTAAATCCCTTTGCAATGCAAACATCATTCTTCAAGATGAAACAAACACCATGCTTAAAGTGGCCACTAAGCATATTCTTGGTGATTGATGGTACATAAAGGATATTTTCTAGATCCATGCATTTTGAGGATTCTAGACACAAACATATGGTGCCAACACCATCTATCCTACACTCTTCATCATTTGCAGTAAGACAAACTTTTTAGCATCATTGAAAGAGTGTAAGATTGAGAGAAAGTCTTTTTCACAAGACATGTGGGGTCCTTTGAATTGCTATTGCTTGTTGGTGAGGATGTAGATGTCTCCTCCACTTGTGCTCTTAGCCTCTTGTAGCATTCAGATGCATAATGCCCCTTCTTTTCACAAAAGAAGCATTTTTGCTTTGATTTGTCCTTTGAGCTTGATGCATCATCGTCTTCTTTGGCCTCCTTTGGATGCTTCTTCTTTCCATTGGTCTTCCTTTTGCCCTTGAATGAGAAATTGGCTTTCTCATCTCCATCCTGCAATGGTAAGGAACCCATCCTTGCTTTTGCATGGAGCATCCTACGCTCTTCAGCCACAAGCACACTATGGAGCTTATCAATAGATGGCAAAGTGTCTTGGGTGGCAAAACTTTGAACCAAATTTGCAAAGTCATCTCCTAGACCATTAAGAACAATTTGTACAAGCTCTCCATCTTGAATCTTCTCTCTAATGGAAGCCAACTCCCTATTTAGAAATTTGATTCTTAGCACATAAGCCTATGCACTCTCCTCACTTCTTTTCATGCTTTGCAAAATCTGCTTTCTAAGCATGAGAACTCTCAAAGCGTTACTAGATTCAAAGATTGATTTTAAAGACTCCCAAGCCTCTATAGTACTAGTACATGCTGATACTTCTCTCAACAAATCATTGCTCACATTCATCTTCACACAATGAAGTGCAAGCCTAGATCTCTTTTTGTATCCAGGTAACTCCTGTGCACCTAGAGGTTCATCTTCATCGTCAATCAAGAACTCAAAAAGGTCTTGGAGCAGCAAGAGTGACTCCATTCTAACCTTCCAAATAGCATAATTTGTAGAATTCAATCTCTCACTAGCTTCTAGAAGGTATGCTCCAGTAGATCCCATCTTACTAGTGACTTCTACAAACAAGAAATAGATTTGATTGACTTGAAACTCACAAAGGTCTCACACTTGTAGTGTTTCACTTAAATTTGATTTTTAGTCCAACAAATGGACTTATAATCACAGTTCTATCACTCCCTCACAAAGCTGGAATGAAGATAAGATGAAGTGAAAACTACTTTCAAACAAATCTTGCAAAGAAATGGAAATTGATTTGGTTTCATTTGGATCACAAAAACTCAATGTACATAGTGAACTAGCTTGAGATTGCCAATGGGATCCAAAAAGTTTCTATCTACTCACTATGGAGAGAGGGAATACATAGCAAATTCGACTTCCTTCTTGAAGTTAGGTGGATTTCCAGCATGTAATAAGGAAGTTAACTCACTCTCCTTGACCTAAAATGAAACCCTAGTCTATTTCCTAGAGTCATGCTTGGTAGATAGCTAGTTGGTCAAATTTTCACCTTAAATCTAGGATTTAGGTCCTATAAACTAGGAATCACTGCCAAAATGACATGACCAACCCTATAAACTTGACCTAACCTACAATAGGAGTGGATTGCCACGTGTCATCTTGGCCTCACATGTGTGGAATCCACTTATGTACAAAATTTACATTATACTACATGGTTTTTTATCAAGCTAGATTTGCCAATTTTTGGCAATTCTTCACGAAGATGCCTTTGTTGAGTAATGTAAATCGGCTTTCTCTCCCTTTCTCTATGGATTTGAATTCCTAGACATTAGTGAGCTTGATCCATATCTGTCATATTGAATTCCGAGAACAACAGTGGCTTAGCATCTTTTACTAGGTTGACATTGTTGCTGAAAATCAGTTCGTCATCAACATATAGGATGCCAAATATCAAGAAATGCTACACCAACTTGAAATAGACATTTAAATCAGCAGTGCTTGGTTTGTAGCCATTCATGATTTTTCTTACCATTGATAAAGTGTCTCTCGGGCTGCATCATGTAGATGCACAACTACACATATGGGTGTTTTGCCACGCGACGTTGCCACGCAAACCCGATACTTAGTCAAAATTTTGACATTTTTCTTTGCGTGGCTCTGCCATGCATGGTAGATCCACGCAAAAAATTCTCTGGGGACACTGCCGGTCAAATCCAGGCTGGAAGTGGGTCCCATTGAGTTTTTTTTTTGCAGATTCTTTTAAACAAAAATTTAAAAAATGAGCACCAAAATTGTTTGGCGTGGTAAAGCCACGCATGGAAGTGCCACACAAGGCTGTTATTTAAAATCAATCAATCAAAGAAAAACTATTAAAGATTAGCAATAACTATCTTTTCTCTCTTGATGTGTAAGTTTATCTAATCTAGTCTTAAGATCAAAATATACCGTACAAAAATCACATTGATTCAATTACTACACAATTTAATAAACCATTCAATAAAATGACATGTGAATGCATCACTTAATCTCACAAAATCAACATTCAAAGATTCATGACTTAACTCATTTGATTATAATCAACTATCTTCTTCAAATCAAACACAAATAATACAATAATCAACTCTCAAGTGAATGCTAACCTACATTGTACATTGTGTAACCACATATCTCTCTCTCTCTCTCTCTCTCTCTCTCTCTCTCTCTCTCTCTCTCTCTCTCTCTCTCTCTCTCTCTCTCTCTCTCTCTCTCTCTCTCTCTCTCTCTCTCTCTCTCTCTCTCTCTCTCTCTCTCTCTCTCTCTCTCTCTCTCTCTCTCTCTCTCTCTCTCTCTCTCTCTCTCTCTCTCTCTCTCTCTCTCTCTCTCTCTCTCTCTCTCTCTCTCTCAATACAATACAATTGATGCATTGAGAAACACAAATCTCATTTCGTGCACTTTTTTTTTTTGCGCAAAAAATTCTGCCTGGTACATTTACCCGTGGTAGAACCACGCCAGTGGTATTTTTCAAAATCTGAATCTTGGAAATTTGCCACGTCATGGCAAATTTTCCAAAAAACATTTTGTAAAAAATTTGTACCTCCAAGTCGGTTGCGGCAGCTTAAGCTAGGAGAATTCTGATGGAAATGCTTGACTACAAGACTGAAAGTATTGTTGTAGTCAAAGTTCAAGTTCTGTGAGAATTGTGAAAGATTTGAGAATTCATTAAGATCCAGACCTACAATTGATCTTTGGTTTAGAAAACAAGCAACTCACCAATCTTGCCAATGTAGAAAAATTACCATCTACACTAAGAATGAGATGCAAACTCTAATAGATCTTGATCAAACATGAACCAAAACATAAAATAATATTTTTGCTCATACAATAACAGTAAGCTACTGTATTTCACATATGTGGATCTGAAAATAACAATTAATGATCATTCTACACATAGAATTGCAAGATATCACAAGTATAGTCCACCAATGGATAGTAGAACCCAAGAGAACCATGAGAGAGAGAGAGAGAGAGAGAGAGAGAGAGAGAGAGAGAGAGAGAGAGAGAGAGAGAGAGAGAGAGAGAGAGAGAGAGAGAGAGAGAGTATCCTCTCTTTCCCCGAGTTACATCCTTTTTTAGTAGGTCCAAAACGTAACTTGCCACTTGGATTCCCTCCAATATGAAAAATCCTATTATTTTTAGGACTAAATTGATGAAATACCTGGCATCTTTTAATGATAAATTCTACATTGTGCCACATATATTTGTATGTACAATATCTGACAGGTCTCTAGCTACATGCTAGTGATTTGATCTAAAAGGTTTCCTAGTCTGCTTTTTGATAATACAATCTTGGAAGACATGTAATTCGACTTTCCTATCTAGATAGTCGAGATCAAGCACAATAGACTGTTTAAACAGATTCAATATAGATGCATAGTTTAAATGACCAAGTCTGTAATGTCAAAGTAATCTTTTATTCATGTGAAGAGAAATATTTAGAGCTTGCTTTATAACAAAGTAGCAATGATTTAATTTATACAAGTATCTGTGCCTCTTTTTGAGTGCTAGAATCTTGTTTGTCCTTTCGATAACTTTACGTTGATTTGATTTGAATTCTAATTTATGTCCTAAATCTGTAATTTTGCTAATAGAGAGCAGATTTGTAGATAGATTACGTACATGAAGGAAATTCGATGTTAGTTTGAATCGATCATTTGAGAAGTTTAATCTTACAGTGCCTTCACCTTCAATAGCATGTGTGCTATTGTCGTCAAGGTGAATGTACCTTTTGGTATTGTAAGAATATAGGACTAGAAGCAGTCGATATGGCTGATCATATGCTGAGTGGCTCCGAAGCTATCGTTAGATGCTTTATTTTTATGATTTGTCATGAATACATCATGATGGGCATGAGATGTTTCTACAATTGTGTTTGCTTGTTGATTCGACTCCTATTGACTCTATTTGGGCCTTTGATTTGACTTGTGTTTCTTCAGGCTTTTATTCTTCTACTTGTTTGAGCTCTTGTTTTCATAAAGGACGTGCGAGTAGCCTTCGAGGAATTGGAGGATTTGTTCTTTCGATTCTCTTCTTGCAACAACATAACAATGATTCTTGATTAAGTCAAATCTGAGTGAGTTGTGATGATCATCATATGTGGATGGCAAACTTGATAGTAGTGTTATTACTGTGTCTTGATCATCTATGACTGATCTGACAGTGGCCATCTATTGTAAGAGGCCTGAGGGAGAAAAATCTTCTTCTGAGATGTAGCTTGGAAGTCACATCTTGCACATCATATAGTGTGATCAAGATATCAACGTCTGAGCTTCTAGTTTGGTTCACATAGAAAAGATGTGGGATGAAGAAAGACCAAGCTGATGTTCCACCTTGGAAAAGACTTTCTTGGTTGAAATAATGTGTTGATGATTCTATCAAATTTGAAGAGGCTTTCAAACCAAAAATTCATGTACACGATAAAATTATAAATCTATTATTCATGTTTGTGATCATTTCACAAGATGGAAAAAGTAGTAGATCTCTCTAAACCCTAGGAAGTCTCAATAATAGAGATACATTTGTTAATATCAAAGGCCAAATTTTTTATGCATAGTACAACTTGAAATGCAAAATGTGAATGATTGGATAATTTGCTTCAATATATTTGCACCAATAAAGATGGTTTTCTTAGAAAAACCTAATTAAAAGCTTGTCAAAGTGCAAAAAATCATTGTTCCAAATAGTCATATCTTATTGTAGAGAAGTAGAAACATTGGATCATCTATTCTTTAAATGCCATAATCTTTATGGAGAAAATTATTGATGAAGATATGAGGGAGGTTTTTTCTAAATGATATGTATATCATATTTTTTAAGACTCTCAAATCATGGGTTATAAGAGACTTTTGGTTCCCTCAAAACATTTGCTTGCCAAAAAATATGGAAACATAGGAATCATATATTTAAACCAAGAATCCTTATGACCTCCTAACTTATAGCTAACGAGGTATGTAAATTGGTCACACTTGTGCAAACATGAAATAGTGAGCACAAATGGCTCCAATTAAGGATGAGATTGTATGGAGGTGTAGATCCAAATGATATAACTTGTAGATATAACTATGTTTAGGGTTGTACATTATCTTGGATGAGGACTATAGGCTTAATGCTTCTCCAAAAGTATAATGTTCTTGCTTCATTTTTATGAAGCGGATCAAATTGACAGCATAAGTTGAATTGATGGTGTTTCATCATTTGAGATTGTTTTGGTCTCTTGCTTCATAAAGCCAACTAGTTTTGATATAATTTTTTTTTCACAAATTTGTTGTTGTGCTAACAACACTATTAGACAATTATCGATCTAGCATGTTATTCAGAACTATTTGAGGTGTCATAGATAGCCATGGTATTCATGATAGATAGCTAATTAGTTCGATAATTTAGTTAGCAATGTGGAATAAAAAATACATAACTATAAAGAACAAAATGACAGTTGTTTGATAGGGATTATTTAATAACATAAGACTTCTAACATACTTTACGAAACTAGTTAAGTCAAAGACTAGAAGGTGAACATAAAAGAAACCAAATAGTTATAAATTCACATAAAAACAAGCTATCAAGTAAAGATCAACAAACAACAACCAAAGTGTTCACAACAAGAGCTGTGAGAAAAAATGAAAAATCGATTCCATATGTTCTTAGCATTGAATAATGAGCATATAAGCCTTCTAGCTCTATGTCATTCTTATGTAGGAGAGACATGAAGAGATGTGAGAACGTGTAACTGTTCATGGTAGTTCGGGGCACCAAATTACCAGCCACTAGCGAGTTGATTCACATCACAATGTATACGAGTATATATTAATTAACCACTAAGGTTCAATTCATTCTGTTAACAACAAATTCATGAAGACAAAAACCCTCGGTCATGTGGGTTGGGTCCCACAACATAATAGACTAGTCATTGGCCATCCAAGTGATACTAAACATATGTTTTGTTGAAATTGTCACTTCCAACTTGATCTAATTGATTAATCATGAGATCTATGATCATGATAGGATCTCACACGTGTGGAGCCTGTTCCCACGTGTGAAAGGATGTACAAAATGTACTTGTAAATAGTTAGATTCATTTTGGTTCAAATCTACACAAGTGTGAACTTCATTTGTGGCTAGAATCTACGAAAAAGTCACTTTGACCAATTTGCATGAAATTAGCTTGCACTTCCATGTGAATGGGTAAATGCTCCTAGATGTCAAGTTGATGTTCACACGTGTGGATCAGGTTGTAGTGGATAAGATGTAGATATTCCACTAGATCCTATTTTGTAGGGAATATCCCTATTTTTGTGGAGATTAGCTTTTGGTTTCTAGCTAGTGTGATAAGTCAACTTTGGATAATGGGCATATTTGGCTCCTATTGGTGGATCTAGATGACAAGGCACTCTTCACACGTGTGAAGGCTTGTTGGGCTGTACACAGCTCGTATGTACTTGATCTATAAAGAGATCAATCAAATCAATAGAAAATTGTGTTTTGATGCTTGGAATGGTTTTGTATGCAAATGTACTTTGTTCTCAGGTTGCAGTCCATACAGTGACTATCCTCCACACATGTAAGGCTGCCCTTGTTTGTTTTTTATCATTAGATCCATTGATCTTGCTAAAATCATAGTGCATTATTTCTAGATCAAGATCTAGCCTATAGAACTTGATAGATCTTTGGATTTAGCAATCAATAACTCTTGTAGATTGATTTGTACAATCAATCATTGTTCTTTTTTTCTTTTTTTCTTTTTTCTGAAAATCAACATGGTATCAGAGCCAAGTACAAGAGTGATGTAATGATCCATAAAACTTGTGGAAACCATTGACATAGTAGTGTTTTTGAACTATAGTGGGCGAGCTCTAAGAGAGTGATAAATTCAATCTTTTTGGTCCATATCGATTTGTGGGCTACAGGTGTACTGTCCACACATGTGAAACCGTAAAGCAACCTTCAAATCAAGTCTCTATAGTGTTTTTGGTCCAAAAATTTGCATACTAGTCCAAAATTCATGATTTTTGGTGCGAATGCTAATGATCAAATAGAGGTTTGAGTCATTGAAGCATTTTCTTTTGAAGCATTAAATCAGATCATTAAGGCTGATTTGTTCAGATCTTAGTGTGTGAAGAGAAATCAAGCAAAACGGTGTTGGAATCAATCTTTTAGTGTGTGTTTTGCTAGAAATTTTTGAGTAGATCTATTATACCTTCATCCAAACTTAAGCTAGGCTGATTGGGCCAAGATTAGAAGCTTCATAGAAATCTAGAAATCTATCTTAGATCATTCTTATTCAAGAGAGCTTTGTGCATCTCATAGGCAAACCATTCAATATGTCATCCATAGGTGGATTTTTGTTAGAATCTAGTGAGAGGCTAACTTCCACAAACTATTCCATTTGAAAAGTGAGGATGGAATCACTATTTGTGATCCATGACCTCTATGACATTGTTCTTGGAGTTGTAGAAGAGCCTCAAGCAGCCCAAGAACAATTGAAATACAAGAAGAGGGCTAGATTGGCCCTTCAAGAAGAACCAAGGCAAGGAGGCCGAGGTCAAGGATGGTGGATCTACCTCCAAAGTGAAGATCAAGAACAAAGCTAAGCTAAAGTGTTTCTTTTGTGGAAAGAAATGACACTTTGCTTCTGAATGTTACAAGAAGAAGATCTCACAAGGCAATGAGGATCATGGAAATCTTGCACAAGAGGAGGATGAAGAGGATGGCTTCAACACATCCTTGATGGTAGCATCTACACCAACATCAATCAGAGAGACATGGTGGATTGATAGTGGGGCTAGTTCCCACATGTCATTCAACAAGCATTATTTTTCTACTTTACTTTCTTGTAATGATTCTAAGAAATCAATCTACATTGCTAGTGATCAAGAATGTAAGATAGATGGCATAGGATCTATTCCATTATGCTTAGGATCATTTAAAGGGAAAGATCTTGATAATGTTTTGTATGTTCCATCCATTACCAAAAAATTTCTTAGTGTTGGTCAACTAATGGATAATGAACTAGATGTACATTTCAAGAATGGAGTGTGTTCCATCTTGAAACATGATAAGTGCATAGCTAGTGGCATTAATCAAGGAAGGCTTTTTAAGTTGGATGCTAATGTGGCCATTGAAAGTGTGAATATGGTTAGATGACTCAAGTGGAGCTTTGGCACAAAAGATTAGGCCACCATAATCTTCAATCAATGGAGTCCATGGCCTCAAAGGAGCTTAGCTCTCGGCCTACCAAAATCATTCACAAAGTGTGGCAAAGTGTGTGAGGCATGTGGCCTTGCAAAGTCACACAAGACATCCTACAAGAGATCTTTGTCAAGATCTACTTCACCCTTGGATCTTATTCATTCAGATGTACATACTTTTTCTCATGAAAGTAATGGAGGTGCCTTACTATGTATGTGACTTTCATTGATGATTGTACTAGATTCACTTGGATAGATTTATTGTTTAAGAAAAGCCTTGTATATGAAGCTTTTGTCAGGTTTAAGTCTCTAGTGGAAAAGCAACTTAGTTCTTGTATTAAAGTTCTAAGATGTGATAATTGAGGAGAATATATCTCCAATAGGATGAGAGACTTTGTGAGAACAACGACATTAAGAGAGAGTTTACTTGTTCCTACACCCCCAACAAAATGGGGTGGCCGAGAGGAAAAATAGGAGCCTATGTGAATGTGCAAAGTCCTTGAGGCTTGATGCAACTCTACCCATCTCATTTTGGGGAGAGGCCATAACTTGTGCTAACTTTTTATGTAATAGGCTTCCTAGTAGTGCTATTGGTGGGATCTCACCATTATCAAGACTTGTTTGGCAATAAGCCCAATTTAAAAGACTTTAAAGTATTTGGATGTATATGTTATGTCCATATTCCTTTGGAAACTAGAAGGAAAGAAGATGCAACTTCCTTCAAAGGAATATTTATGGGCTATAGTGAAAATAGCAAAGGATATAGGATATTTGATCCTATTTCAAGTAGGTAAAAGTTAGCAAGGATATCTTATTTGATGAATCTCAAAGTTCTAAGATGTTTTCAAATGCATCTAATCCTCAATGTGTTGAAGATCTTGCAAAACCGAGGAGGAGCTTCTTGAAAATGATTTTTTGGAAGATCAAACTCAAGAACCAAAGGGGCCAAGGAAATCCACAAGGAACAAGGCTGAGCCTTCAAGGCTCACATACTTTGAGAAAGGAAAGCAAAGGGAAGACACAACTCCTTCTACCTCTTACTCTTTTCTAACCACAATGCTTGAAGAGCCATCATGTTATGAAGATGCTAGTAGATTACAAGTTTGGAGAGATGCAATGCAAGTAGAGTTTGATGCTTTGATAGATAATCAAACTTGGAATCTTGTACACCTTCCACATGGGAAGAAGCCACTTGCATGTAAGTGGATCTATATATTAAAGTACAATCAAGATGGATCTATGAGTAATTACAAAGCTAGACTTGTTGCTAAGGGATTTCTTCAAACTAAAGGCATAGATTATGAAGAAACATTTGCACTTGTAGCAAAGCTTGTAACTATTAGATTGATCATTTGTATTGCTACTTTGTTCAAGTGGAATCTCTATCAAATAGATGTGACCAATGCATTTTTGAATGGCTACTTGGAGGAGGAAATATACATGTTGCAACCCGAGGGCTTCATCAAGGATGGGGAGAGGACAAGGTTTGCCATTTGAAGAAGAGTCTATATGGCTTGAAGCAAGCACCTAGGGCTTGGTACTCTAGGTTGCATGATTTTCTCTACTCCCTTGGCTTTGTGATTAGTTCTTATGGACCTTATTTGTACATCAAGTGTAATGATGGTAAGATCATCATTTTAGTTCTTTATGTTGATGATATCATATTGACAAGAAATGATGGTGAAGGCATAAGAAATGTTAAAGTTGCATTGTCTAGATAATTCAAGATGGTAGATCTAGGACTTCTTAAGTTCATACTTGGAATAGAGGTTTCTAGAGGTAGTGATTTCACTTTCATAAGTCAATCAAAGTATGCTACTTCCATTCTTGAAAGATTTGGCATGAAAGATTGTAAAGGGATTGACACCCCTATGGAGCAAGTTTGTAAAGCTTCTAATGATGGTGATGAAGCATCCTTTGAGGACATCACACTCTTTAGAAAGCTTATAGGCTCCTTAATCTATTTGACAATCACTAGATCATATTTGAGTTATAGTGTAAGCAAGTTGAGTCAACATATGCAAGCTCCTTTGATACATCATTGGAAAAGTGCCAAAAGAGTACTTAGATATATCTCTTCTACTAGATTTTTTGGCATTCTCTATCAAGGATCTAACTTGTACCTGAAGGCATACTCGGATTCAGATTTTGCAGAAGACAAGATGGATAGGAGATCCATAAGTGCATTACCACTTTCCTTTGTGGAGGAGTGATATCTTGGCTTTCCAAAAAGCAAGACATACAATCTCACTTTCCTCTTGTGAAGCCGAGTACAAGGCATTGACTTCAACAACAAAAGAACTCATATGGCTAAGAAGACGTTTTGTAGACGTTGTGGTGCTTCTTAATCATTTGTTTCCAACAGTGATGATATAGCATCCACCATTCCTCTATCTCCAATTGTAGTGTTTTATCCTTTGCAACAAATAGATGGCTTTGAACATTGAGTAACTTCCTGCAATTCAATCATCTCATCTCAGACAACACACTTTTCACACCATTGTAGGTGTTCATAATGCCCTATAAAATGTCATTTTTTGCAAATTACATTATAATTTTAAATTATATATTCTAATAATAATATTGAAGACAAAGACCTACAGTCAAAGAAATATTAAAAAAGAATAGGTCATATGATACTATTATATTGAAGACCAACTTCATTTATTAGACGAAATGATATTTTAAGACTCGAATATAACATAATTTAAAGGTCCCCTACAATACAAACAAGTGACATTATTTTAAGATATACTTTATAAGTCGAATTTGAATGACACCAATTTAAGTATCAAATAAACTCTTGGTGGATTGATAGTGGGGCTAGCTCCCACATGTCTTGAGAAAAGGACTTTTTTTCAACCTTACACTCATTCAATGATGCTAAAAAGTTTGTCTTTACTGCAAGTGATGAAGAGTGTAGGATAGATGGTGTTGGTACCATCTCTTTGTATCTAGAATCCTCAATAAGTATGGATCTAGAAAATGTTCTTTATGTACCATCAATCACTAAGAATATGCTTAGTGTTGGTCTACTCTTAGAAAGTGGTTTGGATGTTCACTTTAAGCATGGTGTTTGTTTCATTTTGAAGAATGATGTTTGCATTGCAAAGGGATTTAAACATGAAAGATTGTTTAAGTTGGAAGCTAGTGTTGCTTTTGAGAGTGTGAGCTTGGCAAAGGAGAGGAGGAGCATCAAAAGGAGGAAGATCTTGAGGATCAGCCTCAAAGCATGAGAGTTCCAAGGAGGTCCTCAATGACAATGGATGAGTCATCAAATTGCATGCAAATTGTCCATTCAAGTGTACATCTTGCAAGGATGGTGAGCATTGGAGAGTCTACTATCTCTGAATACTTTTTGGAAAGTATTAGTAGACATGGAGTGACTTGTTGCTTATCTTTAAGATCTATGATGTTTAGTGCTCTTTATGACAAGACAATGAAAATGGATGCTTTCAAATCTCCATGTGTTGTTGATAAAGCAATTTCATTGGATAACTATTTTTGTAATAGTTTGCATAGTGTCATAAAAGATGAAACATCATTTGTATTGGAAATCTTTGGGTCCACATGCTTTGAGCATGATCATTTCAATGTAAGGACCAAAGGCTATCCTATTTCAATGATAGGAATAATGGTAGTGTTTTGCTCTTCAAATAAAGATTGTAGAATCTACTTGTTTTCCACCAAAGAATTTGTCAATGGTGGAAATGCGATCTTTCAAGAGTGGAAGATTTGTAAACTTGAAGAATCACCTTTGGATCAACACTGTACTCAATTCATTGATGGTTTGGAGTCAAGTCAAGTGGAGGAGCAAGCTCAAGACCCGAGGACTCCAAGAAGAACCATGAGTATCAAGATGGAGCCATCAAGGCTCAATCATATGGATGAAGCAAGGCAAGTTGTCTTTGGCAACATTATGTATGCACTTAATAGTTTAATTGATGTATCTTCAAGTGAACAAAATGCCTTGGAATCCATGGCTTGGCATGATGTATAGTTTTTGAAGGGTGCTACATGTATATAGACACATTTATAGAACATTTTGTAAGGGATCCCGTAAGAGGTGGTGAAAGGTCCTTCATGGACATCATTCTCTATTGGTGTCTCAAGAGTTCCTTGTTTGTAGCTGGATTTTTTAGACACTTCTAAAAACATTCATTCATTTAGCAAGAGAGTTGTAGATAGATCAAGCTAAATTTGAGGAGTGTGAAAACTTGCCAAAAATTGGCAAATCTAACTTGATCAAAAACCATGTAGTATCATGTAAATTTTGTACATAAGTCGATTCCACACATGTGAGGCCAATATGCCACATGGCAATCCACTCCTAATGTAGGTTAGGTCAAGTCCATAGTGTTGGTCATGTCATTTTGGTAGTGATTCCTAGTTTATAGGACCTAAATTCTAGATTTAAGGTGAAAAATTGACCAACTAGCTATCTACCAAGCATGACTCTAGGAAATAGACTAGGGTTTCATTTTAGGGCAAAAAGGCTGAGTTAACTTCCTTATTACATGCTGAAAATCCACCTAACTTCACAAAGGAAGTCGAATTTGCTATGTATTCTTTTTTAAAATAATTTGCATTTTGATTCCTTTGCGTAAAGCTTCTTTTGCCAAATATGGACGAAATAAATCGTTCATCATTTGCTGGAAAGTTGCAGGAGCATTGGTTAAACCAAAGGGCAAAACTAAAAACTCGTAGTGGCCAAACCTGGTCCTAAAACCAGTCTTAGATGCATCTTTTTGATGTATTCTGATATGATGGTATCCCGTACGTAGATCAATCTTCGTGAAGTATTTAGCTCCATTTAACCGATCTATGAGATCATCCATCCTGGGTAACATGTATTTATTTTTTATAGTAAGTTTGTTCAGACTCTTGTAATTTACACACAATCGGAAACCCCCATTGTTCTTGTTCTTAAGAAGGACGGATGCTCCCCATGGAGACTTACTTGGTCTGATTTGCCCCATCCTAAGATATTCCTCGATTTGCCTAGCCACTTCCTCCTCTTCCTTTTGACTAAACTTGTAAGGTTGTCTGAAGATAGGATGACTATCCGGCAATAGATCTATCTTATGGTCCACCAACCGAGTGGGTGGTAGTCCGTAAAGTAGCTGTTCCAGAAAATCTTCACCAAATCCTTGTTTTAAATCTTGCAATAACTATTGTTCCTAATGTGAATTTTCGGTGTTAAAACATGAAAACACATTCACATCACCAACATCACAATGCAGATGAGATTTTAAAACCAAATGAAAAAGTTCATAATCAGAATCTTGAAATTTTTCTATTAACTCAGCCGAGGAAATCATCAGCGATGACAGTACATCAGTCTCTCCAGAAATAGAGACTATTTGATCAAACTTACATTTAAATACCAAAGTATGATTTTTGAAATCTATTGCCAAAAAATTGTGAGTACTTCCGAAATCTAATAGTACATTTACGTCTTTCTCTTAGACCGTTGGTACGCCTTAGCTTCCAGCTCGTCAAAAAACTGCTTTTTCCGCTTGTTTTTTTAATTTTTCATTTTAAGTTTCAGGGCCGTTTGGCCGTGGGTGCTTTTTCTCGAGGCAACGACAGTGCTATCATAGGCCTTAACCACCCGTACAGCATCTTCCAAGGATTGGAGGATATTCCGTTTGCACTCATTTTGATAATCGGCTGGCAGTCACTGAGCCAACTTCCTAAAAGCGGCACACTCTTGGACATAGGTGTCCAATACTCAGTTTTCCATTTCGTAGTTAATAAAGCAAATATATAACTCAGAATCGTCTATTGTGACAAAAGCTTTAAGGAATTCTCGTAGGAATTCAACCCAAATCACCGGTTTCACGGGTAGTTCCCTCCACCACGAGGAGGCCTTGCCCTCAAAAAACAACAAGACTGACAATATCCGCTTTTCTTCTGGGACGTTGTGCAAGCTGAAATAGCTCGTCCAACGATTTACCCAGTCCTCCACAACTTCCGGGTGTTTAAATTTTTTATCGCCGGAAAAAAATTCCGGTTGGTAGCCCAAGTTGTATGAATTAATAGCTTGTAATCGATTAAAAAGATTTTGCATTTGGTTATCATGTTGTTTATTGCTTTGATGCAGTTCCAGAACCGCCTTGCCCAAAGTTTGCAATAGCTTATCAGAATCAAGGGAGCCATCACTATTTGGTGATGTCGGATGAATTTCAATGTTCCCCCCATCACTACCGGGTGATGTCGGGTGAATTTCCGTGTCCTCTCCCCGAGGCCCCACACACAACTTATTCATCCATTTGCCGGTGAAAACTGAAAAAGTAAAAGAATTTACGTTCAATTATCATGATTACGGGTATCATTATTTATAATTGACTAAAAAGATTTTGCATTTGGTTATCATGATGTTTATTGCTTTGATGCAGTTCCAGAACCGCCTTGCCCAAAGTTTGCAATAGCTTATCAGAATCAAGGGAGCCATCACTATCTGATGATGTCGGATGAATTTCAATGTTCCCCCCATCACTACCGAGTGATACCGGGTGAAATTCCGTGTCCTCCCCCTCCCCACAACCGAAACTTCATTCTTGGCAATTTGCCGAGAAAACTATATCGATGCATAGAAATCTAGTTTACACAATTACTTAAGTTATCACGATTCAACTTAAAATTAACTGCCTTTGCATTTCCGTAGTCTATAATGACTAAAATGCTCATGGAAACAAAGAAACAAAAAGCAAAAAAAGAACCATCAATTAACCTCTAGCCAGCCCTTTTCACCTACCATGCACACTTAAGATACCTTCAAAAAATCTTAAGTTACACTCCCCCGCCCCCCTCTCTCTCTTCCCTCCAAAACGAGCTCCTTGGGCCTCCCTTCCTTCACACGCGCTGAGAGACTGGCCCGAACCCGAGAGAGAGAGAGAGAGAGAGAGAGAGAGTATGGCCCCCGAGATGAGGGATGGGGCCGCGTCATCCCTCCACCACTTTCCCACTGAAAGCATGCAAGTATCAGGTGTTTGCAGGGCGCGTTGGTGGGCACAAATAGGCGTGGTTTTGGAAGCTTATTAAGTTCTCATATATTGCTATTCTTGCATCTTACAAATGCATTTAGGGTGTTTTTACAGTTGCTTTACCTTCATACATGTAGAAGTAATCATGTTTTACAGATTTACAATGAATAGCTTTTTTTTATGGCTGGTAAACAGGGTAGATGCTACCCAAATTTGTCAAAATCACAGATTTGTAGGTTGCCATTCCTTAAACACAAAATGCACGTACACACAACCGATTACACTTCAAAAAAGAAAATTAACGGGAAGAGCAATCCGAACTTTTTCCACTTTGTTGCTTACTCCACCGATTTCTCGAAAACGTCAAGATTCTTCTTGAGCACAAATCAATGGCAAAACCTGCTTAGAACTGGCTCTGATACCAATATAAAGTCCTATTCCAATTATCCTATTCTAAGCATGCCAATACAAGCAACCACAAAGAGAATGGATGGTGGACAAACCAATCCAACCAATCCTAGATCAAACGGATCTAGCCCCCAAGCTATGGATCAATCTCAATGAGGAATGAGGAATCACTCAAGCAGCATGTAGAGAGAGCCCAGTAAGTATACTTATATCCTTCAAGGCCCATAGTAGTGCATTGTGACACCTCACTGGACACCTCTGTAGCCTATCTAGGCCACGTCATCCAGTTTTCCAATAGACCCATACAAGTCCACCATCATGAGTTTAGGCCTACAACCATTAATTATGACCTCCCCAATTCCCTTATAGCCACAATTAACTTACGGGTTGTTGGTCTACTGATCCCTAGCGTGGACATGATACTCGAGACCAATCGTGGGCATGACAGCTAGGCTATCTAAAGAAAGAACTGAAAGACTTAAGAGACTAAATGATAAAAGAGAAGAGTTTTGGAGGAGGAAGTCCATCCAAAGAACGTCTCTTGCCAAATTCTTTTCATGGATCGGATTCTATGAGCACTCAATTGTTTTAACTATTTTATTGACTCATAGTTTTTCTATCAAGAGATGGGAGATGTTGCACGAACACTAACTACAAGCTTGCAGATAAAATATGACTAGTACTTCAAGAGTTCATCATCAAATGACGCAGACAATTATATGTCTCAATTTGATTCTATTGCTATATCAAACACTGAAGGCATCGATCTGAATAAGTTGTGGATATTTTCTAGATTGTGTAGAAGCAAGCATGAATATGGTATAGTCTAATCAATTGCAATGATATTATCACTTGGATACAACAACTCAACATAAAGAATATCTACACATATATACTCAAAAAGTAAATAATCTTTTTGGCAAGCTAGTGGGAGACTATTCTATGGCAATGCAGATCAAATGGTGTCTTGCATGTCTACCAACGAAGATCAACCAATATTGTCGACAAGGATTTATGAATTCGCTTGAAGAGATTTTTGAGATGACAAAAACTATGAAGTGAGAGTGGACAGCAATTGCATGCAAGGAGCGATTCCAAAGCCAAAGAAAAAGATCGTCGAAGTCTCATATATCTTCTGATGAAGACAATGACTCGTTATTAGAGTTTCTAAGTTTTGAAATTGAAGATTCTAATAGCGAGAGTTTTGAGTATATGATTGAAATTATAAGAAAGAGAAAAACTATTGAAGACCAATTTGAAAAGTTATGGAGGGAGACTGTAGCGCAGGCATCCCAAAGGGAGCCGGGAACCACGACTTAGCTTCCCAGCCTTCAACTCTTGCCATCCAAACCCACTTGACATACAAGCAGCCAACTCGCCAACAACGATCAGACTTAACCAACTTGAAGTTCCGAAAACCAACATTGAGATCCAACCTGGCGCCATGCCGGATCGGGGGTCCCGACGTGGGTGACTTCCCTCCAAGCAAGCCGCCCGACATACATCAAACTTAACCAACTCGAAGCTTCGTTACAAACGAGTAACATCCATTCCAAGCAAGCGGTTTGACTTACATCAGACTTAACCAACTGAAAGCTTCGTCACGAGCGCTTGAAGCCAACCTGGCGCCACGCCAGACTGGACAGCCATAAACAGGTAACATCCACCCAAGCAAGCCATCCAACTCAGCCGACAGGTTAGAGCCCGTTCCCCAAGAGCTTAACCCATTCACGTTCATGCAAGGCACACTCAGAACCACAAGCCGCGACAGATATGGAAACAACCAGTTCCTGGACCAAATGGTCCCGACAACATACCGCTGGCGCCACGGACCGAATGGTCCCGACGGCATACCGCTGGCGTCCCGGGATACGACCCTCAGCTATGTGCCAAGTTAAAAATTTTGAAAGCGGCCTTACAACTGGCGCTTTTACCGAACACTGAAACCCAGAAGGTAATCAGAGTCAGTTTGAGAAAAATCCCACTTTATTGATAAATCTGAGAAGGTTACATTTCAAGTGTGTGACCGACCCTAGTCTCCGGGGCGCTAGCATGCCAAGGCGAGAGCCATGACAACATTCCAGCAAGGGAGGCTGAGACTTGGTTGGAGCTCGCCCTGAGTCGCAACCCGCACTCCCCTATAGTATTGGTGTGATTCGGCACCCCCCCCTCATACCAAGCACTCTACCCAAGCTGGTAAAGCACGTTTTTCTCTCTCTAGGATTTTCTCTTTCTAGAAAGTCATTTTCTCTCTCTAGATTTTATTGATCCCCAGGCTTCCTTTAATCATGCCTAGATCGTGTGAGGTGATTGCACATCGATCTCAGCTCTCTGGACTTCGCTAGAACCGATCAAAGATTTTCAGCCATAGGAACTTGGCGCCGGCTGGATTCTGGTCACAGTGGCGCCGGGAGCGGCGCCGGCGCCGTTGGCGCCGGGAGCGGCAGGGGCGCTGCTGGCACCGGGGACATAGCTGGCGCCGGAAGTAAAGCTTGTAAAGGTAGCTTTACACAGAGACTATTGTAGACTTATTAAAATAGATAAATAGTCTCAAAGTCAAAATTTCTGTAAAAGATAAAATGAAGAAAGCAACAACTTCAAGTAGAAAGATATGGTGCACCAAATGTGGTCAAGCAGGACAATCAAATACTGAATGCATATTTGTACAATGATAAAACTTTCATTTTAAGACCTTGAAAAGATCTACATGCATTTGACTTGAATGTTGTGCCATTTTTTTAGCTTGGCATCCAAAGTTTCTTTGGTCCCAGGTTCGAGCCTCCCCTTGGAAACCAAGAAACATTTTTTAGATTTGAATTTTTAAAACATTTGTTTGAAGTGTGCCCTTGTATTTATAAGGCGCATTACTTTGTGAGAAAAGGTCATTATGGCTTGATCTCATAAAAATGTTGAAGGGTACCCATAAAATGGTTCAATCATAAACTAACACGCCAAAAAAAAGGATAGTCCCCACTTTGGGGGCGGGGAGAGAGAGAGAGAGAGAGAGAGAGAGAGAGAGAGAGAGAGAGAGAGAGAGAGAGAGAGAGAAGAAAGAAAGAAAGATTTTATTACTGTCCTTGAATACCCTAAGGTACATAGGACTAAGAAAAGGTACATGTCAAGTGTGCACATAGGAGCTTAAAGCTCAATCATCTATAAAACTAAATAACTGCAAATACAATGCATAAAGACAGCTGGCCCAGTCAGGATCCAATAGCCTGGAATCATATATCACGATGCCCATCAGCATGAAAGAAATGGTGGATGGTATGTTGTGAAGGTGTGATTAGATGTGCCTTGGACCTCTGTCGCCGGATAGGTCGTCGGTGTCGTCTCTGCTGTCGTGGCGCTCTGGGTTGTGATCTAATAACTGACTGTCTCTCTGGCCATCGACATGGTCTCTGATGCCGGTGTACGAAGGAGTTGGGAATCTCGGCCTCTCCATCTGAGTCGCTGCCTATGGGTACCTCAGATCTCTGTCTCCGACGGGATATGCACTCATCAATGCTCAGCTGTGTCAGGGAATGTGTACCATCTAGTCTCCTCCTCAGGTCTGACATCTCTCGGATCATCAGTGCGACACATCTAGGGTTCTCATAAGATATCAAGGTAGAAAGTGTAATTGGATGCTCTCTGAACAAGCAGTAGTACCGCCCCCGTATCTCATAGTAGGCTGGACATCTGAAGAGGAAATGTGACTCGTCCTCAGTCTCATGCATAACACACATGCTACAGAGCCGGTCCTCTCATGGGGTGCCACTGTCTCTGCCAGTCTCAATAGCCAGCTGATGTGAAGAAACCCGAAACTGACCCATCGCTATCCGCAGACTATGTGATATACTCCTCAGCAAGTAACCAGATACTATGGGGCAGCCACCCAGTTCAAGAAATAGAAAGTGTGTACGATAAAACTCACTCTTGGTCCCCAATGGACCCTGCCAAGTGGTATGAAGATATGATCTGTAAAGGAGGCCTCTGATGTACTGGTGGGTGCTCGCAGGTAGATCACTAATCTGGATACCCAATGTGGAGAGGAGATGGCAAGCCTGGGAGTACCATGAGAAAAGGTGTCCCTCTGAGTGTGGGCGTCGGGATGAAGATAAAGCTGCAACTACATAATGTGTACCCCCGTCCTGAAGATCCTCTAGCCTCTGTATGAATGTCACAATATGGAATAAGGCCTCAATCTGAATGGGGGGGACCGCGAACTCTGCCAAAATAATCTGGTGTGGTACTGAGGGCTTAGCCCCTATCATCCGGGAGAGCAAACGAATCTGGAGCCGGGAATCAGTAGCTGTCAGACCAGTACTCCATGTCTCGGAAGCATACATAGCTGAGGGCACAACCATAGTGTCAAAGAGCCGACACTTACTAGTCGCATCTCTGATGTGTGAGCTGAAACATAGTCTCTCCAAATCTACCAGTGAGGCATAGCCCTTCCGTACCCGGGAAATAGCTGCGTGTCTCATGCTGAACGTAGGCCCCGAGAACAGTACTCCTAGATTTGTATAGGAATCAACAACCTCTAGGGGATGACCATCCCATAGAAGCTCCTGCCGCAACAACATGAAAGATCTAGAGGTGTTGAACACCATAACCTTAGTCTTGGCCACATTCACCGACAAGTGTGTGCAGAAAGAAAGAAGAGCATCTAAGTGTCGCTGCAAACCCTCTCTTGTCCGTGAAAGCAAAACCACATCATCAGCATAAAGGAGAATAGCAATAATGAGGTCGCCCAATGTACAACCCTCCCCTCCATCACTCTGTATAACATGCTCTAGCTCGTCAATGTAAAGACCAAAAAGTGTAGGAGAGAGTGGACATCCCTGTTTGACACCAATAGTACTGACCACCTCCAGTGAAATAACTCCTGATAGTCGGACCCTGCCAATAACTCGCCTATACAATGCTACTACCACCTGTATAGCATCCTCCTGAAAGCCCCGATCATGAAGTCTCTGTATCAATAGATGCCTAGGCACAAAATCAAATGCCTTGCGGAAATCCACAAAGCAGCAGTATACACGCTCCCTCTTGGCCTTAGCCTCCTCAATGATGGACCTCGAAGTAAAGATATGATCCGATGTAGTATATCCCGGTCTGAAACTCGCCTGTCCAATGGCATGGAGTGATTTAGCATCCATCTCTGTACTGATCTCTGACTGTAGGATAGAACCATATACTTTGGCGAAGAGGTGACTGATCATAATGGTGCGGTAGTTGTCAGCTTTCATGGGGTCCCCGCCTTTGTGGATAGGGTGAATGAGGTTTGTGGACCATGGAGAGGGAAAATCAGAGGTGACAGCTCGGTTGAATAGGATAAAGAGAAAGGGTGAGAGGATGTCGGGAGCATACTTTAGAAGTTCAGCCTCTAGCTCATCAATGTCTTTGGCTTTATGGGAATGGAGTCGTGTGATGGCCTTCTCTATAAGTTCGTTAGTGAATATGGCAGAAGTATCTGTGAGACAGGAGGTGGGAAGAGGAGGGGTATCTGGGATGGTGTACAATGATGTGGCATATGCGACCCAAGTGCTGAGGTCTGTGATCCGTGGTGGGGGTGACCGTGGAAGGAACCTCTTCCAGAATGAACATGAGGAAGAACTAAAGAGGAGATCCATCAGTTTCTTACCCTGACCAATCTCGTATGCGATTTTCTTTTTTTGGTGGTTCTGCGGTAGACACGAGATATGGTTTTGGTCATATGAGGAAGATGGGAGCAAGCATATATGAGATTCTGATGTAGCTGGATGCATTCCTGATCATACCACGGGTTATAGGGTCTATGACGTTGCTGGTCTTTGGGCCGTGGGGATGGAAAGGCAATGGAAGCTGCAGTATGGATGGTCTAGACAAGAAAGAGGGACTGCTCCTCTAAAGTATGCTCATGTGGGAAATAGGTAAGGAGATCGGAGAGGGCTTCTTTGTATATTGGTGTGTGATGTGAAGTGTAGCGGTAGGTGGGTTTAGCCGTAGGGGTCGAAGAGAAAATAGGTGTGATGTGGAGATGACCGACAGAGAGTGAGAGATATGAATGATCAGAAAGAGTGGTGCGGTGTACAGAGAAGGATGAAATGAAGTGAAGGAGATACGGTGAATCCATGAAATAGTCGACGACGCTATGTCCTCCACATAGTGGGAAGCAAGTGTAGTCACCAGAGCCTGGCAGCTGAAGAAGGCCATTATAAATGGCCAGTCCATGAGCCTCACCCAACTGAAGCATCTGCTCCCCATATGATGTGACTGGACCCGTTGCATCCGCCGATCGCCGTATAAGACCAAGATCATCCCAATCAAGTGCATGTATCCGTTGTGGGTCATCTGCTGCTCTGTGAAATTCCGTTTGCCTAGACCCAGTCTTGGCATTGAAGTCCCCCGCTAGAAGAATATATCCTCGATCCTCATATTTGATAATGTCCGATGAAATATCCATGAAAGGTGACTCCTCCTCTGAGGTGAAAGCTGATGTCTCTGGAGGGAAATAACAAATAGCCAAGAATATGTCACGATCTAACTCCATCAACCTGTGGTCCAACCTGATCCAGATATAGCGAGCCTGCAGTGTATAGTAGCTCGACCCATGGCTGGAGAGAGTCTCGAAATAAGCAAGCAACACCACCTGAACCGCGACTAGTCAGTGCCCTCGTCTTCCCTCCGCAAGTAGAAAGCCAGCAAAATCCCTCAATGCAAGGAAGTCCTCTCTCAGGACTCTCATGTGTCTCAGTAAGTATAAGGATATCCCCTGTAGTACAAAAATCTCTAAAGTCTCCTGCTGTAGCTGAAGAATGGATACCATTGCAGTTCCATAAACTTAACCGCAATGCTTTTGTGAGGGCCCCCGAACCGCTCCTAAGTCTGGGGGGCCCAAATCCCTATGCCTCATATTTTTGGGGGTCAATGTATCGGGCCTTACCATCCCGATATATCACCCTTTTTCCCAGTGCCTTGGCTTCGCTGAAAACCTTCCTCCTTTCGGCAACTTGCATAGGTGTGAGATCATCGTCCATGAAGACAAGGGTACCTCTCAGCCTAGCTCGTAGCCTAAGGACAGCTTGCCGCTCCTCTATTCCCGTGAACCATATGATGAGTGTAGCTGGATCTCTTTTAGTTCTCCACGCTTTTTCCATTCCGTTGTGATGGTGGGAAAGTGTATCCGTGAGGAAACTGGATGCTTCGGTAATTGGAGCCTTAGTATCTTCAATTCCTCGCACCCGCACATTTAGAGATTTATACTTCCACATTTCTTCTTCGGATATGGTGGCTGAGATGACGCTATTGAAAGTGTGTGTACCTTCTTTAACGTCTTCTTTGAATAGAGAGGCCCATGTTTTGGTTTCCGCCTTATGTTGCTCAATCCGTTCCTCCAATTCTTGGATCTTTGTGGTGCTGGCTGGTTCTTCTTTTCTGCTCAAGGTCTCTTCCAAAGATATGATCCGGGCCATCATAGTTTGCTTCTCAATTGCCATAGCTTGTATTGTGGTTTTCAATTGACCCATTTCCATCCTTAGGTAGCTAGATTCCAGTGTAATTTGTTCCATGCAAGAGAGAAGGTACTGTTCGAATGATTTCGTAGGAGAGTAGGCTTCTTTAGGGAATGAGAGAGGATAATGGGAGGGGGCAGGAGAACCATGGAGAAAGGAGAGGGCCAAGGAAGAGGGGGGAGGGCTGTGAGCAGGCAGCAAGGGGTTGGGAAGGGCCAACGAGGGGGTGGGAGGGGCGGGAGTAGGCTGAGCAGACAGCGAGGGGGTGGGAAGGGCCAGCGAGGGGGTGGGAGGGGCGGGAGTAGGCTGAGCAGGCAGCGAGGGGGTGGGAAGGGCCAGCGAGGGGGTGCGAGAGGTGGTGGGAGAGGGAGTAGGCAACGAGGGGGTGTGTGAAGGGCCAGCGACAGGCTGCAAAGGAGAGGGAGGGGAGCGAGGGGGAGGGGAGCGAGGGCTCCCCTTTTTTCTGGCCATGGAGAGCCGCTGAGTGCGATGGAGGTCAGAGGGGAGGTGAGTGCGACTAGGGTAGGGCGAGCTAGGCCAGGGCAGCAGCAGGTGGATCGGGCAGGTGGATCAGCATCGGGCAGGTGCGTCAGCAGGGCGTCAGCAGGGTCAGGTCAGAGAGCGAGAGAGAGAGGGGGGGGGGTCACAGAGACAATTCATGTGTGATCCCCGCATTTTTAGAGAGAGAGAGTGGAGTGGCAAAATTGGTCTTCATTTAGAGAGAGATAAAGAATTGGTGGTCCCCACACTTGTGGAGAGTGGAGAAAGAGACAACAAATGTGGTCCCCACTCTTGTAGAGAGGGAAAAGATGGAAGGGTCATAGGTGGTCCCCATGTAGAGAGAGATGGAGTTTAACTTGCCATTTTGGGTAACATCACTCATCCTTCACGTACGTGAATGGATTTTTTTAGTAACCTTTCCATTGGGTAATCCTCCTACCATAAAAATGTTCGATGGAAACTGGAAAATCCATTCCCCCATACAAAAAGTCCAAACCTGGACTCCAAAAATGGGTACATTGGTTAACATGAATTTCTTCTATGTAGGCCTTAGCTGGGAAACAATCTTCATTCCCCACATTGGAAAATTGAAAAAATAGAACAAGCACATGTTTGGAACAAAATCTATTCAAAATGAGGCAAAATCCTCCCTCAATTCATATGCAACGTGTGTATACAGGATGGAAGTTGGAATCTGTTCAATAGAATAAAAGCCTTCAGAGTGGCAACACAATCTTCAGCACAGATATTTCCCGCGTTGCAGTTGCAGTTGCTTGTTGCGAGACTTGTATTTCAACTAAATGTTTGTATAGCCAAATCAGCCATTTGACATCTTTACTTCAGGGTTTCAAGAAACCTGGTAGTAGTTCAACTGCATCATTTTGTAACTATTCTGACTGCTGCCACAGAACGGACTACAAGTCCCCTAGGAATAATTTTTCTTCGATAGACCGATGTGAGAGCTTGATACCTACTGTTAGTTTACCAGCTGCGGGAGTAGGTGGATACATACAAAGGTCAAGAGAGAATCTCAACTTGAGGATTTTATTTGAAACTTACTTATAAATGCCTCAAAAGGGGTGACTTTAAGTTGACGTCTGATGATAAAGATGGAGAGTTGGGGATAGCAGCTTATGGACAAACTGTGTGGCTGTGGCATAGAATTGCATTGAAATCTGGGAACCAAAATGCAGTGGTTCAAAATAACAAACTGCATTACTTTTAATAGTGGACTCATTCAGAACAGTTGCAGCTGGGTTGAAGCTTTTGCATGAAACAAAGCCAGAGAAACAAAATTTGATTCCAAGATTTCAATCAGTGTGCAAGCAAGATGGGTCCCCAAACTGGTATTTCATATAGATGACCGAGTTCAGCTGTCTTGCAGACGACAGTTAGCATCATCAGGCACAAAACATAGAGCACATTGTCCTTCAGTAATCCAAATCTCGAACACATTATCATGGTGTTTGGTAAGAAATAAGCCACCAGACACAAGGTCTGTACAAAACTAAAAGATAGTTTTTTGAAAGGAGAATACAAGAAGGTAATAAAAATCAACATTCAAGACCGTATCGCTTCACAAAGAATAAAAAACCCCAAAAGAATCGACTCAGGATGATAAACCAAGCTGAAAGCCCTATGAGATGTATATTGACAAGGCCCAACTATTTAAGAGGCTTCCCTGGTATCTTAATCTGATGCTTTCTGACCTACAAGTCTTGCAATAGTTTGAAAGATGACACTTCATTCTTTATTACAGCCAAAGCTTGTCCATAGAGATACACTCTCTTTTTACAGTTTTCTCATTTCTACGGCACTGACAGTGAAAATAGTAGGTATGCTCAGTTAGTGGTCACATTAAGATTAAAGATAAAAATACCTTTATTGCACCAAAAGCACAACCACAAGTGTTTCTCTCTTTCAATGAATTTTGTACATAAACGTTTTTGCTCCAATGGATTTTTGATACAGATAAGATGTATAAACACGTTAGCTTCAGAAAATAGACCCTGTTCGCTTGTACCTCTCAATTTTAATGATCTCCGTATAAAGAATGAAAGGATTGACCTGGCTAAAGATTGCAAAGCATTGTATCCCAAGGACAATGAAAATTTGGGAGTACACTCACAAGAGCTTCCAACCAAAAGCTTTAAGGATATTAGAGCTGCTCTAGGCTTTCTTCATCCCCTAAGGTCTGTAGGTGTACATACTTTGACCGTCCTTTGTCTCTGTATCTCCATAAATGCCAGTAGACAAGTAATCCAACAGCAATTACAGCAATAGCAGAGGCAGCAATGGCCGCTATCACAACAAGATGCCAATGTGACAGCCAAGATCTGCATAGACAACAACAGCATCTGCAGCTTAAGGTATTGATTGAGAAAACATAAGCACTTTACAAGTATATGCAACCACCAATAGTACTGCAAGGAATTGCTACTGGTTTTCAGGAAACTAGTGGCAAGAAAAAACAGAACTCTGCACTTAGATCAATTGTTGTTCCTGAGCAAGAAGGGGACACATTGTTCCAAATCTTCTAGGACTTGGTTCAACAAATAAACAGTTCAAAGACTCTTCTTTCACCTTGAAGTCCTTGCAGTTCTTCAAGAACAAATGTAATGATAATTGACCATAATAGACCCATTTCCATGACTCTCTTATAAATTTACAGAATATTCCAGTACACAAAAAGGAGTCCTGACTATCAAAAACAAATGGAAACTTTAGACAACAAGAAGGCTTTACACCAAAAACAAAAAAGTGAAAAACGTCCATCAAATTAAGTTTCTATAAGAAGATTAAATACTCGATGCTCCTCTACAACATGGACTTTCAAAATTCAGTTATAAACATGACCATAACATTGCATAAACAGCATATGAGCTCAAACTGCTCTAGATCATGGCTTTCGAAGGCAATTGTTGGTAGGCTACCTTGCAGCCTCTCCTCCAATAGAACTATGTCAAGTGACGCTCTTCAACAGAGAACTTCAGACATCAAAAACAAATTTTACCGAATGAGTACAGAGATTCTACGTATAGTGCCCAGCCTGAGCTCCAACGATAAAAATGTGCCACCTTACTTATTAGTTAGGCCATGGACAATTGACTAAACTGCCAACTTGGGCTCTCAGTTGAAACAAATAGGTTAGGAGAGGACAATGATGTTCAAGTATAATAATGATGGAATGTCCTTAACTATACTATGCTTACAAAATGTAATCACCTTAAATTATTGTCATCCTCTTCAGATATGTAAGTGAATGAAACCAACGACTTTGTGGCTTGAGTTTCCAACATTGTCGTATGCACAAATACATCAACAAGCTCGAAGGGGCCTCAACTGGCCATCTGTCTCAGGGAAACTCAAGTCCCTGCATCTTGTCCCTTGACCATTTATGCTTGGTACCACCTAACAAGATGAATTATTTATATCATAACAGATTTTACTTCACGTTGGAGAAATGAAGTGTTGCTTTCGGTGGGAAAAGGATATCTGAAACTAGAGTGACACAAAGACGTAAAAAGCATGCATCATGAATTAAGTTCAAGGTGAAGCTACATGGTACTACCATAGCCCCCAGCCAATACGAATCGCAATTTCTATTGAAACTAAAGATACCTTCCAAGTTCTCAATCGACCATGACTCAAATTGAAATAGCATATCAAATTTTTTTATGATATTAAAATGCTTTAAGGTTTTTTAAACTAGGAAAGATACTAAAAAAACAGACATGATTTGTAACTGATTATTGATCAGTTCTGATTAGTCTGATACTTAACAAGTAGAATCTAGATCTGAATACTAATACATGGGATCGTCCAGTTCCCAAGAAATAACGACCATGCAGTGATTTGTTACCATTTTAAACGAGATGCAGAATCCACATTCAAAGAAGATTTACAGATAGTTCGGAAATCGAGGCGCTACAGGTAGAGTCCGCACTCTGAAGGTTCAAACTGATTAGAAGTAAAGCTGTACAATAATGTAGTAAACCTTTTCACCAAAACATCCAGTTTCATCAGATAACTGAAATTTTCAAACAAAAAACAAAAAAAAACCATTACAAACTGTATTTCAATTTCAAGCAACTCTTTAAATCACAATTCTTTGGAACTACGGATGGTACTAGTCGATATTGCCACCATACTTTCCACACGTCCCTAAGAAAAATTTGAAGTATGCAAATATTTTGTCAAAGTACAGTACTTTGGACCTTACTTGAGTCTATTAATGACTCACAAGGGTGATTGGTTGATTGATCATAAAACAAATGCAAACTAGACACACAAAATTGAGATCTAGATTCACAATTCTACATGCATCAAGCAAGAGCAACCCAAAATCATTAACCAACCCCAAGAAAAGATAGCAGCATCGGAAGACCAACACCAAGGAGTAGGAAAATAAGCAGGATGACAGGCACGCAGTACTCAGTACGGCCTGTAGACAGAAAATGATATTAAGAACACTTAGTTCTTGCTTAGATCCAAAGGAAATCAATGTACATAATGTAGAAGGTCGAGTTTGCCAATGAGCTCTCAAAAATAATCCAAGGCATTACTATGGAGAGATGGTAATACAAAGAAAGCCTCTTCCTCACCTCGAGTTAGGTGAAAATCCAGCATGTAATAAGGAAGTTGATTGAGCTTTCTTGCCCTAATTTGCCATTCTAGCCTCATCCTTGAGTCTTGCCATGTAGGTGGCTAGATTGATCAACCTACTCCATAAACCTAAACCACTACCAAACAAACTTGACCAACCTTTTAGACTTGATCTAATCTACTCTAGAGTAGATTCCCACATGGCACTTTTGGCCTCACACATGTGGGACCCACTAATGTAGATATTTACATTGTTTAACATAGCTAGATTTGCCAATTTAGGCATTTTTCACACTCCTCAAATCTAGTATATTTATCAATTACTCCAAGTAAAGACCTTAGCTTAACAAATGAATCCTTAGGCAAGGATTTAGTAAACAAATCAGCTAAGCAACTCGATAAAGACACATGTTGGAGTTTGTGTCGGGAAATGGTAGGTTATCAAAAATGAGTTCTGATACCATGTCGTAAGAACGATGGGAATGCTGAAGGATCGACTGATATCGGATTAGTAGAGATCTGATAGAAATAGAACTCTGATATCAAATCGAAAATGTGTAATAGCAGCAGAAGTTTTAGCAACGGATGGTTGTGGATTGGAAGTGGGTCAGTTACTAGCAAAAAGGATCGAGATAAATGAACAATAGCAATGCGCAATAGAACAAAACATTAGTGTAGACAAAATTTGCACTCTGATTGATTGAAAAATGAGTACAATAGCTTGACGCAAAAACGCGAGACAGTGTATCGCATAACAGGCTTCAGCTCAAATAGTTGAGTGTAAAAACACTGGCATGATTATCTATAGAATGATACTGTTGTTTGAATCTGATCAGGCACTGACTCTATACATTCATGATTAGCCAAATCGCCTCCTTGCTAGCATTTGTGGCAGCTATGTATTCTGATTCAATTGATGATAATGCTACTGAAGTCCGTTTTTCAGCTGTTCCATGAGATTGGGCCTTGATTGAACAAGAATACAAATCCAAAAGTCGATCTTCTGGTGTCGATATTGTTAGAAATAAATGACTATGCTAAAGTTAATCCATAGGTTACTTTGAACCAAAAGGTCGAGATTTGTGTAACCATGCGTATTTAGTTATTTAGGCCATGTTAAGTTTGTCTTAATTTGTGATGGACCCAATTTTGGTCATGTACTGACTCATGGGTCCTTAGAGGTCTAATTTGGTTTAGGGGCCCTATCTTGACTTTCAATAAGTAGGTAGAGTACATATTGGCTTATTGTGTCACATTTTTCAATTTTTGGCTAAGCATTGCTCTTCATTACTTGTGTTGTTGTTTTCTCTCTCTCTCTCTCTTAGAGGAAGGCGCCCAGCCTCTTCTCTCTTGTGTCTTCTGGAGATTGATTGATAGCTAATCTTGGTGCCTTGACTCTTGTTTTCCTTCATGGCATCAGAGCTACTGGATCTGCAACAGCCTCTTACCTTGCTGTTTTTTTTTCAGATTTGCAGTTGTGAAGGAAGGCGCCCAATATTCAGCATACCCTATTGTGGGTTAGGGCAAATTTGTGGCTGGAAAATTGCAAATTTTCAGCAAGCGGTAGGGCGCTTTCAACAGCCCTATTGGAGTGTGTGTCGACCACACTATTTGGCTTCCTAATTGGGTTTCAAGAAGCTGGTTTTTTTGTGCAGAAAGACAGCCATCTATCCATTATCTTTTGGGCACTTTGGTTGCAGATTGAAAGACATCTTCTGCTCCTACTTTCAGCTCTTTGTTTGCTGCAAATCTTTCAGTAGATTTGGTTGTGGAAAGGCTCTCTTTCCTATCTACTACAAGCTGAAATTTTGTTGGAGGTAATGGCTAAAGAATCGGAAGCTATCAGTTCTTTGTTTAGTGAAGATCGGTTGGATGGCACAAACCACTCCTTGTGGAGTTACATGATGAAGAATCTTCTCATACTGAAAGGGCTGTGGGATTTGGTCAATGGTGATGAGGACAGGCCTCCGTTCCTAGACCTCGTGGATCATCATCATCAACATCATCTTCTACATCTTCGGAAGAACAAAAGAAGTGGGATAGAAGGGATGCACAAGCACATTCTATGGTTGCTCTTGCTGTGAAAAGATCTATCTTACCTCATACTAGGTCTTGTAAGACATCTAAAAGTGCGTGGGATACACTTTATACTATGTATAGAGTCAAAAATCCAACAAGAGTGGTGTATCTTAGAAATCAGCTTTCTTTGTTGAAGATGCAAGAAGGGGATCAAGTGACCAATCACTTGACGAAAATCAAGGATCTTCGTAAGGAGCTTCTCAATATTGATGAGATAATTGAGGATGCTCAATTTGTTTCCATTACTCTCAACTCATTACCTTCATCTTATCTTCCATTTCTTTCATCTTTGAGTATCTCTCTTAGGGGACAACAACTCTCCTTTGATGAACTTGTTGGGTTGCTTCTTCAAGAGGAGCAAACGAGGCAAAACTTTGCGGGTGACACTCAACAAGATCAAGTTTTCTTCACGAAAGGCAAGGGCAAAGCGTCAAAAGGAAAGGGGAAGCCTCCTTCCAAGGATGAGCAAAAGCCCGTTGGAGGTCAAAATGTCAACACTCAAAAGAAGAAAGGGAAGTGCCATTATTGCAAAAGGTATGGGCACTTCATCAAGGATTGTAAGAAGAAGCTTGCGAAAGAGGAGAGTAAAGGAATTGATACTAGTGCTTCACTTGCTACTTTGGAGCAAGAGCTTGAAGCTAGTGGTGATCTATTTAACCAAGACTATGCTTTTGTGTCTAATATTGCTTCTACTAGTACTACTACATCTATGAGGAATTCAGATTCTGTTTTGCAAGTTGCTGATTTTCAGCCCATTGAATGGGTGATTGATAGTGGTGCTACTCGTCATATGACTTCTCGCAAAGAAGCATTCACTAGATTGTACGGATGATGCATCTTATTCTATTCATGGAATTGGAATTGTAGCCATCATTTTGCCTAATGGTGAAGAAAAGTACATTAAGAATGTGCTTTATGTTCCGAGAATCAAGAAGAATCTTCTTTCGGTTTCAACTATGTTGAAGAAAGGGCTAGTTGTTGAGTTCAAAAAAGATAAGTGTCTTGTCAAGGATCCTAAAAGATCACTCTTGATTATTGTTTCGGGAACGATGCATGGTGGCTTATTCATTATGGATACCTACGAGCGACGAATTCCCTCTACATGTCTTCTTGCTTCTACATCACAATCATTGGAGTTGGCTGAAATGTGGCACGCAAGGTTTGGGCATCTCAACTTTGCAAGTTTGAAGAAGCTGAAGACATTTAATATGGTAGAAGACATTCCTACTATTGAGCAACCGGAAGGGCATGTATGCGAGGGGTGCATACTTGGAAAGTTTCAAAGGAAACCTTTTCCAATTGATGGAACTATAAGGGTTCTTGATAAATTTGATTTGGTTCATAGTGATGTTTGTGGTCCAATGAGAACCGAATCCATTGGAAAGTGTCTATTTTGTGACTTTTATTGATGACTTTTCGCGTTTTACATGGATCTATCCTATGAAGGCTAAATCGGAAGTTTTTTAACGTTTCAAAGATTTTCTAGCAATGGTGGAAAATCAGTTTGGGCATTCTTTGAAGACCCTACACACCGATCGAGGAGGGGAATACATTAAGAATACGTTCGGTGCATTTCTTGGAGAAAAGGGAATTCTACATCAAATGACAACTCCCTATACGCCTCAACAAAATGGTGTTGCCGAGCGAAAGAATCGCACACTTATGGAGATGGCCCGTTGCATGCTCAAAGCAAAGGGGCTGCCTCACAAGTTTTGGGCTGAAGTGGTTATATCGGCAGCATACATAAGCAATCGTTGTCCTACTAAAGCATTGAAAGTATTAACTCCTTATGAAGTTTGAAAATCAGTGGACTATGCTGATTTTTCAGATTTTGCTCTTACATCTCATGGAGATGTTGCAGAAGAACCTGTTTTTTATGAGCAGGCCAAGGGAGTAAAATGTTGAGAGGATGCGATGCAAGATGAGTATGACTCACTCATGAAGAACCAAATTTGGGTTCTTGTTGATCTTCCTCATGGGAAGAAGACAATTGGTTCTAAATGGGTATACAAAATCAAGTACAAAGCAAATGGTACTGTTGAAAGGTACAAGGCAAGGCTTGTTGCCAAAGGCTATGCTCAGCAAAAGGGGATCGACTTTTGTTCTTACCGCTCGGATGACTACCGTGACGATAGTAACCTCTTTGGCTGCCCATGTTGGTTGGCGTTTGCGGCAACCTGACATAAAGACAGCATTCCTCAATGGTGATCTCAATGAGGAAGTGTACCTTCAACAACCTGCTGGTTTTTTGGTTGAAGGCCAAGAAAATAAAGTTTATCTTCTCAAGAAGGCACTTTATGGATTGAAGTAAGCCCCAAGGATGTGGTATCAAAAGATACATGCCTACTTTTGTGAGCGTGGGTTTACTAATAGTCCTAATAAATCTACTCTTTATGTCAAGCATACCGCAGATTTTATCATCATTATTTTGCTTTATGTTGATGATATTATTCTTACGGGAAGTAATGAGCAGCAGATTGATGCTTTAATACTTGATCTTGGTACGGTTTTTGAAACCTTAGATTTAGGCCTATTGCACTTTTATCTTGGTCTTGAATTTGTACAAGAAGAGGCTGGAATTTTCATCTCTGAAGAACGCTACATTGGACAGATTTTGAAGCGGTTCAAGGTGGAAGATTGCAAGCCGGTTGCTACACCTATGGAGACGGGCCTGAAATTAAGTAGTCAAGGTGATGGTGAACCATTTGATACTACTTTATATTGTCAAGCTATTGGCTGTCTCATTTACCTATGTAATTCAAGACCAAACATTTCTTATAGTGTCTCACTCATGAGTCAATTCATGCATGCCCCGATGACATCACATTGGAAAGCGTTGAAGAGAATCTTTAGATATCTTCAACGAACAAGAAATCATGGACTGATTTTTCCTGCTTGTGATGATGCATGTTTGGTTGGTTTAAGTGACTCGGATTGGGGTGGAGATCAAGACACTAGACGCTCTACAAGTGAACATTGCTTTTTCTATGGAAATTCTGCAACTTCTTGGTCAAGTAAAAAGCAGCCCACTATAGCTACTTCTTCTAGTGAGGCAAAATATAGAGCGATATTTTCAGCCACAACAGAGGTTTATGGCTGAGAAGACTACTTGTTGACATGAAGTTTGGCGAGCCCTCAGCCACTCTTATCTTGAGTGATAGTCAAAGTGCACGGAATCCTGTTTTTCATGCGAGGACGAAGCACATCAAGATCCATTATTACTTTGTTCGGGAGAGACTCATGATGGCGACATTTTACTTGAGTATTGTCCTATAGAGGATAATATTGCAGACCTCTTCACTAAGGCATTGCCTAGAGAGAAATTTGAAGCTTTATGCAAAGCTTTAAATTTCCACGTAGTGGCTTTGTTATATAGTAAAGATTTCATTTTATGCATTGTCATTTAAGGAGGGTGTTAGAAATAAATGACTATGCTAAAGTTAATCCATAGGTTACTTTGACCCAAAAGGTCGAGATTTGTGTAACCATGGGTATTTAGTTATTTAGGCCATGTTAAGTTTGTCTTAATTTGTGATGGACCCAATTTTCTCCATCATGCAGTGACAAGGAGTTCATCCTAGCCTTTGTGTGGAGCATCCTACACTCTTCAGCTACAAGCACACTATAAAGTTTTTCAATTGTAGGCAAAGTGTCTTGGATGGCAAAGCTTTGGACCAAATTTGTGAATTCATCACCTAGACCATTAAGGACCACTTGAGCAAGCTCATTATCTAGAGGCTAACTCTTTGTTGAGGGACTTGATTCTAAGCACATAATCTTGTGCATTTCCTCACTTAAATGGATTTCAATGAATCCCATGCCTCTTTGGCCGATGTACAAGAAGGGACTTCTTTCAAAAGATCATTACTAACATTCAATTTAATGCAATGAAGTGCTAGCTTAGATTTTTCATCCTCTTCTTCAAGCCCAAATTCATAGAGGTCTTGGAGCACCATTAGTGACTCCATCCACACCTTCCAAATGGAATAGTTTGTAGAGTTTAAAGGAAAGCACCAATTGTTCCCATCGCACTAGTTAATTCTACAAACAAATGCACAATAAATTGGTTTTGATTTGATAACTCACGAAGGTCTTTCTTGTAGTGATTCTCTCAAATTTGGCTTCTAGCCCTCTCAATGGACTTCTAGCCATGGTTCTAGCACTTCCTCACAAAGATGAAATGAAGATGAGATGAGATTCTATCAAGCTACAATCAAATCAAGTCAATTTTGGCTATTTTTGGACAAAAAATGGCTAAACACTTATACTTTCTTCTTGATGGTTTTTCAAGACCTATTAAACACTTTAAGAGGGCTTGATCCTAGCCTCAATTAATTAGATTCATGACACAAAGTCAAATCCAATCAATGGCATGCAAACATACATGCTTTTTCCTAGATCTAGCACCAAAACAATCATCAAGATCTATCACTATGATTTTTTATGGATCTAATGAAAAATGGAAATTATTTTTATCCGATTTCTAGTAGGCCCTCCAATACTAGCTTTTTGAATCAAAACTTGCTAATTTTGGATTGTACACAAGATTAATGATTGCCTCTTGTACCTCACTCTGATACCATGTCAAAGTACAATACTTTGGACCTTACTTGTCTATTAATGACTCACGAGAGTGATTGATTGATTGATCATAAAACAAATGCAGACACACAACATTGAGATCTAGATTCACAATTCTACATGCATCAAGCAAGAGCAACCCAAAATCATAAACCCAAAGTGATGTACGCCACACACACGTGTGAAACGGTACTCAGTATGACTTGTAGACAGCAAATGATGTTAGGAACACTTAGTTCTTGCTTAGATCCAAAGGAAATCAATGTACATAGTGTAGAAGGTCGAGTTTGGCAATAAGCTCTCAAAGTTAATCGAAAGCATTACTATGGAGAGATGGTAATAAAAAGAAAGCCTCTTCCCCACCTCGAGTTAAGTGAAAATCCAGCATGTAATAAGGAAGTTGATTGAGCTTTTTTGCCCTAATTTTCCACTCTAGCCTCATCCTTTAGCCTTGCCATGTAGGTGGCTAGATTGATCAACCAACTCCATAAATTTAGGAATTTGGTCCTATAATGTAGGAACACTACCAAACAAACTTGACCAACCTTTTAGACTTGATCTAACCTACTCTAGAGTACATTCCCACGTGGCAATTTTGAACTCACACGTGTGGGACCCACTAATGTACATATTCACATTGTTTAACATAGCTAGACTTGCCAATTTAAGCATTTTTTTCACATATTTACCATACTCATATGCCAAAAAGCATACTGCCCAGTAAAGATAATAATGGTTTTGTGAATCCTAAGGTTGCTACATCAGATAGTCTGTTTACTCTCAAATTCAATTCTAGATAACATAAAGACAAACTGAAAACAACAATTTTAGAACACGGACACTATACAAGTCCAGACCACAAATGTACTGTAGGTTCTCATCTTCATGACTCCGTCAGGGGAGCAATCCTTTGAATGTTTCCTTGTCTTGGCTTCTTTGGCACTTCATTCTCTCATTAATTCTCTCCATCATGATCATTCCCAGCTATGTCAGGAGGTTACTATTTCTGTAATCTGTGACTATTACGTGCTTCAACTCTCCTGTGTAGAACTATGAATGTCTAGTTAAAGAGAAGCTACAACTCTCTAGACTCGAGTTGTTGTTGCTTGCCTAAAAGAGAAACTCCTGCAATTAAGCATCTCTTTTTGAGAAACAACACTGCGCAGCTCTGCCCCGAAGCAAGCTTCCTTCTGAGCTTTTCCATTATGGCAGAGCCCCTTTGCGATAGAAAGTCTGACATGATCTTCCGTGGTGCTTATAGTTGTCTGCTGGCTATATACATGAGCATCAACAAGCATGTTTTCCCCCAAGCAGTCATTGGTGTAGCAAACGTTTTAGTATTTCAAGTATATAAAATGTATCCAAATTCACAAATTTTATTTGAGAAGTCAGTGATGTTATAAAGTAAAGCTCAGGGACAACCAAAAGACTCAAAAGGATCTGTATTAAAACTATAATATTCAACAAACAAAAAAATCTTAGCCAACCAGCACTGTTTATGGCTCATCAGTACCCAAGCATGAGTTGCTGTCTGAGTTTTGAAAGAATATTGATGTACGGCGTCTTTATTATTACCATTTAATACGATCTAGTAACAATTCTAGCATGCCTGGATCCTTTCTTTTTCAGGGAGTCAACACAGAAATAAACATTCTGTCTATAGAAACAAGCAAACAGCTGCTAGTTAAGGTCCAGGTCATCATCATCGTCTCTGTGCAGTTTGGAAACAGAAGAGGACAGGAAAGCATAGTTATTTCTCACCTACTGAAGGATTTCAAAGTAAGATTCATTTCGTCAAAACAAACAGAATCAGCTGACCTCAAACAGCATTAAGCAGTGATTACAAGTACCTGGTTGAAGTCGGAATCATTTTCCAGCTTGTCAGCTCATACATTCCAAAATGACCACCTAGATGAATTTCATGTCCCTGTAGGCGGGAGATAATGCTCTGCTTGCACAATAATGAAAACTATTAGCAACACCTAAACAGACTAAATTCACAAAGTAGGAAAATATTTAATTCTGCATGATAGCCATGATCAACCCTTTACATGTGACAATTTTACATAAACTTTCTTTTTGAATTGGATAATTAACATCCCACAAGCAAACATTTTGTCTGGTCAAAGTTATGTATCGCACCTGAGCAGTCGTTCCCATAATCTGATTTTCTGTGGCTGCTGGCAAAATTCGCCAAAGCACAGAGACATTTCTTCCTTGGTCCTTGTACTTAACAATGCTAACCTACAAGATGCAAATTAGCTGTTTCAGCTGCAGCAAACAACTATGTAAAAGATGATAAGAGAGGCTTTCCAAGGATTTAGTGCTGTAAGTTAGCACTTGAAAAGATCACTGGTGGCTGGGTTAGAGAACCACAATCAGGTTCTACAAGCATCCAAACAAATTTTCCAGCAATCTGTGATTTGGATTCAGAATCTAAAAGAAGGTTCACATCTGTAAAAATAAACCAAAGTTTGTAAGAAAGATTGCTACAAAAGCACCCATACCTGACTACGTTTGACATCCAGCTCATGTGCAATAACTTCTAGAAACTCTGAAGTTAAGGTGCTGAATATTGAATAGTTTGTACTCAGTATCATTTGCACTTCTATGCCACCAACGTAGTGTGCTGGAAACATGAATATATTGATCAGAAAAACAGGCTATTGAAACTAGTAACATAAGAACAAATACAATATCCTACTAGTTCTGAATTAGCATGCCTTGATGCGTCAGAAATCTTTGAGTGATTGTCTCCAAATTAAGTTTGTAGCATTCCCACAACCATGATGTAAAATTCTGGCGGAACAAGATGGAAACAAAGAGGCACATTGCTTTGAAGTGCTTGGACCAGCGCTCGGCTGTGAAACCAAGAAGTAGAACTTTCTTAGCTTTCCAACTTAAATAATAGGGTGGAAGATGAATGATCCACACAAGAAAAAGAACACCTGGAGTTTTAAGTGTTGTTAAGAACAATTAAAATGACATCTTTTCTCTTTCAGACAGAAATGAAAATTGATCAGTTAAGGTGTTCAGGCCATACATGCAATAGCACCACATGAATTTGTTTGTTTGATAGAGAAGATACTCTCACGTTCACAGCCACCAATGCATGAATGATTCATGGTCTTGACTCTCTTTCACACATAGGAGTTGACAAAGAAGATTGGCCTATAAACGAAAAGGTTGCAAGTTTGAAATCTGAAAGAGTTACATGTGTTTGACAGTGAAGATACTCAATACATAGTTTGAAATAGATGTTTCCAAGATCGGTGAATTCCAAGGTTATTATAAAAATCAAAATAGACACAAGATTATTAGCCACCTAGTCCTTTGAACCTAGTACTTGAAATTTCTCACATAATTGGAAAAGTATTGTATCATCGATTTTTCACCTATGCCACTATGTCAATTTTCCCATGATTCCTAGGTGGGTGGTTATCCATTGATTCCCCCCACCTCCTTACCTTTGTATGGGAATGGTAGGACCTATTGATCTTTGTGTAGGGAGTGAAGGGCCGGTGCACATGGTGTTACCTTCCTCTTACTATAACAGCCATTTGAAAACTTTATTCTCAATGCCAGAGTCCTCACATCACACATCCTTTACATGAGTTGCTTCACAAAGATGAATCTGCTAACTAGACTTCTTCATGTCAAGAGGCCTTTGATTGTCTCAAAGATCACCTTGTCACTGCTCCCATCCTTATCTCACCTGATTTTGACTAAATTCAATGTTGAAACAATGTCAATTTTATGGGTGTAAGGACTCTCCTTTATCAAAATTCTGGTGTTATTGCTTATGAATCTTCTCACCTGCATTCCTGAGGTCAAATGTTATGTCACCAAAAGACATAACTAGGTAGGCCTCGGTTTAGGGGTTAGCGCCCCCTAGACCTATGTGAAGGGATCAAAAAGATGCAGATTACAGACGACCAAGCACCATCAACAATATTCCCTCGGCCAGATAAAACAGACAAGGCAAGTGAGATTATGGTGGTGAACTTGGTCACTTTGCTTTTGAATGATGAAAGAGGTATCTTTCAAATTCAAAATGACTGTTGCAATCCATTTATGTCAACAGTAAATTGAGCACAACTAGATGAAATGTAAAGCAAAAGAAAAAATCCGTCTCTCATCTATAAACTGCCAATATCACCTGCTCCTTGTTCTGGTGCTGGAACTGGAACATATTGAGACTGGGGTGTTCCAGGTGTTTCCTTTGGTCCAGATGACGGCGGTAAACGTTCTGGACTTGGTGAGATTCCATTTGGATCTTTGATTGGTTCTGCACCTGATGGGGGTACAACAGCTGGCAGATTCATCCAGAGATCAGTGCACTTTGTCTTCCAGAATCCAATCTTGTCCTTTGCACGATCGTACGTCACAAGCATATTCCTTACAACTATTCCTGCATAAAAGGGATCAAATAAACGTTTTATCGTGCAAAGAGTTCGAGTGATATTTACCTTGCTACATGAACAGACCATCCGTCACATTACTTAATACAAGATTTGTTTCAATTTAAAACTTTGAATGTTCAAGAAATAACATCAGAGTCATGTGTTATTAACGAAGGATATTTCAATGTGAGACATGAAAACTTGGAAGTATCCAGCTACAGATCTCTCGTGACCAACAAGCAACAAAGAAAGCTCAATTTTGGAATATTCCCAACTCACTCACTCAAGACCACAATTCAATATTCCTCACAATCAATAAAAAAAAGTCAGCGCTGTGTTGGGACATGTTTCACCCAATAATATAAACTTCCCTAAATACTGACGTGCTCAGTTATCTCTGGTGAACAAAAACTATTAGCATATTTTTTAAAAGAAATGTAAATGACCACAACATTGACACTGTATAATATCAAGCGGAAGCGCATGCATGATTGCATCTCTGAACACATGATGTGGCCTGCTGCCTTACTACCATGAGTCGACAGTGATAATCTTCAAAGGCTTTCATCGTGTATTATTCAAGAAGATTTTGTTGTGATTCATGAATGTTGCTTAGCCAAGTAACAAAATCACTTTATGATATGCAGAGAAAAAATCAATAAATGGTGATGTTCCATGGTACATAGGTTGGGTATGAAGACAACTATCCCTGTTGTATGTACTCCAACTCTAATGAGTGAGCCCCTCCACTAAAATATCAAAACTGAAATCTAGGCACCCCTTGGAATGTGTTGCCTTTCAGATAACTTGCCAAAACAGAGTGTGTTGTTATGGAGAAAAAAAACGTGGGCCTACCTACTCTACTCCTGTTTTGTCTCCTTTTCAAACTTCAGATCGATCCTAGTTTGTTTGCATGTGAGAGTGTCAAGAAGAAAGTGAAACATATTTGTACAAAAGGTAATGTGTAACCTCCTGAGTAGATACTCTGACCATTTCCATGGTAACAGAATCTCGTAAGTACGTGCATCACATTTATCATATACTTGTGCAGAAAATTAGATACTGCAAAATAATAGATAATAAAATATCTCACAACATAGAAATGAGTCTTTCAAGGAACAAATGTCTCTATATGAAACACGGATACTTAGCAAAATCAGGCTTAACAACTCTCGTAATCTGTCGAGCAATATACATGACTTGATTCCAATTTATAACTCGCTAGACTTAACAAAAAATATATCTTTTAACCTATTAAAGAAACCGTTGCGGGGTTTGAGACCAGAGTCTTGAAACTCTACACAATAACTTAATCTTCCAATTTAAGAGTGTGCCCGAGATTTCCCTCACAATATCGTCCCATGTGTTCAAAGAATAGTGTTCAACAATGTGGTCCCTGATATGTGGTTGGGGACAAAGGCGACTATCCTAATGTATATGCTGCACCTCTGATGTGGCAGAATCTCTATAAAAAACGATGTCATCAGATGTACTCTAGGCCCCTCGTTGGAAAGTGTGCCTTTCAGCAAAGAGCTCAATTTTTCAAAAAAAAATGTGTTGCCGAGAAAGGATGTGAAGCATACCTATGCTGACTCTAGTTTTGTCTCTTTTTCAAACCTCATACCAATCCAAGGTCATTTGCAATTGCCGGGTAAAGAAGAAAATATCAATTATCTGTACAAGGTGACATCTAACCTCATGAATAATACTCCTAGCTGATAATGAATCTCATAGAAATGGGAGACTAATTAATTCAAATGCTGCTTGATCAAATTGGTTGCAGATTTGTTCACGGTGGACACAACATTTCTGAAAAAAAGACTGTGGATTGCACACATCCGGTGGCACTAGCATTTTGTTAGTGGCACTGTGTAGTTATTGAGATGAATTTACCTTGATATTCAAGGTGCCAACCTTGCATTATTCCAGCTGGCATAAAACGTCACTAGGGTGTATTAGTAGACAATAGATTGTAAATGTGATCACTCTAACCTATTAACGATATTTATCTTATTAGAACTCCACTATATGTGATTCCAGATTCGAAATCCAAAAGAAACAAGTATTGCCAAAACTTGGTCATGTAGCTCAATGAGGGCCCAAATACTGGGCGAAAGACTACTGGACTGTAAGAGACTCTACATGCTACATGCAAGTTCTAATTAGTCATAAAGTCAGCATACTGATATTTCCGAGTTAATCTTATTTAAGGGAGGATCAAGGGGATTTTTGCATACGTTTTGATTCTTGATTCTAACACCCTCTTGCTAGCTGGATTCATGGAGTCACAGGCGGCATGGAGAAGCAATGCAGCTTGCCCCCTTTCCTCCCCCCCCCCCCCCCCCCCCCCCTCTTTTGTTCATTATTTTTTCAGTGGGACGGGTGAATCAGCCACCAAGTAAAGAAACGCATGATAATTGTGCTGTATAATCTTAAACAATGCTAAGGTACATAACCCAAATTCACTTACCTCCTAACAAAGTTGTTGGATCCTTTCCATTTTTGAATATACCCAAGCAATAAGCTCCAGGAACTCGTGTATGCTGCAACCACAAATATTTGCTAGCTTGAGTAAACTTGAGTTGAGCATACAAGACAATCAGCCATTGACTGTCGGCCAGACATGAAAACAACAGTGTATAGTAAGTATCACACTAGGCTTTTGCATGCTCTTCATGATTGAGAACAGAAAACAGAAATGGGAACCTGGTTGTGTTCAAACCCGAAATAAATAATTTTCTGGTGCCAAGGATACCACTTCCCCACCTTCAAAGACAAGGTCAACTGATGGAAAATGCTTTGGCAAATCTATAGGATCACTATAGCATCCAAGTAAAGCTTTGTTAGGTAGCATCCTAGCATTGTATGAGCACTTGTTCCAAATAAAAGACGCTAGGATGGAAGCAGATGCAACTTTTACAGCAGTACTGAAGAGAAAAACTACAAATACCAAAACATTTCAAGGGAAGTCACAACTAGCTTGAAATGGCAAATATATGCATGCCTTGCTTAACTAGCTCAAATCACAAAAGCCAAAATCCTAAGCAGTAGTGGGAATCATCTTTTAACAACAAATGTTAGGAAACCAAAAAGTTTCTACTCACTTTCCTGCACCTGCAAAGCAAACATCAGGAAAATTTGGATCTGGCCCAGCTACTTCTTGTAATTTTCCTAGTTGCTGCTTGACCTGCAAAGTGAACCATTCATTAATTTTACTACTCTGTCAGTTTTTAATCTCTCTCTCTCTCTCTCTCTCTCTCTCTCTCTCTCTCTCTCTCTCTCTCATGCTAATTTTATGAAACAATTCTCTACCACAAACCATGTTTTCACTCTTGGCACACTCATAGACAACGAAGCATTAGAAGGAGAGAGTGTTGTTTTCTTGTTGACTTTAGACGAGCCTTTAACTCTATTCCATGCCACATGCTTATTCGTATGTTGTAGGAGTTGCACTTCCCAGCAGATACAGGAGATTGCCTTTTCCGAGATCAGCAAATCAAAGATCGCACTTGATTTCATAAGAGGACGAGGGATTATGAGTGAGACGATCCATCTACTAAATTGTTGCACAAGATCAAGAGAGAGATGTTGGATTTAAAGTGCAGACAAGGATGCTGCATTGGATCTCAAGTGAGTATGATGAGTTTTTATTAGAGATGCTCATATGGTGGGTGGTGGGCAAATCCGCCTTATATTACCGCTCTTGCCACTCGCATCCTTGCTAAGGATTGTTCCGCTTCTGCTTGTGAGCAAAACTGGAGCACTCGGTCTCTCATGCACACCAAGAAATGCAATAGGCTTAGAGTTCCCCAGCTAAATAAGTCGGTTTATTGCACCACCAACCTGTGGCTAGTCAAGCACATGTAGAGAGATGGTACAGTTAGGCAAGTGAATCCCTAGGAGGCCTTAGATCCATGGACATTGCAGCAGGCCATGCACATACACAAGCTACGGCTGATGATGAGATCTTGTCGGAGTATCATCGAGGGTTGGCAGGTCATGACAGGAGCCAACACAACACCACAAGATCCATGACTAGGGCCGATGCAAAGGATGCAGGAGAGGAGAGTGGGGAGGAGGCTAAAGAGGGATTGAATGATGATGAAGAGGAGGAGGAGAAGGACAAGGCCTTGGATGATGAGATGGAGATGGACATTGGAAAGGATGTGGGATGGCTTGATCCCAATGCCGAGACACGGGCTGAGCCTGCATCACTTGTACGCAAAGGGGTGGGTAGGCACAGGGTATGCCTGATGGATTTGCATGTTGAGCCAGAGAAGTAGTATCACAGGCAGAGGGAGCAGCGGCTCAACGAGGCCCTGGTATACCTAGAGGTAGTGGTAGGGGCAGGGGCAGGTGGAGGGGCAGAGGCAAGGGCAGAGGTTCAGGGATACAACTGCACATACTCGAGGAGAATTCCCTATCTTCCTACTCATCTACCAATGATAGTGATGAGGAGGAATTCCCATCGGATCATGTTGCCTCTGAGTCATAGAGATTCAGGGTTTTATTTTGTATCATTGTTCACATGACTCTATGAGTCCATTGTCCATCTATCATACTCATGTACTTGGCCATTCGCCCACTCCTTGATAATATATAGCAAAGCTTTACCATTTATGACATCAGACATATTGATCTTTCTCATGAGACATGTGTGGAATGTAGATCAATTTCCATGTTTTTGTATCATATACACTCGGCACTATAGTCTGTATAATGTGATTGCTTTCAAGTTTCAATTTTGGTATGCAGCATGCTAAAGCCTATATGCTTTGTTCAGTTAGTAGTATGCTTTGTTGTTTGGCATTTTTTTACATCCCTAAGTCTTCTTTTTTTTCCCACCCTAAACCAAAAAAAAATGGAAAAACAAAGAAGTTTCAAGATCTTTATCGCAATGCTCAACACCAGGTTTATTCTTCTATACGCCAAATACTCCATGAACAAAATGTAAGAACTCCTACAGCTTTGGCCTATACCTTATCGTCAATGGACAAATAAATTTCTTGGACTCTTTATGGACTTACCCCATACTTAGTATGGACAGGATGCATGAATAGTCATTTTTGGCTGATTTTTGAGTAGGAGGTTATTGCAACATCGTTACTCTAGAGCAGTTCACACAAAGCTTTTCTTTCAAAAAATTCCAATTAGATGGATTTCCAAGTCCATTCTAAAATTTTGGGATACAAGGTTTACCTCCAACTTTGGACAAATTTGGTGCATATTCTTGATGTTGGAGTGTTGATGTGCGCTTACCATTTGGAGAGGCAATGACTAATATGAGGTCTTCAATCATATACTAGAGAGCTATATGCAGCAGTTTATGTCACTGAAATGTTGGACATTGGGGTAAAAATTCTCATTCACCATAATGCAACTACAACAGTCCAATCAACATGAGTACTGGTTTGGCAAGTTTTCAATTAGTAAAGGATATTCATCTACTTCATCTAACACAACTTCTCTTGCAGAAAAATCAGCAAAAGAAAAAATGAATCAATCTTGTTGATATGATAGAATTTCAAAAAACTAAAAGTTACGTTCAACTTCCTTTTGCTCAGTATAAGTTTATTCATGGGAGAGTCGTAGACAAAGCAGCTAACCCTAAGATATTATGGCCCTTATCTCACCCTCAAGAAGCTTAGTTCAGTAACTTATCGACTACAGTTTCATGCTACAACACATGACTGTGATAGCTTCCATGTCAATTTGTTGAGAGCTTCTATTGAGCATATAAGTCTTGTGATACCAAGATAGCCGCACTCAGAATCAATTCCATTCCAGCCAGCTAGTGTTCTTCAGGTTTGGCTACAGCACAGTTGACGTGAACGGCAGATACAATTATTGGTTCAGTGGGACGACCCACCGACAAAGCCACAAGGGAACCCCTCCATATTCTTGCTTGTACACCTTTGTTGGAGGATTAGGCTCTAACAATTACTGTGCCAGTTGAGTTACAAGATACTCATTACTTGAGGAAAAAATTGAGGACCATGCTTTTGTTGAACATGTGAGGATTTAAGAAGTAATTAAAGTTTGATGACTTCTAGATACTTGGGATCTTACACGGACAAGCGTGCTCACTCATATGCACGCTCGCTGAGGTGCAAAATTAGCTTTCAAAAGGGGAACCAAGAGCAAAGCTATTCAGAGAAACTCCTATTTTTTTATTCATATGTGACATCTTCAAGTGTATATTTTAAATTGATCAAAAAAAAATCAGAGCAAGGTTTCTTAGATACAATGGTGGAACAAGTAAGCTGACATTGATCACCGACAACAAATTCACCACCGAGCAGCAAGCAAAAAAGAAATGACAATAACTAGAGCTTTGCAGCACAAAATTAAGTTTGTCACACCATCAATAACTCAATTGAATATTGATGGATGAGGATATCCTCTCCATATAATGTCTGAAGGCAACTCTTCAAAAATGGTTGAGATCACTCAATAGATTGAAAGTCTATAGCTTGAATTATTGTTGAGGCATTTAGTCAGTTCTTCATTAACTTCAGTGGAGTATTCAATACAGCATGTACATCCAGATAAACAATAGAGTAGAGTTCATAAGGCACTTGTCTCTGAAGAAATACAAATGCTAATCAGCAAGAATAAGGAACAGAATCTCACTGCATCACGAAAAACGTTATAAGCTTTCTCGGGGAAATATGCATATGTAGTTCCACTGTCCAATATTGTGCCAAATCTTCCATTGAAAACACTGGGATCGATAGATAGAGGATTGCCGGCAACTCGAAGTCCCTTCAGCCCCAAGTTGTAGTATGGACTGAATCACAGGATAAGAAAAAATAGTATCAGAACCGCATGCTCTTAGCAATGTACGAGAAAATATATTGTTAAAAATTTACAGAACTGCTAGAAATTGACAAGCCAATTAAGTTTCTTATTACCTGCGATGGGGCTCAGATGCAGTAAACACCATTTCTGGAGGGGGAGGTATTGCACCAAGTATCATGGCACCTCCACCTTCATCCATTCCTCCATAGCATAAAGAGAAAGAGTTTGACATTGCTTTATGTTCAACCAACTGATCTACAATGCTGAGTGGTCCACGTCCTAGCCCCATGATCCCATCGGCATCTTGATAAAACAAATCCCCGGTCTCAATAGTCTCACAGCCAAAAGTAAGATGCTCCTCACCAATCATGCTATTATTGCCAAATGACATTATATCTTTTCCTAGTAGACCACTACTTGTACTCATTTCAGCATATTGCCTTTCATACTTGCACTGCTGCTTGGTATCACATTGATTAGTTACGCATTCAGTCTTACAATTCAAAGGCTGGTAGGAGCTTGAAGAATCCGGTGCAAATCTGGGATCCTACATCAAGTTGTATTGGCAAACCAGTGCTCAGCTACTTACATCTCAGGGCAGCACACATCTTAACTCACTATCTGATTCCTAAGAAGCTGTTATAAATTCTTTCAAGCACATTTTCCCATAAGCTTACAAATTTCCCTTGACTAATTTATAAAAGCTTAGAGAAAGTAGATACTGCTTCTTAATGTATCACTCTACCAAATCGTTTTAACTGCAAGGCAACCAATAGGACTAAATAAACCTACACGTGCATCTCAAATGAATAGCAAGACAAAAACATGTGATTCAATCCACAAAACACCAAAAGGCTCGTGATATCTAACACTGGACAGTGTACTCGTTAATAATATAAGCCTGAGCTGGAATGAGGAAGGAACTGAAAATGCTTACATCGATCTCAGGAGTGCTGGAGGTAAAAACTGGCATTTCAAGGGACAGATAAACTAGTAGTGATGTGAGGAACAAGGATATACAAGGGAAATATAAATCTGAAAGCTTACCTGATGGCTTCCACAATGTGTGCATGAAGAACATGGAACATATGTCACTGTGCTACCGGTGTCTACTATAAGAGCAAACTCTTGGGCAGGAGTCCCGATCCAAACTCTGCTGGTGTAATACCTGCAAAATCCTAAACTCGCTCAGTCATAAATCCTAAAATTTCTTAGATGCAAATGAAAGAAATATTAACTAGAGCCTACCCTTTGGTAAGCAAGTCGTCATGAAGCGTCATCCGAGCACTTCCTCCCAATTGCCTTCCATGCCGGACGTCAAAATTGTTCGAGAATGTTAAGTTAGGGTCGGAAAACTGCAGAGGTAGCAGTGCAGCAGCCCCGTGTTGCGAATGAAAGATAAGCTGCCCAGGGGAGTGCTGTTGCGACCTTGAAATTGGTTTCACGGTTGAGAGAGACAAATTCAAGTGAGGCAGATGCACCAGAAGATAGAGTAGTGCGATAAGGATGAGGGGAAACCAAGCAGAGACCATTGTAGTGAATCACAGGTCTCTCCAAGCTTCTAAAACAGTCACGAAGATGGCAGGGTACAGCCGGCATATGAGAAGCCCTCTCTCTACAAAATGACCAATCTATGTCACAGAATCACTAATTCACGTCATTCTTCAATCCGCCATGCTTTCCATATAGCATCAAATGCTTACTAGCGAAGGATGAGGAATAATACCAACCGATTCGAGGGACTCTTGATATATGTCTTCTAAAAAAGAGCTTGCATATGCAGCAAAACTTGGCAATGCAATCAGAATAGACACGAAGCTACATCCGATACTTTACCACCAGGTGCTGTTTCCCCAGCTACAAATATTATGTATCAAAGCCGCAAACAATCTGATTACAGGATGGAAAAATGCTTCAAAATTCCTAACAAGAAACAACATATATTTACTACCGAAGCAGAGAATAGACCGTCAAAACAAGCAGCTCAGCGAAGCTCTACAAGCCGCTAATCCGATGCAGCCTCTGCAATCCAAAGCCAGAAAAAACAGGATATAAAAAGCCACCAATTGCCGCCACCTCGTTGGATCGAACTCAAAAAATGAACAATCAATCAATCAGTCATCAAAATAGTCAAGGAATCGGCCAAAAAAACAGCAAAGAGGGGAAAACGGCGGCCAAATTTAGAGATCCGTATGAACAAAAGGCAGAGAAACTCAAAAATATCACAGAATCGGCAACCTGATGAGCAAAATCGGAGAAGCCGACCCAGCGATGGCGCGGCCTCGCAAGAAGAAAGAGAAACAGAGAATCGAAAACGAGAGAGAAAGAGAGAAGTCTTCTCGTCGATCGGCAGCTTCAGCGGAAGGCCGAGGGGCCGGCCGACAGCCCTAAACGTTCCCTTTCCCGTGGACTGTTCCCACCCCTCCAAAAGGTTTCCTATAGGCTAGTTGCAGCGGGCCCTGTTCACCCACTCAATAAGATCCCATCTTTTCTCGAGTATTCTGTATTAAAAAAATTGGCGTATAGTATGGTTGAGTGTGTACGCATGTTTTACGTCACCTCATCCATAAGGCCGTCACTGTAACCACTCATAAACTTCCCAAGGGAGCCGATATATCAAGGCACAAATTTAGTCCAATTATAGGCCTGTGGTTGGGTATAATAAGTTGTTGATCTCAAGCCTTAAGCATTAGGGTATGAATCTCCATAGCAAGGCCTTTTTATATTTTTTTTCACTTTGTGTCATTCTCGACTATGTTTTGGGATAGCATATTCCACACCACCACTCCAGTCGCTTGCAATGATGGTCTAATAGCCCTTAGAGGGTCTGATCCCACCATGTCACTGCGGTGGTGGTCTGAGAGCCCTTAGAGGGGTGTGATCCCACGATTGTCACTACGGTGGTGGTGTGAGCCCACCATTGTCGCTACAGTGGTGGTGGTGTTTCTTAAGATGGTGATCCTACCTTTCTCCTCTTATGTCCTCCTCTTTTCATTTTGGCTCATTATCTTCTCTCCTTTTTTCATCTTTTTCATTGTCTTTTTAGCCTTCTTTTCTTTTAGCTTTGTCAAGGTAGGCTCTCGGTAAGCTATTCTAATCATGTGCTCAAAGCTCACCAGGCAACTCTATTGTGCGCTAGATTTTTAAAGAAAACTATTGTTTTCTTTTTTAACAAGTTCACAATGAAATCTCTTTCATTATCAAATTCCAACATTTAAATGATTTTTTCACTTTAAAACAAAGGTTGCCATGACTCTCGAATTATTTTTTCTCATTTTCTTTTGTATGTCCTCATTTGTCATGGGAATAAGGAATCTTGTTCCGACCTCTAGGAGTAAAAAGGAAATCACTAGGAGCAAAAAGTAAGTCTTATCCAACTCACTGCTTATAGGACACTCATAATCTCTTATATTAAATTGTATGCATAATACATATATTTTGACCATTCCTTTGTCACACAATAGTAGTAAAGCTATCATGTTTATTTTGTCAAAGATGTTGTGTCTTTTCTAGAAAATTACATTTTTAGCTTGTCACAATAGAGGTGAGCTCTTGTGATGATTTATTTAAAGCCAGATTGTTGTTATTAAGTGCTTTGAGCATCAATATGAATTTTTATTTTTTAAATGCAATTTGTTTTTATTTGAATGTATAGCCCACATAAAAAAGTTTATTGCAATATTTCAAATCACCACATTTAAATTGCAACCTTTTATATTGCTCTATTGTGGGTGGGAATATGCTTCAAGGGAAGGAACTTAACCAATTAGTATGAGCCCTTGTGATCCTACAGGGTCAATAACAATCAATGTTGGCCCAAGCAATACTTGAACTAGGGGTGACAGAGGGGATGTGCACATGGTGTCAACTATATGCATATCCAAGACAACAATCAAGACAAAAGTCTCCAGTTTTGTGAGGATTTAGTATCTTCTTCTTGAAATGGAGAGGACTCTTACAACACAATCATTTTTTTTTCTTTTGTATATTTCTATGTGCAATCAGAGGCTTGGTCCCATTTTTCTAGGTACCCCTCTGTTTTTCATATTGCATGTAGATTGAAAAATAAGATTGCAATTATTCATTGTAGAATGATGACCAACTAGTATTACCTTTGCAATACCAATCCGATTGAAACCAACATACAATTAATCAGATATCATGTTTTGTATTCTTTTAATTGTACTATCACGTGAAAAAGCAAAAGGTTTTGAAGCAAAAATATATATCATTTTCCTCATAACATTGTCCTTGAAGAAGTACCAATCCAAAAAACTCAATTTCTAAAGTCTCTAAAGACATTTAAAAAATGAGAAGCTAGTTACATATAAAAAGTATGTTTTGTATTCATCTAGACAAAAATAAAAACAACTCTTCAAATTAATATTTTTTATGGCTAGTATTACAATTATTTCAGCTATATGCACCAATTAAAACAATTGGTATCATTCTATATCCCATCATTCAAGTCCCACAATTCCTTGCCCCTTGGTCTCATATTTTTCAACTTGTTTAATGTAACTAGAATACTTTCCTACCATTAACTCACGCTGAACACTTGCATTATCAACCCCCTTCATAGGCTAAACATCATAACTACATCAAATGAACATGGAACGCTATTATAATGTCTTACCAAGTCAACCATATTACTTGTCATTAACTAGCCCTACTCCGTCTTGAACTTTCTTAATGTCCTAGGTTCTGCTTTGGATTTTCACCATTGTTTCTATATCATAGATGATGACTTTTACTTACATAATGATCAGCTTAGGTGGTTGACATTTCTCTCTCCAAGATCATAACTATTACTTCAAAACAATTGTCAACATAAATAATTCCTCTTCAAAATAATCTGTTTTCCTTCTTTTTAAGCATGCTTGGTTACCAAAGACAGAAGGATGAATAATCGACCGGGTTGACAGCAGTCAAATTCTTCTATTAGTCTATTGTATAATGCTTATCTTCTTGCTCAAATATGTTATTATTCATGCAAGAACCTATCATTGATTACCATATGCTCTCTTCTTTCCTGTTTGCTAGGTTTATTTTTTAGAATGTATCTTCCAGAATGACCTATATGGATTGTCTAAATTTAACTGTGCATCTCATCCAAAGAACTATTCCTTCATGTTTTCAATGTTATTCACCTTTTAGCAATGTTTATATTACCCTATAGGCATGAACAATAACCTTTTGTATGCAGATTCCCAACATGATACTAGCATACAAATGGCTCTTCCAAGGCTGCAGTCATTGTTGCATGATAGTCATGGGATGAAAAGATCGTCCCATCCTTGGTTCCACATTGCTTCGATTACAGGTGTCTCGAGTCTTAAATGCTCAATTGGTATCAATGACAGTTATTTGCTCGAAAGAGGATTGGAATCAAGCGATGGAGATCTGGTCAAGCTTTTGCAAGTCAGTGATGAAGGAGGCAAGCCAGCAACATACAAAATGAATCTACAGCAACCCACCAATTTAAATTGTGAAAGGACTCTATAACTCCTGAATTTTTGCAATACTTTTGTTAGAACATGTGATTACAGGTAAGCTTTGAATGGATTCTTGTTCTCAGAGATTTTTCTTTCTAAAATAATTGAATTGAGATAGGGATTCATGCATGCAAGATTTGATTAGTAGAAAACTTGACAGTTGCTGAATCCAGCAATTAAATCTGAAAGCCTTTCAACTTGATGCTAACTTAGGATAATGACAGCTTGGACCTGCCATTCACTTCTTTAACCTTGTGAATAAAATAATCCAGATGAGGATTTTCCTTGGTTCCAGAGACATCCGGGTATTAGAACATGTTAGAAGAACATTGATATAGCAAGAAAGCAGATCATGGCAAGAATTGAATGTTTTTCTCATATTCAACTAACGCATGTAAAGCCTGAGAAGAGTTCCTTTAGATGATTCATGCAGGCCTAGCAGCTGGCAGTAAATGAGTTATTTTTCATATAAGATTAAAGATTTCTTTCTAATAGCAATAAGACATGATTTAGTGTACTCCATACATTTTCCAGTAGTACAGAAGCATTATAAGTACTTTTTTCTTAACTCTCAAATTTGACCTGCCCAACTAAGACGTGATTGTATTCCATCTCCAGTTTCAGCATAAAAGATGGATCTGCGTATTTCTGCTGCCATTAACCCATCAACTAATGTAGACATGAATGTACACAATTTCAAAAATCATTAATGAGCCATCCAAAATGGCTAAAATACTCAATCAACATAACTCCAATATAAGGAAAGTGTCTCTTCTTGTTCTAGGGTCCTAGTCTTGAATGCAATCTACAATTTTGCATAGAACAAGTTTTGAGGGTGACAATTGCCGATGACTGCTTGCAGGCAATGTACTGCTTAAGCAAGGGCATTTGCTTTTCTTTATCCTCTCCAATGTATTCTCGCTAACCTGATACGCATCTCAAGCAATGAACCAAGTCATTGGGGTCCAGATGGTGTCTCATACTAATATCACTATGGAACTATTGACAGAGGCTGGTCTCAAATCCAACCTTCCAAAAAGAAGGGGTATAACCTTTCAACCCTCTGCAAACATTTCTGGGCATGCTCACATGTTTCCAAATTATCTTTCCACCTGAACCCAATGCCAATAATCAGATTCAAAAAAGAGTAGCAGATAACTGAGGGTCAACTACAGCAGTCCACCTCATTAGTTGACAAGGAGAAATAAAAAACCTAGAATATCAAACAACAACACTTAAAAAATCAAAATTGGATGTATTATCTCAATTTTTGCACGTCTCACAAATATTTGAACACCACTTTTCAATCTGGAAAAAGTAAAGCACATTCCATGTAACAAAAAATACTACCTTTACATTTCACGATATGTTTCTTGAATTCAAACAAAAATTCTCTCTTAGAATGACTAAGACAGTTAAAAATTATCAGCATTTAGCATAAATTGGGAATAAACACCTTGATCTTTCCTCCAAAAATGCCGCCTGATCAACTTTATTTGAGCATACTTTCAGCTACTCCACAGCCAAATGTGAACATAGCATTATTAAAATCTCAAAATCTGGGTTCATGTAGCCAGCCACAGACTGTTCTGAGAACTTGTATGAAATGACTGCAAAAAATATTTCACAAATAACTTGACCCTGTTTCCAACAGCAATATACATCTTACAAGTGCATTCAAGGAGCTGCTATAGCTGCCATCGTGTATTCATACGATGCAAGCGACTCTGCTTTAGATAAAAGTGAGTTTATCATATCGATTATGTCAAGAGAAATGTCCAACTTCCGCTGCCACCCCTGAACCAATTTTTCACATTCAAGTATTTTCTTGTGATCAGAAAACAAGACTAAAGGATAACTGAATTTGACATGAAAAACTAAATTAAAGGTCAAAAGAAATCATGCACAAAAGGAAAATATAGGCAATATGCCCAATCACAAATAGCTCCATGATTCACATGTGGTTACCAGCATCTTTTCTTTTCCAGATGTTGCCAACTAAGTACCACTTAAGTAGTTCATGGATAATTACAATTCCATAAATACGTTATGCCTTCACAATGTATGTCACACAGTGGCTCATATAGCTTGCAGTTATTTAGACATTCACTGTATTCAGCACTTAAATGACTTCATAACCCTATGAGCCTCATGAGCTATATTGATGAGGCGTTTCCGTCTTATGTGTAAGAAGACCTGACAACACTGGACCAGATGTGAAGATACACAAACCTCTACATAACTTCATCTCTCTCATATATCATTTTGGATCCTTCCCTTCTATTTTGATACAAGCTTTGTCTGTGCTCTCTAGTGATTGCTGGGTGCTTTAATCTTTAAACTGGTATTAGAGCAGGATATGATCAAGATCAACACCTGTTGAATCTAGCATGCACCAGATTCTTTCTAGACTAGGGAAATAGGCTTTCTAAAGAAAAAGAGTAGGTTTTTTGTTTGATAAGAAAAGGAAACCACATCCTTTGTGCTTGCCTTTCTTTGTTGCATGAAACCATGTGAAGGAAATGTCAATGCTACATTAACGTTCCAAACTGCAATAAGGATCTCTTCCTACCAGAATAATGTGTCACGTCCATGCCTGATATTGAGGATTCAAAATAATCTTTGACTTGGATAATCAACATTCCAGTGTACGAGTTTATTAGTCACTCCTCGACATTCGGATCTATGCCTAGAATGTAATTAACAACCTCGTGAGTACCCCATGCACTCCAATTTGGACATGTGGAGCGGTCCATGGTGTTTGATGGCTATATGCAAGTAGACGAGTATCAATAGTAATTGAATATGACTTTAGTAAAGGATTATGGTTCTAGAGGGAATATTCCTAGGCTCCTTAAGGTCTGCAAATTCCTACGGAAACTCACCCTACTCCACTTCCAAATGCCGGTATTCAGTTGTCATAAATCTTTGCTCTCCTATATTCAATCACCGTGGCTCGGGAGTGAAACTGATTCAGGATTCTTTGTTGGGGGGTTTGGCTCCACATATCTCCTTTTGATATTTGCAATACGATCTTAAGGAACTACACTTTGTGATCTTCACAATGGTATCAGAGCTTTGGGCTTGCACTAATTAGGAGGTGGAGAAACTTCTTGTCTTTTACAGCTTATTGCAGCTTTTTGGTAGAAACTCTTTGATTTTTCTTCCTGGTGGTGGAATTGACCTCCAAGTAAGTGGTTTCTCAGGATCTTGATCGTCCTTAAGCCTATCATCACCAACCAAGGAGGGACTACAGAGACATTTTGTGCTAGATGGGGATTACAGGTGACCATCTTGAAGACCAAAGTTATGCCTAGGGAAGGGTCATGCGTCCTTGGTCCAGCTAGAGAGATTTGGCTTCAGGAGATATAATCGTGATGCTCCTAGTAAGTGTCATCTTTTTGACATCATGGTTACTCCTACACTACTTTCTTCAGCTGAGACTTGGTGTACAGGGCTAACCTTCTCTGATTGGGCTAGTATATCACGACTACAGATCACTATGCTTTCTCGGCTGATACGAGCTAAGTCATCAGTACCACATCATATCATCACCACAGAGTTTGCAGTTCCTCCATTGTCCATGGCAAGGGATGCGCCCAACCAAAGCATAAGAGACATCATAATAAGAAACCTTTGTCAAAATTAGCCCAAGGTTTCATGAGATTATCAAACTTTAATTTGATGGGTTTCATCAAGCTCTATTGCAACGAAAAATAAAAGAAGGAAGCACCAATTACTTGTAACTGATGTTTCCTTGGTACTATTACAATGACAAAACTTCACACTTGATATAAGTGAAGAAAACCTCTCTCTTAAGTATACGAAGCTTGCAAACTTGGTTATAATTGTGTAATGAGAATTAAAACAATTTTGTAGCTTAACAATCTAGAAACAATGGATGCAAGGAAGATTAACATTACCTCAAGTATGAGAACTGTCACCATGACAGTACAGACTTCTCCATCAAGGTTGACTTGATGGCGACGAACTGCATCAAATAAAGCAGATATATGTTCTCCCATTTTAGCAGTACCCCTGACTTGAAAGTACTCCTTGAAAGTCACATCTACATCTCGTATGAATGCCTTTCAAAAAACACATATTGAGATTGTAAGACAAGACACAACTAAGTTCAGTTAATGTCAAGCAGGGCAAACAATGGAAGACAGATGATGCATTAGACATCTTTGGATTAGAGCAACAGTCAAGCAGATCATAATACTCCGCTTCTGAAAATCTCACCATCCTGCTGACCAACAGAGGCTCAATGAGTTCTCACAAGCATCAAAAAGTGTTTACCAGTACTAACAGTATTACAAAGAGATTTTCTCTTAGTTACTTTGCAAAAACGGCTGTATACAGACCAAAAATCTTAATGACTCCACCTGACATCTACTACTCTACGCAGTTTAGTGCCATTGCTTATGTAATAATGATCTATAGACTAAGTGAGGATGACATCTGCCCTCCAATGATCATCACCTTAGTGAGGTGCTAAACACATATACAACTTCAAACTGACAGGCTAGAGACAACGTAGGGAATCAAAGCTTATTTAATACCTCTGAATCTGAACAGCTCTGATCTTCTGAGAACTCCAAAGTACAACGTGCAACTTTGGCCCCATCCCTTTCTGCAATACCCTAAACCAGCACAACACCAAGAATGGGGTTTGACTGAAGTTCATGAGATAAAAGAACACAAAAAATAACCAAAGAAAAGCCTTTCTTATTATCAGCAGCATACCTTGAAAAGGTCCATTAGTATAAATCGATTTCTTTGACTAAGCTCGGCAGTCATTCCAACATCCAGTAATATAAGTTTAGGAACCCTGTGCTGAAACCTGACAAAGATGTTGCCTGGATGAAGGTCCGCATGAATGAAGTTGTCCATCTGTTCAAATACGACATTAAATAGTGTTTTTGAACTAAAACCGTATAAAGAGGAAAAGTTACTACCAATACCACTTGAAATAACAAAAACCAAACAAGTTCTTTGCATGTTTTTATACAGGGGATAACGAATATTTGAAGTTAGAAATAAAGTTAGAAAAGACGTTCATGACACAAGAAGCTAATAGATCCTTTTTTTTAAGTCCTGAACCTCGTCAAAATCACATAATTTAAAGAGCTGCCGGGTAATAACTTATGGAAAGAACCACAAACATGTATCAATGAACATAGATGAAAAAGGAAATGCAGTTGAATGTTTGGATAATATTTCAGCAAATAAGTTAAAGACATCACCGTCCTACAAAGCAATGGTGAACAAAAAGCATTGTTTTTAGAGAACTCCTCAGATCAACGATACCTATCTCCAACTAGAACTTCTCATAGACTACATAATACAAGCTATGCCACATTCCTAAATGACTAGGGTTATATTAGGGTTGATTAGGAATGCTTGACTTTAGGCTAGCCGCTAGCGTGAGTTACTTCTATTGAACCTAGGGCTAAACGATAACCTTAGTGGTAAGACTATGACTTTAAGTCTAGGGCTTGGGATAAGTCATAGAACCATAAGAATGGACATGCATGGGGAGGTTAATCCCATAAGCACTCTTGGAAATAATGCTTGGTCTGTAGCTATTTTAGGGTGGACTTCGCCATCCGTTGACATCATTCTTCAAGGTGAAGCTTGGACTATGGGATGAGCTTGTGGATCCTCTAGGACTTGGGTGAGGCGATTCCCTGAGTGAGTTAAGCCTTGGTGGTATGGGACAGCATACAAGGGAGAGTTTGGGATGGTGTGCATGGTACACCACCCAACTCTAGGGTGGGAGTGGATCCACTCTTGCTTGGGTTTGGTGATTCACATATGCTTATCGTTGGTGTTTGGTTACTTGGACGTGTTAGAAATGCGATAATCTAGACTCAGACTAATAGCATTCAGAGCATAGCTAAGTCTAGAATGTACAACGCATTTCTATAAAGCATTGATCGCAATAGCTAATGGTACAATGAATGAATTTCCAATGGGGAATGACTATGATATATAGCCATACAATGACTCCTGAAAACTTGCAAACCCAAGGGTCATAGGAACCCAGAAAGCCAAAAACTTGGAAAAACTCAAGTTTCGTATGAAACTAAAATGCTCTAAAGGATTATGAAGGGTGAAGGGCTAAGGCCCCATGTAGAAACTCAAGAACAGTGGAGCCCCATGTAGAAACTTGCAGCACCTCGTAGGCCCAATATTATTCCAAGTTGTAGGGAGAGAATGAAAATGACCAGACTCCCTTAAAATAAGGAAAAGGCCTTTAAATGACAAAACTTGCATTAATACGATTTTAGCTTTGCACTTGGCCATGTATCCTGAAAAATGGTACTGAATTCTATCACGATGGGTTAGAGCAATTCGTACATATGGATGATCCAAGGATGTCAAGAAATATTCGGGACTGGCAAAGTTGCAGCATGAGGGGAAGAAAATTGAGCATCTGCAAGATTATCATTTTTGCAAGCAATTTATCCAAGAGAATGCTCAAGCTGAATTTTCATTTGCATGTATTGATTCCTTAGTGATATTTGAGTGCAATTGGTGTGCAAAACTGATTGCATGTTGGTTTCTCCCCAAATTTTTATCAATGTCATCTTCTGCATAGTATCAATGGTATAGATGGCAGTTATTGCATGAGGTGATCAATATGAGACTTATAACACGCATGTGTATTTTTTGAAATTTATATCACGAGAATGATGATGACATGAATTTTGATGTGGATTAATAAGAATTACATTGGGGATTATCACGTGCATGGCTTACCTATGCAGTTTGCAGTTACAGTGTAGTGCACACTTAAGAATCAAAAGAAATTGCATATTCATGCAAATTTGCAATTATAATGATGGTTGGGAGGCTTTTGCAGGAGTATGAACTGCACGAGGGGTTATATGGATTTACAACAAGTAGTATAATGCTATTTTTTTGCCGAGATTCAGGATTAGTTTGCAAACGAGTATCTAGATGACTTGTAAGATCTGCCATGTGCATGCAAGAGATGCTTATTGTTTGCCGGCCTACTATATGATCTTCTTGTTCCGATAATTTCTAAGATTATCAGATAGACAGTCACAATCTGATAACATCTGTTGCTTGAAACCTGGTGTAGTGGATTTCCACAAACTGTGGAAAAAGATTAGCACTCCAACCAAGGCAAGAAACTGCTCTGATAGCAAGTTAAGAACATATATATAGATTTATCAATAAAGATAGCAAGTAGAATCCATAAAGGCGCCAAAATAATCATTCATAAGCATTCTCCAACAAAGAAGAGTATTAAAATCAATGGCTGCCAATAGCTCAGGCAGATCTCCAACAAAGAACTCCAATACAAAGATGGAACTCCCCTACAAAGAGCTGAAGGCTCCAAACTCATGACTAACTAATGAATAGCCTTAGTGGCTAGTTATACTAAGCAAAAGCTACCTCCCTTCACTTGACTTGGAGGGAAATATGAAGATTCAAAATATTAGGGCCCAAATTAGCAACCATGTAAAATAGTGTTTCGAGACCTACCAAATGTAATAGAAAATGTGTGGCCAAGGTTAGAGAAATACGGACTAAGTGTGTCCTTAACAAGTCTACGCGTCTACGCCCTATAATGTAGTCATTGATCCAATCATCGAGGGTCTATACTAGTCCTACGCCAACCACAACTAAACACATTGGCTTGCACATGAGGTACAAATTTGAGATTTGTGTTATGCGGCCACACATGTCTATTTGAGGCATAGCTACTAATTTTTTTGCAACTCTCTTTTGGTTTCTACAACTCAGGCATAAGTACATGCTCTTCTAGTGGTTGTTATACATGACAATATTCTAGTGATACCACAACATCTCTCTTAGTGCGACAATGATAATAAGTGCTCCTTTTACAGGTGATTTTGGATATTATGACTCTTGTTGTTCTATTCAGGGGGTTCTCTCCACAACCTAGTTATGTTCAGAGCCAAATTGTTCTTGTCATTGTATCTTATGTATTTGCGGAGCCATTCCTTGTTGATGCTACTTGGCAACCATGCTTCTTGTGATTAGCTTGGGATCTTTTTGCATCTCCAAGCTCATTCCAATTTCCTATCCAATTACATGAATTCTTGGTCTTGACCTATATGACTAGCTTGCTATGCTTTTGATCCGATCTTGTGAATGTTGCATGACATTTGTGGTCCCTTAGATAGAATGGGATTTGTATGTTGGTATTTTCATTTTCCTCTCATACTCTTGGTCTAGCAAAGTGTGGCAATGAAAGCGTGATGTTATTATCACATTCTTCTGGGATTCTTGGTTCATCAAGTTGTTTTTGTATATGTGGCTGTCTTACAACATCAATGGCATTATGCAGCAATTACTTCAACATATGCATTTGTAGTTTATATTATGCAACATTTGCATCAACAAAACCTTTGAGCAGTTTGATACATCTCATCCATGATCAAAAGCTTATGTATATGCATTCTTTATGCATAATTGCCTCTTACATCTATGAAATTGTACATCATATGGTTCATCATCCTCATCCTTTGTCAAGACTCAATACCTCTTTTGTAATATCATGCGACTCCTTGAACTCAAGTGCATGTCCCTGATGAACCTTGTCTATAGGTCCTTTCGTATATACAATCCATCATTCCATAGTAAGGACATAGAATTTTTGGAGCAAATTGGCAATCCTGAGTTTTCTACACATTTGTCTTGAGTTTTTGTGAATGCTTTGGTACCTAAACTTGATTCCACTTAATCTCTGATAATAGGTTGTACTGGAGTCCGTACCACACACGTGTGGGGTCGGAATTCATCAATGGTTTTAATTGCTCTTGATTGTGGGATCCAATATTGCTTTTCTGGATCAAGATCTTGTGACTAGTTTTGCAATAGATAGGTGTATCAGTCAATCAATCACTCTTGGAGACGTATGTAGGTTCATTTATGGTCCTTTGTACTGTACTTTCAACACAACCATCTCACATATGGACTATTGTATGAGCCGCCAACAAAGAACTAAGTACATCAGCCTGATGGAAGTGGAATTGGTCTGTAGATGGAATGAGCACGCGAAGGATGTGTTTAGCGAGGCGTTTCTCTCCAAAAACTGGCGTTTTCCTAACGTTTCAGCTGGCTGTGGAAGCATTTCAGGTGGAGACATAAGGCGTTTCGGAGCAGTTTTCGGTGTTTCAAGCCGTACCTGTACTTTTTGAAATACAAAACAAAGATTGTAGAACTCCAGAACTATGTCCAACAAGAAAAATATGGCTGTTCTAGCTCAAATCCTAACCAGAATCGCCGATTTTTGGTGCAATGAGCTCCAGATTCAACTCTCCTTGCAGTTGGCTACTCCCAACACTACTCTCATTGGAGTGATGGAAATACAAAGTTTTTCAGACCTTCTAACAAGTTCCAAAAACTGGGCAAAAGTGAAGATTTACAAGACCTAACTATGGAGTATCTTAACTCAGATGCTAGATCAACTATGAAAGCTTGAGAAAACTTGGCTATGGAAATATCACACACAAGGAGAATTGCATGAGCATCACACAAACTCAAAAGTCTCAAGAAGAAATGAATTGCTAGAGAGAGAGAGGAGGGCGTGGGTCCTCCAAATCCCTTGTGAGGCAAGCACCTCCTTTACATGCATGGAAAGTCTAGGTGTCAACCATAGGAGTGAGCTACTTGGCCAAGTGGGCCACTTGCACTAATTTACATAACTTAACAAAAGGGGGGGTCTCATGCATTGAATTAAAAACATGCCCCATGAGTTATGTACAACTTAACTAATGCTTAGCCAAAAGGGGTAAAATAGGCATTACTCTTCAACACCCCCCCCTTAATGGCAATTTTATTCAAACTGACACCCAACAAGGTTCTGAACTTTTCAAACTTATCTTTACTAAGTGGTTTAGTAAAAATATCAGCTGTCTGGTCGTTGGTGTCACAATAAACTAGCTCGATCTCCCCACTGTGCACTTTCTCTTGTATAGAATGCTGGTCCACCTCTATGTGTTTTGTCCGTGCATGATAGACTGGATTCCTTGCAAGCTGAATGCAGCTTTGGTTATCACAATGTAACAATGTAGGTCTTACTTGAGCAATCTGCATGTCCTCAAGTAGACGGCGTAACCAAATGGCTTCACAGGCGGACCTCGTAGTCGCCCTGTACTCAGCTTCGGTAGACGATAGAGCAATAGTAGGCTGCTTCTTACTGCACCACAATATAGCCCCTGAACCTAGGCTGAAACAATAGCCTGTCGTCGATCTCCGATCGTCTCTATCACCTGCCCAATCAGAATCTGAATAGCCTTCCAGCTGAAGGTTCCCGTCATCCGTGTATCCAATCCCATAAGTCATTGTCCCTCTCACATATCGTAGGATCCGCTTGGCTGCCTTCCAATGTGTTTCGGTAGGCTTACACATGTATTGACTTGCAATTCCAACCACATAAGCAATATCTGGCCTGGTGGTAGTAAGGTAAATCAGGCTGCCCACTAACTGACGATAGAGCGTCTCATCTGCAAATGCTGGACCATCATCTTTTGATGGCTTGTTGCTTGCATCCATGGGTGTGCTGATTGGTTTGCTTTCTTGCATGTTAAACCTCTTCAATAATTTCTGTGCATACTTTGCCTGTGAGATAAAAAGACAACGCTTCCCTTTCCAAACTTCAACTCCTAGGCAATAGTGTAGCAAACCCAAATCTTTCATTTCAAACTCATTAGAAAGATTCTTCTTAACACAAGCAATAAGCTTCTTATTGCTTCCCGTGATGAGTAGATCATCCACATAGAGCACAACAACCACAAACTCTTCTCCTTCCCTGAAGACATAAAGATTGCAATCAGACTTACTCTTCTCAAACCCTTGCCTTGCAAAGTACTCATCAATTCGGCTATACCAAGCCCTTGGCGCATGTTTGAGCCCATACAAGGCTTTCCTAAGCCTGCAAACCAAATTCTCCTTGCCTGTTATTTCAAATCCCTGCGGTTGTTCCATGTAAACCTCCTCCTGTAGGTGCCCATTAAGAAAGGCACTCTTGACATCCATTTGATGGACATCCCAATCAAAATATGAGGCTATAGCCAAAATGGTCCTGATAGATGTCATTTTAGCAACAGGTGCGAATGTCTCATCATAGTCTAGCCCCTCTTGCTGAGCATAGCCTTTCGCCACCAACCTTGCCTTGTACTTGTCCCCTGTTCCATTGGCATGAAACTTGGTCTTATGGACCCACTTGCAACCTATTGTTTGCTTCCCTTCTGGCAATGTAGTGAGCTCCCATGTGTCATTCTTGACAATGAAGTCGTACTCCTCCTGCATGGCATGTTGCCATACCTTTTCTCTCACGGTTTCGTGAAAGAACTGTGGCTCATCCGCATTCAGAATAGTGGACATAAGAGCAAAGTTAGTCTCTTGTCTCTCATGAGACCTAAGAGATCTTCTGACACCCTGTTCACTGCTCTCTCCTTCTTCAATCATTTGACCTTCTTTGATTGTTTCCCAATACCACCTAGGTAGCTTCTTCCTAGCAGTAGGTGATGTGGATGGTGACCACGTATCCCATGGTACTGTTTTAGTCTTCCGTTTGTCCCCAACTTCTGCTTCTGGTACTTGGCCAAAAAGAGGTCTCGAACTAGTAGGTTCGATTTTCTGTTGTTGCTCCTGCACTTGAGGCTTACAGGACTCTTGACTAGGATCCTCATCCGTGGAATCAATCAAGGGTATGAACTCAGTAATTCCTTCCTTCTCCTGCTCCTGTATCTTGGGTGCATGCTCTTCATCAAAGATGACATCTCGACTTAGGATCTTCCTCCTGTTTTCGAGATCATATAGCACATAAGCTTTCTCACCTTCACTATACCCAAGAAAGACACACTTTACGGATTTTGCATCAAGTTTCTTCCGCAAGTCCTTTGGTATATGTGCATATGTTGTACACCCAAATACTCGAAGGCTGCCCACCTTGGGCTTGTTGCCACTATATGCCTCTTCTGGCGTGATTCCTTCAACTGCTTTGGTTGGACTTCTATTCAATAGAAAAACAGCAGTTGCTACCGCTTCTGCCCAAAAGGAATTTGGCAACCCCTTTGCCTTGAGCATGCTCCTCGCACACTCAACTATAGACCTGTTTTTCCGCTCAGCCACGCCGTTTTGCTGCGGTGTATGTGGAGCAGTAAATTGTCTCTTTATCCCACATGCTTTGCAAAGATCTTTGAACTCATCAGAAATATACTCACCACCCTTATCTGACCTGAGAGTCTTTAACCTCTTTTCTGTGTGGTTTTCCACCATAGCTTTCCACTGTTTGAAGTATTTGAACGCTTCAGATTTCAGTTTCAGAAAATAGACCCATACCTTCCGAGAGAAATCATCTACGAAGGTCATGAGATAGTATGCCCCCCCTGCTGATTTGACCTGCATGGGACCGCATAAATCTGAATGCACAAGTTCAAGAATGCCCTTGGCCCTGGTAGCTTTCTCCTTTGGAAACTTTTTCCTCTGTTGCTTCCCTAATGCACAAGCCTCACATGTATCTGAAGAAGACTTAATGCTAGGAAGATCTACCACCATTTTGTGCCTGTTCAAAACTTGCAAACTTCTGTAACTCAAATGACCATATCTCTCATGCCAAAGCTTGTCCCGATCAGTATCTCTTGCAGACAAGGCCTCTTGGCTAGGAATGGTTGTGAAAAGCTTGTAAAGACCTCCTTCTTGCATTCCCTTGGCTACCACTTTGAAGTTCTTCTCTTTGTCTTTTACCAAACATTTAGAATCATTAAACTCTACCACCATGTTATGTTTGGTAATGGCACCAACAGATAACAAGTTCTTAGCCAACCCTGGTACATGCAACACACTTTTAATTTCCTTCACCTCACCTGATGATAGCTGTATTGCAACTGTACCTTTGCCCCTCACCATACGTGTAGAATTATCTCCAAGGCAAACATGCTGGCCATCTTCTGTCTCCTCATAGGTGCTGAACCAATCTCTATGAGGTGCCATGTGCTTTGAGGCTCCAGAATCAATGTACCATCCACCAAATGTGAATTCAGATGATAGGGCTGCGGTGAATAGCTCAAGCACACCAGATTGCTCCTCCTCTGCAACTTTGTCAACAAAGTGACTCTGCTGGTTCTTTCCCTTCTTCTGATCACTTTGCTTATTCCTGCATTCAAAAGCAAAATGCCCATACTTACCACAATAGTTGCAGTTGCCCTTCCTCTTGGGTGTAGATGAGGAATTGGTGCTTGACTCCTCTCCAACCTGTAACTTGGACACCTGCTGCTCCAAGCTTTGCTTTGAGTTCTTCTTTTTGCCTTTGCCTTTCTTTTGAAAGTTTTGCTTCTTCTTAGAAGCAAATGCAAGCTCTGGATTATCTTCCCTTTCAGAAAGATTCTTCCTTCTCATCTCCTCCTGTAAAAGAAGACCACATAACTCCCCAAAGGTTGGGAGTTTCTCCCTAGCAGAAAGGGACATCACATAGTCTTGATAGTTGAATGACAAGTTGTTCAAGACTATGGGAACAATACTCCTGTCACTTACTTTCTCTCCAACTAAAGCAAGCTGATCCAATAGGTCCTTGACCTTTGTAATATGATCACCAATTGTTGCACCTGCTTCCATCTTGAGAGTATGTAACCTGTTTTGCAAATACACCAGCTTAGCTGAATCCACTGTTTCAAACATAGACTTCAGAATTGTCCAAGCATCAGCTGCATCCCTTGCATTGCAAATGTGAGGAATAATATTGTCCTTGACAGAAAGATTGATTATCCTATGAGCTTTATGTCTCCTGTTCATGTAGTCCTTCAATTCAGGATCAGATGTTGGTACAGGTTCTGTACTTGTCATGACCTCCCCAGCAATTCTTATCCATCAAAATATTGGCTATCTTGAACTTCCACACTCTGTAGTTTGTGCCATCTAGTTTGCTAGATTCACCCAGCAACTCTCCCCAAGACTTGCCATGCTAAAATCTGTGCTTAAAACAGAAGCTCAACTTGAAAGAGATCAGAAAAGAACAGCTTCCAGCAACAAGGGTTTAACCCCAAACTAGGGTATGTAGCCACTTCAAGGCAACCCTTCAGCTCCTGCTTTTGTCTTTGCCACTTGGTGTGGCCTCACTAGCACAAGCACTAGGCTCCACTGGAACAGAAACCAGAAGCCCCTACAGAAAGTGCGCCCTACTATTGTGTAAGCTCCTCCAGAAAGACTCTCCAAAACTTAGCCAGATTTAGAAAGTTTTTGGATCATCCCACTCCCCTTGCCAATAGCTCTCCAACAATGCAAGACTCCACCTGATCTGACACCTGTAGATCAAATGCTCCCTCTTTCAAGATTGAGGTGCTTGTAGAAGATAAGAATCTTCTCAAGAATCTAAGCACTGAAGTTTCTCTCACTCTCAGACTCACAGGCTAGACAACCTGCTCTGATACCATGAAGATTTACAAGACCTAGCTATGGAGTATCTTAACTCAGATGCTAGATCAACTATGAAAGCTTGAGAAAACTTGGCTATGGAAATATCACACACAAGGAGAATTGCATGAGCATCACACAAACTCAAAAGTCTCAGGACGAAATGAATTGCTAGAGAGAGAGAGGAGGACGTGGGTCCTCCAAATCCCTTGTGAGGCAAGCACCTCCTTTACATGCATGGAAAGTCTAGGTGTCAACCATAGGAGTGAGCTACTTGGCCAAGTGGGCCACTTGCACTAATTTACATAACTTAACAAAAGGGGGGGTCTCATGCATTTAATTAAAAACATGCCCCATAAGTTATGTACAACTTAACTAATGCTTAGCCAAAAGGGGTAAAATAGGCATTCCTCACAACCATTCCTAGCCAAGAGGCCTTGTCTGCAAGAGATACTAATCAGGACAAGCTTTGGCATGAGAGATATGGTAATTTGAGTTACAAAAGTTTGCAAGTTTTGAACAGGCACAAAATGGTAGTAGATCTTCCTAGCATTAAGTCTTCTTCAGATACATGTGAGGCTTGTGCATTAGGGAAGCAACAGAGGAAAAAGTTTCCAAAGGAGAAAGCTACCAGGGCCAAGGGCATTCTTGAACTTGTGCATTCAGATTTATGCGGTCCCATGCAGGTCAAATCAGCAGGGGGGGCATACTATCTCATGACCTTCGTAGATGATTTCTCTCGGAAGGTATGGGTCTATTTTCTGAAACTGAAATCTGAAGCGTTCAAATACTTCAAACAGTGGAAAGCTATGGTGGAAAAACCACACAGGAAAGAGGTTAAAGACTCTCAGGTCAGATAAGGGTGGTGAGTATATTTCTGATGAGTTCAAAGATCTTTGCAAAGCATGTGGGATAAAGAGACAATTTACTGCTCCACATACACCGCAGCAAAACGGCGTGGCTGAGCGGAAAAACAGGTCTATAGTTGAGTGTGCGAGGAGCATGCTCAAGGCAAAGGGGTTGCCAAATTCCTTTTGGGCAGAAGCGGTAGCAACTGCTGTTTTTCTATTGAATAGAAGTCCAACCAAAGCAGTTGAAGGAATCACGCCAGAAGAGGCATATAGTGGCAACAAGCCCAAGGTGGGCAGCCTTCGAGTATTTGGGTGTACAGCATATGCACATATACCAAAGGACTTGCGGAAGAAACTTGATGCAAAATCCGTAAAGTGTGTCTTTCTTGGGTATAGTGAAGGTGAGAAAGCTTATGTGCTATATGATCTCGAAAACAGGAGGAAGATCCTAAGTCGAGATGTCATCTTTGATGAAGAGCATGCACCCAAGATACAGGAGCAGGAGAAGGAAGGAATTACTGAGTTCATACCCTTGATTGATTCCACGGATGAGGATCCTAGTCAAGAGTCCTGTAAGCCTCAAGTGCAGGAGCAACAACAGGAAATCGAACCTACTAGTTCGAGACCTCTTTTTGGCCAAGTACCAGAAGCAGAAGTTGGGGACAAACGGAAGACTAAAACAGTACCATTGGATACGTGGTCACCATCCACATCACCTACTGCTAGGAAGAAGCTACCTAGGTGGTATTGGGAAACAATCAAAGAAGGTCAAATGATTGAAGAAGGAGAGAGCAGTGAACAGGGTGTCAGAAGATCTCTTAGGTCTCATGAGAGACAAGAGACTAACTTTGCTCTTATGTCCACTATTCTGAATGCAGAGGAGCCACAGTTCTTTCACGAAGCCGTGAGAGAAAAGGTATGGCAAAATGCCATGCAGGAGGAGTACGACTCCATTGTCAAGAATGACACATGGGAGCTCACTACATTGCCAGAAGGAAAGCAACCAATAGGTTGCAAGTGGGTCTATAAGACCAAGTTTCATGCCAATGGAACAGTGGACAAGTACAAGGCAAGGTTGGTGGCGAAAGGCTATGCTCAGCAAGAGGGGCTAGACTATGATGAGACATTCGCACCTCTTGCTAAAATGACATCTATCAGGACCGTTTTGGCTATAGCCTCATATTTTGATTGGGATGTCCATCAAATGGATGTCAAGAGTGCCTTTCTTAATGGGCACCTACAGGAGGAGGTTTACATGGAACAACCGCAGGGATTTGAAATAACAGGCAAGGAGAATCTGGTTTGCAGGCTTAGGAAAGCCTTGTATGGGCTCAAACAGGCGCCAAGGGCTTGGTATAGCCGAATTGATGAGTACTTTGCAAGGCAAGGGTTTGAGAAGAGTAAGTCTGATTGCAATCTTTATGTCTTCAGGGAAGGAGAAGAGTTTGTGGTTGTTGTGCTCTATGTGGATGATCTACTCATCACGGGAAGCAATAAGAAGCTTATTGCTTGTGTTAAGAAGAATCTTTCTAATGAGTTTGAAATGAAAGATTTGGGTTTGCTACACTATTGCCTAGGAGTTGAAGTTTGGAAAGGGAAGCGTTGTCTTTTTATCTCACAGGCAAAGTATGCACAGAAATTATTGAAGAGGTTTAACATGCAAGAAAGCAAACCAATCAGCACACCCATGGATGCAAGCAACAAGCCATCAAAAGATGATGGTCCAGCATTTGCAGATGAGACGCTCTATCGTCAGTTAGTGGGCAGCCTGATTTACCTTACTACCACCAGGCCAGATATTGCTTATGCGGTTGGAATCGCAAGTCAATAAATGTGTAAGCCTACCGAAGCACATTGGAAGGCAGCCAAGCGGATCCTACGATATGTGAGAGGGACAGTGACTTATGGGATCGGATACACGGATGACGGGAACCTTCAGTTGGAAGGCTATTCAGATTCTGATTGGGCAGGTGATAGAGACGATCAGAGATCGACGACAGGCTATTGTTTCAGCCTAGGTTCAGGGGCTATATCGTGGTGCAGTAAGAAGCAGCCTACTATTGCTCTATCGTCTACCGAAGCTGAGTACAGGGCGACTACGAGGTCCGCCTGTGAAGCCATTTGGTTACGCCGTCTACTTGAGGACATGCAGATTGCTCAAGTAAGACCTACATTGTTACATTGTGATAACCAAAGCTGCATTCAGCTTGCAAGGAATCCAGTCTATCATGCACGGACAAAACACATAGAGGTGGACCAGCATTTTATACGAGAGAAAGTGCACAGTGGGGAGATCGAGCTAGTTTATTGTGACACCAACGACCAGACAGCTGATATTTTTACTAAACCACTTAGTAAAGATAAGTTTGAAAAGTTCAGAACTTTGTTGGGTGTCAGTTTGAATAAAATTGCCATTAAGGGAGGGTGTTGAAGAGTAATGCCTATTTTACCCCTTTTGGCTAAGCATTAGTTAAGTTGTACATAACTCATGGGGCATGTTTTAATTAAATGCATGACCCCCCCCCTTTTGTTAAGTTATGTAAATTAGTGCAAGTGGCCCACTTGGCCAAGTAGCTCACTCCTATGGTTGACACCTAGACTTTCCATGCATGTAAAGGAGGTGCTTGCCTCACAAGGGATTTGGAGGATCCACGCCCTCCTCTCTCTCTCAAGCAATTCATTTCTTCTTGAGACTTTTGAGTTTGTGAGATGCTCATGCAATTCTCCTTGTGTGTGATATTTCCATAGCCAAGTTTTCTCAAGCTTTCATAGTTGATCTAGCATCTGAGTTAAGATACTCCATAGCTAGGTCTTGTAAATCTTCAAGCTATTGAGGCCAGTCTTTCCTTAGGGCCTATGGCCTATAAGTGGTGGTTAAATCTCCAGGAGACTGGGCAGACTCCCCGGTCATGGAAAGCTTTTGAAGAAGCTTTCCTAAGAGAATTTCTACCAGAAAATGAACTTGATAGAGCCTGGGAAGCCTGGGAAAGAACAGTAATGGACAAGTCCCTCATCCAATATATCTCGCAGTATCGAGAAGCAATTTTAAAAATTAAAAATATGGATGATTATCAGAAAATCAGGGGATTTGTCCGTGGCCTCAAAGATGAATATAAAGTAGAGGTCCAGAGAAACTCGCCTACTACCCTTGAGCAAGCTCTCAGATATGCTCAAATCTATGATGATTCAGTGGGTAGGAAGAGGGCGAGACAGCAGCCACTTTCTGAGCAGCCTCCTCAGAAAGACTTTCAATTTAATATGAAATTTTTAAAAAGAAAGAAAGAAGATAAATTTAAAGGTGAAGCTCCTCAGAAATGCCCTTCACTCATACAGCCCTTAAAACCAGATGATTTTGAGAACGCCAAACAAGAACGTTTGTGCTTTGTGTGTATGGGCAAGGGACACACAGTCAGACAGTGTCCCAAGGGGCCTTTCACTAAAAAAGATAAGAAAGATAAAAAACAAGTTCATCTTGTTCAGACTGTATGTTTCCCCAGTGACTCGGCAGCTTCCGAGATCAAAGTGTATCATAAAGATCATGAACACTGTTGCCAGCTGACCTCTGCAATGCTAGCGAGACCCTTCAGCTTTGGGCCGCATGACCTAGTACGTATGCATGGGAAAGTTGGTAACCAGTCAGTAAGAGTTATGGTTGATGATGGGGCAACCCATAATTTCATCAACTACACCCTGGTTAAAAAGCTTAAACTACCAGAAGTACCTAGTCAGCATAGGTACATAGTTTCATTAGCTAAGGGTGAAGATAAAAAAATATGGGAAACTATGGTAAGTAATTTGAATCTTGGTATTCAGGGGTACCAAGATGAAATAAATTTTCAGATAATGCACCTGGATCGTACAGACATTGTTCTCGGGAGAGATTGGCTCTACAGTTTAGGACCTTCCCTCCACAGAAACTATCAGGAGAACACCTTTCGCTTTCAGCATAAAGGCCGAGAGATCCAGTTGCATGGGGAGCATGATGTTCCCAACAGTCCTATGGTCTGCAGTTCAGAGCTCTGTCAGCTAATCGGAGACGAAGACCATCAGGTATTCTTATGTGACTTTCAGTTTATTCCTGAAGTTTCTATTTCCAGTTCTATTCAGCAGAAAATCAGTAAATTAGAAACTTTATTGTCTAAATTTAAAGATGTTTTTCCTGAAGATTTGCCACATGGTTTACCACCTAGCAGAGAGGTAGATCATGTAATAAACCTAGTACCAGGTACAGCACCTGTTTCTAAACCTCCGTATCGGGTCAGCCGAACAGAGAATGAAGAAATAACTAGGCACAGATTATCTTGGGAAAGGCCAAATTCAGACCAATAGTTCACCATGGGCCTCATCAGTCCTATTGGTGAAAAAGAAAGAGGGCGTCTTTGCGTAGATTACAGAGCCCTCAATAAAGTCACAATTAAGAATAAATACCTTATGCCTCGGGCAGACGAGTTGTTTGACCAACTCGACGGGGCTAAGTTTTTCAGTAAAATAGACCTCAGATCGGGATATCATCAAGTCCGTAATAAGTCGGAAGATGTCTCGAAAACAACTTTTAGGACTCGTCACGGTCATTATGAGTTTAAGTTGATGCCATTTGGGCTCACAAATGCTCCAGCTACCTTTATGACCTTGATGAACAGTGTCCTCAGACCATACTTGGGTAAGTTTGTAATCGTATTTTTAGATGACATCCTCGTCTACAGCAAAACGAGGAAGGAGCATTTAACACCTCAGAAAGGTGTTTCGACTGCTCAGAAAGCATAAGCGTTATGCTAAACAATCCAAGTGTGAATTCTTCGTTGAAGAAGTAGCATATTTGGGTCACATTATCTCTTCAGATGGGATTAAGATGGACCCAAATAAGGTTAAAGCCATACTCAGTTGGCTGAGACCTCAGAATATTTTGGAACTTCAGATCTTTCTTGGTTTGGCGGGATATTACAGACGATTTGTCAAGGAATATGCTCAGATAGCAGTTCCCATGACAAATCTTCTTAAGGGGAAGGGAAAGGAGTTCATTTGGGAGTCCGCACAGCAGGAGAGCTTTGATGCTCTCAAAACAGCTTTAGCTATAGCACCAGTTTCTGAAAGTCGTCGACCCCAATCAGCCATTTGTGGTAAAACAGATGCTAGCGACTTTGCAGTTGGTGCTGTGCTAACTCAGGGTGGACGACCAGTTGCGTTCGACAGTAAAAAACTCGAGCCAGCTCAGACTAGGTACAGTGCGTATGAAAAGGAACTCTTTTCTATAGTCCATGCCCTTAAGACTTGGAGGCATTATTTGTATGGTGCCAACTTTGAGGTCCTGACAGACCATGAGAGTCTCAGATACCTTTGCAATCAACCTGAGCTTAGAGGTCGGAAAGCTCGTTGGGCAGAGTTGATGCAAGAGTTTGACATGTCTATCAGATATAGACGTGGAAAATTCAATACAGTAGCAGATGCCCTTAGCAAAATGCCTATGATAAACGAGCTGAGTTTTACTCAGATTCGTAATGAGTTACTCGAGTCCTTGAGAGGGAAATGCCAGCATGATGCATTCTTCTCTACTATCTGGAACTCAGTCCAGAGCAGACAGTTACAGACTCCAGAACCAGTTCCCGGAGCTGGTGCCAGTTCATCCAAGAATACGGCAGCTTCCGTTGAGGATGATGATGAGTCCGAGTATACGTCGTCGGATGACGTTGAGAATTCTGAGCCTGTATTACCCAAGCAAACCCCAGTGGTTGAGGGTCATTTGACTCAAGGATTCAAATGGAAACAGTAGTCCATTCAGGATGAGTACTTGCTCTATAGAGATAGAGTATGTGTCCCCAATTCAGAGGATTATAGGCAGCAGGTCCTATATGAATGTCATGACAATCCTAGTGCGGGACACCCAGGCATACAGAAGACCTATGAGCTTCTTCGTAGGCAATTTTTCTGGCCCAGTATGAAAAAGGACGTCCAACAGTATGTAACCAGTTGCCAGAAATGTCAAGTAAACAAAGCAGAGCGTTTAAAGGCAAGAGGGTTGTTGCATCCCTTAGAAATACCAGCTGGTAAATGGGAGAGTATCTCCATGGATTTTATAGTAGGCCTGCCTAAAACCCAAAAGGGTAATGACGCTATATGGGTCACAGTTGACCGTCTAACCAAAATGGCTCCTTTCATTCCGACCAAAACAACCATTAGAGCTCCAGAGCTAGCGAGGTTGTTTGTAGACAGGCTATTTAAATTGTATGATCTACCTTCCGACATAGTCAGCGACCGAGACAGTAAGTTTACTGGAGATTTTTGGAGGGCTATTCCATCATCTCCATACTAAACTTAATATGAGTACCACCGACCATCCACAGACGGACGGTCAAACAGAGAGGGTAAATCAGGTGCTGGAGGATATGCTTCGTGCATACGTCAGCAAGAAGCAGACTAATTGGGAGGAGTATCTCTCGATATTAGAGTTTGCTTACAACAGTACCAAACATTCAACTACGAGATACATCCCATTTATGCTGATGTACGGTTTTCAGCCACGCTCACCCACAGCTGTAGGGTTTAAACAAGAAAAAGTTGAAGCAGCCAGAAACTTTTTAGAGGACCTAATCCAGATGATAGAACATGCTAAGCGTAGCATTAGGCAATCCCAGCATCGAGCCAGGCATTATGCAGATCCACACAGACGGGATGTGCAGTTCTCCACTGGTGAGAAAGTCTACTTGAGAGTCCCAGTCGACTCTAAAACCCTCAAATCAGGAGTGTGTGCTAAGTTGTCTCCAAGGTTGTGGTCCCTTTACCATCAGTAGGAGACTAGGCGAGGTCACCTATGAACTAGAACTCCCACACAGTAGTAAGGTTTTTCCAGTCTTTCATGTAAGTCAATTACGAAAGGCCTTAACCAGATCAGACAATCTGGTAGGGGACAGTGTTCTAGTTCTCCCATTGGATCCTCAGCAACCTCCACATGAACCAGAGGAGATTCTTGATAGTAGAGAGACGCAGACTCGTCATACTCTATACCGAGAATATCTGGTTAAGTGGAATGATCAGCCTGTTGAGAATGCCACTTGGGAAAAAGGCAGCGTCCTTCGCAAGATTTTTCCAGACTTTGTCTTAGAGGACCAAGACGGTGCTTAAGGGGGAGGGAGTGTTACGACCTCGTGACCAGTGCCGAACCCTAAAGAACACAGATAGGTCAGATACCACAGTCAAGGTCGTGTCTAGCGTACATGACCAACAGGGCAAGACAGTGTGAGTAGTGTGCCCCAGCACGGTCCATAGCCATGGCAGGCCTAACACGGCCTAGGGACCCTATCAGCAGGAGAGGGCCTCCAGTTGGGTCCCGACGTGCACGCACGTCAGTGACACGTGGCCGACACTTGGCAGTTGCATGCTACCAGTCCTCACACTGGGCTAGGAGGCGCTTACTCTATATCAAGGAGTAGGCAAGGTTGGGTGGATCAGTTAGCGTTTGCCCTACTGTGGTGTTAGGATCTATTACATGGCCGCCCTTTCCCTGACCATGATGAGCTGTCGTCGTGCGAAGTTCATCCCAATCTGCTCATCCAAATCCACCTCGACGGCTGGGGCGGGGGGCTCCGGCTCCGGGTGTCTCTGCCGAGCCTATCGAAGCATCTCTGCAATGTCTGCCTCTTGCTTCCGATATCGTTCGTTGTGCCTGCGGACATCTTCCAATAGCTTCTCCCTCTGCACACAAGGAAGACCGTAAAGCAATATACCACGATTAAAATAAACTATGACAAACCCAGAACAAGCCTAAATTGCGTGCGAACGGATAAAGAGCAAACGCTCACGTCAACTGGTATGCGCTCTGCCATCTCGACCGAAAGGGCCTCACAGCACGCTGGCGTCCAAGTACCGTAGGGTTCAGTCACTCCACCGCAGGGTTATGTGACTCTCTCTCTCTCTCTCTCTCTCTCTCTCTCTCTCTCTCTCTCTCTCTCTCTCTCTCTCTCATCGCTGAAGGTACCTCCAGCGATGGCTGCCCTGTCCTAGAACCTGCCCTTGCCCTGCCTTGGTCCGCCCTCCACCATGGCCTCTCCTCCTCCTCGCACCCCTGCTCGTAGATCCTCACGGTCTCCAGCCAGATCCTCGCTCACCTCCCTCGCTACCCCTTCCCCTAACCCCCTCACTGCTCCTTCTCCTTCCCCCCTCGCTGCCCCTTCCCCTTCCCCCCTCGCTGCTCCTTCTCCTTCTCCTGCCCCCCTTGCTGCTCCATCCCCCCCCCGGTGACCTCCCCGATCTCCTAGCTGCCACCCCGTCACCCATCCTCCTCGTTGACCCCTCCACTCATCCACCCTTCTCACCCCCTCTCGCTGCCACCCCAACCCCCCCTCTCGCTGCCCCCTCACCTCACCCCCTCGCTGATCCCTCACCCCCCTCGCTAATCTCTCACCTCCTCTCATAGTCATTCCAGCCCCCCCCCCCCCCTCGTTGCCACTTCACCTCACCCCCTCGATGACCCATCTCCCTCTCCTGCTACAACTCCCACCCCCCTCTCTGATGGCTGCTCCCCTGATTCAGCTCCTCGTCTTCTGACCGTATTCTTCCCACACCGATCATTGTTCACTCTTCCTCCTTCCCGGCACCACAGTCTACAGCCAATATTCCGTATACGCCTTCTAAATCAACTGAACTTTTTTCATCTTGGCAGATTGATCAATTCAAGGCAGATTTCCAGTTTTTGCGGCATGAAATTTCACAGCTGAAAGGAACGGTTACTTCTTTGATCAACGAGAAGAAGCTATTGCAATCCAAGGTTGCCTCACTCGAACAATCCATCGGAATCAAACAGGCCGCAGCTTCGGAATCCCACACCAACATGCTACGGGAGCTAGAAACCAAGATTGAGAAGCAACACGAAGAGGCCCTTTCCTGGGCATCAGTTTTGAAAAAGGGCATCAAACCCATCGCTCCCATCTCCTCAGTTATCTCAGCCACCATCTCGGAAGAGAAATCTCGAGACCAAAAAGCCCACAATATTAGAGTTCGTGGAGTTCTAGATACACAGGATGCATTGGCTGAAGCTAAACGCTTTCTCGACATCACTCTCGGGCACAGGACAGAGGGGTTGGACACCGCATGGAGGACCACTAGAGATGCAGCCACACTCATTATTCGTGTCACCTCCCTTGAGAGGCGCCGAGATGCTCTGCGGTGCAGAGCTAAGCTACGTGGTACCACTATCTATATGGACGACGACCTCACATATATCCAGGTAGAGGAGAGGCGTAAGGCCTTTCAGGCAGCCCGTGAGTCTAGCAGACGAGTCATTTACCGAGATGGACAAGTGCGTTTTCTTGACAGCGCACCTAGCAGCTCCCAGTGCTAGGGATTTGGGGTCCCCGGGTTCGGGAGTGCCCCGGGGCCCCATCCACACCATCTCCGGATTGGAGTATGGAACTGTGATGGTTTACACTCATCTTCCATTGTTGGCGACTTGATCGATTTCATCACTAACAAAGATTTACTGCTCTTTATGGAGACTCATGAGAGTCAGGAGAGAGGATTACCTATTTTTCCAGGATACAGATGGGATTCCGTGTACAGACTTGAGACTAGATCAGCTAGCGGTCGTGGATCCGGAGGTGTTGCATGTTTATACAGAGAGTCTCTTCATCCGAGCATCGAGTTCATCAGACACGACGAGCATGCATGGTATAGATGGATTCGTATTGTTGGGCAGGATATTGGTTTGGACAGGGACCTCTTTGTGGCGGCATGTTATTTTCCTCCAGAGTCTTCGTCCTTTGCTGAGGGCACAGGTTCACCCTACCTTGATTTATCGCCTGATATTATCAGATTCGCAAAGCGGGGGCATATTCTCCTCACTGGGGATTTTAATGCCCGAACCTCTTCACGGCAGTCAGAGTTTTATGACATCACCGACCAGCTTCGCGTTCATGCCCTTGACAGCGATGACATGGGAGTTACCAAGATTTTAGAGGACAGCTTGGGACCTACTACCCCTTACGGTGAGCATCTATTGCAATTTGGAGAGGCCCATGAGTTAGCCATTTACAATGGCCTAACTTGTTGGCCAAAATCTGGCAGTTATACTTGTCACCCTCATAGTGGTGGACATAGTGTTGTGGATTATCTCATGGGATCACCATCGTCCATACCTCTCATCTTTGATTTTCATGTATCTCCCACCACTCTCTCTGATCATTCCTTTCTCTCCTTCGCTATCGGCCGCCTCCCACCTCCCCAACCATCCTCACACCCCCTGCTTACACGGGCACCCCAGGTATACATTCAATTCTCTCTATACACCAGTCTACCAGGAGTTCCTAACCTCCTTGCTCCATTCCTTCCCTCACGATAGTACAGTCGAGACTCAAGCTGCCTTTCTTAGCACTTCTCTTCATACCGCTGCTTCCCTTGCTTTTCCATCTAAACCCCATAAAAGCAGAGGCACCCGCTCCTCATCGATACGACCCCCTCACCCCCGTGTGGCGGGGGTGGCTATAGACTTGGCACCAATCTGATTGCTATTCTCCGTTATGCGGATGATGTAGTACTAGTATCCCCGACCAGAGAGGGTTTGCAGAGGCAGCTGGATTGTTTACAAGGATTTTGTACCAGATGGGGGTTGGGGGTGAACACTGCGAAGACCAAGGTTATGGTCTTCAACACTTCTCGAGCCTTCATGCAGCACCAGGAGCTCATCCTAGATGGACAGGCCTTAGAGGTAGTTTCCTCTTATACCTATTTGGGGATACTCTTTTCTGGTCCTACCTTCAGCATGCGGCAGGCTGCCACCACCCGACTTGGGAAGGGGGATTCCTCTCTTGTTCAGCAGGATGGTAAGAAATGGCCATTACATTTATGATTGCATTGAAGGTGTTGAATTTCGAGCACATGCATATTTGTTTTTTCACTTGTATGTCCTCATTTGTAAAACTGATTGGAGTAGACCTTCTAATCTTGAGTAGAGGAAATGAAGCCTTGACCAACCCACAACTCATGACAATGAATATTTGTAACGTTCCATCGAATTCTATACTTAGGACTATACATAACATACAGGCGATATTTAAACCTTTTGATTTTAAACAAAAGCCGATAACCTGAGCTGGATCCTAGAAAACATTTTCATTATCTAAATTTCATCTTCTATTGACTAGATAGACAACAAAATCCTTGTTCCTCCAAAAAATATACTTTTTCTATGGTGCATGAATGCACATTGCACACTCTTCTGAGCTAACTTGGCTAAGAATGTAACTACATCCAGTAGAAAAGGTAGTGGAATCTCAAATGGAATTACTCAACTTACAGTAAAACGTCTTCAACATTTTCCCTACACATTTGTTACCAACATAGATTGGCAAATGTTTTTCTCCAAACCATTGTGAAACATTGAAACAACCAAAGTTGCATCAAACCGATGAATCGAATGGGTCTGGTTCGAACCGGGAACCGGACTGCTGGCAAAAGGTACCGTGGGGCCCGAACCGGTCCACAGAGAGAGAGAGAGAGAGAGAGAGAGAGAGAGAGAGAGAGAGAGAGCGAGAGAGCGAGAGCATGTGCATTTGCCATCGGAGATAGATTGCTAACGTTCCAGAACACACGTTCGGAACAATTTTGCAGTGGATCGCGATCCGCTGCAATGTTTTGTACACATGGTATGGAATGTGTTCCATACATGTGAAACATACCATGAAAATCAACAATATTTAGGTTATTTTCTTATGCTCAAAAAAAATTTGAAAGACAACATTTGAAATGGAACATACGGATTTCGTATGTCAAGGAACTATAGAAGCAACATAGCAATAGCAGGATTATGAACTGAAAACTTTGATCACTTTGCTTGCTGATGGAAGGAATTTAAAAGGTCACTTCACCTTATTCAAAATATCCCACTTGTAGCCATTTAAGTAACTCCCATGAAAAATTAAGCTTCACAATTACATACACATATAGACAAACCTTTTTAAACAACAAGCTTCAACATGACATAAACATAAAATCAAATAGCATAAACATGAGAATTTTCAAACTTCGAGTTAGAGTGGTACCCTGAAGTTGACCTCAAAACTTTAAAATCCTAGCACCACAAGATATTATAATGGGCATCTTATAAAATCTTCATGGTACGTCCTAACTTGAAGATGCTTGTGTTAAAGAGAAATTTCACAGACTTTCAAATTCTTTTGTGGTTGATAGTAGAACTAAACACTACATTGGCAAATTCCGCATTTGATGTGATTTTTTTAAGGGCAATTCCAAGGATGCAACAGAAGACATTGAATGGGTAATATTTTTTCTCACAACCCCCATTGGTATCATATTAAATATAATATGAAGCCAATCAAATGAATTCAAATTTTTTACATAACACTTTCATAGATCATGAAGCTTAAAAGAGACCATATTACAAATGAACAAACAAGGTCACTAGCTTTAACAACATTTCCGTAAGCCTTACCAGCAACATTTTCAAGAGTATACTTGCCCCAAGGTGTGCAAGTTGTGCATGAGATCGTGTTCGCGGACCTTGATCGACAATGTCAGCAATGCTAAACCCTTGCTCAAAAGTCTGTCAAGAAAACGAATACTAAAACTTGGAAACATTGAAAGCTAGAATAATGAAGATAAAACAAAGAAACAATTATTGTATATTGGAGTTACACCACAGACTAATCATGATTTCTCAAAAAGATATGGTTAGGTATTGTACCTCTATAAGAACTGCAGGGTGAACAAATGGATAGATTGGACGGGGAAAAGAAACATTCTTCCATTTTCGAAAATTGTAAAGAAACCTCATCAAGTGAGCGGCCTCTAGTGTCAAATCTACCTAAACATGTGAAGCCAAGCGTGGATTATACTACTTAGATATTGATACAATAAGACATACCACAACGAGAACAGACCAAAAAATACTGTGCCATGTCCCAACCTTCCACCTTTTCTAGCACTCGCAACATTGGAAATCAAATTTTCAATAGTCACTTGTAATGATCGTGGGCCTCTTTGATCAAATGCATCTACCTTCACTTGTCTACTCTAAAGTTGATTTGATGCATGCTCTTAACATTTCTATTGCAACATCCTAGTACAAGATAGAGAAGATACTATGAAACTACATTCTAACTTCTATCAATAACCTCATCTTAAGTCCACTATATCTTGGAATGGTTTACATAATAATCAATAAAAATAAATTCCAATTTCCAGTGAAGATGACCAAAATTAATCTACCTGGATCAAATTTTTTGGCTAATACTTCCAGGTAGCATAAAATACCTCATTTTCATATTCTCACAATTTACTTTGACGAGGTAACAATTTAAGAAGAGATAAAAGCTTAAAACCAGCATTTAACCATCCAAAAATGTCAAAACCCCATACAACATAAAACCAAGAATCTTAGCAAGCAATCATTACTTTTGGTCTCAGCCATATTGAAGCGTAAGCTGATAACCGAGTTTTGAGATAGCAAGAGTGAATGATGACTAAGCAGCTAACAAAAACCAATAACATAACATCAAGGTAAGAACAAAACAAAAAAAGAAACAAGAAACTAAAACCAACACCAAGACCTTAACTTTCACATAAGCTCCTTACTCCCCACTTTTAGAATCTTATATTAATCAACTTGAACGTACCAAAATATTGAAAGCGAAATTTATATTGTCTAGAAACAATTTGACTAGCAAAAGGTCTTGCCTCTATGTTAAGCACCTATAATGTCCTTCTAACTAAAATCTAGAAGTTTTTGCATCGACTACTGACATCACATTTATTTTGATAACTTATGTTGGATTGATAGAACAAACTAGAACAATCCAAATAGTGACCCAATCGAATGTGGAAAACATTGACTAATACATGAGTTAAAACTTTTCCACTTTGCATTAGAAATTTTATAAATTAAAAACCAAGTTCATTCCATCTACTTACCCTTTTAGTCATCCATACTAAAAAATAATAGTCCCCCATTCTTTCTTTGTATGCCAAGGTACCTACAAATTTGTCATAGTATTCATAAAGCATACAAGCTCTTTACATCTTTATGTAGTTTTCATTTCATCGAACTATTCTAATTTTATTTTAAGTTTGTTATTGGAGACTTGTCTATGCTCCTACATAGACTATCACACTTGACATGTGCTATCTGGTCTTATATGCTAACATAATTGGTTGTACATTATATAATGCCAAGTTGAGATATTGTCATCATGCACTCCAAGAGCACAAAGAATCTGAAGATAGTTAGAATACTTACTAACACAATACAACAGAAATGTTTCATCAATACTGTTGTAGGCTTACTCTATCAGCTACTAACTTCGATACAACACAACTGGACCAAGCAATAGTTGATTATATAGTGCTAGCTGGAAGCATTTAACTTATGATACCTGTTTAGTCATAAAAGTAGCAAACTGCTGCACAGTTCTATCTAGTTGTAAGTGTTGTAGCCCAGGTACAAGTGTTGAGAGTTTTGCTATTCCATTGATAATTGAAAAGTCTCTCTCAATGACTTTCTCTACATTGGGATGCCGAACCTACAGGCCACCGGATCACATTAATCGAAAAAGTTCACATGGAGGATACATCATCTATTTAAAATTCAGAATAACAAATCATGATAAAATAAGGAAAATGTTTTGTACCAGTGGGAAAAATACAAAAGAGCACTCAACTAACCTTCACGGCAACTACAAGTGGCACCTTTTTTGAGGTTCCTTGATCCCTCAATACAGCTTTATGAACCTAAAATAGAATAAGAACTTAATGGTGAGAACATATAACCTCTTCCTTGCACAGCTCCTTTTTTTCTATTAAATTATTATCATTAGTCTTGTATTACTCAAGGGTTACATTGATGAAATCAAAAGATACAGAGAAAACAAAACTGTCACAGCAAACAAAACACAAAATTTTACCACCAAAGCACGGTTCACACCAGAATGGTCCTTCTGAGTTGGTTGCAAACCTCAAGTTCTTTTCAGAATTCTTAAAGAAAGCTGCATCTTACTAGAGCTTAACATCACATGTCAATAAAGTGTAGTATGTTTCATAAGTTTGATAGAAACTGCACTACTGCAGAAGCTCAGGTAGCAAAAGAGGCTGGGTCCCATAATTCAAAAACTAATAAGCTGTCAAAACTTCTAAGATCAAACCAATGGCATGCATTGCAGAAATTCAAGTATGGTTAACGAACTAAGGGGGTAAGCAACATAATGCACCTGTGCAATGCTACCAGATGCCACAGGTTCCTCTGAAAATTCCTCAAAGATGTCATATAAAGGCATCCGAAATGCACTTTCCACTATTTCTTTTGTTTTGGCAAAGCTATGTGCAGGTGCCTGCAAATGAGCAGGACAAACAGCTGACTTAAAACGACAGTCGATGGCACCCTTCAAAACATGCCAAACTGCTCCCATATACCATTTTCCTAAAGATTGAGACTTGAAACAAATATATATATATATATAAATTGCCACAAGAATTTCAAAACCTGGGAATGTAATTTTGAAAGCTCTCTGCAAAGATCAGGAGAGAAAATATCAGGACGAGTAGCTGCCCACTGTCCCCATTTGATGAAGGCAGGGCCTGCAAACAAAGAGTTTTGAACGTTGAAATGTTGGCATCAAAGTAAAAGCAGAGATTTTGCACCTGCCCCAGCAACTATGATACATTCTGTGATATAAAAATAAACATACCCAGCTTTTAAGAAAGTGAACCCGTAATGCTGAACAGATTTCAAGAAGAGACAACAGAATACTTGCCCGCATGTTCTAGAGTTCTCAAAAGAACACCAAGCCAAATTGCACGAATATGACTTGATGGCTTGTCTGCATATATTGCAAGGACAAAAGCCGGTGTGAAGAGAACTAGCAGATACATTGCTCTGAATATGAGCATCAATGTTTCAACTGTCTTTTCCATTCAAAAAAGTTATGACAATGTTAGAAAATCAACAATTTCAAGCCTAAAATTAACCAGAAACTGTGTAGTTTACATAACCAAGGAGCAAAATGATGATCTTAACCACCCCAATAACCAGTGAGTTCAATAATACGATTGTTTCTTCAATAACCGGCTTACCTGTCCGATGACTGATGCTTTGTTGTTGTCAGTGTGGTTAAGAACCAACACTGCTGATGACTCGTTTGGATGGCTGAAGGTGAAAGATGCATGGAAATCCTCAGCTAAAGCAGAAAAATTTTTATGCAGAAAGTAAGCTCGTCCAATGTTGAGAATAATCCATCTCAAAACAACCTGAAAGTAGGCAGTCAAGCTCTCTCGCTCTCGCTCGCTCTCTCTCTCTCTCTCTCTCTCTCTCTCTCTCTCTCTGTTTCAGGTTTTTTCCAGACAATGTTAATTAAGATGTATTATTTTCTCTCTGCCTTGAACAACAGATATGGATTACTTTAAAATCCTAGTAGCTCTTACTATAAAGTCCTTAACTCAAGGATGTACTTGCTAAGCAAACCGTAACAAAGCAACACAAGAGATAGTTTTCAGAAATAAGTCCTCATATGGACTATTGCTCCTAAGTTGTATGTATTGTACTTTGTCTTTTGTGCCTACGGGCACTGGATAGACATTAATAAACTCTTTCGTTCTTCTCCCTCTCCCTCTCTCTCTCTCTCTCTCCATTTCAGGTTTTTCCCGGACGACGTTAATAAAGGTGTATTATTTTCTCTCTGCCTCGAACAAGAGATATGGATTTAAAATCCTAGTAGCTCTTACTATAAAGCCCCTAACTCAAAGATGTACTTGCTAAGCAAACCGTAACAAAGCAACACAAAGGAATCAGATGGTGGACAAATCAACCCAACATAGATCAAACAGATCTAGCCCCCAAGCTATGGATCAATCACTCACAAGGGAAAGAGGAATCACACCGGCAACATGAGGCTACTAATATCAAAATCAAGCATACACTAGTGAGAGCCCAATGGGTGTACTCATACCCTCCACCCATGCACCACTAGTAGTGCACTGTGACACCTCACTGGACACATTTGCAGTCTAACTGGGCCGGCATCCAGTTCCCCTATGACTCACTGATAGACCCATAAAAATCCACCATCTTGAGTTTAGGCCTCCAACCATTAATTATAACCATATACACATGAGGGCCCCCAACAATATCCAAATGTCAAGCATCTGAATGGAACAAAACTCCATCCTCCTTTTCCCATACAACAAATCTCAACTTGAGGGAAAACTAGGTGGACTTTGATTCCTTGTGGAAGATCTAATTGAGAGGCATTTTAAATGAGCTTCTTTACAATACGGAGAGGCCCATACAAAAGAGGGTACAACTAAGGACATTTCATCTCCTCAATACCTTGGAATCTTTTGAAATTCTAAGGTAGGCCAAATCTCCTTCCGCAAAGACCCGAGGTTAGTGGCATAAAAGTAGGCTCTATCCTAATCCAATTTTTCCGCCATCACGAGCAACTAGCAACATCTCTTGCATATCCTACAACGAATCTACATTTGCTTTAACCTATAGAAGCCTACAAAGACAAGGGCACAAGGTTGGAAACCATACATCAACATGATTGGAATATAATCCGTCATTCTCTTGTACTTGGCCAAATTGAGGTCTCGAACTAGCATGTTTAGGCTCATGTTGTTGCACTTGCTCTTGAGGCTCACAGGACTCTAGACTAGGGCCCTCGTCCGTGGAGTCAATCAAGGGTAGGAACTCAGTAGTTCCATCTTTCTCTCACTCCTGTACTTTGGGTGAATGCTCTTCATCAAAGATGACATCTCAACTTTGAATCTTCTTCCTATTCTCGAGATCATACAACACATAGGCTTTCTCACCGTCGCTATACCCAAGGAAGATACACTTCATGGATTTCGCACTACCACATTGTGTTGTAAACTTTGATAATCTCATAATGTTGTCTTTGACAAAAAGATTGAACACCCTATGAGAGGCACAAATGACCACTATAAATAGCTGAGGTCGTGCTAAATTTGGAGGCTATTATTCATTTTGATAATTTTGAACTCTATGTGTTCTCTTGTGTTCTTGAAGCTTCTCTTAAAGAGCTTTCTTGAATGGAATGGCAGTTCATGTGCCTACAATCACATGAGAGCTTTGATCATGCTCTAGCAACAGGCCCTATCCTTTGAATGATCTCCATTCATTAATAATGGATGCTTACTTTGCCTAATTTGGTGAGATTTTACTACTTTTATCTATCTTCTTGATTTTTGACTAGTTTTCTAGATTTCTTGCATTTCCATTGTAATTTGATGTTCATGAATGGATTAGATGTTTTAATGCTAAGGTTGGCAAATGACAATTTTGGTATCAAAGCATTAGATCCTTTCCCCATTAGATTTGGTGGTTTTCTTTAGGTTTTGGTGGTTTTTTCTTGACTAGTTTCTTGTTTTTCAATTTCCAGAATATTTTGATTCAATTTTTGACCAAGTATTTTTCATTTTTTGTGTAGTTTCTCGTTTTAGATCAGTAGATCTCTGTTTTAGCTTTTTGAACATACTAAACTTTTCTGATTTGGAGCTATAATGACCAAGTTATTGCCATTTTAGTAATTCCACTCCAATTTTAGTTAGTTAAGTTTTTGCAGTCTGTTTTTCCCCAGTTTTGGCTGTACTTTTGGCCGAATTTTGTGACTGTAATTTTATAGGATTGTAGATCACTATCTTAGCTTGAATTTGAGCCAATTTCCAGCCAATTTGGTGGAAAATTCACAAAGATATGACAATTCTTGTAGAAGAGGTCAAATCCTAGCTTTGGTTGGAGAATTGGGAGAGAAGCACTTCAACCTTTCATTCTTGAAGTTTTGTTTCTTTGTAAATTTTTTCAGTCTTTTCATTCTGAAGTTTCGCCAGAATCACTTTTAAAATAATAAAAAAAAAACCTGACCTAACCCTATCTTGGCCCAGCCCTAAACCTACCCTCACCAATTAGGTTAGAAATGAGAAGTGCAAAAAAACAGAGAAATACTATTACAAAAACTTTTAACCCTAGTTTTGAGTTCAAAACCTAAAAAAAACAATAACCTAAACCTAAGCCCCGTCTCCACGCGCCCCGTCTCCCCCCCGTCTCGGCTCCCCTTCTCTCCTTCTCCAAGCATTATCTCCGTCCACGGCACCCTACAACCATCCTTCCCTGCCAACTCCTCCCTTCTTTGCCTAGTCGGCGGCCCCCATGCATAATCCCTCTCTCTCTCCTCACGTTCCTGCCCCCGGAACTCTCTGTGCGCGACCAACCTGTGCCTTCTCCCTAGAATATTCCTAAATATTCTGCAAGGAATATTCTTTGAATATTCTCCATCTTTCCCCTATTTCTTTAACGGTTTTTTATTTTTATCACCCATGTAACCAAGGAAAAAATTTTGCCGTCATTTTTAAGATTCTTTGCGAGTGAGTTTTCTTTCACAATCCAATATTTTAAAGAAACCAAATTTTTTTTGGTATAGGGCCCCTTCTTAAGTTTGTCTAATTACCTTTGCTTTTCGATTTTTCTATGTCTATAACTTTTCCGTTTGAAGTCGGATTTCAGTACAGTCAAAAGCAAAAGTGAGCAAATGGTCGAGCTTGACACTGTTTAGCTATCTGTACTGTCGCAATCATCATCTAATTTTTTAGAATTTTACCCCATTTTTCCTAAGTTGTTTACATTTGATATTCCATTTCTTTGAACTTTCATATCTCTTTCGTGTGACCGACGCAATAAAAAGCAAAAGTGACCATTACTTCAATAATATGGCACCGAAAAAAATGAGTAATACTGAAGAAGTCACTACCACTGAGAATCCAATTGGAACAGAGGAGTTACTAACTAAAGTCTTAACTGTCACTGAACGAAATGCATTAGCATTTCGACAGTTCCAAGACCAAATGCTAGCGATGATGAAAATTTTGGTATCCTAAAAATTGGATGCTACTCCTAATGTGGAAAAGATTAATATTAATCTTCCATCGTCCTTGATTGCTTCGACATCTAGTAATCCAGGGCAAGTCAATTATGACACTCATCAAGAGACGATGATGGCGTTGGGGAATAACAAGGGAAAGCAAATAGCAACTGATGACCAACCAGTTTTGGACCAACCGTCTAGTCATGATGTTTTACCAACAACAACTGAGAATCTACTCCGACTTCCTCTTCCTCTTTTAGGCTCACCCTATAAGGAGGCCTACATACCGGACTTGCCCCTGGAATGAGCTCAATACGATGGTCAACGTTCCGACTAGGTGGCAATCCCGCTGGCATGTTACTAATTAGCACGTCTTTAAACTCAGTGTGGATGGACCTCTCCAACACACTTGTTGGGTCACATCTTGGCTGTAATGAAAAAGCATGTGCACTAGGGGATGCAAAAGCAAATGAAGCTTCTTGTGGTTTATTAGTGAGTGTGCTTATCTTATTATTATCAACATAAGAATCAAAACTGGATTTCCATGTTGAGCTAGAGACCGCAAGCCTTGGTACGAATGATAATGATGAGGATACTCCATCGACTTCGAAGTCATCAAAGTCATCAACTTCATCGACTTCGACTTCTCTCATGTATATACTCAACATCGACTTACTCGACATCCACTCCATCAAACTCGACATCGAACTTCATCGACAATTCGACTTCGTCGACTTGCCCGACTTCATCGCCTTCTTATCAACCCTCAACAATCGACTCCCTCATCAGGGATAAGTCAATCCAAGTACTGTCAGAAGACTTTATGGCAGTTCACCTACTTGTACATAGTCTTTACTACTTAAAAGACGACTACCAAGGTGGTTACCAACTACAAGGCGGCTGTACTTAATTAAGTAGGTAGAAAGTACTGACTTGAAAGACTTGTAAATAATATTTTTCAGTTAGTTATCTATAAAAGAGATAGTTGATTAAAGAAGAAATGATGGAAGCTCTAAAATCAGAAAGTGAGTACATGGGCGTGAAGCTGAGCACAGTTCAGTGAGGCGTAGATATTTCAATACTAGTTTTTAACACCAAAACTTGCTAAAAATGGATTTGCATTAGATCAATGGCTTATGCTCTTGTACTTGGCTCTGATACCATGTGAAAGTACTGTACTTTAGGACCATAAATGTATCTACAAAAGATCCACAAGAGTGATTGGATGCTTGCTTAACAATAAGTAGAATCATTGATTTTGGTCGTAGGGGAATTCGAATAGATGGAAAGAGCAGTATGATATCGTGAGTTCCTCAAGCATCAAATGTGAAGTTTTTAGCACGTGTGAATTTCACCATTCTTGACAAGTCTAGGAAGGTTTTAGCTTTCGGTAGAAGATGTGGCTATCTTTATAAGCTTAGTCACTGTTATTCTACAAATAGTCAAGTTCTTCACACATCCACTTCTGAATCAACTCACATGTTGTGGCATTTCAAATTAGGCCATCTAAATTTCAATAGTATTCAACAAATGTCGAATCAAAATTTAGTACAAGATCTTCTTTCCATTACCAAACCAACTTCTCCTTGTGAAAGCTGTATTATCAGCAAGCATGCTAGAAGTCCATTCATTTCAGATTCAGTTCATTCTTCTAAAGATTCGCTAGATCTTGTACATAGTGACATTTGTGGTCCCATGCAGACTGCTTCCACAGGGGGAGCCATTTATTTTCTAGCCTTTGTTGATGATTTCTCTCAAAGAACTGTCAACTACTTCTTGAAGAACAAATCTGAAGCATTCAAGTTCTTCAAACAATTCAAGGCATCTGCAGGCTCTATGTACTGATGGAGGGGGAGAATTCATCTCCACCGAATTCAAGGATTTCTGCAAGGCAAATGGAATACATTAACAGTCCACTGGTGTAGCTGAAAGGAAGAATCGGACACTCATCGAAAGTGTCAAGAGCATGCTGGCCCATGCCTCTTTTCCAAAGAATTTTTGGGCAGAAGCTGTCACTACAGCTGCCTATCTCCAGAATCGATCGACCATAAAGGCCCTGAATGGCAAAACACCTTATGAGGTATGGACAGGATCGTAACCATCACTCAAGCATATTCGAGTGTTTGGATGCATAGCTTACTCTCAGATCCCTGTTGATCTAAGAAAGAAGCTGGACGACAATAGCAGAAAGTCGAATTTCATCAGCTATTCCCCTGACCACAAGGCATACAAGCTCTACAATCTGGACATCCAAAAAACATTCGAGGTGTCGTTTTTTTGGAAAACCAATTCTTCGACCACAAGGGGAAAGCTTCATTGAATTCAGATCCTAGAGTCGACACCAACTCCGAACTCAGGACTAATCAGAAGATCGACACCGACTCCGACAATGAGTCGGACCCTCAACAAGTCGAATCGCATCAAAGGATCGAAGTTCAACCCAAAAGATCGAACCGATCCAGACACCCCCATCCCGATCTATGGATGATCCAGCCTGCCACTTTGTGCAGGAACCATACACTATATCAGAGGAAATGTCGACTCCTGACGTTGACCAGTGGAAAGCCGCAATGGACACAGAATTCGAATCTCTGATCGAGAATCAAACATGGACTGTAACTGAGATGCCAAAGAATCAAAATCCAATTCCATGCAAATGGATATTCAAAGCGAAGTATGGTGCTGAAGGAAGATTAAATCGATACAAGGCCAGGCTTGTCGCCAAAGGCTTCTCCCAAAATCCAAATCTGGATTATTCAGAGACCTTCAGCCCTGTCGTTAAGCATGCTTCGATTCGACTACTACTCTCCTTTGCAGCTGCAGCCAATCTCGAAGTCCACCAAATGGATGTCCAGACTGCTTTCCTCAATGGGACTATTGAAGAGGAAATCTATATCTAACAGCCAGAAGGATACGAACTGAAGGGTAAGGAGCACCTAGTGTGCAAAATCCACAAGGCTCTGTATGGTCTGAAACAGTCACCAAGAATCTGGTTTTAGAAAATCAATGCATTTATAATCGAGAATAGTTTTATTCCAAACTCGGCACACTCAAATGTCTATTTCAAGTCTGTAACGATTTTCTTCATAATCTTTATGTAGATGATATATGTTACTATTTAGTAACAATCTGAATTTATTGAAGGATTCAAAATACATGTTAGCACAGGAGTACAAAATGATTGATATGGGTCCACCCCATTATTGCCTCGGAATCCAGATTCATCGAAATCAATCCAACAGACAAATTGATATCAGTCAACAACGCTATCTCACAAATGTGCTAGAAAAGTATGGAATGACCAACTGCAAATCGAGCTACTTTCCACTCGATCCTGGTCTGAAATTATCGAAGGAACAATGTCCTCAAACTGAGGAAGAAAAGGAGGAAATGAAGCGATATCCATTTCATTCCATCATCGGCTCACTGACGTATGCAATGCTTTGCACTCGACTAGACCTTGCATACTCGATCAGTTCACTCATCCAGTTCCTATCGAATCCAGGTCCAACCCATTGGAAAGCACTCATGAAGTATGTCCAAGCTACAAAACATCTCAGCATCTGTTATGGAGGCAGCTAATCTGCCAATATTCTCGAAGGATACACAGATGCAGATTGGGCAGGAGATATCGACACCAGAAGATCTACTTGTAGATTTATATTCTTATTCAATCAAGGCCCAATCTCATGGAACAGTCGAAAACAAACCTCAGTAGCATTATCATCGACCGAATCAAAATACATAGCTGCAACAAGTGCTACCAAGGAAGCAGTTTGGCTAAGGAACCTACTCGTAGATATCGACCTTGCTCAGCCACATCCAACGACAATCTATTGTGACAATCAAAGCACAATTGCACTATCTCTAAATCCAAGATTTCATTCTCGAAACAAACATATCTCAGAGGAAAAGTGCAAACCAAGGAAGTGTCATTGGTTTACTGCAGGACAGATTTTATCGCAGCAGATTACTTCACAAAAGCTCTATCAAAGGAGCACCATCTCACATTTAACGACATGCTAAATCTGAAGATTGAAGTTTTTCAGGATCCACATTAAGGGGAAGCGTTGGACTTTAATGCTCAGGTCCAAAATCCATTCGGTAATGAGCATCCTGACCTGTCGAAGTCCAACTCCATCGACTTCGAAGTCATCGAAGTCATCAACTTCATCGACTTCGACTTCTCTCATGTATATACTCGACATCGACTTACTCGACATCTCACTCCATCAAACTCGACATCGACTCGATCTGATATCAAAGCATTTGTTTCAACCAGAGCTCCTCTGATCCGATATCACTGATAACCCATGTATTTCCGACATCTTGATAGAATCTGAGTGATTCTCAAACTTGGAGTAGACTAATCTTATTGGTACTCACAAAATAACCAAACTCAAGGGAAAGAAGTTGAATTACAAGAGCAATGATCTGAGATGATCTGAATTGAATCGATAATGAAGGAGGGCGCCCATCTGCTCTTATAGAGACTGGACAGATTACTTCACAAAAGCTCTATCAAAGGAGCACCATCTCACATTTAACAACATGCTAAATCTGAAGATTGAAGTTTTTCAAGATCCACATTAAGGGGGAGTGTTGGACTTTAATGCTCAGGTCCAAAATCCATTCGGTAATGAGCATCCTGACCTGTCGAAGTCCGACTCCATCAACTTCGAAGTCATCGAAGTCATCAACTTCATCGACTTCGACTTCTCTCATGTATATACTCGACATCGACTCGATCTGATATCAAAGCATCTGTTTCAACCAGAGCTCCCCTGATCCGATATCACTGATAACCCACGTATTTCCGACATCTTGATAGAATCTGAGTGATTCTCAAACTTGGAGTAGACTAGTCTTATTAGTACTCACAAAATAACCAAACTCAAGGAAAAGAAGTTGAATTACAAGAGCAATGATCTGAGATGATCTGAATTGAATTAATAATGAAGGAGGGCGCCCATCTGCTCTTATAGAGACTGGACTTACTTTAAGGCGGTGTTTCCTTGAAACGCGTTTGGAACGTTGAAACGCGTTCGAAACGGGACGTACGAAACGACCCCGTTTCGAAACGTCGTTTCAGTGTTCGAAACGACTGAAAAAAAAAAAAAAAAAAAAAAAAAAAAAAAAAAAAAAAGCCCATTTTTTTTTTCTGAAACCACGCCATAAGCTTAGTAGTATGCACTGACAATGGGTATGAACAGATTCTCGCAACCTAATAACCTATCCATGATAGTATCAATAATTGACTGAGGAAAGTGACCAAAATCACCATACACAGCTACTCCTCTTGAAATTGCATTCTAATTTCTCTAGAGCATTCACATGAAATTGGATGTCTCTACTTGTTACTAGACTGTCTATGATATCTGTAAACCCCAAAAACCGCGCCATAAGCTTTGTAGTATGTACTGGCAATGGGCATGAACAGATTCTCGCAACCTAATAACCTATCCATGACAGTATCAATAATTGATTGAGGAAAGTGACCATAGTCACCATACACAGCTTCTCCTCTTGAAATTGCATTCTCTAGAGCATTCTCTATGAAATTGGATGTATCTACTTGTTACTAGACTTTCTATGACATCTGTAAACCCCAAAAACCCTCAAAAACACATTTTCAAAAAAAAAAAACCTAAAAACAATTTCCCATTTCGAACCTGAACCAGACGTTTCATACGTGTTTCAAACGCGTTTCGAAACGACGTACGAAACGCGCCCATGAAACATTGCTCTAAGGCAATAGCTACCTGCCTACAATACCGTTTGATAAAAGCAATTATGCTAATTACTAAGTCTCCAAAATAGCAATATGTTAGCATAATTATAAAATAGTATTCTATACTATTCTAGCAAAATTGGTACTAACTTTGGTACCTAGCCAAACAGATTTTCCTTTGACCTCCAAACTTCAATACCCAAACAATACTGAAGTCTCTCCAAATCTTTCATATCAAACTCATATCAAATACTCTTGACCTTTCCTTACGTTTACCAAGATCCACTGTGTACTCACCCTTGGTACAATTTGTGTAGAAGTTGTATCACATGGACCTATATCTTCCTGAATATCATCTATAACAGGAGTTTTTGATGTACGAGAAAATACATCCTCCTCATGATCTTGTAGGTTAGAAAACTCACTTTCTTCAAACACAACATCCCTGCTCATAATCACCTTCTTACTGGTAAGATTATAAAGGCGATATGCCTTCTCTTCCTCATCATAACCAGGGAATAAACACTTGATTGCCTTTGAATCAAGTTTTTTTGACGATTATCTTTAGGTATATGAGCATATGCAATACAACCAAAAACTCGTAGACACTTTAGGTTTTATACCTGTGAAAGCTTCTTTTGGAATTCGATTGAGAACCGCTTTTGTAGGACTTCTGTTGAGTAAGTAAACTTCTGTACAAACTGCTTCGCCCCACAAATGATTCTTGAGGTTCTTACCTCGTAGCATGCTTCGGGCACTCTCCACAAAAGACCTGTTCTTTCTCTTGGCTACTCCATTATGTTGTGGTGTATCTGTCGAATTTGATGTCATAAGAAGAATTGTCTCCAAGCTTGACATGTGCATTTACACTAGTGTCATCAAACTGTGTAAACCGAAATGATGTGGTGTCATATGTTACGTTGCTCCAGAATCAATGTACCAACAGTCTTTAGAGTTTTCTGATGTTGAAGCTGAGAATAACTCGTAGCATCCCACACTTCACTTTTGTCTTCGTCCTCAATAAAGTTGCCTGACTGCTTCTTCTTGTCCTGGATGGCCTTCTTTTTCTTGGACCATATTTACCACAGAAGTTACAATTGCCATTTCTCTTTGGATTGGACTTGGAACTGTCTCCTTTTTCGGAGTTGTCCTTGACTTCCTGCTTCTGATCCTTTTTGCCTCCTTTCTTTTTGCCCTTCTTACCTTGATTCTTGGTGAAGAAACCCAGCTCCTTGAAATCTTCCCTAGACATCAAGTTTTGTCTTCGTAATTTTTCTTGAAGTAGCAACTCATTTAGCTCGTCGAATGTCGGTGATCTGTCCCTCAAACTTAGTGTCACAACAAAGTTTTGATATAGAAATGGTAAGCTATTCAAAACAATTTGTACAAAAGTATTATCAAGTACAATTTTCCTAAAAGACAGTTGATCTCTTAGATCTTTCACCCTGGTAATAAAATCCGTAGTGGATTCTTTTGATTCCATTTTCAAGGTATGAAGTTTATTATTCAAGAACAACGCTCGAGACTTACTCACTGTTTCATATGTATTCCTAAGAATATCCCATGCATCCTTAGGCCCGACTGCATTCCTGATCAAAGGAATCACCTTATCCTTCACCAATAAGTTGATGATATGATGCGCACGTTGCACCCGCTTCTCAAATGTCCTTCTATCTTGATCATTGAGACCGTGAGCCATCACCTCTTGTCCCATGACAATGTCCCAATAATCTTTGTCCTGAAGTATATTCTGAAGTTTGAACTTCCACAAGCTGTAGTTAGATCCATCTAACTTGCTTGACTTCGGTAGAATGGATTCATGAAGGCTCCCCATCGTTGTCGTACAAAGATGATGGGCTTTCCACTATGAATATACTTGCATGCAAAAATATTGAGGATATCTCCCTCAGATGAGACCTATCCAATTGTTGCCTTCCCTGGAAACCACCTCTCCAAATCCTGCCTATCTGATTGTTGTCTTTCCCAAATAACACCTTCCTCAGTTCTGCCTCCTTGTAATAACCAGATCACTGCCTGTCCAGTTAGCACCTACCCTAAATCAGACCTGTCCTAGTCTCTGTTGTCTCAAATCAGACCTGTCTGATTGTTGTTGCCTCAGATACTGCCTTCCCCAGCTGTTGTTGCCCTCAGGAACACCTGTCCTGGTCGCTGCTGCCTCAAGTACTGCCTGTCTGATCACTACTGCCTCAGGTACTTCTGCATCACATGTTGTTGCCCTCAGGTACTGCCTGCACCTGTTGTTGCCGCCCTCAGAAGCTGCCTGCACCTGCTATGACCTGCTCAGTTACTGCTTGCATCGCCCTGGAAACCACCTGCTCAGGTAATGCCAGTCTCAGAAGCCACCTGTTCAGGTACTGCCGCCCTCAAAAGGACCTACAACAGATCCGTCGCCCTCAAGTAAAGCCTGCTCCAGTTGTGACCTGCACCAGATATGACCTACACCAATAACTTCTTTCGTAGATCCCAATCTTAGGAACCCTGCTCTGATACCATGATAGAATCTGAGTGATTCTCAAACTTAGAGTAGACTAATCTTATTAGTACTCACAAAATAACCAAACTCAAGGGAAAGAAGTTGAATCTCTGAGATGATCTGAATTGAATTGATAATGAAGGAGGGCACCCATCTGCTCTTATAGAGACTGGACTTACTCTAAGGCAAAAGCTATTTGCCTACAATACCATTTGGTAAAAGCAATTATGCTAATTACTAAGTCCCAAAATAGCAATCTATGTTAGCATAATTATAAAATAGTATTCTATACTATTCTAGCAAAATTGGTATTTGTTTAAAACTCTACTTTTTTTCAAACCCTAAAAAAACTTATGAAAAAGGGCTTCAACCTCACAATAAACCATATCACAAGAAAAAAATGCGAAATTAAACGAATTCGCATCAAGAGGATCGATCAAATGTTCTCAATTCCCAGTGGCTTTGATACCAACTACTACATACCTCTAATACGAAAATCAACAGGTGCCAATCAAGACCTTAACCAATCGGGCATTCACGATCCACCCCGACGTAGGATTCAATCCAGATCCACCCTCTGTGCCCTAGGCATGAGAATGAGTATGATCCAGCTTCTTCACTAACGACGTCCCATATCGTCATCAGCACTTTCGGCCTTTTCATCTAGCACCATCCTGGTTTTGCACATGCGCTTTGCCATCCACCGACTCCTAGGTAGATAGATGAATGATTGAGAGCTTCCCTCCCATTTCCATACCAACAGGGTAGGAGTCTCCATGCCAAGCACATAGCCCAAATCCCGACAACTAGCGCACATGCATCCCACGAGTCACTGTTCAAGTAAACAAGCCCTAGTCTAGCATCCAGTTTCCAATAAAGTGTGGGAACCCCAAGGGGTTGGGTCCCCAAGAAGATGGATCAAGGATTCCTACAGAGATGTCTCCTGCTCACAATGACGGTCATGTTAGAAATGCACTCATTGGTGGGCAGCCAAGCTCTCATGATTTTAAGAAGACAACAAACGCTTGGCAAAATCTAGGTTCGTATACTATAAGCATCTTGCATGGATGGCGCAACTACATCTAACTTAATTAATAAATTGATTAGTATTGCAAGTGAATCATTTCTACAAACATGATGGAGGCCGATGCATGTGGCCAATGGTAGGTCATCGTCTTACATGGCACAAATTAGTATGCTATGCAATTGTTAGGGTTTCTTACATGCATATGCATCTATGGGGGCTGATTCACATATTTACATCATGTTTATGGAAAAAAAAATTTGTGGAGGACGCAAGGCTCAAATTGTTTATCAATGATATATGGGTAGATCCTACCCATGGATCACTAGTAATGGATTCACACTCCCAAACGTAAGTGTGATCATTAAACATCATTTCTATTCAAGATTGAAAGGGTGAATCTAGAAGGACGGTCATACAGATAGAGACATGTACCTGACCTTTGTTGTTTGGGAAACTAGCAACAAAAGCTCGTCGCATATAACCCTGGAGAACAGCCACCTTAAGAGACGTGCTTACATCCTTCATTTGACAAATTTGCAACTTCAGGGAGGACATCCTCCACAAATCGGCCACAGAAATTACTGATGCAACAGAATTTGTTTGACTCTTTGTCTTCATCGTTCCTACACATTGCAACTGTGATGATGTCCAAAGTTTCCGGATTCCTTCAGGGAACACCTTAATATTACCAGCTCGAAGATATGGCATGCAAATGCTAGGAAGCATGGAAAATTGGCATATTGGCCGTGTCTGAGCATTTTGAACACAACTACCCAATAAAATCTTTTGATTATTTTTCTGCCTTCGAGATGAAATTATGCAATTCTTCTTGCAAAATCGAATGGCAGTCGAGCAATAAAGCTGATCCAATTTACACCAAGGAAAGAAGTACATAACTGCTGCCAAAAATAAACCTGAAATCATCCATTCATGCAACTCTTCAATAACAGCGACAGAAATACAACGAATTACTCTGAATACGAAGAGAACAAAATGACTACAATACAATAGTGTTCTTATTCATGAAAGGGCAACAAAAGAACACAAAAACTGATAATGCATCTTAAACCTTATGGCAACTAAGATAGAAAATATACTGTAAGGAGAACAGCAATAGCACAGGTCATCGAAAATACTCGAATCCGTGTGCAATATGAACGACCAGCCACCACAGCTGAATGATTCGAACTATCCTTTCTCAAAACCCTAAACCACCAGGATCAACCTAATCTCAAAATCGAAGTTAAGCTTTAAGTATCATTGATTGACTTGTTAGGATCATAAAGCAGCCCAAAGTCTCCCGTAATCGACCAAACATACTACTACTATCTCCAAATGAGTTATCCTAAAGTGAGAAGAGAGCGATTATTTCATAATAATCACACTACTTCAGCCACAACCTCGGCGTCTCCAAAATAGCTCCAGCCTCCTGCTTTCAATACCCTTATCCCTCGCAAAATGAAAATGAGAAAAGAGCATGCATGCAGCAATGGAAATGAGCAGAGCAGGTTTGCATAGAAGTGGAGGTGCGTGCTACTACTCTAATACTCTAAGTAAAGCACACTCCTCTCCTCCCTGCCTGTGCTCTGTCGAGAGAAAGGCAATGACGCTACCACATACATACACAATATGCACAATGTTAATGCAAACTCAAAACCAAAATTCTAGAAAAAGTTTGGTGAGCCTTCTTTTTCCACAATTCTCAAATCCATAAAAAGTTGACACCCCAAACACATGAAAATTATGATAGAACATGCATGTGGGCAGTAGATGATGAGTTGCCACATAGTGCATGCACATTTCGTGCAAAAAAAAAGTTAAAAAAGATTTTTTTTTTAAACATGGAACAGAAAATGAAAAAAAAATAAAAAACAATTCGCGCTTGTCCTTGCGCAAGGAGCACAGGCCAATGCCCTCAGGCCTTGTCCTTGGGCTCCCACTCTCGAGCAAGCATGGAAGGCCCTTAGCAGGGCCCATCATTGGTTGTACACGTGCATGTCCCATAAAAAGAATTTGAAATTTTGTGCAAAAATAGGAAAGATTAAAACAAAAGCACCGAAAAATAAAAATCTTTGTACTTGTCATTGTGCAAGGGAAGGCTCGACGCCCGCACGCGTTTTGTGCACAGCTTAGGCCTTGCCCTTGGGCTCCCACCCTCGAACAAGGGCCTTTCCAGCACAGAAGGCCTTTAGCAAAGAACCCTGAATGAGGGTGCATCCCTAGCTCACCCTCATTCAATAGTGGATGTCTGAGGACTCATGATATACACCATCATTGTTTTTTCAATGTGGATAATTTTTCACTCTTCAATGAGGGTGAGACCCTATTGCTATCATTGTTTTTACGATGTGGAGAATTTTTCAATCTTCGACGAGGGTGAGGTCCTACTTGCACCTTCAATTACAGCTTAGTATACATTGATTTTTGGTTCAGTTCTCGTTTTGGTTCTGATGGTTCTAGTGGCTGACTTCGACCGAACATTTGCTGGCATGCATTAGACATGAGTATAACTACATTGTCCAAGTCATGTTTTTTTTCAAGGTCAAGTTTGGAAAATCTTAACAAAATTTAATTTCGACTAAATTGAAAGACAAAACAAACAGATGTCTTTGCTCAAATATAATTTTTTTTTTCAAAGAGCTTTTGAAAGCACCTGTGAAGTTGAAACTGCAATACAATCTAGAGAGCGTAAACTTGGAAGCCATAGGGTCACTTCAAAGGCTTCTAGCTTTAAATATACTTTGAAGGAAAAAAAAGAAAGAAAAAAGAGACCATTTCTAAGTGAGAGTGAACTCACAAGATGATACACGCCGGTTTGAAATTTGAGATGGAGCAAAAAAATTTAGAGGCAGCCACAATTGTCCAAATGGAAAGTCAACATCAAACAAACAGAAAATAACGATGAAAGAGTATCAACACGAAATCTTCATCATTATGACGCAGTCAAGTGATAAGGACAGCCTAGCATCCTAGCGTCCTTCCATGAGGCACGAAAACAATCCATGAACTTGCAAGAATAAGCTTGAAGAAGGTATAAGCACTTAGAACTTTCGAGGTGGAAAAGTAATGCCTATAGCAATATTTGGGGAGTACTTTTGTAGCCAAAAAGGACACGATGATCTCAAGAATTCACATGACATCAAAATAGGAAAGCCACAATGGCTATGGTAGGTGCATAGAAGCTCTAAGAGAGCAATGATGGTAAGAAAAGTGGCAATGACAACAAATAGGAAAGCCAGATTCTCCAAAAATAGCAATAGAGGATTTTTAATGAGCCTTTCACAACTTTATCTTTGCTAACACATTGCCAGCTAAAAACACTGCAAATGGACGAAATGCACATGTCAGATTACACTTCTTTTTGTAAGTCTAATTGGGGGACTGGTATTTTGATAGTGGTTACAACGACCACCTTTGCAATCATATTATACCATCTGCATGAGACAGCTAAATGATGGTCACAAATCCAAATAAAAAAAAAATTCTACGTATTAGTGTTGAAGCTGGACACTTTTTAAGAGATGAAAGCTGGAAAACTTTCACAAGATTGTGCAAAGCCAAGCTGGCCATTATCACGATCGAATTCGATGTAGAAATTTTGTTGGAGCAAATTACCAATAATGTTGAATGTGAAAGGTGATATGACCCCTTGAACAGCGAGACATTTAACATCCTCGGCAGGTGGCGCCCGATGATTTGGATGATGGTCGATCTCGAATCTTTGAAAAAATTCGAGTCCATGGAAAAATTCGAGCCTTGAAAAAATTCGAGTCTTTGGAAAAATTTGAGCCTTTGAAAAAGAAAATTTAGTCTATCGAAAAAATCAAGTCTTTGAAAAAATTTGAATCTTCGAAAAAATTTGAGTCTTTTGAAAAATTCGACTTGACAGTACAAAGGGCCCTTTGATCCTTTGAACAAATTTGAGTTGACGATCCTTCGAAAAAATTCGAGTCTTCAAAAAAATTCAAGTCGTCGAAAAAATTCGAGACTTTTCAAAAATTCAATCCTTTGAAAAAATTCTAGTAGTTGAAAAAATTCGAGTCTAGAGAAAATTTGAGTCATTTGAAAAAATCCATTCTTTGGAAAAATTCGAGTCATTGAAAAAATTTGATCATTTCAAAAAATTCGAGTCGTTCCAAAAAATTCGAGTCGTTGCAAAAAAAATTGAGTCACAAAAAATTTGTATCGTTCCAAAAATTGGAGTTGTTCAAAAAATTCGAATTCATGTAATAACCCCTTGAGTTTTCTTTGCTCAATCCTCAAAGTCTAATCCTATATAACAACACAAAAGAATAAGTCAAACCAAACCTGCAACAGAAAGACAAAATAACCCAAGCTATGTGAGCCAGAAATCACCCGAAAACATCTGCCATAGGAAAGGAAAAAACAGGGGTTCGGTTTGGCCCGGTTTAGAGCCATTTGGCTCATCAAAAGCCTAATTCGGCCCACTTACAGTCCGATTCAGCTCAAGAAGAACATTTTTGTCTTAAAAACAGTACATTTAGTTCGAATGAGTAGCCATTCGATTGTTTATTCAATTGAGCTGAACCCTGGACTCTTTGTGTGGACTGGTTTAATGGCATGGCTAATCTTTGAATGGCCTAACAAAAACTCACCTCTAAAACATTGGTTGCAAACATAACGGCTATGGATAATAGGTTTAGCTTCTACCATTCGGCTCGGATCTAGGCAGTTCAGTCTAGGTCTACTAAGCAACTTATTTGGCTAAGAAAAGATCAGCCTAGGCCTTCGGCTCCACAAAGATCAACCGAGACATTCACCTCAGCAAACCATCATTGATCAGATATATATACTAGTAAAGAGTGCCCGTCGTTGACGGGCAATGGACGGCCAATGGTGGTTGACGGGTGGCCGATGGTCATTGATGGGTGGCCAATGGTCGCGTTGAGGCCGATGTATGTGTGTGTATGTACGTGAGTGCATGTGGTATATGTGTATCTGAATTTGTGTGTATGATTTTTGCTTGATGGTGTGTGTGTGTGTGTGTGTGTGATTGTGTGATTTATGTGGCCGATGGTGTGTGCATGTGTGTATGATTGTGCAAGAACATATGGGGTGGGCGGAGTGTGGGTGTGCTCCTTAATGGTTAAAAGAAAATTGTTTGGGCAAGATGTCGATGCTTTAAGTGCTCGGGGGAGATGGGTTGGTGGGTTTTGCCATGTGACAAAAAAGGGCGAGGGAGTGTTGAAAAAGGATATGCTCCTGCCCTTAAAAGCCTTGGGTGTTTTTTTTTTTTTTTTGGGGGGGGGGGGTTGGGGTGGGGGTGGGATTTCTTTCTTGATGGGGACTTTTTTTTGTCTCCTTTTAAAAAACAAAAAACTTAATTTATGGGGAGCCAAAAAGCGCCTTCATTTTTTTTGTTTTATGGAGAGTGGGGTTCACATTTTTAAGTGAATTTACATTCATATTTTTTTATGAGAGGTTTACATTTAAGAAAAAGTGTATGTGTGTGTGTGTGTGTGTGTGTGTGTGCGTGCATGCGTGGGGGGGGGAGTAAATGTTGATATATTTACTTTTAATGGAATGGAGACACCCCTTGTTTATATATCTACACACACACACACACACATTTTAACCTTCTTCATTTTTTTTAGGGGCATGGAGGGACCTCCCTCCCTCTATGGGTGGTTGGTCACCCTGTGGAGAGAGAGAGAGAGAGAGAGAGAGAGAGAGAGAGAGAGAGCGAGAGAGAGAGCAGTGGGTGGGGCCCGTGGAAAAGAGAGAAGGAAAAAAAGAACTCTAGACTCTATACTTCATACAATATATCTCATCCACAAAAGGTTTAATATGGAGATGTGTGTGTGTGTGTGCGCACACACGCATTCATCGTGTCGGGGGTCACACGCACACACACAACGAACACGCGCACACGCACAAAGGCACACACACACACACACATAGGCATGCGCGTGCACACACACGTGTGTGTGCGTGCACGCACACACACACACACTCACTCACTCACTCACACGTGTGTGCGTGCGTGTGTGTGCATGTACGTGTGTTCCAGATCCTCCCTCCCCCCTTATTTTTCTCTTTTTATTGTCTCTTTTACCCCCTCACCCCATCCCCCCTCATTTTTTTAATTGTGCGTTTTTTGGCCCATGGTTAAAAGCTTGTGAGTAACGATTTAGGAGTTAAAGCTAGTGAGTTTGGACTTGTGGTTAAACATTTCTGAAAATGGCGGGCCAAGATAGGAATTTGAAGGATTGAAAAATAAAAACCAGTTTAAAGTAGTCAAGAAAATTTTTATGTTCATGATTTATGGGTAAAACTTTGATAATTCAAAATAAATAAGAAAGCCATGTAATAAAGATTATTGGCTAAAAATTAAAGCACATTGAAGTGTGTGAAGAAAATAAAACCATAACTTCAAACTTCAATATTTTGAATTTAGTAAGTGGGGGGGAGGGGTGGGGAATCTTTTTGGGGTCCACCCCTCAATGCACACAATGTGCAAATGTATGGAGATATGCACATTCCCCATATATGCATCCTCCTCCCCAAGTCTTTTAGTTAGAAAAAGCTCATGCATGGGTGAGGGGAGGAGGATGCATGGGTGCACTCATACACATGTGCAAAACTGTACATAAGGTTAATTTTATATATATATATATATATATATAGAGAGAGAGAGAGAGAGAGAGAGAGATTTACAGCATCTAATTTATTCAAATGCTCATTCAGAGCAGGTAGAATGCTATTTTCAATTTTTTTGAGATATTCTAGAATGTACATGGATAAACATCTGGTGACTATATGTACATACTTAGTTTGAATATTGAATTGATTTTGTACAATTGCTAGGGCTAATATACCTGTATGGTAAATTGATAATCTGGCCCAAAATGATAGAAATTGGAATAAGTCCAAGGACTTTCCCATTGTTCTTTAGTATATCCAAAAACTTTAGGCAAAAAGAGGTAGTCTAACCTCCATTGGAGTTCAGGATTGTACAGAGGGGGTAGGAAGATGGCTAGGTCTTGTTGAAATTCCTGAAATACTGACTTCAGAACTGATTATATTAACTTTGATTTTTTCTTGTGCCACTACTAGTTGCTTGATGAGTGTTTGGCAATGTTGGCTTTGTCCTTGGAGTAACTAGAAGTGTTGGCTTTGTCCTTGGAGTAACTAGAACTGCTGTAGGTAACACTTCTACAACTTGAGGTTGTACTTCAACAACTTCAATAGTCTGGGTAGACTTGCCTTCCTTTGGCCATTATGAAGAGTGTAGTGTGGATAGCTTTGTCTTCTTTTGCCACCAGTTCTTCTTCAGCTGGACAAGGTTGGGTCAAATTCGAATTAAATTTGACTTCCTCGAGTTCTTCCTTCAGCTTTTCATATTTTGTCATTAGTGGTTGGAGGTTCTAAAGCTGGAAGCAGTTGATGGCATTGTCTTTATCTCCATGGAGTTCTACATCTGTTGAACAGAATCCCCGAGCTTCTTATGCTTGGCGTCGCATATATCTTTTTCAGAAGTAAGACTTTCAACTGTTCTTCCAAGGTTTCGTTGGATTTCTGCAGCGTGCTTCTGGTATGTCACTCCTGCTACAGCAAACTCTACATGGTCTATACATGCTGCTTGAGTAGCAAATTTTTCTTTTCAAATTGATTGGACTGGTTCTGCATCTCTTCCAATACTTCTAGAGTTTAATTGAACCTGCTTCTTCTAGCTCCTTATTTTTCTGCCACAGCTCAGCATTTGCTTCCTTCAGCTCTTGGTTATTTTGCATCAGCTCAGTACGGGCTATTGTCAACTTATTGCTGAGCTGTCTAAAGACTTTCTCGAGATTAACCAGGTGCTAGATAAAGCCCTGAGTATCTGGCAATAATACCCCAAAAACTACTAGTTATGTGTCTTCATCAATAATAGTAGCTTCGACTTCATTCTGCTCTTCATGGGTATTGGAAATTTCCTGCTCTTGTTGGATGTCGGGCTACTGTGTCTCTTCTGGTTGAGTAGAATTAGGTTTGCTCTCCATTTCTTGAATATCATCATGAATAGAGTCAGCATTTTGTTGGGATGATGATGATGTTGCTTTCATAGAGGATGCTGCTCTCACAGAAGATGTCTTCGTAGTCTGCACCTGGAATTCTGCTTCTTCAATTGAAGGCTCGCCTTTCTACTGTACTGGAGCTATCCTGATGGCTCGAGCTTCCTGTACAATTTGAATTCCAACATGCAAATACAATATTCCAAACTGAAATCCTAATCTAGAGAATTGCTTATTCTGATTAGCTTACAGAATTGCTTAAAAGCAATTTCTCCAAAAGCGACTAGTTTCCCATTAATGGCTTTGAGCAAATATCCCATGTTAGTTGCGGATATTGTATACTCCTGCTTTGGTAAAAATATGGAAGCGATGGCAAATTGAACGAAGCTTTTTAGATTGGGATCTATCGTGTAAGATAATTTATATCCCCTCTTCTCAAGATAAGCTCCCTCCTGAATTGCTCCACTTCTTGTGATATAATTAGCTTTGGTGATTGGTATAGTACCATCTACTGGCAGATCTAAAGCTTGGCAGTAGAAGGCTTCTATAATGATTATTGGATTATTATGAACTACATTGTAGTAGATTTGGCCATCTTCGGTCTCGTCTAGATTTCGAACTAGCTCATGGCATACTTTTGATAAAATAGCAGTTGGATCGAACTGCAACAAACTTTCTGTTCTAGATTTTGTTGCAAAAGGATGCAAGACTGGCAATACCAGTTTCGGGTGTGTCTTGAAGGTAATGGTATCACTTGTAGCCATTGGAAGAGCTTCAAAACAACGCGTGACAGCTATGAGATAGTAAGATCCAACGGAAATATGAAATTGTAGCGAAGAGCATTTGATCGTAGCGAAGGTGTTTGATCATAGCAAGGGGAAGAGTAGAAAAGAAAACGAAAAACAAAAACATAATCAATAAATTGAAAGTGTAAAAATCGAGGTATTAATGGTGGAGTAGGACAAGTATTAATTGAAAGTGGTCATCGGTCCTTTAAATAATTATCAAAATAATAAAATTAAAAAGAAAAATTCAAACAAAACAAAATACAACAAGTATTTCGCACAGTTTGCAAAAGTCGAACTCGAAAATTTTGAATATCAGAATTCTACACAATCTGTGAAAAAATAGTCATATTTGTCAACTCTGTGCATTTTTGTCGGGTTTTTTGCAAAGTTAAAAATGTCAGAAATGTGCGCATATTCCATTTTGGAAAGTGTCGCATTTTTTGAAAAATTGAAATAACAACGTTCTGAAAATAACAACTATTGGAACATGTTTCGACTTTTTTTGAAAAAATTTAAAATGGCATGGATGTGCGAGAAAACACGATGTTCAATGTTGTCGCATTTCTCGCACAAACAAAACAACAAATTGCAAAAATAAACCATATCGACATATATGTCGCATTCTTTGAAAAGAATAAAATGTCACGAAATGTCCGAAAATCTCATTCTGAAAAGTGTCGCATTTTAAAAAAAATCAAAATGGAATAGAAATTAATAGCGGATTGTTTGCAAGAATGTGCGAAAATAACAAGGAATAGCAATTGTCGGAATTTTTCAAAAATAAAATGCATAGAAAGCATTTGAACAGCACACTTTTGGTTGTTCGGATTTACGTATGCACAGGTTGGCGCATGCATAGTGGAACACGTGTCACATTTATCACAAAAATGGCATGCACAAAAATTAACAACCAATGGAATGGTGTGAACCAGAACATCTGGCAATATGCCCTTTAGCTCGACATAATTCCAAGCAAGACAGTCACGATATTTGCAAAGAAGGGCCTTAAGATCTTCGAGTTCTTCTCCTTCTACGTCTTCTCCAACAGATACCATACGACTTTCCTCTCCCTTCGCAGCTAGATCTAGCTCTTTTGTGCATGCTAAGCCTTCGTAAACGTTGGCTCCTTGGGAGGTTTCTTCTACGAGTTCTCTCTTAGCTCTGGGCATGACCACTACCACTTCATCCATCTCATAATCCTTGAAGTATTGTGGTACGTCATGCATAGGCTTTGGTTCTTCTACAGTGTCCTGGCGAATTTTATCATGCAATTTTTGGTTGGTCATCAACTCTGGTTTGATCCCTAGTTTATCACTATTAGCCTTCCACTCAACAATTTTAGCCTTATACATGGATTTACATTCTCGGAGTGGGTTGGTGGTTGGCTGATTGTCGATTTTCATCCTTTTCAAAGCTCGATCAAGTTTCGTGATGCTCTTAGATGGTTTCATACCCAGATCTGTGAAGGTGGTGGGAGCTTTTCCTTTCGGAGAGCCTCCAGATGGGGGATCCAAAGTAATCGGCTCTTTTCCCTTGGCATGCGTCGGTGACTCTGATCGTGGATCAGTTGTCAGATCTTTCACCATCTTTATGCTATTATCCCATAACGAGACTTCTAGCTTGTAAAGAGCTTTATCCTTAGTTAGATTCCAATCCCTGTATGCTCGCAAGAGATCGTTCATGGTTATCGGGATGCTAGTTGTGGATATATCAACTACAGTATCATTTGGCGACTACAACATTGTCTTGTGGGTTTATGCTATTTCGATGAGACCTTCATTCGCTAGGGGCTTTCATGGATCTAGTACTTCGGGATTTTGGCACAGGCTTGAAGCGATGAGAATCTACATATCTGAGGCTTCGTCCTCGTATTCTCGACCTTCCTCCAGGGTGAACACCTGAAGGACTTCTATCTCTCTGTCTCACTACAGACTCCTTGTAGTGGCTCTTGGGGTATAGCCTCTAGGCTCATCATAAAGAGTGAAATGGAGTCTTGATGGCCTTCACTGGATTTCTTCGTTGGTTCTGCTAGTCGCGTGATCGGGATATCATCTTCATCAAAGAATGGGTCTACGGTCAACATTCGCTTTGTAGCAGATGAGATATCAAATTGAAGACAATCAACCATAGCTAAGGCTTTGATCCAATTTACAGCATCAGTTTGTGAATCGTCACGTATGACAATTCTCCTCCAACAACATCCATCGTCTGACTCCTCGTTAGATTTTGTAATCTAGGTATCATGATCGATCTTAACTGTAGAATCGTGATTCTGTAGGACGATACGATTCTGTCCCCAGTCGTGAAGATCTTGTGACGTTCTTAGCCACGGTCTACCTAGTAGGACACTTTAGGATTGGGGAGATTCAGGCAAGTCCAAGACTACAAAATCTAGCACGAAACGGATTCCGGCTACTTTGGTGTGCACTTCCTTGGCTATGCCTAATGGTTTCACACTAGATTGGTCAGCTAATTGGATCGTAAAAGGAGTGCTTACCATGTGAGTAAGTCATCATTCGTGATAAAGCTTGGAAGAGATGATATTCACTCATGATCCTCCATCGACTATGGCTGATTTCTACGAAAAATCTCGATGCATGATTGAGATGGTTATATGCTTGGCATATTTCTTTCATCCTACCCCTACTTGGTGGATTGGTTGTGATTCCTCTACTTCTACATTTGGGCAACAGATTGGTAGGGTGTACTTCTGCCTAATCCATCTATATAAGTTTTTATTCTGACATGTTTTGAGCAGGGTGACTAAAGGGATTTGACATCACTTCTCAATAGATCGACAAGGATAGCAGTATGGTCCTTTTTTGCCTCCTTGCTATGGAAAGGGATTTCTAGACCAGAATGCTCGTGCGCATTCTGTTCAGTTTTACGGATGAATTACAATAATCTCGAACTCACTAGGGAGCAGGGGGAAGCGACAGGCCATTCATCGTTATCACCCTTAGACTGTCTTGCTCTCAGACTGCCTCTCTAGCTTGATCTAGGGCTTGAAGTTCTTTAACCCACTCGTTCATGCGTCTAAAATTATCTTGCTCAACTGTGAGATTCGGGTATTCACCTATATATAGAGAACCGGATGATCCACTAGCGGGACCGGTAGTGGCAGATTTAGTTGGCTCTTTCTCTTTTCATTTTTTGGGATCTAGTTTGGATGAATACCAACATCGTAGATGCCTTGGGTTCTCCTACCACACTCATTAGGTGCAGTGGGGTAGAGACCTCTCCTATTTTTTTCTTTCTCATTGGACACATTAGGTATGGATGTCCGTACCCACAATCACAACATAGTGGTACAAAATTGTCTTGTGGATTGTTAGGACACTCGACAATCCTATGATTTTCTCCACATCCATAACATTTAATGGGAGCTCTAAATCTTGTACCTCTAAGATAATTAACATAGATCGGTATTAAGTTGCCATTCGCTCTGTCTATGAAATGCACTGGGACATAGTCTTGTGCTTCCTCCTCGGGATAGTAGGGTTCTTCTCAACCATGTTCAACTGCTGAGCAGCTGGTTGCGGATTTCTCACTACTAAGCCTTGGATTCTTGGGGGAATCGGTGGTAATGCCAATGTAGGCGGTGGTTGGGGTAGGGCACCTTGTCGTTGCGCCAACGGGATGAGATTTGGTGCTGGTCAGGGGCTGCTTGGTTTAAGAGGGTGTGTCGACATTCATTAGTGTCATGATTGCTCATATTACAGATATGGCAATATTGAGTGGGTTGTTCTAATCTCTGTCTCAACTGCGGGCACCCATTTCCTGTGTGGTTGCCAGAGTAGTGTGGACACCAGGTGGATTCTCTACTTGGATAGGTGTGGGTAGGTCCTGGTTGCAAGCCTTTCAACTTCTGATCAACAACCGTGGTAAGGTCAATGGTGAGCTTTTTAATCTGCTCATTGCTCTGCATGTGCAACCTCTCTATGGTGGATATAATGGTATCGATGCTATTAGTTGTAAAGGCGGAAACATCATCGTGTAGCTTATCCTTACGCTTGGGTCTTCGTTCCTTTCTATGTCTTCGCTCTTGATCGGAATTATTAGACTTTGAACTAGTGCTTTCACTATCATCGACTCTTTTGAAGGCATCCGCGAAGGCTACTTGAAAAGACACATATTTGTCTCTTCGCTTCATTTTTTGCCTGATTTCCTTGGGTAGTCCTACTGTGAACCACATTAGAACGCTATGGTCTGGGACGCTATTAGGATCACATCCACCACGCAATTTCTTGATCCTTTCTATATAGTCGCATAGGGACTTGTTTTTCTTATCCATACGGATTCGTCCAAGTTGTACGAATGGATCTGAGAAGAAGCGGATGGTTTATGAAGCGCGTGATGAATGTATTTTGTAAGATGTTCCAATCATCTCAAGATTGAAATACCAATCTTTTGCAATATCGATTAGGCATAGATTGAAATATCTTAACAGCTCTTGTGAGCTGTTGTCTCTGTAGGCTCTACACACTTGAGTGTAGATTTGAAGAAATCGTCGTGGATCTCCCTTGCCATCAAACCTCGGAAGGTCGATCTTAGGGAAGTTCCGGACTGCGTGGGATACAAACGACCTAGGATTTTCCATCAGGGGTGGATCTACGTCAACGGGTTCATGGAGTATCTCAATGGATACATTGACAAATTCCTCAAGATCAGGAGGATCCAGAATGGATAATCTCCTACCAGATCTAAGATACATACAATGAAATGGTTGATAAGACTATTTTTGGTCTTTTTCTTGTTTTTCTTCCTCTAATAATTTTTGTAGATCTTTTCTATGTTTGAGTGATCAGATGATGGATCTGAATGAGGATCAAACCGAAATGAAAATGAACTCAGATCAAAATCAGATCGGGATCAAAATAAAAGTTAGATGAATGTATGGTGGCATAGCAAATTTAAAAGACATTCGGAAAAAATGAAAATAATAGAAAAATGCAGATGGGGTTTAATTGTCAAATGTTCAATTTTTTTTTTTTTGGTTTTCACTGTTGGCGAGTTAAACAACGCGACTCAGACCTTTTGACTTGCCAAGCTACCTACTTACTACAATTGATGATCAGAGTTATCTGAAAAAGTGGAGAGTCAAATGGAGCAAGTGGCGAGTAGGTGCGAGTCAAACAAGGCACGAGTTAGACAAGCTTTGACTCGCCGATCTGGTGCAAGGTAGATCAAGAGATGCACTTGCTACTGTACTGATGGCGAGTCAAACAAGACGTGAGTTAGAAAATTTTGACGGGAAATAAAAAATAGGCATAACTCGTCAATCACCAGAATGATAGATCTGAGACGGCTGGTCACTCTATGCTGATGGCGAGTCAAATGGACGAGTAAAAATAAAAAAAAAATGAGTTGGTGAGTCACAGGCTATTGTTGGCGAGTCAGGACACGAGTCAAAATTTTGACACACCGAGATCACAAAACAGAGCTCGAGGTCTTCTCAGCACACTGAAACAGTGACAAGTCAAGATGGTAAGGAAAAAGTGGAAAAAAACTTGTAGCGAGTCATAAACCTATCAAAATATAACAAAATTTCAAGCAAAATGCAAATAGAATACCCATCTAAAAGTAGCTTAGCACCGCCTCCCCGACAACGACGCCAAAATAATGTTGGATCCTTTGCCTCCCTAATCGGTGCGATCAAGAGGGCAAAGAAGGGGCTTGGATCTCCAACCGAGTGAGTATTGGTGTAGTACGGGCTTCGATCCAATGGGAAGAGGATTAAACTATGGATCTAAGGTGGGATCTAAGTACCAAGGGTGTCAATCTTGGCATTGGAACTAATAGTGGAATGACTTAGATGAGGATGTGAGGCTTCTTTCTTTTTCTATCTCTTTTTGGGATTTTGGTTTTGCTACGTTTCTCTTCTTGGATCTTGGCTTTTCGGATTATCTAGGCTTCTTGAGCTCTAGATTTTCTTCTCTTGAGGCTTATCTTCTCAAGGGAGGGGAGCAATGGAAATAAATCCTACCTAATGGATCTTAATGATCACTTCCAAGGAGATTTCTAACACCTTTTTTGCAAATGTATGATTTTGTGTATTAGATGGATGAAGGCAAGAGCTAATGATCTTACAAGAGTGTGATAGCATGATTAAAAAACACATTCATTCATCCACAACGATCAAACACAAGCAAAAAATGAGGGCTTCACAATGTAAGAAAAAATAGGAGGAGACTTCTCTTTTCTCTCTCAATCTCTATTCTTGACAATGAAAAGTGAATCCAAAATGGTGTCACATCTCTACTTATAGTCAAAGATAAGGTTAGGGTTTTTGGTTCACCCAAAAATCATGTGCCATAAGAACTTGACTATTATAAAAAGTTATAAGCCAAATTGCATTTTTAACTACTTTGGGTCCTTTCTTATTTGAGGCCCATTGGATTATAGATCTATTTCTACTGATCGCGCCATTGGCTTACGAGTACAGTGCACCTTCTAAGGGTGTCTAACGTTATATTACAAATAGATCTAAGTCACTATGCCAACTCAGCCATGCGTTTGTTCTCGTCGCCATAAAATATGCTGAGGTGTTGGGCTTTGTTTTCGCTCGTTGGCCGGTCTGCAACTTGTCGACTTTTTTGCTATTGGCATTCTTGGTACATATGGATTTTGGAATTCCTTTTCGATTATTTGTCAACGCTCCTTAATATAGTTTGGCGGCTTGATTCCTTCACTTTATATCCATTGGGCTCTTTTAGCATCTAGAATCCGTTAGAAGAATTTTCACCAAAATATTCTAACAACCACAATTTCCTCTATCTACATACTCTATTCTATTACTATACAAAAGTATTGATAATTTTATACACTCATCCCCTTCCTCAATCTTTGCAAAAGGGAAATCTTCATCTTCCGAATTATAACTTGAGGATGAAGTTGGCGTTTCGCCCTCATACTTATCTTTCTTCCAAGATATAGTAATCTTTTTCTTACTTTGTCCTTCCAACGTAGCCATTTGGTCTCGGAAGGTAATTTTTTTCTTCCTCCAATTACATGTCCTTCGCCTTTACAATTGGCGCAAAGAGGTACATATCCTAACGCCCTCCTTGGTAAAATCTGGTGAATAGTGTCCAGGTGCTCCATAGTTATAGCATGAGCCTCTTATTCTAGGTGGTGGAGTTGAGTCTCGCACTCCTCCTCTACGCAAAATAGTATGTTGTTGGTTAGTTCTCGACTTTGGTGTAGAGTTCTTCTGATTAGGAGGAACAGTGGTATATGCTACCTCCTCATGTCTGTTAATAGGACAGAGGAATAATTCTTCCTCTATATAACTAGCTTGCAGATGTGGACAATTGGTTTTTGAATGACCTTCTTTTCCGCAGCTACTACACCATATATTAGCATTAGATTTGGCTTTCTACGTTTAGCTTTTATGTCTGACATTTGGACTTTCAAGTTTGCCATTTCTTTAGCTAAGAGCTCTTCACTTTTTCTTGATGGGTCTATCTTTTCATATTTCTCCATTCTCTTTCTCTTATTTGATATTTTACTTTTTGATTTTCTATATGTAGACTCTTCCTCCTCTGATGAAGAAGAATATGATGAATAGTCAAAAGATTCTTCTTCATCGCCTGAACCAGACTCTGAATCTGCTTTAGTAGATGACTTTGATTCTTCCGTACATTTTTGCTTGTGTTTCTTACTAACATTCCTATCATTCCACCTCCTCCTATAGATTTTGAAGGTTTCATAGTTTTATGCAGACACTATGGCATCTTCTAACAAAGTCATAAGTCCTTGACAACAATATCTATCCATTTTTTTAGGTAGTCCGCCAAGAAACCATACATTCTGCATGGGCACAAGGTATTGTGCTCCTAGTTTTCCGATCAAGTTTTTGACTCTACAAGTATACTTCCTAAGTGATTCTTTTGGCTTTTTTTCTACAGAATTTAATCAGACTAACAGTCTAGTTGAGTATCCTATTTCTCTAAACTGTTTTAGCTATTTCTGGAATCAAATGGCTATACCAGAACCTAGCCTGCTTCCAAAGTAGACCTGGTAATATTCGAGTCTTATCCTCATCTGTGTGTTCCTTATTGGCTATCGTAATAGATTTGAACTGAGACAAATAACTATCCGCATCCTTAGATGATGATCCTTTGAAGAAATCATATCTGATCTTAGTGGATGTGGGTGGTGGTGGGTTAGCCATATTATTAGGTGGTGGGCCAGGCTTTGGATCAAAACTAGATTTCGAAAGGTGTGGGTGTAGATTTCGGTTCTCAGAACTAGACTCAGAATCGTGTTCGAAAGATGTAGATTCTGATGTATTTGAGGGATTTGGCGAATTAGCAAGCTTCTCCTCAAAGGAATTTACAAATGATACAGAGACGTTACAAAGGTTATAAACTATCAAATGCTTGAGGGGTTAATTTGGCTTTTACAAGCAATTTTTGTAAATTTTGACGATACTGATCACAGGCTTTCCTATAAGCTTCTAAGCGCTTTTCCCGTTCTACCCGTTTTTGTTCAATGGTTGCGTCTGATTGATCCTTGCGCGCATACATTACATGAACAAAGATTCATGGAAGACTTGGTACAACTAAAATCACAAAAGACGAGATTCGTCTCCCTAGAAACGACTCCAAGTTATGTGGTAGCCTAGCCGTTATAGATTTTCACTATATTGGTTAAAATATGTAGTACAAAAGGTATATCATTCTCCCAGAGAGAGATAAATCTCCTCTTTTGGATGATGAGTGTAAAATAAATAATGGAAGAGGTAAGGTATATAATATTCAAAGTTGAATTACCACTGGTTATCCAAAGATATTGGTTTAAATTGGCATCCAGTAACACCATTGTGAAATGATTTGGTCAAGGTTTCAAAATGAAGTTGGTGGTGGATAAACGATAAGCAAACTTTCTATTAGAGACAAGCATACATATTCCACAAGGCAGAATCAAATAGGCAATTAACTCCTCTCAATGTATATAGAGAATTAGCTCTTTATCACTGATTAGCAAACAAATCAGAGCAGCAGACAAGTTCGTTATCATAGTAACATATACTCCTTCAAAAAGTGAAAGCCATGTTCTGGTTTATGTGAATGCTTAACAGGTCTGAATTTGTTATGTGCATAATAGTTGATTAGAGCAGTCCCTGTCAAACATTAACCTATAAATCCAAGTATGAAACTGAAATTCAGTACAAAATGTAATTGTGAAACAAACAATTAGTTGCCAAAGGTAGTTACAATGATTCTCAAAGTGTGTTTGATTAATTGATAAGATGTAATGCTGCAACAGACAAAGAAAATGAATGGCACAAGCTTAGCAAACTGCTTCTCTCTTCTCCATTGATGGGCGATCATATGCGTAAGTACAATGAGCCCGCGTCACTCTCTCTATATAGAGGCACGCAAGAGACTAAGATGTCATTTACCAACAGTTATAAATCGGTTGGCAACAGCTATGAGTCGGCCATGCCTCTATGTCCAAGGCATCCCCTAACTATAACATACTTCCATCCTTATTTCAGTTCTGTCCTCAAAACTTAAAGTCAGGGAAACTCTTCTTTAGATTACCCTCTAGTTCCCATGAATCCTCATCATCAGAATGTCCTTTCCATCGAACCAAAATGCTCGTTAACCTCCCGATTATGCTATCGCTTGGACCTCATATCAAAAATCTTTTTAGACTCTAAAGGAATCCTTTCAGATTAGTCTTCAAATGAATCTAGATTTATATTAGAACATAGGTGATCTCCCTCATGTAAACTCATCTTCATATGACTTACATGAAACACAAGATGAGCCTTGATTCCCTTTGGTAACTCTAACTAGCAAGCTAAAGATCCAATCTTTTTTGAGTTTTTATATGGTCCACTATAATGAGCAGACAACTTGTAGTTCTCTCATGTGTGCACTACTTGTTACGGAAGCAAAAAACTGTTCAGTGTCACGAAAGCGAAACTGTTTTTTTTTTGGTTTTCATTTTCGTATTCGTGAATAATTTTGTGTCTTTGAATTTTCTTTTGCGCGGAAGCTTCACAGGAACCTAGACACATGACTACACATCACAAAACACATTCTATTCTAGCAATCAAGACATAGACATCACAAGACAAGGAGATGCATGAAAATAGAGCGACTGTATTATTAGTTTAATTTTAGAGAGCGAGATTGTCAGTGTCTCGTTCGTTGGCGGAATGACACTCTACTCTTTCGCCGTGTTCTGCTCGTTGGCAGACTTTCATGCACAACTCTTAGTTTTTAGCATTTTTCTTTTTTGCTCTACTCGCTACGTCTCTCTCTCTGTCTCTTACAGTCTATTCTCTTTTTTCTTTATGATCCAGAGAGGATAGTTTATACCTCCATAGCGTGAAGTTTACAACCTGGCTAAACGCAGAAATCACAAGACTAGTTAGCGCTAATCAACTAATCAGTTACTCTCCGTCGTTGCCACTCGTTTCACCTGGGCGTAAAGTCTACGACTCCAAGCCTGTTGAGTTGCCAGCTGACAGTGCGAAAGATTCTCCTTCGTTTGTTTCATTTCCTTTGTTTGCTTGCGCTCTTTTCGTCTCCTTTATAATATTTCGTTTTGCGTCCCTTTGCGGTTTGAGGTCCTGGAGGTCTGTTTATGATTCGCGAATCGTTCGTGCTTCGATTCAAGGCATGTTGACTGTCGCAAATTGTTCTTGTTCTACCTTCGCTTCGTGTTTGTGCTGCGACAAAGTTGCAGGAGTTCACCATTTCTGACACTCCCTCTTGAACCTTGCAGCTTTGTACGTTTAATCCAATTGCCTTTCTTTGCTTGGCAAAGAGTGGCTTGTCGAGTGGTTTCGTGAGCAAATTTGCAATCATGTCTTCAGATTTTATATACTGGACCTGAAGCTCTCCTTTTGAGATCAAATCTCAAATGTGATGGTACTTCAAAGGTATGTGTTTTGTCTAGGAATGGAAGACAGGATCCTGGGACAAATAGATGGCACTCTGAGAGTCCATCATCATCGTGCTTGGCCCTTCTTGTGGTATCCCGATTGCCTCAAGTATCATCTGCAGCCACACTTACTCATTCATCACCTTTGAAGCTGTGACATATTCAGCTTTGCAAGAGGATTGAGCCACCAAGGTTTCTTTTTGGCATATCCAGCTGATTGCAACTCCGCACGCTGTTGTAAATCCTCCAGTAATGGACTTGTTGTCATCTTTGCAGCTCGCCCAGCTTGCATCACTGTAGTTGTGTAGCTCAAATCCTTTTTCTTCGTTTTCAACTCTGTAGGTTAATCCCATATTCTGGGTACCCTTCAGATTCTGTAGGATTTGTTTTGCCATTTTCCAATGTGCAAGGCCATGATTGGAAGATTGGCTCAAGGCGTAAACAGAAAGCTATATCAAGTCTGGTACAAATTCTTGTGAAAGATTTAACTAGTTTCATCACACATTTGGCATATTGAGGCCAAAACTTGTTTTAGACTTAGAGGTTGACTTTTCAAAGTTCATTAGTTTAAATTTCATTTGAATAAACACTTTTTGAAAGTGTGGGAAAGATAGAATGCGAGTTTGAGTAGATTCAATTTGAATAAGTTGGGTACATTGAATCTAGACCCAAAATTAGTAGGGTTAGCATTTTGGTGAGAAAGCCAAGTGGCCAAATAGGGTTTGGACCTATTATAAAAGGATGTAACTCGTGGAGAGAGTCATCTTCTCTCTTCTCTATCTCATTTCATGCTTATACATGGTTCTTTGGGTTCTACTATCCATTGGTGCACTATCTTGGTGATTGCTTGCAATTCTATGTGTAGAATGATGTATATTTGTTATTTTTGGATCCACACGTGTGAAATACAGTAGCTTGTTAGTTTTGTATAGACAACAACAGTACATAATCATTTCATTCAAGTTTGATCAAGTTCTATTAGTGTTTGCATCTCAAATTGTGTGTAGATGCTGATTTTTCTACATTGGTGAGATTGGTAGTGTATTTCTCTTTCTAACCAAAGATCATTCAAGTATATTGGATCTTAAGAATCTGAAATCTTTCACATGGTATCAAAGCTTGTGTTTCAGGTTATGAAGGAGGAAATTAGATCTATCAATGATTTGGTGAAGATATCAAGTCTAGAGCATGCTAGAGAGGATTCTACACCAAAACCGAATTTTTTTGCTTTTGTAGATTGGATCTTTTGTAGATCAAAACACTAAATAGGTCAATATACTTGTTCAATTCTGATCTTTGAATTCACATACTGGATTTGGCCGATTTTTGGATCATTGGTTCAGCCTAAGTGGTGGCTTATAGATTGCATATCAAATTTTCAGCATTTGCATGTAGATTTGGAATAGTCAATTTTTTGTGATTTTGTCAAAACCCTAATTTTGATTGGATCTCTAGATAGTGAGATTGCTGGACTTCATTTGAGTGTGTTTCAATCTTAGGAAGTGGCAAAAGTCATTAGATTGAGGATAGATCATAGGTTGATCATTCCATGATTTTATATGTTGATTTGCTTGGATAAGTGCTAGAAGAGAATTTGTGAGATAGTTTTAAATCTTGGTGAAAAATCATTTGTTGTTGTTCAAAGGAGTGCTTTGTGCATTGAAGCAGGTTGAAAGAGAAGATCAGGTCATTGCTACATGGCAACCTTAATTGGAGTAATGTTGGAAGCCAATGATAGTCAGTAACTATTGATTGTGGAAAGTGAGGATGGAGTCACTTCTTGAGATGAATAATGTTTTGGATATTGTTGTAGGCTTGGAGGAGAGACCAACAACGCAACAAGATCAATTGAGGTATGACAAGAGGGCCAAGAAGGCTCTACACATGATAAAGATGAATGTTACCAATGAACTTCTCAAGGAAGTTGGTAAGTGCACATCATCTTTGGAAGCTTGGAATTCATTGAAGAAGCTTTATGAATCCAAGTCTACTTCTATAGTGTTGACTCTAAGAAGGCAAATCTTTTCTTGTTTGCAAAAGAATGAAGAAAGTCCAAGTAACTTTTGTTTTGAGAATGAAAGCATTGAATGATGAGTTAGCTTGCACAAATGAAAGCATTAAGGAAGAAGAGCTTATTCAAGTGATTCTTAATGGCTTGTTGGATGCTCATGCTAACATTGTTCAAAGTATTGCTATTCAAAAGACTTTGCCAAGTTTGATGGATCTTCAAGAGATCTTGATCAATGAGGAATATAGGCTTCAAGCAAGAGGTGGATCTACATCGACACTTCAAGAGGATGCTATTACCAAGAAAATGCTTAGTGTGATCAAATGCTAAGTAAGGGCCTCAAGGTGGAGTTTGATGGAGATGCTTGTTTGATCAAAATGAAGGATGTCTTGATTGGAAAAGGTAAAGGCAAGGGAAGTTCTTCAAACTTGATGCTTGTGTTATTGCTAACCAAGTTGGATGTGTTGCAAGGGAGCAAATTTCTATTTAAGAGGTTTGGCACAAAAGGATGAGACACCTCAGCTTCAAGTCATTGGAGGTGTTGTAAAGCTACCTTTACAAGCTTTACTTCCGGCGCCATCGGCGCCAGCTATGTCCTCGACGCCAGCAGCGCCCCTGCTGCTCCCGGTGCCAATGGCGCCGTTGGCGCCAGCGCCGCTCCCGACCCACTGTGACCATAATCCAGCCGGTGCCAAGTTCCTATGGCTGAAAATCTTTGATCGGTTCTAGCGGAGTCCAGAGAGCTCAGATCGATGTGTAATCACCTCACACGATCTAGGCATGATTAAAGGAAGCCTGGGGATCAGTAAAATATAGAGAGAGAAAATGACTTTCTAGAAAGAGAAAATCCTAGAGAGAGAAAAATGTGCTTTACCAGCTTGGGTAGAGTGCTTGGTATGAGGGAGGGTGCCGAATCACACCAATACTATAGGGGAGTGCGGGTTGCGACTCAGGGAGAGCTCCAACCAAGTCTCAGCCTCCCTTGTTGGAATGTTGTCATGGCTCTCGCCTTGGCATGCTAGCGCCCCGTAGACTAGGGTCGGTCACACACTTGAAGTGTAACCTTCTCAGATTCATCAATAAAGTGAGATTTTTCTCAAACTGACTCTGATTACCTTATGGGTTTCAGTGTTCGGTAAAAGCGCCAGTTGTAAGGCCGCGTCCAAATTTTTAAGTTGACACATAGCTGAGGGTCGTATCCCGGGACGCCAGCGGTATGCCGCCGGGACCATTTGGTCCGTGGCGCCAGCGGTATGCTGTTGGGACCATTTGGTCCAGGAACTGATTGTTTTCATATCTGTCACGGCTTGTGGTTCTGAGTGTTCCTTGCATGAACGTGAATGGGTTAAGCTCTTGGGGAACGGGCTCTAACCTGTCGGCTGAGTTGGATGGCTTGCTTGGGTGGAAGTTACCTGTTTATGGCTGTCCAGTCTGGCGTGGCGCCAGGTTGGCTTCCAGCGCTCGTGACGAAGCTTTCAGTTGGTTAAGTCTGATGTAAGTCAGACCGCTTGCTTGGAATGGATGTTACTCGTTTGTAACGAAGCTTCGAGTTGGTTAAGTTTGATGTATGTCGGGCGGCTTGCTTGGAGAGAAGTCACCCACATCGGGACCCCTGATCTAGCATGGCGCCAGGTTGGATCTCAATGTTGGTTTTCGAAACTTCAAGTTGGTTAAGTCTGATTGTTGTTGGCGAGTTGGCTACTTGTATGTCAAGTGGGTTTGGATGGCAAGAGTTGAAGGCTGGGAAGCTAAGTCGTGGTTCCCGGCTCCCTTTGGGATGTCTGCGCTACATGCACAATGCCCAGCACGTGTTGGTGGCCCCGAGACCGGTCAGTCTATGTATGAATGTAACCTCTTCCAAATCTAATAAAGTTGATCCTTGTGGATGATTACCATTTCGGTTTCGCCTCCGGGACTGATCCAAGTGGAAGGACCCTTACTACAACCTTTTTGCGTCGCTGGCGCCTAAGGGTCCCTGTCATCAACATGGGGCTTGCCGCTATGCCAATGGGTCAGTTTGGTGACCACTATGCCTTGGGTTTCATGTGTGGCTTGTCTTTGCCTTTGGTTACCTTTTGGGGACGGATTCTGAGTTGGCTTTCGGGTTGGTTGGGATTCCAATTTTCTTAAGTCTGAATGGTTAAGCTTGTTACGTTTCTGAGTTGGCTTTTACGTAAGTTCATGATGGATGAATGTTAGACTTAAGCACGTGTTGGGGAAACCGCTCAAGTCCCAGCGCCCTTTGAGGCGCCGGCTTAACAGGAGGTAATGGCAAGGAAGAAGGTTGTGATTGGTCTTCCAAGTTCCTTAAGTAATGACAAGCATGTCTGTGAGTCTTGTGCTTTGTCTAAGTCACATAGACTACCTTATACTAGATCTATTTCTAGATCTACAAAGCCTTTTCAACTTGTACATTCGGATATTCATGGATTTATTACTTAGCAATAGTGGAGCTAAGATGTATGTAACATTCATTGATGATTTTAGTAGATTTTGTTGGATCTATCTACTAAAGATCAAGGATGAGCTGTATGATGTCTTTGTCAAGTTCAAGAATGCAAGGGAGAACCAATTTTCCACAAAGATCAAGTGCTTGAGAGGTGACAATGGTGATGAGTACATATCTAACAAGCTCAAGGCCTTTTGTGATGAGCATGGGATCAAGAGGGAGTATACAACATCAAGGACCCCACAACAAAATGGAGTGGCTGAAAGGAAGAATAGGACTTTATGTGAAAGTGCTAAAGCTATGAGGTTAAGTGCTAATCTTGACAAACCATTTTGGGATCAAGCTTTGTTGTGTGCCAATTTCTTGTGCAATAGGTGGTCGAGTGCTATTTTGGATGGAAGGACACCTTTTGAGATGCCCGACATACATCAAACTTAACCAACTCGAAGCTTCGTTACAAACGAGTAACATCCATTCCAAGAAAGCGGTCTGACTTCCACCCAAGCAAGCCATTCAACTCAACCGACAGGTTAGAGCCCATTCCCCAAGAGCTTAACCCATTCACGTTCATGCAAGGAACACTCAAAACCACAAGCTGCCACAGATATGGAGACAACAAGTTCCTGGACCAAATGGTCCCGACAGCATACCCTTGGCGCCACGGACCGAATGGTCCCGACGACATACCGCTGGCGTCCCGGGATACGACCCTCAGTTATGTGCCAACTTAAAAATTTTGAAGCGGCCTTACAACTGGCGCTTTTACCGAACACTGAAACCTAGAAGGTAATCAGAGTCAGTTTGAGAAAAATCTCACTTTATTGATAAATCTGAGAAGGCTACATTTCAACTGTGTGACCGACCCTAGTCTCCGTGGCGCTAGCATGCCAAGGCGAGAGCCATGACAACATTCCAGCAAGGGAGGCTGAGACTTGGTTGGAGCTCGCCCTGAGTCGCAACTCGCACTCCCCTATAGTATTGGTGGGATTCAGCACCCCCCCTCATACCAAGCACTCTATCCAGGCTGGTAAAGCACGTTTTTCTCTCTCTAGATTTTATTGATCCCCAGGCTTCCTTTAATCATGCGCCTAGATCGTGTGAGGTGATTGCACATCGATCTGAGCTCTCTAGACTTCGCTAGAACTGATCAAAGATTTTCAACCATAGGAACTTGGCACCGACTGAATTCTGGTCACAGTGGCACCGGGAGCGGCGTCGACGCCGTTGGCGCCGGGAGCAGCAGGGGCGCTGTTGGCGCCGGGGACAATGCTGGCGCTAGTGGCGCCGGAAGTAAAGCTTGTAAAGGTAGCTTTACAACATCCACCCCACCTTTATAAAATCTGATGTCCTCATCAGATGTCAGATTAAAGTAAAGGTGTCTCCCAATTAAAATAACTATACATTTAAGCTACTTGGCACAGTACTCAATTTACTAGCCACTTTTTATTAACATTAAAACTGGCACACGACAAGTCGGAGGCTCAGCTCTTTGTACTGAGAAATTACATAACTCAAAATATCTCTTTGTCTGGGAAAAGCATAGACCTTATATCGCTTTCGTAAAATCCAAGAACCTTATTAACTGGTGACAGAGGCCTTTCTTTGAAATGTTCGCCCCTGCCGCTTCTGAATTTTGATTTTGGAACTCCTTTGAGCTCCTGATTTGTCCTTGATGCACTTCGTGTTGAGCTCCCTGAGCTCCAGATTTGATCAGTTCCGCACAGGTATCAAGGCTCCTTGAGCCAAAGGATTTATCGTTTGATTGCCCACTTTATGGTCCACTCCATGCCTTGTTGCTTCTGCACCTTGATTTCTCTCCTTGTCCTAGCCTGATCTTGATACATTTCCATCTTGGCTCTTTAAGGTAGGCAAAGATTGAGTACTCCGCAATGCACCTCTCACTTAGCTTGAAGTAGCTCTTTGAATCAGCCCAAATGTAACCATTGACCTCGTGGAAAGCCAAAGGGTCGCACCAGTTTGATCCGCATACGAACTATCTCTTCGCGTTTGTTTGAAGCACCATGTCCGTCGCGCAAAACTTGACTTTCACAATTCCACCACTGGTCAGTTGTCTCACAGTCAAAACAAGAAGTGTACATCAGGCTTGGCTTCAAGTAGCTCTCTTTGAATCAGACACATGCACCCAGAGTTTGCACTAGTCCGATCTCAACGCGAACTGTCCCTTAGCGTCCGTTCAAAATACCAAGTCTCTCATGCAAGACTCAACTTTCACAATTCCTTCATTGATCAGCTGCCTTACACGTAACACAAGCCAGCGTACTCATACGTTTCCTCATCATTGCTGTTCCAGAGTAAGCCTATAACAAGCTTTCCTTTCCACAACAAAAACTTGTCAACTTATTAGGTCCAAAGTTTGCCAGTCTCCTCGTGTGAGTATGGCTAGGTCACCTTGAATTTGCCCTGGTGCTTTTACCAAACACTGAAACCTAGAAGGTAATCAGAGTTAGTTTGAGAAAAATAACACTTTATTGATAAATCTGAGAAGGTTACTTTTCAAGTGTGTGACTGTTGCGCCGGCGCCTCAAAGGGGCGCTGGGACTTGAGCGGTTTCCCCAACACGCGCTTAAGTTTAACATTCATCCATCATGCACTTACGTAAAAGCGAACTTAGAAACGTAACAAGCTTAACCATTCAGACTTAAGAAAACTGGAATCCCAACCAACCCGAAAGCCAACTCAGAATCCGTCCCCAAAAGGTAACCAAAGGCAAAGACAAGCCACACATGAAACCCAAGACATAGTGGTCGCCAAACTGACCAATTGGCATAGCGGAAAGCCCCACTCAAATTTGATTTCTAATCCAACAAATGGACTTATAATCACAGTTCTATCACTCCCTCACAAAGCTGGAATGAAGATAAGATGAAGTGAAAACTACTTTCAAACAAATCTTGCCAAGAAATGGATTTGATTGTCTCTAGAAACTCACTAAGGTCTCTCTCTTGTAGTTTTTCACTCAAATTAGATTTCTAATCCAACAAATGGACTTATAATCTCAGTTATAGCACTCCCTCACAAAGTTGGAATGAAGATAAGATGATGTGAAATCTACTTACAATCAAATCTTGCCAAATTTGGCTATTTTTGGACAAAAAAAATGACTTAATCTCTTTCTTCCTTCTTGGTGTACTTTCAAGACCTGTTTTTAACCTTAATAGGACTTGAACTCAGCCTAGATTAATTAGATTCCATGAAACAAATTCAAATCTAATCAATGGCAAATGATCTTGGTAGATTATCCTAGGATCTCCACCAAAAATTACACCAATAGCTCACAAATTGAATTTTTTTGGATCAAATGAATACCATGCATTAAATGCAGGTTCAGAGGTGCCCACACATGTGGACAGTACGGATTTGGACCCCTACCAAGTTTGGGATCAAATCTCCTCACCAAAATCAAGATTCTAGCTTGCCCTCTCAATACTAGTTTTTAGCACCAAAACTTGCTAAAAATGGATTTGCATTAGATCAATGGCTTATGCTCTTGTACTTGGCTCTGATACCATGTGAAATTACTGTAGTTTAGGACCATAAATGGATCTACAAAAGATCCACAAGAGTGATTGGATGCTTGCTTAACAATCTATCAAAAAACTAGACACAAAAAAGTTGATCTAGATTGGCAATTTGACAAACAACAAGCATTAACAATCAAAAGCATTGATAAACATTGAAATCCAAGCCCACACATGTGTACTAAAGACTGTAGTACAGCCTTCAACCTGAGAAACAAGTAGAAATTGATTTGGTTTCATTTGGATCACAAAAACTCAATGTACATAGTGAACTAGCTTGAGATTGCCAATGAGCTCCAAAAATTTTCTATCTTCTCACTATGGAGAGAGGGAATACATAGCAAATTCGACTTCCTTCTTGAAGTTAGGTGGATTTCCAGCATGTAATAAGGAAGTTAACTCACTCTCCTTGACCTAAAATGAAACCCTAGTCTATTTCCTAGAGCTATGCTTGGTAGGTAGCTAGTTGGTCAAATTTTCACCTTAAACTTAGGTGTAGGTCCTATAAAGTAGGGATGACCACCAAATAGACATGATCAACTCTCTTGACTTGACCTAACCTACATTAGGATGGGCTTCCCATGTGGCATCATGGCCTCACATGTGTGGGACCCACTTGTGTACACAATTTACACTATTCTACATGGTTTTTGATCAAGCTAGATTTGCCAATTTTTGGCAATTCTTCACAAAGGTCACAATACTTTTCACTTTTGGTTGAATATTTTGGGATCTGTCAACTAAATAGAGCAATTTCTGGTGTTATGTAATCAATAAAGACCAAGAATAACATAAGTCTTATTGGAATGGTTTTCATACTGATCTATGTGTAGATTTTTGAGTAGTTGAGTGTGGTAGTTAACTAGTGAACAATTGAAAGAGTCTGATTGACCAGTAGTAAAAATTTCTACTGATTCAAATATAGGCCTTTTCGTTACCAAATCTGGGGCTTTTAGATTGAACCACATTCGAGAAGTGAGGAAGTAGGTGAATCTTGAGAGAGTAGATGATTGGTTGACCAAGTGGACCAATTATATTAATCTACTTTGAATTCTGGAAATTACAATGGGAAGTTTGGCTTAGGAATTATTTTTAAACTCTCTAGAGATTGGTTCTTTTCCCCAACATTCATTTGAAATTTGAGAAATCGAAGATTCTAAGGGAAGAGGTGGATGACAATCAGATAATAATCCAATTATGGAACCATTTTTGTGTTGCAATTGGATTTGGTTTAAATCCTTGGAAGTTACAAACAAAATGCAGTTGAAATGTATTCCATATAGGAGTCTAGTAATTTGGATTCTTTTTGAGACATTATAGAGTGGTCCTTTATAATGATTGAACAACCAAGAGTACTTATAACTTTTGGAAGGAATGAATTATTTCTTACCGATTATGAAATGGATATCGGATATCTATTACAATATTTCTTCGGTTACGTTGAGATTCTTAATGTTCCTTTTGGTTTAATGAATACAATTGTCATATTTCAACAGTCTTTAAACGATATATTTCGTCCATACTTGGGTCAATGCATAGTGGTATTCTTAGATGATGTGTTCATCTACATAGAAATGCTTAAGGAGCATGAGAGAATTCAATGGCTAGAAGTATCTCCTGGAATTGGTTGTGAATCGTATCCTATATTTGGATACATGATAGCTAGTTAGTCTTTTTGACTTTTTGGTAAACAAATATGGAAGCAGAGAATTCTTGGAGGGCAAGCTGGTGGTATGGGACATCATTGATTCCAAAGGGAATTTCTTGTGCGAGAGTGATCTGTACACCAACGATTAGTGATTACTATAATGGTAATACTAACAAATAAATCCATTGGTTATTTGCTGAGGGTATTTTGGAAAATAATGAGATATAGATCCAGATTCCAAATGGTATCTCATTATTTATAAAATCTAAAACCCTTAAATCTATTTCTCTTTTATTAGAACTCATACTTTTTAGAAATTTCTTAAATACGAGACAATTGGATTGAGATTCACATAACTCCTTCCAGATTGGAATCATGTTTTGAAGGACTGATTTTTGTTATATGAAGTTATACTTCCTTAGGGTTATGAATGTGGCTCGAAATCTATTGATGTTTTCAATGGTATCTGATTCAGTGAAGGAATGATTGAATTCATGGAATTTAGACTCCCTAGACCCAAATGACTATCTCTATTTGATAGTGGATTATTGAGATGTAACATTTCTATCACTCAAAATTAGATACTTTATGATTTGGGAGAAAGTCCAGTATGTAATGGTGTTGGATACTCATTACTAACTTTTCTATTATCTTTAATAATTTATACATTTGTCTCCAAGGGGCTTTTTAAAAAAAAATGAAAATTATGGAATTTCTTTCAAAAGGGAGAGCTGAAGAGATGGGAATAAGACTCTCAATGGATCAATCGGTTGCATAGATTTCTTTTGAAAAATTTAATGATTGTGCAAAGGTTGAACTATCCTAGTGAAATAGAGGAACTCTCTAGGGATTGTTGTGAATAATATGGAACTAGAGAAGTTTTGGGGGTATTGAGTTGTGAGTTATTCATGATTATGGATAGTAGAGCTAAAGATTAAACTTAGGTTCCACTGATTGTTAAATCACCAAGTATCTTTTTGTTATGGATTGGACTAGGTTGTAATAAAGCTCTAATCTTAACCTTGTGTCCAAAAATGTATGTATAGATTAACCTAATCTTGGTATGAATACTAAGATCTGATGTAGGTTGATTGAAGAAATTTTGTTAGTAAAAATTTGATGGTTGGAAAACTTATGGATGTGGAATTATTCACTTCAAAAATTTCTAGATATGTTATTTACTCATGAGGAATAGAGTTCTTTTGTAGTTGAGTTGCAAGATTCTCAATGAGTTATGTGAGTAACATATGCAAATTTTGAGAAGAATCTAACAGATTAGAGAGTTTGTTTATGTATTGGATCATGGTGAAATATTTCGGTATAAGCAGTGTGAAGAGAATTCATCAAAAACTGTTTTGTTTTAATCTATATTGCTTATAAGACACATGCTTTGTTAGTCATTGGAATTTATCAATAAAAGTTATGTGCATAGAATATATAAAATTCTTGGTATAGAATATTTCTCGAATGGAAAATAGACTTTAAGTTATTGACTGTATCCTAGTGAGCTTGTATTGGATGACAAAGTTTAACAAATACCAAGAGTCTGAATTCAGTTGGAATTCCCCAAAACTTTGTAATCTCTAGATTTTGTTCTAGGTGATTGTATAAAGTTTATGTTGTTAAAGATAGGTGTTAAAATGATTTTGGTATGTCTTCTATATTTAATTATCCATTTGATCACATAGTTGGATAACTCATATTTTGTTGGCTGGAATAATTATTCTGAAAATCCAGTAATTTTCCTTGGGAAAAAAAATTATAGAATGATTCTTGTATTTCCTTAGTTGTATGTTGAACATATACTCCAATATCTTTTAACAATTAAGTGTGGTTCTGGAATCTGCAAATTATGATTGACGAATCGTAAGATTCTAAATATTTATGATTGACAAATAATAAATAAATACAATAATTGTTATCAGAAATCTATAAGGAAATGTGATGATTTTTATATATGGTGAGTAATTTGTGATCTATTGAATGAGTCAAAAATTTAGGTTACTTTGTTGGAAATCTAAATTCCTTTACTCCAATACTTAATTGAGGACGTACGTGTCTCACATGCATTTTCATAAAGTGATTTATTTTACTTATGAGAAATTGCTTACCTTAGTGAATGAAACTCTACTACAGATTGTAGTCTATAGATGCTTGTGTTCAATATTTAGCCTAAATCTTTAATTGGGAGAAAGACAAATTTATCAAGATTGAATGGTTCCTTTTTTCTTGCATGAGATGCTAGGAATAGAGCACTCAACTCAAAGAGAGTATTTGGGATACTCAAAGTCGAGTTAAAGTCATTTTTATCTTGATGGTTCTCTTGGAAATTCTGCTAGAATGAACCGTTATATCTTAGTTTTTGGATTCTAAGAGTATTTGTACCAAGAAGCATTTATGACAAGTCTATAAGAAATTATGGATGGTTTTGGACTATAATTGTTTGTTTCTTTGATTTTGAACATTGATTTCCAATGTAAAATGATAATTCACCCAGAGGTTTATGTAAATTGATTTTGCATGTATGTGACGTGACTAGTTGGAAAAGAGTTAAATCCAACTAAAAAATTTATCTCTTAGAGTACGTCTGAAATAAAATATCCTAGACTTGGTGTATGAGTTTATTAATCATGCCACGTCATTCCGGACTAGGCCTCTACTGTAATTAATAACCTTCTGAGGACCCAGATGCTCTAAATAGGACATATGGAACTAGTGCATGGGTTAGGACTGCTATATGCACATGTAAAGTATCAATAATAATGAAAAGAACATTAAGGATATTCCTGGGCACATTCACAAATGAGGCTTGTGTCCATATATGCTTGTAGGAACTCACCCTCCTACCATTCTCTTTGTGAGTATTCATTACTATTTCTTTCTCTCTACATCTGTATCCTATCCTATGGCTCAGGGGAGAAGCTGATTGGGGATTCTCGACCTTCCTCTAGGGTAAACACTTAAAGAGCTTGAATTGCGGTTTTATTGTAGATTCCTTGTAGTGGTTCTTGGGGTATAGCCTCTAGCCTCATCATAAAGAGAGATATGGAATCTTGACGGCCTTTGCTACATTTCTTAGTGTGGTTCTCACGTCTTCTCAATGAAAAATCGTCTTCATTAATAAAGGTGTTTATGGCTGACCTTTGCTTGGGTGATTGTTTAGTGGATGTAACGTCAAACTGCAAACAATCTAGTATGGCTAAGTCTAATTTACTACATCAGTTTGTGAATCATCATGTATGACAATCCTCCTCCAATGACGTTCGTCCTCTGATTTCTCATCAGAGTAGTTGGTTGTGGCAAAGCTGGCGACCATGGCTCATTGGTTGATTGGTTTCATAATCCAGGTATCATAACCGATCTTCACTATAGAATCACAAATTTTTGGGATGATACAAGACGGGTTATGATTCTTAAGCTCCTTTTTTTGGCATGGGATTGGCAGGGTTTGGGGCAGTTCGAGTATTGCTTGGTCCATGGATACCAAGTGGGACATGTGCTTTGGCGAGTACCGTTTTAACCTCAATAAAGCCTTCAAGATGCCAACAATCGAGGATCAAATCCCCCTATACCGGACCTGCCATCGCCTATCTGCCACATTGTTTGTTAATATAGTGAGGTTGGAAAGATGATATACGACAGATTTTCTGGGAAATATGCACGATAACGATCAACGGTCTCACGCATCCTCCCATTCCCTAATGAATCCGAGATTGCTGCAATTCATTCGTGAGATTGGACAGAATGCACAAGAGCATTCTGATATAGAGATCCCTTTCCAGAGCAAGGAGATAAAAAAAGGACCATACAACTGTCTTGGTAGATCTATTGTGAGGAGATATTCGAATGTCATTGGGCACCTTACTTAAAATGCATCTAACCCTCTAGGAAGGCGGCTGTCAGAAGCATCTCCACGTTATAGTAGGCTTCTAGAATGATGGGATGTGGAGAATTAGCTACGTCGGTCATGAACCGATTGAGGGTCTTGTTGAAGTTGACCGCTGTTTTCCAACCATGTTCAGACTTTATTATTGGCCAACTATAGGCTTCGATGCTGGGAGTCTTCAAAGCCATCTAGGATCTTCTACGGGGCATGAGATGGTACACTGGGTTTGCCCTCATTGCTGCCGAAGCCATGAGGTATTCCTTTATGAGCTCGGGGCTGCGCACAAGTACTGCCTTCCTACATCCTGGTTGAGGATGCAAAAGTGATAGGATATCGGTCAATTTTTTCTTTAGGAGCTCCTCGAGCATTCCCGGTAACTTGTAGCTGCCTCTTGTCTTGATATCTGGATATTGTTTGACAAAGAGGGCCGACTCGTACTGAAAATAACTTATGGTAGTAGTGCTTGTGCACTACCACAAGATCAAGAAGTTTGTCAACAGTGCATGGATGAATGGTGAAAGTGCATGTGTCTCCAAGGTGCATATGTAATCCTTGAGCGATCTCTCATTGACCTTGAGAGATTCACACTCTTGCTCCAGCGTCGTTGATTTTAGCACTAAGTGCTGGTGGTTGGATTGGTAAGTTTGTTGGGCTGTTTTCTCCTACACAAGTTTGATTCGAAGGTTGGACATGAGATGATTGTGGTGATGAGTTGTCTGTTTCGCTTTTTTGAGCTTGTCCTGTAGTTGTTGCTGACTTTCAGCTCTCTCTTTTTCTTTCTCTCTTTCTAGCTACGCGACCTAATCGGTCAAGGCCTGCAGCATTTCCTCTACCATCAGTTGGCCGTGAGACTGCTCAGTAGTTTGTTCATTGAGTAGTTGGTGAAGTTATTGCTGGAGGCCTGTTAAGACAGTCCAACAACCCAGCACCTGAGAATTCCAGCTGGCCGAAGGTGAGTCTATGTGTCCTGTCCTTCCATCATGGTTATCATGACTATGACTTGTTTGGACATGCGGAGGAGGCGATGTGAGCTTACAAGGATGGTGGCGGACAGAAATTCTATCGTGTCATGGAGATTTGGATTTTGGATTTGTGAGATCAAGTATCTGAGTGAACCAAAAGGTAGTGATTACGGTCTATATGCAAAAGTAGTGCATAACGGACCAAAAGGCAATAGTTGAGGTCTGTATGCGAAAAGTTGAGAAGAAAGAAAGCAACCGCCAAGTAGCAAATGTGGTCGACTGTAAGTGGTGGACAGAACAAACCGAGAGGTATCAAACACAGTTTGTAAGCGGTGGACGAACTGAAAGGAAACAATAGCGGTCTGTAAATGGTGGCTAACATACCGAAAGGCAGTGATTGCGGGATGGAAGCGCTGGTGGTCCCAAACGGAGAGAGGAAGACTGTCACTATGGATGCAGAGATATATAGAAAGAAGCGGTATATGAATGGAGATATATGGAAAGAGGGTGAAGACAGATAGAGGAGTGTAGACAAGACATAAGTGTGTTCAAGCGTGAGTAAGGGTGAGAGCCAAGCACGATTTAATCAGTATTAGAGAGTTTACGTCGGTTTGCAGGCCGGAAGAAGAGTTTCCTTGCGTAAGACCTTTGGAGCAACGTTGATGTGGGCTCTGACTGTTGTTTAGCATTGCAAGTTTATGTAATAAATGGTTGGCCATTATAATGGAAGTAAATCGAGGATTGTTGTGCTCTTTTGCACAAGTCTTATTGTAAACCAAGCATCTGATTTTCTGGATTCATTACACTCTATCAAAGTATTATATGTATTGAAAGTGTTGAATTGAATTAGTTTCATCATATTTTGTGAATGGTTCTGAGTCAGACCAAATTACGTCGAGTTCATTTATTGTTGCTGTATACCTGTTAGTTGTAAGAACGCACTTGTCATGTGTATGTTAGAGGCAGCTTGACAGTAGAACGTACTCGTGGTATGAACAGTTTAGCCATAATTATTGTGGGTATTTCTTGTACATAAATAAATAAGTGGGTCCCACTACTCAACCTACTGTTGGCCAAGCCTTACCTAGTGGGCCCCGACGCACTAGTACAATGTACAACTAGAATAATAAGTGCAAGGGCACCGGCTTCCTATGTGTATAAGCCCAACCCAATGAGCACATTGCTAGTTGTTTTAAGTTGTTTCATAGAGACTTGGGCCCTAGGTGTGAATAAATAATGTTGAGGCCCAAGTCACAAAGTCAAGCTGAAAAAGAAAGAATCTAATCTGTACAAAGTAAGACTCACAAAGTAAGGCGAGGTGGTACAAAAACTAAAAACTAAAAACTGGAAAAGAACCTAAGCCTCGTTGGTTAGCTTTCTCTATCTTTCAGATAGCGTCCTCCCATGATTGCGGTGGTTCTATACCCTAAAGACTCTAAAAATCGGAAAAAAAAAACCTAAGCCTCATTGGTGAGCTTTCTCTATCTTTCAGATAGTGTCCTCCCACGACTACGACTTTCAGATAGTGTTCTCTATCTTTCAGATAGTGTCCTCCCACGACTACGACTTTTCTATTCCTTAAAAACTCTAACAAATGGAAAAGAACCTAAGCCTCACTTGTGATCTTTCTCTATCTTTCAGATAGCGTCCTCCCACGACTGCGACGGTTCTATTCCCTAGAAACTTAAAAAAAAAAAAAAAACTTGAGCCTCGCTGGTGAGCTTGCTCTATCTTTCAGATAGCATCCTCTCATGACTGCGATATTTTCTTTTTTTTTCTAAGGAAACAGAACCGTCGCAGTTGTGGGAGGACACTATGTGAAAGATAGAGAAAGCTCATTAGCGAGGCTTAAATTTTTTTTTTTTCAATTTTTAGCATTTTTAGGGTATAGAACCGTCGTAGTCGTGGGAGGATGCTATCCGAAAGATAGAGAAAGCTCACCAGCGAGGCTTAGGTTCTTTTTCTATTTTTTAGAGTTTTTAAGGAATAGAACCGTCGCAGTTGTCACCATCTAAAAGATAGAGAAAGCTCACCAGCGAGGTAGGTTTTTTTTTTTTTTTTTTGTTTTTTTTCGATTTTTAGAGTTTTTAGGAAAAACCCTCGCAATCGTGGGAGTACGCTATCTGAAAGATAGAGAAAGTTCACCAGCGAGGCTCAGGTTCTTTTCCAATTTTTAGTTTTTTATTTTTTCGTACAAGCAAAAAAAAATCACAAAAAACGGCAAAATCTCAAAAACAACAACAAATCTAACACTAAACCACACTAATCTAACTCCCAAAATCTGATTTTTTTGTGGAGAAAGTGAGAGAGAAGAAGAGAAGGAAAAAGAAGGGGTGCTATGCAATGAGACGAGTGTGTGGCACTCCCCGACAATGGCGCCAATGTTGTGTCATAGGTAGTATAGGGTTCGTCACTAGAAGAGACAACCTCGCCTCAACCTGTATAGCACAAAGAGAAGAGAGAGAAGAGAGGAGAGAGAGAGAGAGAGACGAAGGGAGAAAATGCCTTGGTTAGAAAAGGTTTGGGAGGCTCGAGCACCTTTCCCAAACTATTTGTTCCTAACCAAGGATGGAGAGAGAGAGAGAGAGAGAGAGAGAGAGAGAGAGAGAGAGAGAGAGAGAGAGAGAGAGAGAGAGAGAGAGAGAGAGAGAGAGAGAGAGAGAGAGAGAGAGAGAGAGAGAATGCCTTGGCTAGGAAAGATTTGGGAGGCTCGAGCACCTTTTCCAAACTATTCGGTCCTAACCAAGGATGAAGAGCGAGAGGGAGAGAGGGAGAGAGAGAACTTGAGTGAAACCAGCAAAGCATTAGTAGAAATAGAATGAAGATACAATACAAAGGAAATGGCTTTCTTTTATAGATTCCCAAGGTGAGCCTCCTTCACTCTGATTAGCCACACTTCATGGGAGAGGATTCTAATCCAAGATCTTCAAACAAACACAAACTAAATCTAATGGTTCCAAAAAAGCACAAGACAAGTCACATGAATCATGTGTGTTTTACTTTGTTAGATTCCTCACCTAGGGCCCAAGTCTCTATGAAACAACTTAAAACAGTTAGCAATGTGCTCATTGGGTTGGGCTTATACACACAGGAAGCCGATGCGCTCGCACTTATTGTTCTAATTGTACACTATACTGCGGCGAGGCCCACTAGGTAAGACTTGGCCAACAGTAGGTTGTGTCATGCCCATGACTGGTCTCGGGTAGCGTGTCCACGCTAGATATCAGTAGACCAACAACCCGTAAGTTAATTGTGACTATAAGGGAATTGGAGCCCTTATGTGTACATGGTCATAATTAGTGGTTGTAGGCCTAAACACATGGTGGTGGAGTTGGTATGGGTCTATCAGTGAGTCATTAGGAAACTAGATGACGTGGCCTAGATAGGCTATAGAGGTGTCCAGTGAGGTGTCACAGTGCACTACTAGTGGTGCATGGGCCTTGTAGGGTATAAGTATACCTATTGGGCTCTCACTAGTGTATGCTTGATTCTGTGATTAATTGCTACATGCTGCTAGTGTGATTCCTCTTTCCATGATTGTGATTGATCCATAGCCAAGGGGCTAGATCCGTTCGATCTAGGATTGGTTGGGTTGGTTTGTCCACACCATCCGTTTCCTTTGTGTCGCTTGTTATTGGCATGCTTAGAATAGGATCCTTAGTTGGGGACTTAGGAAGAGGCTAGATCATAGGACAAATAAATGTGTTTTCATTGGCTATCCTGATGAGCATTAAGCTTATAAAGTTTATGATCCATCCACCAATGTAGTATTTGCGTAATATTTCAAGAACATACATACTATCATTTCAAACAACCATCGATAAACGATGCTATGTTATTTCATCCTACGAAGAGTGATCTGTCAAAGGAATTTGACATGACTGATTTAGGAGCTGTTCGTTCTTTGCTAGGAATTCACATTACTAGAGATAGGCTTCAGAAGAAGATCTATCTTAACCAGCATGCATATCTAAAAGGCATTTTAGAATAAATTTCATATGTCTGATTGCAAACGCATTGATACTCCAATGGATCTGAGTATAGTATTGACTAAGCCTTCTTGTGTTAAGATTGATAGTGAAGTACTCGACTTAGCAAAGTACCCTTATCATTCACTAATCGGATCTCTAATGTATGCAATGCTATGTACAAGACCAGATTTAGCATACACTGTTAGCACGTTAAGTCAATTCATGTCTAATCCTAGGATCTCTCATTGGAAAGCATTGAAGAGAGTGATGAGATATATTCAGGGAAGTTTAGATCACATCTTATGTTATGATGGAAATGCTATCAACCCACTCATCCTACGAGGCTATTCCGACTCAAATTGGGGAGGAACAGTCTCTACCAGAAAATCTACCTCCGGAATCTGCTTCTATTTGGCAAGGGGACCGATTTCGTGGGACTCAAGGAAGCAAATCAGTTGCGCTTTCTTTGACCGAGGCAGAGTACATTGCAACATGTCAAGCTTCAAAAGAAGATGTATGGATCAGTTTATTACTTCATGACTTACATCACACTCAGTTTAATGCTACCACCATTCTGTGTGACAACATGAGCTATATTTCACTATCACTGAATCCCAGATTTCATGGCAAATCCAATCACATAGAAATCCAGTATCATTTCATTTGGGAGAAAGTTTTCTCAGGGCAAGTGATCCTTCAATACTGTTCCACAACAGAAATGGTTGCAGACATCTTCACCAACGCACTTCCCAAGATCAAGCATCAGAAGTTCTTCAACATGTTGAACCTGACAAAGATACCAAGGCACCAACCGTGACTGTTGAAAATTAAGCCCACAGTTGTCTCCTTGGTGAATGACTAATTTTTATTTCGTGATTCTTCCTGCATGTTTATTGATCATTGATCTAGGGTCAGGTGAAACCAACTTTGGTTCTACGTCTGCTCATCTAATAAATACACTTGATCTACCTTGTACCAGATCGGCGAGTCAAAATCTGTTTGACTCTCATTGTTTGACTTGCACATTTTCTAATTCGCCATCTGTTCCATTTGACTCGTCACTTTTCCAGATTGATTTGATTATCATTTATAGCACGCAGACAGTTTGGCGAGTCAAAAAATTCTGACTCGCGGTATTTGACTCATCACTTTTGGACTCACACTATCTGACTCGCGCCCTGTTTGACTCGCCATCAGTGAAAATTAAAAAAATTTCTTGAGTATCTGAAACTCTCTTACATTAGAGATCCCAATCTCAAGAGCTTCATTCGATTTGCTCTCGCTTCTATCTTTTTACCGGAGCAAGGGTACACTATCTCAAATACAAATACGGGATACCTGCTGAGAGCTTTAAATGGAGAGCCGATTGCCTTCGGATAGATTGCTTTCAAGCAATTCTGTAAATTGGTAAAAGTTAATCAGTTTTCCAGGTCCTTCCATGAGCTCATCGATGCTATCTAGAAAAGACGTCACACTTACAACAGCTAAAACAACACCACTTGAAGGGACTCGAACAAGAGATTGAGCAGAAAGGACTGTAGAGAAATCACCTCTATCTACCTTCTCATGCCATATGATCTTCCCACTATCTATAAGGCTAGAGGTACCAACAGTATCTACATCATACGATGGTATTTGAATGATGGATCCAGTTCCCTGGCCTGTATCGGGATCAACTTGCTCTTTGTACCAGATAGCTTCATCTAGCCTAAAGGCACCATGATCAGTTGCTAGTGTTGGTGGAATAGGCAAAACCTCTGAAGTGTTGTTTTGGGAAGCGTATGAGGGCAAGGAGAAGACATAGCATGGGCTCTTGTTGTTGGAATCTCGCTCAAATGCCTGTACGAGTCCATTTCTGTAAGTTATGCTGATACTCTTAACAGCTTCTCGACTAGCAAAAATCGCCCAATGAACTTCAATTTAACATTATAAGTAGAGCTTTGCCATGTGATGCACAACAAGGCTTTCATATTTCTGCACGTGGCAAAGTTTTAGTGGGCTTGGGCCAAATGAGGGCAGTGCCACCAAGATGCATGAAAAAAAGAAGAGGGAAAATACAAAAGATTAGAGATACCCCGATTCCCAGCAACCGGGATTCCAAACCTGCTTGTACCCCACCCGGCCAGTATGGTTAGGGTTTTGCTGCTTGAGCCTTGATTATCAACGAGGTTCATGGGATTCTTGTATCTCGAGTCAGATTTTGAAGCGATTATATAGTTCTCAATTCTTGGAATACTCAGTCTTTATTGTATTGATAATCTGCTGAGCGCATCCCTTGTAAAGCTCGTCAGAGATCTGCCATCGTAATCTTCATTCTTCTAGTAGAAAGTGGTTAGGTGTTCCGTCAGGAAACGGTATTTATATTTCACGTAGCTGTTAAGGATATCGTATTCCACAACTGCTTTGTGACAATAACCTGTTTTCTGTATGTGGGTTGTCCACGCTTCAATCGAGACGGCCTGGAACGTGGCCAATGCCTATGCGCCTGCTCTCTCGCTTTGGTCTCGCCTCGAAGTACGTCACGCTGCACGCTGCAGGACCTTCTGGAATCTCACCCATTCTTGAAAAACTCCCCATATTACTTGCTCAATCATCAACGTTCAAAACCAAAGACGTGATTAGCAGATTTCTTTTTGTTATATTGGCTATGCTTGAAAATGATGACCTAAAGCCTAGGTATGATTCACATAACCTCAGCTTGGCGCCGGCCGCATAAGTTATATTTCAATGTGCAAAGTCGTATGAAGTGTCAATAGTTTATATTTACCTGCACCCAACCGACGTTAAGTGACTTCATCTCTCCGTCCTCAACCCAAGAACTAGAAGAATCTAAAATTTTTGATAAGCTTCTTATCTACAATGGCATGGTTTTCCAGACCATATTATGCAGGTGGCGACTTTCTACTACAACATACCACGTAAAATAGTAAACGCAAGCATCGATATCAAGGTTGAACCCAATCGCCATATCATGCTTTAAAATATAATATATATACTAGCGATGTGAACCCGCAAGTCTGCAGGCATTTTGGGCGGGCATGGCAGGGTTTTGGGCAGGTGGGCAAAGGGGAGGGCGGGAGGGGACTAGGGTTAAAACTTTGAAAAATGGGGAGTTTTTTTTTTTGGGCAGGGCCAGGCTGCTTATGGGGCAGCGCCACCGTTGCCCGAAAAAAAAACATGAAGGAAAATTTAAAAAAAAAAAGGGTCCCGGGTAGCGCTCATGTTGCCCACTGCCCGAGAACACTAAATATTGATGTGTTTATGTGTGTATGTATTTATATAGTGTGATACTAGCAATTCCATGTCCCACATCCGACTTCCATGAATCGTGACTTGTAAGCAATATAACCTATTAACTTGGCTAGGATATGAACTTCTCAGGTATCTCCAATGTCAAGAGTACTACAACTTAGTGAATATCGCTATCAACACCAACAATCATCAAAGATCATCTATTTGAGACTCTCTCTTTCTCTCTCTCTCTCTCTCATATTCATGATGCGATGGGCCACATGAACTTGCATGTGAATAAACTATACACCCCTTAAATTGTTGATAGAGGCCCAAGTCCACACATATTTTGTATGAGTAGAGGCATCCAAGGAACATATCCTTGATGTGTTGAATAACTCATTGCTCTTTGATGCACAAGCATGCTTTCGGATGTATTGGAAATGGATTTAGCATCTATCCATTGGCATCCATAGATCATATGGCTGATCGTGCGAGGACCCACAATTTGTTGTGTGACAAGTGTTGGTACAAGAAACAATGCAGAATTTTTCAAACCTTGCTTGTGCACATAGCTTTCTAATCAATTGTATGAATATCAACAACTAAACTAGGGTGGGCCATGACATCTTTTTAATCTGTTTCTAGTAAGATTCAATTTTTAGTTAATTTTGCAAGTAGCATAGTCAGAATGGCTATTTCTCCCCAAGTCTCAAGGTTTTTAATTTTTTTTTAATCATTTATTAAACTTAAAATCCCTTATAGTCTTTAGAGGAGGTGCAACTAATTTTATAAACAAGTTGGGTTTCCAAAAGATTTGCATACGGGTCAATGCACATATCACATGTTTTAGTTCTCATTTGATGATTGATCTAACTAGTTGGCACCTTGATGTTTCATCAACTTTAGGTTTTCTAAAATACCTAAACTCGACAATGTGGACAAGTCAACATTGAAGAAACTACATTTTCTTTATCACTCACTCTACCCAAGTGAACTATTTGCTCAGATGATTACTTTATAATCCTGAAGAACATTAGGTATTGCAAAGGTCTTGATGTCTCAAGAAATTAACTTTTTACTACCAATTTGCCGAAATAAGTGAATTAAAAATTTGCTCATTAGTATGAGTTAGCTTCCTAAACTCCTAGACATGCATCACGCTTTTGCCTTCCATCCAAACAGCAGCCACCAGCCATATCATTCGGTTGATGGGCCAACGCCGAATGCATAGTCCTTTCCTTGTGGCATATCATTTGGTGACTCAACTGGCATTGGGCACTACTGGTCACTCGAATATTAGAGCCAAAGGGCCAAAGAGTGACATGATCGTTCATAAACGCCCCTTTAGCATCACAGCCAACGTTGTCTTTGTCCCTGTCTCACCAGACAAGACCCAAAAAGTTGCAAATCAGCCAACGTTCCTTGTCGCTACCGTGGTACACCCTAAGTATGTACAGCCAGCTACCACGTCGCAGTTACTACTGGAGTCTCGCTTATCCACGTTCGACGCTACTCTCAGGACATGCACATCGCAACTCAAGACATGCACTAAAGGATCCATTCCACCTTTTTGGAATTTGTATGTATTCATGGAGAGAGAGAGAGAGAGAGAGCGAGAGAGAGAGAGAAAAAACAAAAGCTACCAAAAGCCTAAGGAAATCATCTCCTCCCCGTTAGCAAATGTCAACGTTCTGCAGATTCGTATGCAATGCGCTGTACGTAGCCAATTATTTTAAAGAAGATTTGAAAGAAGCACAAAAAAAGATTTAGGTGATATAGGTAACAAGTTATATAATTTATAGCTTTTATAAGACATGAAAGCAACATGCCCTCATTTGATTATCTCAATTATAAGTATTCAATATGCCTTAGAATCTTTCACCGAGTGGGACCAGGTGAGTAAGAGCGAAAGCTTTACTAGGTTCATGATCATGTAGGTTTGGAACAAATTCACACCATGCTCATGAATCATGATTATGAAAGTTTCAAACCTCCCCGCTCAATGGGCATGCATACGTGGCTCCCAAATGTTATATCTATACTCGAGTGATGTGCTCATGTGCATCATGGGGTAGAAGGTCACCCTTTGAAGCCGTTCCACCCTAGAACGGCCTTCGGCCGAGGGTGGGTGCACGAGGCGGAAGACCGCCCTTGGCCAAAGACCCTTCCCACGTTGAAATGGCCGAGAAGGTGACCTTCAATGGCATGGAAACTTTTTTTACTTTTTCTTTTTTCTTTTTTTTTGCTGTAATTTTTTTTTACATGCACCTACCGCTAGGAAGGTCATGTAAATTTTTTTATATGCACCTTCCACATACCAAAAGGTGCATGTAAAAAAAAAAAAATCGAAAACAACTTTCAGGTGAAACTGGTAAGTCGTGACCCATTGTCACATTTCCCAAGCAAATCCTTGCAATCCAGGAAAAACAAGCCATGTATCTAATTTAACCTTTCTAAAACCCAATAGAACTAACTTGAGATGGTATGTCATATCCAGCTTTGACAAAATAAATCACTATTAGAGCAGGCAAGGACATCTTGCACAAATCCATGTGTTTCAAGAATGTTCAAGCCACTACCGTAATAAGCATACAAACAAGACTAATGGACTAAACAATATGGTAAATAGGAAACTCCAAGTAAAAACTTGGCAAAAAAACGTAACGACATGGTTATGTTCAAAAGGTTAAACTTTATTTTAGGTTCAGATATAGAAAGAGTAGCAAAACATGAGTAGGTCTTAGTTGAGAGCCCTAAAAATTTAAGTTTTCTCACAATGTATTGTATAACAAGGTCCAAAGCAATAGAAGCTACGGTAATCCTATGAGCCGAAGTGGTTCAATGAAACCCACATGAATTGGCCAAGGCACGATTTGTTTCCCTTACCTGGATAAGTGTCCCCATGCCTTTCTAGGATGATGTCATGGCATTTCTAGCAAGTACATTTTCTTAGCTATTCAAAAGCAACAATAATTTAGTTGTAAAGAAAGGCCTTAGGTTAATGATGTATGTCAAAAAGCCTTACATCCTTGAACATAAGACACACATTGTCTCCTACAAAAAGGTTTTGCACCAAAACTGTCATAGCCATAAAATGTAATACATCTGAAATGGGTATATATAACCATATGATACAAGATAAAATGACAAACGTGCAGTCAAGTCACAACCAATCCAATGGGAAGAATGTGAAGTCCCGTATAAAGAAGAAACTATAAGCAAATAGATCGAACATTCGATTCTCACCAATGCAATGTATTTGTAAACTAAGAAATTTAGCATGGTTATCATTCAACTAAAAACCTCATAAACTATTGAGACAAATGTGTATAGAATGGTCACATAAAACCAAGCGTAATGGAAACAAATGTGAATCACTGGAGCGTTGTCCAAACAACATGTAAAGCGACCAAATAGCACTTGAAAACAATGTAAAAAGTGTGTCTTTATGCCATAGAACCAACACTGATCCAACACAGTAAAGGCGTATAAACTTTGTTTAGAAAGAGCTTGTTCATCGTTGTCTAAAAAGTCAACATAAGTTATGACGACAATTGATCAATTAATGTGGCGTTCTAAAGCACAAATGGTCATTGTAGAACAACGAAAAGGAGCTAGAAAATCAGCGATGCACTAGCAAAGACGACAATAAAAAATGTAGTAGCATAATGAGAGAGGTGGATCTTTGATGAGAAAATCAAAGAGTTGATTCCCTCCTTTGTGATTATGTTAATGTTTTGAGAGAGAGAAGTAGAGAGAGTTGTGAGGCGAGTGTTTGGCTTAATGCTTGATGCTTGATTTTTTAGCTATGTATGTATGATGTCTTGATCACTAGATGTACGTACTATACTCCCTTGTTGTAGGATTGTGTTGTTATGCAGGTTTCTACCACCAAGCTATGGATTTGCACTTAGGAAGGTCGGCCTCCAAGTTCATTCATGATTTGTCCCCCTCTTCTTCCTTCCCTCTTTGTTGCAGCCCATAAAGTAGGTGTTAGATCTATATCACAGGCCTTAAGCCACCATAGGTAGGATTTCCCTTACGTTAGAAGTCTTGGAACCCAAAGAGGCCATGAGTAATGAAGGGTACGATGCCCACAAATAGCCATGACGCAGTAGGAGTAGATTAAGCTACTTTCCCTTGCATTTTCTAGAATTTATTTATAGTTTCATCCTTCGAGAGAGGGCAACATGGAGGCAGTCTAACAAAATGCCGCTCCCTCATTCGTAGGGACATGATTTTGCCTTTAGATCACACATATCCCGTTGGATCAAATCCCTACCTCGCTATACTACAACCAAGTCGATCCTTTCTTTTTCTTGCCAATTGCACTCTAGCATAGATGAAATCTGTAGGATAGGTGGCAAAAATAAAGGTAGCATAAAATTTTGGTGCCATTACTGGGGAATAGTATGATGAGTAGGAAAACTTGTCACTTTTGAAGACTTTTTACTGTTTTGCCACTGTTTTCTATTTTTAATCTTCTTGATAGGTGTAGTTTGTTTGTGTATGCCTTGCTTTTTGTTCCTGTTTTTATCGATTTTTTGCAGGGGGCACACTTAGTGCGAGCCTTTGTTTTGTTAGGTGAGTCTTTTTCTCAACAGATGAGTGTTTAAAATTTTGTAGCAAATGTTTTCAGAGTTCCCCAGAAATACTCGCCATAGTCTAAAACACTCGCCCAATGAGCATTTTTCTATCGTAAAGAGATTTATTTGAGGTTGCTGGCAGTTTTTGAGTTTAGTCATTTATTTTTTGGTACTACTGCAAATACTTGCTCCACACGCATGTGGAGATGAGCATTTTTGGGATGCCTTCACCTTTTTTTTCTTTCCAGTTTCAGTCAATGTGCTAAACACCGTGTTACCTATCTATTTTTTTGTTAAGTAAAGCTGATCAATTGTCAAACACTCGCCTCACACTGAGGAGTGCTTGAAAACATTTGCCAACGTGTATGAAGGATAGCCCTTGTCGAAAGCTCCATGTAGAGGTCTCGGCGAACATTTTTATTGGGATCTGCAAATGCTTGCCTCACACGTGAGCCCCACACGTGTGAAGGTGAGCATTTCTGAAACTCCATAGAAACATTCACTTATTTCAGCCAGTTCCTAACAAGGTTACCAACTACTTGACAACTCGACGAACATTTTTTTGAGGTCTGTAACCTCATGATCATTGCAAGTACTGATTAAGGTCAGTCACTACAATTTTTCATTTTCAAGATTTGCCCAACTACCTAGTTGACTGGAATCTCACTTTGTAAGGGAAAGAAAGTCAATTTTCACTCAGTGATTCGAGGAAAATCTAGAACTTCAAAGACTTATTTCCTTCCCTGAGATCTAAGCTTTCTATAGAGAGTTCAACGAATATTTTTATCTAGTTTTGCAAACACTCGCCCCACACATGTGAAGACAAGCATTTGTATTTCCTAGTTAAACATTCACCAAATAATTTATCAGCTCTAAAAGGATCATAATACATACTAAGCACTTCAAGACCACTAGATTTATGGAAGATCCTCTCTTACAACTTGGGCGAGTGCGTATCAACAGCCACAAGTCTGTTAGAGACTTTATCAAAAGGATCAAAAAGTTAACGGGACAATGTACCCTAGCTAGTGGTGGTAGTTGAGTTCTCCTGAATTACACAGATTTAATATTGTATAGAAGATAATCATTCCCATGGAGATGGTAAATAGATGAATATTGGAGATTGTTGCACTTTGTATTGTGTTGAATAGTAAGATCCTGGTTTTCGACATATATTTGAACAACTGACGCCAGTACTACCTTAATATTGAGTAAAGAAATCAAACATTAGCATCACGAAGAATCTCAACAAAGCTCTTAAGGAGATTATCAGTCTCCACAAACACGAAAAAGTCTAACAATTTGAATCCATTGACAATTAAATATTTCTCTATCAAAGTGTTGGGTGCTTAATGGGTCCCACCACTAAACTATAGTACATTGTACAAGTAAAGTAATAAGTGTGAGGGCACTGGCTTTTGTGTGTATAAGCCCAACCCAATGAGCACAAATAGCAAGTTGTAATTCCTAGGAATAAACGACTAGGGATTTAAAACTCTAAACTAACATTAGAGGCCCTAAGTCAAGTTGCCAATAAAAAGCTAAAAGGGTCCAAATTAGAACTCACATGACACATGTGAGTTCCCCTTGTGCTTTCTTAGCACCAATAGATTTAATTTGTGTTAACTTAAATGGCTTGGATTAGAATCCATGCCATTTTAGTGTGGCCGATTAGATTGAAGGAGACTCACCTCTAAAATCTATAAAAAGGAACCAGTATAAGGCAAGTAATCCTATAGTTACATAATATTAACATAGTTTTACCATTAGAGAAACTTAGAGCCCGAAGAGGGCCTTTGAAAAAGATGTTTTTTTATTTTATTTTTCTTATTTTCGTTGCCATGTGGACCAATTGAAACCTTGAAATCGGGGTTCTACGTAACGTAGAATTTTCCAAATATAAAGAAAATAAAAACTTTTAAAATATATTGTTGTTTCGTCGGGCAGCATGTGGAAATGCTATTGGTTGATGAGGCCTGCACTTCCAGCTCATCACTGACCGAAGAGACCCAAAAATATTGAAAATGAATATGAGATGGTTGAGATGAGAAAATCGATGTACCATTAATGTATATGCATTGTCAAATCATGGTTAACAAGGTTATCCAGAGTTAATTTGTGGCACCAAATAGATCAGTGTTTCAATTTTTGCCAACACATTTTCTCAGATTTATGGCTTTTTGTCTATGCAAATTTTCATATTCATAGTTCATTGTTTCAGATTTTTGCATGCAAATTACGAATGGCGCCATCAAGGAAGCCATGCTCCTCAATCGACTCTGTGCTTCTATTCAACGAGACAGATGATAATGGATTAGGTGCCAAGATATTATTCAAAAAACTCTTGGGTTTTGATGCATCCATCATCAAGAAGAGCATTTCAAAAAAGAAAAAAGGTCAAAACTATCATTTCGATCTTATTGGAAGGCCAGAATTTTGGATTTCAGAACATCATCAGGAGGATAATCTATTTCTGAAATTCTAGTCCAACATGTATATATGCATTCAGAGATAAATGTGCAAGGATTCAACTGTCAGGATCACAAAAAAAGCAACTGTGAGTATTGATATTTTTGATACTTTTATTTTTGTCATTCATAAATATCTAATAGTAAACTTGCCAATCTGATCATTTTTCTCTTGCAGATTTATATCCATCCAACATAAATGAATGAGAGCCGAGTGGATCTTTAGCAAGTGTGTTAGATGTTATTCACACTGATATTGGACAGCTGCAATATTGAGGTAGAACTGCAAAAGATCTAGCTGATAGTGGGATCTTTTTTAATGAATCAATGTACATTCCTGATACAAAAGAAAATTTTGGACAAATAGTACCAATTCCATTACCTAGTTTTGAAAGTGATGAATGGATTGTACCAGATGCTACAGTTTCAGAATCATTTCGTTGCAAGATATATAATGATGTAGAAAATTTATTAAAAATGAGCACGAGATAAAAAACAGTCAGATTGAGTTGGTTTATCTCCTTGAATATATTTGTGGATTTCTTTTCATGTGTCGATGTACACAAAACTCCAATGATGTTTGTATGCAAAAATTTATCAAATAGTTAATTATCTGAACTTATGGATGAAGGCTGGGACAAAAGATCAGATGGAGAAATAGAATGCAAAATTAAAATGTCTTCCACGTGCTTCGATTATCAAATTGAAAAACAAATGTTGAGCTTATGCTTCCATTATCAAAGATGGAAAAAAAATAAAGGTAAATGGGTGCCACTCGATCAAGACTTGGAAGCCAATGGACATTCAAAATGAGAAAATATTGAAATTATATACAATGATGCCGTTTTGACGTGTGTTGAGGTGAAAAAAAATTGGAGTCTAAACTACATCCGGCGGAAACTATTGCTCCTACAAGATGATGTACTTTCAGACTTCAGATTCATTTTCAATGATAAACTCGTAAGTAACTGAAACACTCGATCTTTTATGAATAGTTTCAATCAAAAATTTCTACTACAAACTCTATACTAATTCTAACTAACTTTGTATTAATTTTATGCAGGTACGTAAAAGACATGAGCTGGAGATCAAATGCAGAGATATTGGCGAAACAATCCAACTTATGGAAGAACATTGAGATTCACTATCAGCAAATACATGCCAATGTCTTTTTATCATTATATAAAAATTGCATTCCATTGTTAGACTATGGACACAAGCTGATTGTAAGAATCTATTGTGATATCAATAAAAAAAACCCATAAACAAGTTGTTTACAGGTAAAATGATTGTATCTTTTTTTTTTTTTATGTCTCTCTATTTACAAATAGATCTCTATTCAATCAATTTTTCTATATTTTTGAAATAAGTATTAGGAACTGATAAAGCAACAGCTCCTTCTATAATCTCGCCCTCCTCTGTTTCGGGAAGGGCCTCAATGCCTTTTAAGACAAGAGGAATATCTGCTACAAAATTGCCTTTCTCTATATTAGGAAGGACTTTTATTCCTTTTTGATCATATAAAATAAGATCTGCATCTTGAACAACTTGAAAGGCTGTTAAGGCAGGAGCAGCTTCCTTTTGAGGGCCCTCAATTGCAAGTGCAACACTTACACCGTCCTGGGCAAAGGTTCTGATCAACTCTTGCCAAAATCTACATACATCATCAGGAGTATACGACTCAAGAGTGAACTATCATCACAAAACACGAGAATCAGCAAATTACAAACAATGATAGTAAAAAAATATGAATAAAAATGAAAGAAACTACAAATGAACAAAATATTACTTTTCAATATCTACATCCACTTGTAAATTATACCACTAAAAAAATAACTTCGTATTGTACAGGACGAACCATGCGCAACTAAAAGCATCGTTTTGCTGTACACACTGCATATATAGAACAAAAATTAGTAATATTATGATAGAAATTTTATTTATGCTATGACGATAGATTTGAATTAAAAAAGAAATACATGCATATGAGAGATAGAACTTAATATTGGTTTTGAGCGCAAGATATACACGAAATATTTTAAGAAATGAGATGCACACTCGAAAGCGATATTGGACTACCTGTGGTATCGGTCTCGAGCGTACTGTGAGAAGGCGGGCGTTTGAACGGTGAGAGAGCGCGCTTGAGAGCGATATTGGGAGCGAAAACCAAAAATTCTGCGAAAAAAAATGAAAATTTTGAGGACTTATATATACAATATTTTTGCACGTGTGAAAAGACAACCGAGACACGTGTCATCAGCTAATTAGTCCACGTGGAATGTCCGTACTGACAACGATGACTCAATTATGAGGCCACGTGGGTTGGGACACGTGCACGAATCCATTTTTGATGCCTGTCATTCTCGCACGTGACAGATGTCAGATCAATCATTCTCTGTACGTCTCGTATTAATTCTAACCAATCACACATTGACACATGTTACTTCGCTACTCCTCCACACGTGCAATTTTTTTTTGATTCTCCTCTCTACTATAAAAAGGGACCAGCTCGAGTTTCCTATACATGTACATATCTTCATTTCAATAAAGCAAATTGATTCTCTTGTGAAATGGATTTATGAATGTCCTTGCTCTCTATCACTTTTCCTCCGTCTCTCATGCTTTCTGTGGATTTATCAATTGTTGGATCTGATTATTATTGGGTTTGCATGTTTTTATACTTTTTATGAGAGAGAAAGGGAGAGAGAGAAAGAGTAAGCTTTCTTCATTGTGGATCTTAGTGTTAATGATCATAGTATTAATGCTTAGGGTTAATGGATGTTAGAGTTAGATGTGAATCCTCCATTCATGCTCAAATCCGAAATATGCTATCACTCTCATGGGAACGAACCTACGCGTGACAACTAACTTCATCTCCTTGATGCTAGATTGATTAAACTGGGTTGAGGATAGGCAAGGAAAGAAACCCACTACAATTTTGGCGTCCTTGCCGGGAAGCTTCGCCAATTTTTTAGTTTGCAGCATGTGTGTTGGATGGTTAGCTTGCATTAGACATCTTGTCGTGACATGAATAGTGTTAAATCTGCATTGAGGATTAGTTGGAGAGTGATTTTGTCTGATTTGAGTGTATTTGCTTGTTTGAAATCTAATCTGATTGTAAAACAGGAAAAGCTATTCAGATCACCAATCTTAAGATCCATTTGGATCTGAGATATCATACAAAACAACAAAAATTGGTCAAATATGTCAGATTTTGGTCAAAAGGAGAAAAAATCGTCATCAGAGCTGATAACCTTTTGCCCTCTTCTAGGAAACGTTCGTCGAGTTGCAGGCACCTTTGGTTTTGATCACAAAACTTTCAGTTTGAAGGGCGAACAATCCTTTCCAGCGGATTTCCAAAAACATCAAAAAAACCACCAAAAATATCAAAAAATCGTCAAAACCCTAAAAATACAAAAAAAGAACCTTTGCCCAATTCACTAGGCATAGGTGTGATTCAGATCTATCTGCTGCCAGATCGACGATGAATAATATCAGAACTAAAGGTAGATTGAAACAAAACATGTGAGTAAAGCAAAATCTTACCCTTCTCATCATATGTAAGACTAGATGACTTTTTCTTTTCCTTGAGGATCTTCTTAGAAGTGGACTTGGAGAAGCATCTCCTCCATCACCATCCATCTTCATCACCATCAAAAATGTTAGATTGATCAACATCAACAACATCAAGCTTATCCACATCCTCCTCTTCTAAGACAACATCCTTAAAAATGTGAAATTTTTTTGACTTAGGAATGTAAACCTTATAAGCTTTTTTTACTTCACTATAGCCAACAAAGATTCCCTTCAAGAGTCCAAAAGATGAGTTGGCATAGCAAGTACTACGAAAGATCTTCAAATGCTCCATCCTTGGCTTCTTACCAAAAAGAACTTCAAATGAACTCTTACCATCCAAGTTTTCATTTGAGTACCTATTGCAAACAAAGTTAGCACAAATAAAATATTCACCCCAAAATGACTTAGGAAGATTTGCATTCACCCTCATGGATTTAGCTCTTTCAAAAAGATTGATCTTTCTCTCTTCCACACCATGTAGAACCTTTGAGTTTGAAAGCTCCCTCTTGATCCCATGTGCCACACAAACCTTTTTGAACTTTATTGATAGGTCTTCATTTGCCAACTTTAAGCACTTGATCTTCATGTTGAATTGACTCTCCACAACATTCTTGAAATTGAGAAAGAAATCAAATATGAAATCCTCACTCTTTTAAAGATAAGTCCAACAATATCTACTTAAGTCATCAATGCAAGTCACAAACATATTTGCTCCTCCATTACTCAAAGAGTTAGTACAATGTAAATCCAATTGTACTAAATGAAAAGGCATCTTAGATCTTGAGCTAGATCTAGAATAAGACAAGCTTTGTGACTTTGACATTGAACAAAGCTCACCAACTTGCTTCTTTTCCTTCACACCATCATGGTTAGAACCAACAAATCCATCAAGTTTGTAGAGCTCACCTTGTCTCTTGCCTTGAGCAATCAAGACTCCATTCCTTTTGATCAAACAAGAATCACCAACAAATTCCACTTTGAGCCTTTGTCAACCATTTGAGACACACTAAGCACATTCTTAGTAATGAAAGGTATGAACAAAACATTCTTCAAATGAACATTCCTATTTGTAGATGATGAGAAAAAAATAGGAATACCCTTTGTGACATGTCATATGAAAGCTTGCTCCACTATCGATCTACCATGGATCACTATCTCCATCATTGGTTAGCAAATAAGAAAACATCAAAAAAGCATCATCATTTGAGTTTCGATCACCAACACCATCCTCATAAAAAATGAAATTGCCTTGATTCTCATCTTGATCTCTCTTTTTCTTGAAGAAATCACTTGAAAAATGCCCTTTGACTCCACAATAAAAGAATTTATACTTGGATCTATCTTTCTTCTTGCCAGAAAAAGTAGAAGGCTCACCTTGATCTTGACCCTTTGACCACTTGCTTTTGCCCATGCCCTTGAACTCACCCCTTAAGAACATAGCCTCCTCGTCTCCAACTTTAGAAATGGAAGTAGATCCTCCTCTTCATAGAAGCCTAAACTCCTCATTCACCAAGGTCTCTTGCAAAACCACAATACTTGGCAAAATCTTTTGAATAGCAAAACTTTGAGCAAGATTAGCATGATCATCCAATAATCCATTAAGAACAACTTGAACAAGTTCTAATTCCTTAATGCTTTCATCAACTAGCTCGCCATTGAATGCCTTAATCCTCAAAACAAAAGCATGAGCACTTTCATCCTTCTTTTGCATACATTGAAAGATTTGCCTCCTAAGGGTTAGTGTTACATCCATGTCCTGTATAAGGGAATCGGATTTATTCCTGATGTGGATAGCCAGTCACTCCAGGTGTATATGGTTATTGGTTAAGCCTCGTCATTCCGGGCTTGGCCTGTTAAGTAATTAATAATCACATGAGGGCCCAGACCTATAATTGGACATAGAAGCACATGCATGGTGAAGATTGCTTTAATGCAAGAATAGGAGATCAATAACTCAATTTAGGTTGCATAGGGATCCTAGGGGAAATATTCTCTCTCTCTTGAGGAGAATATGTCCATTGGAAACTCGCCCATCCTCCTACTGTGAATTTAGATTCCTGAGCCAGTTTCTCCTTCCCTCTCTTGTGTTCTTCACTATGGCCTGGGGGCTAGATCTAGGAGGAAACTCCAAGAGGGATCTAGGTCTGGATGGGTGGTTTTGCTCCACATGTGTCTTTTTGGTTGTTTTGCAATAGGATCTAGTCAGATCTTCATTAGGCGATCCTTACAGTGGTATCAGAGCTATGGATTTGCATTACTTGGAAGTTGGAGCTACTTTTGTATTTTTTCAATTTTTGTGAATTTCTCCTTGCATGTTACTTCCAGGTGGTGGAACTGATCTCCAAGTAGGTGGCTTCTCTGAATTTGTTGTACTGATCATAATTATGAGGTTTCTCCATAGTTTTTGGTGGAAATCAAAGGATTTTTGATGATTTTAGTGAATTTCTCACCTAGAATTGAAGTTTTTTGCCTGAAATTGATCATAGGTACTGGATAGTACGTTTTCCAGATTGTAATTGCTGTTTTACAGTCATTAATGATTGAATCTAATGATTGCATGATGTTTGAATAGTCAAAATGTTGATTAGATAGTGATTTTGGACCAAAAATTGGGGTTTTTGGACCATAAATGGGCTATAAAAACCATGTTTGACTAGAATGAAAACTTTTACTGCTTGCATGCAATGGATTTCCAGGGATTTGGATCTAATTGCACTTATTTGTGAATTTTCCCCATAAAATTTGGTCAAAGTTGGTAAAACAAGGTTTTTTGATGTTTTTTGGACTAATTTTGGGGTAGATCTCAAAATTCTCAGCCAAGACTTGGTATGAACGTTTTCAGAGATGTAATGAAGCTGTCCCAGATCTTTCATGAAGTTTGGTAGGGATTAGACATCATTAGGGGGCTCAAAACACCAAAAAGTGTATTTTTGATGATTTTTTAGCATGAATACCTCTCAATTGGGGGTTTGAACTTGTTGGTTCTTGTTAAAAGCTTAAAGATATGATGGATTGCGTCTGTATTGAGCCATCACAAATCCAATTTGGATAGGTGAGCATTAGAGACCATCATGTTGAAGTTCTGCTTGTTGAAGGAGGCCAAAAATGCATTTTTTGCATGATCTGAGCTTACGATTGCTTGCTGGACCTGTTAGAAGCTTCTATGCCTCTATAATGAACCTTAGTAGAGTGCTTGTAACCTTTGATCCAAGGCTAATTGGGCTGGGATGCAATTTTTGATGATTTCTCTCTCCAAAAGTGCGCCCTCCTACCTATTTTTTGTGCATTTACTGCTCGCATGTGTGAAGCCTAGGTGGTAGGGCGATGTGGCAAGTCCTTGTAACCCACTCTCCCTCCGTACTGTGCTTTACAGCGACCAATTTGGTATCCTGTAGAGAAAGTTATGGCTGTTGGAAGTTTGGCAATTTTTGAGCTAAAATTTACAAAATTTTCAAAATGTTCTGATGCATGCATGCTTGTAATTTAGTGTAGTGCTTGTCTGTTGATGAAAATGTATGGATAGACCTGCATGCATGCATGGTTGCATGCATAATCAATAGATTGATCAGAAGATTTTTTGCATGATGCTATTTTTGGCAATTCTAGATCACAAAGCAGATTTCCTAGTGGCTAGGCTAATTACGGAATTTTTTTCATTTTTTCAAAAAAGTCAATGCATGTCAAGTATGTTGCATGCAGAATGTTTTGAAATGATTTTGATATGTGACAATGCCTGTGAATTTGATAAATCGATCTTCTTAATCGATTTTCACAGTTGGTCCATTTCGAACGAATTTTGAAAATCCCAGTGCTAATTTCCTAGTTTCTTGGCAATTTACGTAAAAATTGATTTTTTTGAATTCATTGCATGTCATGTAGGATGCATGCTGGATGTTTCAGAATTCTTCCAATATGTGATGGTAATTGTGGAATTGTCAATTTGTGTCTGGTCAATTTTCACAATTTAGGTCCATATTGAATGGAATTTGAAAATCCTAGTTCACGTAAAATTTGAAAAAACCATGGACGTTTTCGATTTGTTCAAATTCATTGGTTATTGATCAAACATAAATGACTTATAAATTAAATGATCTTAATGTGATGTATAGGTCAATGTAACCTTTACTTTTAGTTGAAGATTTTGTTTTAAGGAGCATTTCTTGTTTTGGGCATCAATAAGGACCAAGAATAATGTAAATCTAGTGGAACAGTTCTATGCTAATCTATAGGAGATTTTCCAGAAATTAAGTGTGGCACTTAATGAACAAATCAAAACTGTCAGGGTGATTAGTGCTAAAGTTAGTGATACCAAATTGAACTTTTTCCTAGTACAAATTTGGGATTTTGTTAACCTGAACCATTTTTGGAAGGGGAGAAAGAGTGAAAATATGAGATGATTGCTGGTCTTAATGATCCAATTATTTTATTTATATTCAAATCCTGAAGTATAACTAATTGCAAGTGAGAATAAAATTGAGAATTATTTAAGAAGACTATCTCTAGGAATTTGGATTTCTTTTCCCCAGTGTGGATTAGAATTTCGTGAATTCAACAATTCTAAAGAAAAAGTTGGGCAAGACTGATAATCCTTTTATGGAACCATCTCTGTTTTGCAATTGGATTTGGATCTTGCAAAGTAAAGCAGATGAAAGGTGTTCCGTACATGAATCTAGTAATTTGGATTCTTTTCAGCTATAGAGTATTTCTCTATAATGATTGTAACAACCAACAGAGTTCTAACTTGTTAGAAAAATTAAGTTCTTTTTACTAATTCTGAAATAGATATTGGATATCTAGGACAGTATGTATTTGGTTTTGTTGAAATCTATGTTTCTTTTGGATTAGTGAATACTTTTATGACATTTCGATTGTACTTGGATGATACATTATGTTTTGTCCATGTTGGGTACAATATGTAATGGTATTATTTGAGTAACACTAAAAAAACATGAGAGATTTCAATTGTTAGGATTATCTACTGGAATTGGTTGTGAATTTGATCCTATACCTGGGTATAGGATAGCCAAATTGTCTTCTTGACTTTTTGGGCAAAACAAATCTAGATGCAGAGGATTCTTGGAGGAAAAGCTAGTGGTATGGGACGTCAGTGATTCTAAAAGGAATTTCTTGGGTAGAATGATCTATAGACCGATGGTTAGTGACTGCTGATATGGTAATACTAACAGAGTCCACTGGTTTTTGTTTAGGGTATTTTGAGAAGTATGAGATATAGATCGATTCCTAAATGGTATCTCATTAATTACAAAATATGGAAGCCCTTGAGTCTATTTCTCTATTTTATTAGACCTCTACTCTTTAGAACTTTCTTAATACATGACAATTGGATTGAGATTCATATAATTCCTTCTAGTGTAGAACTTTGTTTTGAAGGACTGTTATAGTTATATGATATTGTACTTTCATATAAGATTTTTGAATATGGCTCAAAATTTAGGTTTTAGAACACTAATGCTAGTCTCTATTTGATAGTTGATTATTGAGAGGTAATATTTCTATCATCCGGGATAAGATATTCTGTGATTCTGAGGAAAAAGTCCGGTTTGTAATAGTATTGGTGGATACTCATTACTGACTTTTTTGAATCTTTGATATCTTATACATTGTCTCCTAAGAACTTTTCAATTGAAATTATGGAATTCTTTTTAAAAGGGGAGAAGAAAAGATAGGAATAAGTCTTTTAAGGAATCAGCCAATTACATTGATTTTGGATGGTAGAACTATCTAGTTCGAGATAGAGAAACTCTCTAAGTGATTCTTTTGAGTAATTTGGAACTAGAGGAGTTTTGGGATTAGAGCTGTAAGATATTCATGAATATGGGTAGTAGTGGTAAGGACTAAATTAAGGTTCATTGATTGTTACCAGGTACCATTTTCTTATGGATTGGATCAGTGCAATAAAGCTTTAATCTTAACTCCATGTCCAAAGATGTTCGTATAAGTTAGCCTAATCTTGGTTTGTATGCTAAGATCTATTGTAGGCTGATTGGTAGAAGAAATTTTGTTAATAAGAGTTAGATGGTTGGAAAACTTGTGATGTGGAGTTATTCACTTCAAAGATTTCCCATATATGCTATTTACTCATGAGAAATAGAGTTCTTTGGTAGATGAGTTGCAAGATTCTCAATGAGTTATGTGAGTAACATATGCAGGTTGTGGATATTTGTCAGTTTATAGCCTATGTTTATGTATAGGAACAGAGTTGGATAAGTTGCTTATGTACATCTTAATCTTGTGGATCTACTATGTGTTTCCTATGTACTGAGTTTATATCGTATACTTAAACTAGTCAAAGTGCATAGACATATGAACAAATAATGTGAGGAACAATTACTTGCAGGTTAATGTCTCTTTCTATTGAAAGGATAATTCATTAACTTATTTATGGTTTGAAATAAGATCTAAATGTGGTGTTATACATGTATTAAGATTTCTGAATCATTTACAATTGACTTGAGTAAGTGGATTACTCCTAATTAGAAGTTAATTGGATAAATAAGCAGTGTAAAGAGAATTCACTGAACTATTTATTTGGATCTATTGCTTATAAGACACATGATTAGTGAGTCATCTGATTCATTTACGAGAACTGTGCATAGAATATAGAAGATTCTTGATATAGAATATCTCTTGAAGGAGAGATATCCTAAGTTATTGACTATATCCCAATGAGCTCATATCTCTCTCTCTCTCTCTCTCTCTCTCTATATATATATATATATATATATATATATATATATTGGATGACAGAGTCTAACTAATGTCAAGGATAACCACTGAATTCAGTTGGAATTCAGCAGAACTTCGTAATCTCTAGATGTGGTTCTAGGTGATTGTATAAAGTTTATATTTGTTAAAGACAAATGTTATACTAGTCTTTACTCACTAGGTTGATTGTAGAATTTGGAACTCATAATCTGGTTAAGAATCAGGTTGAGAGAATATTTTTGAAATCCAATAATTTTCCTTGTGAAAAAATATTTCAGAATGTTTTTTATATTTCTTGAGTGTCATGTTGTGCATATACTCCAGTATCTCTAATTGATTAAGTATGGGTTTAGAATCTGATAAATTATGATTGACAAATCATAAGATTCTAAATGTTTATGATTGACGAATCATATATTGATACTTAAAGGTCATTAGATGATTAAATGAAAATATGATGATTCTTAAGATGGTGAGTAATTCTTGATCGATTGGTGGACTTAAAATCTAGATCTATTGTTTGAACTCTAAATTTGTGTACAAACTTGAGATTGTTTGGATCTCACAGGCATTTTCATTAAGTGATTGTTTACTTATAAGAAATTTGCTTACCTTTACAAATTGTAGTCAAGGAATGCTTGTGTACTGTTTTTTAGTCTAAATTCTCTGGTTAACTAGGAGCACTTAAGTTTATCAAAATTGAATGGTTGCTATTTTTTGGCATGTGATGCTAGGAATAGAGTACTTAACTCAAGAAACTATACGGGATACTCAGGATTGAGTTAAAGTCATTTTTATCTTGATGAATCTCCTAGAGATTTGGTTGGATGAGTTTTGTACCTTAGTTTTTGAAATTTTTTTAAGTGTATTTGTACCAAGAAGCATTTATGATAGGTCTACAAATAATTGTGGATACTCTTGGACTATAATTGTTTTGGGTCTTTAACTTTTGAATATTGATTTCAATGTAAGTTGAGAACTCACCCATTGATTCATGTAAATTTGAGGTTACATGAAGGTGATGTTATTAGATTGGAGAGAATCAAATCCAATAGGAAAATTTATCTCTTAGTGTACTTCTAAAGGTCGATATAACACTTCAGTGTAGAGACAAATAATTTGAGAATTATTCCATCTCTAAGTATTAGTTTGATATTGAAGTCAGACTAAAGATTGATTTTCAGGATAAAAGTGAAAGTTAAATAATTGATTTGTTGGTTTTTAAACTCAATCTTTAGGTTTGGTTGACTGTTATCCAGTGTATCATGTAAATTTGCTTTATATAATGATGACAGTTTGATGTAATAAAAATTTTTACCCATTTGAAAGATTTATCGCTCATTGTATCATTGACCCTGAATGAGTACTCAGGATCAGAGATAAACAATTAAGAAATTTTTCTATCTTTGTGTGCTTGCTTAGGTTGGTTGGTCAAACTGAGGATAATGATTCATGGAAAGAGTTAAAAGCATACAAATTGGGTCTTCCCTAGTTACTCGTTCTGAGGCCAGAACTAATTTAAGAGGGGAAGAATGTTATGTCCATGTCATGTATAAGGGAATCAGATTAATTCCTGACATGGATAGTTGGTCACTCCAGGTGTATATGGTTATTGGTTATGCCTCGTCATTCTGGGCTTGGCCTATTAAGTAATTAATAATCATATGAAAGCCCAGACCTATAATTGGACATAGGAGCACATGCATGGTGAAGACTGCTTTAATGCAAGAATAGGAGGTCAATAACTCAATTTAGGCTGCATGGAGATCCTAGGGAGAATATTCTCTCTCTCTTGAGGAGAATATGTCCATTGGAAACTCGCCCATTCTCCTACTGTGAATTCAGATTCTTGAGCTAGTTTCTCCTCCCCTCTCTTGTGTTCTTCACTATGGCTTGGGGGCTAGATCCAAGAGGAAACTCCAGAAGGGTTCTAGGTCTGGATGGGTGGTTTTGCTCCACAGGTGTCCTTTTGGTTGTTTTGCAACAAGATCTAGTTAGATCTTCATAAGGTGATCCTTATAGTTAGTACCCTTGATGTAGACTTGGACTCATAAAACTTTCCAAGCCTCACTTGATGAAGTACACTTACCAACTTCCTTGAGAAGTCCATTAGTCACATTCATCTTGATCAGATGTAAAGCTTTCTTTTCCCTCTTGTCATACCTCAATTGATCTCGTGGTGTCAAAGGTCTCTCCTCCATTTCTACAAAAATATCCATCAAATCATTCATCTCAAGCAAAGGTTCCACTCTCACCTTCCAAGTAGAATAATTTGTTGAGGTAAACCTATCATTGTCTTCCAACATGAAGCCACTTGAGGTTGCCATGTTGCAATGATCTAATCTTCTCTTTGAACTTGTTCCAATGCACTCCCTTGAAAATCAACAAATGAAGCTCAAGAATAATCACAAAGATATGAAAACATTATAGCCTCTTCTTTTTCTCTCTCTAGCAAATCCTAGCACATAGAATCTTGATTTCTTGATCACAATAGATCTAAACACAATATGATGAGCTTTTTCCAACACCTAAGATTGAAACACACTCTTAATAATTCCAGCAACCTGAAAATCAAGAGATCTTATCAAATTTAGGGTTTCACAAAAAATGCAATATATTGAATCAACAGAAATCTACATGCAAAAGCTAAAATCTAGATATCTCATCTAATGAATGTACCATCCACAATCATGAGCAATTTTTGTCTCCACATTCCAGTAAGTGATTTAAAAAATCGGCCATCTACAAGTATTTTGAACTAAAATAACTTTAAGATCACAAAGATCCAAACTCTATACTTGAACTACAAGATTTGAGCTAGAAACACCTCTAAATCCACATAGAATCCATGGTGCCCTCAAATCCACCAACTTTGGCCTACAACCTGCTCTGATACCATGTGAAAGAAATATAGATCCAAAACACATTAGTGGATCAACAAGATCTTGGGCCAATTTGGTTGCACATCTAGAAATATCTAGAAGATAGAAATCACTACTTTACGCATGCTAGAACTTAGAAATGCACAAAGATCTGATCATAAACACTTAGATATGACTTAGTATTGTCCCTGTCCATACAACAGCAGTAAAGTATAGTACTTCACACGTTTGGATCCAAGATCTACCAAAAAATGAATATTATACACATAGAAAACCAAGTTATCAAGAGAGAAACACATGTGATGGACATAGAAACACAAGAGATGAATTCTACACTAAGAAAAAAACTATGATGATTATTTCTCCACATAGATACAGCTATTTATAGCTTCCAAAATGTCATTTGGCCACTTTTTTCAAACTTGACCTAATTTGAAAACTTCTAGATACTTCATCATAAACTTAGAAAATCTAGTCTAGATGCAATGTACCAAAATTAGCCAATTAGAATGGGTTCAAATCCGACCTCATCCACTTATCTACTTGCCAAAAATAGTAAATCCACTATTTAGGCCCTTATTGACAAATATGAAACTATCTCTAGGTTGAGATTTCAATTTGGCCTCCAAAAATGCCAATAAACCAACAAACTAGTTGATAATTTTTCACACAAGCCATTCGAACTGTTATGGCTCAACAGATTGACTTGAGCCATAAATACATCGATAGCCTAAAGAGTCAAGTCCAATTGAGGACTACACTTCTTCGATCGTTCCTCCCCCTCTAGTGCATCTCATCAATACAAGAGGGCATAGTATTATAAGGCCCAATATAATAAATCAAAATCCCACATTGTAGCCTTAAAAGAAAACTATGAGTCAGCACTCCAACAAAAAGAGCTAGAAATCTCAAATCTTCGAGCCAAGTATGCAAAATCAGTTGAAGAAATTACGACTCTAGAGCAAATGTTGTTGTCAAGGACCGTGCCATGACACAATTCACCTAGGTAAGTATGGCCCCTAGCAACAACCTTGCTCTTGAGTTGGAATATCACTTAGTGCTGATCTTGCATCAAATTGGCCTTGCCAGAACCAACTTTTCTGACTTGATTGCTACTCTCTTAAAAAACAAGGACATCGAACAAGCCTACTATCTCCTTGATGAGGACCATAAAAATGTTTTTATGCTTGTTGTTATTTGTAAAACCAAATCTTTGCAACATGGCTACAAATGGAGGCTTCATGTTGGAGAGCAATGATAGGCTTATCTCAAGCAAATATTCAACTTGGAAGGTGAGAATGGAGTCTCTCTTTGGGATGAATGAGTTGATGGATATTATTTTAGGTATGGAGGAGAGACTTTTGGCACTTCAAGAACAATTGAGGTATGATAGGAGGGCAAAGAAATCTCTTCATGTGATCAAGATGAATGTGATAAATGAACTTCTCAAGGAAGCTGGTAAGTGTACTTCATGATGGGGCAAGGGAGATGGAAGAACGTGAATGGAGAAGAGAGCAAAAATGTTGCAAAACAGCCCTCCCATTACAATCAGCTACTAAATGCAAAAATAGTCTAATAGAAAGCTTATGCTAAATGTAATCACAACTTTAATTGCCCAACAGGATCTTAAAAATTAATTCATGCTCTCAAAAGAAGAGTACAATCCATCGAAGAGATTAGAAATGGTTTGTGTGTGGTATTACTGAAAATCAGATTCAATGTGAAGTCTGGTGCTGAAAGAGCAGTATGATATCGTGAGTTCTTCAGGTGTCAAAGACAGCCATCGTTTGATCAAAAATTGAGGAGTCGTAGACGTCCGTGTTCTGATTAGAGTGAGTAAACAAGTGCAATCAAACAACAATGAAGTGCATTCAATCACAACAAGCACTCATCTACGTTATACACAGATAGACAAACTACTACTGCTATATTAACTGAAGCACAATACAAATAGCAATTACAACAAAAAATTGATGGCGTAACTGGGAGGCTCAAATAATACGTCTCATGGACGGAGAAAACAATAATTTGTGCTTGGATGATCTATTTATAGATTTGATCTGTGTATTAACTACATTGAATGTTTGTCACCTAATTAGGAAAGCCGTTGTACTTGAAAATATATGATTTTTGTGAACTGTACATAGTATATATACGGGCAACAAATCAGGATCATTGACGCGGACGAGGACATTGCAAAATCTCTCACTTTGCATTTTACATGAAGTGGTTTTCTCTCACTTCACAAATTTCGGAAAGTGGCGGGGAACGTTCCTCGTTCAAAATAGACAACCTTCGACATTTTCTCTCCTTTTGGGTTTTTTGCGAAAAAGCCAAAGGTGCCTTTAAACAAGTTTAAGGTGTCCTTAGAAAGTTGAAGGTGCCTTTAGAAAAGGCGAAGATGTCTTTAACAGTTCAATTTTCTTGCACTTTTCGGAAAAATGCGAAGAAGGCGAAGGTGTTGGAAAAAAGTTCAACTGTTGATCTATGAATACTTAAGTTGACTTCTTCAAAAAATAATTGAACGCAATAAGTCGAAGGTAAGTGTTGCAGTTTTTGGGAAAGTGCAAAAAATGCGAACTGTGCGACACTTAGTGTATTTTTGCAAACTATTTAAAAAGCAATGCAAATCTGTAGACTTGTTCTAAATGCAAGTTTGTGAAAGCCCTTGAAGATGGCCAAGTTTTCAATGACTTCAAGTTATTAAACTTAACATTTGAACTTGAAATTGTGATGGGATTGGTCACCCTGTTTTGGAGATCAACCGGAAGTCCGTTGTAGACGTCCTTCAAATAAATTGGTTGTCTAAGTTACGATTCCAAGGAGGCAACTGTGGGCTTAATTTCCAACAATCCCCCTTAAGGTCACGGTTGGTGCCTTGGTATCTTCATCAGGTTCAGCATGTTGAAGAACTTCTGGTGCAAGCTGAGTTTTTGCACAAGAATATAATTAATGAGGTTATGAATAGAATCACTGTCTAATAAAATACTAGCTTCTTGATCTTCCACCAACCTCCATGTGTTGATCTTCATGAGAGCTTGGTACTGAAGATCCATTGCTTGGATCCACTCCTCTTTTTTCTAAAATAGATCCATAACATTTTTGCCAATTGACTCCCCTTTGATGCTCTTGACTAGCTCCAAATTGTCATCTTCCCTTTTGACTAGTTGAAGCCCTTTGCATGGAGGAATAGGTTGAGAAACTTTTGTATTGTTTCATTGAGATCAATAGATCATTGTCATTGTTTCTTCCTCCATTGGGAGCATTGTCTTGTGTATTGTCTTCAAGATTTTGTGTATGATCTTAAGAGGTTTCCAAAAGTGGTACACTACTGTTGGGTGCCCTGTTTGCTGCTATTTTTTGCCGCCATCAATACCTTTTATTAGTTTATTTTGTCTCTTGAATGCTTTGTCAAGTTCATGTATATCAAAGGTAGCATTAGGATGCTTTGCCATTTCTAGCTTTTGTAGCGTGCAAAGATCTTAGCCAAATCATTTGGGATCTTAGATCCACTCAGGATATGAATTTTTCACATTATATCAGAATTGGTTGGCTGTTATTTTTAGTAAGATTTACATTTTTGGTGATATTTGGATGTTTGATCAAGTTCTAGCATGATTATGCATTGCATTGTTGATCAAACCTTACTAACCTTTGTTTTGTGAGTTGAACTTGTGGATCAAAAGCATATTTCAGGTCTATTGAAGATCAGAGGCTGAGAAGAAGCTACTTTGGATCAGATCATCACATCTAATCATTTTTTGATTGTGAGATTTGTGCATATTTAACACTAACAATGTTTTTTTCATTCTATTGTTGACAATCTCCATTTTTTGGATGAACACTCTCCATAAGTGGATGAACCTTCTCTTAAGTGGATGAGAAGTGCTCTTTTGAGTGATTTTGTAATTCTCCTAAAGGCAGAGCAAAGCTCCCATTTGGATGAAAGATCTCCTATTTGGGTGAACATATTGTAAAGATTATCATTAGAGGAGTTCTAAATCCAAAAAAAACCCTTTGTAAAGATTCTTTTTATATTTTTTCTCAATTTTTTCTTACACATGGACCGATCAAAACACTCAAATTTGAAATCTATGTAACGTAACTTTTTGAGTCCACATTTTGATTCCACACTAAAACTGGCATAACTTTTTAGTGGTAAGTTCGAATTTAGCGAAGTTTTGTGCATTGAAAAGCGCCCAACAAGGACTTTCAAATGATATGTTAGATGATATACTTCTGAGCTACGATTAAAAAGTTATGGCAAGTCAAAAGTATTAGTGTTATAATATTTTAATAATATAAACTACATCTTGCACGAATTCTTAAAGGGTCTTTTTGGAGCTCAAAACTCCTCTAATGTTTGGCATAATTTTTGGTGTACTTTGTTGAGCATGTAAGTAACTCTCATTATGTAATTTGATTGGATCATTTTTTGGAAGGTTTTAACCATTATGAAAATATGTTTCAAGTTCTTAACAGGTTGAGAATTATTCTCATGTGACGTGATCTTAGATCTACATCTAGACATCAAGTTTTGACAAGCTAGTGAAGCTAGTATTGTGATTCACTAAGTGTGCGTATACATTCACCTCTAAAGCTTGTATTTATCACTTGATGGAGTTTATAAACTTTTAGAAGTGTGGTTTACATGTGGGTTTACAAGTTGAATCAATATCTTAGTGTGTTGATCATATGTTGATCAAGTTGATTCAATACTAGGTAAACTTGGCATCCTAGTTTTGTGTATTTTCTAAGAATGCAAGTAACTCTTCACACCATAACTTGATTTGGTCACTTGCTGAAAAGTTTGAGAGCTTAAGCAAGAGTGTGTTCAAGTTAGTTTGAGTTTGTAATCCATTCTTAGTGTGTGCAAAGTGTTGCATGTGTTTCAATCTTCCTTTCTATGTTTGGAAACCACTAGGTTCAAGATAGAAGTGTTTTTGGGGTCCTAGATCTTCATTGATCTCCTTATCCATCATTTGTTGAGAGAAAAGTGAGTGCTAGGTGCATTAGGACAGAATCTAAACATTGAAAAATCATGGCTTCCAATGGTGGGATCATGTTAGAACCTAATGATAGGTTGAGTTCATCAAACTACTCTACTTGGAAAGTGACCATGTTCATGTGACATAGCCTCTTGTGCCATAGTACATCTGTTGATTCATGAGTTTGATTGACTTGTTCGATTCTTGTTCGAATGTTCAAGTGATATAAATCTCCTTCTCTGTTGCCTTTAGCAACCAGGTTATCAGAATCTTTCTCGAACAGCTTACAAGTGTTCTTCGTGAAGGTTACTGACATGCCTGTATCAACTATCTTAGCTACGGATAGAAGATCTTGGTGTTGAATGATCTCATGGACATAGTTGCAAGAATTGAAGAGAGACCCCTCATACTTCAAGAGCAACCAAGGTTTGATAAGAAGGCTACAAGGGCTCTTCATATCATTAAAATGAATGCTACCAATGAATTTCTCAAGGAAGTTGATAAGAGTCAAAGTGCAAGTGAGGCATGGAATGCCTTCAAGAAGCTCTTTGAATCAAAGTCCACATCTAGGGTATTGACTCTAAGGAGGCTCTAGTAGGCAAAGAGAGGGTGAAAGTGCTCATGAATTTGTCTTGAGGGTTATATCCTTAAGTGATGATCTAGCATGCATTGATGAAAGCATAAAAGATGTGAAATAGTCCAAGTTATGTTGAATGGTTTGCTAGATGAACATGCTAACCTTGTGCAAAGTTTTGTCATTCAAAGAGTTTTGCCAAGTGTGGTTGACTTGAAAGAAATCTTATTGGCTGAAGAACATAGGTTGCAATCAAAGCTTGATGGTGCATCCTTGCAAGGTGGAGGTGAAGAGGCTTTCATCACAAAAGGCAAGTTCAAAGGCAAAGGCAAAGGAAAAGGCAAATGGTCCAAAGGTGGTAATTCGGATCACGATGATCACTCTTCCTCTTCCGCATCTACTTCTTTTTGAAAGAAAGATAAGTCAAAGTTCAAGTGCTTTTATTGTGGGATAAAAGGTCATTTTGCCAATGAATGTCATAAGAAGAAAAAGAGCAAGGTGAGAGCAATAGATGAAGAAGAGCATAGTATTTGTGAATTACTTGTTATGACTTCAAGTTTGCTTGCACATATAGATGGGAATGATCCTTGGTGGATTCATAGTGGAGCCTCATTTCACATGACAAGACATAACGAATACTTTTCATCCTTATTGTCTTATGAGGGAGAGAGAAACATCATCTATACTACAAATAATGGTCAATGTGACATCAAAAGCATAGGCACAATTCTTATTTCTCTTTCAACAAATAGGAGCACTAATCTTGAAAATGTATTGTACATTCCTTCAATCGCTAAGAACTTGCTTAGTGTTAGTCAAATGATTGACAAGGGGCTTGATTTTGAGTCCATTGGAGATGCTTGTTTGATTAGTAAATGTGGAACCTTGATTGCTCAAGGAAGAAGGCATGGGAAGCTTTTCAAACTGGATGCATGTGTGATCTTTAATTATGAAGGATGTATGGCTAGGGAACGATTAACAAACCAAGAATTTTGGCAAAAGAGTTGGGCCATCCCAATTTCGAATCTTTGGAGGTAATGGCAAATAAAGAGCATGTTCTTGGTCTCCCTAAAAGTCTTGTTGCAAATAATAGGGTTTGTGAACACTGTGCCTTGTCCAAATCTCATAGACTTGCTTATTCTAGATCTACTTCTAGATCTAAAGAAGTTTTTCAGCTTGTGCATTCAGATATTCATTCTGTTAGCAATGGTGTGGCAAAGATGTATGCAACTTTCATTGATGACTTTAGTAGGTATACTTGGGTCTAATTTCTTAAAAGCAAGGATGAAGTGTTTGTTGTATCTTTCAAATTCAAGAATGAAATGGGAAACCAATTCAATGCAAAGATCAAATGCTTAAGATCAGGTAATGGAGGGGAATATATTTCGACTAAGTTCAAAGATTTTACCCAGGATCTCTCATTGGAAAGCGTTAAAGAGAGTGATGAGATATATTCAGGAAAGTTTAGATCAGATCTTATGTTATGATGGAAATGCTATCAACCACTCGTCCTACGAGGCTATTTTGACTCAGATTGGGGAAGAACAGTCTCTACCAGAAAATCTACCTCCAAGTTCTGTTTTTATCTGGCAGGGGGACCGATTATGTGAAACTCAAGGAAGTGAAAATCAGTTGCGCTTTCTTTGACAAAGGCATAGTACATCATAGATGACTTACATCACACTTAGTTCAATGCTACCACCATTTTGTGTGACAACTTGAGCTATATTTCACTGTCACTGAATTCCAAATTTCATGGCAAATCCAAGCACATAGAAATCCAGTATCATTTCATTCGGATGATGAGAAGATCAAAGCATTGGAAAATTTCCACGGAGAAGCAAACAAGGAACCTGAGAAGTTTGCAAAGACTTTTCCTACCAGAGAAAATGTCTGGTGTTCTATTTGTACAAGAAATCACACATTGAACGAGTGTCCTCAATTGAAAAAACGAATGGAAATCAGTGTTTGCCATCTGTGTAAATAGGTGAGAGAGATGACTCTCTCTCCTCTCTCTTGAACTTAGGACCCAATTTTAGGGCACCATTAGCCTAAAATAGCCAATTTTGGCAAATGAGATGATTTTGGTGTCATTTTGAAGTTCTTGAAGTTTGAGACTTCTCCAATATTAAATATATACTAAAATAAAAGCATCTAGACCTTTTTTCACACGTGTGAATTGTCAGATCCAAAAGTATGTGCCAAAATTACCAAATTTGGCCTAAAACTAGTCAAGCAAATGTTGAAAATTTTCACATTAAGAATTCCAACATGTCCAGCAAGCATTCATAAGTTCAGATCATGCAAAATTTGCATTTTTGGACTCCTTCAACAAGCAAAACTTCAACATAATGGCACCTAATACTCACACCACCAAATTGGGTGCATGATGGCTCAAATCAGAGGCAATCCATCATACCTTTTAGCTTGTAACAAGATCCAACTGACAACTTTGCACACGTGAGAAGCTGCAACAAGTACAAAGGATCAAAAGAATGAACTAGCTCTTAATCCAAAAACCATGAGATGGAAATCAAAGGCAAGCTAGTTAAGATCAAGAAAAGAGCATTCATCACAATCTACATTACTTTACACATCAAATGGAAGAAATGGAAAGCTTTACTTGAAAGAGTACATTTTTTAGATACAATGCCCCCTTGTTTATACTACATGATGGCCTTCTAGAACTCGAGTAGAGAGAGAGTACTCTAGGTGCCAAATGCCTCTATCTCTCTACTAGATGACAAAAGAGAGTTGGTAGGACAATGAGAATCTCTCTTTTCTGAATCTTAGACCTACAAAAGTAGCTTCATTTTCTCCTTGCTAGGTTCTAGATCTACACCTCACTAAGAAGACAAAAGTAACTTCAACTCTAACTAGAAAGCTAGTTATCTAGACTACCTCGAGTTTGATTTGATGGCCATACGTTCAATGATATTTTTGTCAACACATTCTACTTTGAGATGTTTAAAACACTCAATGTAGTTTTGAATCGACTCTTTGCAATGCATCTTGATATGGGTGATTTGGATGAATGGGCTTTGAGTCAGTTTGGATGGTTTGAAATGCTTGACGAGAGCATCCTTGAGGGTAGTCCAAGAAGCAAGATTAGGAGCTTCAAGGTTAAGATACCACTCTTTGGCTGTTCCATAGAGTAACATTGCATCGTACTTTGGTGCATCTATATGTGGAATTCTGCATTCTAGTCGTGGAGGAGCTGGATTGGAGGATTTAGCACAATCTCGAGACATGATGCAATATGAGGAGTAGAGTAACAATACAGATGGTCAGGGTAGTACTGTACTTGGCCAAAATTTTAAAAAAGATAGTTTTCTTGAATAATGGAGAATTTTGGACAAAACTAGACTTTTGTACTGTAATAGAATTTGTGGACAATACTAGAAATCATGGACAGGCAAATGAATCTAACTACAGTACTCGCAAATTCTGAAAAGGGGTGCTTTCTGTCAAAATACTGATTTTTGTATGTTTTTTTGGAATTTTTTTGGAGAGAAAATTCACAGAGGGTGTAGAGAAATTGTACTCACTGTGGGCAATTTTGTGGTATGGCTGGCGATTTCTGATACTGAGGTTTTGTTGATAGACAAGGGAAATAGTGAAAAAAGTGATTTTCTAACAAAAAACAGGCTAAATCTATGAGATAGAATTCTTAGAGCTGTTGGAGGACTGATCTTTGATAGATCTAGCCTCAGTGAAGACGACAAATTCTAAGACCAAGATTTGGTTGGAAAACAATGGATTTTGACAGTATATCAAGGTGTGTCAAAATTCATGGAGGTGCCAAATACTCTAAGGTGATCATTGATCTAAGTCTTCTTTTTGAATAAGAACTCATATGGTGTCCTTCCTTCAAGAGCAAGATGTGGGAGCCTATTGCAAAGATAATTTGCACAATTTATAGCTTCTCCCCAAAAGTCTTTAGGCCAAGATGCTTCAATTCTTATGGCTATTGCACACTCACATAAGGACCTATTCTTTCTCTCAGCCACTCCATTTTGAGATGGTGAGTAAGCACAAGAAAACTCCCTCTTTATGTCTTCTTGCTCACAATAGTCATGGAATTTGTTGGAGATGTACTCTCCTCCTCCATCACACCTCAAAGCCTTGATCTTCAATGAAAATTTCTTCTCAACATATGCTTTGAGGATAAGTAAGTGATCATCACCAAGGATTTAGAAAAAAGAAGATATAACCATGTATATCTTGTGAAATCATCAATAAATGTCACTAAGCAAGTGGCTCCTCCCTTGCTTTTAGATGATGAGAAGTGCACATCCAAGTGTATCAACTCCAAAGGATGTGTGCTCTTGATGGAGGATCTTTGATGCTTTCTTGTGTGATTTTGCAATTGCACAAGCCTCACATGGCTTGATCTCCTTGGAAAGATTCTTTGGCAAGCCAATAGCCTTGGCTTCTTTGATCGTAGAAAGCATGGATTTGTAGTCGGGATGTCCCAACTTCCTATGCCATAACTCCTCCTTGGAAAGCTTTGTCACATAAGCAATATCACAGCTCTCTCTTGGATCAAGCATGTATATGCCTCCAAATCTTGGTCCATGTGCAAGGATCTCATCGTTTCTCTTGATAATACAAGTATCAATATTAAATTTCACATCAAGGCCACCATCAAGAAGTTGGCCAACACTTATGATGTTCTTTGTAAGATTAGGCACAAAAAGAACCTTGTTGAGAGAAAGAACTTTGGAAGATGAAGTCTTCAAGGGAATACTCACTATGCCTTCAATATTGCATTCTTGGTCTTTTGCTGTATAGATAGTCTTCTTAGCTCCTCCATAAGGCATGATAGATGTGAAGGACTCCATGGAGCTACACAGATGTGAAGATGCTCCACTATCAATGTATCAAGATCCATCCTTTTTGAAAGAAAAACTAGAGACCATAAGAGATCCCTCTCCATCACTTGCAATAGAGTCTTCTTTCTCATTTCATATGTTGGCTTGCTTGAATTGATTATTCTTCTTGAAGCAATTTGTAGCATAGTGGCCCTTCTTGCCAAAAAAGAAACATTGCTATTCTTCTTCTTATTTGAGGTAGAAGCATGAGAGAAATCATCCTCCTCTTCATCTTGGATCTTATCTTTTGCTTTGTCCTTGGATAAGTGTTGGTGTTGCTTCTTGATCCTCCCCTTGTGCTTGGAAAATAGAGCTTTGCCATCACCATTATGATTGAGTGATAATTTCTCCATCCTTAATAGCTTGTTCTCATGCATTTATTCTTCAGCTATTAGCACTCCTTGCAAAGCCTCCAAAGTAGGTAGATCTTTCTTGACAGCATAGGACTGGACAAGGTTCTCATACCATCTCTCAAGCCATTAAGTATGACTTGGACTAGCTCACTTTGATTAATGGCATCTCCAATACAAGCAAGCTCCCTGTAAGTATCTTTCACTCTCAACACATAATTAGTGGCATTCTCATCACTCTCTTTTGAGAACTTTGGAGAATTTGATTTCTAAGGGTGAGGAGTCTTGAGGTATTCTTGGCCTCATAGATTGCTTTGAGAGTATCCCAAGCATCCTTGGTCGAAGTGCAAGCACCAATCTCCCTCAAAATCTCATTGGAGACATTCATTTCGATATAATGGAGAGCCATCCTAGCTCTCTTCTTATACTTTTGTACTCCTTGAAGGACTTGTGGATCCTCCTCAATCCCAAGTACAATGTCCATCACATCTTGGAGTGTAAGGATAGACTCCATTCTAACCTTCCAAATAGAACAATTTGAGGTAGATAGCCTCAAAGTTATGATCATATGAAGTTTTGCAGTTTTGTGAGTAAAATTTGCAAAATTTGGAATTGTTCTGATTGCATGCCAGTCATTTCCCTAATTTGTAGCATTGTGTTAGCATGGATTAGTTGCATGCTGATTCTCAGAGTAATTCTGACATGCACGAGGGATTTACAATCGATTTGAGTGGTCATACGCATGTGCTTTGACAATGGGGTCACTGGCAAATCAGTGTCAATGGCTAACAAATTTTGTAAAACTGGAATTTACGTAAAAAAATTTCGTAATGACATTTATGATTGATGTAGTGTGCTTTGCATGCCAGTTTGACATTGGGTTAGTAACATTAGGAATCGGACAGCGTTTCGATTTTTTCGACTTTGATTGCCTTTTGTACTAACAGTATTTTCGTCAGAATTTTTGAATTACGTAAACTAAAGTAAAAATTGAGTTTTTTGGAAAAAATCAAGATTTTGGTCATTTTTTCGTTATCTATGGAATCAGTTTAGATTAGTGAATTTAATAAACTGAGTTTATCAGTTAAAAATTGATCACGGTGTTTTCACTAAGTCTAAATTATTTCTCGGTGATAGATAAGTTAAAATTGACGGAAGGAACCGCAATGAATTGCCGACAGTTTTTTACTATGTTTCTTTTAATTTTTGGAGTTTGGAACTTCCAGATTGAAAGTTAAAATTTGATTTTTTTTCTTTTTGTTGAATTTCAAATTGGTTAAAATTTGAAATTAGTTACTTGTCTGATAGTTTTCTAATCGATGTTGATCGATAGAAATCAGCCAAGTGAATGTTTGTGCATGATACTCATTAAATTTGAATTAAAATCGTCAAACAATATGAAATGACCAGACTGGATGAGTGGCAATGGTATTCTTTATCTAGTCAGTAAATTTGACAGGATACGGTTTAAGAGTTACCGAAATCCTATTGGTAGGATTTTCATTTATGTAATTTCATATTCTACATTTGGATAGGTTTTGTCAATATTAATGGAGTAATGCCAAACCAGTCAATAGAAAGAAAAAACAGTCCAATTTTATTGGAGAAATTATAATAATAGGAATTACATAACTGATTTTATTTCTAGTAAACTCCTATGTTGAATTATATTCAAAAGATTAGACTAGTATGATTTCACATACTAGTAAATGATTTTTGATATATCGGATATTCAGCCCAGATATAGGACATAAATGACTTGTTTTGGACTTTTTCCTACAGTAATTAGTTTTTTAAACATTTACTAATGTCGTAACGTCTTCTTGGTACCTTAGCTGAAATAGATTTTCAGGAAACTGAAAATTCTAAAGAGGGAAGAAGAGTGGACATCAGAGGTAGTAAGTGTGATTAGGAAATGTATTTCACGGTTAGGATTTTGGTAATCCCTGTAAATAATTGCTTAATACTGGTTATTAATTTCTTGGTTAGAATTCATTCAATTTAATGCGTAACTGATATCTTAGTAACCATTGAGCTATCCGTAGTTTTGGATGTCAATTGTGAGGGCTAGAAGTGGAATTTGATATGTGGATTACATTGGATCTGTTAGTTGACTGAAGTTTGTCCCTAGGTTTGATGCATCGGTAGGGGTTTGAAGCTTATCATGAACTAGAAAGGACCAGAATGTAATATTGAACCATGTTAATTCTTCTGTCTAAGTCACATAATCAGATGTGAATTTTGGGTATCCATCTGATAGGCATGCCAGTCATCCAAATAAATGGATTCTCCAGTGTTTGGGAACAAGAGATAATTTTGTATAGTGATTATAGGACAACTAGATGATCAGTGGAGTTCTTGGCATTCATTCACTCAAGGGCTTTCATGGATTGGAGATCTACAAAGGCAAGGTGGTGATGGAGGTTCATTCATGGAGATACATGGTGCATGCACTATGGGCATAGTGGAATGTGGAGGAGGCATGCAAACAATTGTTGGTTACTTTCACTTACAAATTGTTTGCTGCTGTTTTACAGAGAATTCAAGGTGGATACATGGAGGAATCCTTTCATTATGATTCTATGTCCTTTTACATGTATCATGATCACCATTTATGTAAAATCGATGTAAAAAATAGTGAAGCATCCTATATGGACACTATTATCTATATCAATTATGTTTTACTTCATATTGTACATATTAGAGCACTTGAGAAGAGATCTATTATCATGATGCAGATCATTTTTAGGTTGGAGCAAAGTAGTGTTGTAGAACTAGCAAGTTAAGTTGAAGACGGAGTGTGAAAATTGTCAACATTTCTTAGCAAACATGTCCATTGAGAGCATTGCTTTGTGTATTGTCTTCAAGCTTTTGTGTATGGTCTTAAGAGATTTCTAAAAGTGGTAGGCTACTGTTGTAAGGCTGGTATGCTGTTGTTTTTTATTGCCATCAGTACCTTTTATTAGCTTCTTTTGTCTCTTGAATGCTTTGTCAAGTTCATGTGTATCAAATGTAGCGTTAGGATGCTTTGCCATTTCTAGCTTTTGTAGCTTGTTGTGCAAAGATCTTAGCCACGTATTTTGGGAGTTTGGATCCATTCAAGATCCACATTTTTCACAACAACAAGAGATGTATATTGATGATTCAGATTCAGAGTTATAAAATTCATTTGATCAATAGTTTTTTATTGTCTATATTGTCTTAAGTTGTCTCTTAATTTTGCATATAATTTTTGCACGCATATTCAATCAAAACTAAAACTATTCTATTAGTACATAGATCATATACAAATCCGATTGAAGACACTGATATTAGTTTGATTTATTCAAACTTGCATCATGTTCTCTGTGGAAGAATAATTAATATTTTCCTACAGTGGTATCAAAGCATACGGTATTAAAGTTGATACAGTGGTATCTTTGCATCTCTCTCAACATTCTTCATACATCCATCAGTAAGCCGCTATTTGGAAGTTATTTAAAATTAAAAGATGTCGTCGATCATCAATATTCAAGCTAAGATCACTACAATCTTAGACCCAGAAGGTTCAAACTACTTGATTTGAAAATTAAAGACTTCACTCTTGTTGAAGGGCGAAGGTCTATAGCAATGGGTAGAACCAATTGAGGAGAAGCCGGAAGCTACTCCTGGTAAAGAACTTTGAGAATCGAGTTTAAAAAATGATAAAGCTACGTTGTCGCACAGTCTGCATAAATAAAAGTAAATTCTCATGACGAAGAAAAGGCGAAAAACACGACACTGTGTTTTTACATGCATTTTTGTGACAGACGAAAAAGGTGACACTGCCTTAGAAAATGCCAAAGGTGCCCTAGAAAGTGAAGGCACCTTGTAAATCAAATCCTAAGGCATTTTGTTAGAGTGATGCAATTTTTGCATCTTCACCAACGTTCACCTCAACAAAAGCAGACGTCGTGGCCTTCTCACGCTCATCCCATGCAACTGTGCAATCAGTTTTGACAACGACATCAGCCACCCATGATCTCCTACAGATAGCACATCCACTCTGTACTTTCTTCATCTGCACACCTGTAACATTGTGTATATATACTGAATACCATTTGCGTATTCAGACTGATTGAGAGATCAAGAGAACAACTGCGTGTGTAAGATATAACATCAGAAGCTTATCAGAGACAGACAAAGTAGATACCTTGCGCATTGATTCTTTATTGTCAGTAATAGGTTTTCTTTACAGATTGAATTAGCTTTGTAGAGCACGTAGTTTTGTCCGCTATTGTCTTGTGCTCTACCGCATTATTGACATGTATATTTTGCTATACTTAATCTGATAATAGCTCTTTGTTCTGCGTTCATATTTGTGTCAATATTACTTTGCTTAATTTTCATTCTATCTGACTTTTCTTGTTGCTCAATCTAATAATCTGTTCTTAGCGAGTTATTACTAGTCTAGTTATTTACGACTAATATTTAGTCTTGCCTTTTGCGAATCATTCGCGATTGATTATCAGTCGAGCTCAGTCTAGCTCTTTCGTGAATCATTCGCAACAGATAATTTGTCTAGCTATTTTGCGACGAATTATTCTTCTGACGTTTTGTTAACGTTTGGTTGTGTAATCAGAACGACCGTGATTTCTATTACTAACGTTCTGTTCATTTCGTTTCTGATAGGCGTAGTCATCCTTAGGGAAGAAGTAATATAGCTCATTCTGCTGCACACAAACACATTCTGTTCTAGTTCGTTTCTCATTTGAGTTTCGAGTTCGCTTCTTTTTCATGTTTGTTTTCTTTTCGAGCTATTTATTTTTGTCTCTCACACCCACACACCCTCCTTCTTCCAACAAAAACCATGGTTGTGGCATGGCAGCGGGTGTTGCAGGTTGGAGTTAGGGAGGTGGACGAAGTAGAGTTGCGCATGCATTTTTGGTGGAGGGTGTGTCAGAAGGAAGGATGGGAGGTCATTGGCTGGTGGAGGGTATAGCGGTGGTGAGGACAAATGTGCGGTGAAATCCATGAACTTTTTGGTCGAGGAGGGTAATGGCGAGGGTGGGCAGAAGTGGACCTACGATGAACTTCTAGCATGCGTTGGACTTGATGGTCTTTGTTAGCTCTGAAGTTACAAAATTGTGCCAGTCATAGGGCACTACTGTGTTTGTTGAGAACCTTTATGAGAATCTACAATCATGTGTAGAAGGAGATAAGGAATGCAGTCCTTCACAAACTTCCAATGGCTAAGAAGTTGCTTAGGAGGTGACTTGGATGACTGGGTCGGTGATGGCTTCGATCAGATACCCGTCGTTAGTGTGACATCAGGGTATTGAAGCATCCAAAAAAGAGGTGATGGCAGCAGAGGCTTGGTGGTGTGATGGCTTGGGTCTATCACCAGACACAATGCTGATGGTGGCCAGCAAGGCGGTTCACACGCACTTTGTACGTAGTACCTTGGTAGTGGATGTAGAATCTAGACTTATCTTTATCACAAGTCCCAAAGGCCTCAATAAAGAAGTCTAGATAGAGGGCGCAGGTGAAAAGTTGAGGCTAAATGCCCATCGCTTCAAGAAGTTGTTGGGTTGATTGGATCTAGGGAGCGATTTGGGTGTCCGTAGGAAGATCATAGATTTCACCCAAAAAAGACGTTGAGGTGGGAGATTTGGGTAGTATCGGTTTTGTCGGATGGGCTAGATGGTTGGTTATTAGAGTGGTGAAGGATGCCATGATGAAGGATGATGGACGGTAGATGGATTGGATAGGTTTGGTTGGTAAAGAAGGTTTGGTAAGGCGAAGGAGGTGAAATGAGAGAAATGGTGGCTATCAGGGTGATTGGAGTGAAGTGGAGAGATGTAGATCTGGATGCGGTGTCTTTGTAGGTTAAGGATGGTACGTGAAAATTTTAAAGGCTTTTGAAAACAGTTGAAAATTCAATGTAAAAATGGCAAGAGCTTCACTAGAAAAAGTGACAAATGACTCGATTTCTCTGCTTTTATAGTGGAGAATTAAAAGGCGTATTAGGAGAGTACACTTTTCATAGCTCAGGTCAATACCAAATTTTGTAGGTACCATCTTCATGATTTTCTAAGATCTCTAAGAAGTTGGTGAAGGTTCATAAGTTTATTTGCATGCCCTATGAAGTTTTTGAAAGTCATGCAATGATTTGTAGAGCAGGAACAAATTTGTTTCTTGCGAAGGTTAGTTTGATGATCTTGATGGCCTATGAAGGTTTTCAAGATTACCTCAGTTTGAACTTTTGCAAAGCCCATGTTTTCATTGTTCCTTCACAAGTAACTCTTGCAGAGCTTCATATGATTCAGATCTATCTATGGTGAGCTCTATGAATGTTCTTAGGAAGATTTGATAGTTGATCCATCATTTTGAGTGATTTTTTCTTTTATTTTGCTAAATCGCCTAATATTTTTAAGTCTAATCTGCATTGTCATTGGGTACTTGTTGTGTGATAATGTCTTCCTACCTTCTTGTTTCCATCTAGGTTTGCATTTTGCTTGGATCTTGCTGTAATGAGTGCTTGTAGTATAGAGTCCTATCTGTAAGTTATCTACATGTCATTATTGGCCACTCTTACGCCCTTGGCTTCTACCCATTTGGTTAGATAATCTATAGCCACAATGATATATGCCTGAGCTATGACTAGATGTAATAGATCATAATTAATCCTGGTAGGTCTTCTGTCATAAATCACATTTTCTTCTTTTGTATCCCTGTGATTTGTCGGCCACCAGCATCCCGACAGAAATGTTTGATGCGAAATGACCACCACCCATGTCTTCATGTGATAACGATATAATTTGGGTGGTTTCATGTGGAAGAACACATCTTCTGAGGACATTGTCAGGCCCTTGTCGCGATACAATTGGCCCTGATAATCAACTTGTAAGGAGAAATTTTAAGTACTGCCTTTTGCTATTCTGCCTTGGCTAAGGAATTGTCTGGTTGGCCCCAGATTAAATATTCAACAATGTTTGTGGATCAATCCGGTACTATGTCTACATACAATAAGACAACATCTAGTAGCTCATCATCGGGTTGTTGGGCTGCATTCTCCTTTCCTTTAATTTGTGACACATATAATGTTGCTTCCCCTTGCGTACAACGATTCTAAATTCAACCCCCAACAACAAGAGTAACCACTGAGCGATTCTTCCGGAGCTACAAGTCTTGTTCACTAAGTATTGTTGGAGAAATGGTCTAAAGACTCGAACGCATTGAGCAATCGGATAGGAACATTCCTACTACTGTGCGAAGGTAGTGGTCAATGTTTTCCTCAGTGTGTGCACTACTACTACAGTAGGCGAACACAAAAGAAAACTAGAGTTTAATTGTTCGATTGTTTGCAGAAGCAGAAGAGCAAACAATCAGACAAAGTTGTAAGAAAGTCAGACATGAAGATGTAGTAGCAATGGATACAAATATGACAAGAACTTTGAATGCAATAAAAGACAATGATTGATTCAAAATAATGTATAGAAATACAAGTCAGATGGATGGTATGAGCAGAAGACAATAGTGGACAAAACCGCGTGCTTAGGAAGCTTACTCTGCACTATAAAAGCTATGAGCTTATTACTGACAATCAGTATGAAAGAAAAAATTGATGCATGATAGCATCTTCGATGTCTATCTCCCTAATTCACTATAATTGACTCACTTACTTAATTAGATTACAATGGTCATCTATATACAATTTACATATGTGCACATGAGTGTGCAAAGAAGAAGGCCCAGCCGTTGTGCCATCTGGAAGAGATTGTGGCTGCTGCTGTCCTTGTCCAAGTCGTTGCACAATATAGAAAGTTGGCATGAGAAGGCTTTGACTATTCGGAGTCGAGCGAGTCGTTGCCATGGCCAATTAAGTTGGGATAGTCAATAAGTCGGATCTCCACGATATGTTGGACAAGTCGAGTTAATAATAGCCCAATTCACACTCTACTACTACTTAACTAGTTACTTAGTAGAAAGTAGAAGAGTCAAGATTAAATAATATAAACTAATTTAGCCTATGTAGAATGATCATTTTCTTTTTAACACAAGCAACAACTCTAAATGCAGCCTTCAAACTTCATCTATGCATTAACATCTCATAGAGAAACATTCAAGCTTTGTCCAATTAGAAACATCCATCTAGGGTGACTACTAAGGTTTTCTTGAAGCATCAACAACAAAGGGTGGTCTTCAACTATCATCCAAGCATCAACATGCCCCAATAGGTAGTGGTTAGCTTTAGTCCAAGTAGTAATATCCTCCAGAGGATGACCTTCAAACTTCATCCACCAACATTTACAATATATCCTCACACACAAATATGTGGACTCAAATCTAGTGGACAAATCCTCATGACAAGATCATATCTCAAACGTGGATGGAGAAACTCACTTACCCAAGTCTAGTCCACCATGCTATGGATTTCTAGAGCAATATCCTTCATATATTAGAGACCTATGCACTTCAAGCTATGAGTATTTAACTCAATAATGAACTTCTTTCAAAAAATTCAACTTTTCCATCTCCAAACCCTTAAGAATAAGATAGTTGATTAAGGAATACATATGAGCATGTTGTAGAAAGTACTGGAATATTCACATGCTATGTTGTGAAACATTTTGTATATTAATCTCCTGAAGTTTCCTAAGTAGTCATGCATCATATGATACATTATCTTGACAAGAGTTGACTACATGCTTATAATTGTTCTTGTTGCATATGTCGTAGAGTTTTGAGTTTATTGAAGATCACACCATTGTCGTTAACAAAGAATTTATAAAAAAAAAATTAGACAACTCATGTTTATAAAAGTACCAACAAGAACAATATAATACAAGGAGTGACAATGTCTAGGTGATGGTAACAATCCAAAAGTAGACAAATCACTAGAGACATTGGTGAGAAAAAGACTTATGTGGGCCAACACAATGTACTTTTTGTGGTGGTGTTGCATTGCACATGTATCACATGATATGCATGAGTCGCGTTAGGGACGACTTTGGAATCCATAAATTGTATCTAAAATAGAACTTGGTGAACTTGCTAAGAATTGAAAAGTGGATTTTCTATTGATCTTTTCACCATGTAAGGTAATCATAACTCCATTCCCAAGTGCAAAGGATGGCAAGATTAAGTCTCTTCCACAATCAAAGTCTTTTTATTCACCTCATTTTTTAACATCTTAAGAATTGCAATTTTCTTTTAAAACTTCTACTTAGACTTCAACATGTTGCCTAAGATTATATATGTAGGTGGAAATATCATGATTTTTTGATGTGCAAAAGGTGCAATATTGTTGGATTATTTCACAATTGTGGAAGCACTTGTTCATTGTGTGGTTGTGCTGGCTTTAGGAACTTGAGGCTGACCTGTAGATTGGCTTGGCCTGTGGTGTTTTTTAGCCTTCAAAAACTTGAGGTAGCTTTCCCATGGGACCCACTTAGTAGGACCCAATATGTGCCCAGTGGGGTTGGACTTATAATGTGGGTCCCAGAGCCCTCCTAAGTGTGAGGGCTTTGGGACCCACCCTATAAGTCCAACCACACTAGGCAAATTTTATAACTTAGGAATAGGAGGAGCCATGGTATTAATAAAATTATTTAGAGGCCTAAAAGTCAATTTAATATTACAAGGTACTTTCCATCTTATATATGACATTGAAAGATAAGGGAGGCAAAAATTAGTTGACGGGAAGAAGGGACAATGCCATTTCTTAACTATAAATAGAGTATCATTTTAACTTCATTTGGATGTTCAATCAAGAGGAGAAGACTCTACAATTTTGCATTTTGGACATCATTGTCTCTTATCTCTCTCATTTTGCTTGTGGTTTTTGTGGTTCTTTTACATTTGTATTATTGTTTGTTATTTGCTATTCTTGCTAGTTCTAAGAGAGGAGAAGAGAGAAGAAAAAATAACTTACCTCCTATGCATCTTTGGTGTGGATGATTATTGTGGTTGAAAAAATTTATTGTGTGGTTAGTGGTTACTAGTTGGGAATCCATAGAAGATTGCTAATCAACTCAAAATTAGGCATATCTCCCATGAGAACAAACTACCGCATGGTGATAGGAAAGGAGAAACTAGCCTCCTAAACTAATTTACATCTCATTGTCATATCAACCAAGTAGAATCCTAGGAAGGTTGAGTAAAGCCACTACAACTTTGGCTCCATTGTTGGGGATTGATTGACTCTTTTCTTTTATGACAGAATGGTGGTTGATTTGCATTTAGGCATCTTGGTCTTGGCATGTAGAGCTAGTTTTTGCATTGTGGTGGATTAGGGTAAGATTATGGTGGTTGAGAAGTTAGTTTAATTTATTTATTTTTATTTGGTTGAATATTCTATTCATGATTGATCTAGAATGATGAACAATGAAGGGGAGATAATACCTCTATGGTAACAATCTCTTGAAAATAAAAAAATATCCAAAAATGTGAAGGTTTCACAAAAGAAAGAAAAAGAGTGCCAAAAGTTGCTATCAGACGCAATATTTTCATATTCCTCTTCTAAGAACTTCTAATCTTGCAGACAAGTCTAGATTGGTGGACATAAATCCTTGAAAGAAGAAGAAGATTAACTCCTAGCCAATTTCTAGTAACTTTCAAAAATAGAAAAAATCAATACATAAATCACATATGGAATCAATTTGATGAATGTGGCATGGTTATCAACAAAACATATCCTTGAAAGCTAGAATTGTTTAGTTTTCGTAGCACTTTGTTTCGATCCATTTGGTTGAGCCGATAAAAAGTTATAAGCTTTGAAGAAGGTTAGGTAGGACACCTAGACCTGTGTGGACACTTTTGGTTTGATCCATATCTTGCTAGTTTGACCAAAAAATTCAAGAAGTGGCTTGTCAATCCCATCTATTTGAGATCTAGTCAATCTTTTGAGGTGATAGTCACATTGTTTTCTTACAATTCCATTGTATTAGAGTGATTTGTGGATTCTTTCATTGTTTCACATGTGCCAAAGATTGTTTGACACAAACTTTGCCTATATCAATTGATGTGAAGTAGATCTAGTTCAAGAGAGATTGGAAAAGCTAGTGAGATCCATCCCACATTTTCTTGCAAGATCTTGCATAGGAGTTGGTAGTACACCTTTCCAGGATCCTATAGTGAGAGATAAGCAACATTTATTGTCTCATTACAAGGAGTCTTTACTACTTTTGATGGCATCCATGGGTTTCTACCTATTGGAATCTAGTGAAAGACTATCTACCTCCAACTATTCTATTTGGAATGTTAGAATGGAGTCAATCTTGACACTCCAAGATGTGATGGACATTATACTTGGGATTGAGGAGGAGCCTCAAGTTCTTCAAGAAGTAAAAAAGTATAAGAAGAGAGATAGGATAGCTCTCCATTATATCAAGATTAATGTCTCTAATGAGATTTTGAGAGAGATTGGTGCTTGTACTTCGGCCAAGGATGCTTGGGATACTCTGAAAGCAATCTATGAGGCCAAAAATACCTCTAGGATCCTCAATCTTAGAAATCAAATATTTCAAAGTTGTCAAAAGAATGATGAGAGTGCCACTAATTATGTTTTGAGAGTTCAAGGCATTCATAGGGAGCTTGCTTGTATTGGAGATTCCATCAAACAAAGTGAGCTAGTCCAAGTCATACCTAATGGCTTGAAGGATGAATGTGAGAATCTTGTCCAATCCTATGCTATCACGGAAGAGCTACCGACCTTGGAGGCTTTGCAAGGAGTGCTAATAGTTGAAGAATCAAGGCATGAGAACAAGCTATTAAGGATGGACAAATTGTCACTCAATCATAAGGGTGATGGCAAACTTCTATTTGCCAAGCACAAAAAGAGGAGCAAAAAGCAACACCAACACTTCTCTAAGGACAAAGCAAAAGACCAAGATGAAGAGGAGGAGAATTCCTCTCAACATTCTACTGCAAAGAAGAAGAAAAAAGAGCTTAAGTGCTTCTTTTGTGGCAAGAAAGGCCATTATGCCACAAATTGCTTCAAGAAAAAAAATTGATTCAAGAAAAGCAACATATCTCATGACAAAGAAGACTTAATTGCAAGTGATGGAGAATGCTCACTCATGGCATCAAGCTTCTCCTCTTCCACCTTCAAGAAGGATGAATCTTGGTATATTGATAGTGGAGCATCATCTCATATGTGTAGCTCCAAGGATTCCTTCTCATCTATTATGCCTTATGAAGGAATCAAGAAGTCCATATATATTGCAAGTAACCAAGAGTGCAAAATTGAAGGAGTAGGGACTATTCCCATGAAACTTGCATCATCAAATGTTCTATCTCTTCACAAGGTTTTTTTTTGTTCCCAAGCTTACAAAAGATCTTATAAATATTGGACAATTACTTGATGGTGGCCTTGATGTCAATTCCATAGTGACAATTGTGTGATCAAGAAGGATGATGAGATCCTTGCACATGGAACTAGATATGAAGGCATCTACAAATTGGATCTAAGAGAGAGTGCAAAATCTCTTGATGTTGCTTATGTATCCAACCTTTCAAAGGAGGATGATCACACAAGATGCACATGGATATATCTTCTTTCTTCAAGATTTATGGTGCATGATTATTTCCTATTATTCAAAGCATATGTTGAGATGGAATTCTCATTGAAGATCAAAGCTTTAAGAAGTGATGGAGCTCTTGGAGTAAATACACCATATGAAGTATTATTCAAAAATAAGCCTAAGGTTGTTCACCTTAGTGTCCTTGAAAGATTTTGCTTTGCACATATTCCCTTGGAAACAAGGAGGAAGGATGATCCAAGCTCATGGATCATGGTTGGATATGCTTATCAACCAAGGAGGCTTTTAAAACTTTATACTCTTTATTTCAAAAATGATCTAGAATAAAGGTGTCATATTTTATGAAGATCAACATTAAACTTTGGAAGGGGCCAAGATCAAGGCATCTCAAGACGCATCACAAATCATATCTATTGAAGACTATCAAGATGTGATGGGGTCGAGGTTTGAGGGGGAGCCTCCTCAAAATATGTATTCAAGGGGATCTTCAAGATGGAAGGCCGAGTCTTTATGGCTCATTTTTTATGGTAAAGAGAGGCAAGTTTTAGGTGGTATCCACTCCAACATTCTCACTTATGCTTCTCTTTCATTACTTGATGTACTATCTTGCCTTATTGGGATTTATACATCTCAAACTTCAAGTAAGACAGTTCTAGTTTTGGATGATGCCTATTGTATGGACATATTTCTTGTAATTTATGGCTTAGATATGTTTCCAAAACATTTTGAAAGCAAGATATTGTGTCATCAAAAGTATGCTCTTGGATCTTGTAAGAGCAAGAATGAGTTTGATGTTTGAAAAATTCATGCTTTTACATGGTTTGAGGCAACTTGTAAACTTCTCTTGAGATTAAGTGAATAATCCTTTAAGGACACTTACATCCTTGAGAATTATTTAGCCTCAAGAAGATCAAGATCTCATTTGATTTCAACATTAGATCCATCATGGATAAAGTTCATAGTATGTGGACTAGTCAAGCTAGTATGCTTAATCTAGATAATCAACACTTTTGCTCATCTTTTGATCTTGATCTCTATGATCTTTGTGATCTTTATGAGGCATGGAAGCCTCTGATTTTCATCATGGTGCAACCATCTTCATGAATGAATGTATGCATGTAGATTTGTCTCTTTGCCTAAAAATTTGACATTGATCTTGGATTTCAATCCATAGTCAATCTAATTTCAAAAGCATTGCTTAGGAGATCAATTTCACACATTAGGGCATTCCCACACTTGTGACACACTATCTGCATACACTCATCCTAAAATTGCAGATGGATTTGCAATCACAGTCTGCTCTAATGGTAGACAAACTTGATGGTTTGAATTACCACTTGTGGAAATTCAAGATGAGAGTAGTACTGATGGCCAAAGAACTTTGGTAAATAGTCGATGGAACCGAACTAATTCCTAGTGTCGATGAGCAAGACATTTCCAAGTGGAAGCTCATGGATGGCAAGGCTTTTGTCTTGATCACCCTTAACAACTCTGACACACAGACTGGCCATATCAAACAAGTCACATCCTCGAAAGAAGCTTGGGATATATTGATTACACTGTGACAAAGTGAGAGATGTCACTTCGAAGCTGCATCTGAAGAGAAAGTTCTAAGACTTCTCTCTCTGAATGTTAGAAGGTGATTCTGTTCAAAATCACATTAATCAATTTAAGAGTTTGATGGAGCAGATGGTGGCAAAAGGTTCAGTGATCGAAACCTCGGATGTTGTAATGACCTTGCTGTCAAGTTTGTCGTCCTCATATGAAAACTGGGTGATGATGATTACCACACACACAAAGATAACATTGTCCAGAGTCATAATTATGCTTCTTCAGGAGGAGTCAAGAAGAAATGGAGCATCCTCGTCCTCCCGGCTAACAAACATTATTCTAAAGAAGAACACAAAGAAGGAACAGAAGAAAAAAGTTGTCTGATAATTCGACAACAATCAGAAGCAGTCATAGAAAATCCAGAATCAACAACCTGCTCAGAGCAAGAAGAGATTATTCTACAAGTACTGCAAGAGGACAAACCACAAAATCTAGGACTGTCGAATCTTCAAGTTCAACAACGATAAGAAGAAACAGCCAAATCAGCAAGCCCATGTAGTCAACACGAAGCAGAATGTCACAGACGACGAAGAGTAGGAAGCCTTCATGGTGAACCAAATGTGAATGAGTGTTTGCTTGCTTTCTCCATATTGCTCTTGATTTGAGATTATTGCAACATGAATTCCCATTAATGAGCCTCCATTGCCATCTTGCCATAAGAGTTCTTCAAACATTTGAAACCTATGAGTGAATACATGCCATAATGATGCTTTTTCTAATTCATTTCCATCTAAAGTCTAGCAAAGAATACTTGTCCATCTTGAAGATCCTGAGAATGTAGAGCAATAAATCTAGTTTCACCAAAACTTGGCAATTTTTACACAGTAACATGAAATTGCCCAAACATGAAGTAAGATAAGTAAGGTAGAATAGAAACACACTTCCTTGCTATCCCTTAGAGAGCAACTTTTCTCTAATGAAATGATACTTAATTTCTATGTGCTTCATACATGTATGAAATATAAGATTTTTAGCTAGTTGAATGGTGTTATGACTATTACACATGATCATGGTGGGCTTACATTGCAAAATGCAATATCTTCCAACATTATCCTCAACTAGTTTGCCTCCTTGGTGGCTGAGCATAGTGCTTTGTGGTGGAACTGTTTCCTGTTTCTTACGTGACCAAGAAAATGCACCAAAGTTGGAAATATAACTTGTGGTGGATCCTCTGTAAAAAATACAACCTGCCCAATCTAAACCAACATATCTCATAATACTGGCAAAGCATATTGCCCATCATCCAACAAACCATAAGTAGTTGTACCTCTAACATAGTGAAGAATCCGCTTCACAACCTTCCAATGCATCTCCCTCAGTGTAGCAATAACATTAGGGGAAATCTCAAGTCAAAAAGGGCCGTATAAGAAATCCAAAGTTAGTGAGAGAATGATTAGAGAGAGAAAGCATAAACAACAAGTGTGTGTGTGTGTGTGTGTGTGTGTGTGTGTATATATATATATATAAACTATTTGTGCACATGTGGTGCGCATGTGTATGGACGCACATGCATCCTCCTCTCCCCCACCCATGCATACACCTTTTCTAACCAAAAAGTGAAGGGAGGAGGATGCATGTATGGGGAAAGTGCATATCCCCATACATTTGCACATTATGTGCATTGAGGGGTGGGCCCCAAAAAGATTCTCCACCCTCCCTCCCACCCACTAATTTCAAATATCTTCCTCTAAATTCAAATATTTGAAGCTTGAAGTTAAGGTTTTATTTTCTTCACACACTTCAATGTGCTTTAAACTTTAGCCAATAATCTTTATTACATGGCTTTCTTATTATTTTAAATTACCAAAGTTTTACCCATAAACCATGAACCAAATTTTTTTTCTTGACTACCTTAAACTGCTTTTTTTTTTTTTTCAATCCTTCAAATTTCTATCTTGGCTCGTTTTCAGGAATGTTTAACCACAAGCCCAAACTCACTAGCTTTAACTCCTAAATCATTATCCACAAGCTTTTATCCATGGGCCAAAAAAAGCACAGGTGAAAAAAAAGGAGGGGGATGGGGTGAGGGATGTGTGTGTGTGTGTGTGTGTGTGTGTGTGTGTGTGTGTGTGTGTGTGTGTGTGTGTGTGTGCGCACACACACACACACATGTCCATATATAAAACTGTTTGTGGATGAATTGTATGAAGTATAGAGTGCAAATTTTTGTTCAATCAATCAGAGTGCAAATTCTGTCTACACTATTGTTTCGTTTATTTGTGCATTTGTAATGAATTCTTCTTTTTAGTAATTTGTTGGTGAATGATGTGCTTCCAATCCTCAACCACTGATCGCTCCAACTTCCGCTGCATTTGAATTAGGAGTGACATCTTTGAAACAAAGTCTACGCCATCTCTATCTCTAGGGTCAAACAAGTGTTTAGCGCCATCTCTATCTCCAGCAGGGTTAGCGCCATTCCAGCTTTGTTATTGTCATTGTGTTGTTTGTTACTATACTACTATACTGATGACAAAGCTTTATCATCTTCATGTGGATCTGTCACCAGAATATGCACCGCTCAGGACGAGAAATTCAAAGCAACCCAAATTGTCAACGTCTGATATGGTCCGATACAAGGAGGAAAAGCTAAAACATGTAGATTTGTGGTCATCGGAAACATTGTATCCTATTGATCCATGTTCATTGCAACATCTAGATTTTCATTCGATAAATCAGTTAATAATCTATGTGTCATGACAAAAATGGCCTTTTGGGTTACTGTGAGATTTTGATGCTCTATGGGAATGCACATTCAATGCAAAGGATACATTATTTGGAAGAGAAATCAAGAAAAATATCAAGGGAGTGCGAAGAAAAATCTACAAAGTTGAAAACTTGGTTGGATGAAAATGAGATGCTCAAGAAAGAGATCACAAGGTTGAAATCTTCTTTGCATCATTATGCAACTAGTAATGATGAGATAAAAACTGCATTTCAGTCCATGTGTATCTCATATTTGTCTCTTGTTAAAGACATGGATGTGCTCAACAGAATGGTCCGAAGCAACAAGAGGAAAAGACTGGTAACCAAGGATATATGTGATCTATCATCCAAAGGAGGTCATAGAAAAAGACACCCGATAGTCGTCCTATCTTCAGACAACCTTATAGGTTTAGTCAAAAGGAAGAGGATGAAGTGGCTAGGCAAATCGAGGAATATCTTAAGATGGGGCACATCAGACCAAGTAAGTCTCCATGGGGAGCACCTATCCTTCTTAAGAGTAAGAAAGATGGGGGGTTTTCGATTATGTGTAGATTACAAGGGTCTTTACTATAAAAAAATAAATACCTGTTGCCCAAGATAGATGATCTCATAGATCGGTTAAATGGAACTAAATACTTCATGAAAATTGATCTACGTACGAGATATCATCAGATCAGAATACATCCATAGATGTATCTAAGACCAGTTTTAAGACCAGGTTTGGCCACTACGAGTTTTTAGTTTTGCCCTTTGGTTTAACCAATGCTCCGACAACTTTCCAACAAATGAACGATTTATTTTGTAGTTTGTGGTAGTGTTTATGGACGATATTTTGATCTATAGTAGAACACTCAAAGAGCATGCTAAGCATCTCTGTACTGTATTAGGTACCTGAAGTCAAGAGAAGCTTTATGCAAAGGAATCAAAGTGCAAATTAAAAAAGAACTTTACCTTGGTCATAAGATCACCTCTGTCGGGATCAAGATTGATGAGGAAAATGTGAAGACGGTAGTGGAATGGTCAGTTCCTCAAACGGTTTGTGAACTTAAGTCATTTTTAGGTTTCACTACGTTTTTTTGTAGATTTGTAGAGGAGTACTCAAAGATTGCTATGCCTCTCAACAATATGTTGAAAGGAGTGAAAAGCTGCAAAGGTAGGCCAAGTCCTCCTATAAGGTGGAATGAGAAGTTAGATGAGAGTTTTCGAAAACTCAAGCTTCTAATTGTCTCAACTCTAGTCTTTGTAGTGGGTTTCTTTCCTTGCCTATCCTCAACCCAAGATCTAATCAATCTAGCATCGAGGAGATGAATTTAGTTGTCACGCGTAGATTCGTTTCCATGAGAGCGATAGCATAGTTCAGATTCAGCATGAATGGAAGACTCACATCTAACTCTACCATCCACTAACCCTAAGCATTAACACTACATCCATTAACACTAGATCCACAATGAAGATAACTTACACTTTCTCTCTCTCCCTTTCTCTCTCATAAAAAGTATAAAAACATGCAATCCCAATAACAATCAAATTCAACAATTAGCAAAACACAATAAAAGCATGAGAGATGAAAGAAAAGTGATAGAGAGCAAGGACATTCATAAATCCATTTCACAAGAGAACCAATCTGCTTTATTGAGATGAAGACTCGAGTTGGTCCCTTTTTATAGTAGAGAGGAGGACCCTGGCCTCTGAATCCTATTGGTCCATTTTTGACTCCCTAACTATTCAAATTTAAAAAACAGTGGGAACTATCCAAATTGGAACGAACCCAACTTTATTCACTAACTTGACATTTAGGCCCTGCGACATTAAAAGTCTCGCAAAAAGACCTAAAGTCCTTTTATTAACTTTCTAATTAATCAAATCTCTATGTGATCATTGGGTTGGACTTACACACGCAGGGTGCCAAATCCCTCTCACTTATTAACTAGGGTTAGGATTGCCTTGGGATCCACAAACCCTCCAACAGTCTTGAGGATAGCAGATCCAGATTTGTCGTCACTAACATTGACATGAGTGATACGGCTATTAGAGTTGTTCTCTTACAAGAGGGCCAACCCGTTGCCTTTGAAAGCAAAAAACTAATCCATGCGCAGGTCAAATATACCACGCAAGAAAAAGAACTGTTTGTGGTGATCCATGCATTGAAATCATGGAGACATTACCTGTATGATAATAAGTGTGATATATCAAAGGCACCTATAATCAGGTGGTTGATGCACTTAGTGAAATTTGTAAAGTAAGCGAACTTTCCTTCATTGAGATCAATACAGGATTTTATCTCTCTCTGAGAGGTCTGTATGAGAAAGACCCACATTTTAGACCAATCTGGAATAGGGCTCTGACAGTTTCATCAAGCGAGACTGATGTTCATGGTGATCAATCTGGGGGGGATAATAAAAAGGGTGCTGATGACTTCTCTATCTGTAATGGACTTTTGTTCACGAAAAGGAAGGTTTGTATGCCTGATGTGGATGTTGTTAAAAATAAAATTCTTTATGAATGTCATGACTCACTATGCGTAGGACATCCCGACATACATCGTACATTAGATTTGGTACGAAAGGACTTTTATTGGCCAAAACTCAAGCCCTTTGTAGAATCTTATGTGGTCAAGTGTGATCAATGCCAGTTGAATAAGGTTGAACGCCTTAAGGCTGGTGGATTGTTGCATTCACTGGATATCCCCGATAAGAGATGGGATAGTATTTCCATGGATTTCGTGGTTGGGTTACCGTGGACAAATAAACAGCATGATGTAATTTGGCTTGTGGTCGACCGTCTTACCAAATTGGCTACATTTATTCTAGTAAAGACCACCGTGAAGGCTTTTGATTTAGCTCAGACATTTGTAGAGCATCTATTTACACTTTATGGATAATTGAGTGATATTGTGAGCGATCGTGATCGCGATCCGAAGTTCACAGGTCACTTTTGGTCGGCCATGTTTGCTAAACTAGAGACGACTTTGAGCTTAAGTTCGTTTGATCATCCTAAGATGGATGGACAGATGGAAAGAACAAATTAGGCGATGGAACAAATGCTATGAGCATATGTTTTCCAATGACAATCTGATTGGGAGAAGTATCTTCCATTGAATCGAGCTTTCCTATAATAATAGTAAGCATTCGGCTACCGGTTATAGCCCGTTTATGCTTATGTATGGTTTTGAGCCTAGGTCACCCATTGCAGTAGAGACTCTGACGATCAAGTTTCAAAAGGTAGCGGATTTCCTATATGATATGCACAAAATGCTACGCATTGCACATGAAAATGTCCAGTGTGCCCAAGATAGGCTGGACCGACATTATGCAAATATGAAAAGATCACTACGAGACTTTCAAGTGGGGGATTGGGTGTATTTGAGAATCTCGAAGGATTCTAGTGTAATGAGTACCGACAAGCATTATAAATTGTCCCCTAGGTATAGAGGACCGTATCAGATCTTGAAAAAGATCATATCCTTAGCTTAGCAGTTGGACCTCCCGGAAGGAACTCAAGTGCACCCAATTTTTCACGTAAGCCGACTCAAGAAGAGTCTACATGAAGGTGAGCATCTTGGTTCTGGAGACCAATTGGATCTGTTGGATGAATCATCGGGTGTGTCTCGACTTGAACCCGAAAAGATCTTGGGTACAAGAACTAAACGATTGAGAAATCGTATAGCTATCGAGCATCTGGTTCGATGGAAGGGACACATAGACGGTGATGATTCCTAGGAACAAGAAGGAAGCTTAAGAAGAAACTTCCCAGTTTTAAGTTCTGAGGACAAAACTTGAATAAGAGAGGAAGAATGTCATGCCCACGACTGGTCTCGGGTAGTTGATTGTGACTATAAGGGAATTGGGGCCTTAATGTGCATAAGGTCATATTTCATGGTTGTACGCCTAAACTCATGATGGTGGATTTGTATGAGTCTACCATTGGGAAACTAGATGACATGGCCCAGATAGACTGCTGAGGTGTCCACTAAGGTGTCATAGTGCACTACTAGTGCCTCGACCAACTTGATGGAATCTCGAAAATGTCAAGACGCTCTGATACCACTGATGAAAAAAATTCTATCAACGTCAGAACGCTTTGATAGCACTAATAAAGAAATTCCCAAAGGATGAAGGCCGAATAGAGCCGACTTGACAGGAGTAGCTATTGCTACTAACTGCGGTCTGATTCTCTTCCAGGCCTCAGATCGCTACTGCAGATCTATTGTAAAAATTAAACTTGTACACAGTAGATAATGTTGAGTAAAACAACAACAGAAAGATAGCTACTACTAGCATGCATTCAAACATTTACACATTACAGAAGAGAGTATTGCAAAAATTGCTTCTATTATAAGAACCGAATATACAACATTTTCTTGAGCACTATCTGTTTTCCAGATCAGCACGTTGGCACAAGAGAGATGTTCTCTCTCACGAGTAATGCGACTAGCTACTATTGATCGCTATGTCAAAAACTTACAGTTCTATCTATCTCTGTATATCTTTATGTATCCTCCGTTGATTCTTTTATGTGATCAAACCAGGGATCTGATTAAATTAAAAGATCTAATCAAAAGAAAAAGCATTAGTCCTACTCGTATACACAAAGTAGAAGTTTAAAAAAAATTAGACAACATGGTGAAATATTTGAGAAAAAATAAATTTTCAAATACTGATGTACAAATGATACAGAAAACAACCAGTGAATTTTTGGATGTAGTTCAAAGTGCATGGGGTGTTTATCATATAACACATTATATGGTAAGATTTCAATGTTACACTACGATAGACAAATATGTGCAATTAAATTAGATACTTTTGGTACTGATTTAGATTATGTTTTCATGACATGCAGCACATACTACAACATCATTCGACATTCTTTGCAAGAAATAGTGGAAGTCTTAGCATATGGTCATCGCAAGGAATGGAAAAATCTCATTGGCAAGCAAGAGTGACATTTCATAAAAGTACACAACATGGCGGGACTAGCACAAAAAACAGCTATATACTACAACTTTTTGAATGGTTTTACAGAAGAATCCAAATTCGTCATAATACAAAATTGACAGATTATAAAAAATTTCAAAAAGCATGCAAATCTATACAAGCCAATAGGCAATAGACACACAGTAAAATTTTGTATATTAAATAAAAATATTTACAAAGTACAATTCAGTAGTATCTACTCTGCTTCCGATACTTTCTCCAATGAAAGTTGCAACTTAGAATCATGCAACAATTTTCTTCTTTCGTATGGATCCAACAGCTCATAGTTTTCATGCTTACTCAGATCGACGTAAGCAGTATATAATGCAAAATGAGATGATTTGAGTATGGAATTCACTGTCCATATGCTAAAAATTTCAACCGCAATGGTCTTCTTTACAAAAATTATTTTATGCACCTTATTGAAATTATGTCCTCCAAGAAAATGAGACAGTGCCTTGATTGCCATAATCATAGTCTCACCATGTTGATGAAACTTTGAATGGGAAACACTTATCTCATTATTCTTGAAGAACTTCAGATAGTGCCCCAAGTGCATGATCTCTTGAACATTCTCCAATAGAAGATCTCTGCCCCCCTCGACGAATTACGAAATCATCAAGGAAAATTGTTTCCTAAAATGATAAAAAACAAAGTAAGCTCTAGTATATAATCTGACATAACAAATCTACTAGTACATGATAAGATACAAAAACTTACGCATTTACCTTTGTCTTCCCTGATTACTGTCTCTCCATCAATATTATATCCACCTTTTGATGTCAATATTGTTGGTGAATAGACAATTGGTTGTGGAAAACCAAGTTGACTTTGGATTCTGAGAAATTCCTCCTCAGAAGGTAGATCATCTACTTCGTTGCGCATTTTCTCCACAACCATTTTCAAGCAATCTTTTCCTGAATAAAACTTATCATTATGTACATTGTCAACACAAGGGAGAAGATCATCAGCATCAAAATCAATTATATCCGAAAATTCATCAAGCTCTTTGCTCAAAATGTAAAGAATCTCAGCTTCAGTGAAATAGAAAAGATCTGATATATCGAATATTGTCAAAAAAAAATTATTATCTATAATATAAGTAGACAAAGTGATGAAAGATTTATCAGAAGGAGAAAGGGTAGTGGATGTTTTAGGGCCTATAAACGATGCCCTATTTCGAGCAGGATCAAAATCTAAACAATCATCTAAGTTAACGCTCATATAAAAAAAAAGTATCTATATCTACAATCTTTGACTTTTCAGACTTTGTACCACTAGAAAAAGCAGCTTCATAAGTGGAAGAGATAGCTTCCCAATCGATCTCAAGCGCCCTCTTATCGCAAATTTGTTTGTTTTCATTCTATGCGCGTTTGTTCAGACTTTTTTTTTTAAATTTTTTTTTTTTTTAGAATGATGGCCAGGACCAAATCACCATAACCACTATACAACCATAACCACTGTGCCATAACCACTGTACAACCATCCCATGCCCGTGTTCTCCCTGATATTGGCCGTAGACGTGGTAGGAAGCAGGTCTGGATGAGGGAGACTAGAAAACTCCAGAGATTAACTGAATTGTTGATCCCTAGAGCTCCTTTCAGCCGATCTGTAAGGAATGTCACTCTGTCACTTGGGCTAGATGTTCATTTTGCCATGACGGCCATGCAGGACTTACAGGGTACTGCAGAAGATTTTTTGTCCCAGTTTTTTTGAGGATACCTATCTTTTGGCAGTGCATGGTAAGTGTGTCACCATCATGCCAAAAGATTTCATCATTCTTAGAAGACTTCGGGACCATTTTTATGCTCTCCATGTTGATAATGCCAACACCTCCAGAGACCTGCCTCTGGATAGAACCAACTTGCCGACTACCTCTAGGAGGAAGAGGAAGCAGCTTGTCCCCAAGAAGACTGGATCTCGAAGGCCAACTGCTTCCCTTCCTCCTGGAGTTATCCCAACCAAGAGACCTCGGATCGTCCTGAGCTCTGAGTCAGATGCTGGAGAATCTGATTCAGATCAAGAATCATCACCCCTTCCTCCTCCTGTTATTTGTCCAGCTCCTCAGCAGGTTTCGTCACCAAAAATGTTGATTACCCAAGAGATGTATGCATGACATAAAGCGTAGATTCACTATGACTACTAGAAAACCCACGATCACAAAAGTATGTGTGTATCTTTTGATACCACATCCTTGGGGCTTGTTTTAGTCCATAGAGAGCCTTCTTGAGAAGACACACTTTGTCTTCTTGACCTGCAACCAAAAAACCAGCAGGTTGCTGAAGGTAAACTTCCTCATTAAGATCACCATTGAGGAAGGTTGTCTTTATGTCAAGTTGGTGCATACGCCAACCATGATGGGCAGCCAAAGTAGTGACTATCCGTACGGTAGTTATTCGTGCGGTAGGTGCAAAAGTTTCCTCATAATCAATGTCCTCCTTTTGCGCATGACCTTTGGCAACAAGTCTTGCCTTGCACCTTACAACAGTACCATCGAACTTGTACTTGATTACAGCCAATTGCTTTCTTTCCATGTGGAAGATCAACAAAAACCCATGTTTGATTCTTTATGAGTGAGTCATACTCCTCTTTTATCGCGTCCTCCCAACATTTTACTCCTCTGGCATGCTCATAAAAAACAGGTTCTATTGCACTATCCTCAATAGATGTAAGAGCAAAATAAAAAAAATCAGCAAATTCTACTGATTTAGATGAGACACGAGTCTTCCCTTCATAGAAGCGGTTCACTTTGCTGTCCTGCAAAGTCTGCAACAGCCATTTAGGGACTGGTTTAGGCTGTCCAACAGCCTTACTTTGATCAACGCTTTGCTGTCCAAAGTGATCTGAACTGTCAACACTTTGCTGTCCAAAGTGCTCTAAAATTGGACTATGTTGTCCAAAGTTTTCAACAAGTCGTTCCTCTTCATAAATCTGCTCCTCTTGATGAATTATGGGCTGTTCGCTTGAAGAACCAGTGGGCTATCCATTAGAGGATGATGGCAGTCCCTCCTCTTCAACATTAGATGGTGATACCAAATGATACCAAACTTCATAAGGAGTCAAAATCTTCAAGGCTTTTGTCGGACACCAATTACTAATGTATGCCACCGTAATAACTACTTCTCGTGTTTTGTGATGACAGTTCACTCTTGAGCCGTATACTCCTAACGATGTATATAGATTTCAGCAAGAGTTGATGAAAAACTATGCTCAGAACGGTGTAAGTGTTGCACCTGAGATCGAGGGCCCTCAAAAACAAGCTGCTCTTGTCTTAACAGCCTTAAGGTTGCTCAGGATGTAGATCTTATAATATATGACAAAAAAGAAATTGAAGTCCTTCCTAATACAGAGGAAGACGATATTATAACAGAGAGTAATCTTGTCTTAAAAGGCATTGAGGCCTTTCCCGAAACAGAGGAAGATGGGATTATAGAAGGAGCTGTTCCCTTATCAGTTTCTAATACTGATAAAGAAAATATAGAAAAATTGACTGAATAGAGATCTATTTGTAAATAGAGATACATAAAAAAAAAAAGATACAATCATTTTGCATGTAAACAACCCGTTTATGGGTTTTTTTTATTGATATCAATATAGATTCTTACAATCAGTTTGTGTCCATAGTGTAATACTGGAATGCAATTTTCTATATTGATAAAAAGACATGATGATTGGCATGTATATGCTAATAGTGAATCTCAATGTTCTTCTATAAGTTGGATTGTTTTGCCAATATCTCTGTATTTGATCTCGAGCTCATGTGTTTTACGTACCTGCATAAAACTAATACAAAGCGAGTTACAATTAGTACAGAGATTGTATTAGAATGTTTTGATTGAAACTATTCATAAAAGATCGAGTGTTTACAGTTACTTACGAGTTTACCATTGAAAATAAATCTGAAGTTTGAAAGTACATCTCATCTTGTAGGAGCAATAGTTCCCACCTTATGTAATTTAGACTCCGATCTTCTTCCACCTCAACACACATCAAAATGGCATCATTGTATATAATTTCAATAAGTTTTTATTTTGAATGTCCACTAGCTTCCAAGTCTTGATCGAGTGGCACCCATTTACCTTTATTTTTTTTTCATCTTTGATAATGAAAGCATAAGCTCAACATTTGTTTTTCAATTTGATAACGGAAGCACATGGAAGACATTTTAATTCTACATTCTATTTTTCCATCTGATCTTTTGTCTCAGCCTTCATCCATGAGTTCAGATAATAGACTATCTGATAAATTTTTTCATACAAACATCGTTGGGATTTTGTGTGCATTGACACTTAAAAAGAAATCCACAAATATATTCAAGGAAATATACCAACTCAATGTGACTATTTTTGATCTCGTGCTCATTTTTAATGAATTTTTTACATCATTATATATTATTCATCACTTTCAAAACTAGATAATGGAATTGATACTATTTGTCCAAAATTTTCTTTTGTATCAGGAATGTACATTGATTCATAAAAAAAGATTTCACTATTAGCTAGATCTTTTGCAGTTCTACCTTGATATTGCAGCTGTCCAATATCAGTGTGAGTAATATCTAACACACCTGCTAAAAATCCACTTGGCTCCCATTCATTTATGTTGGATGGATATAAATCTGCAAAAGAAAAATGATCAGATTGGCAAGTTTAATATTGGATATTTATGAATGACAAAAATCTAAGTATCAAAAATATCAATACTCATAGTTGTTTTTTTTTGTGTGATCCTGACGATTGAATCCTTGCACATTTATCTCTGAATGCATATATACATGTTGGACTAGAATTTTAGAAATAGATTTTCCTCTTGATGATGTTCTGAAATCCAATATTCTGGCCTTCCAATAAGATCGAAATGATAGTTTTGACCTTTTGCTTTTTCAAAATGCTCCTCTTGGCGATGGATGTATCAAAACCCAAGATTTTTTTGAATATTTTCTTGGCACCCATAATCCATTATCATCTTTCTCGTTGAATAGAAGCACATAGTCGATTGAGGAGCACGGCTTCCTTGATGGCACCATTCGTAATGTGCATGTAAAAATCTGAAACACTGAACTATAAATCTGAAAATTTGCGTAGACAAAAAGCCATGAATATGAGAAAATGTGTTGGGGTAAATTTGAAACACTGATCTATTTGGCGCCACGAATTAACTCTGGTTAACCCTATTAACCATTGTTTGACAATGCATATACATTAATGGTACTTCAATTTCTCATCTCAACTATCTGTCATATTCATTTTCAATATTTTTGGGTCTCTTCGGACAGTGATGAGCTGGAAGGGCAGGCCTTATCAACCAATAACCCGAGGCAGACGACCTTTATGAACTCTAATGGGCACTTGAATTTATGTTATCCGATCCCAAAATGCCACGTGGCAGTCCGAACCCTGATTTCAAGGTTTCCATTGGTCCACATGGCAACGAAAATAAGAAAAAAAATAAAAAAACATATTTTTCAAAGGCCCTCTTTGGGCTCTAAGTTTCTCTAATGCTTCACCACATTTCTGATTAGTCTCCAAATTACTAGTAAAAGAGGAGCACAATTCACGGGTTTATTTCTCTCTTTAGGAACTGTTGATAGATTAGATAGTAATTTGTAGTTCTACCAAACCCATAGTTGGCCACCAAGGTGCAAACTTTATGGTTTGCTTTATATTCTGGCTATAAAATATAGCTTTACTAAATTCAAATAGATATAAAGAAAAAAATCACAAGTAATCTTCACAAAATATAAGAGTGTTGAAGAGAAACTTCATTTATCAAGAGTGTTTACTGTTTTGGAACATGTGATACAACAAAGAACAAGTATGTATCTAGGACAGACAAGTTCGATCCCAACAAGTAATAACTTATTGCCATTACACTATTTTTTTCAAATATTGTAACTCGATACAACAAAGAACAAGTATGTATCTAGGACAGACAAGCTCGATCCCAACAAGTAATAGCTTATTGCCATTACACTATTTTTTCCAAATATTGTGACTCGTAGCTCCAAATTCAATCAATAAAACATTGTAAATAGATTGCTAGGTATAGGCTCAGTCCTACAAGACAATGAAGCATACTTAGCACATTAGTATGATTGAATTGTCCACTCCAACTCTAAAGATCCAATATAGTACTATCATAAATACATTCTCCAAAAGAATAGCACTAATGAAGTCTCATTTTTCTTTTGCTACAACATAGCATGGTCTTCTTATTTCAATCATGTTTGTTGCTATTTTACAAAGATATCAAAGGTCAAAGTATGGAGAAACCTATCTATTGATATTCTATGTACTTCTTTCATGTTATATTTTCATCTTGATATGAAAATTGATGTAAGAAAAGGTGTCCTCGCTATTTTCTATATCAATAATGAAATGTCCATTGCATTTTTGCTCTGACATTTCTTTTGAATGACTGATTTTTCCAAATGATTCATTAATTAATGACATCTGATTTCTTGGGTTGTGGCTTGTAGCCAAGACTCAACTACCTTTCTCAACTCTTGGACGCCTAGTTAACTTGCTATTCAACTTGTTTCACAATCTCTTACCCATTAGATGGGACTACTAGTGTTCCCTCAAATTCACTTGCATGGAGATACATTGACAAAGAACATCGACAAAGAGCACTCATGCTTTGCAAATATAAGGTTTGGAGTTGCAGTGGATGGGGTGTAAGCTCATTTGGCAAACTGGCAAGCACATGGTCTACTTGGCTAACCACCTTGCTTAAACATAAAAATAAATTTTCTAATGCAAGCACTTCTTATTCCAAAAACACATAGTACATAACCATGGATGTTTATTTTACACTCTTAGTTAAAAAAAAATGAACAACTTTGAAAGGCAGATTGAATTTATCACATCTCACATTTAATACAAGGCAAAATATTAGTTGTGTTCCACTCTAATGTGGACAATGGATGACTATCTAAGATTGGGTGAATGTTTAGGTAATCTAATTATGAGGTCAAATATATTATATATTTGTGACCTTGTAACTAGTAACATATTTATGATATTTTGCTGTAAATATTCATTACACAAATTGAAGTTTATTTTCTTAGGCTTTAGAACTTGTGGAGATAGAGTCCATGTCTCAATTGAAACCAAATATTGCTAGTCAACATTCATGCATTCGAAACAATTCTATATAAAAACCATCACAAATTCTTATGTGAAAATACTTTGTTTAAAAATACACATGGAAGAAGATTTGGAGTAAGACCCAAGACAACAAATCCTCCAAAGAGAATGTCAGGGCAGATTGGCACAAATCTTGGTTTGAATCTAAAAGTAAACCAATTAATGGTATGAAAAGATTATTTATCTTTCATATTTTACCATATTGCAATAACCTTTTGATCAATCATTTGTTTGATCCTATGCACACGTTGAAGAGTGTGGCTACAATATTATGGAAACACATGGTGGATGATAGAGATACTATTCTTGCTAGACAAGCTTTGATCCTCCTATTAATGGGGATACTGACAAAAGATGAGATCGAGGCTTGCATTTGCTTACATGCTCATAGAAGACCACCATGATACAATGCACAAGCTATAATGATATATTCTTGAATCAAATTATGCTCAACAATCTAAGGGACACTTATAAAGCCAATTTGATTATGGGTATATGCTTGCACTCATAATAGTGAATGTAGAAGATGGCTACATTGCATGGTCATCACCTCATCACTCTTATTATGAGAGAACAACAAAACAGTGAAGAAAAAATAAGAATATCCACAACAAGAGAAGAAGAAACTATCTAATCTCATGTGTCATAGGGCCCTCCACACATCATAGAAGAGTTCAATGGTTTTCTCTTCCTAGAGGGAATCCCAAGTCTTGTTATATGATGGCAAATATCTAGTGGCAATTGGCTACCCCAAGTTGGGTTTAGAGATGTCACTTTGTTCACTACCTTTGAGAGCCTTTACATCCGAAATAGGGCCTTCAACATCATTGACTGATCCACATATGATCCAACCACCCACTTTCTAGCTAAATGTCAACAAGATGCAAGGGGTAGGAAGGGAACCCTATTCAAAGCCATCAAGATTTTGAAGCAACGATAGATCATGAAGTCTAAAAAACTAAATTTATAACAAGGTGGCGAATCATTATGGACTAAATGCAGTGAGAGCACACAATGCTTATTTGAACAAGATTCGGTAGATGGCAACTATTGAACAATAGGCAAAGGAGAAATGAGCATAGATGGAAGTTGCATATCCATTAACTTGCCAAGCAATTTGAGTTGGAAAAACTCAATTGAAGACAATGGTGGCCATGCTACAAAATGAGGTCACAAAGCAAGGTAGTGCCAAATCAATCCCAACATAACCCTAGTAAAAGTTAGGGATGTAACAATACCACCATAACTCTCTCCCAAATATGCCTCACCTGAATGTTGGAAGATTCACATGCTCCTTCCATAGTCCAAGCCTCACACTTAGAAATGGATGTCTACAAAATTTCCAAGGCCACCCCTATATAGGTACAACTAAAGCCATGCTCCCCAAGGTGCTTGCGAGATTAACAACTCTTTGTGCATATCCGTTCTAGAATTCTATGGCTAGTCCCTAGTCCTAGGCTTAAAGTCATTGCCTTACCACCAAGAGTCTCTCTAGAACCTATGTTCAGTATCAATTGCTATCAACCCACCCTAGCATAACCTGGTCAAATAGGACATAACCATCTTGGCTAGGTCTCATGTGCTTAATCCACATGAAGTTACTTTTACTATAATATTCATCGTGATTTATGCTCATGAAATCTGTTGCCTCTGATTGAGTAATATGTACAAGTAATGTATTGAATCCAACTTAAAATAACATGATACGTAAGTATGAAGATGTTACGCCTCTCACAAGAAGGCTCTTACACATTTGGCTCCCCATAGCAATTGACCTTACTCTTGAATGAATAAGACATTCACCACCCAACCACAAATTTCATAACAACGTACTCTCTTGAGCTAGGCAGAACTCTTAAAAAAGGGCAAGCATAACGGTATGCTTTGTGAAACTAGTCTCGACAAGCTTTGAAAAACGACAAGGGGGCTACACATTGTTTGAGGAAGGCTAGTAGCCTTTTTCCCATTCTTTAATTAGTACTAACATTTTCTACCAAACTTGACACTTCCAGATTTTCAAATTATCTCACTCCACAAAATTATTTCCTTTTATATTGAGCTCCTTTTTTCTCCTTTTCAAAAGTCAAAAGAAATCTCATCTAAAGGCCCAAATAAGGCTAACTTCATTCACCCCATGTTGACATCCAATTAGGGTTGCAGATCAAGAATATATATTCAACAAGCTTCATCCATGCTAAAGTAACAATTTAAAAGCACTTGTGTTGGCCCCATATCCCTTAGGAGCTCTTTACATCTTACCAGTTCGCCCAAGAATGACATATACACATATATCTTGTGCCCCTTGATACATAAGTGAAGGTGAACGATCCTTGCAATGTGGAGTAGAATGATCTGACCGTTAGGGAAAACTCCAATCCTATAGAGGTGAGGAGAAATGGAAGGATGTCATCAAATGTCATCATTGATGATTATCTTGCACTCTGATTGGTGGAGATATTATCCCCAAACTGGTTGAGCTAATTTCTCCTTAGAAGCTGCATACATGTTCACCCCCTAGGGGCTTGAGATCATCATCAACAGGTTGCATCTAAAGGCCAATGTTGATCCCCTCACCCCTTGTTGACATGATCTTCAAGGAATAAACACATTATATGTAGACGTGCTCGAAGGGCCTCTTTCCATGTGGCCCGTTCACCCGGGCGCTCCGTCATGCTTTCACCTGGCTGAACAGCTCACCCGTTCTCTCCAGCACCTAATTTCAAAGAAATCTACAAATGCACTCACCAGTTCAGCGACCCATGCTGTTGAAAACGTCACCATGCCCAGGTGAATAGGTGGTATGGAAAGAGGCTGGAAGGGACTCGTGGTAAAAGTGTTGCAAAATTCCAACATCAATTCCACATTACTGAAGTAGCTGGGTAATTAGAAGAATCAAGACTTGTTTTCTATGTTTGTTGGTGTTTTTCAGAATTTTTTGGCCATGGTCAACAGATGCTATGCTGCTCAATGAGTGGGCTCTGATCTGATTCAAGTACAAAATGCTCTAGCTTCATCACTTCAACGTCAAGAAAAGGCATCACTGAAAACAGATCAACATATAGCTGACCTGAACTTCCAAGGGTAAGAAAAGGACAAATGACAGATAGGAAGCTGATCACAAGCTGAAGTCACTGTACTCTTTTGAGATTTTGCAGTTCTTTATTAGGCTGCTGGACATATGCATGGCAATCAAACGGCCCTACTTAGATGCAATACCTCAATAGCAGAAAATTCAATCTGGATGGCAATAGTTAACGCATCGGTTACTGTTCTCCATCTGCATCTGAGCTGAGAGCTAGAGCTCAAGCATGCAATATACAACTATTTTATCAAATAGAAGTAATCACATCAAGAAGTAGACAACCCAACTGTAGAGCGACGAGTGAGGATGAACTGCTCAGTGCTTACCCTATATGGTGCAGAGCAGGAATGAATAGCTGCCATTTACTTAAGATGAAGCCATTTGAGCTCACATTATTTTACAGATTCCAAAGCAACAAAACGTAGTATCTAGTAATTATGTTTGGAAAATACCTTTCCTAAGGAACTTGCATACTCGTCAGCTCCAGTGCTTTACCTGATGCCACAAACTATTTTCCAAAATTTTCATCAATGTTTGAAAGGATGGAATGAAGTCAATACCCGAACCACTAGCCTTGCCGAGTGGTGAAGAACATTCATCGTCGATGATGCCGATGATGTTCCTTTGTCATGTCTAGCCTCGATAAGCTATAACTTGCTGTTCTTTCTTTACCACGAGGCAAGGATCATCTATGGTGCGTTCTTGACTTGTTCCAGCAAACTATTTCACTGAGTGTACCCACTCATAGCATACTTGTGAGAAATCCACAGGTTTGTTAAAATCAAACTGCATTGAATGACGATATTCCAGGACAGCTTCTCATCGTGATAGAAGCTCCTTCCAGGCTGAGAATCAAATGAATTGATCCTTTCGTGATTGCACACATATTCCCATAATTGCTTGACTCCATGATTCTTAAAAATGCTCTTTGCTTGTTTCTGTTTATGCGTATAAACCTCACAGGGTACCTCCCAATTAAGTAGTTTCACATTGTAGGGCAGCTTTGATCCGCTGTACAGTGCATGAAATGAGATTATTGACAGTTGCCACTGATTCCAGGCTCAACTTAGCTGACGGGGTGTTACTAACCAAAATTTGGAAAGCTACAGTGAGTAGAGAACCCGCCTTAGGTGTAGAGCTATCGGGAGCCACTCCAGTTTCATCATTCTCACTTCTGCCAGCATGATGCGGTGGCCCATCCGGGAAAATGGCAAACCCTGAGGGTAATAGTGCAACGTAGGTAGGATCACCACCTTGCATTACGAGATTCATTGCTGGGATATCTACAGGCGCATACACAACGAGCGAACCAGACACGTCTGTACAGCTCTCTTGCAAAATCAGCATATTGCTATGCGAAGAATTTAAGGCCTGGGTGACAAGCAAAATCGAGGTCAACAGACTAGCAGAATGTTAAGAAGCATCATGGCGAAATTGTAAGAGGCATCACCTAAATCTTCACAGCCTGCCACTTACATTTACACGAAGAAGTGATACGCTATTTCCAGGGTCTTGTCCTTTGGCAATGTGAGCCATCTCCTGCACCAAGCCACCGTTTGATAGAATATCCCACTGCAGTAGTCATAGCTCCTTTATCAAATTCCGAAACAATAAGATCAACGCTTAATCTCTCTACGAAACTTGTACAGTAACATGTAGCTTGATCTATAATATTGATACCATCGAGTAACTAACACTAACCTGCGTCGACGATTTTACTCACAAACAGTAACCTGAGTCGACCTTAATGTAGTTGCTCTTCATCTCTCTCTATCTTAAGATCAGTTCAGACTGATTTTCCAATGATCATGTTCATATTCAAAAATAGGGAAGATGTTCATAGACGCAGCAGCTAAGACGCACAAGTACAAAAAACAAAACATTTATTTGCAATTTAGAGAAAGAAAACTGCTTACCTCACTGCGCAGACGTTCATCTCGTAGAAAATCGAACACCCGATGTGGTAGAACTGGTAACCACAATGAAGTAGCAGCACTCAGAACGATACCATGAGGCTCACCTGGATTGTCCACGCTCTTGCGTGTCATCACCCTCACATCCTCCTCTCCAGTCCCTGAGAGTGTGGTCCATGTGTGAATGGTGGATGCACTAACGCCCGCACAGAAGTTGTTCGTCATGCGCTGAGCCAGCTTCAACATGCTTCGACGTCCATTGGCGCTTGGTATCACTGCAGAGAAAACAACAGCGTACGAGTAACAGATTAGCTGCTGAGCTCCATTTCTGAGATCGGTTGAAAAAATCAGAAAATTTTGAGAAGATGCACACCTGTATTCAATCTCTGCGGGTAACAATTAAATCATTCAAAATAATTAACAAAGGCTCAAGGGCACGGTAGGGAGCGGCCTAATCTCTGATAACAACAAAGGTAGATTTGATCAGCAAGCTGAATCAAACCAAAGGTTCACACGAACGTACATACATACCACCGAGATCTCTGGGCGAAATGTTATTGGCTAACAAGCTAGCCATGCCCTCACATTCTCGCTGCAAAGTTGCCAGCCACCGTTGAGCTCCGAACGCCATTCCACTGTTCACAAAAGCTTTGTACATGCGATGTACTTGACGATCGTCATACTCCATGTGCTCCAGAACAGTTACCTGTAACAATCACGAAGACATTCATTTCCACTAGATCTACAGCTGACTTCCACAACTCGAAGTACACACTCATCACCTTCAGAACTATTCTCTACAAACAATTTGGACAGTATGCTAGGTTGAGGAGGTCAAGTGTCAGAATATTGAAATTTATGGTTAAAGCAAGGTGGTGTAATGTACTGATTTGGGAGGTGTTTCGTGAATAAGACTGTAGCTGCACTAGAGGCTGGAAGAAATACCTTACAGAAACCGTTGGCCATATCCTGGATGATGAACCCAGAAGGGCGCCTGCGGCATCTTAGCAAGGAAGGGTTCTTATCTCGGAAGCTGTCTAATGAAACATCTACTATTGCCCAAACCCCATCTCCATGCTGTTTGCAATACCTTAAGAACATCACTTCTCGGGTGGGAACGAGAGGCGATAGAACCTGCAGTTCTGCGTAGACCTTAAACCACCCATGAAAACATTGACCGATCCGATCAACTATTCAGGTATCCTTCGGAGTTCAAAGTTCAGAACATAATAGATGGATTTTCTGAAAGATTGAAGCAAAAAATAGAAACACTGTAAAAGGATCAAGACAAACCAGTTGCAATGCACCATCGCATGTTCCCGCAGCGCCTGTGGAGAGAATTTCCAGCGTTGAAGCTCTCGAGACAATGCAGGAGAATGTGTTCATCCATATTTCCTATTGCAGAAACAAGCACTACATTCTGTCAAACGGAGGGCATGGGTGATTCATAGAGCCTTGTAGATGCCTTTTGCTAGAACCAGAAAACTGAAACATATGATGATGAAGTCACTTACAGCGTCCATGAGAGTATGGGCCAGACTAACTCCATTGATCATGACTAGACCTGTTTCTCGTGTTGCTTCGGTCTTCAGACTCAATGGACGAACACCCATAACTCTAGGAAACTTCCGCATATACTCATCGTGGTTTAAAATTTCGTTGTGAGCATCAGGAGTCCACAATGGCTTTGCAGCTTGAGCCAGAGCAAGGAGTTCTTCCATCGCTAGCATGGCCAATTCCACAACGAGAGGTTTTTCCTCATCACTGAGACCTCCGAGTCGGGTTGTTATATCTGAAACTGAAGGGCTAACTGTATGCACAGCGAAGCTTCCGCCAACACCAAGATCCAAAGACGTTGATCTAGGCGTCTGATGATGAGGTCCTACGGATGTTAAGGGAAAAATAGGTCTCCCGAGATGTTTTGCTGCCAACGTAGACACACGATCCAGCTGCATCGAAGATTTATTCGTGTAGAAGTTAATTAGCAGATTAAGCAGCTTCCAGAACCTATTATTATGAATTTAGTGAAACATGAGCAAATGGATCTACGCGGCAAAATTGAGCACTATTTTATGGCCGATCTTGAAGCACGTTCTTGCTTACCTCGTCTCTAAGCTGAGAATTTTCGATGCGTAACTGCTGCTCCTCTAAACTCATCTCTCCAAGTGCGGCAGGTCCTCCACAGTTTGGGCATGAAGCATTCTTTAGGGCTTCCCTCATAGCAATATTTTCTGCACGAAGCTTCTCATTCTGGGCTCGCAACATGGAGTTTTCTGCACGCTCTTGTTGAGCCTGGAATATCACACTTGCAAATGTGAAAAATCAGGACTATGGAGCTCCATATTTTGATAATGAGGTATTATTTTAAGAGAGTTGTGTTTCTCATCACGAAACGCTATTGTAAGCAGGCAGCAACGAACCTTCATTTGTGTCCGTCTGTTCTGGAACCAAAATTTCACTTGCCGAGGATCAAGCCCAAGCTCCTTGCTCAGCTCCTGTCTTTGCTTGTCATCCGGATGAGGGCATTCCTTGAACACCCTACAAATTCATATCCATCTCATTCATGAGGCTCGCTGATCTACCAAATTGAAGATGATCTGTAATGCCTTCTGACAATCAGTCACTCTTGCATCATGTCAGATTCTACGTAATTAAGTATAAGTAACGACATGCAAAAACCAGCTAATTTCTAGAGAAGCACGATTTCTGTGATAAGCGGAAATGTTATTTATCTCTTCCAATGCGAGTCTTTTCAACAATCTCATTGGATCTTTTCCTGGAAATTTAGCTTACATTTCCATTTCCTGAATTTGCCTCGGAGTATGACGGTGATATCTTTTCTTGCGAGGCGGCTGATCCGGATCCTGCTCTTCACCCGAACCTCCATCCATATTTTCACTACCAGATTTGCTTTCATATTCGTCGTCCTTGTTCCTCAATTGCCCACCTTCTGAATACTGGCCGAATTCCCTCTGTCCGCTCGGCTGCATAATATAACGAATACTGTCAAAATATTCACAATGAATCTTCTGCTACATGATTCTTGCATTCGTACCGACTTTTACAACTTCGATAGCTGCGTGTCCTCAGGGTCATGATTAGGTCGCGCCTGTTTACTCCAGGAACAAACCATGATATATTTGCGTGCGAGTCACAGATCTTAGTAGACGCAGGAGTTTGAAAGTCTTACCTAATAGGGACGACAGCGAAAACGCGAGCTACGTGCATTTACATGAATTTAACATAGATTACAACTCACAGCAATCAGGACAGACATTATTGGATCGAAAAGTCTCTTCCTTATAGGATCAAGAATTAGTAGCTTCTTGCTTCTAGTTTGCAGTAGCACCTGTTCAACTGGAAGGGTAAAATATGCAGCTCAACTGAAACCCTTATGTTTTTTTTCTCCTCAGTATGTCCTCGTTTTGTGCAGCTTATTGCAATAGAACTTCTGACCGAAGGAGAGGAAAGGAACTCCTTGCGGCCAACACACCACTTATGATCCAGTTGCAGGTCCACATGTTGTCTTGTTGGGTTCTAACCATAATCAGTACATGGGGTGGTTGAATGTGATTCTTCTTAAAGCTGCGGATTATGCTAGATCAGAAAAGTGTACATAATAAATTTTGTAAGAACTAACTTACCAGAGCAAGAGATAAGCTTGAAGATCCATAAACATTTTCTAGCAGCTGCGGTAATTCCAGCTGGGCGATCACTCGAGTAGGTGTCAGTGCTCGAACAGGAATGTTGGATGTGCTGGTCGAAGCTCGAACGTCGGTCCCAATCGCAGGCTGCTGATTGACCAAACTACCTCCGGGTCTCGGTCCTTCGCTCATTCTTGCAGCTGTTTTAGATAACTGATCATCTCTTTTGATATTCCATTTCGGTTTGGCCTGAATGTCTAGAATATAGATAGACGCAAAGATCTGGGGAAAAATCTATCTTTGCTACTGAAACTTGTCATGACATGGTTGAGTTCATGAGAACAACAATCTCGGAAAGTAGGGAGCTTTACAGGATCTATTCAATAAGCAACATGAGATTACATTCGTTGTCTGGTCGGTATACACAGATCTATAGAGAAAGAAATTTGTTTGCCATGGTATTTGCAATGAGGACGGAGACACAGCTAATTTCAAAATATTAGAAGCAAGACAGCTAGCATGGCTTCGAAAACTAAGTATGAAGTCAAACGGCAATCTACTTAGCATCTGCTGTCCAACCGAAACCATACTGCTCGAACTCCTTGTATCGTATTCATTAAGCTAGTGCTACAGGGAGAGCTGAAAAGTAGAGGAAACAGAAAATAGCGAAATCTGCATATAACACTCACTGGATTTCATCCACTGTAGCGAGGGAGGTGAACAAAAATCGCTGGGTGTTTAGTCCCCATCTGTGTATATGTGTGTACCTTCATACCAAATAGACTTCTGCTAAAGGTGGTCGAAAGTTGAAAGGGTAAGGAATCAGTGACACAACTTCGATGGAGTTATTAACACGTGAATTTCTTAGATCCACCCTGGCAAAGCCTGCGGTGCAAAAGACTTTCTCTTCATACAAGTCAGAACATGGGAGCCCCGAAGCTTGCCAACAGCTCCTAGGTTGCAGCTCGCAAAATCATCAAAGCACCCGATTTAAGACGGATCGGATCAGGTTGCTCAAGCATCACAGGGCTAAACCCAAAAGCAAATTTAGAAACTTTTCAAGCTCATCTCAAGGTAATTCTAACTTTCTTCTCACATACAAAAATAGGCAAAATTTCATGGCATCCAACGTGGGCAGCCCCCCTCGGCACACACCGGCCTCCGCTCTGAGAGACGAACACTCCATGCGACAAAATTATGGCGGCTGACAAACCCATCAGCCTACACTCATCTACTCACGATCATTCTAATCTCTGATAAAAACCAGCAGTAAGTAAGTTTCTCTCTCTCGCTCTCTGTGTCTCTCGCTTGTGTACCAGCCACGAACATCAAAGAGAGGAGAAGACGAGAAAAGAGAAAAGGGACGGACATCATCCATGCTGAGATCATTAAGAGGCGGCTGCCACTGCTGCAGAAGAAGAAGAGAAAAAAATAAAAGTAGCTGCTAGACTGTATACAGTCTTAGATAGTACAGAGGGACAGGAGTGGAAGTATCAGTACTGAACATTTTTTGAGAGAGAAAGAGAGAAAGAGAAAGAGAGAGGGTCTATTATGTGCTGCTTGCTGCCACTGCGTCGTCGATGGAGGACTGAAGACTTTTAGGGCCTTATCGTGCCCCAAAGCGCAGGCCTTATTTAGGCGGAGGAGGCTACTCTAAGTTTAGGCTTGGAAGTTGGACCTTGGAACTTGGGTCAATGGACCTCGGACCTTGAGGCTTGAGCATCTCTATGTCTAAGCCATTTTGGTGCTGTCTCAATGTGGCATCACCTAGTTTATATGCCAACCTCCTTTCTTCCCACCCCTTGCAAGGGATTTCGGTGGGTATTGAAATTTTTCATACCAGCCGGGTCCCGATATTACACTTTTTTAAGATTTTTCATGCCAGGCCGATATTAATATAAGCATGTTCTAAGAGCTGATGACTCATATCTTTTGGACTGGCATTGCAATGGTGATATCATCAAATTTTCAACCTAGCTATAAATATATTTAATTTCTTTAAAGTCACGCATTTTTGAAAGGTAGCATGCAATCATCAATACGAACATGACTTGACAAGCCAATACGTTGTTGGTGCCCACCAATGTATTTGGTGCACCATGAATCAAATGCATTACATTTGTAAATTTTGGATATAAATAAAAATTTGAAACTATCTTTGATACCAAGGCAAAATCCATATTTTTGCCTCTAGTCCAAGTATCAATATGATTATCGACTTGTTACCTATCAACCCCAACATCTTAATATCATATACAAGACTTGTCGGTTCCTTGATACTCAAGTTGATACCTTCGATACTAGTCAGGCACCTAAGTCTACACACATTTCATCCATAGTGGGGGATATATGCAAGCCACAAGCACCCTAGTTGCCAAGTCTCCATGATTAATGCCCATGTGTCCCTTGACCAAAGGCCTTTTCATCTTTTGCCACTCCCAATGTTTTTTGGCTTACATGTTTTCCTTTTCTTCTTGTTGTTACACGGCAAGGTAGTTACTTGTACATAGATTCTTCTTGTTGTTACACTGCAAGGTAGTTACTTGTACATAGATTCTATGTACATATATGAAGTATACAAAGATTAGTAGACCAAGCTTAGACACAGGCTCAATACTCCAATATGTTGAGTTCGCAACAAGCAGGATTTGAGCCTACGCCATAGGGGATGCCATAATAGTGCTCCTACCCAAGTTGACTTGTTCGACTTAGTCATTTGAGATAAAGTTTGAAATAACGACCTCAAGAAGTTAAAGAACATAACCATCCAAGAGAAACATAGACTCCTCCCACGTGCTACACCAAATGAGCAATCCACATATCTTTAATGTATGTGTAGGGTCATGAGCATCCCACTCCCACCCAAATGATCAATCATCAATTATCTTTTGTGATGTACTATTTTAAAGAGGTTAAAACAAATAAGCGAAAGAAGATGCTCCACATTACTAATCTAAGCTCAACTTTCATAAATTGCATGCATGAGAGGTTGTGGGAGAGCACATTGATTCTTACATGCAAATTTGTTATCTTGCAAACATATATTATATAAGTCTTATAGGGGAATGCATGTCGCTATGTGCATGGGGAAATTTGTCTTTTGCAGTTGGTTAAGCTGGATAAGAGAAAAATTTGTGCCTCGAAGGTGTAGACTCAAGTCATAGTTATTTCATCTTTGACATTTGGGCAAGGCCTACTTGGGATATTAATGTACTTATTGTGCACGATGATATTTGTGGAGTGACCATCACTGGAAAATTAATAAACAGGAGAAACAGCTCCCACCATCTCATATGTGAGTTATTTGCTCATGTTTGAATGTGTGAGAGTTTATAAGAACTCAATTTGGCTAGTCAATAAACTTGTGAGCAATTATGTTTGTGGAACCTCAGGCTCTCCCATCTGGAACGATAATTCGTGATGGTGCAAATAGTCGTTAAAATTTGTTCTTAACTGTGAGCCTGCTGGTGGTGCTGGAACTTTAGTGGCTAGAGATTCTGCAGGTTTTTCCTTGGCTTGTTCAACTTTCTCTACCCGTGCCTCCTGTATCCAATGGCGTATTTACTGGTAGTGGTGTCCTTCTTCCTTGGCATTAGGATATGGTCCTACGGCTAAGGGTTGATCATCTGCCATTGATACTGAGGAGGGAGGTGATGGTGCCACTCCCTTCTGTTTTTGGGATCCATAATTGCTAGCATTTGGACTTGGACTTGCATTTGGGGAATGATCTGATGGATTTTGTAATCCCCTTGAGTATAGTAGGTAAAACTCAAGTGAAATTAAGCACTTTTTCACTTGTAGGTGGGGGAGCTCAAAAGTACTCTTGGGAGGCCAAAAAGTGCAAAAATCAAGACTTTCACACTTTCCAATCTGCAAGGATTGATCCTTGGGATCTGAGCTTGCCCACTAGGCAGTGTACTGGCCTCAGTGAGATCTGTCAATGATGAAGGAGGCGAGCCAAAATGGGTTACTACTGAGGCTGTAGAGGCAAGAATGTCTAGAACTTTGAGATCAGATTTCTTGGAAATGGTTCATGGTCTAGGTTCGCCCTCTCTGGATAATGGTTTCAATAGGTAATGAAGTCTCTAATCTGAGCTAGGTGAGTCTAGATGGGCAGATTTGGAGCTCTGGGAATAGCAAACAGGTTCAGAGTGTCTTTTCTCAATAAAATCTTCAAATCTTACAATTCTGGTTCACCCCTCTGATATATGGTATTGGGGATTGTGAATCCTATTTGGCAGTTTTGTGACAAGTTCTCACAGTCAGTTCTAGGAAGGCAGATTCATGATAGCTTAAAAAATAGATTGAAGGCTGTTTTTGGCACCATTTTGTGGAGAGATGTTAGATCAATAATAGGCCCACACACACATATGCTCAACACATCCAAACCACAAGCATAACACGCATAATTTTTTTTTTTACAAAGTAGCCACTAAAAATGAGTGACCAGTCCCTATAACAAAGCAAGTAGAAAAAGTGAAAAACAACAAAAGTTTAGCAAACATTTGGCTCCCCAGCAACGGCGCCAATGTTGTCAAGAAGAAGAGGGCTTCTACCTCCTCTTTCTAAGTCGTTTGTAGCACGGGGAATGGGCTCGAACCTAAGAGCCTTGGAGATGCTTGCATAATAAAAAGGGTTAAACACTACTTCTATTTACAAACAAAATGCCATGAGAACATAACCAAAACCAAATAACATTAACTCTACTTTTCTCCTAACTCTCACACACACTTCCACACACACACACTCTTTTCCCTATCTATTCACTCACATGCACTCTTCCAGACCCTCTCTAAAAGCTTAACTAAATTAGAACCACACAAGATTAAACACATATGCTAAAAAGGGCTAAAATAGCAAGAACTTAAGATGACACATGAAAACATCTAAATCATGAAAAGTCAATAATAAGTGCCTTCCTAAATAGATTCACTCTCAAAGTTGTCATCTGTCGCGAATAATTTGCGAAAGACAAAAATGTCGTGAAGAGACGAGTGTTGCGAACAATTCGCGAAACACGAAGTTGAGACAAAAAGATGGCCTGTCGCGAATAATTCACGAACATAATTTATTCGACCCTAGAAACAAAGCATCTATTTGGATATCAACCATCGTAAACAGTTAGATATCTACTGTTACAGAATTAAAAGACCAAAGACCTGTAAATAAAAGGCCAAAAGACTTGTCTTGTAGTAATATAAATACATGTGCACTACTCGTAACTCACTCACTCAATCAGAGACACAACAATGAGATAAGACAGCAAGAGATGTATATTGATGATTCAGATTCAGAGTTATAAAAATTCGTTTTTGATCAATAGTTTCTTATTTTCTAAAATGTTTTAAGTTGTCTCTTACTTCCGCATATTATTTCCGCACGCATATTCAATCAAGGCAAACATTGTTCTATTAGTACATAGATCAGATACAGACCCGATTGAAGACACAGAAATTAATTTGATTTATTCAAACTTTCATCGTGTCCTCTGTGGAAGAATAATTTCTATTTTTTCTATAGTGGTATCAAAGCTTACAGAATTAAATTTGATACAGTGGTATCAGAGTATACAGGTTCAAAGCTGATACATTGATATCAGAACGAATCATAGTCGATATAGTGGTATCTTCGCATCCCTCTCAGCATTCTTCATACATCCATTAGCAAGCCGCTATTTGGAGTGATTCAGAAAATATGATCACCATGATCTTGGGTCCAGAAGGTTCAAATTACTTGATTTGGAAATTAGAGACTTCACTCTTGTTGAAGGGCGAAGGTCTATGGCAATGGGTAGAACCAATAGAGGAGAAGCCAGTAGCTAATCCTGGCAAAGAACTTCGAGAATGGAGTTTAAAAAATGACAAAGTTATAGCAATTATTACATCAATTTCGAACGCAAAAGATTTATGGGAAGATTTGAAAATCAAGAATGAGACTCGATCTCGTAATCAGATCATGGTCTTGGAAGACCAATTAACTTACCTACAGTGGGACGACAAAGACCTGAACATATTCGTGCTAAAGATAAAAGATCTGTTTGTTTACTTGTAGAATTCTGGTGCAGAAAATACAATTTCTAAAGAAAAACAGCTTAGTTATTTTCTTCGAGCCCTAACCAGGTCATTCTAGACAACAAGAACCTTATTGGCAAAAGATGAGACAATGACACTTCAAAAGGCAATAGACAGAGTTAAAGAGGAAGTAGAAGCTCGTGAACGCTATGACGACAACGGTGATTCCAAAAATACTCTATTTACTCAGAAGAATAAATCTTCTAAGAAGTCTAAGTTTAAGAGAGAGTCTTCTAAAAAGAATGAGTCTAAGAAAAATGAACAACAATCTGAAAAACAACAGAAAAATTTTGGTGATAAGAAGATCTGCAACAGATGTAGAAAATCAGGTCACACAGAAAAAAAAGTGCTGGCTAAATCCAAAGATTGAATACGTTCGTTGTCATAAATGGGGTCATGCAGTAGTAGACTGTTATCAGAATCTCAGAAACAAAAATTAGCAGAATCGAAGCGAACCTTCAGATTCAAACTATGTCGAAGACAAAGCAGAATGCTCCAGAGCAGTAGAAGACAGAGCAACAAGAAACTCAACAACCTATGTTAGTGCTGATCTATGATGTTCATCTAATTCAATTCGAGAAGTAGTACTTAATTCAGGAGTCACCTCACATTTTGTTTCCTCGAAACAAATTTTGTCTGAGCACAAGAAGACAAACTATTCAAGATTCATTATACTTGGAGACGGTTCTAAGCACGTGGTTGATGGAATTGGTGTATTATGGCTGGACACGAATCAAGGAGACAAGAAACTAGAGGAAGTTTTCTATGTCCCTACTCTTGACAAAGATCTTCTATCCGTAGCAAAGATAGTCGATACAAGCATGTCAGTAACCTTCACAAAGGACTCTTGTAAATTGTTCGAGGAAGATTTTGATAGCCTGGTTGCTAAAGGCAATAGAGAAGGAAATTTATATCACTTGAACATTCGAACAAGAATCTGTTAAAAATTCACAATTCTAGCTTGACTAGTTTTGGTCATATGACTTGTAAATAGTTAGATGGTCATGATGTGGCTTGTCACACATGCTAAATAGCATAGGATTCCATTCATAAGGATGTTCTCAAGTAGACCTAAGTGTTAGAACCTTTGGAATGAGTCCAAATTATGCTTAGATACAAGGGAGAAAAAATAGGAGCTATTTTTGGTAATTTTTGCATTGTTGAGGGATCTCCAAGATTCCAACCCTAACTTGGTAGGGATGAAAGATCCACCAAAATTAGCATTAGGTATAGGTTTAGGGCTACTCATACCTGCCCAAAACCGTGATGGATCATGTATATATAGGTGATGATATCTCACCAAAATCAATCAAGCAATTTCATGCTTTTTCTCTCATAATGGTGCAATTGCTCTCTATGTTCATAATTGTTTGAGTACTTGTGATTACTAATGATTATAGGATTGAATGTAGGTCTGGTGTAGGCCGTAATTTCACACGTGTGAAGCCTTCTTCAAGGATTTGGGCCATTTAGTGAGGTTCAAGCATAGATTTTTGATGGATTTTGATGGTTCAACTTGTGCTAATCTTATGAAATCATAATCTATTGTTTCCCTCATCATTTCAAGTGTTTTGGGATCCTTATTTGCTCTAATTTTTACATGGTATCAGAGCCTAAAGGCTGAAATGAGCTAAATCCTTGGTTTTCATTCAATTTGATCACAATTTATGATCTAAATCTTGTGTAATTGGATCTTAGCATCTAGTATTGATTCTAGAACTCAAAGTGAGTCAAATACATTGGAGATTGGTGTTGTGTGACTTCATTTGCAGGTGTTTAGGTGTCTAAAACTAGAGGCAAAGTTGAATTCAATTCACATTACCAAGATAGCAAGTTTTGCTTGCTCCAAGCATTGATTTCTAAGCGAGTTTTGGAGGTCATTTCATAGAGGAGGCTTTCTAGCATTCAAGTAGAGGGAAGATCAGAGTTTTGGGGACTCTTCAAGGCTGTTCTAATGTGTAGTAGGCACCTCCTAAAGTGATTTAGGTTCAGTCCAACCATTGCTTGACTTATGCACCAAATTAGATCAATTTTTCATCAATTTTGTCATTTTTTGCTTGTGATTGGATAGTAGATTGTGTTGCATCCTCATTAAGTTCCATTTAGATCTTTTACAAGTGATTTTGGAAGTATATTAGGTTTCTTAAATTCACTCTTGATCAGATCATTTGGAATCTTTAATGTTCTTTATAGAAAGAGGGGCAATTCTACTAGTATTGTCTACTTCAATCAAGCAAATGCATTGTTTCTAGTATTCTATGATTTGATTTTGTTAGAGATCATTCTTAGATCTTTATAGGAAGTCTATTACTGATCTTTTCAGGTCCCTAAGAAGTGGGATAAAGTAGACCTTCAATCAAATCAATAGAAGTAACCTTCATTTGTGTCAAGTCCTTGATTAGGAGACTAGATGGCATCTATAAATGCATATCTTTTGGATACTAATGAAAGGCTCAACAAAACTAACTATTCCATATGGAAAGTTAGAATGGAATCCATCATGATCATGCAAGATCTGATGGAAATTGTAAATGGTAAGGAGGGTGAACCTATTCATCCTCAAGAAAAAGCCAAATACATCAAGAGGTGCAATGTTGCACTACATTGCATAAAATTGAATGTTGCAAAAAATTATCCACAAACTCTGGCAGACAATTCATAAAAAACTTCCAAGTATAGCTATCCTTAGAATCCAATATTAAGAAAAAAGGTGAAGTGCTACTATTGTAGCAAGATGGGGCATTATGCCTCGGAATGCTTCAAGAGAAAGCAAGATCAAAGCCAAGCCAACATGAGCAAAGAGGAGGAGGAGGAGAGTTCACATGAGGACTCTCTCATGATGTCCATATTTTCTTCAACAAGCTTCAAAGGAGAAGATCCTTGGTGGATTGACTCGGGTGCTAGTTCACACATGACTAGTAAAAGGGAGTTTTTCTCTTCTCTCTTATCTTATGATGGACCTATAAAGTCTATCTATACAGCAAATGATGAAGCTTGTAAGATTGAAGGACTTGGTAGCATTCCCCTTTGCTTAGGATCTTCCAAAAAGATCAACATAGAAGGTGTTTTGTACATTCCTACAATAACAAAGAATCTACTAAGTGTTGGCCAAATGGTAGACAATGGTTTCAATGTTGACTTTGCTTCAAATGAATGTTTCATCAAGAAGAAGGGTAAGATAGTGGCTAAGGGCACTAGACTTGGCAAACTTTATAAGTTGGATGCATTTGTGGATACTAATGTTGTCATGTTGGCCGAGAAGAGCAAGATATCTACCTTTACTTTTTTATGGCACAAAAGACTTGGACATGTCAACTCGGGTTCCATGGAGGCTATGATCAAGGAGGAGTATGCTTTAGGCCTACCAAGGTCTATTGGGAAGGAAGACAAGGTTTTTGAAGCTTGTGCCTTATCCAAGGCACATAAGAAGGTGTTTCCTAACTCCATCACAAAGTCATCTCATCCTCTTGAACTCATACACTCGGATGTGCACATTGCTAGCACCAAATCTAATGGAGGCTCATCCATGTTTTTAACCTTCATTGATGACTACTCAAGATATTGTTGGGTGTTCTTACTTTCCTTCAAGTCTCAAGTATTTGATACTTTTGTAAAGTTCAAGTTGTTTGTGGAAAAGCATCATAATCATAGCATCAAGATTCTTAGAAGTGACAATGGTGGAGAATTCATCTCCAATGAGTTCAAGGCCTTTTGTGAGGAGGAAGGGATCAAGAAAGAGACTTCTTGTCCTTACACTCCTCAACAAAATGGAGTTGGTGAAAGAAGGAATAGAACATTATGTGAATGTTCTAAGGCTTTAAGACTAGATGCTTGTTTGCCCAAATCCTTTTGGGGTGAGTCTCTTGTATGTGCAAACTACTTGATGAATAGGGTGTCTTGCAAAGCAATTGAAGGCAAAACTCCTTATGAGATGTTGTATGGAAAAAAGCCCAATCTTAATCACTTGAAAGTTTTTGGGTGTATATGTTATGTGCATGTGCTATTGGAAACAAGAACCAAGGAGGATCCATCTTCCACAAGAGGGATCATGCTTGGATATGCAAGCTCAAGCAAGGGCTACAAAGTCTATCTCCCATCCTTGAACAAATTTTTTGTTTCAAGGGATGTCATCTTTGATGAACATCATATGCATATGCTTGAAGAAGGCTCAAGTGCTCCAACAATCAAGAAGAAGATGGCCGAGGAGCAAGATCTTGGTTTTGAGGAGGAGCTCATGGAGGAGCAAGCACCAAACCCACCTATCACACCAAGGAGATCTTCAAGGGCAAAAGTGGAGCCATCAAGGCTCACATATCAAGGCAAAGGACAGCAAGTTGAGGGTATCTCATCCACTTCTTATGCTTTATCTAGTTTTGAAGAACCATCTAATGTTGAAGATGCATTGAACTCCAAAGAATGTAGAAATGAGACTAAATCCATAATGAAAATTGCAGATTACTGAGCCACCCGCTCTGATACTATGTCAAAAATCAGAGAAAATTGAGATTAGCAGCAGAAGTGGTGAGCAGGTGGTTGTGGATCGGAAATGTGACAGTTACCAGTAAAGATTGAGTTCAAGATGAATCAGATGTTATAATGCGCAAATAGAACAGAACAGTAGTGGAACACAGAAATGCACTTTGATTAATAGAAACTGTTGGAATGGCAAAGTGAAGCCACAACCCACGCTCAACTTAAATCCCATAAGTAGAAGTGGGACTTTGTTCAAAGTGGATATAAGTGGTAAATGTCTAAGTGTTTAATGTCCCCTTGTACCAACCCTTTTGTGGGTAAGGGGGAGCACTTGGATTCATGGGCGGCTAGCATTCGAGGATGGGATCCTGGAACGCGGCTCATAGAAGGGGCAAAAAGGCTCTATGATTTTGGTGCAACCTCTGAACCAGAAAGGTTAGATTGCATCACGGTGCAACCTCTGAACTAGAAGGTTAAGTCGTATCTGTTGAAGGCCCACCGAATTTCTACATGGTATCAGAGCAGGCAACGTGACCTGTGCCCCACTTTGAGGGGGAGCATTGGAATGACAAAGTGGAGCCACAGTCCACGCTCAAAGAAATCCCATAAGTAGAAGTGGGACTTTGTTCAAAGTGGTAAATGTCTAAGTGTTTAATGTACACTGGTACCAGCCCCTTTGCGGGTAAGGGGGACCACTTGGATTCATGGACGACTAGGCATCCAGGGACGGGATCTTGGAACGTGGCTCACAGAAGGGGCAAAAAGGCCCCATGATTTTGGTGCAACCTCTGAACTAAAAAAGTTAAGTTGTATCCGTTGAAGGCCCATCGAATTCCTAGAGAAACAAAAACCGACTACAATGCTTAAAGGTGGGCGCAAAATAGTAGGCGCTTACTTCAGCTGAGTTCGTTGATAAATTGCATAGAAACTGAAAAACAGAACTTAACTATTTACAGCATAATGCTTGCAGGATGATAGTCTGCTCAGAGCGTTGACTCCAGTAGATCTTCCTTGATGACTGGAAGTCAGATGATCAGTACATTGAAAGCTTACATTGACCTACTTAATTAACTACATTTGTCCTATAGTAGGTCTAGCCGTCATTTTACAATGAATGTCAATACAGAGGCAGGTGGACTGTCAATGTTACGACGTGGGTCAAATATCTGACAGTATAAAAAATTTAAAAAGATTTGAAAAAATAACAAAGACTCAAAAAATATACACTGACTCCGAAAAATTACAATGATTTGAAAAATTACGAATTTTTTCGAGTCGATACCGTATCGAGAAATTATGACTTTTGGGTATCAAAAAATTAACTACGGATGTCAGATTTATACACAGGGTTGGATTTATACACAGGGTTGAATTTATACAAAGGGTCGAATTTATTAGACCAATTCGATCCGATCCAGGGTTGGAAAATCTCTCTTTGATGGAATTAACATTGGGTCAAAAAAGTAGGCTGGGTTGGAAAAATTCAATCCTGAATTTTTCGATCCTTTGCTAAAATTTTGAGCCTTCATATTTTTGTGTAGGTTTTTCAAAATAAGTATGAACAGGTTTTAGGATGCTCATTACCTAATGGAATTAGGCTTGAGCATGAATTCCAACACATTTGTGTTGTAATTTTATGCATTGAATGCTATCAATAGTTAAAGTACTTCACTCCTTGTCCATTGTCTGTACTATGATAGGTTTTCACATGTGTAAGGCCACCCATCCACTTAATTGATCAATTAATTGTTGTTATTGCTAGTTAAATGCATGTTCTTTTATCTAGATCAAGATCTAATCAATAGAATTGTGACAAACAATTGAACTAGCATCCAACACCTCTTGTGGATCAATCGGATGATCCATTTATGGTCCTAAAACTATTAAAATCAACATGGTATTAGAGCCAAGAACAAGAGGCTTTTTGTTTGATCAATAATCACATCCAAAATTAGTAAGTTTTGAGTTTTTGATCTAGTTTTGAGAGGGCGAGCTAGAAGTGAGTGGTAGCTTCAGTATTTTTGGCTCGAATTCTTGTGTTGTATCTGTCTTTCAAGTGCCTAAGTTCGATTTGATCCCATAATTTTCACATGCATCCTTTTTTGAAATTTCTTGATGCATTGCAAAGATTTACTCCATAGTTTCTAATTCAATGATAAGATCTTGGATTGGATCATTGATGTGAATGATTGTGAGCTTGAATCAGTTCTCAAAAATTATTTTTTTAGATCTTGATAGGAGAGTGGTGAGAACTAGAGGTTTGATTGCCATAAATTAGAGATTTAGAGAGTAATTTGCTAGATTTGTGAGTTGATTTCACTGGACCATCATCCAAGCTTTGTGCTAGATTGATTGGGCCGAGACTAGAAGAATTTAAAGTGCTATAAGTTCACCTTGAATCATTCCAAAAAGTGAAATCTTTGTGAATTTCAAGAGCTAAATCATTCATCATGGCATCTATGGGTGGATTCTTGCTTCAAGCCAATGAGAGGTTACATCCACAAATTATGCCATATGGAAAGTCAGATTGGAGACTACTTTTGGTGCTCCATGATCTCTATGACATTTTCCAAGAAGAAGAAGATGATCCTCTTGTTGTGGGCAAGAAAAGTTAGATACAAGAGAAAGGCTAGATTGGCCTTACATTGCATAAAGAATAATGTGAGCAATGACCTCTTGAAAGAGGTCTCATTTTGTATCTCGGCCAAGGAGGCTTGTGTGAGAAATTGGCAAAAATCTAGCTTAGTATTTTTTATGATAGAAGTTTGTAAGTGAATCTCACATGTGTGGAGGATGTTCCCAAGTGTGGAGAATTTTAAAGTAAATAAAAATATTTGATTTAGGGGTCTCATAGAATTTCATAGTCAAGCTTTTAGGTGTAGGATGTTGATAGGGTCAAATTTGGCATAGATGGCAAATTATCCATTTCCACTTGTAATGCCACTATTGAGCCAAAATAGAGTAGGAGGCCAAACTTGTGCCAATTAGAGTGTAGACAAGTGTAATGCTTTTGTTTGATGAAGTTTAAGAGGTCCAATGGGATTTAGAGGTGGAACCATGAGTGGTCCAATAGAATTTAAAGGTGCATGGATGATTAAGAGGTGGCAAAGTGTGGTCCAATCATAGTTAAGCATAGTGGTAGCTCGTGGATCTACTAGTATCATTGTACTCCTCATTTGGATCTAATTGATTTTGAGATGTATATTTTTCGAGTGTATATTATTTTCTGAGAGGAGGAGGATACCTCTCATGCTTCTAATTCAAATCTTAAGAAGAAGAAGATCAAGTGCTTTTATTGTGGCAAGAAAGGCCATTATGCCACCAATTGCTTCAAGAAGAAGAATCAACTTAATCAAGCCAACATCACCAATGAGAAAGAAGACTATATTGCAAGTGATGGAGAAGGCTCTCTTATGGCATCAAGCTTCTCCTCTTCCACCTTCAACAAGGATGACTCATGGTAAATTGATAGTAGAGCATCTTCACATATGTGTGGCTCCAAGAACTTTTTTTCATCTATTATGCCTTATGATGGAGTCAAGAAGACCATATACATTGCAAGTAAGCATGAGTGCAATATTGAAGGAGTAGGGATTATTCTTGCATCTTCCAAAGATCTCTTTCTCAACAATGTTCTTTTTGTCCCAAAGCTTACAAAGAACATCTTAAGTGTTGGCCAACTTCTTGATAGTGGTTTTGATGTCAATTTCAATATTGACAATTGTGTGATCAAGAAGGATGGTGAGATCCTTGCAAATGGATCAAGATTTGAAGGCATCTACAAATTGGATCCAAGTGAGAGTGCAAACTCTCTTGATGTTTCTTATATGTCCAATATTTCAAAGGAGGATGATCACACAAGATGCACATATCTTCTCTCTTCAAGTATTATGGTGTATGATTATTCCTTATTATTCAAAGCATATGTTGAGAAGAAATTCTCATTGAAGATCAAAGCTTTGAGGAGTATTGGAGCTCTTGAAGGAATAGCACCATATGAAGTTTTATTCAAGATGAAGCCTAAGCTTGCTTTGCACATATTCCCTTGGAAACAAGGAAGGAAGGATGATCCAAGCTCATGGATCATGATTGGATACTCATCCATCAAGGAGGCCCTTAGTGTCTTTACACTCTATTTCAAAAGTGATTGTGAATAGACATGTCACATTGCATGAAGATTCAATCTTGAAAGTGGCCGAGATCAAGGCTTCTCAAGAAGCATCACAAGTTATCTTTTTTGAAGGTATTCAAGTTATGATGGGGCCAAAGTGTGAGGAGGAGTTTCTTCTTCATATGATTTCAAGAAGATCTTCAAGATGCATGGCCGAGTCTTTATGGATCACCTTACATGGCAAAGAGGGGCATCTTTCATGTTGTATCTACTACAACACATTCATATATGCCTCTCTTCCTTTGCTTGAAATGCTATCTTGCTTCATTGAGTTTTTTGGATCTCAAAATTCAAGAAAAGCTATACTAGTTTTGTATTATGCTTATGTTATGGACATGTTTCTTGTCATTATTGACTTAGATGTGTTTCCAATACTTTTTGAAAGCAAGATATTGTATTGTCAAAAGTATGCTCTTGATTCTAGTAAGAACAAGATTGAGCTTGGTACTCACTTTTTTGAAAATCATGTTTTCACATGTTTTGAGGCAAATTGTAAACTCCTTTTGAGATTAAGTGAAGCATCCAAAGTGGACACTTACATCCTTGAGAAAGTAACTAGCCTAAAAAAGATCAAGATAGTCTTTGATATCAAGATTAGATCCATCATGGATATAGTTCATTGTATGTGGACTAGTCAAGCTAGAAAGCATAATCTTGATAATCATCATTGTTTCACATCTTATGATCTTGATCTCCATGATCCTTATGAGGCTTGGAAGCCTCAGATTTCTCTATTTATGGTGCATCCATCATGCAAGTGGAACTTTCAAAGCAAAAATCATCATCAAGCATGGAGGAAGCCCATGATCATAGTGGCATATTGGTGGAGCACTTTTCAAAGGCATTGGCACAAGATCTCTACCAAAGAGATCTTATCATGGATATGGTGAGAGTGCTGCTATGATGGATCCCTTGGCTGATCTTCACTTCTTATGCATACCAAAGGAACCACTCAAAAAGATTTACAAACTTCTCAAGTGATCTAGTCCCTTTCCAAGCTATTTTTTGAGGAGGAGTGTGAGAAATTGGCAAAAATCTAGCTTGGTATTTTTTATGATAGAAGTTTGTAAGTGAATCTCACATGTGTGGAGGATGTTCCCAAGTGTGGAGAATTTTAAAGTAAATAAAAATGTTTGATATAGGGGTCTCATAGAATTTCGTAGTCAAGCATTTAGGTGTAGGATGTTGATAGGGTCAAATTTGGCATAGATGGCAAATTATCCATTTCCACTTGTAATGCCACTATTGAGCCAAAATAGAGTAGGAGGCCAAACTTGTGCCAATTAGAGTGTAGACAAGTGTAATGCTTTTGTTTGATGAAGTTTAAGAGGTCCAATAGGATTTAGAGGTGGAACCATGAGTGGTCCAATAGAATTTAAGGTTTGCTTGAAAATGGTCCAATAGAATTTAGAGGTGCATGGATCAATGGTCCAATAGGATTAAGAGGTGACAAAGTGTGGTCCAATCATAGTTAAGTATAGTGGTAGCTCGTGGATCTACTAGTATCATTGTACTCCTCATTTGGATCTAATTGATTTTGAGATTGGGTGGATTTTGAGTGTAAGTGATTTTCTAGCTTTCTCTCTCTACCCGAGAGCTATTGATGATTTTCTCTCTCTACCTAAGGAGAGCAGCTTGTTTTTACTTAGATTACTTTTGGAACACTTCCCACACATGTGAGTGAGAGTTGGAAGTGATTGAATGCATGTACTAGTGTGTTTTTGCCATAGAATCAAAGATAGATCTTGAATCTCAATCTAGTCTTGATCTTGGTGCATCAACACACCTTAAGAGATCACAAGTACATGTTGTGGACAGTCCACACGTGTGAAATCAACAGCTTGGGATTCATTAAAAGGAATCTATGAATCCAACAACACTTCGAATTTTCATGCTTAGAAATCAAGTACTTCAAAGCATGAAGGAAAGTGGTGAGAGTGCATAAGAGTATGTGCTTAGAATCAAATCTTTGAACAAAGAATTGGCTTTCATTGGAGATAGAATCCAAGATCATGAACTTCTAAAAGTCAGTCTCAATGGACTAGATGATGAGTACACTAATCTAGTCCAAATTTTTGCCATCAAAACTCATATACCTCCTATTGAAAAGCTCCATAGTCTACTTGTGGCCGAGGAGAGTAGGATGCAAAATTTCAAGGCAAGGAGGAGATCAGCCGGAGGCCCGTTGTAGATGTTCTTCAAATAAATTGGTTGTCTACAAGTAGATAAATGGATGGGTATATATACATATATATATATACATATGTATATATAGATACATATATATATATATATATATATATATATGTATGTATATATATATATAGATACATATATGTGTATACACACACACACACACACACACACACACACATACACATATATGTGTATATATGTGTGTGTGTGTGTGTGTGTGTGTGTGTGTGTGTGTGTGTGTGTGTGTGTGTGTGTGTGTGTATATATATATATAGTCTATTCACCATCACAAGATTCAAATTCATCAGCCAATACATCTTGCAACTCATCTCCGCTTAGATGATTTTCATCATCACTAAAGTAATCAGATCCTCTCTCAATATTGTTGTTTGTGTTAGAATCATTCGATTCATTTATGATATTTTCTATAATATTTAGGGAACTTGGAGATATTTCTATATCCTCATCAACCATGTTTGTGTTGTCAATATTCAAGTCCTCCATTTCTTTCTCGATGTATGCATTTTCAAATACATGTCTTGCGCGTGGATTTACTTAAACAACCTACCACCACTTGTTGTTTAGTTGATCCGGTTGAAACAATACTTGCACATTTAACAATGTTAAGCTAAAAAATGGTTCCAACATGGCCATATTTTTGACGCACAAAATCTTTCAAAACTTTCATGAATCCCTCCAGAAAAAACATCCACCTATAAACATTTATTGCATGATGAGAGCAATGATCAATGACAGACAAAAAAATGATGCACAATATATTGAAGCCACAAAAACCAAAATCATATATTTTGTACCTTGAGTGCACAGGACCAACAATACCAATTTCTTGGACTAAGTGCACAAGCAGATTGTCCAAGATGGAGGATGGAAAATATATCTCAAGCATACATATAGCCTCCACTATATTTTCATGTTTTTTTTTCACATCTATCTCACGTTGTCACACATTCATCTACATCATATTTGTAGTATATGATCATCATATGTAAATGGTATCGCGAAGTTGATCGGTTAGACAACCACGAACACACATTGGAAATATGTACTCAAGCCCAATCACGAGATTTAAGACCATGAAGTTTTTCTTCTGTTGTGATTGATGTTCGTAGTGAATGAGCAAAACCAGTTCTCATCTCGCAAATGACTGACCGTACATACTTGTACTCTTCCTTGGTAAGAATCCAAGGGGCTCTTTCAATCTTTTATATTGTCATGATGCTCATAGACATAATTTATCAAGTTGTTCATAAATTCGACTTTATCTTGCATAGAACAATCATGTTCACTTGAACTTGATTTTGAGTAAGAAGAAGAGTTAGGTCGAGACCGATTTGTCTTGCAACGTTGTTGTTCATCTATTCTCATCATGGCTCATAATCTCATCCACTCATGACGAGATAGTTGATCTATATGTGGCCCATTGTATCCCAATCTTGTGGTGGATACGGAATGTATGTGATCATCATTATTAGAACTAGATGACAATTCGTATTTTTTCAAACATGGAAAAAAAAGACATCAACACCGAACAACAATATATACAAATTGGAACTTAAATCAAGATATGAAAATTGAACATTATTTTGAAAAAAATACAAACACAACTACTAAGACTATTCACGCTCTCAAATAAAAGATGTCACCTTATAATTAAAAAAAAAAATAAGACATCAAAACTGAACAACAATATATACAAATTGGAACTTAAATCAAGATATCAAAATTGAATATTATTTTAAAAAAACACAAATACAACTATTAAGACTATTCATGTTCTCAAATAAAAGATATCACCTTATAGTTCAAGTATCAAATATCAAGTATGATAACTAATTAGATTAAAACCATTGTATACAGTTTCAATATAGTTGAATATTTTGTGTTAAAACCTAAACACTAAGCATCATTCAAATTGAAACTTAAATATGACATCAAAATCGAACATCATATTCAAATTTAAATTTAAACAAGGCATGCAAATTGAATATTATTTCTAAAACCTAAACATCAAACATCATATCCAATTTGAAACTTATATAAGACATCATCGAACATTATATTATAATTGAAACTGAAACAAGACATTGAAAATTGAGCATTATTTTTAAAAACTTAACATCAAGCATATATCAAATGTGACTTAAATAAGACATCCAAAAGAAACATCATATACAAATTGAAAGTCAAAGAAGACATCCAAATTGAACTCGAATGAAAAGGATGTACTTTTGGTATTTACAACGCACATGGTTGTGCTTGGTCAAAACTTTTTGTACACATCTTGGTAGAGGACGACTGAAGCTGTAGTTGATGAATAGTTCTTCACCACATTTAATAGGTTTGATCGCACAAGCCATTACATATGTAGCTTTCACATATCTAGAAAAATAATCTTCTTTTCCATTGATGCGTTCTTCAAAGTCACAATTAGTTGATGAAGGGTGACAAATAGAACTATATATATATATGCAGCAATGTTTCCATGTATTTCTGGATGCCCATTGATGTACATACGATGTGATTTTGAAACACTTTTTCCTTGCATGCGCCTCTCTTCCAAAGAACAAGCATTGGAATTTAAACCATATATTTGCATTCTCCATTGGTGGCAACATAGAGCATGCCAATCACCCCAATTGTATTGAGGTCCTGCATATGGCATTAATGTGACAACACTATTCAAAGGGACATCAATGCTAGTCAAAGAAAGTAAACCTAATCCGACATTAGGAAACCGCTCACTAGGCTTACTTATATACATATGAACCCAATATGAAAATGATGTCCCACATAATGGCAGTGGTACCGTATCAGGCCAACATGAATATTTCTTTCTATCAAACGACTTAAATAATTGCATGTAGATGAGGAGGAAGGGGAGATTCGGTCAACGAATTTAAAACATTTTTGGACAAGTCGATAGTACGTAAAAACCTTTGTTTATTTTCAAATCTTGTCAAAATGCGTCGCGTTATTTTTTTAATGGAGTAGCTAAGATAGAAAAATCTATATGATTTACGTTGAATGTGATGGGATGCACAATATCTGTATGTGGTGATGTCATGAGATGGATAGAGCTTTTGATAGGATTTTCACAAGGTGTTGTGGATTGGATACAATCTAGGTGTGATGACACTATGGGATGATCAAAATCCATGCAAGTAGGATCAATGTCAAGACTGGTGGAGTGAGTGGATATATGAGACATAGGAATATGCATGACCTCCACATTACTTGGTGTGTAGTCACTAGTGACCTCATCAATAAAATCATCAACTATTTTAGGTTGTTTGTGGCTGCCTTTTCTCCAAAAGGTTTTATGAGAATAAATTGTTGTGCTCATGTGAACTTTTGTATGATCTTTTGCTCTATATAGATTTTGTTTAGTATTGTTTCTTTGTATCTGTTTTTCTACATCCATAAGATCAACTATCAAACTTCACTTGACGCCATCCCACATTCTTATAGGGATCATAATATGGTACAACAAGAAAGACCGTCACTCTAATCTTTTTGACACATTGGCCTTCTCCTCCAAAACTTCAACCTCCTTGTTCTTTTCATAGTAGATTATTATATGAATGGCTAATCGCACTCACGGCCGCCGCTTCAGTCTCACTAACATACTGTCCGTTGACTCCATTGGAGATCAATCAGATCAATGCATCCATTCTCTAACACTCTATAATCTGCTTCAAAGTTTCATAGAAGTACGCAACAACTATAGGCAGAACTGTGACCGTATTGTTCACGGATTTGTATGATCTCCACATGTATTTATTGCTAGTCATTCAAATCAGATGTGGGCATTCAAACAACAATTAGTATACGAAAACGCCTCCCCTGATTACAGAATCCTCACTCTTATATGTAGCCAAGGTATACACGGACATCAGGCAGAACCGCGACCCTACTCCATTTAGATTTGCCACAGTCAATGGAATGATATCAATCAATGATAAATCCAGTAATGAAATCAGAAAATTCCTTTCAACATTAAGGATACATTAATGTCCATCACAACAACCGTTCTTCTCACAAGTTCAAATTTTTGAGTATTAATTTTGAGCCTCATAAGCACTCAGAAGTATCATTTCCGTAAACTCCAAATCTTGTTTCCTTCATAACTAAAACTTTATCTCTTTAGACAGTCTTTCTTGAACGGTCTCCTATCTAGTATTTCGTAATGAATAAATGAACCCACAAATCTTTTAGGCCTTGTAAACGGATTTTCCCTTTATACTTCCCATTGGCATTTCTCGTCCTTCATCTATAATGTAGATTCTATAATCTCTTGCCATTGTACTATCAATTCTATAACCTTCTAGCTAGAATTTGTCAACTCAATTGACACCTTAACTTTGTGCTTTGCATTCTTTTAGGGTGAACATAATTTTTGCCCTTGTGTATAAGAACAAGCCGTTATTCCATGTTATCGTAAAGTCATTAAACTCTCATTGACCATCAATAAGTGCAACTTACTTTGTTTTCATCTTCATGACTCTTAATTTTAGGATACCCCCTTAAATTTTAAGATAGCTCCTAAAAGTACCCAGGCGTTATTCATTAACGTGTAAAGAGTACATTGTAGAATGGCATAAAACTCGACGTTATTGAAAAAAGCCGTAAATTATAATTAAAGGCCAATTATAAGCCACTATTTATTTCATTTAACATTTTTTATTCCTAAAAAGTCAAAATGTCACCTTTTCTAGTATAATTTTTGCCCTTGTGTGCAATATCGAGGTAGAACTGCAAAAGATCTCGCTGATAGTGGGATCTCTTTTTATGAATCAATGTACATTCCTGATACAAAAGGAAATTTTGGACAAATAGTACCAATTCCATTACCTAGTTTTGAAAGTGATGAATGGATTACACCAGATGCTACAGTTTTTCAGAATCATTTTGTTGCAAGATATATAATGATGTAAAAAATTCATTAAAAATGAGCACGGGATAAAAAACAGTCAGATTGAGTTGGTTTATTTCCTTGAATATATTTGTGGATTTCTTTTCAAGTGTCAATGTACACAAAATCCCAACGATGTTTGTATGCAAAAATTTAGCAAATAGTTTATTATCTGAACTTATGGATAAAGGCTGGGACAAAAGATCAGATGGAGAAATAGAATGCAGAATTAAAATGTCTTCCATGTGCTTCCGTTATCAAATTGAAAAACAAATGTTGAGCTTATGCTTCCATTATCAAAGATGGAAAAAAATAAAGATAAATGGGTGCCACTCGATCAAGACTTGGAAGCCAGTGGACATTCAAAACAAAAAAATATTGAAATTATATACAATGATGTCGTTTTGACATGTGTTGAATTGGAAGAAGATTGGAGTCTAAACTACATCCGACGAAAACTATTGCTCCTACAAGATGATGTACTTTCAGACTTTAGATTCATTTTCAATGGTAAACTCGTAAGTAACTGTAAACACTCGATTTTTTATGAATAGTTTCAATCAAAACTCTCTAATACAAACTCTGTACTAATTCTAACTAACTTTGTATTAGTTTTATGCATGTACGTAAAAGACATGAGAGCTCAAGATCAAATGCAGAGATATTGGCGAAACAATCCAACTTATGGAAGAACATTGAGATTCACTATCAGCAAATACATGCCAATGTCTTTTTATCATTATATAAAAATTGCATTCCATTGTTAAACTATGGACACAAGCTGATTGTAAGAATCTATTGTGATATCAATAAAAAAAACCCATAAACAGGTTGTTTACAAGTAAAATGATTGTTTCTTTTTTTTTTATGTCTCTTTATTTACAAATAGATCTCTATTCAATCAATTTTTTTATATTCTCTATATTAGTATTAGGAACTAATAAGGCAACAGCTCCTTCTATAATCTCGCCCTCCTTTGTTTCAAGAAGGGCCTCAATGCCTTTTAAGGCAAGAGGAATATCTGCTACAAAATTGCCTTCTTCTGTATTAGTAAGGACTTTTATTCTTTTTTTATCATATAAAATAAGATCTGCATCTTGAGCAACCTGAAAGGCTGTTAAGGCAGGAGCAGCTTCCTTTTGAGGGCCCTCGATTGCAGGTGCAACGCCTACACCGTATTGAGCATAAGTTCTGATCAACTCTTGCCGAAATCTATATACATCATCAGGAGTATACGGCTCAAGAGTGAACTGTCATCACAAAACACGAGAATCAGCTAATTACAAACAATGATAGTAATAAAATATGAATCAGAATAAAATGAACTACAAATGAATAGAATATTACCTTTTCAATATCTACATCCGTTTGTAAATTATACCATTCAAAAAATAGCTTCGTATTGTACAGGATGAACCATGCACAACTAAAAGCGTCTTGTTGCTGTACACACTGCATATATAGAACAAAAATTAGTAATATAGTGATAAATTTTTTTATTTATGCTATGAAGATACATTTGAATTAAAAACGGAATACATGCATATCAGAGATACATTGAATATACCTTGAGAGATTTAATGGTTATCTCTCCAATTGAAGTTGTCGTTGTCGGTATTTTCCAAACGACATCATGAAGTAGAGAATCAAATTCTCTATGTGTATTTGCAGCTGAGTTTAATTTTACTCATGAAAAATTTGATACTCCCTCCTTATTTATCTTTACAAAAAGAATATTAAGGCTCCAATGTCGACTGCAAGAACCAAACACAAATATCGATAAATTCATATTTATGAAAAAATTTCGCAATGAAGCATGCAAAAATCCAGATTAAAGCAACAAAAACAAAAGAGCAATCCTTACTTATTTTCATATGGAATCAAATAGAATTTTTCCATAGGACTGCACTCGATAAAATAGACAGCCTTCTCAAAATTGGCTTCTTTCGCCTTTACCGCTCCCATGACTAAGTACAAAAAATGTATCATGGGAATCGAAACTAATACTATTTAGCAAAAAAAAAATTCCGGCCTCTACTATTGCATCTGAAATCTTTGAGGTCTTTAGCTCGGCACAAAATTTGGGACCTAATCTAAAGCTTCTACGTGTATCTCAAAGAAAAAAATCAAAAAAATTGCCGAGAAGATCAATTTTGTTAGCTAGGTAGGACTCGTATTGATTATAATGGTCAAAATAAAAAAAAAACCTAGGCTGGGTCGTATGGAATTCTCACAAAAAGATTATGTACAGGAGCAAAAACAATATTTACAAATTTCTCTATTATTTTGTTTAGCTCCTCTTGGGTAATCAACACTTTTGGTGATGAAACCTGTTGAGGAGCTAGACGATTAACATGAAGGAGTGAAGATTCTTGATTTGAGTCAGATTCTCCAGCATCTGACTCGGAGCTCAGAAAGACATGGGGTCTCTTGGCCGGGATACATCTAGGAGGAAGGGAAGCAGCTGACCGTCGAGATCCAGCCTTCTTGGGGATAGACTGCTTTCTCTTCCTCTTAGAGGTAGTAGGCACGTTGGTTCTATCCAAAGGCAGGTCTCTGGAGGTGCTGGCATTATCAACATGCAAACCAGAATATCTGTCCCGAAGCCTTTTGAGAATGACGAAATCCTTTGGCATGATGGTGACATCCTTACCATGCACTGCTAAAAGACAAGTATCCTCAAAAAACTGGGACATAAAATCTTCTACAGCACCCTGTAAGGCCTGCATGGATGTCACGGCAAAACAAACATTCAGCCCAAGTGACAGAGTGACATTCCAAACAAATCGGCCAAAAGGAACTCTAGGGATTAACAATTCGATTGATCTCTAAAGTTTTCTGATCTCCCTTAGCCAGACCTGCTTCCTGCCATGCCTACGACAAGTAACAAAGGGAACACGAGATTGGGATGGCTGTACAGTGATGATGGCACGGGTGGTGGATTTGGTCCTGGCCATCATTCTCAGAAGAAAAGAAATAACAAAACAAAAGTGGATGAAAACAAAAAATTTTGCAATGAAAGGACACTTGAGATCAATACCAGAACTGAATATCGGTTTCGAGCGCAAGATCTACACAGATTATTTGAAGAAAAGAGATGCGCGCTCGAAAGCGATATTGCACTACTAGCGGTATCGAACTCGAGTGCACTGTGAGAGGGCGGAAGCTTGAACGGTGAAAGAGCGCGCTTGAGAGCGATATCGGGAGCTAGAAGCGAAAATTTTGCGGAAAAAAATATAAAAACCGAGCACTTATATATACAAAATTTTTGCACGTGTGAAAAGATGGCAAAGACATGTGTCGTTAGATTATTAGGCCACGTGGAATGTCCGTACTGACAATGATGGCCCAATTATGAGGCCCCGTGGGCTGAGACGTGCGCGAATCCGATATCGACGCGTGTCATTCTCGCACGTGACAGATGTCAGATCAATCATTCTAGGTACGACGCATTTATTTTGACCAATCACATGTTGACACGTGTTCATTCGACACTCTTCCACACGTGCAATTTTTTTTTACAAATAGGTCTTTTTCGACTCAGATTTTCATGCAAATTTACGATTGCTTTCCTGGATATCGATTTCAAGCGTGCCGCTTGCTCTCATTACCTTTCGCTGACTATTGTGCGCCTGGATCTGATAGTACATCATCTGGTATCGTATTCAAGCATGCTTCGCATCCCTTTTCTTTTCTGCTCGGTGTTCTTGCGCTTGGATCCGATACTCCAACTTCAAATATCTCTCTCGAGCTCATGTTGCCTTGACGTGCTTGTCTGACCTGCGGTTTGCGCCCGAGAGTGATATTTGGAACTTTAGTTCTGTTATTTTTGTTTAAAATGTCTAATTTTGAATCTAGTTTGCTTCTTTTTTTAATGAATCTGGTATTACTGATAGGTTGGACTACTTCAAATTCCTCTTTTCTCCTTTTTTTATTTATTCTACCTTCTATAACTGAGGGCCCTGGTGTGGAGGCATTTTCTGAGATATATCTAAGATTTAAGTCCCTGCTCAGTACTCCGCTATTCAGATATCAGAATAAGGACATGAATCATTATCAGGACCTGGTGGCACTCGACAAGCATATCTATAAAGCTAAGTTTGAGAGAACGTTTACCAACTTACATAATGATTTCAAGTTTGTAGATGAGTGCCCAATTCATAATAAAAAATATAGATTTGTTGATTTTCAGTTTGCTTTTGTTTTTTTCCTTTTGTCAAATATTTCTGACGATTCGGAGGCTGTGCACTCCACTTTTGAGGCAGCTTCTTCTAGTGGTACAAAGTCTGAAAAGTCAAAGATTGTAGATATAGATACTTTTATTATTGATACGAGTGTTAATTTAGATGATTGTTCTGATTTTGATCCTGCTCGAAATAGGGCTACTTTTATAGGCCCTAGAACACCCACTACCCTTTCTCCTTCTGATAAATCTTTGATCACTTTGCCTACTTATAATATAGATAACAAGCCTTGTGTCAAAAGTCACGCTTTTTATTGTTGTGTAGGTGACAAGCTTGATAGGAACTCCACAAGTGCATTTGCAATATTCCTTGGAGATGGAGCCATCTTTTGGCTCTTAAAGAAGCAGGACACTATCTCACTCTCTCTTCAACTAAAGCTAAATACAAGGCACTCACCTGTCATCATGGAGTTGGATTCATGTCCACCACCACCTTGTACATACTTTGATAATGATTTAGAAAAGTCAATAAGCTTCCATCTCAAGTTCTAATGAGATGATAACACTTGTCAAAAAATGTAAGGATTGAAAATTTGCAAGTAATGCAACCTAATCCACATCTCATTAGCTCATGAGATCCAATCATGTTAAGAGGTGTAGATATCATGAGACCAATCATATTAAGAGGTGTTAATCATTTGGCCCAATCATGTTAAGAGGTGCAAATCATGAGACCCAATCATATTGTAGGGTGCAAACCATGAGGCCCAATCATATTGTGAGGTGCATATCATGAGGAGATTTCACTATATGGAAGTGAATACTCCTTGTACTATTTACACTTTTGAGAGATAGATTATTTCTGGAGTCATAACTCTTGTGTACTTTCTCTCTCTAACCCGAGAGCTAGATGTTGGTTTCACTCTCTCATAATGAAAAATACTTTGTTTTTTCAAGGATGAGTAATAAACTTGCTTGTGTTTGAGTGATGATTACGTTTTGTGTGTAAGAGCTCTTGCCTAGATTCAAATCATGTTTGGTAGCTCTTAAAAATCTGAGTTGATCAATCCATATTTGATTGTGTGCAATCTCTCATGCATATAGATCTTGATAGATCTTTGAAAAGTCCACAAATGCTCATTTTTAACAAAGGCAATTGTGTCAATTCACTCGTTTTGATTACAAGAAGTGATGTGAGTGATACATGTTTCTCATATTGCAAAATTTTGACTTTCAAAATTCTCATGTTAGAGTGTTACCCTCATTACTAGATCAGTTACCCTCATTAATAGATCAATAGACCCGGGGTAACATTTAGAGTTTAAAATGTTGAAGTATTGATGAAAGTAGGCCAACCTTTATTGAAATCTACGGCTAATTTCATGTGAAGGCTGTCTCAAAATCTTTGAAACGATACGTGATTCTCTAGCGATGGAAACCTAGTCTTGCCTGCGTTGACATTTCTGTCTGAAAGTTCAACGTGAACGAGGCCGATTCAGAGTCTTCATAAGAAAGTAAGATAGTGCTTCAGAGCGGAATAATCTGTTATAGTTTAATACAACTGCCGAGTCACATAAGGTTTAAATTATTTAACTTCATTGGTACTAGCATTTCAAATTTGAATTTGGGAAAGAGTGCGCCTAATTAGAAACTAGAATTGAAGAACAGTTCGAGATTGAGATTTGTGAAGAAAGAGTCGTTTGTTGTTTGTGTAGCAGCAGCGTTGGATCAAGCCATGTAAAACCGAGTATTGAAAAAGGATATTCTACGAAGTTCGCCTGTGGTGAACCGTGAAGAGATAATCGCATTCCAAGGGGAGTTTTTCCGACGTACATGGAGCATCTTGACTACGCCGACTATGATCTCTGAAGAATATCAGTATTTTCCATTTCCACTTTAGAAGGATCGTGCTGCCAATGCAAGCTATTTTTTAGCAATTGATCACTACAGCCAGACCCTGAATTGAAGTTCTCTTTATTTGTCCCTTCAGTGACTATTCCTGATCTTCTGATATTTTATTGATTTTAATTTGGAAAACTGAACAAATTGCCGGAAGTTAAGTTTCCAAGAGAGTGAATCAGCATTCAATCTGTAGAAAGAGGGCTGCTTCAGAAACAACATCCGGATTAATGTATTTGTTTGTGATTGTTGGATAAAGCATCATAAACATTGAAGTGCGAAGGCAACAACAGCGACTGCTGATTGGTGTTGAGGGAGCAAGGCGACTATAGCGATCTGTCAAGAATCTCAATGTCGCCTTTGTAGCGGAAGAGAAAAATCAGCATTGAGCAAAGAATGCGATTGTGGGACCCATTGTTTATGCAAAGGCGACGGAGAAGGGCCGTTCAAAATCAGGTGGCCCACTCTTTCACAGATTAGTAAAATGATGTTTTGATTTTTTTATGAAGAAAAAAGAGTTGACTCACAAAACTTGATTTTTGTGCCTATTTTGATTTTTTTTTTTACATGCACCTTTCAAGAAGCGAGATGCGGAAGGTGCATGTAAAAAAAAATTCACGGTAAAAACGAAGAAAATAATAATAATAAAAAGTTTTCATGCCACGGAAGGTCACCCACCTACTCGGCCATTCCGCCGGCCTGGAGGGTGAACCACGCCTCGTGATTCCATGGTTCAAATAATTCAAGGGCCCACCAAAAGTGAATGAAAAAGCAAGAATCGGCTATCATAAAAACGAAGAAAATAATAATAATAAAAAGTTTTCATGCCACGGAAGGTCACCCACCTACTCGGCCATTCCGCCGGCCTGGAGGGTGAACCACGCCTCGTGATTCCATGGTTCAAATAATTCAAGGGCCCACCAAAAGTGAATGAAAAAGCAAGAATCGGCTATCATAATATAAGCCCTGACTTTAACCTTGGGAGAGAGCCTTGAATGTTAAGACATGATTTAACATTGTCACAAGAGTTAATCTTTCATTGCAATTTAAGAACCCACATTGAACTTTTCAAAGATTTTGCTATTTCAACTTGAAAGAAGTTCTTAATGCTCCGTCTTTGAGTTTTCAGGGATAACCTTGATTAAATATGAAGGATTGCTTATAGAGGTAACATGTTTTCCAAATTCTATTATTCTAAAAAATATTCCTCTGAATGTCACTGTGAAAAAATGAGTTGGCAAATTTGAAATGCCCATAAATTTCTTATCTGAATTCGGATTTAAATGAATCCTGAAGCAATATTCCATATATAATCTATCTAATGTTGCTAATAATAAGTCTATGTGTATTACGGCTTATTGGAACATAGAAGTTGATTATTGCCCATTTCTATTGGAACATACAATTTGGGATATTAATATATAGAGAGGAACATTGTTGGAAAACACAATTTATATGTCATATCTTCTACCAAGTAAATTCTATGATTGATCGGTCGTAAATGAACTCATCATCGATCACTATGGAAATAAAGTTGACTAAAGATGGCATGATATTGACCATAGGATATTGACATTTTTGGCAGATACCTAAAGTGGAATGATCAGATTTATCATTTATTTCAAGTCTATATATATTCAAGTATCTATAATTCAAATGTATGATCAATATTGAATACATGTTAAATGGAAATGAAACAATTACTGAGTCCCTCCCTTGAATAGTTACTCCAGTTTAGCTCAACTACATGTATAAAGAGCTTGAAATAATCTTTGATCATATGTTGTATATTATAAAGTTTAAGAATTGACGTTACAAAAATTATAAATATGTGCGTGATGTGAGATCTGAAATTTGAAATTGTAGATCTACCCTCTAAACCTTTCCAGTTGGTTCAATGCCTAGCTAGAAAATAGTTTAATATGTCCACATTAGAATCCCATGAAGAATGAAATTTCTTTTGTTCAAAGGCCTTGAGATGTTATTTACACATTGGCAACATTTCAAAGCATGACAATTCTTCAATTAGTAGATCTAAATAAACATCCATGTTTTGAACTTTGTACTTTTTGGGAACCTATAGAGCTAGTAACCAATGCCCCATCTTCATACTCAACTACGGAGAACCATTATAGTTAACAAGAACAATGTCGATCATGTTGAAGCTCAAACACCAAAAGAATTTATGTCATCCATTTCCAAGAAAAACTTTACATAATGAGGTTTATTTTTTAACTCAAACCACTACTCACTTCTCATTGACATCCAGAGATATGATTCTTGGCACGCCAATCTACTAGTTGTGCCACACACTTGCATTGGAACAACAATTGCAGTCATGAACTTATAGAGAAATGACGTAACACTTTTGTGGCAGGTTCGGTTCATATACGTCCTTATGTACAAAATGTGGCCATTTGGACATGAATGAACTCTTTCATAATCCAAGCTTGCTCAAAATACTATATTTTATTTCAAATTTTCAACATCACATTATCTTTAGAAAGTATTTTTTTTGCAATAACTACAAAATAGTATTGTTGTCATAGAAATGAGTGCATGAACATATAACCTAACAAACAATATAATTTGTTTAGGATTTATGCATACCTGAATAATGATGTGACACTACTAGAACTCCATCATATGTGTAGCTTTTAGATTTAGAAGGAGAAATGGCTCAAGTTCTAGCATATCACATCCTCTAGATTGATTAGATCCCATAGATTTTGTGTACTTTTTAGCGCGTGTGAGGACACACAAATCAGGTGGGTGTGATTGTACATGAAACTATCACTTGATTGTACAAGAAATCTTCCTAGACTTTCTCACTCAAACCGAACACTTAGCATGGGAAAAAAGAAGTCCCAAACACATACAAAGAGTGAGAGAGAGCCCTTGCTCTCGGGTAGAGAGAGAAAGAGAGGCTTGCTCTCAGGTATAGAGAGAAAGAGAGGCTAGCTCTCGAGTAGAGAGAGAGAATAGAAGAGAAACACTCAAAAAGTGTGATTAACTCTCAAAAGAACCATATGTACAATGAGAGAGCTCTTCCATATAGTACTAGCATAAGATCTAGCATGAGAAAATGCTCTAGAATGATTGGACCCCATTGATTGCCTTTTCTAGGGTGTGTAGATTGGATGGTGAGCAACCCTTCCGCTTGTCAAAAAGGGTTAGAACACTAGATAGGTACCTAACTATGCCAAGTTGCTAGATTTAGATGCCTTCTCCTCTTTTTCCTAACACTACTCCACTTTAACACTACTGTTTCCTACATTAACCACACACACATCATGATTTGGAGTGAGAAAGAGAGGGAGAGAGATAGTTAGATAGATGGAAGAAGTAGAGGAAGAGAGAGAGAACGAGGGTGAGAGGGGAGGTTAGCTCATTTTCTCATTGTGCATGCTAATAGAGAAACATTAACTAATGAAACCAAAAACATGGAAACTAGAAAGCAAGAAGCAAACACACAATAGCATTAGCAAGTATTGAATAGCAAATGAGGATGCTTCTCTCCAAAATGGTAGAGTTTCCTCCTTCTCATTAAGCATGGAAAATGGTTACAAATGATGTCTTTTTATCTTTGGGGTGGCCGTTGCCCCTTGCTTCCTATTGGCTACTTGCAAAAAGGTGGGATTGAGATCCACACCATTCACAAGAAACACAAATGAATCTATGGTGTAAGAAGAAGCACACCCCACCTACCACCATTTGACCTTCGACTATTTTACAAACTTAGAAACTAAATTTAAGCTTAACTTTGGCCTCCTAATCGTTGATGGAGAGACAATAATCAGAGAAGACAAAGTCGAATGCGTAAGTTTTTGTCTCTTATCAAGTACTAGTAGATTTGTTATGTCAGATTATATATTGGAGCTTACTTTGTTTTTTATCATTTCCGGAAACAATTTTTCTTGATGATTTCGCAATTTGTCGAGGAGGACAAAGATCTTCTGCTGGAGAATTTTTAAGAGATCATGCACTAGGCACTATCTGAAGTCCTTCAAGAATAATGAGATAAGTGTTGCCCATTCAAAGTTTCATCAATATGGTGAAACTATGATTATGGCAATCAAGGCATTGTCTCATTTTCTTGGAGGACATAGTTTCAACAAGGTGCTTAAAATAATTTTTGTAAAGAAAACTATTGCGGTTAAAATTTTAGGATATAGACCAGTGAATTCCATGCTCAAACCATCTCATTTTGCAGTGTATGCTGCTTACGTTGATCTAAATTAGATACTGTTGAATTGTTCTTTGTAAGTACTTTTATTTAATATACAAAATTTTATTGTGTCTATAGCCTACTGGCTTGTATAAATCTGCATGCTTTTTGAAATTTTTTATAATCCGTCGATTTTTATTATGACGAATTTGGATTTTTCTGTAAAACCATTGGAAAAGTTGCAGTATATAGCTATTTTTTGTGCTAGTCCTGCCATGTTGTGTACCTTTATGAAATGTCGCTCTGACTTGCCAATGAGATTTTTCCATCCGCGATGACCATATGCTAAGACTTCCACTATTTCTTGCAAAGAATGTCGAATGATGTCGTAATATGTGCTCATAAAAACATAATCTAAATCAGTACCAAAAGTAATTAATTTAATTGCACATATTTGTCTATCGTAGTGTAAAATCAAAATCTTATCATATAATGTGTTATATGATCAACACCCCATGCACTTTGAACTGCATCCACAAATTCATTGGTTGTTTTCTGTATCATTTGAACATCAGTATTTGAAAATTTATCTTTTCTCAAGTATTTCACCATGTTGTCTAACTTTTTCCAGACTTCTACTTTGTGTATACGAGTAGAACCTTCTTCTTCAAAATCTTGAGTTGTTGCAATAATTTCTTTCCAAACCGTGTATTGAACCTTATATTGTTTGCCAGAATAATTTGATAAAAATCTTCGAGCTTTATATCCTCCAATGCTCCGCTTGCATGGAATATTTCCTGTTTTACCTGATAGCTTGTCATCTTTTTTTATTTTAACGTGGCCTTTATGTAAGCCTGCTTTGGACAACACATCCTCTGATCTAAAAATAGCTTCCTTCGCAGAGGCCTCTGGCTCGGAATTCAGATATATTATTTTTTCTATAATACGCACCTCCGCATGCAATGTACAGATATGAACATTTCGTAGAGGAATCGGTGGTACAAGTTTCCAATTAGGATCTTCTCACTCTCTTGATATTCATGTACTCCTTGTCATGTCTTTTGTTGTTTTCATACAGTACAAACAAGGGTGTTTAGAGTTAGTGCCATGAGATACGTTGAGCATACATTTTAATGTCTTCAGATCTCCTGCTAAATGCCATTCAATGTTGAAAGTGCCAATTCCAGGAATATTGAGTGGAACTCCCTCCATGTGATTTTTTATGGTGGCAGGATATGAGGTTCTACTAAATATCCATGAGAGAATGTTATGGTCTTCTTTCAGCACCTATAAGAGAATACAAAAACATGATTAGCCTCATAATATTAACACAGAGAAGATTCTAGATATGAAATCCATATTCAAATGATTATCCCTGCTATACCTGAAATGCTGTCAACCACCAGATATCATTTTCTGATTGAACACTAAAATTGAGGCCTTCTGAGTCTTCTAAATTTGAAAGTGCTCCATTCATGATTGTGAGATTGACTCTTTCCATTTTTTGTCCTTTTATAATTTCAGACTCATCTAACTTGAGAACAACTATCAAATTATTATTGACATTCTCATTTGTAATACCGTAAAAATTTATGATGAATGTCAAGAACTGATTAATGTCAATAAATAAATTGTTGGAATTGTTATATGCTAGACTTTCTCCTTTCGAGCAATACACTTCATTGATATGAGATGGATTACCAACTATTGTCTGCATACCATGGTTTAACATGTCCTTTTTTTTAAAGATAAAATGGTCATGGGATTGGAAACTTTTTTATATGTACCTGTGCAAATGCCTCCTTTATCATCTTAAGCATTGTTGCATATGCTTCCCTACTGATGCTAGAAAAGTCACATGCCCCCTGAAGCAATGTAGTGTCTAATATTTTTCCAACTTCATCCATAATGCTATCAGTAATTGAAGTTGATTTCATAGATCTAGAAGTCAAGATAGAGCCTAGTGAGTTTCCAATTGAAATCTCATCGGCCAAATGGTCTTCAACAACCAATGCTGATATGCATTGCAAACATAATGTTCATGAAAATGTCAGTAGAAATTAGGACTCATAGTATTCACAACAGTATATAATAAGCAAATCAACAGAAAGTTGAAATGAACAAATAACAAAATTAGTGATTATGAATGAATCAAAAAGTTCAAGCAATATTCAATACCAAATAAGCTATAACTTACTTGAATGCATGGATTCATCTTTTTCTATGACCTCCTCTGGATGATAGATCACATATATCCTTGTTTACCAGTCTTTTCCTCTTGTTGCTTCGGACCTTTTTGTTGAGCACATCCATATCTTTAACAAGAGACAAATATGAGATACGCATGGATTGAAATGCAATTTTTATCTCATCATTACTAGTTGTATAATGATGCAAAGAAGATTTCAACATTTGGATCTCCTCTTTGAGCATCTCATTTTCATCCAAACAAGTTTTCATCTTTGTAAATTTTTCTTCGCACTCCTTTGATATTTTCCTTGATTCCTCTTCCAAATAATGTATTCTTTACATTGAATGTGCATTCCCATAGAGCATCAGATTCTCACAATAACCCAAAAGGCCATTTTTACTATGACAAATATAGATTATTAATTGACTCACCGAAAGAAAACATGGATGTTGCAATGAACATGGATCAATAGGATACAATGTTCCTGATGACCATAAATCTACATGTTTTAGCTTTTCCTCCCTGTATCGGACCATATCAGAAGTTGACAATTTGGGTTGCTTTGAATTTCTCATCCTGAGTGGAGCAAATTCTGGTGACACATCCACATGAAGATGATAAAGCTTTGTCATCAGTACAATGGTATAGTAACAAACAACACAATGACAATAACAAAACTAGAGATGGCGCTAACGACTTTGCTGGAGATAGAGATGGCGTAGGCTTTTTTCATAAATATCACTCCTAATTAAAATTTTTGAGTGTTCTCAACTATTGGGAGGGAATATTTCAGCATTTTGAAAAATTATATTTTAACTGTGGTTAAAAACCAGTGAAGTTTGATGTGACTAAACTAAGGTGCATTCATTTACATGGAAAGTAGTGTGGGCAGATGTGTAAAGAAGTAAAAAATAATAATATTATAATTACTTTATAGTTATTTTTTTTTCTCCTACATGGCTTATAGGGCACTATTTGGGCCAATATTTTCTCTAAGAGGTAGAGTCATTGATCTTGGTTGAGTACAATAGGGGTGATTGGTTCTGATTTTGGTGTGATCCGATTCAAATTTAGTGAGTCTTAATCTTTGTGACTAGTCTGTTGGATGAAGATTGATTCTTAGATTTGTGATCTAGATCTTTTGTGTATCTTTCTAGAATTTTTGATGCATACAAATCTAGTGTCTTGAGAGTCAGAAAATCACTTTGAAGAATCATTTCACAATTTTGTACTTTGTGTACAAGTACTTCCTCATCATGGCATCAATTGAGCAAATGGAAGGTCCAAATCTAGGTGCTACTATTGTGGCAAGATGGAGCTTTTGGCCTTCAAGTGCTACAAGAAAAAAAAGGATGAAGGAAAGCAAAAGGAAAGGCAACTATGCTACAACAATCAAGGGGAAGATGTCTTAATTAAGGAGGAGCCTCTCATGGCGTGCATGGATGCACAAACAATCTCTACGGAGGAAAATCCTTGGTGGATTGATATTGGGACAAAGTCACATGTCACTTGCAAAAGGGAGTATTTTTCTTGATTCACATCATATTCAAGTTCTAAGGAGCTCATTATTGTTTCAAATGGTGTTGAATATGTGATTCATGGCATAGGAACCATTCCTATTTGGTTGAATCAAGGACAAAAGAAAAGCTTGAAAATGTGTTGTATGTCCCTTCATTTTCTAGAAATGTGTTGAGTGTATTCAATTAGTTGAGAAAGGATGTAGTGTCAAATTTGATTGAAATGTTTGCTTTATCATCAAAGTAGAGAAAGTCATTGCAAAAGGGATTAGAGATTGTAGGCTCTTCAAGCTTAATATTTGTGTGAGAACTAATCACATGTTGGAAGTGAAGGAAGCCAAGGGAGAGCTCATTTCTCAAGAGGAGAGAATGGAGCGCGAATGATGTTTTTTATGTGATTGAAAGTATTTAAAATGGTGGTGATGTCAAGGAGACGTCAAGGATCAAGGAGGAGCACAAAGAAGATGATCTTGAGGAGCCATCTCAAGGTTCAAGTGTGCCAAGAATTGAGGAGGAGAGTCCTTCTTCTCAGGTTATGATTCCATCTCTATGGCTCATCATGAGAGATGAAAAATGCACGATAAGAGGTGCCATCCTCCCCTTGCTTGCCTTTCTTCACATATATGAGCCTCCTTGGTTCAGATATTTCTCTCTCATAGATCTTCTTGGTGTCCTTAAGCCTCGACCCCTCCACATCTTGATTGACATCAAGATTGATAATAGAAGAAACTCCATGAGTTGGCTTGATCTTGACCCCATCCAAGTTGAGCTTTTGATCTTCATGGAAGATCGCATCTCTACTTACAACAATCTTGTTAGTAGAGGGAATAAATATTCTATATGCTTTCTTAGTTGATACATATCCAATCATTAGTCCTTTGATAGACCTAGGATCATCTTTTTTCCTATTCTTTAAAGGCAGATGCACAAAGCAAACACAACCAAAGATCCTAAGGAGATCTACCTTAGGCTTTTCCTTATACAACATCTCATATGGAAATCTTCCTCCTAGAGCAAGATTTGGAAGTCTATTACAAAGATAATTGGCACAAGAAATTGCTTCTCCTCAAAAAACTTTTGAAAGATATGCCTCTATTCTAACATTCACATAGAGTTCTATTTTTCCTTTCAGCCGGATCTTCTTCTTTGAGTCTGCCTTTCCCTTGCTTGAGAAGTTGGTCTTCTCATCACCATCATGCAACTTTAAGGATCCAATCCTTTGCTTGACATGAAGGATCCTACTCTCCTCAGCCACAAGCACACTATGGAGCTTGTCAATGGAAGGTAGTGCATCTTGAATAGCAAGGCTTTGTACAAGATTGGAGAACTCATCTCCAAGGCCATTCAAAATGATTTGAACAAGTTCATCATCATGAATACCCTCACTAATGATGGAAGGTTCTTTGTTGAGATATTTTATTCTCAAGACATACTCTTGAGCACTCTCATCACTCCCTCTAATGCCTTGAAGAACTTTGTTTCTAATCATAAGCACTCTAGAGGTATTTTTGGATTCATAAGTCCCTTTGAGGTAGTTCCATGCCTCCTTGGCCGAGGTACAAGATGCCACTTCCTTTATAAACTCATTACTAACATTCATTTTCAAGCAATTTAATGCTAGTCTAGCTCTCGTTTTGTGCCTCACTTGATCTTGCCCTCCTTGAGGTTCTTCTTCCTCTCCTATGACAAGATCAAACATATCTTGGAGCACAAGTAGTGACACCAATCTTACTTTCCAAGTTGAATAATTATTAGAATTTAGCCTTTCACTAGTCTCAAGAAGATAGGCTCCAATTGAACCCATTCTATCTAGTAACAAGTGCAATGTACTATTCAAAGGCTCTCCCTTCTTCCTTTCTCAGAATTTAGCTAAAATGCTACTCTCTTGAATCTCACTAGACTCAAGAAGCAAGATCTATAATGATCTTGAGCTCAAAAAGATTTGGGAAAGTGGATTCTACACAATCTATTCACTTAGAACCTTGGATTTGATTTTTGGAAGTGCCAATGCCTTCCTATGGTGTTTAGAATTGGTTTTAGTTTCACTCTTGAACTAAAAAACATAAGCCTCAAACTCTCTCTCAAGGATTTGTAGGTTTAATAAGATTATAACACCATTCACTCATCAAATCTATAATGGAAACAATGGTTTTTCATAAGCACATCACTAGTTTCACTCTACACAACTTGTTTGAAGCTCAAATATTGAAAAAACACAAAGTTTTGGTGAAAGTACAACTCCAGCAGCCTATCACATGTGTGAGAAGTACATCTGAACTTTACACACTAATCTAAACCTCAACATCACAAGTAAACTATTAGAAAAGGTCGCCCTCCTTCAAAGTGAATCTAGCACCAATGCTTTCACCAAAATGAAGACTTTTGGATCATCAACTAAGCTCTTTGTCTTGGCTCTAATAACATGTCAAATTTCAAAGTTTAAGGACTGAAATTGATCTACAAATGATCACAAAGAGTGATCGGTAGCTTGGGATCTTGATCTATATCAAGACTAGCTTCCAAATCTGGATCCTACTTGACAATCTTTGTGATTCCAAGCAAGAACAATAAAAAATGATGATCCACAGCTTCACACATGTGAAGTATAGCTACTGTATGGCCTGATAACAAAGAAATAGTTTACTTGTCATTTACTAAGCATTGATCCACAAAGAAAGTGCTTAAGAGAGTCAAAACACAAAGATTGCTTCACAAACCAAGATTTCTCATCATTAGCTCAACAATGGATCCATCATGGATCAAGTACCAAATCACCATAATCTCTCTCTAAGCTAAATCCAGCACATGTGGGACAGCTCATTGTACTCATCCATATCCACTTTGGATAAGATCTATCAAGTTTGCCACATCATCCATTGGTGGTTTGTGTTGACCTTCTAGATTCCTACAATCTAGGACCTAACTCCTATAATTTAGGAGATGTCATATTAGACTCAAATGAAAGCTAATCAAAATGGATCTGAATATTACAAGTGTCATTTCACACATGTGGACAGGTCCTCACACATGTGGATCCACATAGATGTCAAAATACATCAAAAACCATGTGAAAATTGCTTAATTCTAACATTTTGCTGCTAACTGTGGCGTTTGCAATCCATGGATCTATCTCGCTCCTAGCTTCCGCTCATTCCCACTGATTTTCGACACAAAAGGTCCCTAAGAGCAAAGGAAAAGAAGTGGCAAGAGGAGAAGACACACAAGAGAAATTGAAAGTTTCACACAAAAAAAATCATGAAGTTCCATCTTTTTCATCTTCTTATAAGGTTATTGTCAATATTAATAGACCAACACACAATAAAGCCAAAATAATCTCTTGAAGGAAGAATTAGATAAGGCAACTATAGATGACATGATTGACAATTTAAAAGCTATACACTAGAGAACGTCGTGATTATGTTGGCGAAAGCATAAAGGAAACTTGATGAGAAATAGTCAAAGGAACAACAAGTCTATGAAGGACTAACTCAAATGCAATCTATGAATCTAGCCAGGCCTAGTGAAAAGGACAAAATTATTCATGTGTGCACAACTCAGTCATTAGAGAAAATATGGGCCTGAAGAGGGCCTTTGTAAAAGATGCATGTTTATTTTTTTTCTCATTTGTGTCGCCATGTGGACCATTAGAAATATTGATATCAAGCTTGTACATAGCGTAGCTTGTCTCAAATCAAAAGAAACCAAAAACCTTTTAAGTAAATAAACGTTTCGTCGGGCAACATGTGGAAATGCTATTGGATGTTGAGGCCTATGCTTCCAACTCATCACTGCCCAAAGAGGCCCAACTAGATTTGAAATGAATATGCCAGAAAGTTATGTTGGCTTAAAATGAGTAAATTGATGTACCCTTAATGTGAATGCCTTATCAAATCATAGTTTACTAGTTAACTAGAGTTAATCTATAGTGCCAAAAAGTTAAGTGTTTCAAATATTTGTTTAAACAGATTCTCAACAAGCTAACTTTCTACACATAATGAATGGTGTCATCAAGGAAACCGTGTTCCTCAATCCACTCTATGCTTCTCTTCAATGAGAAAGATAACAATGGATTATGCGTGCCAACATAGTATTCAAAAAACTCTTGGGTTTTAATGCATCCATCATCAAAAAGAACATTTTGAAAGGGCAAGAAGACAAATCATGTCGATCTTATTGGAAGGCTAGAATTATGGATTTCAAAACATCATCAGGAGAAAAATCCATATCTGAAATATTAGTCCAACATGTGTATATGCATTCAGAGTTAAATGTGTAAGGAGTGAACAGTCAGGATCACAGAAAAAACAATTGTGAGTATTGATATATTATTGCACTTGTATTTCTTTCCTTCTGAATCATTTCTTTTTCAAGCACTAATCTGATTATTTTGTCTTGTAGATCTATAATCTAGTGATATAATAAGTGACACGTTGTCAGAACTCCTATATGATAATGGCAACATCGAGTGCATAGTTAATAAATTGTCAATGAAATTTAGATGCCATATAGAGAAACAAATGTTCTATTTAACATTTTATGATAGAAAATGGTCTAAAATCTACAATGAATTGAAAGCAATAGACCAAGATCTTACATTGAATCATCAAGGTCAATAGAAATCCAAATGAAGAAAACAATAATTGAGGTGGAAGAGGATTGGACATTGAATCACATTCGATCAGAGCTTACGTTAATGCAATATGATATTCCTGAATGGTTTTGTTTTTGAGTCAATAAGAGATTGGTTTACGTGACTTCCAATGAGTTTATTTGTAATTATGTCTATGATTTTTTATATTTTTCTTTTCCAATTTATGGCCTGACATATTGCTTTGACATGTAAGACCAAAAGGGAATCGTTTACAGTGTGTGAAAGTACTGTACTTGAGGACCATAAATGGATCTTAGAAAGATCTACAAGAGTGATTGTATGCTTGCTTAACAATCTATCAAAAAACTAGTCATCAAAAAGTTGATCTAGATTGGCAATTTGACAAACAACAAGCATTAACAATCAAAAGTATTGATCAACATTGAAATTCGAGCCCCCACACGTGTGAACCACAGCCAAATGTACGACATGTAGACAAAGTTTGAAGTAGAAATCAATTTGGTTTCATTTGGATCACAAAAACTCAATGTACATAGTGAACTAGCTTGAGATTGCCAATGAGCTCCAAAAATAATCTATCTTCTCACTATGGGAGCTTGGAATACATAGCAAAAGTGACTTCCTTTGTGAAGTCAGATGGATTTCCAGCATGTAATAAGGACGTTAACTTGGCTCTCTTGCCCTAATTTGTAACCCTAGAATAATTCCTAGAGTCATGTCTAGTAGGTGACTAGTTGGTCAATTTTTCACCTTAAACTTAGGTGTAGGCCCTATAATCTAGGAATCACTACCAAAATGATATGAGCAACCCTTTAGACTTGATCTAACCTTTATTAGGATAGGTTGACCACGCGGCTCCATGACCTCACACGTGTGGGACCCAGTTATGTACATTTTGCATGATTCTACATGGTTTTTGATCAAGCTAGATTTGCCAATTTTTGGCAATTCTTCACACACTGTAAGGATTTAAAGACAAGCATATAAGTTGTTGAAATTGCATAAAGTTTGGAATGACAAACATGCAACACATTATAAATACCAACACTAAGGTCCGATGGTTATTCAAGATTTGCAAAATATAAATATAAATATAAATATGTTATAGCTTGTTTGCATCTATTGAATGTCATTTTCATACTCAAAATTGGTTATACTCTGATAAATTGTATTGTAATGTTCTAATATGCAAGTTCAAGAAAAAATTTCTACCATAATCAAATTTCATAACTTTCAACAACAATGTCTCAAATGACTTCAAGATTGTCTTTCAAAAAAAGACAAAAGACAATGTCTCAAATGACTTCATTATTGTCTCAAATACATAGTATTAAATATTTTCCAAAATGTACATGGTTCACAAAATCAATAAAATATATGTGGCTTCTATTAATAGCCATTTGTGTCGGTTTTTCTTAATAATGTCTATATCTTCTAATCATCATCTAGTGTGGTGATTTTTAACTATAAGTAATGATTTTTAACTAGATATAAAAAGTAATGATTTGTTTATAGAAAGCTCACTTATAGTTAAAAATCACCACACTAGATGATGATTAGAAGATATAGACATTACTAAAAAAAGACAAAAGACAATGTCTCAAATGACTTCAAGATTGTCTCAAATACATAGTACTAAATATTTTCCAGAATGTACATGGTTCACAATATATATATATATATATATATATATATATATATACATTTCCATCAAGATGGGAAGATTGGTGTTATTCTAATCGAGAGATTAGGATGGATGATGTGAAAATTGTGATGAATATCCATCATTGAATAAGCAATCTTTAACTGAAAAGAAAAAAGAAAAAAATGTATTTAGGATTACATGCTTACCAAGGAGCATATCACCTCAACATAAAGTACCACAATCATATGAGAAGCTGGTATAAAAGAATGCCCAAGAAGTGCCATCCACAAGCCAATGTAGGTGAGATTAGAAGATCCATGAAGGAGCAAAGACCTCCATAAATGTTCCAGGTGAATCATGGTCTTATGATGGAAATCAAGAACTCCTATGAACATGATACATTTGAAGAAGCAAGAGAGATTAAACTTTGGAAAAAGATGATGGAAGACGAGATGGATTCTATCGAAAGGCACAACACCTGAGAGCTTGGAATTCTGCCTACAAGTAAGAAACCTATTGGGAATAAGTGGGTGTATAGAATCAAATATCATGCAGATGGATCTATTGCCAAACATAAAGCATGACTATTTGTTAAAGGCTAGGCTCAAAGTAAGGGGATAAATGATGAGGAGACATTCACACCAATTGCAAAATGGACTACATTGAGACTCTTGTTTGCCTTAGCAGCTAAGTTTGGATGGAAAGTTCATCAAATGGATGTTAAATCTCTAGTTTTAAATGGCACTCTAGATGAAAAAATATATATGGCACAACTTGTTGGCTTTATGATCCAAGGAGAGATCCAGGGAGAGGAGGCCTGGGTATGTAGATTACATAAAGCTTTGTATGGCTTGAAGCAGGCTCCTCATGCTTGGTATGGATGCATTAATGAGTATTTCATAAGCTAGGATTTTGTGTGTACTTCATCATATTGCAACCTATACACTCTTATCATGGATGGTTCTATACTCTTGATTGTCCTTTATGTGGATGATCTACTCATTGCTAGTAGTGATGACAATTTGGTGAAGGAAGTCAAATTAAATGTATGCAAGGATTTTAACATGACAGATTTGGACATGATGCATAACTGCTTAAGTGTAGAAGTCTAACAAAATGATCAAGGAATTGCACTAAACCAAACAAAGTATATTGCTAAATTACTCAAGAAATTTCACATGGGACCTAGTAAGGTATAGAAATACTCTTCCATCTCCTCTCAGGTACTAGCTAATGGATGTAACCCTTTCAGCCTTATCAACCTGACACTTAAAACAATGCCTCACCTAATGGTTCAGTTTAGACCACCAAAAATTTATATCAACTCATAGGTCATCTACTACTATTGAAGTTGGTGCAAAATTCTCAAAGTTTGATGATAGTGAATCCTTTGATGCTACTGAGTATTGTTCTATAGTGGGAAGTCTTATCTATCTCACAATTATTAGACCAGATATATTAGACCAGATATTTTTCATTTTGTGAGTCTAGTAGGTCAATTTATATATGTTCTAAAACAGTCACAATGGAAAGTAGCTAAGCATATTCTTAGATATGTGTAAGATACAACGAAGTTTGGCTTATTCTATTCCCATGATGGTAACCATGTGAATCTTGAGGGCTATGTCGACGTAGATTGGGGTGGAAACATGGATGACATATGCTCTACTTCAAATTATGTTTTTCACATTGGTAATGGCTATTTTTTATGGTCTAGCAAGAAGCCGAATATAGTGGCTCTATCTACTATTGAAGTTGAGTACAAAGCTCTAGGAAGTGTCGTACATGAGGCTATTTGGTTGCGACAATTATTTGTAGAGATTGGACTTCAGTAGAACTCTGGAGCGTCATCTTTTGTGATAGCCAAAGTGGTATATAGCTTGTGAAAAATCCTATTTATCATGCTAGGACTAAGCACATAGAGATTAAGTATCATTTTGATACTTACAAGTGGCTTTCAATTGTTTCTTTTTTGATCAATCTATGTGTTTGATAGATTATGTGATTTTGTAATTGCACTAGCAATAGATTTTGTCAAGAATTGGCTGGAAAATCTAGGATGAATTGCCAGAGGGCCAGTTTAGAACCAGATGATAGAAATTTATTGGATAAATTTCTTGAGATGATTCCAAACTCTTCATTTTTATTTTGTAGTTGATCATTTTTTGATAGTAATATGAATCATCCACTACCACTTAATATTCGAAAAGTCATGAAAACACACTACTTTTCAAGCACTCATACAATTTCTACAGGCTACTGATCTTGCTCATAGCTCCGATTCATGAATTCAAAAACAAAAAAAAACAATAAACGTCTCCATTTTTTTTTTTTTTATCGATGCAAGCCCAAAGCTATGAGCATCACTATGAATATTGCCAAGTGTAGATCCATCCATAAATTTCTTATAATGAATCCCATGCCTCTTTGGATGTGGTACAAGATGAGATTTCCTTCAAAAGTTCATTACTTACATTCATTTTTATGCAATGTAATGCAACTCTACATCTCTTTTTGTACTTTAGCAATTCAACTCCTCCTTGAGGTTCTACTTCCACCTCAAGTACTATGTCATAAAGATCATGGAGTACAAGCAAAGACTCCATTCAAACTATCCAATTAGCATAATTAGTGGATGTGAGCCTTTCACTAGCTTCAAACAAAAATCCACCTATTGATGCCATTTTTGAATGTGAAAAAGCACTAGAAACTCTTATGGTTTCTCTAAGAGATCTGAACCTAAAGTCTTCTAGCAATTTGAAAGCTTATAGACTCAATCCTATCACTCATGAACCAATCTAGAATGATGGAAATTTAGATTCTAGTCTCAATCTTGCAAAATCACTCCTTAATCTATGATTTTTGGCAATATCTCTCTCAACTTCAACATGCACTCCAAAAATCAGAGAAACTCATTTAATGCACCTGAATCAAGCTTAAAATTTAATTTTTTGGCTGATCTAATCCAAGAACAAATCATAGGAATAGAATCTCTATAGAAAAAGCTTGATTTTGCACTAGAAATCTCTCAATTTGAATGTGTGAGTCAAATTATACAAATTTTTGAATTTTTTTAACCAAAACCGGACTTTTATGGCCTCACACGTGTGAAAAGTATTTCTACAACCCACAACAAGTTCTGGTCCAAAAATTTTGAGTATACCTATCAAATCCAACTCGCTACACAAAAATTAGCTAGTTTCCAAAAACTTGCTAATTTGGGCTTAGTTTTGGATCAACCCCATCAATATCAATAGATTCTCTTGTACTTGGCTCTGCTACCATGTAGAAATCTGCAAAATAGGACCAAGAATGGATCCTAAACTGATCCACAAGAGGGATTGGATGTTAGATACAATTGATCTATCAATCTACATAAGATTTAGATCAATCTAGATTAATTCTAGGCATGAAAATCTAACAAGAACAATCATTAATGAAGGTAAATGTACTTGCTGGTTTCACATGTGTGAAAACCTGTCAGAGTATGGACTCCAACCTGAAAACAAAGTACACTATGATAGAAACTCAAAACATTCAAAACAAATGAAGACAAATGGAGAGATTGACACAAAATCGCTTCCAAAATCAAGATTGATGTTTTATATTGATTATGGCCAAATATGCCTCTATATATACACTTCTTGGAGCTCGAGGTACTGATCATGCATCAGATCTCACACGTGTGAGGATGCTTTGTCATATGGTGAATCATCATGCAAAATTGACACTTGGATCAAACTTTCTATTTTGAGCACTTTTGGTCCATTTTCCTACTATATGGAGATCTACTTAGAAACCTTCTAGAAGTCAAAATTTGCCTACTTCAGCTTATTCCACATGTGTGAGCAGTCCTCTACACATGGGATGTGACACCTAACCTAAGGATGTGGCTCATGCAATCAATAGATTGATGCCATGTGTCATATGACTAGAAAACTAGTTTTTGGCCTTTTTAGCCACTAGAACTTGAATTAAGTCACATGTACAACCTATATGAGTATGGTACATGATAAGTACACTAATTTTACATGTGGAAACAGGCTCCACACATGTGTAATCATCCTATATACATGGATTTGGCCTTGACCAAGCATAATTTTTGCATTTTTCATAGCAAAAACACTTAAGCTTCTTCTTGTCCTTCTTGCTCTTGCCTTTTGAACTTGAAGCTCCATCCTTGCTCTCGACCTCCACATCTTGGGTCTTCTTGGATGGAATCTTCTTCTTCTTGCCTTTCAAAGAAAACTTAGCTTTCTCATCACCATCAATCAAAGAAAGAGAACCAATCCTATTCTTGATATGAAGCATCCTACTATCCTCAGAAACTAGCACACTATGAAGTTTTTCAATAGTAGGAAGTTGATCTTGAATAGCAAATGTTTGCACTAGATTAGAATACTCATTTCCTAATCCATTCAAGATGATTTGAACTAGCTCATTGTCTTGAATCTTGTCACCAATGGAAGATAACTCAATATTCAAATATTTGATCCTAAGAACATAATCTTGGGCACTTTCATTCCTTCCTTTCATGCTTTCAAGTATTTGATTTCTTAGCATGAGTATTCTTGAAGTATTTTTGGATTCATAAATAGATTATAGTGAATCTCATGCCTCTTTGGATGTGCTACAAGATGAGATCTCTTTCAACAAGTCATTACTTACATTCATTTTCAAGCAATGTAATGACAACCTAAATCTCTTCTTGTACTTTACTAATTCTTGAGCTACTTGAGGTTCTTCTTCCACACCAAGAACAATGTCATACAAATCATGACGTACAAATAATGACTCCATTCAAACTTTCCAAATGGCATAATTAGTTGATGAAAGCCTTTCACTAGCTTCAAGTAAGAAGCCACCCATTGATGCCATTATTAGTCTAAATGCACTTGAAACTTAGATGGTTTCACTTAGAGATCTGAACCTATAGTGTCTTCTAGCAATCAATAAGCTTGTAGACCCGACCTTACCACTTTAGAACAAATCTAGAATGATGGATCTATGATTACAACCCCGCACGTGTGGAAGGTACGCCTGCAGCCCACAGCATGATTTGGTACAAATATTTTGGTTCTAGCTATCCATTCCAACTCGCTACCTCAATATTAGCTTGTTTTCAAAAATCTGCCAATTTGGGATCAGTTTTAGATCAATGTCTTAAATGCACTTGTACTTGGCTCTGATACCATGTCAATTTACAGCAAAATGGACCAAGAATAGATCTAAATTAGATCCACAAGTGTGATTGGATGTTAGATTAGATCAACCTATCAATCTACACAAGATTAGATAGCATTTAGATCAAATCTAGATGAAGAAATCTAACAAGAACAATCATTTATGACCAAAACTTGATCTTGATGGTTTCACATCTGTGAAAACCTATCAGAGTACGGACAGTAGGCTGAGTATGAAGTATAGTAAGCTAAGTCAAACCTTGTCTAAAAGCTAGTTTTCAGAATCAATCTATTGCATTGGTTTAAATCATGCTTAATGAAGAGCCTATGCTCAATCTCAAGGGTGTAGGCAAGGACCCCACCCTCTGGCCTCATCCAGCATTGGAGAATCCTTGAAAGATGCCTTCATGATCTCATGGAGTCTTCTCCATTGTTTGATGAGCATGCTAATTGAAATCTCACATTTGACTATAAGGTTGTCTCTTTCTAATATCTATATATTTCCTTTGGAAAGACATACAATAAAAGACAAGTGCAACTAGAAAAAAATAATGTGCTTTATTAAAAAAACTAAGGCATGAGTTTTTTAATTCCAAGTCTGATGCTCTTGTATGGCTTTCAGCCTCGTTCCCCTATCTCCATTGGACTCAAAGGTCTCATGTTAATTTCTTGATCACAATAGAACTAAATACAATTTGATGAACTTTTGACAACACCTAAGATTGAAGAACACTCTTGAAAATTCCAGCAACCTAAAAATCAAGAGATCCTATCAAATGCAGGGTTTCACCAAAAATGCAAAATATTGAATAAAGAGAAATCTACATGCAAAAGCTAGAATCTAGATATCTCATCTAATAGAATGTACCATCCACAATCACATTATAGTAAGTGGTTTCAAAAATTGGTCATCTCCAAGTAACTTGACCTAAAATGACTTTAAGATCACAAAGATCCAAACTCTATACTTGAAACTATAATATTTGAGCTCGAAACACTCCAAATCCACATAGAATTCATGGCGCCCTCAAATCCACCTCTAGATTTGGAAAATCCACCAATTTGGCCTGAAACCTGCTCTGATACCATGTGAAAAATTACAGATCCAAAACACATTAGTGGATCAACAAGATCGTGGGCCAATTTTGAGTGCACATCTAGAAATAGCTAGAAGATAAAAATCACTACTTTATGCATGCTATAACTTAGAAATGCACAAAAATCTATCATAAACACTTAGATATGACTTAGTACTATCCCTTTTCATACAGTAGCAGTAAAGTAGAGTACCTCTGTTGAAAATGAAAAAGCCATCTATATATATATCTTGACTTTTGGGTGTTTGATGGAATTTACACCATGTATCTAGGTAGGTTTTCAACTTGAAATGCCAAATTTTGGCAAGTAGAAACTCGAGCCATCACACATGCATAAAGTCCAAGTTTTTTAATGTGACATGCAAGGCATGCAAGAGTTGTTAAGGACACATGCAAGTAGATTTGTACATTTGTACTTGAGAAATTGCCACTGTAGAAAGTAGGTAGAAGTAGGTGGATATACATGCATGTAAGTTAATAGGTGTCAAGTTAAGAGTAGAAATCACTATTAGATGTGTAAGAAAGTGGTTTGTAGGCTGCTCTACCTTGAGCTATTACATCCACCATAAATGTAACTAAGAATGCTCACTTATTCTGATGATGAATCAAGTAGTGAAACTACTTCATGTCATTTTGGATCTTGATTTGTAAACTTGAATTGATATTCTCTCTCTAAACCCGAGTAGAAGGTTATTTCATACATTCATAATTCTTTGTACTTTTTCCACACGTGTAAAAGCATTCATGCTTTGGTTTTTTGCATTCTAGATTATGTTCTTGCCATATAATCTAGAGCTAGATTGTGAAATTCACTCTACACGAGATCTATGTGCTAGCATAAATATTGGTAAAGATCATTCAGACACTTTTTGTGGTTCCCCGCACGTATGAATATTTTGGAATTTTGTCATGGTATCAGAGCCAAATCAAACTTTGAATCTATTATCATTTGATGTATGAAATTTTTTGTGTCAATTCAAGCTAGGAAGCTGTTTTCCATTATTTACTATCTATTCTTGAACAGTTTTTGGATCAAAGAGATTAGAAATAAAATTTTCAGATCTAAATACATGTTGTACGGAAGTCTGATAGTTCACACGTGTGAAAATCAAAGTACTTCAATTCCCTTTATCTCCTTGATGTTAGATCCAAAGATAATGACATTATAGCTTGTTGAAAGCTATAAGAGTCTACTTTCCATTGCAATCTATTTCAAATCATTTTGATGATCCTAGCAAGAGCTATAAGCTCTTAAATAAGGGGAGAGAATGTTCCAAAATCCGAGTGGACACTGTTTGATTTGATCCAAATTTGTTTGTTTGATTCAAAACCCAATTTTAGTGCATACCAATCTACCAAACTCAAGATCTAAGCAAAGTTTTGTGTTGATTAACATATTGTTTCATAAAAAAAGGTTGTATTAGAGTCAATAGTGTTCTCTTTGAACATTCCACATGTGCCAAAGAAAGGTAGAACCAAAATTTGCCTATACTCCATCTTTTTTGAGAGGTTGATCTAGTTTGTATTGCATTGGTAGAATATTTGAGATCTATCTCAAATTTTGTTGCAAGATTTTACATAGGAATTGGTAGTACACCCTCTTTGTGAGTCATATAGTGAAAAAGAAAGCAACATACCTTTTTTGTTCATCACTAGAATATTTCACATTCAAATGGCATCTATGGGTGGATATCTCTTAGAAGCTAATGAAAGATTAAATACCTCCAACTATTCAATCTGGAAGGTTAGAATGGAGTCTATTCTTATACTTCAAGATGTAATGGACATTGAGGAGGAACCTCAAGTACAAGTTGATGTACCAAAACATAAAACGAGAGCTAGGATGGCTCTTCATTTTATAAAAATGAATATCTCTAATGAGATCTTAAGAGAGATTGGATCTTGCACTACTTCCAAAGAAGCTTGGGATGCACTCAAGGCTATCTATGAATCTAAGAACACTTCTAGAATTCTCACTCTTAGAAATAAGATTTTTCAAAGTTTCCAAAGAAGTGAGGAGAGTGCATCCAACTATCTATTGAGGATCAAAGATCTTAATAGGGAGCTTGTTTGTGTTGGTGTCACAATCAACCAAGATGAGCTATTACAAGTCATTCTGAATGGCTTGAAAGAAAATTATGATAACCTTGTTCAATATTTTGCTATTAACGAGGAGCTACCCAACTTGGAGGCTCTTCAAGGAATTCTAATTTCTGAGGAAACAAGACACAAGTATGAACTCTCAAGGATGAACAAGCTCAAACATATTGAAGATGGCAAAGCTCTCTTTGTCAAGGACAAGCATAAAGGAAGGAGCAAGAATCAACAATATCAAGCCTTCAACAAAGACAAAGCCAAGGACAAAGACAAAGATGGAGAAGAAGAAGATGATTCATCTCAATCTTTTACCTCCAAATCCAAGAAGAATAAGATCAAGTGCTTCTTTTGTGGAAAAAAGGGGCATTATTGCACTAATTGCTTCAAAAAGAAGAATAAACTCAAGCAAGCCAACATTATCAATGAGAAAGAAGAAGACTCTATTGCAAGTGAAGGAGAAAGATCCCTTATGGTGTTCAGTTTTTCATCTACACCCTTTAAGAAGGATGGATCTTGGTATATTGATAGTGGTGCATCATCACATATGTGTTGCTCCAAGAATTATTTTGATTCTATCGTACCTAATGAAGGTTTTGAGAAATCAATATATCATGTACTTTTAGTACATTGGATTTATTAATGCAATATAATATCCATTGTAAATTTTGATGGGCCCAAAAGGAGCTATTAGCCTTAAGAATAAATGATCATGAATGTATTATTGAAGGAGTTGGGAGTATTCCTTTAAAGCTTGCATCTTCTAAAGTTTTACTTCTTGCCAATGTTCTTCATGTTCCTAAACTCTCAAAAAACTTGATTAGTGTTGGTAAATTGCTTGATCACGGACTTGATGTGAAATTCAATATCAATACTTGTACTATTAAAAAAGGTGATAAGATCCTTGCACATGGATCTAGATATGGTTGTGAAAATTCACACATGTGGGAGTGCCCTAATGTGTGAAATTGATCTCCTAAGCTTGGCTCATGCACTATAGATCCACGTATTGATTGAAATTCAAGATCAATGACAAGATCTAAGGCAAAAAGACCATTCTACATGCATTCATTCATTACCAAAAGGTGTTTCACACGTGTGGAAGACTTCATGAAATAAACTAAGTCCCCAAAAGCTCCTCTCCTCGAGTAGAGAGAGAAAATACCACTTTTGGGCTCATCTAGAGAGAGAAGACAATACATCAAAATTGGCAAATCTCCAAATTGACTCAAAAAACTCATAGATCTCTCATACATTAATGAAGGGAATGAAAGTACATATAGAAACTCGTGGAGATCCAAGCTTAATTCCTAGTGGACCCCTTAAACATATCCCCTCTAATCCTATTGGATGAGTGATGCAACATCCCTCACTTTTGATTGGACCCTTCCAACACATCTCTCTCTTATGATTGGACCCTTTGACTTTTGCCACCACATAGGGTGCATCACTCATCAAACCTAAACTTGACATGTGTAAGCAACCTAACTAGATCGAGTTACATCACAATTGAAATTTGGCCTAATCATGGCAAAACATGTGTACTTGACCATTTGACCTCTAAAGCCAAAATTGGCCCTATCACCTAGTGACACCAAGATGCTTGACTAGCAATCTCTATGATACCCCTAAAGTCAACAATAGAAACTATTTCTAGCTATTTTACACATGTGGGAACATGCTCCACACATGTGAAATGTAGTCACATACATAGAATCATAAAATAACCAATATAGATTTTTGACAATGTTTCACAATCCTCCTCAAAATGTAGCTTGGTAAGATCAAGGAGTTTGTGAAATTTTTTGGGTGGATCCTTTGGTATGCATATGAAGTAAAAAACCAGCAAAAGGATCCATCATATCAGCACCTCACCAAATCCATGATAAGATTTCTTTGGTAGAAATTATTTGCCAACACCTTTGAAGAGCATTCCACCAATTTGCACTATACCAATGTGTTTCCTCCCTGCTTGATGATGATCTTTGATTTGAAAGTACCATTTGCATGAATATGGCTTCACCATGATGAAAATCAGGGCCTCAATGCCTCATAAAGATCACAAAGATCATAGAGATTAAGATCATAAGATGAGCAAAAGTGTTTATCATCAAGATTAAGCATTCTAGCTTGACTAGTCCACATACTATGAACTTTATCCATGATGGATCTAATCTTGAAATCAAATGAAATCTTGATCTTCTTGAGGCTAAATACTTTCTCAAGTATGTAAGTGTCCTCTTTGGATGCTTCACTTAATCTCAAGAGAAGTTTACAAAATGCCTCAAACGATGTAAAAGCATGATTTTTCAAACTATGAGCAACAAGCTCATTCTTGCTCTTACTAGATCCAAGAGCATACACTTGATGACTCAACAACCACTTGCTTTCTAAGTAATTTGGAAACATATCTAAGCCATGAATGACAAGTAATATGTCCATACTAGAGGCATGATACAAGACAAGCATTACCTCACTCCAACTATGAGATGTAGAAACCTCATAAAAGCAAGATGGTACATCAAGTTATGAAAGAGAAGCATGAGAGAATATGTTGGAGTGAATACCACCTGAAACTTGCCTCTCTTTACCATGAACTTTGAGCCACAAAGACTCAGCCTTGCCCCTTGAAGATCCCCTTGAAACCATGTTTTGAGAAGACTCCTCCTCAAGCCTTGGCAAATCTCCATCATACACTTGGAATTTTGGTAGATTTGAGAATCCTACCATCATCCTCTTATTGAAATTGGATCCTCCTTACTCCTTATGTGCAAAGAAATATTGGCAAAGAAAGTGGATCTAAAGATCCTCAAAGTATCAACTATTGTAATCTTCATATCAAGCACTTTTGATAAGAGGTACCTCCAATTGAAGTTTTCAAGCAAGAAGTCACATGAAATAGCACTATCTTTGCTTCTACATGATGAAATGAAATCATCCAAATGAACAAGATTAGAGAATTGATGACAAGTAGACCTCCTTGGCAACAACTCTCCATGTGCATTTGCCAAAGCACTATCTTCATGAGTTCCACCATCTTGGAAGATAGATTGAGGTAGATCACTTGCCTCCTCCTTGAGATGATCCAAGCTCATCCCAATTTCAAATCTATGCTTTCTATGGTCAAAGATGCAAAAGCCATTGGCTTACCAAGATCACTTTCCAAAGAGATCAAGTCATGTGAGGCTTGTGCAATAGCAAAATCACATAAGAAGCCATTCCTAAGTTTTCTATCAAGACTACACCTCCATTGGAATTGATCCACTTAGATGTTCAATTTGCATCATCTAAAAGCAAGGGAGGTGCCACTTTCTTGTTACTTTTATTGATGATTTCACAAGATACACTTGGTTATATTTCCTTTCTTTTAAAGCTATGGTGTATGATTATTTCTTTGCTTTCAAAGCTTATGTTGAAAAACAATTTTTTTTCAAAGTTAAAGCTTTGAGATGTGATGGAGATGGAGAGTATGTCTCCAATAAATTCCATGACTATTGTGAGCAAGAAGGGATCAAGAGAGAATTCTCTTGTGCTGAAAAAAAAAATCGATCCTTATGTGAGTGTGCTAAAGCAATTCGAATTGAAGCCTCTTTACTTATTGACTTTTGGGGAGAAGCTATAAATTGTGCAAACTATTTGTGCAATAGATTACCTCACAATGCTCTTAAAGTAAAATCACCATATGAAGTCTTGTTCAACATCAAGCCTAAGGTTGATCACCTTAGAGTTTTTGGAAGTACATGCTTTGCTCATATTCCCTCTACCTCAAAGATAATTGAGTAGAGATGTCACATTTTTTGAAGATCAAAAATTCAACTTGGATGAGGCCGAGTTCAAGTCATCTCAAAGAGAATCACCTATTATATCTCTTGAAGACAATTATGGAGAGATGAGGCCGAGAATTGAGGAGGAGTCACCTTGAGTTTTCTCACCTAGAAGATCATTGAGAGAAAGATCCGAGCCTAAGAGGCTCTCATATGTTGACAAAGGCAAGCAAGTGGATCTGCATATTTTATATCACATGATGAGCCAAGTAATGTCCAAGAAGCAATTCCAAGGAGTGGTTTGAAGCAATAAAACGAGAATACGATGCATTGATCACCAATAACACATGGCAGCTCAGTGGATCCTCCATCCAACAAGCATATTATTGGATGCAAATGGGTATTTCATATCAAATATAATCAAGATGGCACAATCAACAAATATAAGACAAGATTATGTGAAAAGGGATTTGCACAAATTTATGGACTTGATTATGAAGAAACCTTTGCACCCGTGGCAAAGATGGTGACAAAAAGGACTATCATATCTCTTGCTACCTATTTCAAGTGGAAGGTATTCCTAATCAATGTCTCCAATGCTTTTTTGAATGGTTATCTTGAAGAGGAGATTCACATGGAACAACCTCAAGAATTCATCAAGGATGAGTCCAAAGTTTGCTTGCTATTTAAAAGTCTCTATGGACTTAAGAAAGCACCAAGGTCTTAGTATGCTAGACTTAATTCCTTCCTTCTCTCACTAGGATTTAATCTTAGTGACTATGATCCTTCCTTGTATGTAAAGTTTCATGCTAGTGATATTGTCATGCTTCTAGTTTATGTTGATGATATTATCCTAAGTGGAAGTTGTATCAATTTAGTTGAAGAAACTAAAGTTCCACCTGGAAATGAATTCAAGATGCAAGATCTTGGAGAATTGCACTTCATCTTAGGCCTAGAGATTGACTTTCATAATGGTCAAACTTTTATATGTCAATCCAAGTATGCTCTTTCTATGTTGAAAAAATTTAATATGTTAGATTGTAAGACATATATACTCCAATGGAGCAAGTTGTAAAAGATCCTAATAAGGGAGATGAAAGGTCTTCATTGACATCACCCTTTTTAGAAGTCTTATTGGCTCCTTAATATGGCTTACCATATCTAGGCCTAATGTAAATTTTAGTGTTCATAAATTGAGTCAATCAATGCAAAATCCTACTATTTATCATTGGAAAGTGGCCTACTAAGGTACCTATCTTCAACCTAAGATTATGGTTTGTTATACAAAAGTGAAGACCTTTCTATCATTGGCTATTCTGACTCGGATTTTGCTAGTGATAGAGTGGACTGAAAATCTACAAGTGCATATGTTATATATCTTGGTGGAAATCTAATATCTTGGCTCTCTAAAAATCAAGATACAATATCTCTCTCATCTTGTAAAGCTAAATACAAAGCACTTACTACTACAACAAAAGAAGTCCTATGGCTTTTGCTTTTGGAGCTAAAGACAATCAAGAAAGATGATCTACCATTGATCATGTACTTAGAATTTGCTTTGCACAGGAACACAGATCATGCTACACAGTAACACAGACATAAAACACTCTCCACAACAAGCTCACATAGCAACTGTATTTCTCAAAATGAAATTACACTGTACATATAGTTGTTCGCTCAGGCAACCCATGCATGACCCAGGTTGCCGTTGGCGGGACGCGTGTCCCGTCGACTTGCCTCATGGCAAGGCCAACTGATCCTTATCCACTGATAGGACCCACAGTACAGTAACACAGTGATTCTACTTTAATTCTAACTCTCTCCCTTAAAGTAGAGTCTACTTCTTATACAGTCATATACATAGCTTTAAAGTCAACAAACTTGAAGTACAGAAAGCTTTGATCTAAACTTATCAAACTTTTCTCCAGTAAGTGGCTTAGTGAAAATATCAGCTAGTTGTTCTTCTGTGCTACAATGAACAACATGAATTTCATGACTCAGTAGCCTCTCATGTATAAAGTGATACTGAATCTCAATGTGTTTAGTTCTCACATGGAACACTGGATTCTTTGCTAGTTGAATGTCGCTCTGACTGTCGCTATGTAAAGTCGTGGGATTTTTTTGCTTCATGCCAATTTCTTCCAAGATTTGTCTCAACCATATAGCTTCTTGTGCTACACTACACATTGCCTTATACTGTACTTATGTGGTGGAAAGAGCAATTGTACTTTGCTTCTTACTAGACCAGGAAAAGCAACTACTACAAAACTGGAATACATACCCTGTGGTGGATCTATGATCATCATAGTCACCTCCCCAATCCGCATCCACATAGCCACACAACTCAGGTAAACCATCATGCTTCCTGTAAATCAAGCCATATTCTGAAATGTCTTTCACATAATGCAAAATGCGATTAGCTGCCTTCCAATGCATTTCCATAGGTGCTGCCATGAACTGACTTACAATGCCAACAACATAGCATATATTTGGTCTAATCGTGATAAGGTAAATCAAGTTCCCTACTAACTGTCTATACAACGTAGCATCAAATGACTGTGACTCATCAAGCTTAGAAAGCTTTTTGCCTGGTTCAATAGGAGTGTTTACTGGTTTGCAGTCCTGCAACCTAAACCCGTGCAGCAACTCTTTGACATACTTCACTTGTGTTAAACCCACTTCATGTCCTTTTTGCCACACTTCTACTCCAAGGCAATAATGCATTAGGCTGAGATCTGTCATCTCGAATTGTTCCATGAGGTCTTTCTTGATCATGTCTATCATCTCTTGATTATTTCCGGTAGTAATCAAGTCATCAACATAAAGAGCAATCAAAGCAACCATACCATCAAATCATAAGACATATAGATTTTGATCAGAATGTGTTCTCACCATCCCCTTTGAACGAAAGTAGGCATCAATCCTACTATACCACGCACGTGGTGCTTGTTTAAGACCATAAAGCGCTTTCTTCAAGTGGCATACTTTATTTTCCTGTCCCTTCGTTACAAAGCCTTCAGGTTGATCTATGAACACTTCTTCTTCTACCTCGCCATTTAGAAAAGCAGATTTCACATCCATCTGATGCAAAGGCCAACCAAAATGTGAAGCTAAAGCAATAAGTAGACGTAGAGTATTCCACTTACAAACCGGTGCAAAGGTCTCCTCATAGTCGATGCCTTTATTTTGTGCGTACCCTTTGATCACCAATCTTGCTTTGTGCTTTGCTATACTTCCATCTGCATGGTACTTAGTCCTGTATACCCATTTGCAACCAATGGGTTTCTTGCCAACTGGTGGTTCTACTAAGTCCCATGTGCTATGTTTAGCAATTGACTCCATCTCCTCTCCCATGGCCTTGACCCAAATGTCATCATCCTTCGCTTCACCATAAGTCGAAGGTTCTTTGCTTTGAATAATGCTAGATAAGAGAGCATAATTTTCTTCATACCTTTCAGGTAGTGTCTTCTCTCTTGTTGATCTTCGTAGCTCTCCCTGGTTAGATGATCCTGAAAAGTCATCTATGTCGCGGCTTAGGGAGCTTCATGTCAGGTGATCGGCTTCCTAGTGAAAATGTATCCCACGGTACATTCTTCTCCTTGCGTTTGTCACCTGTAACTTCAATCCTTCTTGCACCAAAAGGTTTGTCCCTACCTCTCCAACCTGTCTCTTGAGGTTGAGTAGCAGTATCTTGAGATGTATCCTCATGTTCATCAATCGGAAGGTCAATGAATGGATCATCATCAGGTGGTATCCTCACTATACCATCTTTCCCACTGGATGTGTCTATCTTCTCAGCATCCTCGTCTTCATACATCTTGGATTCATCAAAGATAACATCACGACTTATATGGATTCTGTTTTTGACTGGATCAAAACATCTATAGCCCTTCACACGATCATCATATCCTAGGAACATGCACTTGATAGCTTTTACATCAAGTTTACGTCTCTCTTCCTTAGGAATGTGTACAAAGGCCTTACATCCAAAGATTTGCAAGTGGTTCACCTTTAGCTTCTTCTTCATGAATGCTTCCTCAGGTGTTATCTTTGGTATGGCAATGGTAGGACTCCTATTTTGAAGATAGACTGTCGTGCTACATGCTTCTGACCAAAAATCTTTTGGTAGTTTCATCTCAGCTAGCATAGATCTGGAACTTTCCACAATCGTACGATTGTTGCGCTCAGCTACACCATTGAGAGCAGGAGTATGAGCTTGCGTAAATTGTCTTTAAATCCCACATCGATCACAAAGATCATTGAAGTCATTAGACTTGTACTCACCTCCACTATATGATCTTAGGACTTTGATCTTCCTACCTGTCTGATTTTCGACCAATGCTTTGAAGCTCTTGAAGTTATCAAATGCATCTGATTTCTTCTTCAAGAAGTAGATCCACGTCTTACGTGACATATCATCAATAAAGGTCATGAAATAGAAGGCTTTACCTAAGGACATAGTCCTCATAGGCCCGCATAAGTCTGTGTGGATTAAATCCAGGATGTTCTTTGCTCTTGCAACACCCCCTTTATTGAACTTCTCTCGATGTTGCTTCTCATATACACAGGATTCGCACATCGATATCAAGTGATCATCTATGGTAGGCAATCCTGTTACCATCTCCAATTTTCTCATCAAATTGAGGCTTCCCAAGTTCAAGTGACCAAGCCTCTTATGCCACAACTCAGTTTGCGATGGAATGGACGATACAAGTCTGTGTTGCCCCTTAATTGTAGCATTTAATCTGTACAATTTTGTATTGGGCTCTCTTACTCCATCTGCAATAACTTTGAACTTTTGGTTCACATCCTTCACAAAGCAACGATCATGGGCGAATTCTTCTTTCAACTTTTGATCAGTAATGACTCCTACAAAAAGTAGATTTTCCTTCAATTCTGGTACATAAAGTACCTCCCTGATCATCCCGCTTTTGTCATCAGGTAGTTGGATTGAAACGGTGCCTATCCCCTTGATCTTGCACACCTCACCATTTGCTTGTGAAACAGATGTTCCATTATCCAACACCTTCAAGCTACTGAACCAATTCTTGTTACCTGTCATGTGTCTTGTGGCTCCCGAGTCAATATACCATGCTTGATCATTTTGATTAGATGACAATGCAGATATGAAGATGCTAGAGTCTTCAATCTCACCCTCATCGACAAGGTTACCTGTTGTTTTGGTTTCCCTTGTTCCGCCAGGAATTTGCGACATTCACTCTTCCAATGGCCCTTTTTACCACAATGGAAGCACTTGCCTTTCTTCTTAGTTTTACTGGAAGATCCCTCATCCTCCTGAGACTTGGCAAATTGCTGCTTAGACTTCTTCTTGCCCTTGCCCTTGCCAGCTCGTCAAAGGTTGGCAATCTTTTTCTTGATGCTATTCCGCTCACAAACATCTGATAGGGTTCTGCAATGCCGCACAATGCATCGTGCACCAGCTCCACATCACGTATGCGCTCACCAATAGAATGCAGTTCATCTCTCATTGTCTTGATTCTGGTCATGTATGTCTGAATGTGCTCTCCTTGCTCCATGCGGGCACTATTCAACTTTGACTTCAGAAACATGATTCTTGATAGATTTGATGTCTCGAACTGCTCCTTTAGCACATCCCATGCCTGTCTGGGTGTAACAGCATCACAAATGTGGGTAATGATGTGATCCTTCACTGACAAGTTAATGAAGGTCGTCAAGTGGCTTTTTTCACCTTTTACCGCAAATCTGCTAGGTTAACTATTTGGAGACAAATCTTTGACATAAACCTCAGAATCTCTCCATGGCTGGTTGACAATGTGATTAGCTTCCTTCCTGTCCTTACGACATCCAAAACGGTGCACAAACAGCGAAGAAATCACCAGTTATGTATAAAAATCGTAACCCCAAACCCGGTTTCAATTTTCAGCTGGCTTCAAAATTGTCAATTTTTCACCAAATTTTTCACTGCCTGATGCTATGCACAGGCTAATAATCCCTCTACTGAGCTTAGCAAGCCTCTATAAACTAGAAACCATGCACCAGTGCTTCTCTTTTCGTCTTCAACCCGCTGTAAACCCCGAACTCTCAAAAGACAGTTCTCCCGAAGCTCTCTTCAACGGCGATGTTGTACTGTGTACACTCCCTGTACGGCTCTGATACCAACTTAGAATTTGCTTTGCACAGGAACACAGATCATGCTACACAGTAACATAGACAGAAAACACTCTCCACAACAAGCTCACATAGCAACTGTATTTCTCAAAATGAAATTACACTGTACATATAGTTGTTCACTCAGGCAACTCATGCATGACCCCGGTTGCCGTTGGCGGGACGCGTGTCCCGTCGACTTGCCTTGTGGCGAGGCCAACTAATTCTTATCCACTGATAGGACCCACAGTACAGTAACACAGTGATTCTACTTTAATTCTAACTCATGTGTGATAATATTTCAGCACAAGCTCTTGCCAACAACCCAATATTTCATGCAAGGAGCAGCACATTGAAGTTGCACACCACTTCATGAGAGAGAAGCTCATTGGAGGAGAAATCTATTTAGAGCACATTGACACATCATCATATATTGCAGATTTGCTCACCAAATCTTTGGGCAAAAATTCCTTCATCAAGCATAGGTCCAACCTTGGATTAATTCCAAGATCAATGTTCAAGTCAAATAGATAACTTTTTAGGAGGAGTGTTGAAAATGAAAAAGCCATCTATTTGGACTTTTGGGGGTTTGATGAAATTTACACCATCATGGATGTAGGTTTTCAACTTGAAAATGCCAAATTTGGGCAAGTAGAAACTCGAGCCACCACACATGCATAAAGTCCAAGTTTTCCAATGTGACATGCAAGGCATGCAAGAGTTGTTATGGACACATGCAAGTAGATTTGTACATTTGTACTTGAGAGATTGCCACATGTAGAAAGTAGGTAGAGGTAGGTGGATATACATGCATGTAAGTTGATAGGTCATGTCAAGTTAAGAGTAGAATTCACTATTAGATGTGTAAGAAAGTGGTTTGTGGGCTGCTCTACCTCGAGCTATTACATCCACCATAAATGTAAGTGAGAATGCTCACTAATTTTGATGATGAATCAAGCATTGAAGCTACTTCATATCATTTTGGATCTTGATTTGTAAGCTTGAATTCATATTCTCTCTCTAAACCTGAGTAGAAGGCTATGTCATACATTCATAATTCTTTGTACTTTCCCGACATGTGTGAAAGTATTCATGCTTTGGTTATTTGCATTCTTGATTATGTTCAATTCACGAAAAGTCAAAATGAATAAGTCAAACCTTGTCTAAAAGCCAATTTTCAAAACCAATTTATTGAATTGGTTTAAATCATGCTTAATGAGGAGCCTATGCTCAATCTCGAGGGTGTAGGCAAGGCCCACCCTCTTGCCTCATCCAATATTGGAGAATCCTTGAAAGATGCCTTCATGATCTCATGGAGTCTTCTCCATTGTTGGATGAGCATGCTAATTGAAACCTCACATTTGACTATAAGGTCGTCCTTTTCTAATATCTATATATTTCCTTTTGAAAGACAAACAATAAAAGACAAGTGCAACTAGAAAAAAATAATGAGCTTCATTTAAAAACTAAGACTGTGATGAGTTTTAAAATTCCAAGCCTAATGGTAGTGCATGGCTTACTCCATCAACATTATTTATTTTAAAATGGTCTTATGTTATCTTCATAAACACTTTATGAAACCATCCATCGATATTTCCAAAACTTCTTGTCCTTGTGAGTGACCTCTCTCCATTGAATAGTCGGTACCGGCCCTCGAAATGCCCTCGACTCCAGAATAGTAAAGCATGTCTCATTTTTTTTTTTGGGACCTGTTCTAAACCCCCCATCCAAACTTTCTTCAATAAATAAAGGCTTTTTTTTTTACTCAAAAGCTAACCATAGATTATAGACTTTTCACAAAGTACAAGGTAAAAGCAAATCTTACAGAAGCAAAAGTTTATCAATCTCTTTAAAAAGGAGCAGGTGGGAGATGACAAAATCAATAGTCCCAAATTCCGTGCTATTCCGATCTAACCAAATGTTTCAAAGAGTGATGACTCCAATACATAGAGGCTTTTTGAGACTTTCAAAACCTAGACAAGTTGACAGTGCCCTTGAAGCCCTTTTTAAGTTATCTTCCAAAACCTTGATTTTCATAAAGCTCTTCAATTTTTTGAGAACTATTACTTAGAAAAGGGTTCCATACCTATATAATAAATTGTCAAATAATGTCTTTCCATTCCTATACATTGCCGATTTTTCGAGCACTGAAGATTGGGTCCTTCACTCTTATCTCCTTGATCACCCAAAGGCCTTTAAGACCTTATTCAGATTCTAGAATGAGTTGTCTGGTTGGTAAATTGTAGTGTACATAGGCTTTATAATAAAGTATTAAACTAATAGTTTAGTGTTTAAAAAAAAGGAAATTGTACTTGAGAATTTGGCATGAATCTCGCTGTCGATCGTTGAAAAACTTAACCAGATGTACGGAACTGGAGAGCCTATAGGGATATTGCGATGCTTCGTGAACTTTCAAGCGACGAGATGGACGGGATTCGAGATTTTGCGGTTTCTAAAAAAAGGGCGATGCGATGTGCCATGTGGGCCTCGCCCTTGCATCGTGCAGCCTTGCCTTAACTTTCGAAGCGTGGGTTGCATGTATGGCTCGTAGGACGACAGTAGAGCATTGATGCTACATTTACTTCTTTCTTAAATGCCGCCTTGAATGAGCTCTCTCACAGTCTCTCACCTTACTTACCGTCTCCGCGTCTCCTCTGGGCTGTGCCTGCCTGCCTGCCTGCCTGTCCAACGCCAGCGCCCATTTGCCCATTCAGTCCCGGGCCCTGAGGCCTGAGGCCTGCACTTCCAAAAGCTAACTCTGGACTTCTGAAGCTGGGCTTGGGCTCGTGAAATGGGAACTGGGCTCAATGCTAAAAGAATTCCACATTCTTTGAAAGGGGAATCTGAATCTTTTTTATAATATAGATGAATATTTCTTCAAAAATAGAATTTAGCATAGTGTTGACTTTCGAGAGAAACGGACAACTTTCTTTTTCTTATGTTCACAAAAAATAGTTATAGAATTTCGAATCTCAAATTTTTTAGTATAAAAGATTAACTGATCACTCATTTTAATAATCATATCATAAAAAATATTGATATTTATTATTGCATGCAAATGTCCATACTAGTTATGCTGCATGGAGGACTAACTTTGAGAAAAGCATAGTAGTAAACCCATATTGTACATGTTGAAAATCAAGCTGATGGTTGTATCTAAGGAATGCTTTTGGGACAATATTGAGCTTGGGTCACCAAGGTCTACTCAAGCATGGTAAACCACGTGTGAGAATATTATTTGAAAACAATGCATGGGCTTGAACCTAGGATCAAAGAAAGAAACTTTTAATGTCAGGTTAACCAAGGGATGGCAACCCCTTTGGAATTATTTCTAAACAATGACATGATTGATGAAAAAATTCACATCAATGACATGTGTCATGATTCATTTACAAATTCACATCGATGTTGAAAGGCAATCTTAAATGACACGACTGATCTACAAATTGTACACAATGACATAATTGATTTTACAGATTCATGTCAAAGCTCAAATGTCTCAATCTATTTGGGATAAGGTGCAAAGACAACGGGACTCGGGAGGTTTAGGTCAAAATTGATATCAGGAATATTTCAGGAATGTTATGAACTTATGCATAGCATAGCTAAAGTAGTTTAATCTCATTTCTAGTTTTTTTTTATCTAACAATTGATGTTAAGATTTAATTTGAATGGCTTCTTTTTTCTTACGAGAGTTGTATTAAGATTATAAGAATTTGACAACCTCTAAAATATGTAGGGTTTTACAATTAATCTCCACGTAATTTTCCGTGCACTGAGTCTGGCCTTGAGAACTTAGAATTTGCAAAGCTCAAAGGATATCAGAGAGTCAAGGACCAAGGTTCCTCGTGCCGGTGGAGGCTGGAAAGTGGAGATTCGAGGGGATGTCCATTGTCAAGCAGCCACATGCAGTGTACGGTCTACCAGGCTATGTCAAATTGCAATGGAAACTTGCTACAAAGAGCACTTTGTTAGTACAGCAACCAGTCGCTGTTGCAGCTCTCTCAGCTAATAAGGAGCAATAAGTTGTGCAATGTGCATTCTCGCAGCTGTCAGCCAGTCAAATAGCCAACACCGCTCCACCCGAGGATGAAAGGGAAAACCCAACAAAACCATCTCTAAAATCAACTTTGGAAAAGACAAACCAAACGGAAAATCAGACTAAGGATCGCCAGAGCACCAGCCTCCAGGCTAGAGTAACACGTTCTTCAATGCGAAGTGTAATGACGATAGCTCTCAAAACCTTTTTTAAAATCACCTCAAAACTTTGACATTTTGGAAGACCTCCCTTGAGAGGGCCCAATGCCCAAGGGCTTGTGCCCGAGCAGGCGGAACACCCGAGAGGAAGAGGGCCTTCCCCTGCATAATGTTAATGCGTGAAGGTGGACGGTTTCTTCTTCTTCTTCGTCTTCTTTTTTCCAGGTTTTTCGTACGATCGCACATGCGAACGCGAGTTTTTTTTATACATTCTTTTTTTTTTCTGCATTTTTAGTGCAATTTTTTTTTACACTTTTGTCAATTTTATTGTTTGGTGAAATGTGCATGTGACTGTCCACATGCACATTATTCCACTGTAAAGCTCATGTGCTCTGTGTCAATGATTGGCCGATTATGAGAAGAATGATCACTTAAAATTTTGGCTGTACAATTCACATGAACATTGTTTGGGAGGAGGTGCCTCCAAATACAAAGGAAACCTAAGCACTTGGCATTACGTTGTTGTTATGCTTTATTGGGGACTACCGATACTGCTATTTGTTTTGTACATATATACAAGATACATCAAATAATAGGCTGAGCGCCTAAGCAAAAAACTCGAGGATCACTACATCAATACACCCCACCCCAATATTCTATGTCAAGTATAAAAACACTTCAATGCTGGCCATTCTTCCTAGTGAGACATCACTTTTGACATCAAGCACATTTTATACACTTCAATGCTGGCCATTCTTCTTAGTGAGACATCGATTTTGACATCAAGCACATTCTGAAGCGCTAGAAGGTACTTGGGCAATACGACTTTCCAAAATTTGCAACGTTTGAAAGGCCAAGAGTGTTTGTAGGAACTCACAAAAGGATCTTAGATAATGTAGGTCTTATTGAAACTAGATATAAGGTCTCTTCTCTAGATGATAATCAGTATGATTGTACTCTTTTGTTGAGAGACTTACTTCCCCGATTTGCCGAGATTTATCCAAAAAGTTTTTACATTTTAATATAGCTTTATGCACATGCTCTTCTCTATATTTGTGAAAAATTAACATTTTTAAAAATATATAGAAAACAATTTGTGCGTCTCCTAGAAAGAGAAAAAGTATGTCCCCACCTTAGCGACTTTGGATGAGAGTGGTAGTTATGGCAATAAAGAGCCTCATTTGAATGTTGGTTTGCACAATTTAAGACCCCATGAGCTACAAAGATTGTTTGGTTTACATATGTGGATGTGTAGAATCAATATTGAACATAATATTTAGTAATAATGTTGCAAAGAAAATTTGATATGCATGTCTACAAGGTGAGATACTTCAAAAATTGCACGAATACAAAAGTTCATGTCATAACTTCAATAGAGCAATCTTCTTATGAACAAGGGGGAGAGACAATGTCATACTTTCGAATTGATTTGAATCATTTGACTAAGTCTTAACAAATATGGAGTAAGTCTCTCAACAAAACCATGAGTACAATCAAAGCAACTGGATAAGAGACCGCACGTCCTATTATTCATCTTACTAAATTTCTCAATGCTATTTTCCAATCTCATTGCCTTACTGATGATCCTTGTACGCACTCCTTGCAAATTCTTTGGCATTCAAGTTAATGTAGATTTTGGGAAGTATTGTTGCCCAAGTTAGGTTCTAGAGTTTTCGAAAGTGTTGGACATCAAAGTAGATGTCATTAAGAGAATGCCCAGCCTTGAAGCTTTTTTTCATTAAACATGAAACCTTCTTAGTATCTCCCCATAGAACTATCTAGCAATGATAAAGAAGAAAGTAATAGATTCTTCTTCTAGAGAGTAGTTGTTGTAGAGACTATGAGTAGTACCAATATATTAGATTTTGATAGGGAGAACTCGCTGAGGAACATTGGTTTAGTAACCTGGCTTTGTATGGAGTTTGGAAAAGCTCGGTCTCAATTGATGAGACAAATGATTGACATTCCACTTGCTATTGAAGCATGAGAAAGTGCTAATTGGTTCGTTTTGGGCTTCATAGGCACTCCTATAGGTGATCTTTCCTAACTTGTAGGTGCCTTTGACAAGCCATTTTTCTTCAATGTCGTTTGTGGAAGTGTAAACTCCATCACTATTAGATTGATTATCGAAGTAGTTGAGAAGATTTAGCTCTTTGTCTATGATTTCAAGTAAAGCTATTAGATGATTGGCTTTCTCTTCTCATAGTATTTGATATATGTCTCATTTAGAAATCCCTTTGTTTGACAATCCCTTGCACATGTTTTTATTTATCTTTCTAACCTTTGGCATTCAAGGTGATTACTTTGGAGTAAAGTGGTTCATTCATGTTGACTTGGCTATTCTTTATCCACTCAAATAGCTAGTATTGTTATAGAAAGCAACTTGAGGAGATAGAGTCCTTTAAGGAGAAGAAGAAATTCAAAGAAAAGAGCTTCTTTGAGGATAAAATGAAGGGAAGCCCCTAAGGAGTATGCTATGTGACATGTAGAGGTTTAATAGAAAGGTGTGACTATGGTTGGAGGGAGATAAGGAGTTCATGGAATATTTTGAAGAAAAGTCTAAGGGAGGAAATGGATGCATTGAATATGCCAAGTGCTCTAATTCTTGAAAAGGTGGAGCTAATATTCTATTTTTGTAGGTATAGGCATTTGTTCCCCAAAACTTGCATCTTGGCAATAAGCAACAAGTATGATCGTGGTTCCTGGCAATGCTGGCATGAACCAAATAACCACAAAATAGGTGGAAATAAAGTCAAGATGATGGATTTTAGGACAATCATCCCATGGCATCAATAAAGTCAAGATGATGGGTTTTAGGACAATCATCCTAGTGGCATCAAGACTTAAAGAGGTAGAGTCTATGACTCTAAAAAATGAGTTTGGTCAATATTTTATTGATGAACTAATTCAATCTATCTTGGCATGTGTGTCATGATTTGTGATTTGAAGTACCCTTTTGTGACTATAAACATGCCTTGGGAACTGGACACCAATTTAAATATCAGATGACTTAAAAATATTTAAAAAAAAAGCTTCATCCTTAGACCTCACTTAAATTATTAAATACGACTTAATACCATGTAGTCTAAGTTTTCAGTCAAGGGACACCTTTCAAGGCCTATTGAGGGATCCCTTTCCAGCTTTTCAAAAGAGTCTATGCACTTTTATTGCAAGGCACCCCTTGAAGGGTCCCTTTTTCTTAAAAAAAGTCTATTTAAGTGAGTTTATGTACACTATGCATTGTCTCTTTTATTTGGAATTCAACTCTCTCTCTCTCTCTCTCTCTCTCTCTCTCTCACGTTTTCTTTCATAGTTCACGTTGAGCGTCTACATGGTGAAATAGGATTTGGAACATAAATGTCCATTCATGTTATGTATACATTTTTTTTTTATAAAAAGTGAATCAAGGGGCCTTTTCCCAAACTAGATGTGCTTGGGCCCTTAGTAATTATATTTCATAAACAAATTGTGAATCCTCCATTGTAGCTAAAGCATAAACAAGACTCGTGTCATGAGATAATGATACATGTCCTCTAACTCTATGTAATTCTTACAAGTATGACGTCCTTCTAGACATAGACCTCACCAAGCAATTCTAGTGATTAGGAGATATAATAACCTCCCAAAAGTAGAGCACGCTCCATGCTCACCCCTGGCTATGAGAGTCTATGCTTATCCCTTAAGTCGTAACTATGGCATCCCATAGTACCCATACCATGATAGCGCACCCCACTAGTAGAGATCCTTTCTGTAAGAATAAATGATGTTGTCTAGGCCAAGAGTGATCAGTAGCAAGTATATGCTAAGCTCTAGTAAATATGTTTACAACCTTGTCTACCTACTTGTAGTTAAGTGAAGTTAGCTCCCCACAATCAATCCACTTATGATGTTCACTACCAGTTGTGAACAAATTGCCACTAAGTTGGATTCCAACTCGAGTCATAGTTGAACTAGCACTTTATCTAAAGGTATCTTGAGGTCCTTGCTAGTATGTTGAGTTTTCCTGATTCAACATTAAATGCAATTTTCAAGGACATAATGTAAGATATGTCTCTTGTCCCTTCGTAGGAGTACCTACGACTATCAGCCAACTACGACTATGATGTTTGACGACACAGTACAAATTCAACCACCTAGTGTTTGGACATATACTTTTAACATGAAGACTAAGTACATTTCAACTATTTTTCAATCTGACAAGGCACTTCAAGCAAGTGCATTAATTATGATCTACGACATACCATCATATAGCGGCCGCTCCAGTGCCTTGTAAATTGAATCTCAAAGCAATTTCTGTATATATATATATCTCATAAGCATAATTCATCAAGCTATTTGTCAATCATCAATGTTCATTATTCATCAATAAGAGATTAATCTAGAGTGGCTTACTTCCACCTAAAATTGTCAAGACAGAGAGTGAGTAAGAGAGACATGTACATGCTACATTTTGAGTTCAATAAAATCGTCTTATTGCATTCAGTTACCATGTTAGTATGAATATTATGTGTCTCTAATTTACTACTTTAATCACCTTTAATTCTCATCTCTTGTATAGTTTTGTCTAAACATCCATTGCTTCTGCAATACATGTTTCTACAACCAACGTTAATGAATTTGTGCTTGTCTACATTATCAATTGAGTTGATTATGATGATTTCAAAGTGAGGATCAAGTTAAATCAGTTGCGACCCTTGATAGTTTGAACATAGTTTCTTTTCCATCAAGTCTCTCTGCATTTCCTTTTACTCCAGAACACATTTATATTTTTCCAACAACATGGTCATCACTAGATTGATGAACTGCCTTTTTTGAGGGACTAATAAAGATTATCATAGTGCTTGACACAACACAATGGCTAGCTATTCCACATTACATTAAATTTATTGTAATTACTAAAGGTTTGGCAATAGGTTTAGATGGGGACACGTAGCTAAGTATTAGGGAAAATTCATGTCATGCTAACTCTTTTGACTTGTTGAAATATTCCAACCCGTCATGTGCCTGTGTTGTTTTCCCTGAGCATATCCATGCTTTCCAGGGATAGGCAACTCAAAAAAACTATATTGTTAGTTCATTAAGCAGTTAAACTTATGAGGTAGATAAGTTTAATGAGGTCTCGTTACAATTTTCAACGACACCAATACAAGTATTAGGACACATCCATGCCATGCTAATATGTTAGATTGGTGTCTAAAATTGTACGCAAATCCATGCATTCAAAGAGTAGAAAAGCCCTAATTTTGAGACATCATTATTGGTTTAGTCAAATGGTTAGACTGATCATGAAAAACTATAATGTATTACGGTTGAAGGTGGGTACCTAATAGAAGTATACTTGATTAGTGTAAAGTTTAGGCAAGCTTGTTTAAAGTAGTGTAATACATCATATAGTTTTCCGTTTCACTTGACAATACCAAGTTAGACAAATATGTGTGACATACCTGAATAAGCATTGATGGACTGTCTTGTGATGATGCCATAATGTTTTCACAAGTTACGTATTCTTCCACAATGTATGTATTTTCTTTCAAGCCAAAACATATAAGAAATTTGAGTTTACATTTTGTAACGATATTCGAAAGCTCTCAGCTAATTCTTGAGCTATAGTTTTGCTTTGCAATTAAATTGTATTTGTTGGTCTTGCCTTGCAAAGGCAATAATATGTATTGAGGTTGGTCAATGGAGTTTGGAAAGAAGTCAATGTCAAAGGATGCTCTATGATGGTAGCCTAAAATTTTAGGACATAACCTTGATTAAGGGCTAAACTAACATGCATATGTTTTCATCAAAAAGTTCTTAGGAATGCATGCAAATAATGCACAATGCATAAGACCAAAAAAAAAAAACATGTGAATGTGATGCTTTATTCATCTTCTAGCAAGAATCGGATACATGCATGATGTTGAAAACCTCAAAGGTTGAAACAAATTTATGGTTGTTGCAGATAATCGCAACTTCAATATTGATCTGATTCTTCATTGGCCATTCTTTGTGGACGTTTAAATCTAGTTTTTTGTTTCATCTTTTGGTTTTATTTCATCAAAGCATTGAAGTGAGGGCCACCTTTTGGTTTCATTTTGTTAGAGAATTGAAGTGAGGGCCCTTATCTTGTGTTTGTTGCCTTGTTGAGCTTCCTTTGAAGTGCTTTGGATCATTGTTCCTCATGGTTGATGTCTGTTGAGGGCAGCACGATGATGGTTGGCAATTGGTATATTTCTGCTGGCTATGGACGAGGTTTGTTGATGAGAGAGGGAGACAGCATTGCAATCAAGACCTGTCTTGCTTGCAGATTCTTCAACAAGGTTAAGGAAAATAATAATTACTAGGAAATATAGGAAGCAAACAAAGGCATGCTACAATTGGCACTATCATGGGTTGATGACATCAATGCTGGTGCCTTGAAAGATGCCTTGGGGGGCAGCACTGATGATGCTACATGCCAAACAATATGCTGAGGATTGGAGTAGTTTTCAATCACAAAAAGGAGGCATCTTGTAGCTAAGTCTGCATCTACATTCCAAAAGGATTTTGAAGGAATTGAAAGATCTGTGAAAGATTTCAAGTAGTTTAGTCAAATTTGCTACATTTGTATATTTGGCAATTGAGGCCAATTTTACATCAGACTTAGAGTTTGACCTTTTAAAGTTATATTAGTTTAAAATCATTTGAATAAACACTTTTGGAAAGTGTAGTACACTAGTTTTTGGTAGATTCAATTTGAGTAGTAGAGACATTGAATCTAGTCACAAAAATAGTAGTTTTTTTCATTATGGAGGGAAACCAAAGTTTGAAATTAGGTTTGGACCTGTTATAAGAGGATGTAACTCATGGGAAGAGGAGATTATCTCTCTCTCTCTCTCTCTCTCTCTCTCTCTCTCTCTCTCTCTCTCTCTCTCTCTCTCTCTCTCTCTCTCTCTCTCTCTCTCTCTCTCTCTCTCTCTCTCTCTCTCTCTCTCTCTCTCTCTCTCTCTCTCTCTCTCTCTCTCTCTCTCTCTTATCTCATTTCATGCTTATACATGGTTCTCTTTGGGTCATCCATCCATTGGTGCACTATATTGGTGATATCTTGCAATTTTGTGTGTAGAATGCTCATTAAATGCTATATTCGGATCCACACATGTGAAATACAATAGCTTACTATTTTTTTTTAATAGAAAGCAACTTTATTTCATGTTTTGATTGATGTATGATCAAGATCTATTAGAGTTTGCATCTCATTCATAGAGTAGATGTTGATTTTTCTACATTGGCAAGGTTGGTTATTTGTTGTCTTTCCAACCAAAGGTCAAAGGGACATTTTGGATCTTAATGATCTGAAATTATTCACATGGTATCAAAGCTATTGTGTTTCAGTTTATGAAGGAAGCAATCACATCTACCAAAGGAGATATCAATGCTAGAGCATGCTAGATTGACTTCTACTCAAAAATTGAGTTCTTTGCATATGTAGATTGGATCTTTTGTGGATAGAAACTCAAAATAGGTTTATATACTTGATCAATTTTGATTTCACACTTCACATAGTGGATCTGGACGATTTTTGATGCATTAGAAAAGCCTAAGCGGTGGCTGCAAATATTGCATATCGAATTTTAGGGAATTGCATTTAGAATTTGAAATATTCAATTTTTTGTGATTTGTCAAAACCCTGATTTTGATTGGATCTCTAGTTTTTGAGGTTATTGAACTTAATTTGAGTGTGTTTCAATCTTAGTAGGTGGAACGAGTCATTAAATTGAGGATAGATCATAGGTTGATCAAGATTTCACTATTCTAAGTGTTGATTTGCTTGATATAAGTGCAAGATGAGAATTGAGAGGTTCCATATCTTTGTGATTTCTTTTTGAAAACATTTGTTGTATCTCAAAAGAGTGCTTTGTGCATTGGAACGGATTGAAAGAGAAGGATCAGGTCATTGCAACATGGCTACATCAAGTGGATACATGTTGGAAGGCAATGATAGGCTTTCCTCAAGCAACTACTCATTGTGGAAAGTGAGGATGGAATCAGTTATTGAGATGAATGGTGTTTTGGATATTGTTGTAGGTTTGGAGGAGAGGCCAGCAACACAACAAGAACAATTGAGGTATGACAAGAGGGCCAAAAGAGCTCTACATATGATTAAAATGAATGTTACCAATAAACTTCTCAAAGAAGTTGGTAAGTGTACTTCATCAAGTGAGGCTTGGGAAGCCTAAAAGAAGCTTTATGAATCCAAGTCTGCTTCTAGAGTGTTGAATCTAAAAAGAAAAATCTTTCCATGTTTGCAAAAGAGTGAAGAGAGTCCAAATACTTTTGTTTTGAGAGTAAAAGCCTTGAATGATGAGTTGGCTTGAATTGATGAGAGCATTAAGGAAGGAAAACTTTTTCAAGTTATTCTTAATGGTTTGTTGGATGTTCATGCTAACAAAGTCTTTTGTACAAAGTCTTTCTATTCAAATAACTTTGCCAAGTTTTATATATCTTCAAGAGATCTTGATCAATGAAGAATATAGGCTTCAAGCAAGAGGTGGATCTTCATCAACATCTCAAGTTGGAGAAGAGGCTTTGTTCATCAAGGGCAAATTCAAGGGCAAAGACAAAAGCAAATGGTCTAAAGGGCAAGACCAAGGGGAGGCTTCTTCAAATGGAAAAAAGAAATATAGGTCAAAGCTCAAGTGATTCTATTGTGGCATCAAAGGACACTTTGCAAGTGAGTGCTACAAGAAGAAGAGATATCAAGGAGACAAGCAAGATAATTTAACTCTTGATAAGGATGGATTGGATGTTTAAAATACAAATGATGATGATTTTGTGATGTCTTCATGCATGCTTGATGGAGCTCTAGATCCATGAGAAGGGTAAGCAAGTAGTTGTTGGAACTAACTTTTCTTTCCTAACCTCTTTTGATGAACCTACATGTGTAGATTAAGCAAGAAACAAAGAGGAGTGGATCCAAGCAATGGATCTTGAGTATCAAGCTCTTATGAAGAATGGAACATGGAGATTGCTAGAGTTACCTAAGGACAAGAAAGCTATTGGATGTAAATGGATCTTCAAGGTGAAGACAAACCAAGATGGATCTATCAACAAGTACAAGGCAAGGTTGATGGCAAAAGGATATGCTCAAGAACATGGTATTGACTATGATGAAACCACCAGTGGCAAAGATGGTAAGCATTCGGGTCATCATCTCTCTTGCTACTCTTTATGGATGGGATTTATGGCAATTAGACATTACAAATGCATTTTTGAATAGTGATCTTGAGGATGAAGTGTACATGGAACAGCCCAAGAGCTGCATTTCATCTACAAAGCTAAATCATGTGTGTATACTACAAAAGAGTTTGTATGGCCTTAAGCAAGCACCAAGGAGTTGGTATGCTAAGCTTAACACTTTTTTACTCTCTCAAGGGTTTGTTATGAGTGAGTATGATCATTCACTTTATTATAGGTTTTCTGGAAATGATGTTACCATCTTGCTAATCTATGTGGATGATATCATCTTGAGTGGTCAAGACAACCAAGATGTGGAGGATATCAAAAGTGCTCTTAAGAAGACATTTGAGGTGCATGATAATGATCATTTACATTACATTCTAGGAATAGAAGTGATTAAATCTTCTCAAGCTACTTTAATTTGTCAAGAGAAGTATGCTAATTCTATTCTAGAAAGATTTCATATGGTAGACCAATCCTTTGGTAAAGATATCAGCCACACATGCCCTTTAAGAAACATGTTGAAGCTCCACCTCCTTTGCCATGACTTGCTCCCTCACAAAATGATATGCCACCTCAATATGCTTGCTCCTAGCATGAAAGAAGGATTGGTTGCCAACTTTTGGGCTGATAGGTTGTCACAAAAGATGATTGGGCTCTCTGAAAAATTCCAGCAAGTGAAGATTTTTTATCATCCTCTTGATCCATACCATCTCCTTTGTGCACTGAGTAACTGCTTTATACTCGGCCTCACTAGATGACAATGAGATAGAGGCTTGTTTCTTTGACATCCATGATATAGCTCCATCACCTATGAAAATACAATGAGCACTAATGGATTTCATATCCATTTGATCTCTAGCAAAGTCCGAATCTAAAAATCCAAACAAGTTAGGTGATGATCCCTCATACAATAGGCCAAAATCTTGAGCTCCCATGATATACCTCAAAACTCATTTTCCTAGCTTCCAATGCTCCTCACTATGATCTTGCATAAATTGACTCAATCTAGCAGCACAATACCTTAGATCTGGTCTTGTGATAGTTAGATAGATAAGTGACCCAACTAGCTTTCTATAGAGAGTAATGTTTGTATAGGATCTTTCATTACCTCTTATAGTTAGCTTTACATGAGACTCCATAGGTGTTTCACAAATTTTTTTATAAAGCATAGGACTTCGCTTGAAGTGCTATCAAAGTCTATGCTAAAACTAGTTGAAGAGGGAGTGTGAAAGATTTCAACTAGTTTAGTCAAATTTGCTACATTTGTTTATTTGGCAATTGAGGCCAATTTCATATTAGACTTAGAGTTTGACTTTTCAAAGTTATACTAGTCTGAAATCATTTGAATAAACAATTTTGGAAAGTGTAGTACAAGATTTTTTGGTAGATTCAATTTGAGTAGTAGAGACATTGAATCTAGTCACAAAAATAGTATGGTTTTTTATTATGGAGAGAAACCAAAGTTTGAAATTAGGTTTGGACCTGTTATAAAAGGATGTAACTCATGGCAAGAGGAGATTCTCGCTCTCTCTCTCTCTCTCTATCTTATCTCATTTCATGCTTATACATGGTTCTCTTTGGGTCATCTATCCATTGGTGCACTATATTGGTAATATCTTGCAATTTTGTGTGTAGAATGCTCATTAAATGCTATAACTAGTATGCAACCAAATCCACATCTCAATGAGAAATATGGCCCAATCAAATAAAGAGGTGTAGATCATGAAGCCAATCATATTAAGAGGTGCAAAATGGTTGGCCCAATGATGTTTAGAGATACAAATCACTTGGCCAGTCATATTGTGAGGTTCTAGCTAGTGGTCCAATCATCATGAGAGGTGGAATCCATGAGGTCCAATGACATTCAAGCAATCCTCATGCTAGATCTCAAGCTACTCTTATATGGAAGTTATCTCTTATTTTACATACAAGTTTTTTTGAAGCAATCTATGTGGTACACATTATTTTTCCTCATATTATCTCTCTACTTAAGGGCTCACTCACTTTATCTCTCTACTTGAGAATAGACTATTTTTATCTCTCTAAAATCATGTTGAAAACTTAGGTTTTTTATGTACTTTGATTTCTTTAATTCACATTCAATCATATTGAATATGAATTCATTATGCATGAAATTTGCTCTTGCCTTAGAATCAATCTAAGAAGATTGTAGGATGCAATCTATGTGATAGATCTATGTGCAATCACAACTACCTTATGACAAAATTTCCAGAATGTCCACACATGTGGGAATGATCCACAAAGGTGATTTATCTTATTAAGCTTTATGATTAGCACAAAAAACTGATTCTAGATTGAATAGCAAGATCTACTACAGAATTTAATGGCTTCACCACAATCTAGCATGCTAAGAATCAGAGAATGGTAGCTTTATTTTCAAGAGGCCAAAAGTTCAAGAATATAGTGTATAAGCATAAGCCTCAACACGCGTTAGAGAGAGAAAGAGAGAGAAATATTCAAGCAAAATATTGTCAAAATATTGGAAAAATCTATCTAATGTTGTAAGTAGGGGTCCTAAAAATGCCAAAGATGAATTGAGCTCTTTTCGCTTAGTAAAGACCCATCTTAGAATAAAATATTCAAGGTAGCTAGAAGTAGAAACTCGAGCTACCATAGGAATTGCCATTTGTACTTTGCATGCCACATTTAATGCATGAAAATACTAGGTGGCACAATTAGACATATTGAGGTGGCTTGAATCAGTCTAGATAGCTTGAGAGGTGGATTCATAACTCCAATTCAACTCAAAGTAGGAGGAGAGTCCATGGATCTATATATATGTGATGTACTCTCATTGAGAAGATGATGAAATTTGTGTGTAATGCAAATTTGGAGACTAAGCTCTTTGTGCCCTCTCTCTCAACTCGAGTTTGTACTTTCATTTTCTCTCTCTAGTTGACTTGAGGCATTTATTGTACTTAGTTTCATGTTTTGTTGACAGATCTTGCTTGTAACACAATAATATTTCTTGTATGTTCAGCTTTCCTATTGTCAATCAATGCTAGTCTAATCTTTATGGTATTATTGGGCTTAGGAGATCAAAAGTACATGGGTAGGGCGTCCCACAAGTGTGAATTCAACATGGTATCAGAGCCTACCTAAAATTTACAAGCAAATCTAATCAAAAAGTTTGCAAATTTGATCATTGGCATGTATTTGCTAATAGTGAATCTCAATGTTCTTACATAAGTTGGATTGTTTCGCCAATATCTCTGTATTTGATCTCGAGGTCATGTCTTTTGCGTACCTGCATAAAATTAATACAAAGTTAGTTAGAATTAATACAGAGTTTGTATTAGAAAGTTTTGATTGAAACTATTCATAAAAGATCGAGTGTTTACAGTTACTTACGAGTTTACCATTGAAAATGAATCTGAAGTTTGAAAGTACATCATCTTGTAGGAGCAATAGTTCCCGCCGGATGTAGTTTAGACTTCAATCTTCTTCCACCTCAACACATTTCAAAACGTATCCCGGGATGCCAGCGGTATGTCGTCGGGACCATTCGGTCCGTGGCGCCAGCGGTATGCTGTCGGGACCATTTGGTCCAAGAACTGGTTGTTTCCATATCTGTCGCAGCTTGTGGTTCTGAGTGTTCCTTGCATGAACGGGAATGGGTTAAGCTCTTGGGGAACGGGCTCTAACCTGTCGGCTGAGTTGGATGGCTTGCTTGGGTGGACGTTACCTATTTATGGCTCTCCAGTCTGGCGTGGCGCCAGGTTGGCTTCCAGTGCTCGTGACGAAGCTTTCAGTTGGTTAAGTCTGATGTAAGTCAGACCGCTTGCTTGGAATGGATGTTACTTGTTTGTAACGAAGCTTCGAGTTGGTTAAGTTTGATTATGTCGGGCGGCTTGCTTGGAGGGAAGTCACCCACATCGGGACCCCCGATCTGGCATGGCGCTAGGTTGGATCTCAATGTTGGTTTTCGGAACTTCAAGTTGGTTAAGTTTGATCGTTGTTGGCGAGTTGGCTGCTTGTATGTCAAGTGGGTTTGGATGGCAAGAGTTGACGGCTGGGAAGCTAAGTCGTGGTTCTCGGCTCCCTTTGGGATGCCTGCGCTACAACATTGAATGGGCCAGATTAGGTACTGTACGAAATTTCAGGTGTTGGCACGTGTGAAATCCGCCCATTTTCAGACTGGTGGTTCTCTCTCACCTCATATCCAAATTTCAAGCAAATTAGCCCACTAGAAAGCTAGAAATGTGTAGAATTTGATGCAATTTGAATCATGATAGTTGGATAAGCCAATCAAAAGCTATAAGATTTTGAAGAGTCATAGTTAGGGTGCCTAAACCTGTGGCAAATCATGTGTACATGTCATTTATTGCTTGAATGATCACAAAAATCATCCAGAAGCTACACAATCTCATCTATATGTGATTTAAACAAAACTTATAGGTCTAGGCAAATTGTTTCATACAAATAGATTGTATTTGAGTCAATTTGACATTTTTGGAATATTTCACACATGTGAAATTCAGAGAACCATAACTCTTGCCATACTTCATTTTTTTTTATGATTGAAATCTTGCTTTAGAGAGATTGTCAAGCTAGTGAGATCTATCTCACAGTTTTTTGCTAAGTCTTATATAGGATTTGGTTCTGTACCCTTGATTGGTTCCTACAGTGAGAAGAAAAGCAATTCTTTCATCCATCTTTTTTTATTTCCATCATTCTTTATGACTTCAATGGGTGTCTTTCTATTAGAAGCAAGTGAAAGATTGTCAACCTCCAATTACTCAATTTGGAAGGTTAGAATGGAATCTGTCTAATACTACAAGATGTGATGGATATTGTACTTGGCATTGAAGAAGAACCACAAATTCCTCAAGAAATTCCAAAGTACAAAACGAGAGCCAAGATGGCTCTACATTATATTAAGATGAACGTCTCAAATGACATTTTAAGAGAAATTGGTGCTTGTACTAATGCCAAAGATGCTTGGGATACTCTCAAGTCTATCTATGAGGCAAAAAATACTTCTAGACTTCTAACACACAAGAAACCAAATTTTTCAAAGTGTACAGAGAAGTGATGAATGTGCTTCAGCCTATGTAATGAGAGCTAAAGACCTCCATATAGAATTGTCATGCAGAGGAGACTCCATCAACCAAAATGAACTTGTTCAAGTCATACTTAATGGGTTAAAGGAGGAATATGACAACCTTGTTCAGAGTTATGCCATTAAGGAGGAGCTACCAAGTTCGGAAGCACTCCAAAGTGTGCTCATTTATGAAGAATCAAGACAAGAGTATAAACTCTTGAAAATGGAGAGACTGTCTCTCAACATTGATGGTGAAGCTCTCTTTACCAAAGACAAGCACAAGACAAGAAGTAAGAATTAACACCAATTCTCTTCAAGCAAGAACAATCTTATTTCCAAGGAGAAAGGATATGAGGATGAGTCCTCTCAAGCTTCTACATCCAATAAGAAGAAGAAAAACATCAAGTGTTTCTTTTGTGGCAAGAAGGGGCATTATGCCACCAATTGCTTCAAGAAGAAGAGTCAATTCAAGCAAGCCAACATTTCTAATGAAGAGAAGGAAGATGCTCATGCAAGTGATGAAGAGGGATCTCTTATGGTCTCGAGTTTTTCTTCATCACCTTTCAAGAAGGATGGTTCGTGGTATATAGACAGTGGAGCTTCCTCACATATGTGTAGCTCCAAGTATTCTTTTTCATCTATGTCACCTTATGAAGGAGCCAAGAAGTCCATCTACACTGCAAATGATCATGAGTGTGCTATTGAAGGCATAGGGACCATTCCCTTAAAGCTTTCTTCATCAAAAGTTCTTTCTCTGTCTAATGTACTTTTTGTTCCCAAGCTAACAAAAAATCTTATTAGTGTTGGGCAGTTGTTTGATAGTGGACTAGATGTGAATTTCAATGTTGATACATGTACAATCAAGAAGCATGATGAAATCCTTGCATTTGGGTCTAGATATGGTGGAATCTACAAGCTTGATCCCAAGAGTATGCTAACTCCTGTGATAGTGCTTTTGCTACTCATAAGTCTTTGGAGGAACTATGGCATAGAAGGTTGGGTCATCCTAACTATAATTCTATGGTGTCCATGGTCAAAAAATCCAAAGCTATTGGCTTGCCTAATCTTATCTCCAAGAATTTCAAGCCATGTGAGGCTTGTGCCATATCTAAGTCTCATAAGAAGCCTTTTTCAAAGTCATCTATCAAGACTAGACATACACTTAGATGTGCACTTCTCATCTTCAAAGAGCAAGGGTGGTGCTACTTGCTTTGTAACTTTCATTGATGATTTCACTAGATTCACTTGGGTATATCTTCTAGCTTCAAAATCTATGGTGTTTGACTTTTTCCTAAAGTTCAAAGCTCTAGTTGAAAAGCAATTTTCTTACAAAATCAAGATTCTTAGAAGTGATGGAGGTGGTGAGTACACTTCCAATGAATTTCATGATTATTGTGAGCTTGAAGGCATTAAAAGGGAGTTTTCTTGTGCATATACACCATTTCAAAATGGGGTGGCTGAAAGAAAGAATAGAACACTGTGTAAATGTGCCAAAACCATCAGAATTGAGGCATCTTTGCCAAAAGACTTTTGGGGTGAGGCTATCAATTGTTCAAACTATCTTTGCAATAGACTCCCTCATGTTACACTTGGAGGAAAATCACCATATGAAGCACTCTATTTGAAGAAACCTAAGGTTGATCACCTTAGAGTATTTGGATGCATATGCTTTGTCCATATTCCCTTGGAAACGAGAAAGAAGGACGATCCTTGTGCAAGCAAAGGAGTAATGGTTGGATATTCATCCAACAAGAAAGCCTATCGAATCTACATGCTCTCTACTTCTAAAGTAATTGATAGTAGAGATGTAGTTTTTCATGAAGAAGAAAATTCCAATCTTGGAAGGGCCGAGATCAAGCAACCTCAAAATCTATCACCTTTTGTTATTGAAGACAATCAACATATGGAGGAGTCGAGATTTGAAGATGGAAGTCCTCGAATTTTTACTCCTAGAAGATCCATGAGGGACAGATCCGAGCCTAAGAGGCTCACTTATGATGACAAAGGAAAACAAGTGGATCTTGATTCCACTTATGCTTATTTTGTTTCTCATGAGGAGCCCAAAGATGTTCAAGAAGCCCTCAATACCAAGGAGTGGTATGAGGCCATGAAGATTGAATATGATGCCTTGATCACCAACCACACATGGGAGCTAGTGGATCCACCACCTTACATGCATATCATTGGATGCAAGTGGGTGTTCAAGATCAAGTACAATCATGATGGCTCCATCAACAAGTACAAGGCAGGATTGTGTGCTAAAGGCTTTGCACAAATATATGGCCTTGACTATGAAGAAACCTTTGCTCTTGTAGCAAAGATGGTGACAATAAGAATCATAATCTCTCTTGCCTTATTTTTTAAGTGGAAACTGTTTCAACTTGATGTCTCCAACGCTTTTTTGAATGGCTATCTTGAGGAGGAGATATACATGGAACAGCCTCAAGGATTTATCAAGGATAAATCTAAGGTGTGTTTGTTATTTAGAAGTCTTTATGGCTTAAAGCAAGCACCTAGATCATGGTATTCAAGACTCAACAACTTTCTACTTTCATTACGATTTGTGCTTAGTGACTATGATCCTTCTATGTACTTAAAATTTGATGGTAGTAATATTGTCATTCTTCTAATCTATGTAGATGACATTATTCTTAGTGGAAGTTGTTTGATGCTAGTTCAAGAAACCAAAGATGCATTAGGAAAAGAATTTAAAATGCAAGATCTAGGAGATATTCGTTACATTTTAGGCCTTGAGATTGATTTTCATAAAGAGTATGCTTTTATTTGTCAATCTAGATATGTTGTAAAGGCATAGATACTCCCATGGAGCAACATGTAAAAGATCCTATTAAAGGTCATGAAAGATCCTTCGAGGACATTACACTTTATAGAAGTCTTATAGGCTCTTTAATTTGGCTTACTATCACTAGACCCGATTTGAGCTATTGTGTGCACAAATTGAGTCAATTTATGCCAGATCCCAAGATCCAACATTGGAAGATGGCCAAGAGAGTTCTAAGATATGTATCTTCTACTCAAGATTATGGTTTATTGTACAAGAATGAAAATATAACCATTGTTGGCTATTCAGATTCCGATTTTGCAAGTGATAAAATGGATCGAAAGTCCATTAATGCATACACTATCTTTCTTGGAGGCAATCTTGTGTCTTGGCTTTCAAAGAAGTAGGATACCATATCTCTATCATCTTGTGAGGCCGAGTACAAAGCACTCACTACAACAACTAAAGAGGTGCTTTGGATCAAGAGATTAATCATGGAGCTAAATTGCATCAAAGAGGATGATCTTCCCTTGATCAAATGTGACAACATATCGGCACAAGCTCTTGCAAACAATCCTATTTTTCATGCAAGAAGCAAGCATATAGAAGTGGCACACCATTTGGTAAGGGAAAAGCTCATTGGAGGTGAAATCAACTTAGAACATGTCGACACATCTTCGTGTATTGCTAATCTTCTCACAAAGCCACTTTGCAAAAGTGTCTTCTCAAAGCATAGGTCTAATCTTGGTCTTATCTCAGGATCAATGCTTGATCCACATTAGATATAGTGTCAAAAAATTAAAAAAATCTATCTAATGTTGTGAGTATGGGTCCTAAAAATGCCAAAGATGAATTGAGCTCTTTTGGCTTAGTAAAGACCAATCTTAGAATAAAATATTCAAGGTAGGTAGAAGTAGAATCTCGAGCTACCATAGGAATTGCCATTTGTACTTTACATGCCACGTTTAATGCATGAAAAGACTATGTGGCACAATTAGACATAGTGAGGTGGCTTGGATAAGTCTAGATAGCTTGAGAGGTGGATCCACAACTCCAATTCAACTCAAAGTAGGAGAAGAGTCCATGGATCTATATATATGTGATGTACTCTCATTGAGAATCGATGAAATTTGTGTGTAATGCAAATTTGGAGACAAGCTCTTTGTGCTCTCTCTCTCTCCACGAGTTTTGTACCTTCTATTTTCTCTCTCTAGCCGAGTAGAGGCATTTATGATGCTTTGTCTTATGTTTTGTTGACAGATTTTGCTTGTAACACAATAATATTGCTTGTATGATCAGCTTTCATATTGACAACCAATGCTAGTCTGATCTTTATGTTGTTATTGTGCTTAGGAGATCAAAAATACATGTGTAGGGCATCCCACACGTGTGAGTTTCAGCACTTTGGAGAAGGGCAAATGATTTTCTAAATTTTGTATCAGTGAGGGGATAGCCAGTGCACTGGAGCCATTGCTAAATCAGATTTCAATTTGAATGCTATCATTATGGTATTTAATTTGTTACTTTCTCAGAGATTTTTGTTACTTTCTTAGAGATTTTCTGGCTACATGCTACACGCTTGGAAGGACTGAGCACCTTCTGAGAAAATTGCAAACTATTGTGACTGAGAGTCGATGGATCTTTTCCTAAAAACCAAAAACTCATCTTTGTTTCTGGCCCCTATACGACCGTAAATAACCTGTATCTTCATGTACTGTATCTCTATCCTTCATTTAGCTTCAATAACATTTTTTATTTTCATGTGGAACAGGGCACTGGACAGATTTAAGCTCAAGACAAATATGTTCTTAACCTTTTATGAACAAATTGCTTGAAAAATGTCTTCTTGCTCCAAATAATAATAGCATCTTGTCTGTCAATATTGTAAGAATTAGGGCAAACATTTGAATCTATTTTCACATTTCATAGTGCTAAGCTTACAGATGCAAGTTCAAATCAGAATATTTGAAAGGGACTGGAGATATGATATCCAACTGAGGATTCAAGTCTCACTTGCCGAAGCACCATATAAAATCTTTTATATAGATCACGAAATTGCTTATAAAAAATCATATATAGACAATGTACACGAATCGACTCTATTATTGAGAGTGTTTTTAAAATACGTACTCATTTTTATCATAGCTTCAATCGCAAGATGTATGTATAGTGGCGCATACTTCAATTTTCGAAATCAATATTGTTTCTACTCAAATGAAGCTTTGTTTTCGAAATAGAGCAAATTCAAACATGGCACGGGATGATATTTGAAATATATTTAGTATTACCAGGATTATTTTTGTTCTTGGTTTACAAGTCAATTTAATAAGACTGAAGATTTATTCATAAGATAGTAATGTTTTGCAAACCTATGTGTGTGTAACTTCTGCGACAGAAAATCATTCGCCATGTCCCCGCCGAAATACAACCTCAGATCTACATGTCGAAGTTCACACACACAAGAGGGAAGTGAAGACACTATTGACAATGTGGACCTAGGAGTTGAGGTGAACCCTCTCAAGTTACCACACAACCACCACCTACAGTCGAACATGTCATCAGAATTGACACAGTTGACCTGGCCAATCATCCAGGTCAATGGAACAGGCTAACACCACACCACAAGAGGACACAGTCCCTGGACTTCATCTCTATGGCAAAGAGATTCAAACATATCTTTTGCAGGTATGTCAGATGATGTGTCTAGAATGACTATTTATTTTTTGTACATGTTCCACTACTTTGAAAGCTTTTTTTTGTATTCATCATAATAGTAATATTCAAACGTTATGTATCAGGATGTGATATCAACCTATAGAGTGAAAAAGAACACACCTCCTCCACTTGTGCCGCTTTGTCGCCTTGTAATAAATGAGTCTATCCACACTGTTCGTGAGAATGTAGTAGCTTTGGGTCCCATGTTTCAGGATATGGGATACCTTAAAGAGCTTGGTGTTTTTCTGGTTTCTGTGAAAAGAATTGGGGAGCCCAAGCTTGAAGTTTCTCGCTATGATCTTGATGACTGGGGTCCGATGTGGAGGGATGTGAATTTAGAGTTTGAACAAGAACTACTTCGCAACCAAGAATGGATTCACCTACAAAAAATTCATCATATGGGATGGAAACCATAGAGTGCAGGCGTGGATGAATATGATAAAGCAAGGTACACTTAATTTATTTGTTTCTTTATGCATTTATTTTTTGGAGCTTTCTTTGTTAATGTTCTGACTTTTTTTGAGTACAACCAAAATTTCCGACAAACACGGCTCGACATGTGAGAGTGGAATGTAGCTTCATAGAAGTAAACAGATCACAAGAAGGTGAACTGATATTGGCCCTGCATTCCATAAATCGGTAAGACTCACATTTATCAGGCAGTTTCCAGTTATCGCAAGTTTTTATTCTCTCTTTTGTGCTTGTCCAAAACACGTCCTTAACAAACACTCTAATTGTTTTGTAGAGTAACGAGAGTACATGTTCCACACACATTGTCACACGACATATTCATGCTACAAAAGTTTGACATGGCAAACAAAGAAACTCTCCTAAGACACATGCCTTTGGAAGACCGAAAATGGATGGAGGTGGAAATTAGGAGAGAGAGACGAGTGTTGCGCTGGCGCCTCAAAGGGCGCTGGGACTTGAGCGGTTTCCCCAACACGTGCTTAAGTCTAACATTCATCTATCATGTACTTACGTAAAAGCCAACTCAGAAACGTAACAAGCTTAACCATTCAGACTTAAGAAAACTGAAATCCCAACCAACCTGAAAGCCAACTCAGAATCCGTCCCCAAAAGGTAACCAAAGGGAAAGACAAGCCACACATGAAACCCAAGGCATAATGGTCGCCAAACTGACCAATTGGCATAGCGGCAAGCCCCACGTCGATGACGAGGACCCTTAGGCGCCGGCGACGCAAAAAGGTTGTAGTAAGGGTCCTTCCACTTGGATTAGTCCCGGAGGCGAAACCAAAATGGTAATCATCCCCAAGGATCAACTTTATTAGATTTGGAAGAGGTTACATTCATACATAGACTGACCGGTCTTGGGGCCACCAACATGTGCTGGGCATTGTGCCTGGCTCGTGCTGGTAGAGGGAGCTGAGACCTGGCGATTGGATTCCTAGCGCTAGTTGAGCTGCCCAAGTTTCTGTCTGCTAGATTTCCCATATAGTTTTGCTGTGATTCGGCGCACCCCCTCTGGTTTGAAACATAGTGCTTTTTGGTAAAGCACGCTTTTTAGGACTTAGTTTTTATTTTGCTGATTAAGCCTGGCAAGCCTCGCAGAATCAGTCTGGCTCCTAGACATGGGTCCTCGAAGCCGTCCTGGCGGCCGAATCAACTTGCTTTCCTGACTAGGCCATGACTCGAGCTCCAGAGCTAGCTCAAGACTTGTGACTACTTGACTGGCTCACCACAAGTTGGAGGCTCAGTCCTTGACGTTCTAACTTGCTCTGGAACCTTGAAGAGTGTCACCCCTTAGAGTCTTACAGGGCACGTTGGGTGCACCCGAGTCAGCGCCGAGGCCTCAAAGGGCGCTGAGACTTGAGCGGTTTCCCGAACACGCGCTTAAGTCTAACATTCATCCATCATGCACTTACGTAAAAGCCAGCTCAGAAATGTAACAAGCTTAACCATTCAGACTTAAGAAAACTGGAATCCCAACCAACCCGAAAGCCAACTTAGAATTCATCCCCAAAAGGTAACCAAAGGCAAAGACAAGCCACACATGAAACCCAAGCCATAGTGGTCGCCAAACTGACCAATTGGCATAGCGGCAAGCCCCACGTCGATGACGAGGACCCTTAGGCACCGGCGACGCAAAAAGGTTGTAGTAAGGGTCCTTCCACTTGGACCAGTCCCGGAGGCAAAACCGAAATGGTAATCATCCCCAAGGATCAACTTTATTAGATTTGGAAGAGATTACATTCATACATAGACTGACCAGTCTTGGAGCCACCAACATGTGCTGGGCATTGTGCCTGGCTCGTGTTGGTAGAGGGAGCTGAGACCTGGCGACTGGATTTTTGGCACTGGTTGAGCTGCCCAAAATTCTGTCGGCCGGACTCCCCCTATAGTTCTGCTGTGATTCGGCACACCCCCTCTATTCTGAAACATAGTGCTTTCTGGTAAAGCACGCTTTTTAGGACTTAGTTTTTATTTTGCTAATTAAGCTTGGCAAGCCTGGCAGAATCAGTCTGGCTCCCGGACATGGGTCCCGGGAGCCGTCCCGGTGGCAGAATCAACTTGCTTTCTGACTAGGCCATGACTTGAGCTCCAGAGCTAGCTCATGACTTGTGACTACTTGACTAGCTCACCACAGGTCGGAGGCTCAGTCCTTGATGTTCTAACTTGCTCTGGGACCTTAGGGAGCGTCACCCCTTAGAGTGTTACAGGGCATGCTAGGTGCACCTGAGTCAGCTTTACAACATCCTCCCCTCGTTTGAAAAAGCTTATGTCCTCATTAGGGCCAAACTAGACCTAGGATGTATGGCACGGGCTTAATTCATCGACCTTAACAACTTTGAATAAAAAAAAATACATTGGCAGTAGCACAGGAAAAGTGTAGATAAAGTTCACTTACGTAAAACCTGTGTAAAGCTGCAAGTGATTTATTGACAAACTTAAGAGAGATACCTGGAAGTTCCTTGAACTTTAAAATGGCCATGAATGTTCATGTAGGAGGCATGCCGCCAGGTAGTGCTTTGTGTGCTGATCTGGGAAAACGGCTATTGCATTAGAGGAGTTTTAAATCCAAAAAAGACCCTTTGTAAAGATTCTTTTTATATTTTTTCTCAATTTTTCTTACACATGGACTAATCAAAACACTCAAATTTGAAATCTACGTAACATAACTTTTTGAGTCCACATTTTGATTCCACACTAAAAATGGCATAACTTTTTAGTGGTAAGTCCAAATTTAGCAAAGTTTGGTGCATTGGAAAGCGCTCGACAAGGGCTTTCTAATGATTCTTACATGATATACTTTTGATCTACGATTAAAAAGTTATGGCAAGTCAAAAGTATTAGTGTTATATTATTTTAATAATATAAACTACATCTTGCACGAATTCTTAAAGGGTCTTTTTGGAGCCCAAAACTCCTCTAATGGCATTGGTTCTTCTGCAGATAATCTGCCAGTACTTCAGGGGCTCCCTCCTTAAGTTTGTCTTCGTACTCCCAAGAAGCCTCAATGAGTGGAGCCCATAGCCACTTCACTAGATATTCACGTTGAACGCCAGTTCGCTTTCTATGTGTCAATATTTATTCTGGTACAAGCTGCCTCTTTGTATCATCAAGTGCCGTTGGTGGGTGACAGAGTTTGTGTTGCCGATCAAATCGCTCATCTAGTTTGTACCGTTTGAGTAATGAGATATGAAACACATTGTGTATATCCAAGTTGGTTGGCAGCACCAATCGGTAAGCCACTGGGTTGATCTTCTTGGTGACATAATATGGCCCCGCATAAGGTCGAACGAACTTATGAGAGAGACCTTTTGGTAACGCAATGTTCTTTGTGTTCAACCACACTTGATCACCTTTGTGTTCAACCACACTTGATCACCTTCCTCAAATTCCAGTTCTCGTCGATGTGGGTTTACGTCAGCTGCCATACTTCTTTGGGACTGCTCTAAAAATGACTTCACCTCTGTCAGCTTTGTGTGCCACTCATTGATGAATTCCTTTACAGTGGGTACTGGAGTTTCTTGCAAGCCTGTAAGAAAAGAGCTTGGGACAATCGATAGCCGACCATTGCTTATCTCGAAGGGTGCCCTTCCAGTAGATCTGTTCACTTGGCTGTTATGTGCAAACTCGACAATATCCAAGTAGTTGACCCAATCGGATTAGTCCCAAGCAACATAATTTCGTAAATATTGTTCAATCTGTCAATTGACTCGTTCCGTTTGCGCATCTGTCTGAGGGTGATATGCAGTGCTGAAATTCAGTCCAGTCCCCACAAGGCGAAATAGACAAGTCCAAAACTTTTTGATGAACTTGGTGTCTTGGTCAGAAATAGTCGTTCTAGGCAGGCCATGGTATTTGAAGACACATTTGAAAAATAACCTTGCCACTTCTTCAGCTGTCACTGAAACTTTAGTTGGTACTTGATGAACTTGCTTTGAAAAGTGGTCAACCACCACATAAATTGAGTCGAAGCCTTGGCATCCGTGGTAGTTGAACAATAAAATCCATGCTCACCGAATCTCATGGGTATGCTGGTACCGATAATGGTTGGAGTAGTCCTGCTGGAGCTAGCGGTTCCACCTTCACTTGTTGACATGTCGGGCATGTTTGCACATAGGATTCAACGTCTGCCCACAGACCTGACCAATAGAAGCCTCTTTTGAGAAGTTCATACATGCGATTCACCCCTGGATGTCTGGCGGCTAGTACGTCATGATGTTCTCGCAAGACTTTCTTCCTTAGGTTGATGTTGTCTGGGACATATACTCTGCGTTGTTTATAAACAACCATTTGATCTTTCCAAGTGAAATGTTTATGAGGCTTTCCCAGCTGGAATTCGATCATTAAGTTCTTCGCCAATGCATCTACACCATAATTCTCCTTGATTTCTTGGAGTAGGCCAGTCACTTGAGTTGTCACCATTGCCATCAAGTGTTCCTGTCTACTTAGTGCGTCTGCCACCACATTGTTCTTTCCCGCCGTGTGTACAATGTCTATATTGAATTTTGAGAGAAAGTTTTTCCATCGCATTTGCTTTGGCATGAGCATACCTTGGGATGAGAAGTACTTGAGTGATACATTATCAGTGAATGTCTTAAAGGGTTTTCCTGCCACATGATGTCTCCAATGCTTCACTGCTTGGACTACTACGACCATTTCTTTCTCATGAGTTGACCATCATCACTCTACATCACTCAATTTCGTTGAAAAATATGCAACAGGTTTTCCGTCTTGCATCAGCATAGCAAAGTTCGATGCGTCTGTATGTATTTCAAAAGGTATGCTAAAGTCCGGTAAGGCAAGGATGGGTTCTTGAGTGATCCATCGTTTTAGTTCTTGGAACACTGCTTCACATTCCGGTGTCCATGTCATCTTCAGATGAGTCTTGGTCTGCTCCAACAGTAGTGCCACAATTTTGCTAAATGCCTCAATGAATCTCCTGTAAAAGTTACATAAGCCCACAAAGGATTTGATGCCATGAACAGTTTTAGGTGCTAGCCAATCCAAGATAGCCTTGATCTTCTTAGGATCCATTTGAATCCGTCCATGGCCTATAACATGTCCAAGGAAATCAACTTCCTCCACCACAAACTCACGTTTCTCTCTTTTCGCGAACAAGCAGTTCCTCCTCAATCGTTGGAGAACTATCCTTAAATGTTTAATGTGATCTTTAAGGCTCCGGCTAAATACTAATATGTCATCGATGTACACAATGACAAATTCATCCATCCAGTCTTGAAAAATATTGTTCATCAACATGCAAAAAGTGTCTGGTGCGTTTGTTAGACCGAATGGCATCACTAGGAACTCGTGACTCCCGTACCGTGTTTGAAATGTCGTTTTGTGCTCATCACCTTTAGCTATTTGAATTTGATGATATCCGAATCTGAGATCTATTCGGCTAAAGTAATTGGCATGTTTGAGTTGGTCGAATAGGTCATCAATTCTAGGCATGGGGTATTTGTTCTTGATGGTACTCTTGTTAAGCATGCGATAATCCACACACATTCGAAGAGTTTTGTCCGCCTTTTCCACGAACAACACTGGGGCTCCAAAAGGTGAAGCGCTAGGTCTAATAAAACCTTTGTCTATCAACTCACCAAGTTGTCGTTTCAGTCTTGTGACATTTTGTAGGGTGCTCATGAAGTTGGCTCCGTTCTTGGTACCAACTCAATTTTATGGTCCACTGGTCTTCGAGGAGGTAGCTTAGCTGGGAGTTCCTCCGGAAACACATCGTTAAATTCTTCTAGCAAATCTGTCATCACTTTTGGCAAGTGTTCTTGTCGCACACTTTTCCCTTCTGGGACTTCTCGGCAGATGCAAAGAAAGCACTTTGACCTTTTCCCTTTCACCATTCTTTTCATCGCTAATGCTGCAACCAGATTTTGTTCAATATCGGTATCCTTAGCATTTCCTCCGAGCAGGGCTTTTGTCATGCAGATTTGTCCCTTGTAATCCAAGAGGACCAAGTTTGAGCTCCTACCCAAAACTGTGATACAATGTTCATTTAACCAAGGGAGGCCCAAAATCACATCGAAGGCATCCATCTCTAAAATCAAAAAGCTAAGTTTAGTCTTCCATCTTCCAATCTGCACCGGGATATGTCGCTTTGTCTGCACCTAGTGCTCCCTTCGCTGTTTCTACCTTGAGAGTAGATGTTGTGAAAGATTTTAGATCCTTAAGATCCAATCTACTTGAATGATCTTTGGTTAGAAAGAGAAATACACTACCAATCTCACCAATGTAGAAAAATCAACATCTACACACAATTTGAGATGCAAACACTAATAGAACTTGATCAAACTTGAATGAAATGATTATGTACTGTTGTTGTCCATCTATTCATATTGATTTACTGTAGGTAGATTCATTTACATGATTGTAGCTTTAACAATGGCAATGTTCCATTTGCATGTTGCTCTTCCGATGGAATGCACTCCAATTATTAAGAAAAATGCAAAAGTTGTATAGAATGTTGCAGAATTGAGAATGAATAATCATATGAATATAGATTTGTGGGTGGATGGATCAATTTATCCTAATGATCCAGATACCATTTTGTGTCTAGATTTTAAGTCCGTAACTCATCTTTTCAGATATGTATGTGAAGAAAATAGCGGATTACTTGGATTCACACGTGTGGATCCAAAAATAGCAAATATAGATCATTCTACACATAGAATTGCAAGCAATCAATGTACCCAACTTATTCAAATTGAATCTACTCAAACTCGCATTCTAACTCTCCCACACTTTCAAAAAGTGTTTATTCAAATGAAATTTAGACTAATGAACTTTGAAAAGTCAACCTCTAAGTCTAAAACAAGTTTTGGCCTCAATATGCCAAATCTAAAAATATTGCAAAATGTGATGAAACTAGTTGAATCTTTCACACTCCCTCTTCAACTAGTTTTAGGATAGACTTTGATAATACTCCAAGTGAAGTCCTATGCTTCATGAACAAGTGTTTTTCCAATTCTTTGGTGAGGATATCGGCTACATATTGCCTTGAAGACACATGTTGAAGCTCCACCTCCTTTGCAATGACTCGCTCCCTCACAAAATGATATTGTATCTCAATATGCTTGCTCCTAGCATGAAAGATAGGATTGGATGCCATTCTTTGGGCTGATTGATTGTCACAAAAGATGATTGGGCTCTCTGAAAAATCCAGCAAGTGAAGATCCTTGATCATCCTTTTGATCAATACCATCTCCTTTGTGCAATGTGTAAGAGCTTTGTACTCGGCCTCACTAGATGACAATGAGATAGTGGCTTGTTTCTTTGACATCCATGATATAGCTCCATCACCTATGAAAATACAATAAGCACTAATGGATTTTCTATCCATTACATCTCCAGCATAGTCCGAATCTGAAAATCCAAAAAGATTAGGTGATGATCCCTCATACAATATGCCAAAATCTCGAGTTCCAATGATGTACCTCAAAACTCGCTTTCCTAGCTTCCAATGCTCCTCACTAGGATCTTGCATGAATTGACTCAATATTTCAACACAATAGCTTAGATCAGGTCTAGTATTGATTAGATAGATGAGTGAACCAACTAGCTTTCTATAGAGAGTAATGTCCTCGAAGGATCTTTCATTACCTCTTATAGTTAGCTTTACATGAGACTCCATAGGTGTGTCAATAGCTTTTGCATCTACCATATGAAATCTTTCTAGAATAGAATTAGCATACTTATCTTGACAAATGAAAGTAGATTGAGAAGATCTAATGACTTTTATTCCTAAAATGTAATGCAAATTACCAAGATCATGCACCTCAAACTCCTCCTTAAGAGCATTCTTGATATCCTCCACATCTTGATTGTCTCCACCACTCAAGATGATATCATCCACATAGATTAGCAAGATAGTAACATCATTTCCAGCAAACCTATAATAAAGTGAATGATCATACTCACTTATAACAAAGCCTTGAGAGAGTAAAAAAATGTTAAGCTTAGCATACCAACTCCTTGGTGCTTGCTTAAGGCCATATAAACTCTTTTGTAGAAAACACACATGATTTGGCTTTGTTGATGAAATGTAGCTCTCGGGTTGCTCCATGTATACTTCCTCCTCAAGTTCACCATTCAAGAATGCATTTGAAATTTCCATTTGCCATAGATCCCATCCATAAAGTGTAGCAAGTGAAATGATGACTCGAATGCTTACCATCTTTGCCACGGGTGCAAAGGTCTCATCATAGTCAATTCCTTGTTGTTGAGCATATCCTTTTGCCACTAACCTTGCCTTGTACTTGTTGATAGATCCATCTTGGTTTGTCTTCACCTTGAAGATCCATTTGCATCCAATAACTTTCTTGTCCTTAGGCAACTCCACCAATCTCCATGTTCCATTCTTCTTGATACTCGAAATACATTGCTGGGATCCACTCCTCTTCTTTCCTGGCTTGATCTACACTTGTAGGCTCATCCAAAGAAGTTAGGAAAGCAACATAGTTTCCAGAAACTACTTTCTTACCCTTTTGAGCATATGTGAGCCTTGAAGGTACTTATCTTTCTCTTGATGTTCTCCTTGGCTTTTGACTTGATGAAGGTCCATCATCACCACCATCCAAAGTAGGATCCTTCTCATCAACATCAAGAATGTTAGATCCATCTACTTTACCATCAATCATGCTTGAAGACACCTTTGGAATGTTTCCCTCATCAAAAATGACATCTCTACCAACAATCACTTTGTTAGTAGAAGGAATGTAAATCTTGTAGGCTTTACTCACCTCACTATATCCAACAAAAATACCTCTTCTTGAAGATGGATCCTCCTTGGTCCTATCATCAAGAGTAATGTTGACATAGCATGTGCATCCAAAAGTTCTTAGAAAGTTGACACTCGGCCTCCTCTTGAATAGCATCTCAAAAGGTGTCCTTCCATCCAAAATAGCACTCGGCCACCTATTGCACAAGAAATTGGCACACAACAAAGCTTGATCCCAAAATGGTTTGCAAGATTAGCACTTAACCTCATAGCTTTAGCACTTTCACATAAAGTCCTATTCTTTCTTTCAGCCACTCTATTTTGATGTGGGGTCCTTGATGTTGTATACTCCCTCTTGATCCCATGCTCATCATAAAAGGCCTTGAACTTGTTAGATATGTACTCACCACCATTGTCACCTCTCAAGCACTTGATCTTTGTGGAAAATTGGTTCTCTCTTGCATTCTTGAACTTTACAAAGACATCATACACTTCATCCTTGTTCTTTAGTAGATAGATCCAACAAAATCTACTAAAATCATCAACGAATGTTACATACATCTTAGCTCCACTATTGCTAATTGTAGTAAATCCATGAATATCCGAATGTGAAAGTTGAAAAGGCTTTGTAGATCTAGAAATAGATCTAGTATAAGGTAGTCTATGTGACATAGACAAAGCACAAGACTCACAAACATTCTTGTCATTACTTAAGGAACTTGGAAGACCAATCACAACCTTCTTCCTTGCCATTACCTCCAATGACTTGAAGTTGAGGTGTCCCATCCTTTTGTGCCAAACCTCTTGAATAGAAATTTGCTCCCTTGCAACACATCCAACTTGGTTAGCAATAACACAAGCATCAAGTTTGAACAACTTCCCTTGCCTTTTACCTACTAACTCATCATTCAATGCTTTCATTCTCAAAACAAAAGTACTTGGACTTTCTTCATTCTTTTGAAAACAAGAAAAGATTTGCCTTCTTAGAGTCAACACTCTAGAAGTAGACTTGGATTCATAAAGCCTCTTCAATGATTTCCAAGCTTCCAAAGATGAGGTGCACTTACCAACTTCCTTGAGAAGTTCATTGGTAACATTCATCTTTATCATGTGACGAGCCTTCTTGGCCCTCTTGTCATACCTCAATTGATCTTGCTGTGTTGCTGGTCTCTCCTCCAAACCTACAACAATATCCAAAACATCATTCATCTCAAGAAGTGACTCCATCCTCACTTTCCACAATGAATAGTTACTTGAGGTAAGCCTATCATTGGCTTCCAACATGACTCCAATTGAGCTTGCCATGACCTGATCTTCTCTTTTAACCTGCTTCAATGCACAAAGCACTCCTTTGATCAACAACAAATGATTTCAAAAGAAATCACCAAGATTTGAAACTATCTCACAAATTCTCTTCTAGCACTTATCCAAGCAAATCAACACATAGAATCATGGAATCTACTCAAATTGAATCTACTCAAACTCGCATTCTATCTTTCCCACACTTTCAAAAAGTGTTTATTCAAATAAAATATAGACTGATGAACTCTGAAAAGTCAACCTCTAAGTCTAAAACAAGTTTTGGCCTCAATATGCCAAATATGGAAATATTACAAAATGTGATGAAACTAGTTGAATCTTTCACAGATGTAACATTCCTGGTCGGCAATTTGAATTGTTTCAATACGCTCCTTGAGATATAGTTATGTGAAGCTCCGGAGTCGATCATGAAATCTGACTTCCTCCCCGCGATCTTTCTTGATAAGAATAACAATCTTGAACAGTCTTGGGGGTTGACCCATGGAAGTTCCTTTCCATACTTGTGTGTCGTCCACTCATAAATGTAAGCTCCTCTCACAACTCCCAACTAGATCAGATCACCTGGATAAAAAACAAGTAGTCAGGGATAAATCAGGTCCAGGCAAGCACACCACAAACGAACATACCAACCAAAGCTAAACAGAGGATCTCTCTCAAGTCACATTCCCCTTGAGACCGGACGTAGGACCTTTGCCTAGTCGCGCCCACACAAATCTATCACAGAATTAGCCCACGGAGAAACATCCATCCAACCATCCGTGCTTTCACCATTAAGCAACACATTGCCTCAGTCACGCCCCACCACTTTTTGGTCAATAGCCCTTATAGCTATACGATCGGCAGCTATCCCGCACTGGCAGCTAACCACCCGTGCTTTACACCCGAATTCGAACAGCATCTCTATATCAATGGTTAACCCTTACAGTTCGAATATGTCACCCCGCACCCCACAAGGCACAGACCGTGCTTTCACCTACCTAGGCAGCACTTTGTCTCATCTGTCCTACATGTAAACGGCGCCAGGCCCGAACCGTGAGAACTGACCATGCTTACACCTCAAGGGCAGCACAGTGACTCATCAAATCCCCCGTTCTGCCGACCACCCCGACCGCGGACGCACCTGTGCTTACACTGTGGGCAGCACCTTGCGCAACGGTTGTCCTGACAAATCCCAAAACGTGGCCATCCTTGTGAGACTTGCGTAGCTGACCGGCTAGTCGGCTCTGATACCACATGTTGCGCCGGCGCCTCAAAGGGCGCTGAGACTTGAGTGGTTTCCCCAACACACGCTTAAGTCTAACATTCATCCATCATGCACTCACGTAAAAGCCAACTCAGAAACGTAACAAGCTTAATGATTCAGACTTAAGAAAACTGGAATCCCAACCAACCTGAAAGCCAACTCAAAATCCGTCTCCAAAAGGTAACCAAAGGCAAAGACAAGCCACACATGAAACCCAAGGCATAGTGGTCGCCAAACTGACCAATTGGCATAGCGGCAAGCCCCACGTCGATGACGAGGACCCTTAGGCACCGGCGATGCAAAAAGGTTGTAGTAAGGGTCCTTTCACCTGGATCAGTCCCGGAGGCGAAATCGAAATGGTAATCATCCCCAAGGATCAACTTTATTAGATTTGGAAGAGGTTACATTCATACATAGACTGACCGATCTCAGGGCCACCAACACGTGCTGGGCATTGTGCCTGGCTCGTGCTGGTAGTGGGAGCTGAGACCTGGCGACTGGATTCTTGGCGCTGGTTGAGCTGCCCAAGTTTCTGTCTGCCGGACTCCCCCTATAGTTCTGCTGTGATTCGGCGCACCTCCTCTGTTCTGAAACATAGTGCTTTCTGGTAAAGCACGCTTTTTAGGACTTAGTTTTTATTTTGCTGATTAAGCCTGGCAAGCCTGGCAGAATCAGTCTGGCTCTCGAACATGGGTCCCGGGAGCCGTCCCGGTGGCAGAATCAACTTGCTTCCTACTAGGCCATGACTCGAGCTCCAGAGCTAGCTCATGACTTGTGACTACTTGACTGGCTCACCACAGGTCGGAGGCTCAGTCCTTGACATTCTACCTTGCTCTGGGACCTTAGAGAGCGTCACCCCTTAGAGTCTTACAGGGCATGCTGGGTGCACCTAAGTCAGCTTTACAACAACGAGGGAACCACAAGCCATGGTTCAATTGTCCTATGGTCATACTTGCTCAATTGGCTTTGAAGGTTCAAAAATATGATTCCTATATAGAATCTTTATGGTATTGCTATTTTGTATCATAACAAACTCAACAAATGCTCCGCTCTTGAATGGACTGCGCAGGATGACTTCAAAAGAATGCTATCACAAGCCGAGGCTAGAATTGACCGAAACACATTGACCGAGGAAGAGGCAGATATACAACGCCACAAGGCAATTAGAGTATGTGCGATTAACACTTCAACCATGACTATATTTGACACTTATTTGTTGGTACATGCAATGCCATCATTGCTCATATTTTCATGATTCAAATCACTCACTCTTTGCCATTCCCAACAAGCTATTGAGCTCTCAATCAAAGATAAAGCTACAAAATTGTCCTTTATTGCCAATCCTACAAATGGCGCAGGTTTTTTCCAAATTCTATATAATCTTGATTGGCAAGGAAAGGGTCTGGTGGTGACCGAAGACAAACTGCAAATGATTGCTTCATCTAGCATTGGGCTGAATAAGTGCGTATACATATACCGTTAGAGGTGAGTTTTGTGATGCCATAATGCAAATACAATTATGTACGTTGATTTTTTGCATTGTTGTATTTGTAGGAAAAAAAAAATATTGGGCATCTTGGCAGGAAACAAAGAAACCCGAGACTCACTTTGCATGACTTCTGATAACAAGGGTTTCCGCAAATTCATGGCCAAGGAATCATATTGGTGGCACATGATGGAGACTGCCAGATCAATTTTGAAAAACTTGTATGCTGGCTCCGAGGAACTTCCTGATGAAGAGGCATATTTCAGAAGACAACGACAACTTCACTTTGCTCATGCATTCGGTGACCTGGTGAAGGACATGAGAGGCATGAGGACAGTCTCTTCTACTGCATAGAAAGCCTGCAAACACTCATCATATAAACAACATTAGTATGAGAAGACGAAAACATAAAGTTTTTAATGTATATATTATATATATATAAGTATATATATGAGTTTATGACAATATATATATATATATATATATATATATATATATATATATATAGATATCCGAGTAGGCTCTCAAGTGCAAGTTAGATCCTTCGTAAAGTTAGAAACATATCTAAGTACTCTTTTGGCACTTTTCCAATGATGAACTAAAGGAGCTTGCATACTTTGACTCAACTTGCTTACACAAAAACTTAAGTCAGGTCTAGTGATGGTCAAATAGATTAGAGAGCCTATAAGCTTCCTAAAGAGGGTGATGTCCCCAAAGGATGCTTCATCACCTTCATTAGTTGCTTTCACAACATGCTCCATAGGGGTGTCAATCCCCTTACAATGTTTCATACCTTACCTTTGAAGAATGGAAGTTGCATACTTAGATTGACTTATGAAAGTACAATTGCTACTTCTAGACACTTCTATCCCAAGTATAAACTTTAGGAAGCCTAGATCTACCATCTTGAACTCACTAGATAAATCAACTTTTACTTTTCTTATGTCTTCATCATCATTTCCTATCAAAATGATGTCATCAACATAAAGTACCAAAATGATGATCATTCCTTCATTACATTTGAAATATAAAGAAGGTTCATAAGCACTTAGTACAAAGCCAAGAGAATAGAGAAAATCATGCAACCTAGAGTACCAAGCTCTAGGTGCTTGCTTCAAGCCATATAGGCTCTTCCTTAAGTAGCACACCTTTTTCTCCTCACAAACGGCTATGTGCCGTCCATGCGACTCTGTTTCTGAGGAGTGGTCTGACCGTTGCAATTTCTGCTAGTGAAGGGAGCCGAAGTCTGATCCAGAAAGGTGGAATGAGAGTTCACGCGACCTGCTCCACCACGCTGTCCACGCAACCCAGCCCACGCCTATTTCTGGGTTGTGTGAAAGAGACGACCCGGTAAAGATATTGATGGAACCGGCAGTCTGGTACTAAAGTATGTGGGCTACTGAAGAAAAATGCAGAGTGACTCCAACTGTTGAAGAAAAGACCTTAGCCTATGGGCAGTCTCCTTGAAATTTAAGTCAGAGCATAGGGATCTGAAGTGAAATCATTTACCTTTTTACTGTATTTTTTTTGTTTAATCATTTGGTTAAGCATGTAGACTGGGTTTTTTCGGTTATTATGAATACTAAGTATCTGTTTTTTTTATGAATCTAAAAAAAATGGATTTCTGTGCTCATATTGAATTTATAACCCATAGTATACAGTAAATGGTATGTTTTTACAGTCTAATGAATTACAGATTTACCTTCTGCTGTAATGGAATATTATAATGGAATATTATATATGCTTTTCAAGAGTTAAACTTATTAAGGATTTTCAAATGGCTATAACTTCTAATTCATAACTCGGATCCGAATGATCCAAAAAGGTAAATTGATCCTTATAACTCATAAAATTCACTTAAATTGAGAAAAATGACTTTTAAGAGAATTTTATCATAAATTTCTCAGTTTGAGTGATATGTAATGCTTAACAAATATACTTAGCATGATAAATCAACTATTGCTAATCCATTGCTAATCCAATGGCTAAACTCTTGAGAAACATTTTCATTTGTATTCTTCGTACAAATCTCATTATCGTATATTGAATTTATCTTTTTAGAATCTTCCATTTCTCTTTCATTCTGGTTTTTCACATTAGTTTCTTCATATAGCTCACTATTAATCAGCTTCAAAGATGAGTGATCCAAGTTGGATAATTCTAATTCTCCAAGCATTAACTCTTCCTCATATTCATGAAAAACTTGTAACTCATCCATCTTAGATGATAAATCCTTTTGATCTTTCTTTGAATCAGATGAGCTATCATTTTTTTCCTTGGAAAGAATGGAATTTATCTTTTGACCTTGAAACCTTTCATCAATGTCACTCATATTGGAAGTAATGATTTCTTTTATGAATTCTTCTTACTCCAACCAAACTATTATCGATTTCTTGATCATTCACTAATAATGGTAATATTTGACTTTCAGGTTGTGATATCCATATGTCATTTGGTAGCATTTCTTCCTTCAAAAGACCTTGACTTTGGAACAAGTTAGAATCAACCAAATTTGATTGACCTTCTTGTTCTACTTCCTCAGTAGCATATTTATCAATTATAGCATCATATATATTTTCCAGTTTTTCATTATCATTATATAAAGACTCCATCAGTTTCGGGTAGACATCAATGGAATGCACCACATCTTGAGTATCTTCACAACAATTGTTTTCTTCAATCACAACAGTAATTTCATTTGATTGATCAATCTTATAGTCATACTCAACATTTTTACTACATCCTTCTTGCACCATAATATTATCTTTAATTTTAAAAAGCTGATTTGTTTGAATAGGATCATCAGAATAACAAGATTCATTTTCTATAAGAATTTTAGGAATGGATGATACTATAGCATAGTAGGAAGAGATTCCTACATCAAATTCATCTAAGGATCTATCTATCCAACTCTTCTTATCAAGTTCTTCTACTTCTGTCATCATCTTATCAGCATGTTCTATAGCAACTGCCCTTGAGATAGCTTCCTCAAAAGTCTTAGGAACTTTTGAGAGAATACCATATGTCATGTCATCAGGCAAACCTGATATAAACCAAGATAAGGAAAACTCTTCTCCTGGTCTTTCACTTAATATTTTAGCCAAACAATTGATTCTATCAACAAAGGTTTTGATAGGTTCATTTTGTTTCAATTTAATTTCATTTAGTAACTTGATAATATCAGAAGAATAATTCCATCTTCTAAACCTATCTAGAAAGCTTGTTTTAAGTTTTGTCCAACTGCAAATTTTCTTTTGATTCAATACAGAATACCATTCAAGAGCAAGATTATCCAATGTTACTGGAAATAATCTAGACATATCATCATCTTCTTCTTCATAATTTTGTCTACACACATTCATGAATCTTTGAATATGTAGATCTGCATCTTCATCTTCATTTCCAATAAAACTGAGTAGACTGGCACTTTCTTCATCCATTGACATTGTTTTTTGATTTTTTGATTTTATATGTTCTATTGGATTATTGTGAAATGACTGTAGAAATGATTTATTTAGTTTTTTCCAATTATAGCTTTGGTGATAATGATTTTCTTCTTTTTGTTTATCAAGTATGAATAACACTCATTCAAGACATGCAATTTCGATACGGTCCTCTTCAGTGACTTTCCTTGTCTACTTCAAGATGGCACCCACTAGGCTAGGATGGTGGGGCTATGCTTCACACCTACACCTCTCTGTCCAACACTATACCTTACTTCTTCTACAAATCTTGAAACTGTTGTACTACTCAATCATGAAAACATTCAATCTTGCTCACACATCTCACAAATATCACCAAGTCCAAACAACAATTTTTATCACACAATACCATCATGGTCAAAAGTTACAATCATTCATTTTTCATCTATACAATCATTAAATAATGATTGTCCATTCAAAATCAAAACACATATAAAGGATTTCACGAGGTCAATTCCATGTGGAATATTCAATATATTTTTTTTCTTCTTCTTTTTCATCAAGATGTATGTTTCCCTTTCGTATTTGTCCAATTTCTTTCACATTAGGAGCATTGACATCACTTGTAAACCTTCTAAATCCTCTATGGCAGTATGAACTAGGATACCACTAGAGTATCTGGCTTTCATGGATCTAAATCTCATTGTGGTCGCCATAAAACATGTGGTACATTTGGTGTTGCTTAATAGTGTTCATAACACTATAGCGGAGTTTTGGAATGATTATGAAGCCAGTCATTGGATTTCTAGTTCGGATATTGCCATAAATTATACTAGAAGGTAACTTAAGTTCGAACCCATTCATCTCATAAGTAATCCATCTCAAATATTCTTTTCAATGATATAAATGTTTTTCATTTACTAATTTTTGTATTCTCTTCAATCAAGCAATCTTAATTTGATTCAATCTTTGATGCAATTGCCATGATTTATCTACAAAAGCTTGACCATCTTTTTCAATGGTTTTATTATGATAATGTATGTGTTTTTGGAAATATATAATGTATATATAGCTCTAATGGTGTTTTTCAACCACTTTGAGCGATAGCTTATCCATGTTTTTCAATGGATTAGCAATAGCTAATTTATCATGCTAAGTATATTTGTTAAGCATTACAAATCACTCAAACTGAGAAATTTATGATAAAATTCTTTTAAAAGTCATTTTTCTCAATTTTACTGAATTCTATGGGTTTTAAGGATCAATTTACCTTTTTGGATCATTTGGATCCGAGTTACGGATTAGAAGTTGTAGCCATTTGAAAATCCTTATTAAGTTTAACTCTTGAAAAGCATATATAATATTCCATTATAAAAACAGAATCTAATTGTTCTTTATTTTTTGGAGTTTTTACAACAAAAGGTAAATCTGTAATTCATTAGACTGTAAAATCATACCATTTACTGTATACTATGGGTTATAAATTCAATATGAGCACATAAATCCATTTTTTTAATATTCATAAAAAAAACAGATACTTAGTATTCATAATAACCGAAAAAACCCAGTCTACATGCTTAACCATATGATTAAACCAAAAAAATACAGTAAAAAGGTAAATGATTTCACCTCAGATCCTTATGCTCTGACTTAAATTTCAAGGAGACTATCCATAGGCTAAGGTCTTTTCTTCAATAGTTGGAGTCACTCTGCATTTTTCTTCGGTAGCCCACATACTTTACTTTACTGCCAGACTGCCGGTTCCATCAATATCTTTGGTCGTCTCTTTCACACAACCCAAAAATAGACGTGGGCGGGTCGCGTGGACAGCGTGGTGGAGCAGGTCGCGTGAACTCTCATTCCACCTTTCTGGATCACACTTCGGCTCCCTTCACTAGCAGAAATCGCAATGGTCAGACCACTCCTAGGGAACACAGTCCCATGGACTGCACACAGCCATTTCCACAAAGGATCACTCCTCAAAATTCCAGCAGAGGTTGCGTTCACAAGCATCCTTTCCGAATTTTGTAAGTCGCCCTTCACTGAACAGGCATTCTCAGACCTGTGCAGATTGGGCCTCATACTGTAGCGGCTCAGTTCACAGATCAAATGGCAGAGAGTTTGAGCAGACATTAATGCTTTAGACAACAACGATGGCTTCCAGCGAGCAGCAGGCACAATGGTATTTCCCACTTCTTCAAATCTCACATATTCAATAGAATTCAGATTTAGTGCAACAACAAACATCAGATACGGTTCACCACAATTGTAAACAGATTGCAAAAAGATCCTTGTCTTCAATCTGCACTTTAGTTTTCTCACAAAGATTCAGTATGTAATTAGTTCAAACATGAACACATTGGGTTGCTTCCACAATGGAAATCTGAGGGACTGACTGCTCTGTGATCATCTCTCTTGACACAGTTCTTGCATGAACAGTCTCCAATCTCTTCTCTCCTCTACGTAGAATGCACCCATGAATATCCGCTCATAGAATGTAGGAATCAAAAACATTGCTCAGAGGTTGAATGAATGTCCTCCCTTCACCAAGAAAAACCAAAACAACTCTCTTCTTCTCTGAATGATGAATGACTGAATCAAGGTATGTTTGTTCAGCGCAGATAGAAAAGGAGAGATAAATCTCTGTCCAGCGCAGACTGACCAGCAAGAGAGCTATAGGTAGGAGCGCGGGCAGATCTGCATAAAAGTCTTCTCCATGATCATATTCCAAGATCAATCAACATAATATCAAATCATTAAGAAAGAGAATGCAGTAGAAGAATCCATACCTCTATTCATAACCAAATTACTAGAATGCTCTTCGCTCATAACAAAAGCAAGCCTCTCCTCTACACTCGAACGAACACTGGAACAAATGAATTCATGAATGCCTCCCGTGAAATAGAACGAGAGAGGTTACCAACCGCTCACTTCCAAACACCATCCTATTCTTGTTTCCCACCGAATTCCATGAAACGACTTTACTCATTTTCTAAAAAGTTTTAGGTCCATTTAACAAGTGTCGATTAAGGATATGTGTGCTCTGAATTATGGAAGAGTCCATGGTAGGACCTCTTCCAACGACTTTTAGAACTGTATTTTCTTCAAAACTAACCTTCAATAAAGCTTATAGCACCTTTCACATCATTTCTTTGTTTCATTTTGAAAACCATCACATGAATATGCGTTTGGCCTCTCAACACAATTTTAAAATTGATCATCCTAGTATATTTCGGTCAATTCCCATTGTTTGACCTCGTCAATTCTTTTCTTCCAAGACACCTGAATGTCTTATAAGCATTTTCACCTAAAAAAATTTATTTGACTCGTATATTTTGCAGTGTCCTCAATCGATAAGGATTCATCGATTTTTATTCAGAACCCCTTCAATTGTGAAGCAATGTTACTAAATTCTTGATTTGAGCTAGAACTCCAAATTTTCTTCGATAATCTTTGATGGATCACGGTTAATTACTGTTTGAACGATTTTGAACTTGCCAACGTATTTTATTTTGTGGAATTTTTTTGGACCTTATGATAAGGTCATGGTCCTAATTCTTCAAGGACATCCCTAATCTTCAAAAGGGTATTTTCATTGGTTTGTTGTCTTTGTCTTGAACTGATCTTTGCTTGTCATTGTTTGCAGGACCCTTAGCCTTTGGACCTTTCCTTGAAACTTAAGTCAGTGCCTTAAAGGTACCTGGGCATCCTTTATTAATCATGATATAAAGTACATTTCATCATTACAATATGGCGAAAAATTGTCATTTAATAAAAACTACTTAGCAACTATTGATATTATCATCCATCAAAGTCACTTATGAGTGTTGCTAAAAATAGCTTATTGCTATTTAACAAACTTACTAAAAATAGTAACATAGTCAAAATAGCTCTAATTTGTCTGATATAACTGTCATTTGAAAATTGATTATGACATTTGAACATGCCATAGAATTTCTTAGCTACTCTTTAACATAGCCACATTCGTATATCAGTAAAAAGTGGCATAATAGCAGATTTTGCACATATGAGATACATCTAGCACATTTTCTTCTAGAAATCAGCATCAATGATTGTAGTTGCTGAAATTTTGAAATTTTGACCAGAAAAATGCACTACACTAGCCCCACTATCTATCCACCATGTGTCTTGACTTGAAGTTGGTGTAGATGCAACCATTAAGGATGTGTTGAATCCATCCTCATCTTCTTCCTCTTGAGCAATGTTCCCTTGATCTCCATTGGCTTGTTGATTCTTCTTCAAGTAGCATTCTGAGGCAAAGTGTCCTTTCTTTCCACAAAAGAAACACTTGAGTTTTGCCTTGTTCTTCACTTTGCCTGTGGAAGTAGATCCTCCATTCTTCATCTCGGCCTCCTTGCCTTGATTTTTCTTGAATGGATGTTGCTTCTTCTTGCCTTTAGATGTAAAGTTAGCTTTCTCCTCTCCTCCATTAAGTGACATGCTATCCATTCTTGTCTTGAGGTGTAGAAGCCTACTCTCCTCGGCCACAAGAACATTGTGCAACTTTTCAATGTATGGAAGAGTGTCTTGAATGGCAAATTATTGGACTAAGTTGGTGAACTCATCACCTAGACCATTCAAGATGACTTGTACTAGCTCTTGATCTTGGATCTTCTCTCCTATTGCACTTAACTCCTTGTTAAGAGATTTGATCCTAAGGACATACTCTTGTCCACTCTCTCCACTTCCTTTCATGCTTTGGAAAACTCGATTTCTTAGCATAAGGATTCTTGAAGTATTATTGGATTCATAGATGCTCATTAATGAATCCCAAGCCTATTTGGATGAGGTACAAGAAGACACCTCTTTCAAGAGGTCATTGCATACAATTAACTTTATGCAATGTAGAGCTAATCTTGCTCTCTTCTTGTATTTGGCTTGTTCTTGGGGAGTTTGAGGCTCTTCCTCAACTCCTTGAACTATGTCAAATAGATCATGGATCACTAGGAGTGATTCCATTCTCACTTTCCAAATGGAATTTTGTGGAAGTGAGTCTCTCACTTGATTCCATCAAATATCCACCCATGGATGACATTGTACAATGAATGCTCTTCTAAAAATCACAAAGATTTTCTGAATTTTAAAAGATCTATGAAGGGCTTAAAGCTCACAAGAATGCCTATAGGCTTGTCTATATCAAACTAGCACACAAGCTTGAATGATACACAAAGATCTTGCCAAAAATTCCTAGCTTTCACTTTCACAAAAAAAAATTACTTTACACTTTTCTTAGAGATTTCACTTCAACTAAGTATCTGAACAAATCAGCCTCTAAGCTCTGATCTTAGACTCTAAAAAGAAATGCTTCAATGATCCAAAACTCTATTTGGTCATAGGCATTAGCTAGATTGAATCTAAATCAATACTATGCTTCAAAAAGCACAAAAAATGAACTAGTATTGTGATTTTGGGACCAAAAAACACAAAGTAACTTGAAATGAAAGTTGTTGTACGGTTTCACACGTGTGAAAAGTACATACACAGCCTCCAAGTCGTTTTGATCCTAATGAATTCAAGCTATCACTCTAGATGAACTCGCCCTCACTAGTATTGACCAAAAACAAATTTTGCCAATGATCTTTACAGGATTTATGATTCAGTGATCACTCTCTTACTTAGCTCTGATACCATGATAAATTTTATAGTTTTTAGGATAATAATGATTGTACTTTACAATCATAGAGAGTTATTGGTTGCCTAATCAATGGATCTATCAAGTTCTACACGTTAGATCTTGATCTAGATTCACTACACTTGGATTTAAGCAAGAGCAATGGATCAACACATCATTAATTAGTTATAGCGGCCTCACACGTGTGGAGTACTATCCACAGTATGGCCTGCACTTGAAACAACAAGTACAATAATCCTAGATAGCAATCATTCATAGAAATTACAAGACAAATGACTATAAATCTCACAAAAGTGTAGAATGCAACAGTCTCATCAATCTTCTTAGCAAATGATGATACTTTTATGGATCAAGTACATCCACGAGTCTGGTACAATCCAGCAAGTCTTCACACGTGTGAAGAGTGCCACATCACTCAGATCTATCCATTTGATCCATCCTTGATCCTTATCCAAAGTTGACCTTCTAGAATATGGCTAAAATCCAAAAAGCTAGTCTCCTAGAATATAGGAATATTTCCTACAAAATAGGATCTAAGGAAAATGGTCAACTCTTATCTTCTAGTACTCTATACACACGTGTGAATATCCACTTGCCATGTGGGAGAATTTACTCATGCACATGCAAGGAAAAACTAATATCTAGGTGACTAGTCAACTTGACTAAAAACTAGTCATATCATGTTCACACTAACTAGATTGATACAAATCAAGTTAGATATATACAAGCATGAAAAGTACATCCTTTCACACGTGGGAACGGGCTCCACACGTGTGAAATTAGATCATTAGCATTATTCTAATGTTTGATTAATATTTACAAAACCAATGTTAAGTGAGAAGTGACAATTTTCAAAGTGTTTAGGGTTTAGGGCTAAGGTTTAAGAATTCAGGATTTAGGATTAAGGATTTAAGGACTAGGATTTAGGGCTTAGGGTTTACAGTTAAGGTGCAAGGGTTTAGGTTTTAAGATTTAGGACTTAGGGTTTAGGGTTTAGAGTTTAGGGTTTAGGGTTTAGGTTTAAGGGCTAAGGGCTTTGTGAAAAATCCAACAACTTCACACATGTGGAGAACCACAACAAATATGTGAATGATCTTGACCATGCCTTGTGGTGGCACACAGATCATCTGTAGAGCAATCCTGCAATCTATCACAAGATTTGAGGCTAGATCACAATCTAGAATGCTACAAATCAAAGCAAAATAATTTCTCACAAATAGAGAGAATACATAACCAAAATAATGTATGAAGAAGACATCAATCTAGAGAGAATATCAAAACAAGAAAAATAGCATGAGATCCAATTTTGACATTATGACATTACCAAAGCTTGATTCATCATTAGATATGAATGAGAATGATATGTACATATATAGGAGAGCCAAAATTTGTGGTACTCCTTGCATTCAATGCATTCCCTACACCTAATCAAGTTCATGCACCTCAGCCAAGGAGACTTGGGAAACTCTTAAGTCCATTCATGAAGGGAGGATCAAGTCAAGAGGGAGGAGCAAGAACAGTTTTTCTCAAGCCTTCACCAAGGACAAATCAAAGAACAAAGACTATGGTGGAGTAGAAGATGATTCAACTCATTCCTCTAACTTCAAGAAGAAGACTCAAGAAGATCAAGCCAATTTTACCATAGAAGACTCACATGCAAGTTGTGGAGAGGCATCTCTCATGATGTGTAGTTTCTCCTCTTTATCCTTTAATGATGTACCTTGGTATATTGATAGTGGAGCCACAACTCACATGAGTTGCTCCAAGGATTCTTTTGTTTCTATTGAATTTGTTCTAGATCCTAAGAAATCAATATACACTATAGTTGGTGATGCATGTGCAATTGAAGGTGTTGGAAGTTGTTCCTTGAAGCTTGCATCTTCTATGAATTTTACACTTTCCAATGTACTTTATGTTCCTAATCTCACAAAGCATGTGATTAGTGTTGGAAAGTTATTTGATGATGGTTTTGAAGTGGAATTCAATGTCAATAGTTGTTTCATAAATAAAGAAGAAAAGATCCTTGCATGTGGATCTAGATATGGAGGCATTTTCAAGCTAGATGTGCATGAAAATGCAAGTGCATGTGATGTTGCATTGATGACTTATGTTTCCAAGGAGGAGCTATGGCATAGGAAGTTGCATGTTTCCAATTTCAGATCTATGCCTATTATAGTCAATGAGATCAAGCCAAGAGTGGCTTATTCTATGGCAAAATCACATATGGATCCATATTTGATGTCTTCTACCAAGACAAAACATCCTATGGAGTTGGAACATTCGGATGTTCATCTTTCTTTATCAGTAAGCAAGGGAGGTGTTTCTTGCTTTGCATATACACTTGATGGTTCCACAAGTTACATTTGGCTAAGTCTTGTCTCTTCAAGTTTTATTGTGCACGTGTATGTTCCATCATGCAAAACTTTATGGAGTTATGGAGCTAATGAAAGGAGTGCACTATATGGAGTCTTGTTCAGTTATAAGCCTAAGGTTGTGTACCTTAGTGTTATTGAAGATTATTGCCTTGCATGTGGTTTCTTGGAAGGAAAGAAGGATGTAGATCTTAGTCTATGGATCATGGTTGGATGCTTATCCACCAAGGAAGGCTACATAGACTTTACACTCTCTATCTCGAAGGTGTCTGAGCATGGAGATTTTTTTGAATTTGAAGATCTATTTTCTATCTTGGAAGTGGCCGAGAGCACAGTACTCTAAGAGCATCACAAGTCATTGCTATTGTGAGTAATCAAGTTGTGATGGGGTCGAGGTTTGAGGAGGAGTATCCTCAACATGCATGTCCAAGAAGATCTTCTTTATTGAACAAGGCCGAGTCCTTGAGGATCTTATTTCATGGAAAAGAAAGGATAAGTGAAGGTGTTATTCATTCTATTTTACTCACCTATGTATCTCTTTCTTTTATTGATGATGTATCTTGCTTAGTTGAGATTTGCTTCTCAAAGATCAAGTAAGACAATTCTAGTTTTGAATGAAGTCTTTAGTTTGGAATTAATTCTTGTCATTTCTGACTTGATTACGTTTCCAAAACATCTAGAAAGCAAGATATTGTATCATCATTTGTATGCTCGTAAATTGAGTAAGAGCAAGTATGAGTTTAGTACTCATAGTTTGAAAAAAGGAGTTTTTTCATGTTTTGAGACAAATTGTGAATTTCTTTTGAGAGTAAGTGAAACATCCAATGAGGACACTTACATCCTTAATGAAGTATTTAGCCTCAATTTGATCAAGTTAGATATGGTTTCAAAATTAGAGCCATTTTGGATAGAGTTCATAGTGTTTGGACTAATGAAGCTAGTGTGCTTAATCTTGAATATTGCTCAAGGTATAATCTTGATCTATTTGATCTTTGTGGTCATTATGAGGCTTGGAGGCCTCGAATTTTTCAGATTTTGGTGCAGCCAACTTCATGCATGTGGACTTTGCAAACCCAGGATCAACATCAAGCATGGAGGAGGCACATTGGCATAGTAACAAATTGGTGGAATATTTTTCGAAGGCATTTGGAAAGATTTCTATCAAAGAGATCTTATCATGGTTATGGTAAGGGTGCTGCTATGATGGATTCTTTGATTATCTTCAATTCAAATTCACAGCAAAGAATCCACACACAAAAAGTTTCTTCATCAACAATTCGACCAACCTTAGAGGATTTCATGTTCAAGTGATCAAGCCAAGTTGATAACTTTTTAGGAGGAGTGTGAAGAATAAAAAGCTATCCAACTTGTCTATAGGGGTTGATAAGGAAAATCATCTTGCTTGTGCATTTACAAGTTGTAAATATCATTTTCTAGCATGTACAAACTCGAGCTACATGACATGCACAATGTCTAGATGGTCATGTTTCACTTTGTTCCATTGTATATACCAAAGGTATGTGAATTGAGCACATGACCTTGCCTCCAAGGAGGAAGGCGATCGGAAGCAAATGGATTTTCAAGGTAAAATATGCAGCAGACATAGGAGTGGACAGATTTAAGGCACGCTTGGTAGCAAGGGCTTCCAACCAGATTGAAGGGGTAGACTACCAAGAGACATTTGCGCCAGTGATGAAGATGAATTCATTCAGATTACTATCAGCATGGGCAACAGGAATGAACATGGAAATAGAGCAAATAGATATGAAGACGACATTCTTACATGGGAAATTAGAGGAGGAAGTGTATATGCACCAACCGGTAGACTTCGATGACGGAACATGAAGGGTATGACGCTTGAAGAAAGCATTGTATGGATTAAAACAATCCTCAAGAATGTGGTACTTAAAGATTGATGAGTTTTTCTTGAGCATTGGTTTCAAGCACTGCCATTCAGATAACAGTGTATACATTCTCAAGGAAGAAGAGGTATTCATGGTCATTGCTCTGTATGTGGATGATATCATCATTATTGAAGACAACAAAGGGAAAGTGAAGGACATAAAAGAATCACTCAAGGGGAGGTTTGAAATGAATGATATGGGAGAAATACATTATTGCTTGGGGATTCAAGTCAAGAGAGACAAGAAAAAAGGGGTGACATGGATGGGGCAGGAAAAGTTCATAAGTAACATCGTCAAGAAATTCAAAATGCAAGAGGCATTTCTTCTGAGCACCCCTTTAGACCCAAGCATTAGTCTGAGCTTGGAGATGTGCCCTACAAGTCAGCAAGAGAGAGAAGAGATATGCCAATGTCCTTATAGGGGATTGGTAGGATCGTTGATGTATGCTATGATAAGCACCCGACTAGACATTGCAACGACAATGACGAAGCTCAGTCAATTTCTAATGGATCCAGGTGAAGAACACTTGGAGGCAGGTAAGAGGGTAATCAAATACCTGAAGGGAACCAAGGATTTTGGATTGGTAGAAGATGAACAAGGGCGGTACTAGGATATGCTGATTCAGACTAGGCAAGGGATCAAGATGACAGGAAATCCAATGTGGATATGTATTTATGGTAGGAGGAAGATGTGTGAGTTGGTCAAATACATAAAACTGAGTATGTACAAGAATAAAAAGTAAAAAGCCAATATGTGACTAATTTGAGTCGTCATATATCTTCGCCCTCGGATTCAGCAGGACCCTCTGATGACGATTCCGAAGAATAAGTCTGTCCCGCCAGCATCATCAGTACTTTTCTTCATTATAAGTAGGATTACATTAGTGCTTGTAGGCTCATTTATGCATCCTGTAAAGAAATTCACATTCAATATTACAAAAAAAAACTCCAATTTCTTTTGTCACATTTATGTTCAAATGTCAACTTTGCATACATTCTTGCTGGTAGAGGCCCTAAGATCTTCAACTTATGGGTGAAGAATGTTCCATGTTGAAGATTTTCCATGTAATCTTCAAATTGACTGTCTCCTCTTTATCTGGGTAAATGCAAGGATATAATCTCCTTAGAGATGGGTAAATAATCCAGTTTGGCATATATATATACTAATTGAACGCTTAGCAAAGTCATGGCCACTCTTTTAATTAGTTATCTTTTCTTTTATAAGTCCATCAATTAATCCACAAATCGTCAATACATCGGGTGTTACAATTCAATCTTCCGCTTACTGTGCTCAGTCCTTTTTCTCTGTCAGAATGGCTGATCATGGCGTAGTCAGAGATGTACTTTTAGTACATTGGATTTATTAATGCAATATAATATCCATTGTAAACTTTGATGGGCCCAAAAGGAGTTATTAGCCTTAAGAATAAATGATCATGAATGTATTATTGAAGGAGTTGGGAGTATTCCTTTAAAGCTTGCATCTTCTAAAGTTTTACTTCTTGCCAATGTTCTTCATGTTCCTAAACTCTCAAAAAACTTGATTAGTGTTGGTAAATTGCTTGATCACGGACTTGATGTGAAATTCAATATCAATACTTGTACTATTAAAAAAGGTGATAAGATCCTTGCACATGGATCTAGATATGGTTGTGAAAATTCACACATGTGGGAGTGCCCTAATGTGTGAAATTGATCTCCTAAGCTTGGCTCATGCACTATAGATCCACCTATTGATTGAAATCCAAGATCAATGACAAGATCTAAGGCAAAAAGACCATTCTACATGCATTCATTCATTACCAAAAGGTGTTTCACACATGTGGAAGACTTCATGAAATAAACTAAGTCCCAAAAAGCTCCTCTCCTCGAGTAGAGAGAGAAAATACCACTTTTGGGCTCATCTAGAGAGAGAAGACAATACATCAAAATTGGCAAATCTCCAAATTGACTCAAAAAACTCATAGATCTCTCATACATCAATGAAGGGAATGAAAGTACATATAGAAAATCGTGGAGATCCAAGCTTAATTTCTATTGGACCCCTTAAACATAGCCTCTCTAATCCTATTGGATGAGTGATGCAGCATCCCTCACTTTTAATTGGACCCTTCCAACACATCTCTATCTTATGATTGGACCCTTTGACTTTTGCCACCACATAGGGTGCATCACTCATCAAACCTAAACTTGGTAATCCAAAGACGGGTGATAATGCTGCTTGACGTTGATGAAGACTCTAGCATTACTTTTGAAGACTCTCCTCCTGCAAATTGCTTTTCAAAGATGGAAGAGGTTAGTTCTAAAGAACTAGAACCCAAACAACCTAATTCAATAGAATTTATTAACCCGTCGCTTTGTGATCTTCCGGCATTCAAATTATTAACAATTTCGTTAATGATTTGTACGGGTTTATACTTGTAGAGCTTTATTATGTCTCTGTATTACGGAATCTCTTTGATGTAGAAATTTTGCTCATAATTATATAAAGGAAAGCTCTGATATTACTGCATCTTTGGATTTGAATGTTGTTTTTGTTTATATTACAACATGATTGTTTCATTGCCATGCATAATTTGCAATTGCTCTCACAATATCTTGATAGCAATTCTCATGCTGTCTGGTCCAATGAAATTCTCCTTCAGATTTTAAAAGGTTCTCCAGAATTGTAATTTTCTGTTCAAACAAGAGAATAAACCTTCTAAAATAACTAACCTATCCAAGGAATATTCTAAGTGAATGTTAATCTTGAATACTTCTAAGGAAATTTCTTCTGGACATCTCAAATCATATTCCTTGAACCACAGACAAATAATTTATACGGGTTATATCTCCTTCTCCCCGACAACGGCATCAAAATTTGGCTTATGTCATGACTCACCGAATTAGTTTATTAGATATTTAAAGTAGTATTTGGGATGTCATTCTCCAAATAGAGATAATTAGCAACATAATAATCGTGAAAATTGCCATTCAGTGTAAAAGACAAATAACTGGTTATCAACTGATATTTAACACAGGCGGCCAATACAGCCCTTCAATATTTAAACAATGATTTAACTATTTTCTGATAGAACTTCAATATTGGTTCTCTCCCCATGCATTCACTATGCATGACCACTGTTTGATTGAGTGGTTAGATTAATAAACTACACATATAGCCTGAGTAATCTAAAGAATTCTCATAATGTAATATGTAATCATGACTTGACAATTAAGCATACCCTGCAAATGACTCGAAGAATCACACATCCCCTCCCATTTTGTCTCTCATAATATAACAGAGTTCACAACGATGGTAGTGTGGATTAACCATCCAAATCCAAGTTTCTGCTTCTGGTGACCACCTTCTACTGTCTGTTTTACCATCTTCGTTAAAATCAAATGTTACAAAATGTAAATTGTGTTCTGTAACTACACTGACACTTGCCATAATGGATGCATGCGATGCCATTCTACATCATTTGTTGAATTGACAATTGTTGTCACCAACACCAATAGACTAGCCTAGAAGTGGTCGTCTTCTAACCCTAGATCGGATCAGATCGGGTCTAAAGATATTTTGACCCTGGATCGGATCAGATCGAGTCTAAAAATATTTCGATAGCCAAAATCCGATACTTACCGAAATCCGACCTAGTCAAAATTCGACCTGGATCAATTTTACACTTAGAACTTTTAAAGTCTGAAATTCTATAAAACTTAAAAAAAATCAAATACATAAAAAGTATGTACAAGAAGTTAAAAGTAAAAAGTCATTATGTGACTAATTTGAGTCGTCACATATGCATATAACTTTCTTGAATCAAAAATGTGTTGCAAGTGCCTGCCTCTCCATCCAATGTAGCGATCACGCATTCTACTGTCCGTAGTCCTCTCTATTACATGTTTGAGGTCATCACATGTCTTGCATTTGGACATTCTTTGTCTTTTTGGAGTCTTCACATGTCGAAACTCTCGTCTCCACATTCGATAAAGTGTGGGTTTGGAGATTGTGGACATGCCACTATCTATAAGTCGTGTGTTTATTGGTTTGAAGACATCACCTTTACGCATGCCGAGAGGGAGATGATGTTCGCAAAGAAGAACACCATTCTTTGACATATGTTGCAGATGCAGTTGAGGTAGCGCATGCTTTTCTAAAATCCCACGCATCATAGCTAATCTGTTTGATGAATCTTCACGTTGTTTGAAAGTGCCAGTATTTCCATGAAATTTGTACACGATATTATAATGTGCTTCCACAATTACTTTCCAAAATATTCCATGGAAAAGTCCTAGCAAATCTTGATATGCTTAAAAGCACACAACTTTACCAACAATTGTAGGTCTTAAGCATAATTTAGGGTCCTCAAAAATATTAGAATGTGTTGTATTTGATTTATCTTATTCATTAAGAAAATATGAGAACATCTGCAACAAGTTGTTATGTTTGTCAGCCCCCCACTTTTTTCACACACCTAGTCACAAGTATGCGCATTCGGTGATTTATCAAATGCACAATTTTTTATAGCATGGTTTCATAAGACTTTCGCGTATATTTTGTTATGTCAAAATATACTAAGTTTTGTTTAGAGTAACGTAAACAAGTACGCGTTTTCTCCTAAAACTTTGAGAACCTCCAAAAGGTACCGGCACTTGAGACTCTGTTGGTAAGTTTTCATTTTTTGCTTCTGGTGACCACCTTCTACTGTCTGTTTTACCATCTTCGTTGAAATCAAATGCTACAAAATCTAAATCGTGTTCTGTAACTGCACTGACACTTGCCATAATGGATGCATGCGATGCCATTCTACATCATTTGATGAATTGACAATTGTTGTCACCAACACCAATAGACTGGCCCAGAAGTGGTCGTCTTCGATTTTTGCGACTCTCAAATATTGCCCCAACATCGTCCACTCCTACTAAATAATCACTACAGTTAATATTTGCGGGCATTCGTATATTATCTCACCACCATCGTCTACACCTGTCAGGATATCTGAGCAATAAGTTGTTCTTGGTACGTTTCGATCTGCCACATCCTCCACAACTGTTAAGATATTTGAGTTGTATGCTAATCTTGATATATTGTTATGAGCCACATCTTCCACATTAGTGAGAACATCCGAATTATACAAATTTAATGATGTGCAGAACTAGTAGAATTTGGTACATTTTTTGGTATTTTTTCTATATGTGATATATTCTTCATTATCTAGGATTTTTTTTTTGTTGGAGACCCATCATAAATTTTTATAATCTGATGGCCGCCATAGCGGGTGGAGAACTAGTACAATTTTTTTTTATTAGAATTATTTTTTATTTTTTTCTGATGGGCCGCGGCAAATGGAAACCTTCTTTTTGTTTTTTTTTCTTATGGGTGCCCACCTGTCGTGGCGAGACCTATGAGAATTTTATTTTATTTTTCTCCACCCGTGGATGTCCACCTGTCGGGTGGGGAGGAGAGACCTTTTTTTTTTTGTGTGATCCCCATCGTGGCAGGTAGGAGAATTTTTTTTTATTTGAACATTTGTATTAGTTTTAATAAAAAATTATTTTTTCTTGAAAGGAGATGTGATTGATGACATGCTTACATGTGGCACGATCCCATTAGCTCATTATCAAACACCATGTTTGAAAGGCATGGGAAAGTATATATAGACGTCATCTCACAAACATTTGATAGGATTTGTCTACCCATTCTCACTAAGACATGTGGAGGATGACTTTGGGAGCAATGGTCTCCACATACTGAGCAAGTGGATGCCCATTTACATCTATATCTATATAGTTATGTATATTCTTGTGAATAAGTCTCCACCTATCGCTGTGGGTTGAGAACTACTTCTTGTAAATGGGTTTCCACGCCGAAAACAGCTAAAACAAAAACTCTTTTTTTTTATTGTGTGTTTTTTTATAATGATGGGTGGTCTCCGCGGCGACCCATCAGTTACTGTCCATTGACTATCTACCCCCTGAATTTAGAGAATCCGAGAGAGAGAGAGAGAGAGAGAGAGAGAGAGAGAGAGAGAGAGAGAGAGAGAGAGAGAGAGAGAGAGAGAGAGAGAGAGAGAGAGAGAGAGAGAGAGAAGGCTGACACCATAATCATCGGGACCTTCCCTATCTCAAAAGTTCCAGAATCTTCGGGACCTTCACAACCATGAATGTTCGAGAGATAACACGAGCAATGGATAGAGAGAGAGAGAGAGAGAGAGATAAAGTCAATGTAGCTACCTCTGATGGGTCTCCACCCATTGCAGCCAGAGACCCTTTTTTTAAATTTATTTTTTGTTGCCCATCGCCTATCAGAAATTGTCCATTGACTATCTACCCTATGGATTTAGAGAATCAAAGAGCGATAGAGAGAGAAGAGAGAATCAGAGAAAGAGAAAGAGAGGCCAGCATCAGAATCTTCGGGACCTTCGCTACCTCGAAAGTTTCAGAATCTTTGCGACCTCAAATGTTCGAGAGAGAACACAAGTGATGGAGAGAGAGAGAGAGAGAGAGAGAGAGAGAGAGAGAGAGAGAGAGAGAGAGAGAGAGAGAGAGAGAGAGAGAGAGAGAGAGAGAGAGAGAGAGTCTATATAGCTACCTCTGATGGGTCTCCACCAGCAGCGATGGCAAAAAGAGAGAGAGAGAGAGAGAGAGAGAGAGAGAGAGAGAGAGAGAGAGAGAGAGAGAGAGAGAGAGAGAGAGAGAGAGAGAGAGAGAGAGAGAGAGAGAGAGAGAGAGAGAGAGAGAGAGAGAGAGGGGGGGGGGGGGGGGGGGGGGAATGGTGGGGGGAGGGGAGGGGAAGGGGGATGGGTCAATGTAGCTATCTCTAATGGGTCTCCACTTGCTGTAGCTAGTGGAGACCCTTTTTTTTCTACTGGGTCTCCACCTGTCACAGCGTCAGAAATTGCCCATTGACTATCTACCCCCTAGATTTAGAGAATTATAGAGAGAGAGAGAGAGATGTGAAAAATCTAGAAAATTCACGTGTGGAGAACCACAACAAATGTGTAAATGGTCTTTACCATGCTTTATGGTGGCACACAGATCACCTGTAGAGTAATCCTGTAATCTACCAACAGATCTGAGGCTAGAGCACAATGTAGAATGTTACAGATAAAAGCAACACTAATTCCTCACAAATAGAGAAAATACATAAACAAAATAATGTATGAAGAAGACACCAATCTCAAACTAGAGAGAGAATACCAAAAACAAGCAAAATAGCATGAGATCCAATTTTGACATTATGACATTACCAAAGCTTGATTCTTCATTAGAAATGAATGAGAACCATATGTACATATATAAGAGAGCCAAAATTTGTGGTACTACTTGCATTCAATGCATTTCCTACACCTATTCAAGTGTAAACTATTACCATATTGACACCTAACAACTTGCATGCTGAAATTGAACCTAACTTCTACCTACTTTCTCCAAATGTCAATTTCTCAACTAGATATGTACAAAACTACATGCAACCCTTCAGGTTGATCCATGAACACCTCTTCTTCTAACTCACCATTTAGAAAAGCATATCTCACATCCATCTGATGCAAAGGCCAACCAAAATGTGAAGCTAAAGCAACAATTAGAGGTAGAGTATTCCATTTACATACTAGCGCAAAGGTCTCTTCATAGTCGATGCCTTTACTTTGTGCATACGCTTTGATCACCAATCTTGCTTTGTGCTTTGCTATACTTCCATTTGCATGGTAGTTAGCCCTGTATATCCATTTACAACCAATGGGTTTTTTGCCAATTGGTGGTTCCACTAAGTCCCATGTGCTATGCTTAGCAATTGACTCCATCTCCTCTCCCATGGCCTTGACCCAAATGTCATCATCCTTCGCTTCACCATAAGTCAAAGGTTCTTTGCTTTGAATAATACTAGATAAGAGAGCATAATTTGTTTCATACCTTTCAGGTTGTGTCTTCTCTCTTGTTGATCTTCGTAGCTCTCCTTGGCTAGATGATCCTGGAAAGTCATCCATGTCGCGGCTCTCCAACAATCTCTCAAACCACTTAGGGAGCTTCCTATCAGGTGATTGGCTTCTTGGTGAAAATGTATCTCATGGTACATCTTTCTCCTTGCGTTTGTCACCTGCAACTTCAATACTTCTTGCACCAGAAGGTTTATCTTTGCCTCTCCAACCTATCTCTTGAGGTTGAGTAGTAGTATCTTGAGATGTATTCTCGTGTCCATCACTAGGAAAGTCAATAAATGGATCATCATCAGGAGGTATCCTCACTATACCATCATTCCCACTGGATGTGTCTGTCTTCTCAGCATCCTCGTCTTCATACATCTTAGATTCATCAAAGATAACATCATGGATGACATGTATTTTGTTCTCCACTGGATCAAAACATCTATATCCCTCCACGCGATCATCATATCCTAGGAATATACACTTGATAGCTTTCACATCAAGCTTACATCTCTCTTCCTTAGGAATGTGTACAAAGGCTTTACATCCAAAGATTCGCAAGAGGTTTACCTTTGGCTTCTTCTTCGTGAATGCCTCCTCAAGTGTTATCTGATGTTATTGTTTTTCATGAAGATCTATTTTCTATGTTGGAAGGGGCTGAGAGCACATTGTCTCTATTTGCATCAAAAGTTCATTCTATGGAGAAAAGCCACCTTGATGGGGTCGAGGTTTGAGGAGGAGTATCCTCAACATGCATATGGCAAGAAGATCTTCATTGTACAAGGCCGAGTCCTTGTGGATCTTATTTCATGAAAAAGAAAGGATAAGTGAAGGTGGTATTAATTGTATTCTACTCACCTATGGTTCTCTTTCTTTGATTGATGATGTATCTTGCTTAGTTGAGATTTGCTTATCTCAAAGATCAAGTAAGACTACTCTAGTTTTGAATGAAGTCTTTAGTTTGAAATTAATTCTTGTCATTTGTAACTTGATTATGTTTCCAAAACATCTAAAAGCAAGATATTGTATCATCATTTGTATGCTCTTAAATTGAGTAAGAGCAAGTATGAGTTTAGTACTCATAGTTTGAAAAAATGAGTTTTTTCATGCTTTGAGGCATATTGTGAACTTCTTTTGAGAGTAAGTGAAACATCCAATGAGGACACGTACATCCTTAGGAAAGTATTTAGCCTCAATTTGATCAAGTTAGAGTATGGTTTCAAGATTAGATCCATTTTGGATAGAGTTCATAGTGTTTGGACTAATGAAGCTAGTGTGCTTAATCTTGAATATTGCTCAAGGTATAATTTTGATCTATATGATCTTTGTGGTCATTATGAGGCTTGGATTTTACAAGTAGAGGTGAGGAAGTCCTCCAAATCCAAGATACAGCCTCCAAATGTCCTCCAAGCAACCTGCAAGCTTCAAGATGCTCCCGAACTCCAAGCTAGGATGCTCCACCTGCAAGTAAGGATCTGCAAGCCTCCAAGGATCTCTCCTCCACCTGTGTCCCTACTCTTTAAACAGAAAGATAGATAACAAGATGGCCTCAAGTATTCACCAGCCAACCATAGCTAGATCCAAGCTCCAAGCAAGACCTATCTAGCACCCCCTTGCTAATCATAAACAAATCACAAGCATACCACAACACTCCATAGCATACTCAAGATCCAAACCCTACTTATGTCCCATACCATAAGCAAGATCCAAACCTCTAGCATACTACCACAAGAAAGCACTCTACACACTAGTAGCAACACTAGAGCATAAACAAAGCAAACAAGAGAGATCTCCCCCTCCCAATGGGCGCTTTACTACCCTCATATAGATGGCCCATGGACCCCTCCAATGCACTATGGAGTTCTATGCACATCCAATGAGAGAGAGAGAGAGAGAAGCCTAGGGGAGTTAAAGAATCTCCAAGAGCCTCCATAGGCTTATGGAATGTCAAGAGACTCCTTCCATAACCTATGACTCTTTGAATGCCTTTCTTGTGGGAGTTGGGAACTCAATGGACACTTTAGAAGGGCGCCCTCCTACTAGGTCCCATTGCCCAAGTTGTGCAAGTATACTTTGGTCCTAGACCAATAAAGTGATATGGTTCAAGGTTGAGGCCCAAGGTTTAGAAAAATAGTCCTCCAATGACTTTCTAACACCTCTCTAGGTTCCATACCTCCATCCAAGGCATAGACACCTACCTGCCCTTAACCAAGGACACTAGTACCTTAATCTAAGACACCTACTCTTAATACTAAGGGTACCCCTTATCCAAGGGTCACGTGACTCCATACCTCCAACTAAGGTATAGTCACTTGCCTGTCCTTATCCAAGGGCACATACCCTTAATCCTAAGGGTATCTTGCCATTTAGCCCCCAACACTAAATGGACTATTAGGGGTCTGAAGTACTGCTAGTTACATAGGTATATAACATTGGAGGTCTCGGATTTTTTAGTTTTTGTTGCAACCAACTTCATCCATGTGGACTTTGCAAACCCAAGATCAACATCGGGCATGGAGGAGGCACATTGGCATAGTAGCAGATTGGTGAAATATTTTTCAAAGACATTTGGAAAAGGTTTCTGTTTAGGAGTGTGAAGAATAAAAAGTCATCCAGCTTGTCTATAGGGGTTGATGAGGAAAATCATCTTGCTTGTGCATTTACAATTTGTAAATATCATTCTCTAGCATGTACAAACTTGAGCTACATCACATGCACAATGTCTAGATGGTCATATTTGGACTATATTCACTTTGTTCCATTGTATATATCAAAGGTATGTGAACTGAGCACATGACCTTGTAGATTAGGGCGAGTTTGAGTTAGTTAGATCTAGATTTGTAGACATGCATAAAAGTAGATGACATGCAAAGTCAGTTAGAGTGCATGCATGCAACATGCAATCAGTGCATGCAACATGCAAGTCAGCATACATGTTCTACACATGTCCAATTAGTTAGAATTAAAGTAGAATCAATGTGCTACTATAATGTGGGTCCTATCAGTAGATAAAGATCAGTTGGCCTCGCCACGAGGCGAGTCGACGGGACACGCATCCTGTCAACAACAACCTAGGTCATGCATGGGTTACTTGAGTGAAGAACTATATGTACAGTGTCTTTTCATTTTGAGAAATACAGTTGTTATGTGAGCTTGTTGTGGAGAGTGTTTTCTGTCTATGTTACTGTGTAGCATGATCTGTGTTTCTGTTTGAAGCAAATTCTAAGTTGGTATTAGAGTTGTCTAGGGAGTGGTCACAGTACAGTGTCGTCGTTGAAGAGAGCTTAGAGAGAAGAGCAATCTTTTGAAAGTTTGGGGTTTACGGCGGGTTGTAGACAAAAAGTGAAGCTTTGGTGCATAGATTCTGGCACACAGAAGCCTGCTAAGCTTGAGATTGTGTGAGGATTCGGAGACAAGAGTTGTCAGTTGAATCAGAACCTTAGCCAAACAGAATTTTGAGATTCCAAAGGGAGGCTACTTTATGTTTGCAGTCGATGTGCATTCAAACGGACACCGTTTTGAGAACGGTTTGAAGCATCAGACTCCTAGCAGTAGGGCAACCTCAGAGGAAGAGGATTGGCCTGTCAGAGAACTGTGAATAGGAAGCCAAGATTAGTTTTTTGAGAAAAACTCTGGTTTGGGGTTTGGAAGCATAAAATCGCAGTTATCTCTTTATTCTAAATGGTTTTTGGTGCTGTAAAAGCTTGTAGGAGGGCGCCCTGGAGAGATTAATCAGTAGGCAAACGGATGTGGATAGCCACAGGTAGTGTAGAGCGTTGGATCAGATCCAATGAGGGTGTAAAAGTCCTCATCCCCATAGCTTGTGAAGAAGAAGGAGAGAGGAGCCCATGGGCTGTCGCGCACGGCCAGTGAGGCCTAACTGATAGTGGTCGTAAGGGGATTGCACTTGGAGGAGCCTTGTTTAGTGCATAGACCTTTGATAGCCACAAGATTGAATCTTGTTGAAATCTACGGTGGAAGATGCAAGCACCAGGGCCATCGGATTGACAAGAGCCATTGGATTTGCTGAGTTTCCACTTGAACTTCAATGGAAGGGGACTGAAGTGTAAACCACCATTCAATTTCATTAAAAATTTTCACTCTGAAGTTGGTGCTGGGTCCCTTCACTAGTGAAGTTTGAAGTTTCTTCACTCTAAAAAAATAGTTCAACAACTTAAAAAACCCTTATTTTTAACTCATTTATCCATTTTGACTCAAACAAAGGGCTACGGACTCCAAACGAAGGGCACCTGGACTGTACCTGCAAGTACGATATCGCAAAATAGAGTGATTGCAGCGGAGAAAGTGTTTGGAGTGTGCCAAAAGTGATTTCACCATTCCATTGGGGACATAGTTGGGAGTTGGCGACAGAGTGCATTTCAGAAGGCGATGCCGATTTGGCTTTAAATTTGGTTGAAAAGCAACGGGTGGCCTGGTAAGAGAAAAAGTGCAGGTCATTATGTTTTACTTCTGACATCACAGTTGGCCTCAGCATACTGCTTTTAGACTATGGTTGAAGTTTCAAACAGTTTTGCGATGTTTACATAGGAGAGTCCATTTTGAGTGAAAGTAACAAATTGGACGAGATTTCCAACTATGCGGTATGGAAATTCAAAATGAAAAACATACTGATGGAGAAGGATGTGTGGGATGTCGTCATAGGTGATGAGAGAAGACCTCCAAATGAAGTGGACATCAAAGTGTTCAATAAGAAGGTGAGAAAAGCTTTGACCTTCATTAACTTGTCAGTGAAAGTTCACATCATTATTTGTGAGTGGAATAGCATCAAGAGAAAGATTGCCAACCTTTGACGAACTCATAGGAATCTTGATGCAGAAAGAGCAACGGCGAGAAATGGTGAAGGCTAGACATCAAAACACTAACGATCAGGCACTTGCGACACACCAAAACAAGGCAAGGGCAAGGGCAAGGGCAAGAAGAAGTCTAAGCAGCAATTTGCCAAGACTTATGAGCATGAGGGATCTTCCAGCAAGTCCAAGAAGAAGGGCAAGTGCTTCCATTGTGGTAAAAATGGCCATTGGAAGAGTGAATGTCAAAAATTCATGGCGTAATCAGGCAAGAGGAAACCAAAGAAAGCAAGTAATCTTGTCAATGAGGGTGAGATTGAAGACTCTAGCATCTTCATATCAGCATTGTCATCTAATCAAGATGATCAAGCGTGGTATATTGACTCTGGAGCCACAAGACACATGATAGGTAACAAGGATTGGTTCAGTAGCTTGAAAATGTTGGATAATGGAACGTTCGTTTCACAAGCAAATGGTGATATGTGCAAGATCAAGGGGATAGGCACCGTTTCAATCCAACTACCTGATATCAAAAGCAAGATGATCAGGGAGGTACTTTACGTACCAAGTTTGAAGAAAAATCTACTTCCTGTTGGTGTCATTACTGATCAAAAGTTAAAAGTAGAATTTGCCCATGATCGTTGCTTTGTGAAGGATGTGAACCAAAAGTTCAAAGTCATTGCGGATGGTATAAGGGAGCCCAACACTAAATTGTACAGGTTGAATGCTACAATTAAGGGGCAACATGGACTTGTCTCGTCCATTCCATTGCAAACTAAACTGTGGCACAAGAGGCTTGGTCACTTGAACTTAGGAAGCCTCAGTTTGATGAGAAAATTGGAAATGGTGAGAGGATTGCCTACGATAGAAGACCACTTGAAGTCGATGTGTGAATCATGTGTGTATGGGAAGCAGCATCGAGAGAAGTTCAATAAAGGTGATGTTGAAAGGGCAAAGAACATCTTGGATTTGATCCACACAGATTTATGCGGGCCTATGAGGACTATGTCCTTAGGTAAAGCCTTCTATTTCATGACCTTTATTGATGATATGTCACGTAAGACATGGATTTACTTCTTGAAGAAGAAATCAGATGCATTTGACAATTTCAAGAGCTTCAAAGTATTGGTCGAAAATCAGACAAGTAGGAAGATCAAAGTTCTAAGATCAGATAGTGGAGGTGAGTAGAAGTCTAATGACTTTAATGATCTTTGTAATCAATGTGGGATCAAAAAAAAATTTACACAAGCTCATACTCCTGCTCTCAATGGTGTAGCTGAGCGCAAGAATTGTACGATTATGGAAAGTGCCAAATCTATGCTAGCTGAGATTAAACTACCAAAAGATTTTTGGTCAGAAGCATGCAGTACGTCAATCTATCTTCAAAATAGAAGTCCTACGATTGCCATAAATATGTACAAAACTACATGCATGTGTCCAATGTTGTATTTGCATGTCTTACATGTGACTTCCCTAGATGAATTGGGCATGTGTAACATGTATACTAACTTGCATGTTGCATGCACTGATTGCATGTTGCATGCATGCACTCTAACTGACTTTGCATGTCATCTACTTTTATGCATGTCTACAAATCTAGATTTACCTAACTCAAACTCGCCCTAATCTACAAGGTCATGTGCTCAATTCACATACCTTTGATGTACACAATGGAACAAAGTGAATATAGTCCAAATATGACCATCTAGACATTGTGCATGTGATGTAGCTCAAGTTTGTACATGCTAGAGAATGATATTTACAAGATGATTTTCCTCATCAACCCCTATAGACAAGTTGGATGACTTTTTATTTAGAGAGAGAGAGAGAGAGAGAGAGAGAGAGAGAGAGAGAGAGAGAGAGAGAGAGAGAGAGAGAGAGAGAGAGAGAGAGAGAGAGAGAGAGACCAGAATCTTCAAAACTTTTGCTGCCTCAAAAATTTCAGAATCGTTGGGTCCTTCTTGTGACCTCGAATGTTCAAGAGAGAGTTAGAAATCAATTTTGATCTGATTCATTAGTATAAGCTCTAAATGTGATGATGTAATTACTGTACAGTTTATTTGGTTTACTGTATATAGTTATGATCGGGACATGACCTGTTAGGATATATTGATCAGACACTGATCCCGTAGCCGACTACTTGGGTTAGCCGAGTAGCCACACGGAGGAAAAAATTAGCCTGTACAGTGATTTTGGTTTCGTTATGCTATAATCGAGGGCATGTCTCGGGTTTGTCAATTATTTAGGCCATATTGGGCTTGTTCTAGTTTGGCAGGTGGTAGGCCAATTTTAGGACACCTGTCCTGGCTTTACTATATGTACAGTGTTTCTTTATAATAGACTTAACTTTTGTTGTGCCATCTTTGAGAGCTTGTGAGGAGTGGCTATGATGATTGTGTGATGTGATCTGCATATTGCACTAGATTCTATCAAAATTTCAACTTGGTATCAGAGCGGCAGGGTGTTGCAGGCATGCATGATCCGGTGGAGCTATGGAATAGCGTCTTTCACCAGGAGAAATAGCACCCAAAGCGTCTCAGGAGAGAGGACTCCATATAGGGTATCGGCAGTCTGGTAGGAGACAGTAAAGTTCCTTCGGTTGGATCTTCAGGAAAGATCAAAATAATCGTCGTAGGTGAATTCGAGCGAGAATTCATGAAAATTGCTCATGAACAGTTGTATGTAGCTATGACAGGAAGTTGGCCAGCTTTCTCTGAGTACTCCATCAATTGGGGAGCGGAGCAGATTAGAACGGGCTGCAAGGTAGTGGTAACTCAGGATTGAGTGGATTTTGAAATCCATTTACAGTGTGAGGAGAATGGAGCAGTTCTGTGAATTGCCAAAAAGTGGCCTAGTTGAAGAAAAATGGAAAGTCACGGACCTTTCTTTGTACTTGATGGCATTGGGCACTGTATATTGATACCTAGCACTATATGGGAAAGGCCAAGAGATTGCCAGGAGGGCAGTGTCAGCCATGGAGCAGTCTGTGAGAAATTATCCTCCTTCTCAGAAGCTATGAAAATGAGTAGCTAGGGTTTGCAGGCGAAAAAGACAGGATCTCTCTTAGTAGAAGATCATTTTCGATGGTATAAGGCTATGTAGAAGGGCGCCCTAGCACTACCAATGAGCTGCCAAATGGCTGTGGGAAGCCATGGAAGGGTGGAGACACAATTCTCAGTTCTTTGAGGCAACCAGACTTGAGAACCAGGGTTTCTGATATGAAAATGATGGATCTTTCCATGTAGAGAACGTTTTTGAATGTTGTAATGCTCTATGGAAGGTCGCACTGGTCTGTAGAGGAGGATGCCAAATGGCCGAAGTTGGCCGTGGAAGGAAGGAGAAGCTAGATCGGATTCCAGCAAAGAGCCATAGCTGGAAACATAGGAGTTTTGGAGGAGTAAGTGAAGAGAGCCATGGAGGAGCACAAACCTCGCGTGCGCCCAATGAAAAAGATATAGTAGCATCTAGAAGGGACCATTGGATCAAAGTCGCACAGGACCATTGGATCAAAGTCATAATGGACGAACGGTCAAGATCGAGCTTGTGAAAAGCTATGTAAACCATAGGCTTGGTTTAAGCCATTAGATGGAAAGTGAAAGGGCCTTGAAGAGATGAAAGGAATTTTAGCCTTCATCTTTGGTAAAAATATTTACTTGGAAGGGCAATGAAGGGACCCAAAAGGGCATGAAATGCCATTCTTCATTAAAAATCTTCAATATGAAGATACAGTTCAAAATGCATGCTATTTTTTGTTTTGGGCCTATCTTTGGCTAGAACGCATCTTTTTTGGCCATCCTTGGGCAAAAATGACTCCTAAAATTGGCTGCTCAGAGCCAGCGGATAGAACGACATCACAAAGTAGGGAGAAATGTGTTTTGGGAAGATTTTATCACCATTCTATTGAGCAGAGTGCAAGTGACCTAGTGATGGACTAAATTCGCCATTTGGGTACCGTAGGGCCAAATTTAGAGCAATTTTTGGCTTGTGAAATCTGCTACATGGCAGTACAATGAGGCATAATCACTTCTAAATTGTTATTACTTACTCCTAACAGGGTAACAGGGTGTTTGGAAGCGGTAAATGCAGTATGGGGGCGAATGGTAGCAGAATTGTGTGAAAAAAGCTAGTATTGGCGACGAAAGTGCAGTTTGGCAACGTGACTACTCATCATTGGTGACAATTTTGAGAGGGCAAGCAATCACAGGTGAGAGGCAGGCATGGTATGCTGGTTACAGGTGAAAAATTCTTGTGATCAGGTTCAACTTTTGGAGTTAGAACCAACTAACGTCAAGTGGCATTTTGGGGGACGCTCTCACAGGCATGATCAACAATGGCATTCTCGAGTCAGGTGATAGCTGCATTGACCCATGCATCTGTAGCCTAGAAATTTCTCTTTCAGAAGAAAATATGGGCTATCTTGGAGGTACACACATATTGGCGGTCACAGAGGATGAAGAATGGTGCCAGTTGGAAGCCATTGGGCAAGATAGAGGACTTGCATTGGACAAGCTGTGTGTGGGACATGCAGAGGATGAAGAATGGGTCAGTAAACACACATTGGATGCTCTTGGCGAGTGGTGAGTGTGATGATTTTGTGGTTTTGCAATCGGTAAGTCAATTTTGATCAAGCCACAGTAGCTGTGGAGCAGTGTATCAGGCTTGTCATCAAAGAGATACACCTCAACTGTCTATTCTAGGTAAGTCAAGTCAATTTGCCATATTAAAATTGCATCAGGGATGCAGATTCCAGTGATGATAGGGTGCAGCTCATTTGGTTTGGGCCATGGAATATCTCACAGGTTTACTTGGAGAGATATTGGCATGCACAGTCATGTGAGAGACTTGATGGTGGCTTTGGAGTTCACATCTCAATGTATTCTCAGGGAGTGGTTTGGAACCATTCATAGGAGCAGCTTGAAGCTAGCTTGGGGGAATACAAGTGGGCACTATAGGATAGATGCCCAGATCTTCATGATCAGGGATGGCATTGGGATACCTAGTAGGGATAGCACTGCAGGATGACATGGGATGATGATCAGGGGGTAGTTATTTCATATTGGACTTGAGTCTTTAGATGGATAGGACTTATAGGGCTGATTCATGATGGAATCAGAAAGTTGCAAACACAAATGGGCAAAGCGTGAAGCTTTGGGAGCTAGCTCTAGGATGGAGAGCTGATGGAGATCGCACGGGGTGTGATCGGAGGGCAAGCACCATGATGGGTGTTTTGTTGGAGATCTACTGAAGGGGGCACTGATGGCGAGGACTTCATGGTGTGCTCATTAGGGAGTATAGGTTGGCATTATAGCAGGGGGGTAGTCATTGGCATTGGCATCGATGGAGAGGCATCTACCATCATGGGTGTAGATAAGCTATCTATAGCTTTCATGCAATTGGTTGTATTTTCAAGAGTCTATGCTTGGCACAGGTGTTGGAATTTCTATGGTGCAAATTCTCAAGTGGTGAGATCAGGGATAAGCCTAGAGGAAGTCACTCAAAGCCATATACCTCAGTACGATCAGGGAGACAGTGGTCTCAAGATCCCATGAGCGATGACTCAGGGACAAGCTTGTGTTGGCATGGTGTCGGGTGGCACATAGCCAGGGAGAGCGAGTAGATGCTAGGAGCCAGGTGGAACAAGTTATGCTTTGGAGTTTGGCTTGTCTAGCAAGATGGTGACCAGGATCGGAGACATCAGGTGAGCATAGTATGTGGATGACGAGTCCATTGGGGTGGCACTCAGGGAGATGCTACAGTTGCTCATGCATGATATGTCATTTGATGTATGGACGATGTTCTTCAGCTGGTGCATCATGTGGTGACCTAGGGACGGGTCAAGCCTACTTGGAAGTAGGTGGTATGGAGTGTACCTGGGGTGGTACATATCTTGAGGGCATGGACTGCATTACGGGGTGATGTGGATCTAGCATGCCTATAGTTGTGAGCCAACAAGGATGGAGATGGTTGCTCAAGGAGTGACAGTCGATACTTTGGCGAGTGATCAGGTGAGCTACATGGTTATATTCGTAGTAATCTCCAGGTTGGCATCACATGTTGTTTTTTTCCATCATTATTTGGTAAGCAGGATATAGTTTTTGGTTAGATCCAGTTGGAGTCTAGTTTCACTACAGGTGGACAGATTCTTGGGGAGCTATCAACGGGTAATGGATACTTGGAAATTAGATGGTACAAGGTACAGGGTTCTGGAGCTATCCAACCTGATATGCTATGGATCATGGGTGAGTTGTTCATCACGATAGTGGATCTAGTTTGCATTTGCTTTGGTTTGGATTGACATGATGGATGTGTTGGTGAGATAGGCTCCTTGGTGGGAGGCCTATAGACTGGTCAAATCAAGTTAGGCAATGTCAAGCATGGGAAGTTGAGCCTACATGGGATGTAGGAGAGGCAGACTATCATCAGTATCTTTGGGAGATAGGCGAGCTACTCATGTATAGCCTATGGTGAGATTTGTGTACATTCATTCATTGAGTCCTTGGTAGACTCTTATGCTTGGAGCATGGGGAATGGATGGGGGTCAGCTTTCAGGACTTATTGGATAGTTGGATACACTTGGACGTGAGGGCATCTTGGTTATAGGTGCGGCCCATGGTTGGAGAGCCTCTTGCTTCGAGCCCCTTTTGATAGCCCACTTTCTTAGTCAAAGTTATTGCAAGATGAAATTATTAAATTGATGACACCAACCAACATGCCAAGACCAAACTTGCTTTGTACTTGTTGATTCATCTTGGTTTGTCTTCACTTTGAAGATCCATTTGCATCCAATTGCCTTCTTGTTCTTATGAAGTTCCACCAATCTTTGTGTATTGTTCTTCATAAGAACGTGATACTCAAGATCCATTGCTTGGATCCACTCCTCATTTTGCCTTGCTTCATCTACACATGTAGGTTCATCAAAAGAGATTAGGAAAGCATGATTTGTACCACCAACAACCTGCTTACGCTTTTCATCATAAGTGAGCCTCAAATGTTGTTGCCTTTGCCTTGATGTCCTCCTTGGCTTTAGACTTGAAGAAGGCTCTTCACCATCAACATCCAAAGTATCATCAACATTGTCATTAACATCAAGAATATTAGATCCAATAACTACATCACCACTTGAAAAAACCTTTAGAATGTTTCCTTCATAAAAAATGACATCTCTTCCAATGACCACTTTCTTAGCATACCAACTCCTTGGTGCTTGCTGAAGTCCATACAAACTCTTTTGTAGAAAATAGACATGATTAGGCTTGCCATGTGAAATGTGCCCTCAGGTTGCTCCATAAAAACCTCCTCCTCAAGATCTCCATTCAATAATACATTAGTGATGCCCAATCGCCATAGATCACATCCATAAAGTGTTGCAAGAGAAATAATGAACCAAATGCCTAAGTTGGCACTTCTTGCTCTCGGCCTCCTTTCTCTCCTTAATGGTATGTCTCTTGTTGATTAGAGCAAGAACGTGAAATAATTCTAAATGTAGGTTCACCAAAAGAGATTAGGAAAGCATAGTTTGTACCACCAGCAATTTTCTTATCCTTTTCATCATAAGTGAGCCTCAAAGGTTGTTGCCTTTGCTTTGATGTACATTTTTGTTGAAGAATGATTTTCATATCACTTGATAGCATGAAGTTGCTAATCTGTTCTTGAAGATCATCACCAATAAATCTCTTTCCATTGTAATATTGGTTACTTTTTTAATGTCTTTCGACATCCAGAATTATTCTCGACTTTACTACCACTAATAAGTCAGAATCTAGCATGAACATGATAAGCATGCTACGATAGTCTCTCTCTCTCTAAAAATTTTTCAAAAAAAAGGTGTTCTGATGGGTCTCCACCCCGCGGGGTGGAGACCCATAAACAAGAGAGAGAGAGAGAGAGAGAGAGAGAGAGAGAGAGAGAGAGAGAGAGAGAGAGAGAGAGAGAGAGAGAGAGAGAGAGAGAGAGAGAGAGAGAGAGAGAGAGAGAGAGAGAGAGAGAGAGAGAGAGAGAGAGAGAGAAAAAAAAATTCTGATGGAGCGGGGTGGAGACCCATAAACAAGAGAGAGAGAGAGAGAGAGAGAGAGAGAGAGAGAGAGAGAGAGAGAGAGAGAGAGAGAGAGAGAGAGAGAGAGAGAGAGAGAGAGAGAGAGAGAGAGAGAGAGAGAGAGAGAGAGAGAAAAAAAAAAAAATTTGATGGACTAGTCGAGATGACTCATCAAAAAAATCCAATGGGTTTCTAAAAAAAAATTGTTGTGTCCGGGTCACGGGTCGGATCGAGTCGGGTTTGGTCAGGTCGAGTCAAGCCGAATTGAGTTGAGTTGTTGAGTCAAGTCAAGTCGAGTTGAGTATGCTTCATCGGATAGTAAACATATATGATATGAGAATAGAAGACATAGTGATTTAAGTTTATAAAGATATCATTTCTTCCATAAAATAGTTCCATTATAACGATGGTGAGTCGGGTTGAGTCGGGTCAAGTGGGGTCATATAAAAGCATTTGAATAAACACTTTTGAAAAGTGTGAGAAACTTGGACCTGTTATAAAAAGGATGTAACTCGTGGAAAGAGAAGACATTCTCTCTCTCTTATCTCATTCATGCTTATACATGGTTCTCTGTGGGTTCCACTATCCATTGGTGCACTATATTAGTGATATCTGCAATCTTGTGTGTAGAATGTTTATTTTATGTTATTTTCGGATCCACACATGTGAAATACAATAGTTCTTAGTGAGTTTGCATCTCTTTCTTTAAGTAGATGTTGATTTTTTCACATTGGCAAAATTGGTAGATTTGATCTCTTTCTAACCCAAGATCATTTTAGGAATTTGGATCTTAATTGGTCTGAGATTCTTCACATGGTATCAGAGCTTGTGTTGCAGGTTTTGAAAGGATCAAGCACATCTATCAAGGATTTGGTGAAGATATCAATGCTAGAGCATGCTAGATTTTTCTATCCAAAAATCGAGTGTCTTGCATATGTAGATTGGTAGATCAAAACTCGTTTTAAGTTATAGAACTTGATGAATTTCCATTTCACACCACACTTACTAGAAATAGCCGATTTTGGATGCATTAGATAGGTCTCACTTGAGACTACAAGATTCTATATCAAGTTTTAGGCAATTGCATGTAGAATTTGAAATAATTAATTTTTTGTGATTTTGTCAAAACCCTAATTTTGATTGGATCTCTATTGTGTGAGGTTATTGAACTTCATTAGAGTGTGTTTCAATCTTAGGAAGTGGCAAGAGTCATTAGATTGAGAATAGATCATACGTTGATCAAGATTTCTATATTCTATGTGCTGATTTGCTAGATATAAGTGCTAGAAGAGAATTGAGAGGTTCCATATCTTTGTGATTTCGTTTTGAAAACATTTGTTGTATTTCAAAAGAGTGCTTTGTGCATTGGAATAGGTTGAAGAGAAGGATCAGGTCATTGCAACATGGCTACATCAAGTGGATACATGTTGGAAGGCAATGATAAGCTTACCTCAAGCAATTATTCATTGTGAGAAGTGAGGATGGAATCACTTCTTGAGATGAATGATGTTTTGGATATTGTTGTAGGTTTGGAGGAGAGGCCAACAACACAACAAGAACAAATGAGGTATGACAAGAGGGCCAAAAGAGCTCTACACATTATCAAGATGAATGTTACCAATGAGCTTCTCAAGGAAGTTGGTAAGAGTACTTCATCAAAGGATGCTTGGGATTTATTAAAGAAGCTTTATGAATCCAAGTCTATTTCTAGAGTTGTGATAGGAGTTTGGCAAAAGAATCTTTGGCAAGCTCAATAGAGGCATCAACCATGTACTGTCGAATGAAAAGAAAGGTAAGGTGTGTCTTAACCACATCTCCGGCGGGCTTATGTAGCCATAGAAAGAAAGCAGAGAAAAACCCATTTTGAGATGTTATTCAAGAGGAGGCCGAGTGTCAACTTTCTTAGAACTTTTGGATGCACATGGTATGTCAACATAACTCTTGATGAAAGGACCAAGGAGGATCCATCTTCAAGGAAAAGTATATTTGTTGGAAATAGTGAGGTGAGTAAAGTCAGGCTAAAAGCATGGTTTGGTGGTACAACATGTACTTTCAAGGACACTACCTTTTTTGGGTAGATATGCACTTTTGTATTATTATACACTCTTTTCAACTAATACATTTGACTTGCAATAACTTTTTAACCATACCTCAAAAGTATGTCATGTAACATATAATTGGAAAGCGCTCTTCAAGCGCTTTCTAATGCAGCAAACTCCGCTAAAATTGGACTTATCACTAAAAACTTATGTCATTTTTAATGTGGACTCAAAAAATTATGAATAATAAAATCCCCATACTTTTGACTTGCCATAACTTTTTAACCATAGCTCGGAAGTATGTCATGTAACATATCATTGGAAAGTGCTCGTCAAGCGCTTTTTAATGCACCAAACTTCGCTGGAATTGGATTTACCACTAAAAAGTTATGTCATTTTTAATGTGGACTCAAAACAATTATGAGTAAAAAATCTCCAAAAAGTGAAATGTACTACCAAAAGGTACAATGAAAAATGGGTTCTTTTTTTGTACCACTAAACCATGCTTTAAGCCTACAAGGTTTCCATTACTTCTACTAATAAGGTGATTATTGGTAGAGATGTCATTTTTTATAAGGGAAATATTTCATATGTATCTTCAAGCATTCTTGATGGTGATGTGGATGGATCTAACATTCTTGGTGTTGATGTAAAGGATCCTACTTTAGATGGTGATGATGATGGACCTTCGTCAAGTCAAAAGTCAAGGAGAACATCAAGAGAAAGACAAGTACCTTCAAGGCTCAAATATGATGAGAAAGGTAAGCAAGTTGTTGGAGGTACACACTTTGTTTTCCTAACCTCTTTTGACGAACCTACATGTGTAGATGAAGCAAGGAACAAAGAGGAGTGGATCCAAGCAGTGCGACAAATTATTATTTTTTAATTGGTGCAAACCCATTAGAAAAGGTAAACTGCAAAAATGAAGATGACTACAGAGGTCGACCCAATAGTCGGATAGATGACGTGGTCCATAAAGAGAGCACAGACATAAAAAACCAATTAAGACTCAGATTGATTACGTGTCAATTAAGGCTACAATAACAAATGACATAAACACTCGAATTGATGACGTGTTAACGATCGATGACATGGCTTGATTTCGACTATAAAAATCAATAGAATATCATTTTCAATTTTATTTTATCTTTTGCAGAGACACTCGCGTTCGCAAAGATTTTACTAGTAAGTAACAAAGGAATACGTTGAGCCTTTTAAACTATGATTTGTTCTAGGATTTAGCAATTTATTTTGACATTTGAAATTTTTTTTTCAAATACTAATTACTATACTCTATGTATTCTAAAAGCCCATATATATTTATTCATTTATATCCATCGAATTTTATTTTATTTTTTATGGGTCTCACCACGCGAGTGAAGACCCATTCCAAAAAAGAAAAACAGGGTCTCCACCCCCTTGCGACGGGTGGAGACCCCAGCAAAAAATAAATAAATAAATTTCTGATGGATCTCCACCGTGGCACAAAAAGAAAAGGGTCTCCACTCTCTCACTCACCGGAACTATTCGATGTCGAACTCTCTCTCTCTAGGCCTCTCTCTCTCTCTCTGATTCTCTCATCTCTCTCTAGCTCTCCGATTCTCTAAATCCAGGGGGTAGATAGTCAAATACAAATTACTATACTTTATGTAGTCTAAAAGCCCATATATATTTATTCATTTATATCCATCAGAAGAAAAAAAAACATTCTAAAAAAAAAATGATGGCAGAACCATCAAAATAAAATAAAAAAATTTCTAATGGGTCTGTTGCGACGGGTCACAAAAAAAAAAAAAAAAAAGTCTCCACCTGCCGCGACGGGTGGAAACCCAACAAAAAAATTTTTAAAAAAAGTGTCCACTCATCGTGACACCATCAGAAGTAGCTACATCAACTCGTCCTCCATCTCTCTCTCTCTCTCTCTCTCTCTCTCTCTCTCTCTCTCTCTCTCTCTCTCTCTCTCTCTCTCTCTCTCTCTCTCTCTCTCTCTCTCTCTCTTGCATTTTTTTTATTTCAAGATAATTCTCATTCATATCATTGCATATTCCCTCCGATTAAGATCAACCATTCTAGTTTTTAAGTAGAAGACTTACTTTAATTTCCCATCATGAATCCCTCCCTAGGGTGTAAGCTATGTTTTGTCATAGTTGTTCTAGCCATATCAATTTTCATTGCAATTCAATCACAACATTTGCCCACATATATTTCATTCCGATAGTAATTCATGTCAAAACTAGATATGAGATCATTTTGATTATTGCATGTATTGTATTTACTGTGTACATCTGCATTTTTTTTCATCAATGTGTCATCATATTTCTACCCCTATGATGTGAACAATCAATTAGTCTTTCAACCATTATTTGATCTCATCACAATGTATCTTAGATCCATTGTACTCCTTGTACCTAATGAGTGTCACTAGCCCTTATTTATACCCAACAAATGACATGAACTAGTAGTTTTTTGTATGAACTATATCAAATGTGATAGTTATACCATTTTTATCCATCACAATTTTTTTCTATATAGCCTTCATATTTGAATTTTATCACTGCATATTCCATTTTTTTGCATTCATTTGTATTCGAAATGGCAATGCATTACCTATACATATTCACCAAATTTTATCTGAGTTACTCCTGCAATTGATAGGAATTTAGGAACGGACAGAACAAAACTGTAAGATTTCTTGTGATGCTCGATAAAAGCAATCATACAATAGACGATTCTCACACATGGAGAGGATAAACAGAATTCAATCACGAATCTCACAATTTATCAAAATTCAAATAGATTATGTACTGCTTTGAAAAAAAAAACACACATGCATATCCTCAGAAGGATTAGATTTGGTCGAAATACAAAACCACCCATCCTACAGACACATAACCCAGATTGCAATGTCAAAGCAAGTAGGATGCCTTACGCCTTTTGATTTTATAAGTTGACTTGATTAAGTACAATCAGTTCTGCGCATGCCGTTAGTATATCTCACAAAAATGTAGCCACTAGACAATGCTTAAAACCTCTAAAAGTCACCTTGCTCAAACTGTTTACTAGAGGGCTGAAATCATCTACCTCCTTGAGTGGAATATATTTTAGTTTTCCAGGACGGATAATACGAGCTTGAACAAAGAAAATATAACGTCCAAAATTGTAACGTGTAATGGAAAGCCATGGGGACTGAAAGAGAAGACTATTATCTACAAAAAAGAAAAATTAACTTTTCAGGTGAAAATTGCTAGAGAATCTTAATCGTGATGCCTTGATCTTCCTGCAAGACAAATTAACGTTCTGAGCTACATGAAAACTCTGCCACCAACTCAGATCAACGATGGAGCAACTGGATTTAGGGTTACATGCAGGCTGTCATTACAGGACCAAAATGTTTTCAATTAACCAACATATCAATTTCTCATACCTAAATTCTAAATGGGACAACCAGTGTCCCACACACTGAATGAACATGGAAATCCAGATTCAAGAACGTCAAATCCAGATATAGGTGGCATCCAGCAACTTTAAAATCTCAGTGGAAAATTCTTCATGGCAACAGGAAGAAACTAAACTAATTGTTCCAGACACAGCGAAGTTGCCCTGCATGCGAAAATGCAAAAGCAACTATTTTCCGTTTCTGTGTGAAGTGTCACACCAACTATTGGAGCTACTGGTTTGGAAAATTACAATTCACAATTCAGCAATGACTTCCCATCTGATATCACATGCTATACTTTTTTGCCAGATCAGGAGCCTAGACTTCACACCAGAAATACTAGCAATAGCAAGAAGCTTTTATATCCAGCTCATAAGTGATTGATCAGCACATCGGGATTCTGAAGCGAGGTGAACCTTTCTCAGCTTCACCTAGATTATTCTATCATCAACCACATCTTATCACTTATTTGATAGTTATTCATGTGTATCAATCCAAAACCTACTGTCTGAAAAATGATAATATTGTGAAACTTTGTGAAGAAATTGGAAAAAAAAATTTACAATTGAAAAGCATAACAAACACAGTTCCAAGCATGGATACTGATCAATTTCTGAATGTGGACAGAATTCCAAGCATGGATGGTGCTGATGACCTGATAATCATATGAAACGAAGACTCCTCTTTTGTACTACGCTGTTGCCTACAAGGGAGAGTTCAAGTTGAAATGATAAAGAGCTTGTCCAGATAATATCATCCTAATTAATCTTCTAAATTTCATTCCATTCTGTAATATGTCAGTCCAAAGCACAGTAGTAAATGTCAAGGAGCTAATATAATAATGTTCTATACAGATAAGAAGGTTTTCTAATTCATTCATTATCAGCAATTTCAATCAACATGCACGATAAAGAAAAAGCATTCACAATATGCACACATTAACCTTGCCAAACCTGTAGCTTTATAATGGCATGACAGTCTGTATCTGCTGCAATAAATAGTTAGAAGGCTTATGCTCGTTCATGGATGCGCAATGTCGTATACATATCTGAGAAACGAATCTTACAAAAAAGAGGTAGAGCAGCACCTTTTTATTACTTGGCATACAAATCAAAGATTATGTAGCCTAGCACTTTTGGCACAGCATAGACTCACAGTCAATGAACTGATATACTGGACTTGGCCATGCAATATAGGCACTATGGCCCTTGAATTGCTTCCTCACAAAACTTGCAATTGTAAAGATGACACAATCTTCAAAATTGTCAATGCACTCGCAACATGTGAACCAATGACAATGAAGAGAATCTACGCCGGTATGCTCAAAGCTTCGTAAGGAAGTTGCATAAATTCTTTCTGAGACTCTATAAGGAGCCCATAACTTTTTGAGATTATGCTATAATCGAAGCATACTTGACAGAAGAATGTGTACGATACTCAATACCTGACTTCAAAAGAATGCAAATAAAGAATGATACAAAAGAGGGTTTGGCAGCAGACATAAACCTCCACCAGTAACCCGGAGCAAAACTCTCCCACCTTAAGGTGGCCACAATGAAGAATTATTTCAGGTGGGGCCAAAGATATACAAAGGCAGTAGATCATAGCTGTTTACTGCCACCACGCCTTGACGAGCCACCTGGAAAGAGCTTCATGATCCATCCCAAGACACGTTCAACCACCTGTGGAGGTTTGATCCCATGGTTAACAGTAGTTTCACTTACATGAAATAAAGATGGATCTAATCAATCTGCTAGGAATGTGATATATTTCCTTCTCCAGAAAATTAGCTCCCAAGAACAAAACACTTTGCAAAGTACCCCAATTTCTGTTAAAGCTAGATAATGCTCACAGCATTTCACCATGTGTCATGGAGATTAACAGAGAACTACAAAATACCCAACATCACTCGAACTTGGGCTACTTCATGAACTTTTCACAAGACACACGGAAATGGTTGCACATTAGAGCAAATTCTTTTTGGTACCTTTAGCAGCGGTCATACTGCTAGCACCAGCCAAATCAGTAAGACAACGATCATGCACACACAGAGAAACCAAGAAGCGTCAAATAGTATGCAGAGGATTTTCAGCAAACCTCATCTCCTTCATCAACAAACTCTGGCTCAGCTGCAGATGCCTCATAAATATTTCTGCTCACGAAATTACCCTCATGAGCCATCCTTTGAGCAACTGCAAGTTCGAGCTGTTGAGTCTGACTTTCCAATTTTCGGGATAACTCTGCATTCAAGGCCTGTGGAAAAAAGGGCTTAGAAGAGAATGTTAAGGGATCTTCATATAACACATCTAGCTACCAGTTACCCACGTTCAAATATCAGGAAGGAGCTAGATACTTCCCAGAGTTGAAAATGAGAGGGATGATCAGTAGGAGAAACTTCAACTAGATTGACCTACCCGAAGGTCAACAGCAGCCACAGACTCAGCTTTTAAGGTCTTCACAAGAGCTGCCTTTTCTTCTGCCAACTGGAACAAGTGAGCAAAAGCCACAAGTGAGCATAAGGACGTCACAGGAACTTTCACTTGCTTGTTTATCTAACCCTCGTAAACAATAATTTTGTGTGAGAGTGTGCAAATCACAACAATATTCAATGATAATAGTCAAAACACAGCTCATAGACCTGTCATTTTACAGCTAGCTAGAAGGTTTCAAGAGCATTTGTTAGAAATATTAACAAGGCCTTGCAATTTGTTTAGAATAATCTACTTTCCTCGTCAAGACCAAAGCATCTTATTTTGCCAACAGAAGTACATCGCTGTTTACTTAATCTCTAACCACTTCCCAATCCGAACATGCAAAGCTTATAAAAAACAGATGAGCCCAAAAAGAAAGACCTTAGAATTCATGACAGTCAACATAACATGGAATGTGTGTCCAATAAAACCTGTATGTACTCCAAATGAGACCTCTTACATCAAATACAACGACACTAATCCACATTCATGATAAGGAAACCTCAAATATTCTATAAACCGCATATTTAACAAAAATCCCCAGTATAGATTCTCTCTTACACGTCCACTTGGCTGGTTCTCCATATCTACAAAAAATAAGTGTAAAAAAACATAAATTTTAGGTCAAATGCTTCAGTGACGTATATCTGAGGCATCAAAACAATAATTTATTCTCTAGCAGCTCTACCTCTCCTTTCCTTTTATGGGGGGCCCATGTCCTCCATTTCCTTTATCTTAAGCAATATACAAGTCAGCAATTAAGTACTGTTAACCATCTAAACTTGAAATAGTTTTGACAAAGACATGTCAAGGCAATGAATACAAATAACAATAACAAGTGGATAGCACAACAGAATGGCTTCATCAAGGGGCTCGAAAGGATTGAAATCACATGCATCACCAAGTATCATCGTTACTAGCAATCCCCTTACCATCGACAATGACAAGTAGAGATGAAGTCTTCATGTTAAAAGCACAAGCATACTATATGCCACAAAAAGACATTGGACAGCAATAAAAGTTAGTAGTTGATACATGAACTTAAGAATATGAAGGATAAAATCGAGCAATAAGTCAAGAATGAAAGAAAGATTTCAGAATCATTAGCAAAAACTTGTGGAGGAATTCTTGGCTAAAAGTACAGTCAAATCACCTACCCAAATGCGCCCCCCCCCCCCACCCCTCCCCCAAAAAAACAAGATCTCCAATATTAAGGAATTAAAATCTCTCTAGTGAAGATCATCTTCTTAAATTAAGAAGTGACATCCTAGACATAGCCAAGAAGGGAAAGTTCTTTTGGTGAGGGAGTTTGATTCTAGCAACTATCAAAGGGCTTTGACTATTGAAGGTAAAGATCTTTGTTGGATGGAAGAGATGGATGAGGAAAAAAAGAATGCCATAGGTTAGACTAGCGTATCAAAAGTTAAAGATTACTCTCATGAGCAAAGGTCTACTAACTCTATGCAGATGCTTCGAATCATAGGTCTAAAATGGCTGATTACGTGGGCACCTGGAGATACACCTGAAAAATCAAACAAGGGTCTAATGTGATTGATTATCTTGCTTCCCACCTAGATGCAGCCCACCTTATAGAAGGTCTAAAAATAGGGAAAAAGGATCAAGAATCACTCCATATGCCCACTTCCTTTACTATAAAAGAAACATTAAGAGGAAAGGCAAAACTAACTCAACATAGATTATGAGAAGGTCAAGTCTTATAAATAAAATTCAAAGAAATAACAAAGATGATACTTGCTAAGGAGACAAACAAATCACACTATTTGAAGAATGGACACCTCTGATGCAAGAAAATTTTGGGAAAAACTTCATGTTGAAGCCCAGTATCCATAAAATGGGAGAGGTCAAGTAAGACGACATGATGGCCTGTGTAAGAAGCATTTACTAACAAGGAGCGTTAATAACAAAACTGCAACTACAAGGCTTAAGGAGACCACGTAAATAGTAATGATGTTGAAAAGGTAATGATTCATATATGTCTTTGAAGTACCAAAAGGTACAAAAGTCTAGAACATGTTATAAACTATGTACAAAAAAAATCTCTGAGAAATAACTTCAGAACTTAGCAATAATCCAGATACAACGTGAAAAATAAAAGCATCAACCAAAACTCATAAAAGAGCTCATAACAAAGCTCATGTGATTCAAATATCTAAAGTGCATATCTGTATGTCTATAATGATAAACATCAAGCGATATCGTGAGATAATCTTATGCAAAAAGCCAGAGTAGAAAGTTTTCTCAACGATTTGCTTAGACAAAGGAGAGAGTTATATGAAGAATTCGGCCATGCAATGGTGTAATTTTGGACTTCAAATATTTTCTTATATGTGATCATATATCTTAGAAATTTAACGTTATTGAAAAGATTTGCAGCTAAATCAAACTTCCTGTAATTATCATTTGTATGTGCTTGTCCCATATATATTGTCAAGTCTCTATTGCACTTTTCATCTCAAACCTGAACGATGACAAAGCTAAGAGCATTCTCATTCTTCTTTCATGCTCAATAGTTTTTTGAGCATTCCTAGTAGCCAAGCTATTATTGCCTAAAACCTTGATACCAACAAAATTTGATTCCACAAACTTTAACATGTAGCTTCAAGAAGATAATCTTTCTTATTTTGGGTGTCCATACTCCGAGGTGTCAAATAAAACACCACATTTTGGGGCTTGTTTCATGTTAACTTTAACAGGTTAAGCTTTTGACTACATTGGCATCAAAATTCAGCAGTATCTAATGGTTACATGTATCCACTAACCCCAAGAAAATTATGATGATTCAACTTCAGTGGAGCATTATTGCTACAAATACTGATCCATACACTTCAGAGCGACTGCAGGTCGGAAGTCTCCAGTGCATGATGATTGTGTGTGTTTCTGCCACGCGCTTATGTGTGTGTGTGTGTGTGTGTGTGTGTGTGTGTGTGTGTGTGTGTGTGTGTGAGAGAGAGAGAGAGAGAGAGAGAGAGAGAGAGAGAGAGAGAGAGAGAGAGAGAGAGAGACCTCAGTAATCAACACGTTGATGTTCTCAATCTTTCTTGATTGCTCAGAAGGAATAGATGACCATGGATTTGGCACAAGCAAATTATTGGGGGCATGACTAGTTGATCCTATCAGAGCAGTTGGCTCTGGAGCAAGCATAGAGGCGGAAGAACTTGCCAAATCTATAATTGCACGCTGTTCTTGTGTAAAAGGCGGCTCCTGCATGCCTGTAAACCAGGAGGTTAGAGCAAAACAATTATATTACTGGAATCAAATAATGATCCAAAGTTGATTCTTCGACAAGCACACATTCTTGCGAATTTTAATAGCAATGAAAGCACTTCAAAAAACGCTAAGTATTGTTCTGATCGACATGCTAACATTTCCAATTCGAAGTTATATACAGATAAGAATGAGTTAAAATGAATTGCAGCTACATGATAGACTAAAACCTACAGACATTTATGGACAGTTACTTGTGCCTTGGGCAATCATGATATTATTTTTCATTATTTCATAATAGCACTATAAAGTATCAGAATTGGAACCTTGGGACCCTTCATATATTAAAAGACAAACGATTATTGAGCTGTTATTGGGTCCAGAAATAGGCCACAGCCTCCAAATAACACTGACCACCCTCGCTCTCCTTGGGTCATTATTCAACAAGCAGACCTTAACATAGGGTAACTCACAATAGATATATCCGATTTAGGCAAGTTCTGGTATTAATTCATTGATATACTCGATCAGCTTCTAATTGGTGTCTGTTTTACATTCAGTCGATCAGCATAATTCTACTTCTCCGCAGTTCTTTCTTAAATTTGCTCATAACATGGTGTATCAGAGTACAGGCGGACAGTCCGAGCTACCCTTTCTAGATATCAGATTTTTATTTCAGATGGTGCAAATTTTGTTCTGTTTCAGTCTGGGGGTTTTTGGGAAAGCATTCTGGGATTCGCTCACCACAACACTAAAAGATCCTATGAAACTTATTTTTAGAGGACGAGCTGCCAGAAAATCCACAATCTCCAGTTTGAAGCATTTTATCTTTTTAGGCAGTTTTCAGAGCTTTAGTTCAATCTTCTCACATTAACAATTTCCCTACAGTAGGGTGCCAAGCATTCTTTCACAGATCATCACAGAATCATCAGAAGTCGACTTATTAAATCTCAAACTTTCAGCAGATGGTAACCCTCTTCTATGTTTTATACATTCCACTTGCATGATTGACCTTCCTAGAGTGGATGGATTATTGCAGTTCCTTGTGGATTTTATATCCTGTATCTAACAGTCAGGAGACCATAATTCAGTTCTTAGGCTTTTGCTGGTGCTTCATCTTTGTCACCAACCGACAAACTGACAAACTGAGTTTCTGCGGTCAGTCTCTTAAAGACACTATCCTAGTGCATTTTTTTACACATTTGCAGCTAAAATTTTCAGCTAACAACTACTATCAATTTTCGTGTCTCAAACCTGAGCCTCTCTATACAATTTGCTACTGAAGCTTTCATTCTGTACAGCAGCTTGTTAATGGTGGAACAACTGCGGTGATTCATTTTTATTACTAATCTGCATGCAAAGTACAGCAATCAATTGGTCTTTATTACAGGGTTAGAAACACCAGAATTTACTCCTTTAATTACTCTTTTGACAGTTGTTCGCTGCCATGTTCTAGATCAGTTTGACAGCTTTTCTGGCAATCAGATGAACATCAGATATCATAATTTGTACTTGGCAGTTTAAAATTTGCTCAGGAAAAAAGAATCCATCTTGCTGTGTTCTACATAACAGCCTTGCTGAACTTTGTGCAGCTTACGATTGGTACTTCATTTACATATCGGCATCACAAACATTTATTGATCTAGCAGTCTCAGGTACTCACTCTCTTCATTACTATATCATTATCATGGGACTTTTCCTTTTGGAGGAAGAGGAAGAGTTACATTCATATTATAAACAGTAACTTGAGCCCAGGGACTCCATGTTACCATTTGTTAAAAGGATATATGGTAGTAAATTGGGGGCCTTGGGAACCCCTCGCTTATTGTTGACATCCAAGGAAGATATTTTTTCATTAAAGTCAATCAGTTATACAAGAGTTCTGTCATTGATTAAGTGATTTGCTTGATCATCTTATGTAGACGCAATTCCCTCCAATTGGGCTTCCTAGAGCTAGTTACAACTTTTGTAAGGAACATGAGCATCTCTAAATTGTATTGTCGCATGGAGCATTATTGATTGTGATTTGAATCCCTTGACTATAGGGTTCATGATGAGAGCCCACTTTTTCCACTTAATAACAAGGGAAAAGGCCAACCCATTCTAATACATAAGTCACCTTCTTTTAGGGTGCAGAATAGTGTCGACAATGAATATCCTTTTGATGAACTCATTCATCAATTCTGTGTTTTGGAGCACTACAAGGGGAGGAGCCTTATTAGCACAAATCCTTCATAAGAGAACCTTCTCCTTATTCGCAAGAATTAGAAAAATAGCACATTAAGCTTCACTAGCCCTGAAGTAACCTAACCGTGGCTTTGACACCATGAACTGTTAGGTCTAACTTGGCTCTGATACCATGTAGGCAGTGTTTCATCGAAACGTGTTTTGAACGCTGAAACGGGTTCGAAACGGAACGTACGAAACGACCCCGTTTCGAAACGGCGTTTCGTTGTTCGAAACGACTGTGAAAAATCGCAAATTTTTTTGCGATACAGCAGGGGCCCAAGAGGTGGGTGTTTTCACTTTTTGGCACGTTAGAAAAACCCGCGAGAGAGAGAGAGAGAGAGAGAGAGAGAGAGAGAGAGAGAGAGAGAGAGAGAGAGAGAGAGAGAGAGAGAGAGAGAGAGAGACGTATGCGAGAATGCGCATAATAATAATGATATGTGTCTCGGGTAAGATGTCAAGGCTGTGCTGCATCTGCTGTGCTGCTGCTGTAAAAAGATGTAAATGATACAAGTAGGAGGTGAGAGGCCTAAGAGAACCATGATAGCCTGTAGCCCTGATCATGAAGACGCTGTGAGGAGGATAATGCAACTTGTATGTATCGCCTGTCTATCTCTGGTGACGCCTGTATCCTCTGTATATAGGTGATAAGCTGAAGAACTGCCTCGATCTGTATAGGTGGAACTGCAAACTCGGCCAGGAGAATCTCAACAGAAGGCTTCGCTCGAATCAACCGAGCTAGCATGGTGGTCTGTAATCGTGAGAGACTGGCCCAATGTGAAGAAGGGAGACCTACACACCATGTCTCTGCCGCATATAAAGTCGTGGGGATAACAATGGCATCGAAGAGGTGACACTTACTGCGAGCATCCTGGATGGACTTGCGGAAACAAAATCGCTCTAGCTGAACAAGGGAGGCATGTCCTTTCCCTAGTCAAGTGGTAGCGGCCTATCTCATGCTAAAAGTAGGACCTGAGAAAAGGACCCCCAAGTATGCGTAGGAAGGGACCACCTCTAGAATCTGTCCGCCCAAAGTAAGCTCCTGTCGCTTACATGAATGCCCTCGACGTGTTGAAGACCATAACCTTGGTCTTCCCAATGTTCACCCCTAGGCCCCATCTGGTGCAAAACTCATGCAAGCAATCCAACTGTCGCTATAGGCCCTCTCTGGTCAATGAGACCAACACCACATTATCAGCATAAAGGAGGAGAGAGAGAGAGAGAGAGAGAGAGAGAGAGAGAGAGAGAGAGAGAGAGAGAGAGAGAGAGAGAGAGAGAGAGATTGAGTGTGTGTGTGTGTGTGTGTGTGTGAAAGAGAGGGAGTGTTGTGTGTTTGTGTGTGTGTGATGTGTGTGTGAAAGAGAGGGAGTGTTTGTGTGTTTGTGACGTGTGTGTGTGTGTGTGTGTGAAAGAGAGGGACAGTTTGTGTGTTTGTGTGTATTGTGAAGTAGAGGGAGTGTGTGTGTGTGTGACATGTGTGTGAACTTTCAACTTTGAGTGTGGTGTGTTTGTGTGTTTGTGTGTGCGGTGGTGTGTTAAACTGTGTTTGTGTTTGTGTGTTTGTGTCTGCACTGTGGTATGTGTGTGTGAGTCTTGAGACTGTCGTGACGTGTGTGTGTGTGTAAGATTGAGAGACAGAGAGTCTAGAGAAGAGAGGATAGGGATAGATTGAGGTTAGAACTTAGAGCATAGGTTTACCGTTTTGGAAATTCGAATTTAGGATTAGTTTTTAATTTGAAGTCTGAATTTAATACAGTTATTGTTTTGTTGACACTAGATAGCTATTAGCAATGCCCAGATAGCGGGATCCCTTATGGGATCACGTCAACCATCAGGCAAGAAGTGGACTTGCAAGTATTGCGGGAACACTTATGGAGGTGGCCCCGTTCGAATCAGGGCGCATCTTTTACGTCTTCGAGGATATGAGATCGTCGTTTGCACTCAGGCCCCAGAGTCAATGAGGATTGTCGGGATACTTCAGGCACAAGTGATTCTTGAATCTTGTTTGAAATGACATTGATTGAAAATTTGAAATTTGATCTAAAGCTAAAACTTAAAAGTTTATTCTATAACTTTAAACTTTGATTACTAATGAGTAATTAGTGACTGTTCCCTGAGCTCTCTCACTGACTATAATTTATTACCTAAAGCCTGCTGCGTAACTAGTAACACCAATGTTATTGTTACAGGTGCGGTAGAGCGCCGAGATTCCCCATCGCAGCCGGCACCTGTAGTCGGCACTAGCTCCGCTGCAGCATCCATTCCACCTTCTTCTTCTAGAGAGACTCCTGCAGTGCCAGTTGGTGGGGCCAGCAGTAGTGCTATTGGTAGCACTGTTAGGGGACAGGGTCGAGGACATGTGAGAGGCAGGGATGTTTTTGTGGCAGCCTTCCAGCAGTTCATAGGGATGCAGCTGCTATTGCTGTTAGGAGGTGCTTTTACTTGTGTGACCTCCCTTTTCATGTGGCACAGACCCCTGCATGGAGGGATATGATGCGAGCATATCTCGTATCGGTGTTGAGGGGGAGGGCCCGACCATGGAGCAGTTGAGGACGAGAGAGCTACATGCTGAGCGGCAGTCCGTGGATGCTGACCTACAGCCCATTAGGAAGTCATGGGCGAGGTATACCTGTAACCTTACATCTTCAATTGGATGCACTATAATATCAAATGGTTGGACCGATAAAAGGAGGCGCCATCTTGTGAATATATTGGTGTCTTCTTGCATGGGCACCATGTTTTTGAGATCCATTGACACGTCGCAGCCAGGCATGGCATTGGATGGCAGGAGATTGTTTGAGTACATCTCACAGGCCATTGAGGAGGTCGGAAAAGAGAATGTTGTCCAAGTATGCACTTGCCACTTGCCACTTTCAAGTTTCAACTTTGAAACTTTTGACATTGAGCTCTCAGCTTTGAAGTTAGAACTTGGTAAGTTACAAGTTACAACTTACATTTTGTAAAAAAGTGATTATTGTTTTGAGCGTTGCAATTTGCACTTGCCATTTACATTTGCAATTTGCATTTGCATTTGCTTCCGGAATGCTCAATGGTGAATGTTCATTGTTCATGAGTTATGATTCGACCTTTCCAATGCAGGTTGTCACAGACAACGCGTCCAATTGTGTTGCCATGGGGAAGATGGTGAATGAGAAGTACCCTTGGATTTTCTGGAGTCCATGTGCTGCACATTGTCTTGACCTCCTAGTTGAAGACATTGGGAGATTGCCCTGGGTCAAGGAGGTTGTAGACATGGCACGATTCTTGGTGAGATTTGTCACCAAGAGACAAAGGGTCTTGAGCATCTTCAGGTCCTATTCCACCTTGGATCTCTTGAGGCTTGCCCCCACTAGGTAACAAAGTTCCAACTTCCAACCTGACAACCTGTTTCCAATTTTTTGATTTGAAAATCGCAATTTTGTTTTAGCTTCAAGTTTCAATGCTCATAGAATTTGAATTTTGCTATATAGTATAGCCTGCTTGTTGCCTATAGGCTATGACCAATTACAAATCTTATTTCATGATTTTCATCCTAGGTTTGCCTATATGCTCATTGTTTTGGAGTGGCTCATAAAAGTGCATGGAAGCTTGAGGATGACAGTGGTTTCACCCCATTGGGCAGAGTGGGGCCGATCACGAGAGGCCAAGGCCAGGAGATTTGAGGCGATCGTGATGGGGACTTCATTTTGGGATGATGCACGCTCCATTGTCATATCCATGCAGCCTATCTATAGTGTGCTTCGCCTTACTGATAGAGAGGGTTCCACCTTAGGCCTTCTTTATGAGTTTATGGATAAGCTGGGAGAGCAGCCTCAGAGTTGCACCACCATGGCTCCTGACAGGTATATTACTAGAGTCTAGTAACTACGTTAAAAGTTTCAAAGTTGATTCTTGAATCTTCAATGTTCATTGACATTCATGATTAGAATTTAGTTAAAACTTAATAGTTCTTGAATCTTGAGACTTGAATGCCCAAGCCTCAAACTTCACTCCTGAGTCCTGATTGTTTGCAGGCTGGAAGAAGTAAGGGGCCTATTTCTAGGCAGATGGCAGTGGTTCCATCAACCTCAGCATGTCGTGGCTTGCTTGCTTCATCCACTATGGAGGACGGAGGATCAATTTCATGATCGAGAGCTCAGGCAAGGATAGCATTCCTACGTCTCCTCTATCTATCCTGATTCCAGGGATCAGGATGCACTCATGGATGACTTAAATTTATTCAGGTATATACTATGTAATTAGTGATATGTAATATGTATTCAGGACCCAGGTATGTAATATGTATTCATCTATGTAGTGTGTATATATGTATGAACTTTGACGTCTAAGGCTTAAGCTAGCTGCTAGTTAAAACTTGATAGTAGTAACTTGTAAGCATTTAGTATTTACTATTTAGTATTTTGAAATTTGAATGGTGATGAATGTTGAATGTTCAGGACCGCGCGCCTCGATTTCGGTCGTGCAGCTGCCATGCTGAGGGAAGGGCAATTGCGCCTTGTTTCATGGTGGATGAAGTATGGGAATGATGTTCCCAAGTTGCAGAAACTTGCCATCTGCGTCCTCTCACAAGATTGTGCAGCAATTGCATGTGAGAGAAATTGGAGTGTTCTCTCTGATTCATACGAAGAGGAGGAACAGACTTTCTACTGCGCAGCTGGAGAGGTTGGTGTATGTGCATGCCAACCTACGTCTAGACTCTACACTAAGAAGTTAGAACCTTCAAGCTTCAAGTTTCAACTTTCAACGTTTACATTTCAAATTTGCTATTTTTTTTAAATCGTTTACCAGTACTTACTATTGAGAATCAAAATCTTGGTTTAATTTCAATTTTCGTAGGTTAATCCCGATGAGATCGATGTGGCAAAGGTTCCGGACTTGCCACCAGGATCACAAGAGGAGGAGGATGTCTATGCTCTACTCCATCGGGAGGCCTTAGCAGCTACAGGTTGATTTCGATGCCCAATTCCCCGATTCACTGCGTTACATTAGTAGGCTTTTAGTACTTTGAAATTTTGTAGATATACTAGATAGTAGATTACTAGATTGTAAATTGTAATTACTAATTTGAAATTTGTAAATTGTAAGTTAAAACTTAAAAGTAATATGACATGTCGAGACTCGAGCCTAAGTCCTAATTCCAATTTCCTTGTGTGCATTACGCAAGGCCAGGCCTACCACTCGAGCTGCAGCACGCAGGACCAGGAGCGCAGGAGAGGGCCCGAGCCATGCAGTAGTCTCAGAGACCTCTGAGAGTCCCTCTAGCTCTGACTCAGATGAGGAATCCGCCACTGAGGGTGAGGGATCGGATGAGGAGGATGAGGGTGACTCTGATGATGGGGAGGATGACATTGAGCCTGAGGACATGCCAGTGCCTCCACGACGACAGCGTCCGAGGCGGGCAGCTAGAGGCTAGAGCCTGGATGGGCATTGGGGGGGGGGGGGGGGGCACTCACTGCTCAGCATAGATCATAGATGATAGTTATTAGTGGCATACTCTAGGCTGAGGGCTCTAACATAGTAGTTATACATATTATTGTTTACATATGACAGTTGACTTCAGACTCATGGGGCCTCAGGCTTGAGCCTTGAGGGCCGAGGCCACGCTTGACACTCTTGTTATTTATGCAGCATGATAGCATCATTGCTTTTACTTTAAACTTTAAACTTTTGACTCTTGAATTGTAATTTGTGATTCACTGAAGTCTGATTTGTAGATTCAAAATTGCTAGTGTTACTTAATACTAGTTAGAACTTACTACTTACTACTTAGAAGTTAGAACTTAGTGCCAGCTTGAAGTTACTTCCAAGTTAGTGGTCAGTGCATTGTAATTTGTAATTTGTAAGTTGTAACATCAAACTTGTAAGTACTAACTAGTAACTTCTAAGTACTAAGTAGTAAGTAGTAAGTTGAAAGTTGAAAGTTCTATAGATAATAGTTATTAGTTTGTAACTTTACTGTTTACAATTTTTGGAAGTTCCTGGATGTTTGAAAATTGAGACTGTAATATGTATGATGAATGGTGACAATATCAATAATTGACTGAGGAAAGTGTCAAGTGAGTCGTGACCAGTTGGCAGTGACCACATACTGATACTATAGCTTCTCCTCTTGAATTGCATTCTCTAGAGCATTCTCATGAAATTGGATGTATCTACCGGACTGTCTATGACATGTGTAAACCCTCAAAAACACATTCAAAAAAAAAAAAAACCCGTTTCGAACTAGAACCAGTCGTTTCAAACGCGTTTCGAAACGACGTATGAAACGAGCCCCTGAAACATTGCATGTAGAAATTATGGACCAAACAGCAAAGCATTCAACAGAACGAATCTCAAACACACACGAAGGAGATGGCTGGTCGCCCTCCTTAGAGACTCGTGGCACTCCAGGAAGAATGGCCCTATGCTTGCATACATGAATAATGAAGAAACGTACATTTATAGCTGACCCAGCATTAGGGCAATCTCCAAATAACCTAACGAAGCTTGTAGAAGAAGTTAGGTTATCTGAAGATTGCCCTAATGTTGGGTCAGCTATAAATGTACGTCACTTCTTCATTATTCATGTATGCAAGCATAGAGCCATTCTTCCTGGAGTGCCACGAGTCTCTAAGGAGGGCGACCAGCCATCTCCTCCTTCATGTGTGTTTGAGATTCGTTCTATTGAATGCTTTGCTGTTTGGTTAATGATTTCCTACATGGTATCAGAGCCAAGTTAGACCTAACAGTTCATGGTGTCAAAGCCATGGTTAGGTGGCCCAAGTTGTGGGGCAGGTGACAGCTAGGACCCCCACCGAGTGTGGCTTGAGGAGGGGTGTTAGAATATCACTCCACGCTCTAGAGGGAACTATCCAACAGGGCGGATAGCTCAATGGTAGAGCATCCCATCCAGTATGAGGGAGGACCTGAGTTCGAATCCTAGTCTGTCCATCCATATTGTGAGCTATGGATTTCTAACGTGAAGATCCACGTTATTATGCAGGAAAGGTCACTAGCCTTGATAAAGTTTTGAATGTAACCTGCGTTTGATTTTGTGCAGGAACAAGTGTCCAAGAGCTAAGTGAGCAATTTAATTGTTGCTAATGCTCACTGAAGTTCCGCACTAGCATCCATCCAGTATGGTTTTGTACAGAAAGTGATATTTTGTATCCATCGGGTGGTAAACACCAATAAGTTAACTAGTCGGCTAAATTTAGACCTTGCCTGTCATATAAACCATATGATCAGAGCTGTAGCTGGGTTTTTTTTTAATAGTTGGAATTTTAAACCATATGATCAGAACTGGAGCTGGTTTTTTGTTGAAGATTTGGTCGAATATTTACAGCAAATGTAGGTAACTAGATGTTTAACTTGCTTTTTTTTTTACAGGTCCAATCCCTTTTACCCAAAATGCTTGCTGCTGCTTTTCAACCAAGGGAATGAGAAGAAAGCTTGTCGGCCTCCTATGCAGGCAACAGGTGATTATAAAATTTATATCAGAAAAATTGAAATCTATATCAAACAAACTAAATTTACCCAAATCATCAGTAGAAGTGGACACATCCACCCTGATCCCAGCCTGAGAGCTTGCATCTGCGATTTCTTTTGAAGACTTCCGTGCATCCTCAACAACAGTACTTGCTGCCTTACGAAGTCGAGCTTGTAGCACCTTCTTCTCTGCAGAACCCGCAACCATTTTCAGATAGTCAAAAAAATGCTCCTACAAACTCAAGAAGCTTGTTAAAACCTCACCTTCTTGCAGAGCTTCAATCAGGGATCTTAAATTGGTCCGATCCTTCTCCATCGAAGATATTTGTGACCTGTAACAGAGGACTAACAGTCTTGAATTGGAATAAGACTAAGGATGCAATCCATGTATTTCTAAATTCTTCCTTAAAGTGAAATCATGAGAACTTATCCATCTAGATGTTCATTGAAGCCAGAAATTTCGAGTCTTGACAATTGATTCATGACTCATTACATGCTACATAGTACAGCAAGATTGAGAACATGCCATAATTCATTGTTACATCATCAATCAATTATCATAGTGAGTCATGACATATGTCAGCAAATCACAATCATAGGAAGTTTTAGTTATTAGCCTAGTAACTACGGAGCCTACACAACGCAAACAGCTTGCGAGTACTTAGTAATTACTAGTGTTCCCACTCCGTTCAGAATCGGCCGGTTCTAAACCATACGAATTGGCATGAATCATGGTTCAAAACCAGGTCCATCTCGAAAGAATAGGCAAGAAAGGTTTTGGAAAAAAATTTAGAAAGAAGGCTAAAAAATATCTAATGTATAATGTCTACATTGTATCATATATAGATATTAGACTGCTGTTGAATACATATAATTGAAATTTCATTGTTCTTTGTTGAAACCTGAAACCAAATTAGTGTTCACAGAATCACAAGTTCACATGACAAATTACAATGGACACAATTAAAACTACTAAACTACAATAATCAACTCTCTACAATGTGCCATCATCTACAATCTGATTCCATGTTCCAACTTCCACTTAACAAAGTGACTTATGACTTATCCATGATCCGTCATCGAACATCCATCAGACACTAGTAAGTACACTAAATAGCCATTTAAATAGCTTATGTCAAATGTAGATATGTGCGCTGAATGATGATGTCGTGACTCATAAGTCATAATCTAGACGACAAATCGACCTAGATTTTGACTGTGATCTATATCTAGGTCCTAGAGGGGGTGGCTTCATAGCCTGCTACTCATCATCATCATCATCATCATCATCATCATCATCCCCACCCTTTGAGTGCTCACAAGACCCAGGTCCTAGAGGGGGTGGCTTCATAGCCTGCTACTCATCATCATCATCATCATCATCATCCCCACCCTTTGAGTGCTCATAAGACGAAGACCACTCTCTCTGGCTCTCAATCTCCTCCTCAGTCTCTTCATCAAATCTTATTGCTTCTTGTGATGAGTAAGTCATCCACATGGAGTACAACAACAACAAAGTCTTCACCTTCCTTGAAGACATACAAAATGCAATCAAACTTACTCTTTTCAAACCCTCACTTTGCAAAGTATTCATCAATTTTGCTATACCAATCCCTTGGCGCCTATTTGAGTCCATACAAGGATTTTCTAAGCCAACAAACGTGATGCTCTTTGCATGTTATCTCAAACCCTTGTGGTTGCTTCATATAAACCTCTTCTTGAAGTTGCCCAGTGAGAAAGGCACTCTTGACATCCATTTAATGCCAGATTTAGAAAGTTTTTGGATCATCCCACTCCCCTTGCCAATAGCTCTCCAACAGTGCAAGACTCCACCTGATCTGACACCTGTAGATCAAATGCTCCCTCTTTCAAGATTGAGGTGCTTGTAGAAGATAAGAATCTTTTCAAGAATCTAAGCACTGAAGTTTCTCTCACTCTCAGACTCACAGGCTAGACAACCTGCTCTGATACCATGAAGATTTACAAGACCTAGCTATGGAGTATCTTAACTCAAATGCTAGATCAACTATGAAAGCTTGAGAAAACTTGGCTATGGAAATATCACACACAAGGAGAATTGCATGAGCATCTCACAAACTCAAAAGTCTCAAGAAGAAATGAATTGCTAGAGAGAGAGAGGAGGGCGTGGGTCCTCCAAATCCCTTGTGAGGCAAGCACCTCCTTTACATGCATGGAAAGTCTAGGTGTCAACCATAGGAGTGAGCTACTTGGCCAAGTGGGCCACTTGCACTAATTTACATAACTTAACAAAAGGGGGGTCTCATGCATTTAATTAAAACATGCCCCATGAGTTATGTACAACTTAACTAATGCTTAGCCAAAAGGGGTAAAATAGGCATTACTCTTCAACAAGATAGCACCTGCTGATCGCCACAAAACCGCTTTTGCAACAGAATGGGGCACCTATGCTTACAAAGTAATGCTGTTTCGACTCCGTAATGCACCAAGTTCGTTCCAAAGAGTAATGCAATTTGCTTTTAAAGATTATCTACAGAAATTCCTTGAAATTTACTTGGATGACCTGGGAGTCCATAGTACAGATGTAGACCACCTGGATCGATTGGAGAAAGTATTTGAAAGATGCCGCAAATATCAGATTTCTCTAAATCCAGAAAAATGCCAGATATGGGTTTCCCACGGAGTTGTGCTTGGACATGTGATATCGAGACATGGTATTGCCACAAATAATTCTAAGATCAAGGTTATTGTGGAATTGCCACCGCCAACAACGATCCGTGGAGTTTATGTGTTTATGGGTCATGCGAACTACTATCGAATTTTTATTATCTTCTTTGCGGATTTAGCACGACCTATATACAAACTGACTATTGTTCCTATTTGGACAGTAGAGGCGTTAAAAGCCTTTGAAAAATTAAAAAAAGCATTAACTTCAGCACCAATACTGTGTTCTCATGATTGGACAATAGAATTTCCATGTTCATACGGATGCCTCAAAATACGCCATTGGATCAATTTTGACGCAGCCAGGAGATTATAAGAAGGATTATCCTATACGATTTGCAAGCAGACAGCTCACAGATCCGGAGAGAATTATTCAACAACAGAACGTAAAGCGTTAGCCATGATTTTTTCTGTTCGGAAATTTCGTCACTATCTCATGGAAAAGCACTTTGCATTTTATACGGATCACCAGCCGTTACTTTACTTGGTAAACAAGACGTGCAATACTGGACGTATTGCAAGATGGTTATTGTTATTGACTGAATTTGACTTTCGAATTGTGGTTCAAAAGGGGAAGCAACATTATCTAGCCGACCACGTTTCGCGAATTGAATCTACACCAGTTAACACTGAAGTGGATGATGAACTACCAGATGCTGCATTGTTCTATGTCGAAGCAGTACCTGAGTGGGCAGCGGATATTGTTGAGTACCTGATGCTAGGACAACCAAATGACTCCTTGACAAAAGTACAGAAGAGACAATTGATTCATAAGGCTCAACCTTATCAATTGATTGCAGGACAATTGTATTGTCGTGGATCAGACAATACTTTACGAAGATGTGTTTTACCGCATGAAGTACCAGATTTAATCATGTTTTCACATGATGGCATGGGCGGAGGACACTTCTCTACAGATATTACTATTCGCAAACTTTTGCAATCGTTTTTTGGTGGCCTACGCTTCATAAAGGCACAGAAGATTTTATTCAGACGTGATGTTTGCCAGCGAGCACGATGGCCTACTCGACAGAACTATGAACCCTTGCATCCGGTTTTATCGCAAGCACCGTTTGAAAAATGGAGACTGAATTATATTGGTCCTATTCATCCTGCCGCGCAAGGATCTCAGGCCCGATATATTATCGTAGCAACTGACTATATGACCAAGTGGGTTGAAGCCAAAGCTGTCAAAGTTGTTGATGCAAAATCTACGGCCAAGTTTCTGTAAAAAAATATTGTAATCATATTTGGATGTCCGATCGAGTTTGTCAGTGATCGGGGTACACAATTTGTTAATCAAACAATAAAGTGTTTACTGGAAGAATTTTTTTGTGATACACAGATTTAGCACTCCCTACTATCCCAGAGGGAATGGCCAAGCTGAATCTTCCAATAAGATTCTCTACACCATTATGACAAAGACAGTTGAAGCAAGTCGGTCTGATTGGGAACATAAACTGTATGCAGCGTTATGGGCATTCAGAACCGCTTACAAAAATAGTACAAATCAAACACCCTTTCAACTGGTTTATGGTCAAGATGTTGTCAGGCCGATTGAATTTTTAATCCCATCTTTACGCATAGCAGCAACAGAACGATTAAATGATGATAAGTCTTCACAACTCCGTCATGAAGCGTTGCACAAATTATGTGAAACCCGATCGATGGCAGTTCATGCGTTAGCAGCAGAGAAAGCCCGCCGAAAGGCATGGCACAATCGTCGATTGCACAAAAAGGATCTGAAACCAGGAGATCTTGCATTGATGTACAAAACCAAGTTGATCAAGGAAAAGTTGAAGTTTACCGATGAAGGCCCGTATAAAGTGAAGGAAATCTTGAACTATGGCGCAGTAATTCTTGAGCACTTGGATGGAAAACGATTTGATACTCCGGTGAATGGCAGCCGATTACGCAAGTTTTGGCAGCCTGCTCCGCCAGTTCAGCAAGCCTGATCTCAATGGTTTTTTTAATTTTATTTGTTTTTCAATTTTTTGTTTTCAGTATTTAAATTGCTGAGTTTTTGGAAAAAGACAGAAAAAAAAAAAAAAGGACGAATTGGGAAAAGACTGATGAACAAAAGTCAGAAAAGGTCATTAGCATAGGAAAAGGAAGGACAGTATTTTTTGATGAAAAATGACTTAGAAAATCATTGTTTTGGTCAGATGTGGCCAATACAGTACTAGAAACCTTCGCTGAGCTCTCAGACTGTACATCCACTCTAGATTTATCTAATTTGGGTTGGGCGAAGGTTCCTGTCCAGTAAAAATCCATTTTTTGAGTCAGGCGAAGGATCATTAATATGCCATTTTGGGAACCTTTGCCGAGCACCTGATAGATGATCTTAAAATGTCAAAATTAGGTTGTCCATAGGTTCAGATCTTGAAAACATGCATTTATGACAGTACCTGGGCGAAGGACCCTCTTGGGCGAAGGTTCATCCTTCGCCAGCCCTGGAAAACGTTCGCCTGATAGGTTTAGATCTCCAGAAACCTTCGCCGAGATTTTTATAGCTTATTTTTACAGTACTGTACATGCCTGCAAATTTTGGTTCAGAACAAATCAGCCAAACTAGTATTCAGTGTAATGGACCCACCAAATTCACCTATAAGTTGGCTAAATTCGATTCATTCCTCACTTGTGCTAGCGAAGCTCTTGCGAATTTTTCCCGCGACCAAAGCCTTCCAAACTTCCTGATCTGCTTTCTGATACACTTTCACGCGTCTTACATTTCATTTCTAATCATCATGTCTTCTATCGATACTTCCCAGTCTCCGCGTTATACCATCCATCGTGGTTTCCCATCTGCAACGGACATCATGATACTTCCTAGCACAAGCATGGTCACTCAGTGGATGACCCTTGCCGAGCCTCTGCTCACTGCAATGAGTATTCATGAGAGCCTTTTCCGGCCGAATCAACATGGATTTCATCACTCTTGCCTTCAGTACGTGGAAGGAAGAGAAATCCAAATTTTATATCACTTTTCAGGGAGCAACACACAAGGTGCACGTCACTGAGGCCGCCCTTGCAGCCATAGGCATAGCGTCCGGTACACAGGCCTCACCCAATCACAAGCAGGCCAAACAGGCCATCAAGCCATACATTGACCTCACCAATGATTTGCACTGGACCAACGACGGATACCTCCTTGAAGCCATCACTAAGCCTGTCATACACGCTGCTGCCCAGCTACTGAATAACTTCCTGATGGTTGGCAACCTCAAGAAAGACCACATCACTTCCCAGATCCTCCATAGGATAGCTGACTCCTATACTAAGTTGGCCAAAGCCCCTCTTGAACCATATAATTGGTTCAAGACTGTTTCTAGTGAGCTCAAACGAGCTATTAAGGCCAATACTAAGCAACAGTTCGTTGCTGGCTCTTTATTGTCTCTTCTAGCCGCTTCTCACCTAGAAAACAAAATCCATGGCTTCCACCTGGATTCTGTGCTTTCGGTCTACAAAGAAGCACCGGCCGAGTCGTCCCACCAAGCCTCGAGTTCACATAGTCGTCGTCGTCCACGCAGCGAGATCGTCATTCCTGACTCGCCTTCCGCGTCACGACGTCGCACTAGGCATACATCGTCAGCTGCGCTTCCACCCCCTGCTGTTGTTCGCACGGAACTTCCAATTCCCCCTGCCTCTGATGCTTCCCTCGCCTCTGCTTCCACACAAGGACAGTCTGTGACCATTGGGGCTACCATTCCCATCACAGCTGCCCAGGACCCTCATTTCAATTAAGTAGATTGGTTCTCTTCAGGAAGGGATTGATGAATGTCCTTGCTCTCTATCACTTTTCCTCCATCTCTCATGCTTTCTTTGGATTTTGCTAATTGTTGGATCTGATTGTTATTTGGATTGTATGTTATTATACTTTTTATGAGAGAGAAAGGGAGAAAGAGAAAGAGTAAGTTATCTTATTGTGGATATGAAGTATTAATGGATAGTAGGGTTAATGGATGTTAGAGTTAGATGTGGATCTTCCATTCATGCTGAAATCTGAATTATACTATCGCTCTCAGGGGAACGAACCTACGCGTGACAACTAACTCCATCTCTTTGATGCTAGATTGACTAGATCTTGGATTCAGGTTAGGTAAAGAAAAAAACCCACTACAGAGAGAATGATGCTTGAGCCTTGATAGGGGAGAGAGGATGTGCAATTTATAGTTAGAGCTTTAGAGTTAGTAGTTAGTGTAAGAGTGTCAGAGGTTTTAGAACTTTTAGGTTAGAATTTAGTTAGAAGTTAGCTTAGTCAGGATAGATTTTTTTGCAATTTTGATTTTTGAAACTTAGTCTTTAGGGTATAATTAAGATTTGAGACTATGGTGAAGGCAAGAGACCCAGCTTGGGAGCATGTGACGGTTGCAAGAGGATATGGCAACTCAGGTACAAAGAGGTGGACTTGCAGGTACTGCAACGTCACCTACACAGGCGGTTCTTTATGGATTTGAGCACACCTCTTGGCAGTGCATGGCTACGACATAGCTGCTTGCACAAAGGCGCCCTGAGACATTGGGTTGGCGAGACCTGGCAACGCTACAGCTGTAGAGGATGCCGATGCACCCCGTCCCCGTCCTGCACATGCAGGAGCAGGTGAACTTTGAAATTTGAAATTTGACTGTTCTTGTTAGCTTTCAACTTGTAGCTTGTTATGTAATATGTTAAACTGAGGACTAGAGAGCTCCAGGAGAGAGATGAAGTGAGCACAGAGCTAGAGCCCATCAGGTGAGTCGTGACTCTTGACTATTGCAAGTTGCAACTTGGCTCGTATAATAATAATTAATTACTAATATGTATTGTAATTTGTTGTCTTGTTTTTCATTCCTTGAACCTTCTAAAAATCTTTAACCACACACTAAAAATGTAGGAAGTCCTGGCTACATATGGGTGCTCCATCAATACTGATGGATGGAGCGATGCAAGGAAGAGACATGTCATCAATATAATGGTCTCTTTGTATGGGCACAATGTTCCTTTGTGCCACAACACTTCTGAGGCAGGTACGACACCTTTCAAGTTTCCAAAATTCCAAATCTCCAATATGCAGCATGCACTTGCCACTATGCAGTGTCCACTGGTGATTGGAATATGGATTAAGTGGCAAAAGTGTCCCTTTCAGGCACTGTGATTATGGGCAAGTATATGTTTGTCTATATCAGAGAGGCCATCGAGGAAGTGGGGCCACCGAATGTTGTCAGGTAATTTAAATTGCTTGTCAAATGTGGAACAAGAGGGCTTATGAAAACATCTTCGAATCTGTAAAAGAAAATGCATCTAATACAAATCTAAGTACAAATACCACTAATAAAGAAACGATATATATATGAAACATGAAAATAGCTGTGTATGGTGGTTTCTCCAAGTCCTCTATGAGGCAAACACTCATGTACATGCATGGAATGTATAGGTCAACCATATAAGTGAGCTACTTGGCTAAGAGGGCCACTTGCACTAAGTTACAAATAGGGGGGCCCATGTATTTAATAAATAACATGCCCCATGAGTAATGTACAACTTATAATAACATTATTGCTTAGCCAAAGGGGTCAAATAGGCATTACTCTTCAACAGGATCATCATCGCATGCTTGAATACTACAAATTGCAATCATGTTATTGTAGTGGCTTTGAAATCGTGATCCAATGTTTGGTAATATCCTTTTTTAGAGAATTAGACTTGTAAACACAACAAGAAACTAAGGATGGTTCATATCTTATTTTACAAGATGAGCAAGTTCCGAACATCTCAAGCAATTTGAGAGATGACCAAGAGCCCATGACCTCGCATAAAAATTTTGTGAGCTACTTTGATAGATAGTAGGTACATCAAATAAAGCCCATAACCTTGGAATAAGAAATTTGTGAGCTACTTTGATAGGTACATCAGGTGAAGTATCATTTTGAAGGTTTTCAGCAGGGATTACTAAGATGAGGCCTTCCACTAAGATCCAGGTCAAAAGAAACTATAACTGAAGTTAAATTTTGAGAATTTTGCATGACTTGAAAAGCTTCGACAAAACATCCTTTTTTTGTGTCTACACAAGATGGACTGCCAATTCATAGCAGAAATACATGCTTAGCAATCACACATTGCACATAAAAAGAAGCAACAAGGGATATGCACTGAATAATAAAATTGATTAACACTTGAATCAACCTAGATAGGATATTAAGCAAGAAAATTATCCAACGCGGCGTGGATGCATTACACAATGGTAAAGTACCTTTGAGACGCATTCTCGGACATCAACATCTTCAACTCTTTCTCCAACTTCAATTCCTGAGAGCGGACCTTAAGAACCTACAAGTTTAAAAACAGCAAGCATTGGACAATAAGGGTACACTATCTACTTAGTCACACATGCACAATAAAGTAACTAGTAGACCTATCCAACCAACAAAGTTGAAGATGAAAGATAATATATTTAGCTGCCCTACTGCTACTAGGTAGGACAATAAGGTATACAAAAATACATCAACCGAGTATTTAAAATGATTATAGCACAAAAACTACACATTTTGTTTGTAAAACTCATAAAGCAATAAGCTGAATTACACGTAACACTATTCTTATTTGATTAACAAAAAAAACTTTTCCTCACAAAAGTTGGTCTCTTTCAGAGTATTTCGTGATCGCCTTAGATAGTAGTGCAGGAGTAAAGTATTAGCTGCTTCGGAACGGCGTTCCGGAACTCCGTGATGCTGTTATAAAAAAACTGTTAATTTTTTTATAACAGCCCGCAAAGCCCCATTTCTAGCCGTACTCGGGATACTCAGGTTCAAACTGCTTTGTGCATCCATATTCAGTCTAGAACAATGTCCGGAAGAAACAAACAATGCATGCTCCACTACCTGTTGAATTAAAAATGGTGGAGCTCGCAGATCTTCAAAGTGCAAGCCAGGGACTCTAGGATAATGCCCAAACATCATTAACAAGGAACGAAATCTTTGTATGAATTCCACCCACAAATTTTGATATTCAATTCCATAATGCGCGGATGGAGTATTTTCTACAACATTGACCTGAGAAATCATTGGCTTCACATGCATGAAAATATGTCCCAAAACACTTTCCTCCATTTTTCAAAAGAGTAGACCAACAAGCTGAATTTCTATCACCTTTCCAAACATGAAAGGCAAACTTGGCTATGACAAATGCTAGAGCTAAAGAGCAAAGCTGACTGGCTCTTTTCCATTCCCATGCAAGGAATATTCTCCATGAGTACCATGTACAATAAACTTGTTATTTGAGTAAAGCAAACTTGGATACTTGCATAGTGATGTGACTGTAGCAGTTCGTTTATTCATATGCACATCTCCACAGTGACTCACTTTAGCAACTTACAAGAATTGAATTCTCAGCCAGATCTGGTGTTCTCAATGTTATCTTTGAGACGGGCAATATTTATGAGACGGGCAAAAAAAAACGAAAAAACAAAAAAACAAAATTTGCAATGTTCCGATCTGGAACGCTCCCGGATTCTGGAACCGTTCCAAAACTCTCATTCTGGGAGCATTCCAGAACAAAATGCATCTATAAGTAAAGTACAAGCTCAATACAAATCCCATACACAATGGTACTGTACCCGTTCCTAACATTTTTGGATAGGAACGGGTACAGTACCATTCCTAAGGAACGGTCTTTTCATTTCTTAGGAACGATTTTTAAAAAAGAACGGTTTTGTTCCTATTTTAGGAACGGAACCGTTCCTGGTACATAACTGTTCCATACCCAGGAAATAAGAAAAACACCTTTATATACCTTTTTGGATCATTTTGGGTTACAACATTTTGCTTGAGAATGGCATTATGTTTTACTTTGGTCTACAAGACATTATGCACTAGTTTGTACTCCGATTGGCCTATGTACTATGACTTATGGAGATCCGAGAGCTTGTTCCTAAGTTTCTAATCTTGTTCATGTTCCCAAGTTCATGCTTAAAAAGAGTGTTTAAAGTTCCTATTGAAACCTAAGTTCCTGAGTCCACGCATAAAAATTAGAGGGTCAATTCTTGTTTCTGTTCCTATTGAACCTAAGTTCCCACGACTTCATGTTCCTACTCCTAAGTTCTTGTTCCTAAGTTCTTGCTCCTGTTCCTATTCCTAAGCTCATGTTCCTGTTCATGTTCCTATTCCCAAGTTCCTATTCCTAAGTTCTTGTTCATGTTCCTGTTCATAAGTTCCTGTTCCTATTCATAAGTTCCTAAGTTCCTGTTCTTGTTCCTAAGTTCATGTTCCTGTTCCTAGGTTTCTGTTCTCGTTCATGTTCCTAAGTTCTGTTCCTGTTCCTATTCCTACATTTTATTCCTGTTTTTGTTCCCGTTTCTAAATTTTGTTCCTATTCCTATTCCAAAGAGCTTTAACTCAGGTTTCAACCTAGGAACACAAATATGATCATGTGGGCAAAGATCAGTATGTGGGCTTACTAAATGAATCATTAAATGCCCTTCAAGAGAATAAAGGTCGCGGTAACAATTGGCAAGGAATCTGCATTCAACACCCAATAAAATTCCAAATCAGACTTTTCTGCAAAGAAGACTAAAACCCCAGGGTAAAGAGAAATCTATTATGTAAAGCACTAGGTGCCACGCAAGAGAGACCACTATGGAAGCCAAAGAGGCTGTCGTGGAAGCAATAGTGAGCTTTGCACACCTTGAAGAGGCACTCGTGGACGTAGTTTGGATGATATTTTAAAGATACATGCATGCAGTTTTTGAAACCTTGTGAGCAGTAGAACAAAATCTTTTGGAGGAGGACTTGCTTGAGAGGCAATCCTAGCCACCATAAAGTCACCGGTGAAGAGCGACCATGAGGAGAAAAAGACCTCATTGAGAAGAGCTTCAACCCAGGAAGTAGAGTCGTAAAGAAAGCTTGTGGAAAAAGGAAATGGAAGAAATTCGTGGGCTGTCAAGCGAGAGAGCTCAAATCCCAAGAAAAACGTCAATTTAACAAACTAAAAGAAAGATACTCACTAATAGAGAGAAACAGATTGCTACAAGGAATGAGCCTCCTATCATGTAATAAAACACTCATTGACTGAATAAAGTAGAATTACTTGAAGCAGCAAAGAGCAGCCTTCCTACATGTGTATTTCCTTGGACAAGAGATGGACTATCTATAAGGGCTTCAATGATCTAGTTGGGAACAGTAAACGGGTTTGGAAACATGATAATAGCAGCAGTACACTTTTCTTTACCATTATTATTGCTTTCAGAGTGAGTGCTAGATGTTCTGAGACAGATTTGTGACTGAACGAGTTCTTGGAAGGCTTCCACTACAATGGATGAAGTTTTAAGGACTAAAAGGACCGGACCAAGGATTACACCCTGATAAAGTCAAGCTCTTAAGGACTGAAACTAAAGCACCTGAAAGCTTATGCTATCTTTTAGTGATTTATGGATACCAAGCATATATAAGGCTGAATAAGGGTATTGGACAATCATAAGGTACAATAAAGCTTTCTTAAACACAATGATGTACATGGACTTCAATTGACAGAGATTTCTCTAAAACTTCTTAGTGAAGTTCCCTGCTTTCTATCAAGCAACTTCCTAATTATTTTGTCATAACTTTATTAGCTATACATTTTCGACATTTCAAGTATCGTCAATCTACTAAAGAACCAAGAACAACCTTTTGGATGAACTATTGGTGAATCAGCTCAGAGGTAGGGGCTACCTGAATGTTTTTTGGGCACCTGAGCGCATGTGTCCGACAAGTTTGAATGTCGAGAGTGGGTGAGATTGTGTGAGAGTGATAGTCTGTGTGTGTGTGTGAGTGAGATAATAGAATGTGTGTGTGAGTGTGTGTGTGTGTGAGAGAGTGGGTGTGAGAGTGTGTGTGTGTGTGTGTGTGTGTGTGAGAGAGAGAGAGTGTGTGTGTGTGTGTGTGTGTGTGTGTGTGTGAGTGTGTGTGTGAGAGTGTGTGATTGTGTGTGTGTGAGAGTGTGTGTACAAGACTACAAGCGGTGCGAGTGTGTGTGTGTGTGTGTGTGTGTGTGTACCTGGTGCCATGCCGAGGACGAGAGAGATCCCTTATGGGACCATGTCACCATTGATGCTTCTTACAGTACCTCCGGCACGAAGAGGTGGACTTGTAGGTACTGCCATATCTCCTTCACAGATAGGCCTGCTCGGATTAGGGCGCATTTATACCATCAGCGTGGATACGATATAGCCCCTTGCGCACAGGCGCCAGCATCATTGGCAGATACAGGTGATCGAACTCGAGAGGAGGAGCATGCTGCAGTGGCTGGTTCTTCGATGGCGAGAGGTAAATAGGTTCCACTAAAGCCTGAAGTTCAAGCTTAGTCCTGGGTGAAAAGCCATTCCAAGTTTCAAGTTGTGCAATCTGATTCGTGAATGTATGAAATTTTTGCTGAAATTGGGACTTGACAGATGTCAGTTCAGGATTCAAATGTCCAAAATTGTATTGTATGAAGTTCCGAGTCTCAACTTTAAAGTTTACAATTTGATTTTGCCAAATGAACATTGAACACTGAATTCTTCAATCTTGACATGTCACAACTTACACATTTATCATTGACACAAGGTGATGGAGAACCTTCCACGTCACAGGCTGTACCTTTTGCAGTTCGCACGCCCATCTCTTCTCAGGGAGAGGCCGAGGGTGTAGGTGCCAGTGATGTGCAGTGTGGTCCACCTGCTGACATCGATGGATCCTCTGAGCCACGCAAAGCCCTTGTGCCATCGACGAGGGCTCGTGACCGTCTTGGTAGGTCCAGACAGCTTGGGGGCAGAGATTATTATGTAGGTCGCTATGAGCCCAGGAATAAGGACCAAGCTCGAGTTGCACTTCGGAGGTGTTTCTACCTATGCGACCTCCCCTTTCACTTGTCCAGTTAGAAGGATCTTGGCACTTTGATTTCCTACACAATCATCAATGTAGAGTGGATGCTGGCAAGTGCTCATTGAAATTTTGAATTTCTGAAATCATAAATGCGAAATGTCATTGACACATTGCCTATGTTAAATGTACAGGCTGGAAGAGATACAAGATCGATGGCAATCAAGATTGGATTGGTTCCATCAGCCTCTACTTACAAGTTAATTTGAACAAAGGCTGTGTCTTTGGAAATTGGTGTTGATAGCTATTAACCTCATTGTGCGCGTTGCGGCTTGCCCAGTTCAAAGTTGTAATCATTCACCATTTTTGTGTGCAGGGGTTACCACCAGAGCTGCCATGAGGATGCCGAGGAGGCTGAGCCAGGATCGACGCTCCCGTGATGTTGAGGATGAGGAGCCTTTGGCCTCATCCACAGAGACCTCTAACTCAAAGGAGTATGTTGACGAGGAGGATGATGAGTGTTGATACAAGCTCCTGTAATGACTCGTCACACGATAGGAATTCCTCCATCTTGCTTCTTATCATAAGATATTTAAGCATCTTTATGAGATCCCATCAAAAACCACATCCCTGCTTATGATGACTTTCTTACCCTCCAAGTCATACAACATGTATCCCTTCTCTTTACTATCATATCCAAGAAATAAACACTTGGTTGCCTTTGAATCCAATTTGCTCCTTGAATCTGTGCATGTAGGTGGGCGCACAAATACTAGATTAGAATCTATTTTAGTACTTAGAAATTCACCTTGCGTCTTTACCCAACATAGGTAGTAATTTTAGCAATTAGCTTTTGCTCTTTTGCTATTTGCTTTACGCTTTTAGCCTTTCACATAGATTAGAGAAACTGTATATGTAGGCTGGCGCCCCACCACAAGATAATTCCAATATGTTAAAGTTTTGCTCAATCCTCGTATAATCTGATTTCTCTTTAATCTCTATGCTTAATTGTGTGAGTGCTAGTAGGACTAGTAACTCCATCTAGAATTCGTATCAGAAATTCTGACATGGTATCAGAGCAGGTTACTTGGTAAGAGAGAGAGATTGTTTGCAGGGTTGGAACAAGATTCTTTGGAGGAGCTGAAGCTGCATGTGAAGTCAACATTGTCAGGAGGACAACACTGATTTCCTAAGAGAAGATTTGTAAGCTGATTGTTGGCTGGCAACAGACCTCATCACTGACCTGAAGCTATCAAGATCCAAGATCAAATCGCTGGTTTTCTAACAGACTCGCTGGTTTTCTGACAGGGCTGTTCACTGGTTTTCTGACAAGCCTGTTCGCTGGTTTTCTTACAGACATGTTCTCTGGTTGTCTGACAGACCTGATTGCTGGTTTTCTGACAGACCTGTTCGCTGGTTGTCTGACAAATCTGTTCGCTGGTTGTCTAAAAAACCTGTTCGCTGGTCCTGACAGATTTGTTCACTGGTTGTCTGACAGATCTGTTGTCTGACAAACCTGTTCGCTGGTTTTCTGAAAAATCTGTTCGCGGCATTCCTGTTCGTCTGACAGACCTGTTCGCTGGTTGTCTGACAGACCTGTTCGCTAGTTGCCTGACGGATCTGTTCACTAGTTTTCTGATAATCTGCTTGCTAGTTGGAGCAAAATCAGATTACTGACTTGCAAAGAAGATTGCATAGTTAAAAATAAGGTTGTTGGAAGTCACTATAGATCAGTATTATGGTAGGGTTGAATGATGTTGATTGCCAGAGTCTAGCAAGCTAGATGGAACGAACTAAAGCATATGGAAGTTCAAGATGCAGAATATTGTCTAGGATAGAGAATATTGGGAGATCGTCACAGCGAGACACCTCCTACCACTGACAAGGAGTTGCGGGAGTATCAGAGACATAGAAGAAAAGCTCATCATATCATTAACTATGATCATACCTCATATCAGAGATGCTACTGTACCCAAGGAGGCTTGGGATATACTGATGAGACGGTAAATCAATCACAAATCTTGTTCTTGACTAATAAGATACAGGTGAATCAGTAACGGACTACTTTGCTAGGGTGAAAGATCTGAGAGGACAACTTATTGCCGTTGGAGAAAGTGTTCAAGATTCAATGTTTGTATCCATTGTGCTTAAAAGTCTGCCTTTGGCCTATCAAAACTTTGTAATGATGCTATCATTAAGAGAAACGAGGCCTTCTTTCGATGAGCTAAATGCCTTCTTACTACAGGAAGAAATGAGACAACAAAATATTGTCAACAGGGACGATTTCAAGAAACAGGCAATCCTGGCAAAGAAGCAAGAGCACAGTTCCAAGAAGGGTGGCAAAGGAAAGAAGAAGAATAAGAAGCATGATACGGAGGAGAATCAATCAAATCGATCAGAAGATGGAAAGAAAGTGGTTCGAAAAGGAAATTGCTTTATTTGCAGAACTGGCACAACAAGTTCAAGAAAAGCAGGACGGAAATTTTGATGAAGAAGAAGAAACATCTAATGCAAAATTGAGTGCTTTGAATCTTTAAGACTATGAGTTGTTTTCGGCATTGACATCTTCTGGTGGTGGCTTCTCGAAGGAAGAAGACTATTGGTTTATTGATTCAGGAGCTTCGAAGCATATGACACCTAGGCGAGAGTAACTATCTAATTTTCAAAAATTAGATGGTGGATCAAATGTGAAGTTGGGAGACAACTACACATATGATATAAAAGGAGTTGGAAAAGTACAAGTTCAACTACCTTCAGGGAAAATGGTGACATAAAGGACGTGCTTTATGTACCAGGAATTAAGAAAAACTTACTCTCAGTATCAGCTATTGCTAAGCAACACATGGTGGTGCGGTTTGATGAAGAGTAGTGTCTCATCAAGAGGAAGGATAATGAAGTAGTAGCTGAGGGCATCCTTGCAGGGTGGTTGTACAAACTTCAGGCTCAGGTAGTGGATCATCATGCAAGTGTTGCGGATATTGGATCAGTGAATAAGTTATGGCACGAGAGGTTTGGACATCTGAATTACAAAAGTCTATAAGTCTTGAGAAGATATAACATGGTTACAGGTTTACCTCAAGTTGTTTCTGATCACAAAGGTTTGTGAAGGTTGTGTCTTAGGCAAGCATCATATGAAGAAATTTTCGCCTAGTACATTTGATGATTTGCAAGACCCAGCTATGGAGTATCTTAACTTCAATACTAGATCAACTATGAAAGCTTGAGAAACATAGCTATGGAAAACATCACATACAAGGAGCATTTCATAAGCACCTCACAACACCAAAAGTAAAAGAAGAAATAAATTGCCAGAACAAAATCACTCTAGCTGAACAAGGGAGGCATGTCCTTTCCCTAGTCGAGTGGTAGCGGCCTGTCTCATGCTAAAAGTAGGACCTGAGAAAAGGACCCCCAAGTATGTGTAGGAAGGGACCACCTCTAGAATCTGTCCGCCCAAAGTAAGCTCCTGTCGCTGCATGAATGCCCTCGAAGTGTTGAAGACCATAACCTTGGTCTTCCCAATGTTCACCCCTAGGCCCCATCTGGTGCAAAACTCATGCAAGCAATCCAACTGTCGCTGTAGGCCCTCTCTGGTCGGTGAGACCAACACCACATCATCAGCATAAAGGAGGATAGCAATCAAGATGTCACCAAGCCTGCAGCCAGTACCACCACCCTGTGTAATGACTCTCTCCAACTCATCAATATACAAGCCAAAGAGGACTGGTGAGAGGGAACAACCCTGCTTCACCCCAATAGTGCTCCAGATGTGCTCAGATATGCCACTGCTATGCCGGAAACAACCAAGGACACGCTCATAAAGTGCCATCACAGCAAGAACAATGTCGGTGGAGAAGCCGAGGTCTCGGAGTCTCTGGATGAGCAATGAACGAGATGTGATCTGCCGTAGAATAATGTGCTCTGAAACCAGCCTGACCCATGGCATGTAGTCTCCTAGTTTCCGCCTCTGAGCTCACAACAGACTGTAGTATAGTACCATATAGTTTCGCCAGGACATGTCCAATCATGATGGTACGGTAGTTACTCGGATGGGGTGGATAATGTTAGTGCACCTGGGAGACGGAAAGCCAGAGACAACTGCAGAGTTAAGAAGGGTGACTATAATGGGGGCGAGTAAGTCAGAGGCATGGGAAAGGAGCTCAGATTCAAGGTCTTCGATATCTCTGGCTTTGTGGGACTTCAGCTTCTTAATGGCTGCAAGTACCATGTCAGATGTGAAAAAGGAGAACGCAGGTGGCCGTGGAGATATGGCGATAGGTGAGTCGGTAGGAACCGTGTACAGGCTAGTAGCATAATCAATCCATATGCGGAGGTCTTCCAAGAGAGGTGGTGGAGAGCGAGGAATGAACTCGCGCCAGAAAGCGCCCGAAGAAGAGCTGAAAAGAAGGTCAATGAGATGTTTCCCTTCAGAATCATCATGGGAGCGTTTCTTACGGCGGAGAGCACGACGGTAAGAGCGTCGGGAAGATCAAAGCAGATGTGGGGCATGAATGCGTGAGTGGGTTACTGACTGATGGAGAGAGCGACACTCAGTATCGTACCAAGGAGGGTGTAGTGTTCGAGGTGTGCGTCGGGTCTTTCTGGGGTGGGGTTTTGTGGGGAGGATTAATGATGTGGCCGTGTGGAGAGGTGGTGAGGAAATCAGCCTGGGTGTTGACTGGACTATCATGAGGAAAGGAGTGTAAAAGTGAAGCTAAGGACTGTCGGTATAGCGGCATGTAAGTGGGATCTAGGTGTCAACCATAGGAGTGAGCTACTTGGCCAAGTGGGCCACTTGCACTAATTTACTCAACTTACAAAAGGGGGGTCTCATGTATTTATTTAATAACATGCCCCATGAGTTATGTACAACTTACAACTTAACTAGTGCTTAGCCAAAAGGGTAAAATAGGCATTACTCTTCAACGACATTCAAGGCGAGAAATGTTCTACAACAAAATGGAGTTGTGGAGAGGAAGAGCCGGTCTATTGTGGAAACTGCGAGGAGTATGCTCAACAGTAAGAATCTTCCAAATATGTTTTGGGGTGAAGCAGTCAAGACCGTGGTTTATCTTTTTGAATTGAAGTCCTACAAAAGTTGTAAAGAATCGGACTCCAGAGAGAGCTTACACGGGACAAAAATCTGACATAAGTCATTTGAGTGTTTTTGGAAGTATTGCATATGCTCACATACCTAAGGATTCTGTCAGAATTTGTGATACAAATTCTAGATGGAGTTACTAGTCCTACTAGCACTCACACAACCTTGCATAGAGATTAAAGAGAAATCAGATTATAAGAGAATTGAGCAAAGCTATTGGAATTATTTTGTGGTGGGGCGCCAACCTACATATATAGTTTCTCTAATCTATGTGAAAGGCTAAAAAGCCTAAAGCAAATAGCAAAAGAGCAAAAGCTAATTGCTAAAATTACTACCTATATTGGGTAAAGACCCAAGGTGAATTTCTAAGTACGAAAATAGATTCAACTTTTGAAATTTTTCTTTGCCAAGTCCTTTGGTAAAGATATCTGCAACTTGCTCTTCTGTAGGACAATAGATAAGCTCCACTTCACCACTTTGAATCTTTTCTCTAATGAAGTGTTGTACTTCAATGTGCTTAGTCCTGCTATGAAAAACTGGATTTTTCGCCATTTAATACAACTTTGATTGTCGCACTAAAGTATCGTAGGTGAATCTTGTGCCATATGTAGATCATGTAAAATCCTTCGTAACCATATTGCTTCACATGTTGCACTCGTAGTAGCTCGATATTCTGCCTCTGTAGATGATAATGCAATAGTATGCTGCTTCTTTGAACTCCAAGAGATAGCACCAGAACCAAGACTAAAAACATAACTTGTAGATGATCTTCGGTCTTCTACATCTCCAGCCCAATCAGCATCCACATATCCCTGTAACTTCAAATCATCCTGTCTCCCATAGAGAATACCAAATCTCAAAGTGCCCTGGATATATCTGAGTATCCGCTTAGCAGCTCTCCAATGCATCTACTTAGGCTTAGCCATAAACTGACTAACCATACTCACAGCATAAGCAATATCTGGTTTGGTAGTAGTTAGATAGATTAAGCTTCCAACAAACTTTCTATATAACGTCTCATCTACATCTTGATCCTCCTCGGCTTTAGTAAGCTTACATCCACCATCATATGGTGTAGAAATAGGTTTGCCCTCTGACATATTAAACTTTTCAAGAAGTTCATGAGCATACTTAGATTGAGAAATAAATAGCCCATGTGCTACTCTCCATTCCTCAATCCCAAAAAATATTGTAGTGAACCAAGATCTTTCATACAAACTCTGATGAGAGATCTTTCTTGATACCTTGAATCATACTATGATCTGATCTTGTAATAACAAGGTCATCCACATACATCACTACAATCACAATATGACCATCCCTGATCAAAACGTAAAGTGTATGCTCCGAACTACTCCTCTGAAAGCCAAGCTCCTCAAAGTATGTGTCAATCCTTGTGTACCACACCCTAGGTGCTTGCTTAAGTCCATATAGTGCCTTGTCCAATTTGCAAACCTTGTTTTCATGTCTTGCTACTATGTATCCCTCTAGCTGCTCTATGTAGACTTCTTCCTCTAGAAATCCATTCAAGAATGCACTCTTCACATCCATTTGTTGAATATCCCATCCAAACTAGCTACCAATGATAAAATTGTCCTCATAGTAGTAGACTTAGCAATTGGTGCAAAAGTTTTTTCATAGTCAATCCCTTCCTGTTGAGCATAACCTTTTGCCACCAATCTTGCCTTATGTTAATCTATAGAACCATCTGATTTGTACTTAGTTCTATAGACCCACTTGCATCCAATAGCCTTTTTACCTGTAGGTAACTGAACAAGTCTCCAAATATCCTCTTTTTCAGCCTCTCTGAAAGTAGATGGATCCTTGGTTTCCAATACAGTGGCCATATATGCAAAATGTACATCCCCATCTTCATGATGATCCTCTTGTTGATCTTGATCTTCATGTTGCTTTTCAAGTCTAGCCGATCTCTTAGTCCCATGTGTACTGGACTCTCCCTGTTCCACAATAACACTATCCTTGATAGTTTCATAGTACCATCTAGGCAATCTTCTAGCTTCTGATGTGGGATGCTTCCTGCCTGGTGAAGTAGGAGGTGAATAAGTATCCCATATACTTGATCTCTCCTTCCTCTTTCCTTTCTCAACCAAAGTCACTCTAGGCACTTGGATTGGCGTAGGCGATCCATGTGTCGATTCAGGCTTCTGTAATAACTTGTCACATAATATAGGGATTCCTCCATCTTGATTCTTATCATAAGGTATCTCTGTATCTTTATGAGTTGCCTCCTCATTAAAGATTACATCCCTACTTATGATGATTCTCTTACTCTCTAAGTCATATAACCTGTATCCCTTCTCTTGACTATCATATCCAAGGAATAAACACTTGGTCGCCTTAGAATCCAATTTGCTCCTGGAATCGTTAGGGATGTGAGCATAAGCAATACTACCAAACACTCTCAAATGACTTACATTTGGCTTCCGACCTGTGTAAGCTTCCTCTGGAGTCAGATTCTCTACAACCTTTGTAGGACTTCGATTCAAAAGATAAACCATTGTCTTAACTGCTTCACCCCAAAACATATTTGGAAGATTTTTACTCTTGAGCATACTCCTCGCAGTTTCCACTATAGACCATTTCTTTCTTTCCGCAACTCCATTTTGTTGAGGCATGTCCGTGTTTGCAAATTGTCTCTTTATACCATGATCCTTGCAAAACACCTGAAATTTCGTAGAAATACACTCTCCCCCTTTGTCCGAGCGGAGTATCTTGATTTGTCTATCTGTTTCTTTCTCCACCTATGTCTTAAACAATGTGAAATACTTGAACGCTTCACCCTTATTCTTCAGAAAATAGATCCATGTCTTCCTAGAATAGTCATCCACAAACACCATGAAGTAAGTTGCTCCCCCATAAGATTGAGTCCTCATAGGACCACACAAATCGGCATGTCCGTGCTTGCAAATTACCCCTTTATACCATGATCCTTGCAAAACACCTTAAATTCTATAGAAAGATACTCTCCCCCTTTATCCGAGCGTAGTATCTTGATTTGTCTATCTATTCCTTTCTCCACCTGTGTCTTAAACCATGTTCTTATTCACCCTTATTCTTGAGAACATAAATCCACGTCTTCCTAGAATAGTCATCAACAAACACCATGAAATAACTTGCTCCCCCATAAGACTGAGTTCTCATAGGACCACATAAATCCGTATGACCGAGTTCTAGAACATTTCTCGCCTTGAATGTACTAGATGGAAATTTCTTCATATGATGTTTCCCTAAGACACAAGTTACAACCCTCACAAACCTTGTGATCAAAAACAACTTGAGGTAAACCTGTAACCATGTTGTATTTCCTCAAGACTTATAAACTTTTACAATTCAGATGCCCAAACCTCTCGTGCCACAACTTACTCACTGATCCAATATGCGCAACACTTGCATGATGACCCGCCACCCGAGCCTGAAGTTTGTACAAGCCTCCTAAGTATGTCCTCAGAGTTTGTTACAATGATGAATAACATATGCCCCAAAATGGCAGGCAAGGCACATTGATCAAATCGCCACTAACAGTTTGTTGGCTAGCTTCTCACCACACTTGAGTAACACGAACATCAACCAAGCCCATGATAGTCATCCTCGATCCACGTCTCCGAAAGCTTGCCAAATACGCTCATTAAGACACAAGCTTATCTAACCTAGCTTCCCCAAATGCCTATGGGCCCAACCACCATCATCGCTTACAATTGGTTCGTCCTCTAGTGAGTGATCCATCTTGGGTAATGTTAGGACCAATACTAGCCCCTACATTCTAGTACATCATTTGAAGTCCAAAGCTTAAAGCCAAGAAACTTGCCCAAAAGTCAAACGAAGCTCATGCTAGCCCAAACCAAAAAGAATTATTGTGCACGAAAAGTCCTTGTCTGGTTTTCTATCCACCATCATGTACATAAAAAGATATTTGCTTTATTTTATGCTCATGATGCTTATATTTCAAGCATACATGGGTCGCAACAACCTTTGAAATGGAAGAGTTGATCTTCTTACTAGAGCTGCTACTACTTGTTGGACTAAAAGTTGATTAAGCTCATTATGGTTCGTATCCAAACGTAGCACTTCCAAATGCATGTCATCTCTACATTAGATAAGGGAAATGGTTGGCAAGTCTTATAGTGAGCATCCAAGTTTTGCAGGACCTATATTTTGAATCACACCGAAGCCTAATGAGTTGCTTCCAACCCAAAATTAGGAGAGGTGATGTTGCTACCTATGAATTGACAAAAGATCCGATTTCTTTGAGGTGATTGAATGATCTAAAACAAAATTTAGCAACACTAACAAAGGAGTGTCTCCCCAAGGAAAATTGTCAAGTCTTGATGTCAGTTAGCTCATGTGCTTCAAATTCCCATCCGTAGTCTGATTCTCTCAATTCAAAAAGTGTAGACTCAAACATGCTCCTAGAAAAATTCAATTTCTCAAAGTAGGCATTGATTCGAGTATACAATGCCCAAGGTGTCCAATATGTGGGATTCGGAATAATTCCTGATATGGATAGCCGATACCCCAGTGTATAAGGTTATTAGTTATGCCACATCATTGATCCAGGTTTCATGTCAAACGGAGGACTTCATCCAAAGATCTCGCAAAGTTTTCCAAAGGGTATTCTTTTTACTTTTCAATTTGTTTAGTTGTTCTTTTTGCATATGTTGCTTATTAAGATCCATTTTGTATCCATTTCTTACCTTTTAGAAGTGAAGTCTTTGAAAAGTCAAACCTTGGTCAAATTGGAATATTTTGTTTTCTGTTCTAAAAGATTCTGTTTTTGGATCTTTACATACTTTGTTTTTCAAGAAGTTCATTGCAGTTTATGGTTTGCCAAATGGATGTCTCATTCTCAAGATATTACACTTTGAAGTCGTGCCCTACTTCACCACCTTCCACCCATTTGGAATTTTCTTTGTGGCCGTCCCCAACGCCCTACTGCCCCACATTGAGCAGCCATTTTTCCAGCTTTTGCACATCCAATTATTGGCTGTCCAATGCCTTACTTCACTCACTTTTCAGCAGCCCCTTCACCACCTATTGTTTGTTAGTTTATTAATACCATTGGACCATTCGTCACATTTCCTGTTCGTTTTCCTTAACACTTTACATTTTATCGTTTTGATTCCATTTTCTTTATTCGTTTTCCATTTTGTTAGAAAATAAATAAACGACAAAATAATGTCACATTTCTCTTTTCCGAAGTATTTCGATTTTTCCTCTACATCTTGTGGCATTGTCAAATTCACCTACTAGGTGAATAATTTCGAAGATTAGTTTTTCACTTATTCATGTTCAGATGTTATGAAAATCATGATGGCTTCTTTGTGGTTAGATGGCCATGCAAAAGTTTGGTTTTCCATCTATCGTCACACTCATCCTACTCTGATATGGGGCATATTCTTCTATTTGCTACCACTCTTTTGAGTTACCTTCTGCATGTGAGGTTGAGTCTTCACATAGTCCTGAGATAGTGATAGAGTCACATAGTCCTATTGTCGAGACATATAGTCCTCTTGTCGCATCACATAGTCATATTGTCCAGTCACGCAATTCTATTGAGATTGAGTCACACATATCGATCCCTGTTGAGTCTTCTTGTATAGTGATCGACTCTCAGATCGGGAGGGATACACATAGCGAGTTAGAGTCACCTCTACAAGTTAATGCTGAGTACATTGGTGTTGCCTTGATTCACAGATACCGTGTTCAGTAGTTATTCCCGGTTTCATTGATATTGATGCCACATACCTTGATGGTGTTTCTACTATTGCTCCTGCGCATACTTCACATATCCCTCTTCGTTCGGTGATTATTGCAATATCTTTTACATTGGTCTCTATATCTCCTTCTCTTGATTCCGTTATGGCCGATGTTACTAATGATTTCTTTGGGGTTCTTCACGGTTCCATGGTTGATGGCTCCCTCAATACTGGCGATCAAGTTGTATCCTATTAGCTTTACTCCATGGATCTCTGCTTGAGGTTTGTGATCTGCCTCATGATATTTCTACAGTTCCTTCGCCTATGGTTCTTACCTTTTTGCATTTTCCATCCAAGGATATTTGCCATATGCTACTTATCTGGGGTATTCATATGCTGGGATCTTTCTAGATGAGTATAGAGGTATCCTTCAATCTCCTTGTGTTTCTACATATAGGCTTGTTGCAGTCGATGCGGATAGTATACCACTTTGGGCCTTATATGCACTAGAGGCTTTTCATGCTATTGATTCATTTTTACCTCTTGATATTTGGCATTCTTGGTTCTTAGGTATAGCTTGGATTTCACTTGGACCTGTTGATTGGTGCTGGTTTTCCATATTACTAATCATCCGCGGTTCAAATATCTTTATCAATTCCTTGGACTGTTGCTCATTGTCAGGCTTGGCATCTCCAGATAGCTTGGATTATTGCCTCTATCCCAGCTACTGTTTGTCAGGATGATCTTCAGGTTCCCTGGCATTTCTGATTGCTCCATATCACTTGGTCTCAAATGTTGTAACTGAGTTGCCACTTTTTTCTAGTGTTCCTGGACCATCAAAATACCTTGAGAGAGTTTCTTCTCCTTTCTTGGTTATTTTTTGGGGATATTGCCGCCATGTACTTCAGTGCTACTCATATCCTTTGATACTCATTCCCAGCTCAAGATGGATATTGCTCTGACACTTGCTACTGATGATGCGGATCTTGGTCCTTGTTCTGCTTTTCGTATATCAGTTGAACTTGCTATTCCTCATTCCAGTGCATTTGTTCTTTCAGTTATTCCAGTGACTTCAGTTGTTGCTCTTCCTGATGCTAGCTCCCTGGTTGCGGTCTCCTTGCCCTTGCTATGTGGTTGCACTTTTCATGTTCTTCTATCCCTCACTTGTGCACCTGGTGTGTACTTTGGGATTGCACTTGTGGCTAGTTCCGATGGGTCATCCGATTCTCGATCCGTTTTTTGCTGCATCCTATGATGGCTTGGTATGTCCATATGAGGTCCTTCTAGATGAGTATTTTGGTTTGGCTACAGTTTCTCCATTGGGGCCTCTACTAGTTCTAGATTTGTTGCTACTGCGTTCATGCATCATGTCTTTTTGGATGATGCGTTGCTTTCCTGGACCTTATGGATCTCTTGGCATGATAATCTTCTCGCGATACGTGCCTTCAGGGTACAGTGTAAAAATTGCTACTTCTAATTCATGGGCCTTTTGAATGCCTTGGGCTTTTGACCATGTTGGTGTGCATTTCTCCATGCTAGCTATCCTTTGTCAGGACGATGTCTTTATGCTTCATGTTTCCTGGCATATTGCTTGGTCTTCCATGATATTGCGACGTGATTGTTGTTCTACTTATGTTCCTACTCCTTGGTGCTGGTCTTCTGATGCTGCTTCTTGGGGCACCTATATTGTTGAGTTTGCACATATGGTTGATACTTCCGTTTGCGATTGGAATCAACATTTGTGTTTTGTAGATTATAGTTATAACAATTCGGTTAGTACCAACACACGTGTGTCTCCATTGCCCTCCTAATGATGTTCATGTTACTTTATCTTCTTTTCTTACTAACTCTCGTGATTCTATTGTGAAGGCACAACAACATTTGGCGCGAGCTCAACATCGTTATAAGTCCTTGAGTAATCGTCATAGGTCTTTTTTAGAGTTTGTTGAGGGCCAGCCTATTTATGTTCGTTTCTCTTTTTGCACGTCATAAGTTTGTGCAGGGTTTAGGGTTTAGGGTTTAGGGTTTAGGGTTGTCTGCACATTACTATGGTCCTTTCCAAATTGTGGAAAAACTTATTCCTGTTACTTATCATTTACAGTTACCAGTTGTTACTCGTGCTTGTGACATTTTTCATGTTAGTCTACTTGTTTGTCTCTTTTTCTTGGTGAACCTTGTGATCCTTTGTTCCTACTGATCTTGAACTTTTCCATTTTTAACTGCTGCTATTTTACAGGTTCGGGTCATTTTAAGTCGTCGTCTTGTCCAGATTTTGGTCCAATGGGATGGTCGTCCAATTGATGAAGTTACATGGGAGTCTTTCAAAATTTTTGCCCACTCACCTTTACTGTAGGAACAGGCTTGTTTTCTCTATGCGTTGGTACGTGACGCCACTGTTTTTGATCCTGATGCCACACCATTTTCTATTCTGGCTGATGTGGTTGTTGTTCCACCTCTGGATATTGCAACTAATTCATCTAATCTTATTCATGTTGCTGATTTCCATGATGTTGGTTCCCTAATTTTCATGTTGTTGTTCTCATCCCTCCTGCTGATCTTTCAGATATTGATGGTCCCAATGCTCCTGCTGCTCCTGCTCTTGATTCTTCATTACTTGTTGATGATGATACCTCAGTTGCCCAGACGACCTCCATTACTTACACACTGATCTAGTCTTTCATCTACTAGAATGGAGATTAATAATTCTTTTTGCTTCATTGTACTGAAAGGAGATATCCGCAGCTGCATAGGATTCGGCTTTTGGACTGACACCACTTGCACGAAATGTATAACCCAGGAAAGAAAACGACAATAAAGCGGTACTAAAATAGCTCTAGTAGTTAAAATTTTATAGCTCACATGGAGGGCAATGTTTTAGAAGGGGGGAGTGTTATGGACACGCATTATAGTCCATACTTCTCTACTTTCGACAGTATTAGTGGACACAGTTTATATTTACACGTGATGGGCCTAGAAATATTATTTTACATGGTTTTCTATTTTTGGCCCTAATTTTTTAATTTCACTTTCCCTCCAAATCATTATGAAGGAAAGTAGGGTTTGTCCACTATAAATAGCCACTAAGGCTGGTCATTTTTTAGTTTTGATCATTTGAGTCTTGGACTTCTTGTAGGGGAGTTGTACTATTTTGGAGATCTTAGTTGGAGATTTGCCTAAACTATCGGCGGCCATTGATATTCATACAGTTTATTAGTTGGAGAATGCTATGTGAATGCCTTTTGCTGTTTTTTTTGCATCATTGATACTAATACCTGTGAATCTGTTCATAACATGTGTGGGCAGGGAATCAAACCTGGGTGGGCTATCTTTTTCAGTTCTCAATCAACACCATGGCTAGGTTGAAGGCTATGTCTTGAGCATCCTAACACCTTGTCACAATAACCACGTACACTTCAACAAGTGCCACAAAATCTGCTACCATTATTGTGGGCTCTAAACCACCAATGGTCGAGCTCATGGTTGTGACTAATAGGTCGACAATATCTTTTCAAGGTCTAGTGGATTTATGCCAAAGAGTGGAAGCTCACTTTTCAACATAGCAACGGTCTTCTTACTGGTGGAGCATTGGTCTTGCATAATTTGTACCACAATGCTCATGTTGCCTTTTTTTGGCATTTTTGGTCAATATGGCTTGCCTAATAATGTTTATTTGGTGTAGCTTTGCCAATAATTTTCATCATGATGCCTTTGTTTGGCATTCTTCGAGGCATCTGTGTACCTTGACAGACATTACACGAAGTCAATTCACTTTTCATATGGATCCTTCATGCATCAACACATTTAAGGCTTGTGTATAACATTGGTTTTCTTTGATGGCATCCCTAGTGTATGTCAATTTATGCCTTTCAGCAACTACACTAGGTAGTAGTTTAGCTTTTCATTCAGCCCATTCCGTGCTCGAAATGTTTTATAGCTCTATTACTATAATCATCATAGCAATTCATGACTGGTCTCGATTGCGATTCGTTGCAATTCATAAATAAATGAAGACAAATTCTCATAAATAAATTTTCCAGATATTTCTTTGAATGGTTTAAATACTCATGATAATAATAAGATCTGCTCCAAAAGAAATTGCAACCATGGAAACAAAAACCATAGTCACAGCCTTATAACCAAATTTTGAAGATACAACACAAATGATATTCATTTTGAGAATGCAAAAAGGATGAAATAAAAACATAGCTCAAAGTACCCGCTCTTCCAAATTAACAACTTCTGCAGCAAGAGCTTGTGATCGTTCGACTGCCAAGTTGCTTTCTTGTTGGGCTTTCTCCCTTTCCATCCTCAAGTTGTTCACTATTAACTGTATAAAAAATAACGCAAGGGATATCAACTTAAAGTTTTGGCCGTCACAATATAATGACGCATAAAAAATTGAGACATTCCTCTCAAAACTAGCATGCATAACTCCATGCTAACGAACATTCTACATCTCCATATATCACGCTAACACTTCTACAACATACATGACACAAAGTCATTTGAATGATTGAGCTATATCTGCTAAGCACAAAATGCTAGAATTAACAATATGAAAAAGAAAAGCTAGAAGATGAACATTCCTCTTGTTTTGATGATGACGAGTGGTCTTGGCTGAAACTTGTGCATTAGGCAAGAGATTGTACCAAGTGGCAAATGCAAATGACTATTGTAGGTAAATTCAATCAACGAAGCGTATTTCTACTTTAGTGGCTTACTAAATGCATCTACTCTAAGCATACCTTCCATTTTCTCATCGGCCCTCTCAACTAACCATCAAATCGTGCATGATCTGCTGAGTTTGAGCTCAACATGGACTCCACTTCTTTTTTTGAAGTCGACAAAGGTTCCATGACTTGAGCCTCATGATCACTTATTACATCATTGGAAAAGGCACAAGATTAGCCTCTCTAAATATATGATCTAATTTAGATGCCTTGACACTATTCTTCAAAGGGATAAATCAAGTGATCTACTACCACCAAATAGTATCATTCCCCACCTAGATCTCAATAGACCACTAAGCAAGTCCAAGGAAGTACCCCCAGCCTCTTGTTCGGAATTTTCAATAAGTATACCTGCTAGGCTCTCACTAGTGTATGCTTGATTTTGTGATTAGTAGCTACATGCTGCTGGTGTGACTCCTCTTTCCATGACTCTGATTGATCCATTGCTTGGGGGCTAGATCCGTTCGATCTACGTTTGGTTGGGTTGGTTTATCCACCACCTGTTCCCTTGTGTTGTTGCTTTGTATGGTATGCTTAGACTAGAATCCTGTTGTGAGGACTTTATATTTACAATATTTCATTTTTCACCAATAAAAATGTCTTTGTAATAGCTCACATGTTAAGTGTATTTCAACGTTGTCCAGCACTAGACAACACTCATACAAGAATTGGTACCAAAATAACAATCTATTCAGATTAAATCCTAAAGCGCTACAACTCTCATATAACGGATTGGTGGTCTATTGGAGAATCCCACAAAGCCCTTACTTCCAGCCTAAGGTACATATCAATGGAGATCTATGAGGATGAAACAGCATTTACTTCACTAAACATGTCAACCCACCTAGCATTCTAGTCCCTACCTAAGGCCTAGTTGGTTACCTACTAAACTGATTGACAATTAAAGAACATGGTAAGCTTTCTGCCATACAAGTGATATTTCCAATACTTCAATGCATGGATTAAAGCAAAAAGCTCTCCTTCTAAATGGTGTGCTTTGATTGTGGTTCTTACTTTAGAAGGACCTGGCCTACCACCCAAAGTGAAACTACCCCAATTGCAAAATCACTAGCATATGACTTTACCACACATGATTTACTAGGATCAACAACTATCATTGGTGAAGCTAAAACTATTACTTTCTTGAGAGTTTAGAAATTTCCATCCGATTTCTTGTTCCACTGGATCAATTCATGCGACCTTCCTTTCTTAATGAAGGGATAAGGAAACTTAAAATAATCATATACATGCTCTCCAAAGCGATATCAGGTTTACCGTTGACTTTGACCAGGAAAAACTTTGACTGCAAATAATATTTGAACAATGATGGACAATGGATGAATGACAAGCTTTATCGAATAACCAAACACAATGTACATCAAGGCTTGCCTACTTGGGCTATCTCGCAGACATGCACTCTCCCAAGCTCTTCATCTACGTCACCATTTAAGTGTCCTCACTAGTCTATTGTAAAAGACGATTCCGTTCTTCCCCCCACCTCTTGTTAGCTGCTACGTCAATGCTAGGTCCGTTGACCTACTACCTCCACAACTAAGTCCACCTAACTCCATAACTCACTTGTGAATTAAGCAATCCAAGTGGGTCAAAATCCCAAATGACTTTTGAGTGTAAGAATGACTTGCAACATAAGTTTGTCACAATGAAACAAAATTGTTTTGAAAAATAAAATTTTGATAGTTTACTTAGTGTTAGATGAATTCAAAAGTCATCAATCAACACATCACAAGAACAACGTACTGATAAACTAGAAAGAGGCAAATATAACATTGCATAGAGGCTAGATCTATATTGATCCAGTCGATTACAAATAGAGATACATTGCAAACCAAAAAGGAAGAGTCAACGTTACAAGCTTACTCAATCCAACTAAATGGGAAGGCGCCTAAGATAACAGAAACTTCTGATAGTTGAATAACAAGGAGAAGACCAAAGAATGCCACAAGGAACATACACTCCACCTTGTCATAATTTGATCCACAAATTCTAGATAGGAAAAAACTAATCGTATTAGCACCCACAAATCAAGATCAATATAGAGATTAAAGAGAACTCATATTATAGAGGACTGACCAAAGCTCTATACAAAATGACATGAGGTGGGGCGCCACCCTCTCCTATATAGTGTCTCTAGTGTATGTCAAAAGCTAAAAGCAAAAGCAAAAGCTTGAAAGCCGAAAAGATAATTGCTAAAGTTATACTCTATTTTGGGTAAAGACCCACAATGAATTTCTAAGTGTAAAACTAAACTCTATACTAGTACTAGTGCACCTTCCTACAAACATGTCTAATAGACTTGAATTTAGGATTTACTAAATATAGATTTGGCCCCTATAATAGCATGCAGGCATGGCCAATCAAACTTTAGGGGTACAAAAAAACATTAATTTCTACACACCTTGATAGCACAAGTCTATAGACCTTCATAGAATGGTTTTGGGAGCTCAAGTGAAGGATTGTTTACAAGTTCTGTATGGCTGAATTTCAACCACCTATTGGATCAAGTTCCAGACAAAAGAATCAACTCATTTATCCATGTCATGATGTCTAGATTATTGACGAATTATCTGTAAACTAGGCCATTAAGTTGTCTTTCACAAGTTCATCCTTATCCAAACTCATCATCCATGAGTTTGGGACCCAACTAGTAGTATGAACAATGATAATTACTTGCAATAGCTCATGATTCCAAAAGGGCTTCCCACAATATGCACTTGTTTAACAATCTACTGCTAGAAACTGGCATACCTCCACCCTTTCATACATTTCTCAAGGAGAATCAAATATATGTACATCTATATATGTATTTAAACTTACATACACTTTTATCCATAGGTGAGGGGCCCCATGCATCCTCCTCCCCTCACCCATGCATACACTTTTTTTAACTAAAAAAGATGGGGAGGAGGATGCATGTATGGGGAAAAGGATGCATGGCCCTCATCCCAATGCATACATCTAAGGGGCCCACTCCAAATTCCAATTACCCTTTACCCACACAGGATGTCCACTTGCTGATGTTATTATTCCTATCCTACTGTATGCGGATGATGTGGCATTGCTATCCCCTACAGCCTCTGGATTACAGCGACATCTTGCTCTATATGGTTTTTGCTTGGTGTGGGGCTTGACGGTAAGACCAAAGTAATGGTGTTTAACACAACATGATCCTTTTAGCGGAGTTCGCCTCACTCCCCATGGTGGTAGAGGCTATGTTTCAGATTGTTACCTTTCTACATCGACTTGAGACCATGGATACTCACAGATACTTGATGGCAGCACTTACTTCTTCTCAAACTATAGCTGGACAGCAGGCTAGATCTTCTTGGTATGGTGATGTGGTGGCTTTCTTTCAGTCATGGGGCTCCTCGACGCTGGATCTCCCACAGGGAACTCATACATTTATCAGACAGCAACTGATATTGTCACATAGTATGGGATCGTCCTGATCATGAGTCAAGCTTACCTTCTATGGTACACATATCTTACGCAGAGACAGTTTGGGACTCCCTATTAAACCTTCATATCTCTCTCTTCCTCTTTCTTTTGGGCTCCGATACAGATTGGGACAGATACGAGTTTGTTCACATCAGCTTGCTATTGAGACAGGCAGATATTCAGGCATTTTGAGGGAGCATCGGATATGCCAGGTATGCACATTGGGTGTAGTGGAGGATGAGTTCATTTTATCTTCATATGCCCTACATACTATGAGATACGTGGCCGATATCATTGTTTATATCGAGACACCCCTATTACCCTCAGTACATTTTTGGAGTATCAGGATCCCAGATGTGTCGGCTTTTTACTACGATGCTTATGTTGAGAGCCTCTTTGCTACCATGAGAGTATTACTGATTCTGGCTAGCATCTCATTACTAGCTTCTTTCAGAAGCGGGAGCGCGATGACCTATCAGATGATGAGGTAGTCATACCAGTGATGGCAAAGGCCCAGCGTGCTGAGCCACAACCTCTTGCCAGATCTATACGTACCATAATGGCGGTACCATGGGGCACACTTTTGCGCATGTGTATGGGTGCGCCCATGCATCCTCCTCCCCTCACCCATGCATGAGCTTTTTCTCAAGTAAAAATGATGGGGAGGGGGATGCATGTATGAGAAAAATGAACCATGGCACTCCTCCCCATGCATGCATCTAATGGGCATTCAACTGAATTTGAACGTTGGCTCTCTTTTCCCTCTTCAAATATTTCCTCCGTTTCCCTCCTATTCTCTTCAACAAAGCTTGCGTCTCAACACTGAGGAAAGTGCAGTAGGGATGGTGCAATAGGGATGGCCTTTGTGTGCTCCTTAAGGAAGTATGAGAGCATAGAGATCATGCTCCTTTAAGGAAGTGCGAGAGGATAGAGATATCAACCATCTTTATTGTTAACTATTGTGCGATCAAAATCGGGACAGATAGGCTAACTATTATGTGATCAAAATCGAGACAGGCAGGGCCAGAGTGCGCGATCCACAGGCAGAGAGCAGAGAAGAAGCATCCAGCCAGACAACAGAGGAGTGGGTCAAGCAAGTGGCCGAGTGGCCAGCAGGGAAAGAATCAAATCCCGAGCAACAGAGGAGTGGGTCAAGCGAGTGGCTAGCAGGGAAAGAATCGAATCCCGAGCAGGAAGAGAAAGGCCTCTGATTTTGTTAAAGACGAGTTAGCACCTGTGAAAGAAGGAAGTTGTTGAAGTTGAGCTTCTCGCAGAAGCTGCTGAAACCATCAGAGAGGAGTTATCCTTCCACTCGGCCTATCTTAAAGTCCATGACAAATCTCCTAAAAAGATTGCTGTAATTTCCCTTCTCTTTCAGAGTCACTGTTGCATGTAAAGACGGCTAAATCCGGAGCTTCCAGGCCCTGTTGGAGTTGTGCTCTTCTTGTCTAAAGGCCACCTGAAACTTCCGACATACTGCTCCATGGAAGAAAACGAGGATGGAGTCTTCTTCACCTAAATATAGTAGCAGCTTTTTTTTAATGAGATTTGCATTCAAATTGAGCTAGATGTAGAATTTTATCTGGCAGTGGACAATAAACAAATTGAGTGATCCAAAGGGCAACAAAATTTCTCAACATTGCTTACAACATTAAATTTAAGTTATCAAGCACGAAATTGAACAGACCTTTGCAATAGTGCTCAGAATATTTCGATATTTCAAAATGTGTAGATATGCTCATAGCTCATTAAACTTGCCTGATCAGAGGCCTTCTAGGAGTTATATAAAGAAATCGTGGTGCAGCTACTAATGGCTTGGTGAACATACCTTATTGACGTAAAGGCTTTTACTAAAGATATTTTGAACTCTCCACTTTAGGACATGCGCTTCCAGAAAAGCCGTGTTCTCAGAGCTCTGTTTCTTGAGATTGTTTTTACTCAAATCAAAATCCTAATTGTTTTCCCGTCTCCTATAAATTTGCCAATGCACTCTCTTTTATCCTTAACCACAAGCACACCAATCCTTTGTCCAAACTCTTTGAAAATTTAAAGCCTTCAATTATCAATAGCATACCATCAACAAGCTTACGATCCACATACAACACAAACTCGACCTCATGAGTGAATTCCTATTTCTTCAAGACCATGCAAACTACATCACTACATCAAGATCAGAAACGAGTTTTTGAAGGGATTGTGTCAATTTTTTGTTGGAGAATGTTTTGATAGTTCTGCAAAGCTTGCTGCTAATTACAAAAATGCATGAAAGAAAGTTTCAAATCATCATTATTCTGTTTCATTGATGTATAGTGGTATTAAGATTTATAAGATTTGTGTTTCAAGATCTATTTATTTTCGGCTATGTCTCGAGTTTTAATCTGATTAATTCTTACTTGTATTGTAATGATGCACTTGCCACCATTTTGTACATGAGACAATAAATCCATTTGAAGTAAGATTTTATTTGAGTTTCCTCTTGCGTTCTAGATTTTCACTGCTCATGAAATTTTTCTGTTATTTCTCTGTTCTTCTGCTGCAGCGGTGTTCGATGGAGATCTTGCACTATGACCAAGTAATTGATTACCAAAGCACACTCATATTAGCAAAGCATACTAATTTGTGATCAACATTTTCAAGTCAAGAAGTAACCAAGCCTTTGTTGTTTTCAGTAAATGCCTCCCCCCCCTAGAGTTCTATGCCACTGCTTACTTCATGGAAATGGTTCCTTGATGCAGCTTATCAACCAAATGGTGCAGCTCCTCTTTCTTCATCCAATAAGCATTTGGAAGGTCAAGTTGTTCTACCCTCAGGCACTGAAACAGCTGAGTATTCTGTCCCAAGAGCGCTCAAAATGGAGGAGATTCCAAAAAATGTTGAAGATTCAGAATTGTGGATCCTTATTTTGTGCACGGTAATTTGTTGGCAAGTTTTTGAACAATTGATTTCCATTTGCAACAATTTTCAATTTTTCTATCTTTGAAAATTCAATCAAGCCTCTTCTTTTTCAGGCTTTGATGGTGTAGAAATCCACGGAGCTCATGGGTATTTGATTGATCAATTTTTGTGAGATGGGATCAATGACAAAGCAAAGAGAGTGGGAATTTGATTGTCCCCATTCATTGAATTTTAGAAGGCAAAAGAGAGGTGCAACATGGGAAAAATCAGGTTAGGGTTAGCTTTTAGAGTTTAAATGCTTTCTTCACATATCAAAGTTATGTTAGAAAACAACATTATAAGCTGTATTAAACGTATGAAGTCAAAGGGGAGAGAAAGTGAAAGGAAGGAGGGTGGAAAAAAAAGATTGTTGGGATACGAAAGGGAGGGGGGTTAGGGTAGACAATCATCCGCCATTCAATTAGGGTCGACAGTCATCCCTCTCTATTTTTCTAAACTCTAAACACACTTTCCACACACTCTCTCCATCTCTCTCTCCTTTTGTAAACCCTAAACACACCCACACTCTCTTCCTCCCTCTCTCTCATGACCGATGCGGTGAGATATTTATGTCACCAATTGTTATAACCGCATTGACGTAGTATCATACTAAAATTACCTTTGATTATTTACAGAATAATTTTTTCATTCATGTAAACTTATACATTCGAAGCAATCTTTCCCAAACTATTGATAGCTGACATTGAGTTTCCACACAAGAAAAGCAACCTTGTGTCACTAAAGCTCTGCAAAGAAAGGCCGAATATGAAAAGTCATTGGCAGTTTACAAGTTAAAAATGGTAATTGTAAGCAAACAATGTTGGTCTTGACATGTCAGGTCCAATTCTTTTGCCGTGGAAAAACTATGCTTAAAGTCTGTGATCCTTATGTAGAACGACGAAGATGCTTCTCCTGGTCTTGAAGGCTAGAGAATTTTATTGAAAAACTCGAACTTTCCGAAAGATTCCATGGAATTTTTCCAAACTCGAACTTTTTCGTCCCAACTTTCAAAGAAGGATTTTCAAACCCATGCATGAACAACATATTCACTTTGAACTCCCCTTATCCATCCATACACCTTGAACTGTGGGCCGCCTGTTAACAGACATTTGCAAACACAGATCGCCTACCACCCGTCAACCTTTTTATTAAGATACTCTCCTTGTGATATTTTTGAACATGGTCAAATTTGGACCCCTACTATGGCCGAGATGTGTGAGATATGTTAGATATTCGAAATGCGAAATGTGTGAGATCGGCCATTATCCAAATCATCAGCCGCCACCTAGATCGGCCTCAATTCAACGACGGCCACTCTTTACTAGTATATATATATATATATATATATATATATATTCATAGAATCCCATGGTACCGCCATTATGGTACCGCCCTTAGACCAGCGATACCAGGGCGGCACCAATAAATAATATTTTTTATTTTCTTTTAATAAAAACCCCCTTTATTAATGTAAATTAGGGTAAAAAAATATGAAAAACAAAAGGTTTAGGGTTTAGAAAAAAGGGGGGACTGTAACATATGGGGGCAGGTACAGTAGCACATGCGCAGTGTGGGGGAGCAGGCCATGGGGCCAATGGGAGTGCAGCACGTGGGGGAGCAACAAATGGGGGCAAGTACAACAGCACATGGAGGGATCATCAACAACTGCACATGGGGGAACAGGCTGTGGTGTTAAATAGGCACTCACGAGGCTGTGAGAGCGCCAGTGAGAGGCTGTGAGAGGCGTTGTGTAGTTTTCGGCAGCAGATGAGGTAGCATATATTGTTTAACACAGTGTAAAGAACAGCCCCAGCCGTATATGGCGGGATACGTATTGTTATTTTGATACAATTGTTGAATTAATGTTCATTGTGTTTTTTGTGCAATGCCTGCCTGGGAAATTGCAATGTAATACATGTGTTTCTGAAATGCTATCAAGGGGGGTGTATTTCTGTGAAGTGCGTCTGCTATCAATCTCTGCAGTTGAAACTAATTGAAAATACGATTCAAACACGCACATACCATTCGAAATAAAATTGAAAACGGAGCATCACATTTACAAATCAACAAATACACAATGTGCAGCAAATAAAGTACGTCCAACACTGGATATAATATGTAAAATGGTGTGAATACAGTGTTCGACCATCTGGCCGCCAAACATGGAACATGATATCAAACTGCTAAAAATAAGATAACAGAGCTACAATCAATGCTCTGGCTCTGACTCAGACGAATGCTTCGGAGACAGCTCAGGGCCCCGAGCTGACTCTCGCAATCGATATCTATGCATGTCTGGAACTGGCATGGGGTGTGTATCCGAGGAGGAGGACTCGTCATCCACATCCTCCCAATCTGCCTCCGACTCAACCCCCAAGCAAGCCAAACCGACTAGACCTGCTCCAGCTGGCTGTGATAGTGCACCTCTACCTGCACCTGGGGGGCCCTACGAGGTCGTCCTGTCTTCCCTGGCTGTTTCTGTGCTCTGCCTTTCTTGTTCGGTGCACCCTTGGGCCTTCCTGTTCTCTTGCGGACGAGGGGAGCCGTCAATGCCTCATCACCCCCATGCAAATCACCTGGTTGGCTAGGCTAGGCCCAAGCTAAGGCCGGCTGGGATAGAGAAGCCAAAGATGGGTGTCCCTGTGCAGCTCATAGAGGAGGAGCCCGTGGAGTGTGTGCCCGTGGGGCTGCTGCTGGTGGAGAAACTGGCTGTGGAGGGGCCGTCCCTGCAGGAGGCAAGTACAGCGGCGATATGTATTGAAAGGGGCGTTGTGATGGCCGATACTGGTATATCCTGGGTGCTGCCAAAGGAGGAGCCAGTGGAGTGGGTGCTGCCAAAGGAGGAGGATGTGCCATGGGTGCTGCCACTGGAGGAGCCACAGACTGTGGATATGGGCGCTGCAAGAGAAAACCTGGGCACAGATGGTGGCCTGCCATGGAGACCTGGTGCTGCAGAAGTGGATGGCGATGGAGGGGCTGCAGGCCTCAATGGCATCGGTGGCAGTGCGGCGCATATAAACCCTCTGAGGGGGCAGAGGAACTGCAGGCACCTCATGTAGCTGCTCTGGCTGAGACTCTGTGTAGGGCATGCTGGCTAGAGAGGATGGGGGCGCCTTGACGCTCGGCATTTGTTGGGCCTCTGAAATCAACTCTGCAATCAAGTCGTCCAGCTGGGCATCCGAATACAAATGCTCTGGGCTCTGGGACTCATCATGTGCACCATCCTTTGGATCATCCTGTGCACCATGTGGACCCCGCAAGGCCTCCCAATCGGTACAATCAAAGTCATCTGGTGTCTCCTCTGGTGTTGTAAAGCTGACTCGGGTGCACCCAGCGTGCCCTCTAAGACTCAAAGGGGTGACACAATCTAAGGTCCCAGAGCAAGTTAGAACGTCAAGGACTGAGCCTCCGACCTGTGGTGAGCCAGTCAAGTAGTCACAAAGTCATGAGCTAGCTCTGGAGCTCGAGTCATGGCCTAGTTAGGAAAGCAGGTTGATTCGGCCGCCGGGACGGCTCCCGGGACCCATGTCCGGGAGCCAGACTGATTCTGCCAGGCTTGCCAGGCTTAATCAGCAAAATAAAAACTAAGTCCTAAAAAGCGTGCTTTACCATAAAGCACTATGTTTCAAACCAGAGGGGGTGCGCCGAATCACAGCAGAACTATAGGGGGAGTCCGGCAGACAGAAACTTGGGCAGCTCAACCAGCGCCAGGAATCCAGTCGCCAGGTCTCAGCTCCCTCTACCAGCACGAGCCAGGCACAATGCCCAACACGTGTTGGTGGCCCCGAGACCGGTCAGTCTATGTATGAATGTAACCTCTTCCAAATCTAATAAAGTTGATCCTTGGGGATGATTACCATTTCGGTTTCGCCTCCGGGACTGGTCCAAGTGGAAGGACCCTTACTACAACCTTTTTGCGTCGCTGGCGCCTAAGGGTCCCTGTCATCGACATGGGGCTTGCCGCTATGCCAATTGGTCAGTTTGGCGACCACTATGCCTTGGGTTTCATGTGTGGCTTGTCTTTGCCTTTGGTTACCTTTTGGGGACGGATTCTGAGTTGGCTTTCGGGTTGGTTGGGATTCCAGTTTTCTTAAGTCTGAATGGTTAAGCTTGTTACGTTTCTGAGTAGGCTTTTACGTAAGTGCATGATGGATGAATGTTAGACTTAAGCGCGTGTTGGAGAAACCGCTCAAGTCCCAGCGCCCTTTGAGGCGCCGGCGCAACATGTGGTATCAGAGCCGACTAGCCGGTCAGCTACGCAAGTCTCACAGGGATGGCCACATTTTGGGATTTGTCAGGACAACCGTTGCGCAAGGTGCTGCCCACAGTGTAAGCACGGGTGCGTCCACGGTCGGGGTGGTCAGCAGAACGGGGGACTTGATGAGTCAAAGTGCTGCCCTCGAGGTGTAAGCACGGTCAGTTCTCGCGGTTCGGGCCTGGCGCTGTCTGCACGTAGGACGGATGAGGCAAAGTGCTGCCTAGGTAGGTGAAAGCACGGTCTGTACCTTGTGGGGTGCAGGGCGACATATTCGAACTGTACGGGTTAACCATTGATACAAAGATGCTGCTCGAATTCGAGTGTAAAGCACGGGTGGTTAGCTGCCGGTGCGGGATAGCTGCCGATCGTTTAGCTATAAGGGCTATCGACCAAAAAGTGGTGGGGCGTGACTGAGGCAATGTGCTGCTTAATGGTGAAAGCACGGATGGTTGGATGGATGTTTCCCCGTGGGCTAATTCTGTGATAGATTTGTGTGGGCGCGGCTAGGCAAAGGTCCTACGTCCGGTCTCAGGGGGTTTGTGGCTTGAGAGGGATCCTTTGTGTTTGCTTTGGTTGGTATGTTCCGTTTGTTGTGTGCTTGCTTGGACACAAATGACCTGGTTCCTACTTGGCTCTCAGGTGATGTGGGCGTGCTAAGTTTGAGGAAGGGATATTTTCATTGAAGCTGATTTAATAAAGATGAAAAGAGAGCTGTGGGGCCCGGCCGACAGAAGGGAGAGCTTCAAATATAAAAAGGATTGAGGCGATAATCTGTTGGAAGTACACCTCTGACTATAATGGAGGACCATCTTGAAGAGTTATGAGCATTGACGGACGGAGAAGAGCTGACTCGAGAATACAGCTCTCGCATGCATCGAGATGGCACCAGGTCCAAGTCGAGAAAGAAAGAGCGTATGCACTCCACAATGGCGCCTCTCCAAGAAGAGATGGGTGGCCCTTCTGAACCTACACCAAGAGATGAACCCTTGCCAGCGGCGCAACAGGACCTCTTTGAAGTGAAGATGGGGCAATACTTATCAAGCGCAATGACGGCTATGCTTAGCGAGGTGAAGAAGGATAGAGAAACCGAAAGGAAAGAATGGCAAACATCCTTGCGAGCCATGAATCTTACTCAAATTAACCTTGCTAGAGAAATGAGAGACGGGCTAACACAGCTCGAAGCCAGGTTTGAAGAGTTGGAAGCAACTAGGGGGAATGCAGTGGCGCCTCCTCCACAGATACCAAGAGAACCACGAGCGCGAAACACGGAAGGCCCAAGGAAGACTGCCAAAGTGAAAGCACCACCTACTTTCAAAGGAGAGCATGACATTCGAGTTGTGGAAGATTGGTTGTTTCACATGGACCATTACTTCCATCTGATGAACACTCCTGAGGAAGAAAGAAATGACTTGGCATTAGCATATTTTGAGGGCTACACTACAAACTGGCACCGGATGGCAGGAATGCATTTTCAGACATGGGACGCATTCAAAGCCGCGTTACGAGAGGAGTTCATACCAAAGGATTCACACATGAGATTGAGGACAGAATTATCGGGGCTCAAACAGAAAGGGTCATTGCGAGAGTACCTCAATAAATTCAGACAGAGTGTATGGGTTATTGAAGATATGTCCGACGCGGACAAAACTCATTACCTATTGTCTGGAATGCAATCCTGGACCCGGCGTGCGATAGACAGCTACATGCCCCATGATTTCAATTCAACTATTCGAGCGGCTGAAATGGTTTGTGATTATGAGAGCACATTGGCACCAGCTGCTCCCGCAACCTCAACAAGAGTATTTAGTGGATCCAGACCGAGTCCGAGCTTCTTTTCAAGGGGGGACTCAGCTCCAAATGGCAACCAAGCCTCGAGTAGCGTGAACAAATTCCCAACAAAAACAGGGTTTGGCAACCAAGGCAACAATGGAGGGAACATGTTCCAGAGAAGAAACAATGTTGGACCTTCAGCTAGTCACAGCAACAGCTCACCAACAGTGGGCAGTTCCATGCGTGGCTTCAACTGTCATCAGCAAGGTCACTCTTGGAGGTCATGCCCCAAACCATTGAATAAGCAAATCATGGCTGCCATTGAAGGATTTGATAGGATGGAGAGAGAGGCATTTGATCAAGAAGATGGTGAACAAGATGATGAAGAGGACCTAGAAACGGATTTGACGGAGTCTGACCTGAATGCCTTGCAACAGATAGGGGCACTTGCGGCGTATCGTGAACATCTTATGGCGACTCCTGCGAGAGGATCCAAGTTATTGTACCTGAAAGGCTGTATTCAAGGCAGGATCATTTACTTCATGGTAGACCTGGGGGCATCACATAACTACTTGTCAGAAAAACTGACAGGAGAATTGGACATCCAATGTGAAGAAAATGTGACTCCTATTTGTGTGGAGACCGCGAAAGGTACAATGACCACTTGTAGATTGGCAACCAACTTACCAATCTCTCTAGGAGCCTGGAAGAATCGACTAACGTTCACAATCTTGAAGATGGATGCCTTCGACGCTATTTTGGGATTAAGCTGGTTTAACGAACATGTGGTGGCCTTCTTGGCAAAAGGGGTTAACCTTCTAGTTTGGCCCTGATGAGGACATCAGCTTTCTCAAACGAGGGGAGGATGTTGTAAAGCTGACTCAGGTGCACCCAGCGTGCCCTTTAAGACTCAAAGGGGTGACACTCTCTAAGGTCCCAGAGCAAGTTAGAACGTCAAGGACTGAGCCTCCGACCTGTGGTGAGCCAGTCAAGTAGTCACAAAGTCATGAGCTAGCTCTGGAGCTCGAGTCATGGCCTAGTCAGGAAAGCAGGTTGATTCGGCCGCCGGGACGGCTCCCGGGACCCATGTTCGGGAGCGAGACTGATTCTGCCAGGCTTGCCAGGCTTAATCAGCAAAATAAAAACTAAGTCCTAAAAAGCGTGCTTTACCATAAAGCACTATGTTTCAAACCAGAGGGGGTGCGCCGAATCACAGCAGAACTATAGGGGGAGTCTGGCAGACAGAAACTTGGGCAGCTCAACCAGCGCCAGGAATCCAGTCGCCAGGTCTCAGCTCCCTCTACCAGCACGAGCCAGGCACAATGCCCAGCACGTGTTGGTGGCCCCGAGACCGGTCAGTCTATGTATGAATGTAACCTCTTCCAAATCTAATAAAGTTGATCCTTGGGGATGATTACCATTTCGGTTTCGCCTCCGGGACTGGTCCAAGTGGAAGGACCCTTACTACAACCTTTTTGCGTCGCTGGCGCCTAAGGGTCCCTGTCATCGACATGGGGCTTGCCGCTATGCCAATTGGTCAGTTTGGCGACCACTATGCCTTGGGTTTCATGTGTGGCTTGTCTTTGCCTTTGGTTACCTTTTAAGGACGGATTCTGAGTTGGCTTTCGGGTTGGTTGGGATTCCAGTTTTCTTAAGTCTGAATGGTTAAGCTTGTTACGTTTCTGAGTTGGCTTTTACGTAAGTGCATGATGGATGCATGTTAGACTTAAGCGCGTGTTGGGGAAACCGCTCAAGTCCCAGCGCCCTTTGAGGCGCCGGCGCAACATCTGGTGTGCTGTCATAGTAATGCCTATGACTCTGTGATGCACGCATCCAAGCAGCTGCGGAAGGTAAACGGTTGCTTTTGAAAGCAAAAAGTTGGATCCTACTCAAAGGTAGTATACAACCTATGATAAGGAACTTTTTGCTGTTATCAATGCTCTTATAATCTGGAAATATTATTTGTTTGGCTCTAGGTTTACAATGGCAACGCATCAGTGGTCATCACCAACCACTAAGGTGTATTTGTGATATGTATGACCTGAGGGGTCATGAAGCCAAGTTGTCAAAGTTACTCCAAGAATTTTTGTATGAACAAGCCTTTAAGCCCACTAACTGCTATTTTGGTCCGCGGGCACTTGGTGCTCATGTGGGCGATCAATCCACTTAGCCTACCAAGTCTACACCGACTGACCCAAGAATGTAGTGTCTTAATGCTATATCACCCCCACCACCACCCGCCGTACACGTGACTATGAGACCACACTGGGCATGTGCCGGCTAACCCTAGTCGTTGCCCACCAAATCACGAGCTAACTTGGTCAATTGTACGTCGACTCTACCAAACTTGCCATGTAGCGCATCACGTGTAAGTTTACCAAGTTGCGACTACAACACACCTAGTCACGGCTGGCCCAAGGTGCCTCTAATATGGAGTCATTGACCATCTCAAACCGGTCCTATGCATAGTTGTGTCGAGCCGCGGTTCGTTCAAAGAACCGCGGTTCGAATCGCCAGTTCGAATCGGCCCAGTTTGAACTGTTTTTTTGGTTCAAACCATGAAAAAAAAAACGGTTTGAGCCATTTTTTTGGCAATTTCCAAAGGACTATCTTTCATCATGCCAAAAAAAAAATCAAACCATGTTTTGGCATTTTCCAAAGGACTATCTTTCTGGTCATGCCAAAAAAACAATTCAATTTTTTCAAAGGACTATATTTCTAGTCATGTATGGAAGTAGCTACTAACTAATGTCACCGATGATATCAGATAGATCATAGCTAAAGCTGTAGGCAACAGATGGATCAAGAACCCTAAATCACATGTGACATGTATTGTTAGGTAACAAGACTCAGGAGTTGGAAGTTCGAAGTTCCGCGTCAAATTTCACTATCGATTAATCACGAATTCAGAATTATAATCTAAATTTTACCCATTAACACTAAGAAAGAATTTGTTTTTGACATAATCGAAGGGTAGGGAGAGGGGGACCCCTAAAACCGATTCGCAGGTTCAAACTTGGAGAAGCCGATTCTTTGCCGATTCAAACACAGTTCGAAAAGGCGATTCAAAAGGTACCATAAAACATTGGGACTCCTATGATCTCTGGAGCTATCACTCCCACCGAAATATGATGGATCTGTGACTAGATCCTAACAAAAAGACTGAACATCATAACAGCTATATAACAACCAATAACCTCAATAAGTGGAAGATCAGTGAAGACATGAGTACGCAAACTTTCAGTTATATTTTGAAAGTGTACATGTATGTTTGAGTTGCCAATAGAGATCAAGTTGTGATTGAAACCAGATACGATCGACCATAGCCAAGTGTATTGCCACCTTGAACTCAGCCAAGTAGCATAAGTATCAAAAAGAGGCTAATGTGTACACCACACCATGTCAAGCAAGCTGAATTTGTTATTTAGGTATACAAGGTGTGAGCTAAAAATAGGTTGTGAATGTGGTTAATGATGACCAGATAATCATCGAGCTGAGTCATGACGATGAATCAGAGGCACTGAACGGCATGATGTGGTGACGATATACATTGTCACCTCAACGTAAGCTCTATGCAAAATGCCAAAAGACCACAATAGGCTGCCTAAATGTCACACAAAATTTGGCTAGTGATAGGTGTTGAAGAAGCTACTAAAATGTTCAGCAAATAGAGCACCAAGTAAGAAAGTGAGGTGCCCAACTGTGACAAAAAATTCAGCAAGCAATAGGTGGTGAAGATGCTGCCAAAAAATGAGTGAAGTAGGACACCATTGTCAAGTGTAATATCTTGAGAAAAATATATCCAATTGGCGAGTCGTAAAGTGCAATAAGTTATTCAAAAACAATTACGAAGGTGGCTCATTCAATCTTTATTACTTTATTGTTATGCATAGGGAGTGGGGCCCCTCTTGTAGGAGGGCGCACTATTATCCTTTCTTATCCATTTAGATTAGGTTCACTGGCATTATCGTACCCTTTGGAGGCCCCATTTTAGGGCTTCCTTGTGGGTATAAATAGGACCTAAAGTCACTCATTTCATAGTTGATAATAATGATTCCTCCGCTCAGCCTCATTAAGCATTCTCTTTGTTAGTTCCTGCTTATGTGTTGCTTTCTTAGCTTAGCTATTGATCTGCTGTGAATCTGTTCGTAACTTGGTGTCAAAGCACTTTCCTGAACAGTTGGGGAGTGCTATGTTTAAATCTGAATTTTTCTCTAGAAGGCCGCCCATCTGCAAATTGGATTTTCAGCATACAAATCTACATTTTGTACGGTTTACATCATTGATTGAAGGAGGATTAATGCCCACCCAGCTGGCTGTCTAGTACCCATCTTGCTGCCCATTTTGCACAATTTTGCATAGCCGTGCATTGCCCATCCAGCCAGCCACCCAGCATCCATCTCTCTCTCACCTTTTCTTTCGTTTTTCATCATATCCATTTGTGATTCAACGCCCATCCACATATCCCCCTCTAGCACCTTTCGTCTAGTTTGTCAATGTCTGTCACCCCTTTCCTGCCTAATTTTTGTCTCCACCTTATGAGCTGTCCATTACCCATTTGCATCTACTTTACCTTGCTAATTTTACACATTTTAACAGTTTTTTCAACTATTTGCATTTGCTGTCCATCACTCATACCTGGCTGTCTTTTTCCAGCAATTTGCTGTCCATTATTTGCCGTTATCTAATTACTTTTAAGCACCCATCTACGGCCATATCAAGTGCCCATTTGACAACCATCATTTCACCCATTTGTCGTCAACTTTTCACCATCATACCTATCATTTTCCGCCCCCGTCTATACTTATAATTGAGATCTCTTTCTCAACATTTTCCAGCCATTACCTCTATTATATTGGTGACCATTTTCCAACTATTTAAAGGCTCTTATGTTGGCTATTTGAGCACCTACCCTCAGCCAGCAATATCGAGATTTCTCAATAAGTTTAGAGGTATTTTTCCAACTTGTTAAATAGCATTTACAAGGGTTCTTACTTCTTTACCTTATGTCGTTTATTGCTATTATTTCTTCAGCTTTTATATCTTCTTAGCTACTCCATTTTTACAACATTGTTACCTTCTTTTGGCTTTCCATATTAGTCGCATTTTTCGTGCTTGAATTAGACTAGTTGGATTTGACAACAAAAGTCCTCTCCCTCAGGTTTTTTGTCTATTCCTTTCCACCTTATCACTACTTTTTCGATGGCTGCTTCATCTCCATCTACTAGTGACACATCTCAAGATGCCTTAGCTGAACACATTCAACAAGCTATTGATAGTGTTATTTCTGGGATTTCTTCCTGTTTAGATAACATCATGATAGGCGAAGGGCTTTGCCTCGCTTCAGTCCCAAATTGATGCCATAAAGCCTCATCATGGTCCTGGCAAGGCCCCCATGACACCTTTACCTAGCTTTGGCACTACTTCATTGCCTTTTCCTATTAGCAGTCCTTTTGGTTTTACCCATTACGACCTATTCTGGTTCCTCTGATGGGAATCTATTAGAGAAATGGTTTTCTAAGTTGAAGACTTATTATGTAATGTACCCCAAGACTAACATCCAAAAAATCCAATTAGCTGCCTTACATTTGGATGGACGAGCTGCTACTTGGTGGTGTGTTTACCAAATTTAGCCTGATCAAGAGGGGATGCATGTGTGGACTACTTCTCCCCATAACCTCCACCATGCTATGCTTGATCCTCAATTGTTGAGTCACCAACGAGACACTTTTCGTAGCCTTCCTCATACGGGTGATTTAGCTCTTTATACTGACCATTTTATGAAGTTGTGCTATCTCTTTATTGATTTACAGCCTACTGAACTCATATCCCATTACATAGCTGGCCTACAAGGTCCCTTATGCTATGATGTCACCCTATAACACTTACTGATGCTATATCACTTGTACTACAGCATAGGTATCTCGAGACCTCTGCTTCATCTCGCTTTTCCCGTTCCCGCCCTAGTGGCATACCCACCTCTATTCCCTCCGCCCATACTTATGTTTCTGCTTCTCCTACTACCTCAACTTATGCTTTACCTTCTTCTTTGTTTCAACCTTCTGTACCTTGACCTGCTTTTGTTCATCTTATATTGCTTCAGAGTTCGCTGAGATTCAGTAGAAGCGTCCTTATTTCATTGTAAGGGTCCAGACCACCTTGCATGTGATTGCCGTCAAGACCCCCTACAACTACCACTGCTGCTTTCTATCATAAGGGCGTTGATAGGGATGAGTCTGAACTTTATATCCAGATCTTTGATGAGCCTAACTTTGTATCTGAGCTTCCAATATCCTACCTGCTACATGCCATGCTCAACTTGCTTATGCTAGTTGGGCTGGCCGTCCTAGTCCTTGCTCTATTTGGTTACGTGTGCGCATTGTTGGGCATGAGTATATGTATATTGCCTTGGTCGACACTGGCAATACTCATTCTTTTCTCAACAGTTACGTTTCCAGCCGAATTCATGCTTCACATGTTACTACATAGATGCTCAATGTTGAGGTTGCGAGTTCTCATTCATTTATCAGCTCTCCAATGTTTCAGGGGTTGCGTATTGGGGATTTTATTGGACAGGTGAACTTCTACATTATACCTATGGAGCGTATGACCTCATCCTTGGTGCGGATCGGTTTGCTTCGCTTGGTGCCATTACACTGGATTTGAGTCTTGATTCAGCAAACACTTACATTCTTACATGGTATTGTCACCCATTCACTTGTTGGTATCGATTCCCAGAGGATTACCAACTGGTTACTGGGAAGCAATTATCCGCAGCCTGTGGAAGGCTCATTTTGTAGCTCTTTTAAGTGTCCAACATGCTTTAATTGTTGCTTCTACTACGAGGGCATCGATTCCTATACCTCAAGTGATTTCTGATTTATTACGTTAGTATGCTCATGTCTTTTTGGAACCTACATCTCTACTACCATTACGTGATGTCAACCACCATATTGATTTGCTTCCTGGTTCCGCTCCTCCTTCCCATCCTCCTCATCGTATGTGATGAGGTCCAGTCCCAGATTTTTGCACTTCTACATCAGGGCCTTATTCTTCCTAGTCATAGTCCGTTTGGTGCACTATACTCCTTGTTGCTGAACAAGATGGGACCAAACACCTTTGCATTGACTACAGAGCCTTGAATAAGTTGACTATCCGGAACAATATCCCATTCCTCATATGGATGACCTTATTGTTCAACTTGGTACCTCCAAGATATTTTTCAAAGTTGACCTCCGTTCCAGATACCACCAAATAAAGATGCAAGGCCTGCTTTTCGTACTCACCTAAGTCTTTATAAGTTCTGTGTGCTTCCTTTTGGTGTTTCAAATGGTCCACCTATGTTTCAAAATGTCATGTTTAGTTTATTTTGATGACATTCTCAATTTTTAGTTCTTCTCTGTCCGAGCATGTTTCCCATCTTTTTTTGTCTTTCAATTACTTGTTACTTGTCAGCTGTTTGCTAATATGTCCAAGTGCTTTTGTTGTTCCAGAGATAGTTTTAGATTTCCTTATTTGTGATGGTCGTATCCGTCTTGATCCTCGTAAGATCCAATGTAGAAAAGCAAGAGTCAAGTCACCAAGATCTACTCATAAATCAATCTCCACAGAAAACAAGAGAGGAGAGGTTGGGCGCCCAACTCTAAGAGAGAGAAAGAGAAAACAACAACAAGAGCAATGGAGAGCAATGCTTAGCCAAACTGTTAAAATGGAATACAGAAGAGCATCTAAGTACTCTACTTGGATGTGACCAAATGCCACCAAACCCTAAGGTTAACCACTTACTAAATGTAGGGCACCCCCAAAAGTCAAGATAGGGCCCCTAAAATTAGACCCCTAAGGACCCACGAGTCAGTACATGACCAAAATTGGGTCCAACTGAACTTAAGACAAACTTAAGATGGCCTAAATAACTAAATACCCATGGTTACACAAATCTCGACCTTTTGGGTCAAAGTAACCTATGGATTAACTTTAGCATAGTCATTTATTTCTAACACCCTCCTTAAATGACAATGCAAAAACTGAAATCTTCACTATGTAACAAAACCAACACGTGGTATCAAATTTAAAGCTTTGCATAAAGCTTCAAATCTAACTCTAGGCAATGCCTTAGTGAAGAGGTCCGCAATATTATCCTCCGTAGGACAATATTCAAGTAAAATGTCGCCATCATGAAGTCTCTCCCGAACAAAGTGATAATGGATCTCGATGTGCTTCGTCCTCGCATGAAAAACAGGATTCCGTGCAATGGCAATAGCACTTTGACTATCACTCAAGATAAGAGTGGCTGAGGGCTCGCCAAACTTCATGTCAACAAGTAGTCTTCTCAGCCATAAACACTCCGTTGTGGCTGAAAATATCGCTCTATATTCCGCCTCACTAAAATAAGTAGCAACAGTGGGCTGCTTTTTACTTGACCAAGAAATTGTAGAATTTCCATAGAAAAAGCAATGTCCACTTGTAGAGCGTCTAGTGTCTTGATCTCCACCCCAATCCGAGTCACTAAAACCAACCAAACATGCATCATCACAAGCAGGAAAAACTAGTCCATGACTTCTTGTTCCTTGAAGATATCGAAAGATTCTCTTCAACGCTTTCCAATGTGATGTCATCGGGGCATGCATGAATTGACTCATGAGTGAGACACTAAGAGAAATGTCCGGTCTTGAATTACATAAATGAGACAGCCAATAGCTTGACAATAAAAGGTAGTGTCAAATGATTCACCATCACCTTGACTACTTAATTTCAGACCTGTCTCCATAGGTGTAGCAACCGGCTTGCAATCTTCCATCTTGAATCGCTTCAAAATCTGCCCAATGTAGCGTTCTTGAGAGATGAGAATTCCAGCCCCTTCTTGTACAAATTCAAGACCAAGATAAAAGTGCAATAGGCCTAAATCTGAGGTTTCAAAAGCCATACCAAGATCAAGTATTACGGCATCAATGTGTTGCTCATTACTTCCCGTAATAATAATATCATCAACATAAAGCAAAATAATGATGATATAATCTGAAGTATGCTTGACATAAAGAGTAGATTCGCTAGGACTATTAGTAAACCCTCGATCACAAAAGTAGGCATGTATCTTTTGATACCACATCCTCGGAGCTTGCTTCAGTCCATAAAGTGCCTTCTTGAGGAGACAAACTTTATCTTCTTGGCCTACAACCAAAAAACCAGCAGGTTGTTGAAGGTACACTTCCTCATTGAGATCACCATTGAGGAATGTTGTCTTTATGTCAAGTTGCCGCAAATGCCAACCAAAGTGGGCAGCCAAAGAGGTTACTACCCTCACGGTAGTCATCCGAGTAGTAGGAGAAAAAGTCTCCTCATAATCAATCCCCTTTTGCTGAGCATAGCCTTTGGCAACGAGCCTTGCCTTGTACCTTTCAATGGTACCATCTGCCTTATACTTGATTTTGTATACCCATTTAGAATCAATTGCCTTCTTCCCATGAGGAAGATCAACAAGAACCCAAATCTGGTTCTTCATAAGTGAGTCATACTCATCTTGCATCGCATCCTCCCAACATTTTACTCCCTTGGCCTGCTCATAGAAAACAGGTTCTTCTGCAACATCTCCATGAGATGTAAGAGCAAAATCTGAAAAATCAGCATAGTCCAATGATTTTGTAGAGGCACGTGTCTTTCCATCATAAAATGAACTTACTTTGCTGTCCCGCAAAGTCGACAACAGCCACCGTGGGACTGTCTTGGGCTGTCCAAGATCTTCCAAAACTGGTCCTTGCTGTCCAACAATTCCTGCAGGCTGATTTTGAGTAACAACGAGTGGTTCTTCATGAACATTAGACTCTAAACTTGATGAGGTGTTGGGCAGGTCAAAACTGGTTGATTGTTGCCCCTTATCTCCAGCAATAGAAGATGGTACCAAATCTGGAAAAACTTCAACATTCACACTATGTGGGCTGTCCCCCTTCAAGATGTGAGTTGGGGCCACATCCAATGAATTCTTTTCATCAAAATGCACATCACGACTAACAATAATCTTGTTAGTGCTCAAATTGAACATCCTATAGCCTTTGCTTTCACTACTATAGCCAACAAAAATGCATTTAACTCCTTTATCCTCAAGCTTTGTACGAAGTTTATTTGGAACAAAAGCATAAGCCGTACAACCAGAAATGTGAAAGTGAGAAATTGTAGGCTTCTTTCCATACCAAACTTCGTAAGGAGTTAATACTTTCAATGCTTTAGTAGGACAACGATTGCTTATGTATGTTGTCGTTATAACCGCTTCAGCCCAAAACTTGTGAGGCAGCCCCTTTGCTTTGAGCATGCAACGGGCCATCTCCATAAGTGTGCGATTCTTTCGCTCGGCAACACCATTTTGTTGAGGCATATAGGGAGTTGTCATTTGATGTAGAATTCCCTTTTCTCGAAGAAATGCACCGAACGTATTCTTAATGTATTCCCCTCCTCGATCGGTGCGTAGGGTCTTCAAAGAATGCCCAAATTGATTTTCCACCATTGCTAGAAAATTTTTGAAACGTTGAAAAACTTCCAATTTAGCCTTCATAGGATAGATCCATGTAAAACGGGAAAAGTCATCAATAAAAGTCACAAAATAGATGCACTTTCCAATGGATTCGGTCCTCATTGGACCACAAACATCATTATGAACCAAATCAAATTTATCAAGAACCCTTATAGGTCCATCAATTGGAAAAGGTTTCCTTTGAAACTTTCCAAGTATGCACCCCTCGCATACATTCCCTTCCGGCTGCTCAATAGTAGGAATGTCTTCTACCATATTAAATGACTTCAGCTTCTTCAAACTTGCAAAGTTGAGATGCCCAAACCTTGCGTGCCACAATTCAGCCAACTCCAATGATTGTCATGTAGAAGCAACAAGACATATAGAGGAAATTCGTCGCTCATAGGTATCCATAATGAATAAGCCAGCATGCTGTTCCCGAAACAATAATCAAGAGTGATCTTTTAGGATCCTTGACAAGACACTTATCTTCTTTGAACTCAACAACTAGTCCTTGCTTCAACATAGTTGAAACCGAAAGAAGATTCTTCTTAATTCCCGGAACATAAAGCACATTCTTAATGTACTTTTCTTCACCATTAGGCAAAATGATGGCTACAATTCCAATTCCATGAATAGAATAAGATGCATCATCCGCACATTGTACCTTACTTCCATTTTGCACTTTCACTAATTTAGTGAATGCTTCTTTGCGAGAAGTCATATGACGAGTAGCACCACTATCAATCACCCATTCAATGGGCTGAAAATCAGCAACTTGCAAAATAGAATCTGAATTCCTCATAGATGTAGTAGTACTAGTAGAAGCAATATTAGACACAAAAGTATAGTCTTGGTTGAAGAGATCACCACTAGCTTCAAGCTCTTGCTCCAAAGTAGCAAGTGAAGCACTAGTATCAATTCCTTTACTCTCCTCTTTCGCAAGCTTCTTCTTACAATCCTTGATGAAGTGCCCATACCTTTTGCAATAATGGCACTTCACTTTCTTCTTTTGAGTGTTGACATTTTGACCTCCAACGGGCTTTTGCTCATCCTTGGAAGGAGGATTCCCTTTTCCTTTTGACTTGCCTTTGCACTTGCCTTTCGTGAAGAAAGCTTGATCTTGTTGAGTGACACCCGCAAAGTTTTGCCTCGTTTGCTCCTCTTGAAGAAGCAGCCCAACAAGTTCATCAAAGGAGAGTTGACGTCCCCTAAGAGAGATACTCAAAGATGAAACAAATGGAAGATAAGATGAAGGTAATGAGTTGAGAGTAATGGAAACAAATTGAGCATCCTCAATTATCTCATCAATATTGAGAAGCTCCTCACGAAGATCCTTGATCTTCGTCAAGTGATTGGTCAATTGATCTCCTTCTTGCATCTTCAACAAAGAAAGTTGATTTTTGAGATAACCACTCTTGCTGGATTTTTGACTCTATAGATAGTTTAAAGGGTATCCCACACACTTTTAGATGTCTTACAAGACCTAATATGAGGTAAGATAGATCTTTTCACAGCAAGAGCAACCATAGAATGTGCTTGTGCATCCCTTCTATCCCACTTCTTTTGTTCTTCCGAAGATGTAGAAGATGATGTTGATGATGATGATCCACGAGGTGTAGGAGGTGCCAAAGACGGAGGCGTTTCCTCATCACCATTGACCAAATCCCACAGCCCTTTCGCTATGAGAAGATTCTTCATCATGTAACTCCACAAGGAGTAGTTTGTGCCATCCAACCGATCTTCACTAAACAAAGAACCGATAGCTTCCGATTCTTTAGCCATTACCTCCAACAAAATTTCAGCTTGTAGTAGATAGGAAAGAGAGCCTTTCCACAACCAAATCTACTCAAAAATTTGCAGCAAACAAAGAGCTGAAAGTAGGAGCACAAGATGTCTTTCAATCTGCAACCAAAGTGCCCAAAAGATAAAGGAAAGATGGTTGTCCTTCTACACAAAAAAACCAGCTTCTAATTAGGTTAGCTTCGATTGAAGCCTACACCAAAACCTAATTAGGAAGCCAAATAGTGTGATCAACACATACTCCAATAGGGCTGTTGAAAGCGCCCTACTGCTTGCTGAGAATCTGCAAATTTCCAGCCACAAGTTGACCTAACCCTGAATAGGGTTTGCTGAAATTTGGGCGCCCTCCTACACAAATGCAAACCTGAAAACAAAAGCAGCAAGATAAGGAGACACCACAACCAAAAATTAGTAGCAGATTTTTGGGCACCCTCCTTCAAACAAAACTTGCTGAAAACTCGTTGCATAAAAATCAGATTTGAAATTCTGATTTTTGGGTGCCACAAATTACTCCTCCAAGATCTCTGTTGGGCGCCCTCCTTCAACCTAAAAAGAGAGACAAAAAAGCTGATCCAAACTTTACTTGAAAAGATCAGCAAGATGCTGAAATTTCACAACAAAAAGCAGAGAAGCTCCTCTTCTGGTAGGACGCCAACAAACAAGCTTGCTGCAGATCCGGTAGCTCTGATACCATGTAGGAAAGCAAGAGTCAAGTCACCAAGATCTAGTTATCAATCAATCTCCACAGAAAACAAGAGAGAAGAGGCTGGGCGCCCAACTCTAAGAGAGAGAGAGAGAAAACAACAACAAGAGCAAGAAAGAAAGAAAGATTTTATTAATGTCCTTGAATACCCTAAGGTACATAGGACTAAGAAAAGGTACATGTCAAGTGTGCACATAGGAGCTTAAAGCTCAATCATCTATAAAACTAAATAACTGCAAATACAATGCATAAAGACAGCTGGCCCAGTCAGGATCCAATAGCCTGGAATCATATATCACGATGCCCATCAGCATGAAAGAAATGGTGGATGGTATGCTGTGAAGGTGTGATTAGATGTGCCCTGGACCTCTGTCGCCGGATAGGCCGTCGGTGTCGTCTCTGCTGCCGTGGCGCTCTGGGCTGTGATCTAATAACTGACTGTCTCTCTAGCCGTCGACATGGTCTCTGATGCCGGTGTATGAAGGAGTCGGGAATCTTGGCCTCTCCATCTGAGTCGCTGCCTATGGGTACCTCGGATCTCTGTCTCCGACGGGATATGCACTCATCAATGCTCAGCTGTGTCAGAGAATGTGTACCATCTAGTCTCCTCCTCCTCAGGTCTGACATCTCTCGGATCATCAGTGCGACACATCTAGGGTCCTCATAAGATATCAAGGTAGAAAGTGTAACTGGGTGCTCTCTGAACAAGCAGTAGTACCGCCCCCGTATCTCATAGTAGGCTGGACATCTGAAGAGGAAATGTGACTCGTCCTCAGTCTCATGTATAACACACATGCTACAGAGCCGGTCCTCTCGTGGGGTGCCACTGTATCTACCAGTCTCAATAGCCAGCTGATGTGAAGAAACCCGAAACTGACCCATCGCTATCCGCAAACTATGTGATATACTCCTCAGCAAGTAACCAAATACTATGGAGCAGCCAGCCGGATCAAGAGATAGAAAGTGTGTACGATAAAACTCACTCTTGGTCCCCAATGGACCCTGCCAAGTGATATGAAGATACGATCTATAAAGGAGGCCTCTGATGTACTGGTGGGTACCCACAGGTAGATCACTAATCTGGATACCCAATGTGGAGAGGAGACGGCAAGCCTGGGAGTACCATGAGAAAAGGTGTCCCTCTGAGTGTAGGCGCCGGGATGAAGATAAAGCTGCAACTACATAATGTGTACCCCCGTCCTGAAGATCCTCTAACCTCTGTATGAATGTCACAATATGGAATAAGGCCTCAATCTGAATGGGGGGGACCGCGAACTCCGCCAAGATAACCTGGTGTGGTACTAAGGGCTTAGCCCGTATCATCCGGGAGAGCAAACGAATCTGGAGCCGGGAGATATATGTCCAATCAGTAGCTGTCAAACCAGTACTCAATGTCTCGAAAGCATACATAGCTGAGGGCACAACCATAGTGTCAAAGAGCTGACACTTACTAGTCGCATCTCTGATGTGTGAGCTGAAACATAGTCTCTCCAAATCTACCAGTGAGGCATAGCCCTTCCGTACCCGGGAAATAGTTGCGTGTCTCATGCTGAACGTAGGCCCCAAGAATAGTACTCCTAGATATGTATAGGAATCAACAACCTCTAGGGGATGACCATCCCATAGAAGCTCCTGCCGCATCATGAAAGACCTAGAGGTGTTGAACACCATAACCTTAGTCTTGGCCACATTCACCGACAAACCCCACCGTGTGCAGAAAGAAAGAAGAGCATCTAAGTGTCACTGCAAACCCTCTCTCGTCCGTGAAAGCAAAACCACATCATCAGCATACAGGAGAATAGCAATAATGAGGTCGCCCAATGTACAACCCTCCCCTCCATCACTCTGTATAACATGCTCTAGCTCGTCAATGTAAAGACCAAAAAGTGTAGCAGAGAGTGGACATCCCTGTTTGACACCAATAATACTGACCACCTCCGATGAAATAACTCTGATAGTCGGACCCTGCCAATAACTCGCCTGTACAATGCTACTACCGCCTGTATAGTATCCTCCTGAAAGCCTCGATCATGAAGTCTCTGTATCAATAGATGCCTAGGCACAGAATCAAATGCCTTGCGGAAATCCACAAAGCAGCAGTATACACGCTCCCTCTTGGCCTTAGCCTCCTCAATGATCTACCTCAAAGTAAAGATATGATCCGATGTAGTATATCCCGGTCTGAAACCCGCCTGTCCAATGGCATGGAGTGATCTAGCATCCATCTTTGTACTGATCTTTGACTGTAGGATAGAACCATATACTTTGGCGAAGAGGTGACTGATCATAATGGTGCGGTAGTTGTCAGCTTTCATGGGGTCCCCGCCTTTGTGGATAGGGTGAATGAGGTTTGTGGACCATGGAGAGGGAAAATTAGAGGTGACAGCTCGGTTGAATAGGATGGAGAGAAAGGGTGAGAAGATGTCGGGAGCATACTTTAGAAGTTCAGCCTCTAGCTCATCAATGTCTTTGGCTTTATGGGAATGGAGTCGTGTGATGGCCTTTTCTATAAGTTCGTTAGTGAATATGGCAGAAGTATCCGTGAGACAGGAGGTGGGAAGAGGAGGGGTATCTGGGATGGTGTACAATGATGTGGCATATGCGACCCAAGTGCTGAGGTCTATGATCCGTGGTGGGGGTGACCGTGGAAGGAACCTCTTCCAGAATGAACCTGAGGAAGAACTAAAGAGGAGATCCATCAGTTTCTTACCCTGACCAATCTCATATGCGATTTTCTTTTTTTTGGTGGTTCTGCGGTAGACACGAGATATGGTTTTGGTCATATGAGGAAGATGGGAGCAAGCATATATGAGGTTCTGATGTAGCTGGATGCATTCCTGATCATACCAAGGGTTATAGGGTCTATGACGTTGCTGGTCTTTGGGCCGTGGCGATGGAAAGGCAATGGAAGCTGCAGTATGGGTGGTCTGGACAAGAAAGAGGGACTGCTCCTCTAAAGTATGCTCATGTGGGAAATAGGTAAGGAGATCGGAGAGGGCTTCTCTGTATAGTGGTGTGTGATGTGAAGTGTAGCGGTAGGTGGGTTTAGCTGTAGGGGTCGAAGAGAAAATAGGTGTGATGTGGAGATGACCGACAGAGAGTGAGAGATATGAATGATCAGAAAGAGTGGTGCGGTGTACAGAGAAGGATGAAATGAAGTGAAGGAGAAACGGTGAACCCATGAAATAGTCGACGACGCTATGTCCTCCACTATGTGGGAAGCAAGTGTAGTCACCAGAGCCTGGCAGCTGAAGAAGGCCATTATAAATGGCCAGTCCATGAGCCTCACCCAACTGAAGCATCTGCTCCCCATATGATGTGACTGGACCCGCTGCATCCGCCGATCGCCGTATAAGACCAAGATCATCCCAATCAAGTGCATGTATTCCGTTTGCCTAGACCCAGTCCTGGCATTGAAGTCCCCCGCTAGAAGAATATATCCTCGATCCTCATATCTGATAATGTCCGATGAAATGTTTATGAAAGGTGACTCCTCCTCTGAGGTGAAAGCTGATGTCTCTGGAGGGAAATAACAAATAGCCAAGAATATGTCACGATCTAACTCCATCAACTTGTGGTCCAACCTGATCCAGATATAGCGAGCCTGCTCGTCAGTGTATAGTAGCTCGACCCATGGCTGGAGAGAGTCTCGAAATAAGCAAGCAACACCACCTGAACCGCGACTAGTCAGTGCCCTCATCTTCCCTCTGCAAGTAGAAAGCCAGCAAAATCCCTCAATGCAAGGAAGTCCTCTCTCAGGACTCTCATGTGTCTCAGTAAGTATAAGGATATCCCCTGTAGTACAAAAATCTCTAAAGTCTCCTGCTGTAGCTGAAGAATGGATACCATTGCAGTTCCATAAACTTAACCGCAATGCTTTTGTGAGGGCCCCCAAACCGCTCCTAAGTCCGGGGGGACCCAAATCCCTATGCCTCAGATTTTTGGGGGTCAATGTATCGGGCCTTACCATCCCGATATATCACCCTTTTTCCCAGTGCTTTGGCTTCGCTAAAAACCTTCCTCCTTTCGGCAACTTGCATAGGTGTGAGATCATCGTCCATGAAGACAAGGGTACCTCTCAGCCTAGCTCGTAGCCTAAGGACAGCTTGCCGCTCCTCTATTCTCGTGAACCGTATGATGAGTGTAGTTGGATCTCTTTTAGTTCTCCACGCTTTTTCCATTCTGTTGTGATGGTGGGAAAGTGTATCCGTGAGGAAACTGGATGCTTCGGTAATTGGAGCCTTAGTATCTTCAATTCCTCGCACCCGCACATCAGAGATTTATACTTCCGCATTTCTTCTTCGGATATGGTGGCTGAGATGACGCTATTGAAAGTGTGTGTACCTTCTTTACCGTCTTCTTTGAATAGAGAGGCCCATGTTTTGGTTTCCGCCTTATGTTGCTCAATCCCTTCCTCCAATTCTTGGATCTTTGTGGTGCTGGCTGGTTCTTCTTTTCTGCTCAAGGTCTCTTCCAAAGATATGATCCGGGCCATCATAGTTTGCTTCTCGATTGCCATAGCTTGTATTGTGGTTTTCAATTGACCCATTTCCATCCTTAGGTAGCTAGATTCCAGTGTAATCTGTTCCATACAAGAGAGAAGGTACTGTTCAAATGCTTTCGTAGGAGAGTAGGCTTCTTTAGGGAATGAGAGAGGATAATGGGAGGGGGCAGGAGAACCATGGAGAAAGGAGAGGGCCAAGGAAGAGGGGGGAGGGCTGTGAGCAGGCAGCGAGGGGTTGGGAACGGCCAGCGAGGGGGTGGGAGGGGCGGGAGTAGGCTGAGCAGACAACAAGGGGGTGGGAAGGGCCAGCGAGGGGGTGGGAGGGGCGGGAGTAGGCTGAGCAGGCAGCGAGGGGGTGGGAAGGGCCAGCGAGGGGGTGGGAGAGGTGGTGGGAGAGGGAGTAGGCAGCGAGGGGGTGTGTGAAGGGCCACCGACAGGCTGCAAAGGAGAGGGAGGGGGTAGCGAAGGAGAGGGAGGGAAGCGAGGGGGAGGGGAGCGAGGGCTCCCCTTTTTTCTGGCCATGGAGACCCGCTGAGTGCGATGGAGGTCAGAGGGGAGGTGAGTGAGTGCGACCAGGGTAGGGCGAGCTAGGCCAGGGCAGCAGCAGGTGGATCAGCAGAGGGAGAAGCGTCAGCAGGGCGTCAGCAGGGTCAGGTCAGTAGGGCGTCAGCAGGAGATCGGGAGGGCGCCACCATCGCGCGCGAGAGAGAGAGAGAGAGACTGAGAGAGAGAGAGAGAGAGAGAGCAATGGAGAGCAATGCTTAGCCAAACTGTTAAAATGGAATACACAATGAGCATCTAAGTACTCTACCTGGATGTCACCAAATGCCACCAAACCCTAAGGTTAACCACTTACTAAATGTAGGGCACCCCCAAAAGTCAAGATAGAGCCCCTAAACAAAATTAGACCCCTAAGGACCCACGAGTCAGTACATGACCAAAATTGGGTCCAACTGAACTTAAGACAAACATAAGATGGCCTAAATAACTAGATACCCATGGTTACACAAATCTCGACCTTTTGGGTCAAAGTAACCTATGGATTAACTTTAGCATAGTCATTTATTTCTAACATCTAGGTTATTCAGGATCGGCCTGTGCCTACTAATGTTCATCATGTCCGTATGTTTTTGGGTTTAGCTACTCGCCTTCGTCGCCCTATTCCACATTTTGCCACTGTGGCCGCATCTCTTCATTCGCTTTTGAAAGGATCCCATTCTTTCTTGTCAAGCAGCCCTTGATACTCTTCGTCATGCTATTGTTTCTGTTGTTGTCATGTGTCCACCTCAATTTGATTAAAAGTTCATTGTCGAGACTGATGCTAGTTCTGTTGGTTTAGGCGCTTACTTCGTCAATCCAAGTGTGTCATTGCTTATGAGTCGCAACATCTTCGCTCTTATGAGCAACGCTACTCTATTCATGAGAAAGAGCTCCTAGCTATTATTTATGCTCTTAAGAAGTGGCATCATTATCTTTATCGTGTTTCTTTTGACATTATTACTGATCATTAGTCTCTCCGTTATTTTTTTACACAACAGGGCCCTCAACATTGTTGGTTACAATTTTTAAAGGTTACAATATTTACAATTTTATGCAAATTTCACTAATATTGTCCTCCAGCTATCAACTTCAATGTAGTAAACGGAAGAGCAAGAACATCATTGTGACATAAGCCAACAACTAAAAGTTGCTAACAACTCTTCAAAGATTGAGTAGCATAAGCAAGCTCTATTGCTAATGGCATCCAAACTTATGCCATCACATGACGTGGAAAACAAGTTAACTAATTGCAACATAACTAGAAAATAGGTTATATATACATAGAATACACCTGTACGAGTACAATAACACATGTTGAAAGACAATATTTGATAGGGTGTGTGCAGATAGTGCAAGCTTGCATGAATTTGTGGCTGAGCACATGTGTGGGGTGTGTGGGTGTGGGTGTGTGCGTGCGTGCGTGTGTGTGTGTGTGTGTGTGTGTGTGTTTGAACTTTGAATCTAGCATTATGTTCGGTAGAAGCTTTACTCTCTGAATTTCCTCGACAAAATCATAAAAAAAACATCACCATGCAGAGAATAGTACATGCTAACACAATCCCTGAATTCATATGTGCAAGTCTCGTGGTACAAGGCATGTTCGTGGATAGAATGTGAGAAATTCACAACCCACAAAATTGATTTAGAAATTGTTGAGGCACATACTGCTTGGGCATGTAATTCACTTTCTTGCCTCTCCACTTCAGATTTGAGCTCATTGATTAAAGCACCCTGCGAAAAAGGCAGGTCAACATATTAAGTGTTAGACATAAGGATGTTACAATCAATACATCTCCACCGCAGTGTACTGCTGTTCTCTTTTCCCACATGCAGATTACGGTCAAATTAAAACACACATATGAACACCTTTCAGGGCGACTGCAAAGTAAGGCCTGAATCCACTAGAATGAAGGCAGATGATTAATAATGACAATAAATTCCACCAAATAACAGCTTCATTTCAGAATTTAACAATGGCATTTGCCATGTGCTTGCCAAGACAGTGCCTTGACAACCTATACACAGGATTCCACCATAGTACAATGCATAGTTGCACTGCGTTTCTAAAAACGCGTTTCTTAAAAAAACACATTTAAATTCTTTTTTTGTGAGCAATATGGGTATCAAATTAAAGCATTTATTAAGGGCAGTTCATTTATGTAGGTTGCCGAATGTTTCGGGTACCATGTGGTCCAGTTTGGGGGCAACAATGCCTGTTGGATTCTATGGAAATGTGTACCATTTCCTGTCAAATCACTGCATCGATAATGAGCAGTTATTATGCCAAGACCACCCCTCCCCCCATCTATCCTCCTGTGTTTCTGAAAGTTTTTTTTTTTTTTGCGTTTCTATGCCAGAAACGCGTTTCTGTGCAACTCTAGTACAAAGTTTGTTTATGAAAATAGTACATCAACAACCTGCAGCTTTTTTGCTTGAAAAAGAGAAAAGAAACATATTGAGATGGTTGATGTGGTGATACTTTTTTAGAGCAGAGCTTGTCCAGATGGTGTTCATAAAACATAATCCCTAATCTTAAAGAAGTGTTATTGTTTGCACCACCAGATAAGATCAGGCCTTTCATAATGAACATAGTATACAAAGTACATCCCTAAGATCTCCTAAACTATGAATGCAATGGACATATAAACAACATTTGCTTCGGAATGTAACTGGTTCTTGAAACAAAAGACTTCTATGCAGTACGATAAAAAACACAGATGAATTTCTAAAGTCACCATTTGTATACCTGCTGATTAAAGTCCTCAGTAAGTGCAGAATTTTCCTGTGCCAAAGATTCTGCCAAAGTCCGTGCTGCATCAAGGCCACGTTGTAACGAAAACTTTTCTTGAGTTAGATCCTCTATGTGCTGCAAACACACAGCAACAGCATGCAGACACTGTGCATTGTAAGCCAATGATTTGTCATCTGCTACTTAACAGCAATGTAAAGGAGACACAAGCATTCAGAAACCCTTGCATTCTTTTCCATCTTTTGATCAATTAGTCAAAAGCATCTCACTCCCTGTAAAACTGTCGAACTGTGATTGTCTAATATATTCATCAGAATTACTTGATAAGCTGCTTCTTTTCATATGTTTGTGGAAAATTCCTGCATTACCTGCTCTAAAGAGGCAAACTCATCCAATCTGTCAGGCGAAGGTCGAAGCTTTTCAAAACTCCCTGAGGTCGGAAATTTATTGCCGACATATGAATGGTTGGCTTGAATAAGATGAGCTATATCGACTGAATTGATTTGTGAAGAGTTATCTTCCCTTCCTCTATCAACCTTGCTTTCTGTCTTCACCAAACGTGAAGGAGTGTCCGTGATTTTCAATCGTTGTTGGCTAAAAATTGAATCTGTAACTGAAGAAAACGGCGTGTGACTAGCTGTAACAGTAGAGACCTGAGAAGGGATTTGGAACGCAGGTGAAGACCCTATGGCATTACCGTCCTGTGAGTTCCTACTTGATTCAAGTTTTGAACTTAGATCGGTATGAAGAACATTTGGAGCAGCCTCGGACAAGGAAGGAGTCCATGATAATGGTGCTTTCAATGAAGAGTCAAAGTTCTCATAATGGAATGGGCCTGAATGATTAGAAAATGATCGTTGGTGAACCGACTTGAAAGGACTCCTTGTTGTGACATTACCGCCTCAGAATCATTGTGAAGGATTTTTGAAAATACAAATTTGTTTGCTGATGTAATCTGTGCATTTTCTGTCTGGCTCACAGTCACTATGTGTGGATCCTGATGTCCACTCTTTTTCTCGTGCGATGAGACACTTCCTCCGGCCCTTGAATCCTTACCATCATCGCACTGTTTCTCGTGTCTCTGAGCAGCTAATAGAAAAGGAGATTCACTAGCAGTCCCCGTAGTAACAAGGTTATTAAGTCCTTGAAAGTCCACATATGGAGAAGCATCACTCGAAGTTTTAGTGTCAGTAACTTTTTGTGAAAATAATCCGTCCCATGGATGTGCATGCAGCTTTTCATTCGGCAAAACAGGAGATGCTGTTGCACCCTTGTTATCCAAAAACGTTTTCCCAGCATAAGAAGAGTCATGCCTATTAGAATCTTCCAAATTACTGCCATTGGCTCCTTCAAAAGTGCTTGGTGAGTCTCCAATAGTTTCTTCTCCTGATGGAAGGCCATCTGCATGACTGCCTGAAAGTACCTGCCCTGTTGCTTGTTTAACATTTTCTTTATTTGTAGGAGTTGCTTTACTTTTCTCACCACGTTTTTTCTGTTTGAATTCCTCCAGCTGAAATAACCACCATCAGTACGATAAAAAAAACCATACATAAGTAAAATCCCTAATACTAAACTCTAGGATAGCAGATGCAACAAAACTATAAATATAAATATGTTCAACGCAGCATACTTCCTTGAGCAGACAAAATTATTCAATCGAAGTGACTCCAGAATTGTAGTAAGCCGAACCAGTTTTAGAAATCCTTCACTGTCAACCTTTGATTTTTATACTGACACATCTTCGCTCAGAAAAATATATGAACATGAAAACCAGCAGGAAATGGATGCTACAACCATCGTGACAAAGGAACATGGGAACACAGCATTTTGAAGCATTCCCACAGTTGTCGCAGTTGGGAACACACATAAGAACATCGTGCTGGGAACCAAGACCAGCAGCCCACATTCCCAATACTTGAAAACACTGGTCAAAGTTTCTTTATAGACCTAAAAACCAAAAAATAAGGGATGAAACAAATAGAATCCAATTGTACTTCATATATATTTAACTCATATAGCAGCACCCTTGCATAAATATGGTACTCATCCTCTGTTCTGTTTACAAAATGCGTACTTAAAAAATACAAAATTCAAGTGTCCATTATAATTGCAATTAGCGTTCTGGAACACAATTCAGAACGTGATCCAGAACACGTTCCAGATTTTGGGGTTAGGATTTTCCATAATGCAAGAAAAAAGAGATTTGCTTTTGTACTTTTCCTAACCTTTTTGCTTTTTTAGCAAAACTGTTAAAAAAATGATTTACAATACAACAAGAGCAGATAAAGGTTTTTATGCGGACCTGCTCGAATTGTCCAAAATATTGACCTAAAATCTACATTATTGGAGTAGCCTGCAATGGAGGCCCTGCTAAAATACATTTTGTTGGAGTATCTGTATCAAAAACAAAAGAGACTTGCAAATAGTACAAATATAGTTTGTGTCAAGAAGACAGGCTATGATAGTCTTGTTAGAAATCCATAAATCATAATATGGATGGACAGACTAGGATTCGAACCCAGGACCTCCCTCATACCGGATGGGATGCTCTACCACTGAGCTATCCGCCCTGTTTGATAGTTCTCTCTAGAGTGTGGATTGATATTCCAACACCCCCGCTCAAGCCACACTTGGTTGGGGTCCTAGTTGTCACCTGCCCCACAACTTGGGCCACCTAACCATGGCTTTGACACCATGAACTGTTAGGTCTAACTTGGCTCTGATACCATGTTAGAAATCCATAAATCATAATATGGATGGACAGACTAGGATTCGAACCCAAGACCTCTCTCATACCGGATGGGATGCTCTAACACTGAGCTATCCGCCCTGTTTGATAGTTCTCTCTAGAGTGTGGATTGATATTCCAACAAGTCTATCTTTCAATTTATGACATTTGGTGACATTCTTAGTTGAGCATAGATGATTCTGAGAATGCTCTTTATAAGGCTCACCTCTTTCTTACAAGTAGCGCGTTTCAAACATGGGTTCAGCCTTGCACCGGAACGCGTTCCGGGGGGGGTGGTTTCAAGAACGCGCGTTCCAGAACACTAAAAAATTTGCAAATTTTTTTGCGTTCTAGCCGCGAGCACTTGGAGGAGAAAAAGTGTTGCAGACTTTTTTGTGCATGTCGGATTGAGGCATCTAAGCACTCTAGAAGCATCTTTTCGATGATTGGGACACGGTGGGCACAGTGTCAGGCATAGGAGCGTGAAGCTCAAAATCATCAGATCCGGGTTTTTGGTAGGCCCACATATGATTTTTGAAAAATGTATAGAACTACTTGTAGGTGACGGATTGGGGTGATGTATAGTGCTAGACTGTGTTTCCTCATGCCTGCAGGAATGCCTGGAATGTCTGTTTTGGCCATTACGGCACGTACTTGAAGTTATGAATGCATTGCTCTCTTTTGGTGTTTTTTAAAGCCCTCTTTGTGAAATAACCTGAAGGTATCAGATTGAGGGCCCAAAAGATGCTAGATTGTATTTCCTAATCCCCACAAGAATGCCAAGAGTATCGCTTTTCGCGCTTACCGCCCATACATCGAGTTATGAATGTGGTGCTCGCTTTTGTGTCATTTTTGCCGTGATTTGTGAACTGAGCTTTAGGGTTTCGATTGATGTGCCGTAAGATGTTAGGCTATGTTTCTTAATGGCTAGAAGATTGCCACCGAGCCAGACAGCAGGACAGGCCTCGCATAGCCAGGGTGCAGGGTCTAGTCACAAAGGGATCCAGAGCAACAGGGATACAGGTGAAGGGCCTAGCCATAGAGAGGCACCTACCCTTGGTATTCCTACAGTTTCCAGCACATGCAGGGGTACCTGGGCCTCATGCCACTCCATCAGAGCTTCACAACCATTACCATCATCAGTTGCTGGTGCTTCACCGACAGAGGCAGGTCCTAGCACGAGTGGGGAGAGAGGAACGGTACATATCACGCCATCCTCAGATACACCCCCCGTTGGCCCATCTACTACCACAAGGCCTGTCACACCAACCACTGCATATCATACAAGCCTCAAGGCTGGCGTTCCTTTTTCCATTGTTGACATCCACATTCTCAACGAGATGATGCTCCAGTTGGTAGACGAGAGCTGAGCCCTATTCGAGCAGCCTGGTACCAGGTAGACATAAGAATCTATTTTGCCTTTTGTCATTTTCATTTCACAAGTTTGTCACATTTGTTGCATCTTGCTCATATGTCTGGATGCATCTCTATATGGTGTTTGATATGGCAGGTGTGGTTTCATACAGCAAGTGTAGAGCCTAACTTATGTTTGATAGAATTCGTTTTGCAATCCATATTGTCCAACAGATGGACTAACATTTGCCACAGATCCGTCATGAGCATCATGGCTCCTGCCCTCTTGGCACTGTCTTTTTACGAGGAGTGGATGCTACTGGTGAGGGTGCAACTATCACCGTAGAGTTCATCTACGATGTAGTGAACTCACCTATCAAGAAATTGGGGTCACGTGGTTCAAGTTGTCACATATACCGCCACGAATTGCAGGCAGATGGGAGAGTTGTTGATGCATGAGCACCCCTCCATTGTGTGGACACCATGTGTTGCGCACTCTATCAATCTGCTGGTCCATGATATATCCGCACTTTCGGGGATCCATGAGGTACATTTTCTTAGCCTTCTTTCCTATCTTTTATGTTGGTTTAGTGGTGGTCATTTTCTCGCACTGTTCGACCCATAATGAATTTGTATTGGGTGTTTGTCTTGCAAATCATGGCTCAGGCCATGCGCGTGGTCAGTTTCGTTACAAGGAAGAAGCGCATACTGGCCTTGTTTCGCAACTTCTCACTCCTGGATATCAAGAAGCCGGCACCCACTAGAACCACAATCTATCTCATTCTAAATGATTGAAATTGACTGTAAATTACAAAGTGACTAGAAACATAAATATAGTGCCTAATCTATCTAGAATCAATACTCTTGTAACTAATAATGGAATTTACGTTCTCTAAAATCCTAAATCCAAATTTATGATTCTTTCTCAACATTGGTGTCAAGTCCAGGATGGTACCCGAACACAAAGAAGACGTGCAACATTTACTTTTATGAAATCCACCCACAAGAGTCTTAGACCATCAACTTAACGCGTAGCAAAGACAGCACGTTACAGCGTCCCTATCTCACATTTTTGTCACCCAAGTCACACGCATAAACAAGATATTCCCATATCAGGTTTCATGGTGGCAACCCAAGCAAGAGCTACCACCCTTTTTTATAATATGGACAAACGTGAAGTAGCAGAGCGGGCACACGGACTTGCCACTGCCCCATAGTATGACGCAAGCCCAACTGTAAGTTTGAGAGGAAAACATGCTTAAAGCTCGTAGACTAACGGATAAGAATAATGGACACATTGTCATATTCATATACCAATTGAATGAGATCGTAAATATTAAAATTCTGTGTGGTCATCCACAGTAACATCAATTTTTTTAAACTCTTTCTCTGTCTCAACCTTTCAGCTCATTCTGCAACAGGATTGAAAAGAAGGTTCTAACTCAACATTGTGACGGAACAACCAAGAAACACGAGCAGCTAATACTGACCCGTCGCCGTCCAGCAATCAAATGTTCCTGTTTCTTTGACGACGAACTGGCTGCAGGGGCTGTAGACAGCGCTGAGCTGCTCAGTGGTGTGTGGGGCGCAACGGCAAGAGAAGGAGAGGTCATAACATGCGTCGCAGCCATGCCATACGGACTTCTTATTCAAGCTCCGGTCCGAATGTCCAAATGCATGAATGACCTAATCCTCTTCCAAGCTCAAACTAAACCGCCATCCTTGCTTCTGTGCCCCTTTGCTCCAATATCTTACACTTAACCGCCAGAATCAAAATGGAAACCATATCTTTCCCCAGCCTTTCAGCCTCCGGTGTGCACGTTTCAAGACCACCTTTATCTCTGCAGTTGCTAACCGGCTTGCGCTCGGGCATGTGGCAGCATATCCACTCTGTTTCTTGCCGGATTTAATCCGTCACAGAAATCTAAAAAACACCTGTGAACTCTCTTCCCCTACTCGATCAAGCCTTTTCTGCAAATCAGCTCGTCTGAAGCGAAATTATTCTGAGATTGCCCCAACCTTGAGACATCAAACTTACAGGATTCAATTGCCGAGGGCGGGGGATTTGATCTTCTTTAACACAACAAAGCAATCCGAAACGAGAATTGCGTGGATCGTGCAAGGCGATCAGACAAATGCCTCCAGAAATGCAATGCCAATCGGATTGGATCGGATCCAATCTCCCTGTATTTACAGCAAACCCTAGCGGAGCGGTGAGGGTGAGGGTGAGGGTGAGGGTGAGGGAGAGCGAGAGCGAGAGCGAGAGCTTCCTCTCCTTTTGCTCGTATAATGCACTAAATTTTGTTGGAGGACGGCCTTTCTTAAGTTCAGTCACTTGGATTCTCGCCACCTGGCATTCTTGCCACTTGGATCAATTTCGAATCGTTAATCTTGATACCAGTAGTACCAACGGTGGGAGATTGGGCCATAAAGATCCGAGGGGCCTGAACGCAGAACCAAGAAATGACGACCGTCGGAGGGGGTTTACCTACGCTACGTAGTCCAGGCCCCATCACTCGACTGTCTGCAACGTGGTAGATCTTGACACTTGGACTCTGCTTATAATGACGTGGCAGGATCTGAGCGCTTATGGTTGAATCGGACGGCGCAGGGCTTTAAATCATCCGTGCCTTTAAGATACGAGGCCGGCTCACTCCCGCATCCTCCTCACCTACCAGAACAAGTTAAGACCGATCACGTCTGGACGCCACCCTAACAGCACGAGAGCATGCACCGTTGGATTCTCGTAATTAGCGTCCAGATTTTGCCACGTGTCCATTGAACCTCTGCAGCGTACAAGTTGGAACGTGTCAAAATTTTGAGCGACCGGGAGCGAATATCAAGCCACGTCACTAGCGCATCCAGGCAATAGAACTGGAGACAGGCGCCACGTGGAAAATAAAATTTATTGAAAATAACTTGCAAAAGGAGAGAGCCAAATCGTTGAGGTGCTCGTTGTCATGTCTCAGACTTTTATTGGTGGTTCAGTTCCTTAAAAGTGACAAGGACCCTCAGCCCTCTTTACTTGGATTTTACATTCAAACCAAAAAGAATGTCACATGCTCCCTCGATTTTTGTGTGTTGCATTCTTCACTAAATGGTTAAAAAAATGTATGTTGCATGCTCTGAAAAACGTTTAACTTTACGGGATGCATTTAGTGATAGGAACATTGATGGCAAAGAAACCTACGTCCTAGAGATGAAGCTTGAATGAAAACGTTTAACTTTACAAGGAATCCTCGGGATGCATTTATTGATAGGATTATTGATGGCAGAGAAACTTAAGTCCTAGAGATCAAGCTTGAAGTAATTTAGCATTAAAGGACAATGGAGAGATCACAAGTGGCGAGCTAGCTATTAAAGGGAGGCGAGAAGAAGCCGACCTAGCCACCATCACCCTTTGTAAGATTGGCAAGGCCTAAGGTAGTTGGAAAGGAGTGAAAATTTGTTGTGGGGGGGAAGGACCGGCTCCGAGGCCCTTCCGCCTCGGAAGGGTCTGAGGCCGAGGGCGGAGGCCTGAGGCCCTAGGCCCTTTCCTGGGCAGAAGGGCCCGAGGAGCCGGGCTTTTTCGAACGTAATCTCATTTTTTATTTTTTATTTTTTTCGTAAATTTTTTTTACATGCACATTCCGAGGGAAGGTGCATGTAAAAAAAAATTACATGCACCTTCCAACCGGAATGTGCATGTAAAGATTTACAGGCACATTATGCTCTGCAAAATGTGCATGTAAATTTTTCTCAAAAACATTTGCAAAGATTCCTCTCGGTGAGCTGCCACCATTTCCTTTGTTAAAAAATCAAAAATGGGATTACATTTGTAGAAAGCTATCAACTTTGAAGCAAGAATAACCTTACACTACCACCCAATAATCACACATGTGAAAGAATTTGTCAAGACATCAACAAAGGGTGCCACGTCTCAATTGCCAGAGGAATGAATCCATCAGTAATGTGCCTGAGAGAAGCTCCTTTCCTTTTCTTGAACTGCAACCCGCGCTGCTTCTCTTGGCATGAAGGTTGAGCAAGACACACAAATCAACACGAGTGGGATAAGCAACAACAATATTCGCCAAGGTATGAAGCCTATCACAGTCCAACATTATTTTTCTTAACATTGATGCCATAGCAAATGGCATCTGCATATAGAGTATTCATTGCACAAAGAGTGGCATAACTATGTTCTAAATATAAACTGAAGTGGAAACAGCTTCAGCCCAGAAGGAAGTGTTGCATGAGTGAGCATACACTTAGCGCTTCAACCAAGGTCCAATTCTTTTTCTCAACAAGTCCACTCGACTGAGGTGAATAAGGTATAAATTGTTGCTCAATGTCTTTGCAAAGGCAATACTCCTTCAATTTGGTTGATTTCTCCCTCGTTGTCTGACCTCAGTGCTTTAATTATTTTACCAATTTCGAGTTTTGCACACTCCTTGAATTGTATGAAGAGCTTGAAAGCCTCCAATATCTACTTAATGAAATAAACAGTTGTTCTTCTCAAAAATTCATCGATAAAGGTAATAAAATATTTTGTACCAAACAATGACAAAGTGTGCATTGAGCCACATATATTTATATGATCAACATCTAGAAAATCTTTTGTTGCATTCTTACGACTCGATCTAAATGGAATCCTAGTCTGCTTTTCGACAATGTGACTATGACAGCATGGAGATCGATCTTCTTGTATAGATAATCGAGATCAAGTACTAAAGACTGTCTAAACGTCCTTGATACAATTGTATGATGCAAGTGGCCAAACCAATAGCACCAAAGTAATTATTAACTAGAATATAAGTATTCAAGGCGTGACTTGTGTCAGAATAACAATGAATTAATCTATATAAGTATCCAAGTTGTTGGAATTTAATCTACCTCCTACTCATCCCAATAGCCCTTCTTCCTTCTCTCAACTTTACTCTCTCAAATGAAACCTGCAGAGAATGAATTGTTTTTCAACGGTCTGCATTTTTAGACTAATTGTCGCTACAGTCTGCATTTTTCCTCACAATTTTTGACAAGCAAAAAACCCGACATTGTCGCCTTTATTTTTGCGACACTTGTGTTGCTCAATTTTTAGGCCATTTCAAACACTTTCAGAAATGAGAAAAATGCGACACTGCATTTTTTACATGCAGTTTCTGACAGGCAACAAAAGCGAAAAATGCGACACTGCATTTTTACATGCAGTTTCTGACAGGCGACAAAAATTGCTATAAATGTAAATGAGCGATTGAAGAGAGATAAGTCATCATATGCCAGAGGATGATCAGACAGATATCAAACGACCAAAACGAGTCTTTCAGTAGCTGACTCCTCAGAGTTAGTGATTATAGAGAGAAAGAGATTGCTTTGAATCCGTGAGTAGGATCACACGTTTATCAACGCAATTGTATTGTGGTCTAATCGTTGTTACAACAAATTTATTATACTAAATCAATACTGTTTTACGTCTTTTTGCATTCTTGTTGAATGAAATTAACTCTCACTCCTCTTACGCAAACATCAATATAAAGAGAAATGTATGGCTGTCTATGACACCTAAATTATTGTGACATTCTCTTCATATCAGATTATCAGTATAGAAGATTGCATGGTTGTCTCAGATGTCTAATAATTTCTGCAATCTCTCTTTCACGGCAATCTAAGCCTCCTACACTGATAATCTTATTCAACATTAAAGAACAGCTCGTAATCTCCGTTTTCTAAGTAATACACGATCTTGTTAAACACAATTATCACTGTAATCTCATCATTTCATTAATTGTCTTTCATTCTGTTGGTGTCCGTCAGGGCCGACAAACACTGACACAAGACTCTTTTTAAGTGCAAGGATCTTATTCGTCCTATCGACAATTTTACATTAATCATATGCAAATTCTACCCTATGCAATTTTATAGTGTGTATACTATCATCGCCAACATGAACAAATTTGTTTGTATTGTAAGCCATATAGGAATGGAAATATTTGAAATGACTAGTCATATGTTGAGTGGCTCCAAAATCTAGAAACCAAGAATTATCGACTTGCGCTTTTTGATCTTTGATCATAAACGCTCTTTTATCTATGTCTTGAACTAGAGATTGAGATGAAACTGCAACTGCATTTGCCTATTGATCTTGTTGTTGGCTCTTTGCTTTCAATATCCCGCAATCCTAAATCTCATGATTAGTGTGTTTGCAATATTGTCAGTGTTTTTGTGTTGATTGGTAGGTGCAGTGTAGAATGTATTGTTGTTCCACCAATATTGTAAGTTGCTTTTCATATGTAAGCCATAAGTAATGCTTTTGGTAATGTGATATATGTATTTATTTGTTTATGGTAGTGCCTTTAGTAAACCTTGTACAATCAAAAGTAGCGTGAATGTTTTTCATGTTTCAGCTCCTCTTGTGAAAAAAAGATAAAATTTTTCATCTGGATTGACTCTCTTTCTATGCATTATGTCATCATAAATCAATCTTTTTGCATTGTTTAGTGTTCTTAATTTAGAATGATAATCTTTTGTATTTAGTATAGTGTATGTGAGGTTTTGCTCAATGTTGTTGCTTTTTTTAGTTTTGAATGATGATTTTTGAGGAAATCTAATGTTAAGTCATAATGCTCAATGTCTGAATCTATTGATGATGTAGTTGGCAGGTTGTTTTGAATTACGTCTTGGTGATTTTTGAGATCGTTCCAATCGATGTCGATGTTTTTGGTTTTTTTTTGTAGTCATAGTTGAATTTTGTTTTATATTGTGATATAATTTGTATGGTTTGGTAATAAGCATCATGCTACGAGTGGCTGTTGCTTTTTAGATTTTGTTCAAATTCAACAAATGGCAGATACAAAAGTAGATGCTCTCTATAATAGTTTTCTAAATCTCTATAGATGATGTAATTGACAAATCGAATGATTTGAGAAATTGTTCTCTTTTTTACTTGATTTCCATTATCAATGCAATGTGCGACATATTCAGCAAGACAAAATTGCTGATAGCAAAAAGATTTTGACATGTAGTGATCAATCTTCGATTTTCATTTGATGTCGATAGATGAATATTTCAGCAATTGAAGTTGGTGTTTTTTTTCTAAGACAAGTGCTCGTTTGTTTTCAGGACTTGTGTTGATGAACGAAAATGATCGTGTTGTATTGTTGAGTGGAAGTGATAAAACTATAGAAGCAGCTAATTGTGCACTCGTTTGTTGTGCATTAAGGAACACAGTTCTTGTGATTTTAAGATGATTCAGTGTATCAGTATTGTTTAAAATTGATTTTGACATAGCATCTTTTAACGCTTTTGTCAAGGTATTGTCGACTTTTGTCATGAACTTAAAAAGGTCTTCTTCCTTGACAAGGTCAAAGCAAAAGAATAAGTTTCCCAAAAGGTGCAATGAAAGTAACAAATTGAGTTTGGTACAATCTAAAGCCTCCCACCAAATGATTGACTATAGTCAAGAATTAAAAAAATCAACTAGTCCAATGCATTCATTTCGAGATCAAGCAAATGACGCGCATTCTTATACTAGAGGTGGTTTATTTGTGGGTCAAATTTGGGCGAAGTATGGAAATTGCAATAGTACAACCACGTATGAAAGATATTTGATTAGACTGATAAAAGCGGCGACGACACAATCACACTCTCTATTGACGAAAATTATCTTCACAAATATACAGACTTGGAAATTCTTTATTGTATTTCAATTAGAAATTTTGCGGTGGTTGACAAAAAATCGAAGGGTGAAGGAGAAAGCTCAAATTACACTCTCATTTTGCAACCATATACAACAATTACAAAACTACCACCATTTAACACTTGTTTGGAATTTTTTCCCGAGATTAGTCTTATAAAGTTCTATAAAAATTGCAAAAAAATCATAAAACAAAATCTTGGAAGAAACGAGTTTGCATTGCTAGCAACAATAGTTGTTACAGTGATTGAAGCTGGACCACATTATTCAAATCGAGACGTATTAATAGTTGCAGATAGATTTGACAAGAAAGATAAAATTAAAGTAAGCATCTTTAATTTTTACTAGAGTGCTATTTGATATATTTCACATATACTTCATAACAAAAAACTGTGTGTGTGCTTTTTTTTTTTTACTGATTGTGGTATTCAAATTTTCTTGTTGTCACTTGCCAAATCATTGTTTTCATTCAAAACAATTTTAGCACAAGTAATCAAAATTAGCAAGCGCAATCTTTATTTTGAATAATCAAATTTTAGATTTCATAACATGTATTTAGAAGTGCCCACAACAATCATGATTACTTTCTAAAATATTTTCAATATTCAAGAGTATTCATGATCTACATTTAGAAAATTCACAATCAGTATTCACAATATTCACGATCAATATTTCCAATATTCATAATCTGAATTTTATAATGCTTGTTTCTCAATATTTGCAATTTCACATCAATATTCACAATGTTCACGATCACTATTCACAAATATCCGTTTCACAGTATTTGCAATTTCAAAGCCTGTCATCAACTATCCACACCCATATTCCGTTGGCAAGAATACAACATCACAAAAGACAAAATGTTCGGACGCATATATGAAAATCCAACAATTTCTCCATCTAATATGAAAGACATTTTCGATATGTCCTACAAAATAATAAAAAAATCACAAAATTATTCTTGAATTAAAATCAACTGTTATTAATGAGAATTTATTGATGAATTATATCTTTTACAAAAAGTGTAACAACTACAATTGTCTAGCTCAAGGAAAAACAAAACAAGACAAAACAAAATGCAATATATGAGCTTTGAACATATTTGATACTATTTACTAATTAGACAATGAAGCTGATGGGAGATGGATGAAAAAAAAAGTTAAACTTACTGAAACTTATTCAATGTAAATTTTGAATCACAGAGTAGGCCTCTGTGTTATTCAACCATTTTGCCTATTTGGAATGCGAAATATGCATACATACAATTGCAAAATTAGAATCAAAGGTTATTCTTGTCATGAATATGGATTATTCATATTTACTACAAAAATTAACTTTGGTTTCAAATCATGTGAATATTTATGTTAAACATATAAAAATATATACAGACTAAAACAATGACACCTTTCTATATGTAGCAAGATTGCCCAACTATTTGATGTAGCTTCTAATCACATTTATCACGACCAAGTAGCAAAAGTATTTCTTATAGTTAGAATGTTTAGTTAAGACTGTTAAAAACCTAAGGGATAATATGTGGTCATGGTATCTCGTGGACTTGTCAAAAAATTACCATTTCCCATTTACTTGTCCACCATATGTAACCAATTAATCATATTTACTACAAAAAATAACTTTTGGTTTAAATCATGTGAATATCTATGTTAAACATACAAAAAGATATATAGAGTAAAACAATGACACCTTTCTATACGTAGCAAGATTGCCTAGCTATTTGATTTAGCTTCTATTCACATTTATCATGACCAAAAAGCAAAATTATTCTGTATAGTCAGAATGTTCAATTTAGACTGTTATAAACCTAAGATATAATATGTGATTGTGGCATCGCATGGACTTGTCAAAAGATTACCATTTTCCATTTACTTGTCCACCGTATGTGGCCTGGTGGTTTTGGACTCCTTTCTCACTCTAAATTCTGGACTTCAACTCCACTTGGGTACAAAAGGGCATATAAGATAAAACACTCCATTTTCGGCACTACGAAGTTGGCTCATGCCAAAGTTGTGAAGCAACTACAAATGTGGAGGAAAGAATATTCAAAATTAATAAGAATTATGAGCATTTCTAGCAATGCGCTATATTAATCTCCGGAATCAATAGTTTCTATTCATTGATTTCTGTTTTTTATCAATGTGTAAAAGAGAATTAACCTAGAAAATGATCAACTATTTATACTAATTATGAATGTCGTTTAGGCTTATCCAAATGACAATTGAAGACAACTGTTTGGTCGCATATCACAACTGGAGCTTAGCCACAAGTGAAAACAAGTTTTGTTTTCATTCGATAGTTCGAACACCTTCGATACTCTTTGTCGTCATCGAACTCAATTGTTAGCCATTCCCATGTATTTCTGCAGATTGTGTAAAATATGAGTAAAACTGCAAAACTGGATAGATGAATGGATGTAGATCGATCTTATTCGGATAAATCCAACACAATTGAGTCCAGTTTGCATGAGGGTTGATGGGATATATTCATAAAGGTTTCTAGGCATAATAAACCTAGAGGAACTTCGATCTCCTAACTCTTGGACTTCAGCTTCCAGGCTGTTAGCTCTCCTCTCTCATAAGGTATTCACACCCAGTTTTGGTTATTGATTGAAGGCTTCTACTTGGTTGGGTGGTTTGGCTCCAAGGTGTCATTTTGGGTGTCCTTGTAAATAGATCCTTGGTGGTTTTTTAGATTGGGAGTGGCTTTCATGTTCTTAACTAGCAATTTTTTTTTTTTGATGAACACAAGACTTGTCTATACGATTTCGATTCATTTTAGTAGAGCTTTATGTGCATAAATCAACCAATTGCAAAATCCTCTTTCCAATGAGTGAAATTTCATCAAAAACTACTAGTTGTAACTGTGAATAAAATGTTTTTAATGTGTCCAGCTTTTTTGATGACAATGATGTCAGTGTTTTTGTGTTGATTGGTAGGTGCAGTGTAGAATGTATTGTTGTTCCACCAATATTGTAAGCTGCTTTTCCTATGTAAGCCATAAGTAATGCTTTTGGTTATGTGGTATATGTATTTATTTGTTTATGGTAGTGCCTTAGTAAACCTTGTACAATCAAAAGTAGCGTGAATGTTTTTCATGTTCCAGCTCCTCCTGTGAAAAAAAGATGGATTTTTTTATGTGGATTGACTCTCTTTCTATGCATTATGTCATCATAAATCAATCTTTGTGCATTGCTTAGTGTTCTTAATTTAGAATGATAATATTTTGTATTTAAAATAGTGTATGTGAACATTTGCTCAATGTTGTTGCTTTTTTTAGTTTTTGATGATGATTTTTGAGGAAATCCAATGCTAAGTCATAATGCTCAATGTCTAAATTTGTAGTCATAGTTTAATTTTGTTTTATTTGTGATATGATTAGTTGGTATTAAGAATCATGCTACAACTGGTTGTTGCTTTTTAGATTTTGTTTAAATTCAACAATGGCAGATACAAAAGTCGATGCTCTTTGTAATAGTTTTCTGAATCTCTGTGGATGTTGTAATTGACAAATAGAATGATTTGAGAAATTGCTCTCTTTTTTACTTGATTTCCATTATCAATGCAATGTGCGACATATTTAGCAAGACAAAATTGGTGGTAGCAAATTTTTTGACATGTAGTAATCAATCTTAGATTTTCATTTGATGTCGATAGATGAAGGTATTGAAGCTGGTGTTTTTTTTCTAAGACAAGTGCTCATTTGTTTTTTGGACTTGTGTCGATGAACGAAAATGATCGTGTTGTATTGTTAAGTGGAAGTGTTAAAACTATAAAAGCAGCTAATCGTGCACTCATTTGTTGTGCATTAAGGAACACATTTCTTGTGCTTTAAAGATGATTCAGTGGATCAGTGTTGTTTAAAATTGATTTTGACATAGCATCTTTTAACACTTTTGTCAAGGTATTGTCGACCTTCGACGCAATATTTTTGTTTTTGTCATGGGTGATTTTGAAAATTGAAACCTACAGTTGGTTTTTTTTATGTCTGGGTTTGTATTGTTTTACAATCGTATTCTAGCATGTTGTCATCTGTACATATGTATTCGTCCAAAAAGTATTCTATTTCGTGATCTTGATTCTGTCCAAAAAAATTGGTGCATTTGAAGTCCATATTACACCATGATCGTGTCTTGCAATTTTGAAACTCAGTCACAAGAAGTAGTCAACGACTTTGCTGAGAATGGAATTTTCTGTTTGTTAAAAGTTTTCAAAGAGCTTGAATTTTGAAATTGTAGTATCGTGCACATGTTATTGGATCAATTTTTTACAAGTCGTCTCTGAAGTAGGTAGATTCTGATTTAAAATTTTCACGGTTGACAATTCTTTTGTTCAAGCTTTCAAGGGTTTTCATTAATGTTGGCCAACGCACTTTAGCGCATGAAAGTGTGATAAAAAAAATGTTGGAGGGCCAAGTTGACACGTCATTGCAAATACATTTCGTTTAAGGTGTTGTTTGTAATATGGAGAGGTTCGAATTTTTGGAAAGTCTTGATATCCTATTTTTGAATGCAATATTTCTTTTATGTTTGTCTCTTGAGATACGGTTCTTGCAATCAATGGTGGATGGTGTTTCATTGTACCTTTTCGCAAGCATATCCGATATTATTTGATGTATCAATATTTTGATTGCTTTGTAGAAAATGTTGGGTATGTTTTGCAAAATTTGTGTTTGTAATGTAAGATCTCCCATTTGGCAATCTTCTGGTATGGGAGCTTGTTGCTCATCACCATCTTTCTTTTGTGGCCAAAAAACAATGTTGGAAAGTTTAGCTCTTCGCTACAAATATCTTGATAATATGGATTTTGACCCTCGCATGAAGCGATTGCTTTTTAACACTTTTCATAATCTACGACTTGTTGGGCGCTTGTGAAATTGTGGATGAGAGTGTCTATTTCCAAATCTACATCATTGAGTTCGTTTGCCTCATCTTCAGAAGTGTTTGTTTGTAGAGTTTCATCTTCTTGTGTATCATGTTTAATGTACTCGTGAAGTACAACAACTACAGTGGTGCTTTCATCCATGAATCTTGGTAACACATTTTGTGCTTGATCTAGATTTGAAGCAACATCGATAATACTTCTGGTAATGCCCAGTTGTCTCTCAAATCAGAGATCTCTTATTTGTGAAAATGCAATCATTGGTGATACCAAGCGTTCTTCTAAGTCATTCAGTTTGTTTACTTTGTTCAATGGCTTGTTGGTGGAATAGCTCATTGGTGATGCATATTCAGGTAGCATGTCTTTTGATACAAAAGCTTTGCATATTTTATATACATGAATGTCAATTATTTGTTTTTCTTCAAATAATTTTATTTTCTCTAAGTAAACGTTTAGTCTCTCTGTGAGAGTACAGACTTGGAAATTGAAAAATAATCTATTACAACAAACACATCTTGTTATTAGAAGAATTTTTTATTCTTTCTTTGTACTTTGCCATTTTTTTTGAATTTCCTCCATATTTTTGTATGAAATCTTCAAGAGATATTTCTTGCTCATTGAAATTGCTCAGTGGATGCATTATTGTGTTTCTTTCTTGGCTTCATACTTCATAATATTTGTTTGTTCTTATGTACTTTCTCAAGTAATAAATGATGTTGCTGTTTAATACTTGTGAGTCTTGATAGAGTTGCTTAAATTTGTTAACAATCGACATTTGTGGCAACTAGTGATATTAATTTATTAGCAAATGTAGATTTTGTTTCATCATTCGTGTCCATGTGTATCATTTTTGTTTTTTGTTGTTTGACAAGATACGTGGTTCCATAGTGATTGTTGGTTCTTTCCAAGGATATACTTTAACTTTGTCAACAATATTTGTTTGTATAATGATGATTTTAATTGTTCCAATTGGATTTACGCATGTCACAATTTCTTAAATTCTTGTTACTAAATCAGTGTCACAATGATATACTACTAACTTTTAATTCATGCAATCTGAATACCAAAACAAACATAAGCTATCAGGAATTGATTATTGTTGTTGGTAAGAAGTTCTCTGTATGTATCAAATGATGTGATTTGCTCATATTGGATTTTGAAAATTGAATCATTTTTGTAATGTTCTTTCTAATTCAAACAAAGATGGTCATTTTCTCTTAAACTTACCAAAAAAACATTGTGCAACATTTGATCAAAGCTTTTTGCCTTCTATGCTATTATTGTTGGTCATTGTACTTGTAAAGATAAAATACTATGCTTCTCAAGCTAAGAAGAGGTAACCAAATCTTAAAAATTGAATTGACTATAATGATAACTTTGTCTAATGTCATATTTGCTTTGATCTACTAAAACTAATTGATATTGTCTCTATTATGCTATGAACTTCAATCTATCAAAACCAATTATTATACCTCTAGCATTCATGCAAAATTTTCCTTTCGCGTTCAGCTGTATAAGTTTTGAACATAGTCCTTTTCTATCTCTTTCTAAGTACCGTATAAAGGGCATTCCTAGTTCCAAAATTGAATCCATCCATGTATCCTTTAGAATGAATTCAATTGAAGACCCATCATCACAGGTAACAATAGGCAACTTATTGAAAATATGAAGGCTCATTTATCAAATGAGTTCGAGATGAACAACTTTTGTAGTGGGTGTTTCTTTTTGACGAAGGCAACAATACGTCGCACTTTCTTTGTTTATTAAACTTAAAATTTTGCATATCGAGCAGACAATCTCGTATAAAATTTGATTGATTCCAGTCACCACCAGTATTCCTTCAACCTAAAAGTTCACTCTAGAATCCAATTGTGAATATGTTTGCTCTTATGTCATAGACAATGATATTAACTATCAAAAAAAGAATAATCTTAAAAGTACCTCATCACTAATTGCTTGTCCTAGCATGTGTTTCGAAGACTTTTTCAACGATCGGTTCTTTTGGAATGTTGTAAATGATCTTTTGGTCTAACATGCACAATTGTGGTGGATTTGGCTTTTTTTCAAATGCCTAAGCTGCTTAAGCAATACATTTGTTTTTCCTTTCTCATGAAATGTCTCAACAATATTTTGTAATCAGCTCTATAAGATGACCAAAAGATTATCTAAAAAACAAAAACACACAGTTCTTTGTTATGAAGTATATGTGAAAAAGCCTGGATTGGACATGTATTGTGACAATGTGCTTATTGTATATGCAAGATCAGGTCGAGTGCAGATCATAGAATACATTATTGATCCGATTAACGACCGATACAGATATCTGCACATCTCTTTCTGTTCTAGAGCACATGAGCTTGCTTGAGCCCATAGAGAGCCTTCTACAATTTACATACTTTATGCTCTAGACCTTGAAGAACATAACCTTCTGCTTGATAGATATAAATATCTTCTTGAATGTATCCATTGCGTATACTTGCTCATATCCTTTAGCCATCAGTCGAGCTTTCCATTTGGATATTATTGATACATCTGGCTTGAGCTTTAGTTTGAAGATCCATTTAGTGTCAGTGAGTTTTATACCTGTAGGAGGATCAACAAGACTCCAGGCCTTGTTCTTCATCAATGAGCTATACTCAGCATCCATGGCAGCTTTTCGTTTGTCCACATCTGACGTTGGCAATGCTTCTACAACATAGGTAGGTTCATCATGACTGATAGACAAAATGATCAGGTTGTTGCCGTTGTCGAGCAGATCTTCAAACTGCAGGTTCCTAAGTAGATGACTCTCCTAGGTGTATGACAGGGATGTCTTCAAGTTGTGGTTGAGAACAATCGTAGGTCCAGTCCTATCAATGGTGAATGGAGTTGTTGGAACAAACTCCTGCATTTGTTGCTGCTACTTGAACTTCAACCCAAAATTTCTTGGGTAACTGAGCATTGGACATCATGGATCGTGTTGCTTCCAACAATGTCCAATTCTTTCTTTCAGCCACTCCATTCTATTGTCGAGTATAGCTTGTAGTGAACTGATGGTGCACGCTGCATAAAGCTAGCTAGTCCGCCATTTCATTAAACATAAACTCTCCCCCATAATCAGACCGAAGGGTCTTGGTCCTCTGGCCAGTTTGAGTCTTAGCAAACTGTTTAAAATATTTGAAACAATTGAATGCCTCAGACTTGTTCTTGATGAACATAATTTTGGTGAATTTGGAGAGGTCATCAATAAAGGTGATGAGACATAAGGCCTGATTTAAAGAGGGCACACTTATGGGACCACATAAATCACTATGGATTAATTCAAGAATAGACTTAGCCCTTTTGGTTTGTCCTTTTGGAAATCTTGTCCTAGGTTGTTTTCCTAGTAAGCACATTTCACAGATAGTCAGACTTCTTGTGGAGACAACATTAATTCTCATAGACCATACTATTTTTCTTCGCTTCATTATGCTTGAGAATCCGATAGTCTTTGAGGTCATGATTGGTTCTGTTGCATAAGAGTTTGGTCTTGGTAGTTTGTTTGTCGACTGTGGTGTTGTTGTTGTGTTGAATCTGTCTGCTCAGTTTTTGTCTTCTTAACCTTGACGTTCTTCTTCTTAGATTGTTGCTTATTGGAGTACAAGGCCATTGTCTTGTTACTTGAGGTAGATAAGTTTTTTTTTCCTTACTTCTTCCTGCAATAACCTTGCTTTCAGCTTCTGGAGTGATAGCGCAAGAGTATTGCACAAAAGCAGTACTAGATTGTCATAGGAGGGAGGAACACTGGAAAGAAGAGAACTAGTAGAATCTTCTTCTGAGATAGGCGAACCTATTGCAGCTAATTGATTCAACAACTGACTGAGGTACCTTCGTTCATGTGAGAGTAAGGACCTTCTTTCTCATAAAGAGACGAGTCGATACATCTGATGTTTCATAGATGCTTGTCAAAATATCACATGCTTCTTTTGAAGTGGAACAATTTGATACATGAGCTATCTGAGTATCTTTTAGATTTAAGGATACAATGACAAGTGCTTTGCCATCCTTTGCTTCCCATACGGGTAGCTAGTTTGGCCATTGACCATTTATGTATTCCCATATCTCTTTTTCGATCAATATCATCCTCATCTTGAATTTCCACATGGGAAATCATCTTCGTTGAACTTATTGATCAATCGGATTTATGACATTGATCCTCTCATGAAGATTGAAGAACAAAGATTGCACACAAATCAATTATAAACTAGCTCTGAAAATATGAACTTATTTAGGTTCTTTGAATCTCAAGACTCTAGTAGATTCAAACCTGACTTTGATACCAATCTTTTGATTTTATTTGTTTAGCTCTGATACCAATCTGTTGGTTTTTTTATTATTCTGATACCAATTTGATGGTGTTATTTGTTCAGCTCTGAGGCCACTTTGATGGGATTCACAACGGGGTTTAGGCTGCAATGGAATAGGAGGCCGTTATCCCAACAAAGAAAAACAATGATGAAATAAAACAATTATATGATCTTGGTTTACTAGAGAATCGAAAATTAGAGCTGTTTTGATTTGTGTTGATAATGAATATCAGTGTAGGTGTCATGGAGAACCATAAAGAATTGTGAATAGATCAGGCGTCTTTGACACAACCATGCAATTCTTCGTGACTGGTATTCGTGATAGTGGAGAGAGAAGAGTGAGAGGTATTTAAACATTCACGCAATATGATAGAAGAATAGCGAATCTGTATAATAAATGTTGTAGTAACAATGATCAGATCACAAGACAGTTGTGTAGCACGTGATCATACTTACAAAAACAAATAAATGCTATAATTCAAAATACTTTTTTGGTCTTGCGATCTCTCTGATCGGAACTATTCTTCTATTGTTCTCTCACTTGTCTATTGTCTGTTTCTCTCTAAATGCTCATTTCCTTATATAGTTGTTTGGTGATCTTGTGTTATTCTAATTTTACAATTACAAGATCATTAACAGTTGATCAATAGACCGTTCATTCAATGGAGTGTGAAGACGTAGATAGGTATTGTACGTTCAGATCTGCATGATTTCGCATTGTTCGCATTATTCCTTGCAAAACCTTCGAAGTACTCAAAGTTCGTAACTTTGAGATATTAGGTAGTGTCGCATTTCTCGATTGTTTGGAATGTTGTGTAGAACACGCTGTTGCATTCTTCGCATTCCTCGCATGTTGAAGATTGCTAGTAAAACTGTAGACTGTGCGAAAGACAGTTTATTTCTGCAGAATGGTTGTAAGAGAGTGATTTCCTTGAGTGAATTAGAGGGCAGTTATAGCGAGTAGGAGTAAGATTAACTCCAACAAGATATTTTAAAGAGTAGCAAATCATATAGAGGAGATCATAGCTTTTTAGATGTTGTGCCTAGAAGATCTGAAATCTAATGCGCAATGATTTTAAAAAACTCTATGTTATAATCTGGAGGAAGTAGACTCATCTACAAAACAATAGCCTAATCAAGATATTCGTGATCTTAATGATGGATAATTGTTCATCTGATAATTTGCTGGATTGGATCAAGTGCACCAATCCATACACAGATGCTTCATAGGTAATGAATCTAATTAGCCCTTCAACAATCCGAAATCTTCCAAAATAGCCATCACTGACACAACAAAGTTTGTGTTTGGAACTACTTCTGAATTTTCTTGATAGGTGGGACATGCCACTACATCTCCTTTGAATTTGGACCGACATTATCTACATGAAATTAGCAACAAGTTTTTAAAACGATCTTCCAACACGGGTTTTCCTTCGTGATTTATCTCCTTCATTACACTTGTTACATTATATAGAAGATCAGCTGATCTACGAATTATGTAAAAAAATTGAGTAGAAATAATTTGTGTAGAAGTTCTTTTGTTACTAACGTTTGAGGTCAATTTGCATCTTCCAAGTAAAATTGATATCAGCCATCATAGAGTCCAGTTTCCAACCAAAGTTTTCAAAGCACCATAGGGAATTGGACAAATTGCTTGAAAAATCGTGTTATTCCACTTTATTATCTTGTAAACAACATTGCGGAGAAACACTCACTCATAGAAATCTTATAGATATTCTTGAAACTGACAACATTGTTGAGGATAAATTTTTTGAATGATGATCATACGTATAAAGCCACCCTAGAAAAGCTTATCTGTGAAGTGATGAGAACTCTTGAGGAAGAAATTGATGCTAGTGATTGCTCAACTGCATCAAAGTATTTAACAAGCATGTAATATTCTATTAACCTTGGACAACTGCTGGTGCTCACCTAAAGAAGATGATTCTCTTATGGACAAAAGTTGTATAACGTCTATTGGTTCACCAACATCTTGTAATGGAAGCAACGAGAGTCAATCGAGTGACCTTGGCAGTGTCGGTATTAGTTTTGTCCTAAAGGCATCTGATGATGAACTTGGTATTACTTCAAGCTTTTGTCTTGAACTGGAGAGCTGTGATGAGAGCAACTCTATTCTAGACACTACATGCCTTCAAGAGTCGATTATATAGAGTTGGAATCATGGCAATCTGAAAGTGTTTGGCTATTGGAGAAACCATCTCTACTAGTGTTGGATTCTAAATGGATGATTTATGTACCTTGGATACCAGATATATGAGTTAAATGTTCACTTCATGGACTAATTGAAGGTTGCGTGCTCTCTTCTTTCCTCAGCGCAACCACTGGCAATGCAGACAAATATATATTGGATACTCGTAGGATAACCAGATGTGGGTGTTGCTTGGATTTTAATGGGCCAACGTAGTTGCTATTAGTGTGTCACGCACTCCCTCTTCTCAAAAACTTCGAATAACAGAGATAGCTGAGGAGACTCAGGATGAATGCTTTGACAATAAGAGGTATATGTAGACGAGTATAGCATTATGGGTCACTGGAATGACATGGTTGAATCCCTATTTCTTTGTAGTGCAACCAATGCTTTGCATATGTGCACACTTTCGCTCAACCCAATCATCTTCATGTATGATGACAAACTCAAAAAATCATTTTCACAACTTTCAAAGTTACTAGACAATCAAGTTCTTAGACGATCAAAGAATTCAAGGTAGATATTGAAAGAGTAGCAAATAAGATAGAGGACATCCCTGCTTTGTAGACATTGCACCTAGAAAATATAAAATTTAATGCGCAACAATCTCAAATAACTCTATCTTACAATCTGGAGGAAGTAGACTCATCTACACGATAGTAGTAGCCCAATCAAGACAGTCATGATCTTGGTGATGGATAATCGTGCATTTGATCATCTGTTGGGTTGGATCAAGTGCATCAATCGAGACACAAATGGCTTATAGGCGATGAATCTAACCCTCTTTCTGTCAACGATCCAAAATCATCCAAAATAGCCATCACTAACACAACGAAATTTATTGATCCTAATCACGATCTTGACCTATGAGTGGCTTGTCCAGCAAGCTGAGAGCATGGAGGCAGACATGTTGAAGTAGGTAATTAGTGGCTTCAGACCTAAGGTGTTACCGGGCCTACATTGTGTTGGCTATGGAGATCGCCATCTACAACCAATGGTTTGCATCTGTGCGCTCCTCTACTAAGCCCAATTGTCTCTACGTTCACAGAAAATTAAGCACATGTTGAACACTGAGATTTCACTAGTTTTGAGAATTTGCATGCATGATAACGAACTCAAGAAATCATCCTCACAACTTTGAAGATTACTAAACAATGAAGTTCTTGCCAAGAGGTTTCAACGATGAATACTGGACGATTTCCAACCTTCAACGCTGATTACTAGATCTAAGTCTCAGCTTACTACACCTGATTCTCAACTTTCAATGTTAAAAAAAATTGAATTCATGTCTTTTTGAATTCTCTTTCCCACCTTGAAACTAGTAAGAATCTCTAAATTGAGCAATACCCTCGTCATGCGCATTCCTGCGTCTGCTATTCTTGCGACTGAGAGCAAGTTTTGTTGCAATGTGGGTACGAAAAGAACATCGTCCAATCTTCGGTCCTTGTCGTTCGTGTTAAGCCATAACGAACTAGTGCCATTTACCTGGTGTCTTGATCCGTCTCCAAGAACTATGTATCTGGATGGATATGTACTTCGAAAGTCACCCATGATTCGTCTGGATGTAACGAAGTGAGAGGTTGCTCCTGAATCGAGTATGACCTCTTATGTGTCAGATGTTGAGGTTGCGCACATTCTTGGACATAGGTAGGCTGTCGCATTAGCATTGTTCATTCTTTGTGGAGCTTTCGGGTTCTTCCACGTAGGACGAACTGTTCATCTTCTTCAAAAGCACAAAACGCATGCAAAACTTTTTTTCTTTTGCATGATCCATAAGAATATGTAATGGTCATTAAGAGGAACATACCCTCCCTTTCTTCAAAAGCACAAAACTCATGCAAAAGCAAAAGCTTTTTTTCTTTTGCATGAGCCATAAGAAAATGTAACAGCCATAAACAAAAGGACAAGCTTTTTTGGCCTTGCCTTACAACTTAAGACCACCATCACATGATCCTTAACGTTAACTTTTTTCCTCCATTGACTGACCTGATCACATAGTATTGCCTTTGCAATGCAAGGCAACGCCAAAAAGTTTTGAAATTGTTTTCTCATCTATGTCCTCATATACCAACTCGTGTAGATCTTCCATTATTTACTCCTCTATATCTTCTTTATGCTGGTGTTTGGGGATCGTTTACATTGTTAAAGAATTGCCTCATCTATGTCCTCGTATACCACCTCCTGTAGATCTTCCAATATTTAATCCTCTATATCTTCTTTATGCTGGTGTTTGGGGATCATTTACATTGTTAAAGAACTGCCTACTTTTTGTGGGCACTGCATGCATCCTCATCCACGGCATCACCTTGATTCAAGCTACATAATATCTGTTGAGTTGCTGTTGTTAATCTATGTGAATCAGTACCAATGTCAGGAACTGCGGCTTCAGCTGCGAAAAAAGGTGTGGGGATTTTTTTGGGTGCAACCAAGAGTGGATTGTCAGCTTTAACAACCGGGATAGCCAAGGCCAGAAGGAGTTATGGCAACAAGCACGAGACTGGCGTTTTGCAGGAGCTCAGAAAGACAGGCCTCAGCCCAGAAGATTATGTGTTCCAAGGTCAGGCCCTGCTTTCGCTTTCGAGCATTCTTTATGAAAACAGATCATAATTTTAGGGTTTTATGGATTTATGAATGCGATTGTTCCGCAACAATTCCTGGAGCAGAACCTCTATTAGCAGTCGTCCTGATGGGGGTAGACCGTGGCTCTAGTTTCCCTGGAAATTTCGAAGGTTTCTCCTTTAGTTGTTGGGTTTTTTGTAAAGCTGCAAAAGTGACAGTTGGATGCCTCAATTCTTTGTCCACTCGTTCAAAGTCTCAATATTTAGTCTACTGGTATTTAAAATTGCCAGTACTTGGCACACCACCCCCCCCCCCCCCCCCGGGGGCAACACACTCACATACACCCAGAAAATTTGTAAGGCTATGTAATTGATCAACCATTTATCCTCAAGCTTTGCCTCAAGCCAATAAAGAAGCTTATGTTGCACAATATATCATCAAGCAATCAATTAAGGGGCCGACATAAGTTAACACAAACAATATCTTTGTTTTTCTGCTTCCCCCCAATACCCTTTCTGCAACGTTTTTGCACACGATCTAGTGCTACTATTTGAAACTGTTCTCTGGTTGGTTGATACCAATTTCTGCAATCTATATAGTTGCACCAGTTAAATCAATAATCTCATTATGTTGAATCTGTACAACGAAGCTACCATTATCCATGTAATACATTGTTTGAGACATGATTATAGTAAGTTTATAAGGACCTCTATTGGTCCTTAGCTTAGTACGTTATCATTGTTATTAGATCTCGTTGGAGTGGAACCCCATAATTCCTTGAGTCTGGATAAGTGTTATACTCCCCTTGCTCTCCAAGGTAGTAAATACAAGCAAACTGTATGTAGAATGAATCTCATTTCTTCCTTATAATGTCCTTATAAGTTCTCGACGTGCGTTTCCCATCTTGGGTCACTTGGTCCATTAGTCGTTGGCCATACCACTAATGTGTACACATGCCTCGACTTGACCAAAGTTTCAAGGTTTGAGTCAAATGACAATTCGAATTGGCTGATTTGACCGTTTGAGTCAATTCTTTTTTTGTTGGTTTTGCTCTTGGCCTTTAGTTAGAATTCAATGTAACTGGGCTTTAGGGTGCAACTACAACTTTATGTAGTGTGAATTATCTCATCCACCATCTTTCTCTTAATTTTTGAGTCCTAAATCCTAACTTTGGAGTCCTCACTCCTTAAGATTGAGAACATGGCCTACTTCATTGTTACATCATTGATCAATCATCATCCCTAAGTTATGACACGTGCCAACAAATTGCAGTCATAGAATTTGAAATTATTAGACTAGTAACTACAGTGCCTATCAACGCACACAACTCACCAGTACTCGGTACTTACTACGATCTTACTAAGTAGTCTTGTAATAGTCGACTAGACTCTAGTAACCAGAGTCGGAGTTGAAACTTGGAACTCTAATGGTGTCATGGTATAAAACTTAAAAGAATATCCAATCAAACGAAAATCCTAAAATCCTAAATTCATAAGCACTTACATTTTGAAGTTATAGCTCTTATTAAGCACCGTCTACTTACTACTAGCATCTACTTAGACTTACCCAAACCTATTGTCAATAATCCATTGCCAAAAAGTAGTCATGACAAATCATAATAAGCAGCTGGCGGTATGTGGTAAGCCATATCCATTATCAAGAATCGGGAATCAAGATTTAGTCCTTTGAAAAGAATTCATTTATGATAGCATTGAAATTTGATGACTCAAGGAATTGATTGGGCAACAAGTGTGATACCATTGAGCAGATACATTCTACAAATTGTTAGAACTTTCAACTTAGAACAAGCAAGAATATACAAAGTGTGAAGTTCAAAGGGCATACTTGTTCCATGACTTCTTGATGGGCTATAACTCCCTGCCGATGGAGGCCCTCTGACGACAAGCTTTTTGTTGTAAGTTGCTCCATTTGATCCTTGAAGCGACTTGCATCATCTTTTTTGAAATGGGAGGTTGCACATGTAAAAGCATTGCTCACTTGCAAATACAACATCTTCTTTGTTCGTCTGCTGGATGCTATATGGTAGTCCCCCTAAGCTATCCATGACCCCTTGATGGGGCAATATCACTTGGCAGTCCATACCATAGTTGCACAGAAACGCGTTTTTGGGCAAACACGTTTCTGAAACCGCGTTTTTGATGTAGAAACGTTTAAATTTTTTTTTTGGGAAAATAGTTTATGGCTGAAATTTTTTTAGGGGATCGATGGTCAAACCAGTGTTTTGCCTCTCAGAAGTGCAGTAGATAGGGCACAAACAGATCTTATTTTCAGTAGCTATTTGGTTGTTATCTGCTCTGGTTGATGCTACAGTTTGGGTTATCAACTCTATGGATGATGATCATTTTTGGAAACAAGGAGAAAAGATAATCCAAGTTCTCTCAAAGGGATCATGGTTGGGTGGGGACATAAATATTGGGCCCTTATCGGCGCGCATTTGGACCCCCATTTTTATCTACGGGGGTGTGCCCCCCCTGCTACTGTCGCCGAGGGGGGGGGGGGGTCCAGGGGGGCCGACGATAGCCACCTAGGCCCCCCCTGGCGGGGGGATTGTGGGGCAGCGCCCCCCGAAGCAAAAAGCGAGGTACAATTGCTCTACAGTTCTCTGCCTCTGTCCCACTGGAACCATCTGTGATCGTAACGAACATGCTAGAGGTTAGTTTTGAATTTTTATCCTTGACAGCCCAACATGGATTAATGCAATTGAACTGGAGAGAGAGAGAGAGAGAGAGAGAGAGAGAGAGAGAGAGAGAGAGAGAGAGAGAGAGAGAGAGAGAGAGAGAGAGAGAGAGAGAGAGAGAGAGAGAGAGAGAGAGAGAGAGAGAGAGAGAGAGAGTATGAAAAACGTCTCCAAAAACCTGAAAGAAAAGCATATATAATAAATCCAAACACAATTATCAGTGTTAACTAAACCAAAAGGTAGAAAGCAAGAAATGGCTATATATAATGGAAGCAAGCCGCAGATCAAGTCCTGGAGGTAACACTGCTATTGCTGCTGCTGCTGCTGCTGAAGAAAGATGAAATACAAGCTGCAGTGGGGAGTGAAGCTGAGATCTGCTGCCGATGTCGAATGTAGGGAGGACGTCTCCTCGTAGTAGGCCGAAGAGGTCTGGCTGCTGGGCAATGCTGGGAGATGCGCTGCCTCTGATCTCTGTGGAAAGTCGTGTCTTCATCTTCGTCATCATCATCTAAGTTTGGGACTGGTCGTGAACGTCGTCTGGAGAAAAAGGAGGTAATCTGAAGCTGTGTCAGGAGCAATCTGATGCTGAGGCTGGAGATCCCGTCGTAATAGAAACATCTCTCGGACCATAAGTGCAACACAACGTGATCCTCATATGTAACAAGTGAGCGCAAAGTAACTGGTGTGTCCCTGAACAAGCAATGGTATCTCCCACAAATCTCATAATAAGCTGGGCAAATGAAAATAAAATGCTCCTCTCTCTCTACTACCCCTAGGGAACAAAGCTGGCAGATCCTGTCCTCTCGTGAGGTACCCTGAAACCGGCCAGTCTCAATCTCAAGCTGGTGTGAAGAGACACGGAGCTGACCCAATATGAATATGAGACCATGTGATTATCCAGATCGTAGGTACAGTGGTAGCAGTGGGGACCCTGATACATCTGTCTCCAAAAAATGAAGCCGATAAAAGTCGGGTTTGACACCCAATTGACCATTCCAGGCTCGATCCAGGTAAGCTCTATAAATGAATCGTCTGATGTAGTCATGGGTACCAGAAGGAAGGGCAGTGGTAGAGATGCCGAGTGTGCTAAGAAGTCTGGAGGCCTGAGAAAATCAAGCCACATGGTAGCCCTGACTGTGAAGATGCTGAGATGAAATGAGAGCAGCCTGAGTATATCTCTGCTTAGAAGATTGGAACGCACTGACGCGCTGAATATATGTCATGAGCTGGAGTAAGGCATCAAGGTACATGGGCGGGACCGCAAACTCAGCAAGGATGATCTGATGTGGTACTGAAGGCTTAGCCCGAATCATGTGTGAAAGCATAGTGATCTGTAACCGTGAGATACTAGCCCAGTTAGATGAGGTAAGGCCCGTGCACCTTGCAGCCGATGCATATAGAGCTGTAGGAGAAACAATGGTGTCAAAAAGCCGACACTTACTCGAGGCATCTCGAATAGACTTACGGAAGCAAAATCTCTCCATCTGGGCAAAGGAAGCATGGCCTTTCCCAAGCCTACTAGAGGCTGCCTGTCTCATACTAAATATAGGACCAGTAAGGAGCGTGGGACAGAGTCAAAGGCCTTCCTGAAGTCAACGAAGCAACAATAAACTCGCTCTCGCCGGTGCTGAGCTTCCTCAATAATAGCTCTGAGAGTAAAGATATGATCTGTAGTAGAATAATGAGCTCTAAACCCAGCTTGGCCCATAGCATGCAATCTCCTGGTCTCTGACTCAGTACTCACAGCTGACTGAAGAATAATGCCATACAACTTCGTAATAACGTGCCCAATCATAGTCTGATAGTTACTAGGATTCTTGGGATCACCATTCTTGTGTATGGGATGGATGATGTTGGTGCACCAAGGAGAAGGAAAACCAGAGACAACGGCTTGATTTAGTAGAGTGGCTAGGAGAGGTGATAGTAAATCAGCAGCATGGATTAAAAGCTTGGATTCAAGGTCATCAATATCCCTGGCTTTATTGGTGTTCATTTTCTTGATGGCATTGTGGACCATATCAGAGGTGAAGAAGGTAAACTCAAGAGGTCTAGGGGAGATGGAGATAGGTGTGTTGGTATCGATGGTATACAAGGCAGTGGCATACTCAGTCCAAATGCGTAAATCATCAAGGAGTGGAGGTGGAGCACGGGGAATGAACTCATGCCAAAAGGTGCCTGTGGAAGAACTATAGAGAAGACCAATAAGTCGTCGCTCTTCCAAACTATCATATGCCCGTTTCTTACAACGAAGTAGGCGGGTAAAGAGACGACGAGTGGGTTGTAAGAGATGAGGGGTGTGCATGCGAGCATGTGTGACAAGGTGATGATGGGAACGACACTCATCGTCATACCAAGGTGGGCGCACCGGTCTAGGTTTGTTGTTATTTTTGTTATGATGGGGTCTAGAGGAGAAGGATGCAGTGGCAGCTGTATGGAGTGCTGTGGTAAGGAAGGAGGCTTGCACTTCAAGCGGGCTGTGATGTGGAAAAATGTGGAGCAGTGGGGTGAGCAAATGCTGATAGGTAGGTGCGAGTGAATGGTCAAAGATGTATTTGGGTGCACGAGGTAATGGTGGAGGTGAGAACTGTCGAGGCAAAGAAATAGTACCAAGACTAAAGGAAAGGAAGGTTAGGTGAAATATGAAAATCATGGATGAGGGAGATGGTTGACGGCGATCCCATAAGGTAATCAACAACACTATGGCCGCCACTGTGGGGATGGCAGGTGTATCTGCCAGAGTCGGGCCAACAGGTTAAGCCATTAAAAATGGCCAACTCATGAGCTTCTCCTAATTGTAGCAAGTATTCGCCATAAGTGGTAATGGGGCCCAAAGTGTCTTCAGAAATCTTAGTAACACACAAGTCATCTCCATCAAGGGCACGTATGCGAAGCTAGTCCATAGAATCATAGAAATCAGACTGCTGTGAAGCTGTCCTGGCATTAAAGTCACCAGTGAGAAAAATGTAGCCTCGCTTTGCATATCTGATAATGTATGTAGAAAGATCAATGTAGGGTGAACCAATACCCTCTACAAAGGAAGAAGATACTGGAGGGAAATAGCAAGCTGCAACAAAGATGTCTCTGTCAGAACCAACGCTATGTCCGTCAATGCGGAACCAGATGTACCGCGAGTGTTCATCATGGCTGACGAACTCAAAAATAGGATGCAGCGACTCCCTATAAAGGCAAGCGACCCCACCAGAACCTCTCCCACCAGCAGATCTCATCTCATGTCGATAGACCGAGTCCCATCTGTATCCTGGAAAAGTCGGTAAACCTCTCTCCTGACTCTCATGAGTCTCCATAAAAAGTAATAAATCTCTCTTACCAATGAAGTCAAGCAGATCACCCGCAATGGACAAACCCCAATCTGCAAGCGGCGAGGATGGGCCCCCAATATGCTCCCAATACCGGGCGCCCCAAGTCCCTATTTCTCAGCGTCCTTGGGCACATCATCGATGTATCGGATTCGACCATCCCTGTAGATAACACGTCTACCTGTCGCTTTAGCTTCTTGGAAGGCTTTACGCCTTTCCTCAACCTGTAAATATGTAAGATCATCATCCATATATATTTGAGAGCCACATAGTTTAGCTCTACATCGCAAAGCATCACGACGGCTCTCCAAAGAAGTAAAACAAATGATGAGGGTAGCATTATCTCTGGTTGTTCTCCATGCTGAATCCAAATCTCTATTGTGGTGCCCAAGTGTACTTTCAAGGAAACATTTTGCTTCTTCAAGAGCATTTTGAGAGTTTGCGATGCCCCTTACTCGAATATTGTATGCCTTTTGCTCCCTAGATCTTTCTTCTGAAAGAGTAGCTGAAATAACCGAAGAGATAGGGGCACTTTGTGTGTTACCTTTTTTAATAATAGCTGCCCACGAGAGGGTTTCCTCCTTCTGCTTCTCAATTTTTTCCTCCAATTCTTTAAGTTTGTGCGATGGCTCAGGTGTAGCAAGGAGAGGCTGAGATTTGACTTCTTTTCTCAAAAGATCCATTTCTTGATGTAGTTTGGCGTTGGTTTCTTTGAGAGCAGACATCTCAATTTTAACCATATGTAAGTCTTCAGACCTTGAAAATCCTATAATAGCACACTCAGGCTAGAGGCAAGATAGGACTCCATAGCCTTTGTGGGAGTGTATGGTTCTTGAGAGTAGGAGATAAGAGGAGTTATTGGACTGATAGGCAAGGAAGAAGAGGAAGGGGAGATAGGAACAGAGGAAGATAGAGTAGAAGGAGCAGAAGAGGAGCAGGAAGAAGGTGTGGGAGAGGAGGATGAAGAGGAGAGTGGGGAAGCAGAAGAGGAGCAGGGCTGCTCAGTAGCAGCAGGAAGAAAAGCATGAGGCCCTTCCTCCTGTTGCAGATCAGGAGGAAGGGCATTGAAGAGGATTGAGGCAGCAGGGGGGACAGCGAAGGGGGCAGGAGGGATGCAGGGGCCAATAGGAGATTGATCTGGGGCGGAGCAAGCAGGGGGGGTAGTGAGGGGGACAGGAGATACCACATTCAAGGGGACCGCAGGGGACACATCAGCGAGGGCAGGAGACAAATCAGCGAGGGCAGGGAGGTAAGCGAGGGGGGCAGGAGACAGAGTATTAGCAGGAGGCACGTCAGCGAGGGCAGGAGGTACATCAGCGAGGGGGGAAGGAGCGATCCGTGGAGAGGGCGCGATGGTGGAAGGAGCGATCCATGGAGAGATGGGGCTGGCCCGTGGAGAGATGGAGCGAGGGCTGGCCCTCTTGCGTGGAAGCGCCATCAAGAGAGAGAGAGAGAGAGAGAGAGAGAGAGAGAGAGAGAGAGAGAGAGAGAGAGAGAGAGAGAGAAAGAAAGAAAGAAAGCTTTATTAACGTCTTTTCCATGCCGAAAGGCGTATAAGACGAAACCAGTACATCAGATAAGATGGAAACAAGATGGATCAGTGCCGTCGAAACAAACTAACTAGAAACAAATTAACTCAGAAGAGAGTGATATGGCCAGGATTATATGGTACGTGTACCATTTACATGCTCAACTGGACATCTCTTCATTTCTCTAACTCAGACTCTATCTTAGAATTAAGATTCTCATTAACTATAGGCCTACGATCCACAAATCTGATAATGCCATCGCGATAGATAAGTCATTTGCCAGTAGATAGAGCTTCATGTCTTGCCTTTTTACGTTCTTGGACTTGGATGAAAGTAAGATCTTCATCCAAATAGATTTTTGTATCACGTAATTTAGATCGTTTCTCTTAAACTTCGCGCCGGTGAGACACTGACGTGAAGCGGATGACAAGAGTATCCGGGTCCTTCTTAGGTCGCCAGGCAGTTTCCATACCTTTGCTATGGTGCTGAAGATGTCCTTCCAAAAACTTTTCAGCTTCTTCAAAGCATTTTGGGAGTTTAGAATACCTCTAACACGAACATTGAGAGCTTTGTGCTCTTGCAGACGGCCCTCAGTGAATGTGGCTGAGATAAACGAAGATGAAGGTGAGGGTGGAGAAACAACTGTAGACGAACCTTTAAGTACATCTGCCCATGATTTGACAGCCGTATGGTGCTGTTCCACCTGACTTTCGAGCTGCTGAATTTTAGCTGAAGTAGCGATTTGGGAAGAAGTTTCACTTTTGAGAACTGCCACTTCATTCTTGAGTGTTTCAATAGAAGAGTCTAGCTTCTGAAGGTGTGATTGCACAGCAAGAAGCAGAGAGTCATGGGAAGCAAGTTGCTCTCTGTGATTGTTGAGGTATTCAAATAGACAAAGTTGATCTTCACGAAGAAGACAGACCTAGGGTAAATGTGGGGAGAGAGGCAGGTTCTTCTGGAGTGTTTGGAGTCAAGGGAAGAGCTACAATAGATTCATTGTCGGGACTAGGATTTGATGGAGAGATAGGAACTGCAACGGGCATTGGAAGTGAGGCTGAAGCAATGCTGAAAACCAAAGATGGATCAGGATTAAGGGGACCTTTGCGACGAGGCATTTTACAAATTGGAGGATGCACCTTCAGCGATGGACAAAAGCGATGGGACAGGTGCAAACAGTCAGGGTAGAGCAGCGATGGAGGGCCAGCAGGGCAGCGATGGAGGGCCAACAACATCTGCAATGGAGGGTGCCAACAGCAGCACGATGGAGGCCAGTAGTGGCAGCGAAGGGCGCCAGCAGATGGACGCGATGGAGCTAGGCCATCGCTGCAGGTGGAGCGCGATGGAATCCGCCATCCCTGGCCGCGAGAGAGAGAGAGAGAGAGAGAGAGAGAGAGAGAGAGAGAGAGAGAGAGAGAGAGAGAGAGAGAGAGAGAGAATTAGAATTAGAATTATATTAATGTCTGTCAAGTGCTTGAGGGCACATACGACAAGTAGAAAGTACGTCAAAAAAAAGAAGGAGCATTGTCCACGTAGGACTTATTCCTATTCCTAAAAGCGAGAAGGCAAGGAAAGAACCAAGTGTAAGTGGAGTATCTCTGTATAAGCATTGGTATCTGCCTCTGATCTCATAGTAGGCTGGACATCGGAAAATGAAATGGAACTCATCCTCAATCTCTTGTAAAGAGCAGCACTAACAAATCCGTAGCTGTAAAGTCCTCACAACAGGATTCTAGTCTAAGCATACCATACAAAGCAACAACACATGGGAACCGGTGGAGGTTAAACCAACCCAACCAAACCTAGATCGTACGGATCTAGCCCCCAAGCTATGGGTCAATCAAAGTCATGGGAAGAGGAGTCACACCAGCAGCATGTAGCTACTCATCACAAATCAAGCATACACTAGTGAGAGCCCAGCAGGTATACTTATACCCTCCAAGGCCCATGCACCACTAGTAGTGCACTGTTACACCTCACTGGACACCTCTGCAGCCTATCTGGGCCACTTCATCCAGTTCCCTAATGACTCACTGATAGACCCATACCAACTCCACCACCATGTGTTTAGGCCTACAACCATTAATTATGACCATATACACATAAGGGCCCCAATTCCCTTATAGTCACAATTAACTTATGGGTTGTTGGTTTACCGGTCCCTAGCATGGACACGCTACCCGAGACCAGTCATGGGCATGACATTCTTCCCCCCTTATTCAAGTTCTGTCCTCAGAACTTAAAACTAAGAAAGTTCCTCCTTAAGCTTCCTTCCTGTTCCCAGGAATCGTCATCGTCTGTACATCCCCTCCATCGAACCAGATGCTCGGTAACTATACCAATCGTTTAGTTCTTGTATCCAAGATCTTTTCGGGTTCAAGACGAGATACACCCGATGATTCATCCAACAGGTCCAACTGATCTCTAGATCCAAGATGCTCTCCTTCACGTAGACTCTTTTTGAGACGACTAACGTGAAATACGGGATGCACTTGCGATCCATTCGGGAGTTCCAATTGGTAAGCTAAGGATCCGATCTTTGTCAAGATCTTAAACGGTCCTCTATATCTAGGGGACAACTTATAATGCTTGCCGGTACACATTACACTTGAATCCTTCGGGATTCTCAAATATACCCAATCTCCCACTTGGAAGTCTCTCGGTGATCTTTTCAGATTTGCATAATGTTTGTCCCTATCCTGGGCACTCTTGACATTTTCACGTGCAATCTGTAGCATTTCCTGCATATCGTGTAGGAAATCCGCTACTTTCTGAAACTTGATCGTCCGAGTCTCAACCGCGATGGGTGACCTAGGCTCAAAACCGTACATAAGCATGAACGGGCTATAACCGGTAGCCGAATGCTTACTACTATTATAGGCAAACTCGATCAATGGAAGGTACTTTTCCCAATCAGATTGCCGTCTGGAAACATATGCTCGAAGCATTTGTTCCATCGTCTGATTTGTTCTTTCCGTCTGTCCATCCGTCTCAGGATGATCAGAAGAACCCAAGCTCAGTGTCGTCTCTAGTTTAGCGAATACGGCCGACCAAAAGTGACCGGTGAACTTCGGATCGCGATCGCTCACAATATCACTTGGTAAACCGTAAAGCCTAAACAGACGCTCTACAAATATCCGAGCTAAATCAGAAGCCTTCGCGGTGGTCTTTACCGGAATAAACGTAGCCAATTTGGTAAGACGGTCGATCACAACCCAAATTGCATCATGCTGTTTATTCGTCCGCGGTAACCCAACCACGAAATCCATGGAAATACTATCCCATCTCTTATCAAGGATATCCAATGGATGCAACAAACCGCCAGCCTTATGGCGTTCAGCTCTATTCAACTCGCATTGGTCACACTTGACCACATAAGATTCTACAAAGAGCTTGAGTTTTGGCCAATAAAAATCCCTTCTTACCAAATCCAATGTACGATGTATGCCGAGATGTCCTGCGCATGGTGAGTCATGACATTCATAAAGAATTTGATTCTTAACAACATCCACATCAGGCACACAAACCTTCCCTTTCCTGAACAATAGTCCATTACGGATAGAGAAGCATCAGTACCCTTTATATCCTTCCCCCCAGACTGATCACCATGAACATCAGTCCTGCTTGAAGAAACTGCTAGAACCCTATTCCAGATTGGTCCAAAATGTGGGTCTTTCTCATAAAGACCTCTCAGGGAGAGATAAAAGTTTGTACAGATCTCAGAAAGGAAAGTTCGTTCACTTCACCAATTCGACTAAGTGCATCAGCCACCTGATTAAATGAGCCCCTGATATACCGCACTTCAAAGTCAAATTCTTGCATGAGTTCTGCCCATCTGGCCTTACGACCTCGCAAATCATTTCGAGTACAAAAATACTTTAAAGGTTGATGATCCGTATTAACCACAAATTTATTACCGTACAGGTAATGCCGCCATGATTTCAAAGCATGGATCACAACAAAAAGCTCTTTTTCCTGAGTGGTGTACCTGACCTGTGCATCAGTTAGTTTATTACTCTCAAAGGCAACGGGCTGACCCTCCTGTAAGAGAACAGCTCCAATAGCCGTATCACTCGCATCAGTGTTAATGACAAACGACAAATCTGGATCCGCTATTCTCAAAACTGGAGCTGAGGCAATTAGAAGCTTGAGTTTGCGAAAACTCTCATCTAATTTCTCATTCCATCTAATAGGAGGACTTGGCCTACCTTTGCGGCTTTTCACCTTTCAACATACTGTTGAGAGGTGCAACAATCTTTGAGTACTCCTCTGCAAATCTACGGAAAAACACAGTGAAACCTAAGAATGACTTAAATTCACGTACCGTTCTAGGAATTGGCCATTCCACTACCGTCTTCACCTTTTCTTCGTCAATCTTGATCCCAAAGGAGGTAATCTTATGACCTAGGTAAAGAAGTTCCTTCTTGAAGAATTCGCTTTGATTCTTTTGCATAAAGCTTCTCTTGTCTTGAGATACGTAAGACAGTACGGAGATGCTTAGCATGCTCTTTGAGTGTTCTGCTACAGATCAGAATATCGTCCAGAAACACTACTACGAACTTCCCCAAATATGGACGAAATAAATCATTCATCATTTGTTGGAAAGTAGCCAGAGCATTCGTCAAACCAAAGGGCAATACAAGAAACTCGTAGTGGCCAAACCTGGTCCTAAAACTGGTTTTAGATACATCTTCCGGATGTATCCTAATCTGATGGTATCTCGTATGTAGATCAATTTTCGTGAAGTATTTAGCTCCATTCAATCGATCTATGAGATCGTCCATCCTGGGCAACGAGTATTTATTTTTAACTGTTAGTTTGTTCAGACCCTTGTAATCTACACATAATCGAAAACTCCCATCTTTCTTACTCGTAAGAAGGACAGGTGCTCCCCATGGAGATTTACTAGGTCTTATGTGTCCCATCCTGAGATACTTCTCGATATGCCTAGCCACTTCCTCCTCTTCCTTCTGACTAAACCGATATGGTTGTCTGAAGATAGGACGACTATCGGGCAAAAGATCTATCTTATGATCTACCGACCGAGCGGGTGGTAGTCCATAAGTTAGCTGCTTCGAAAAAACTTCACTAAACTCTTGCTTTAAATCTTGCAAAAGCTGTTGTTCCTGATGCGAATTTTCGGTGTTAAAACATGGAAACACATTCACATCCCCAACATCACAATGCATACGAGATTTCAAAAGCAAGTGAAAGAGTTCATACTCAGAATCATGAAGTTTCTCAATTAATTCAGCCGAGGAAATCATTGGCAATGGGAGTACATCGGTCTCTCTAGAAATAGAGATAATCTGATCAAACTTATCTTTAAATACCATAGAATGATTTTTAAAATCTATCTCTAAAGAGTCTGATTTGCCAAAAAACCATTCATAGCCCAAAATTACATCAGTCCGGTCTAGATTCATGACATGGAAATCTAACGGCTCAACATAGTCCTGCATCCGAAGCTCTAAGTTCGAGACTTTGACATCCCAAATCTCAGTGTCCGACCCTGAGGCAAGACGGACCACGTAACGGTGATCACTAGCCAAGGTGGGCACTCGGAGCTTCTGCACAAGTCGAGCATTCAAAAAATTGTGAGTACTTCCGGAATCAAATAGCACATTCACGTCTTTTGCTAAAATATTGCCTCTCACACAAAACAATTCATTAGGCTTGAAAGAGAGTGCACTAAAGTTACAAGTACAGTCACAATTATTCAACAAATTGACTTCCAATTTACCTGCCGGTAAATCCACAGTCATGAAACTTGACGACTTTGCTTTTCGTTCGGGGCAGTGTTTGGCACGGTGCCCGGGTTTATTGCAGAGGAAACACAGATTCTGTTTAAGTGCCGCCAACCGTGCTTTGTCTTTCACCACCAATTTCTTCTTCTTCTTCTTCTTCTTTGATTGTTGGTACGCTTCTGCTTCCAGCTCGTCAAAAAACAGCTTCTTACGCTTGTTAGATTTTTCTTGCTTGGGTTTCGGGGCTGTTTGGCCGTGCACGCTTTTCCGTGATGCAACAACTGTACTATCATAGGCTTTCGCCACACGGATAGCATCCTCTAGTGTTGAGGATATTTCGTTTGCATTCATTTTGATAGTTAGCTGGCAGTCCGACAATAAATTGCCATTGTGCTTACTTACGATAAAAAAGCAGCACCTTGGCCAAAGAGTCCAAGAACTCTTGGACATAACCGTCCAGTTCTCGGCTGCCCACTTTGCAGTTGATAAACCGAATATACAGCTCGGAATCGTCTATCGTGACAAAAGCTTTCCAGAATTCCATCAGGAATCCAGCCCAAGTCACCGGTTTCGTGGAAAGTTCCCTCCAGCAAGAAGGGGCTTTGCCTTCTAGAAACAATAGAACCGACGATATTCGTTTATCTTCTGGGACGTTGTGCAAGCTAAAATAGCTTGTCCAACGGTTTATCAAGTCTTCAACAACTTCCGGGCGTTTAAACTTTTTATCACCGGAAAATATTTCCGGTTGGTAGTCCAAGTTGTCAGAGCTAATTGTTTGTAGTTGATTAAATAGATTTTGCATTTGTTTATCCCGTTGTTTATTGCTTTGATGAAGTTCTAAAACTGCCTTGCCTAAGGTTTGCAACAGTTTTTCTGAGTCTAGGGTGCCATCACTTCCGGGTGAGGCCGGTTGAATCTCCGTATTTTCCCCATCACTTCTTGGTGATGTCGGGTGAATCTCGGTATCACCCCCCTCCAAAATTTCATTAGTATCCATTTGCTTGCCAACTAAAAATCAAAAAATAATTTCGTTCAGTTAACGCATTCATTACGGGTATAATAGTTACTGAACCAAGCAATGTCTACAAAAAAACTAATTTTTTAGACCATACGTGCTATACCAATGAATCGGCAAATGGATCACTATGCAATAAAAAACTGGAATTTAAACATCAATGCACTGAAAATCTTTTAACAACTCTTAGCTCAATTAGTAACTGCAAATTTTAACTTATCAGTTCTTAAAAATTGAAAAAACCCATGTCAAAAACGAAATCCATAAGTATCGAAAAACATCCCAACCAAGCACCCTTTCCCCTTTCACCCCCCAAAAACCTACTACGCATGGCCACTCGTGAACTTGCCACGACACACCCCCCCCCCCTTTGTTTTTTCCTCCTCTCCGCGGGCCACAATCGGGTCCCTCCACACGCGAGCAGCAGATGTGCCGAGCCACTGAGATCCGAAACCGAGAGAGAGAGAGAGAGAGAGAGAGAGAGAGAGAGAGAGAGAGAGAGAGAGAGAGAGAGCGTTCATGGAGGTGTAAACGGGTGGGGGATGAGGGCAGAGTAAACGCCCACCATCACCACACACACAGAGCTTAACAATTGCAGGTTTCAGGGAAAAAAAGAGGGTGGCTCCAGCAAGTTTTCCAGCATCAACTCTTTTCGAGTTACATCATAGTTTTTCAAGTTTTATGCTACAGGAAGCAACAAGGCACAAAGCATCTGCTGTTTCTTTGCAAATTGCAACTGCCTTAAGATAGAGTAGCCTAATCATATTAGTACTTATACACAACAAGATGATTGAGCACTAGAACAATTCTTAGATTAAAAAACCATTCATAGCCCAAAATTACATCAGTCCGGTCCAGATTCATGACATGGAAATCTAACGGCTCAACATAGTCCTGCATCCGAAGCTCTAAGTTCGAGACTTTGACATCCCAAATCTCAGTGTCCGACCCTGAGGCAAGACGGACCACGTAACGGTGATCACTGGCCATGGTGGGCACTCGGAGCTTCTGCACAAGTCGAGCATTCAAAAAATTGTGAGTACTACCTGAATCAAATAGCACATTCACGTCTTTCCCTAAAATATTGCCTCTCACACGAAACAATTCATTAGGCTTGAAAGAGAGTGCACTAAAGTCACAAGTACAGTCACATTTATTCAACAAATTGACTTCCAATGTACCTGCCGGTAAATCCATAGTCATGAAACTTGATGACTTTGCTTTCCGTTCGGGGCAGTGTTTGGCACGGTGCCCGGGTTTATTGCAGAGGAAACACAGATTCTGTTTAAGTGCCGCCAACCGTGCTTTGTCTTTCACCACCAATTTCTTCTTCTTCTTCTTCTTCTTTGACTGTTGGTACGTTTATGCTTCAAGCTCGTCAAAAAACAGCTTCTTACGCTTGTTAGATTCTTCTTGCTTGGGTTTCGGGGCTGTTTGGCCGTGCACGCTTTTCCGTGATGCAACAACTGTACTATCATAGGCTTTCGCCACACGGATAGCATCCTCTAGTGTTGAGGATATTTCGTTTGCATTCATTTTGATAGTTAGCTGGCAGTCCGGCAATAAATTGCCATTGTGCTAACTTACGATAAAAAAGCAGCACCTTGGCCAAAGAGTCCAAGAACTCTTGGACATAACCGTCCAGTTCTCGGCTGCCCATTTTGCAGTTGATAAACCGAATATACAGCTCGGAATCGTCTATCGTGACAAAAGCTTTCCAGAATTCCATCAGGAATCCAGCCCAAGTCACCGGTTTCGTGGAAAGTTTTCTCCTATAGAAGGGGCTTTGCCTTCTAGAAACAATAGAACCGACGATATTCGTTTATCTTCTGGGACGTTGTGCAAGCTAAAATAGCTTGTCCAACGGTTTATCAAGTCTTCAACAACTTCCGGGCATTTAAACTTTTTATCGCCGGAAAATATTTCCGGTTGGTAGCCCAAGTTGTCAGAGCTAATTGTTTGTAGTTGATTAAATAGATTTTGCATTTGTTTATCCCGTTGTTTATTGCTTTGATGAAGTTCTAAAATTGCCTTGCCTAAGGTTTGCAACAGTTTTTCTGAGTCTAGGGTGTCATCACTGCCGGGTGAGGCCGGTTGAATCTCCGTATTTTCCCCATCACTTCCTGGTGATGTTGGGTGAATCTCGGTAGCACCCCCCTCCAAAATTTCATCAGTATCCATTTGCTTGCCAACTGAAAATCAAAAAATAATTTCGTTCAGTTAACGCATTCATTACGGGTATAATAGTTACTGAACCAAGCAATGTCTACAAAAAAACTAATTTTTTAGACCATACGTGCTATACCAATGAATCGGCAAATGGATCACTACGCAATAAAAAACTGGAATTTAAACATCAATGCACTGAAAATCTTTTAACAACTCTTAGCTCAATTAGTAACTGCAAAATTTAACTTATCAGTTCTTAAAAACTGAAAAACCCATGTCAAAAACGAAATCCATAAGTATCGAAAAACATCCCAACCAAGCACCCTTTCCGCTTTCACCCCCCAAAAACCTACTACGCATGGCCACTCAAGTTCACCAAAGGTGAACTTGCCACGACACCCCCCCCCCCTTTCTTTTTTCCTCCTCTCCGTGGGTCACAATCGGGTCCCTCCACACGCAAGCAGCAGATGTGCCTCGGGCCACTGAGATCCGAAACCGCGAGAGAGAGAGAGAGAGAGAGAGAGAGAGAGAGAGAGAGAGAGAGAGAGAGAGAGAGAGAGAGAGAGAGAGCGTTCATGGAGGCGTAAACGGGTGGGGGATGAGGGCAGAGTAAACGCCCACCATCACCACACACACAGAGCTTAACAATTGCAGGTTTCAGGGAAAAAAAGAGGGTGGCTCCAGCAAGTTTTCCAGCATCAACTCTTTTTGAGTTACATCACAGTTTTTCAAGTTTTATGCTACAGGAAGCAACAAGGCACAAAGCATCTGCTGTTTCTTTGCAGATTGCAACTGCCTTAACAATGATTTATTGTTTGATATTGCTTTTATTTACTAGTTTCCAGCATAAGCAAGGTTTCAAAACAAGATTTGCAGGGTTTGCCCTCACAATGCATGAAAAACAGCAGTTATGCTACCAAAATTTCCACAAACTGATTTTTGCAGGTTACAATGACTATTTTATCAGATAGCACTTGTACTTGAACCAAACCATTCCCAAATAGTGGCTTTACAGGCTCCTAACCCTACAAACAAACTGTTAGTTTGCGAGAAAATGAAGCATAAGCCTGTGATTCCACAGTAAGCAGCCATGCAAACCGGTCAAACATCACCAACACTCAACAGCCAACAGATTAGAGTATTTTTGCTTCTATTCCAGCCTATTCCCACCGTTTTAAAACCAAACCGGCTTCCAAACAGGCAATAGACAGATTAAAAGCACACTAATCATTCATAAGAAGAATAAGAGACTGTAAGGAAAAATCCAGCAACCAATAAAGTAATTTGTTGCTCACAAAGATGCTAACCACAGAGTAATCAGCAACAACAGAATTGACACAAAATTTCTTCCAAGAAACTAATTTGAAAAGCACAAAAACGAACCAATTGTGAGCCTGGTAGTGCACTTACCACACAATCAATTGCAATTCGAAAATTATTTCCAACGAGAAGTAAATTCCACAATTCCTCCGTTTGTCGCTTACTCTGTCGGATTCTCGAGAAAACGTCGAGATTTCCACTTAGCACTTTCGATGGTAAATCCTGCTTAGACTGGCTCTGATACCAATATAAAGTCCTCACAACAGGATTCTAGTCTAAGGACACCATACAAAGCAACAACACATGGGAACGGGTGGAGGTTAAACCAACCCAACCAAACCTAGATCGTATGGATCTAGCCCCCAAGCTATGGATCAATCAGAGTCATGGGAAGAGGAGTCACACCAGCAACATGTAGCTACTGATCACAAATCAAGCATACATTAGTGAGAGCCCAGCAGGTATACTTATACCCTCCAAGGCCCATGCACCACTAGTAGTGCACTGTGACACCTCACTGGACACCTCTGCAGCCTATCTAGGCCATGTCATCCAGTTCCCTAATGACTCACTGATAGACCCATACCAACTCCACCACCATGTGTTTAGGCCTACAACCATTAATTATGACCATATACACATAAGGGCCCCAATTCCCTTACAGTCACAATTAACTTACGGGTGAGCAATGGACCGGTAAAAAGGACACCCAAGTATGTATAAGAGGCTACTATCTCCAGTGGCAGCCCATCATAGGAGAACACCGTGTCTCTCATATGCTGACGATTGGTGTTGAACACCATGACCTTAGTCTTACCAATGTTCACCTCAAACCCCATGTCTGGCAGAAAGTATATAAAGCATCAAGGTGCCGCTGAAGCCCAGATGCTGATCTCGATAGAAGTATCACGTCATCCGCATACAGTGGAATAGGGATAATCATATCTGCTAACGGACAGCCATCTCCACCCTCTTCCCTGATAATCTGCTCAAGATCATCAATATATGGAGCAAAGAGAGTAGGGGACAAAGGACATCCTTGCTTAACTCCCACTGTACTATGAATGTAAGAGTACCATCCATCACCGTCTCGAAAACGAGCCAACACTCTCTCATACAATGTGACGATAGCAGCAATGATTTCTTGAGAAAAGCCAAGCGATGCTAGGTGCTGGAGTAAAAGGTGTCTCGGAACAGAATCAAAGGCTTTGCGGAAATCCACAAAGCAACAATAAACCTTCTGCTTCCTGAACTTAGCCTCCTCAATAATGCATCTCAGGATGAATATCTGGTCAGCCGTGGAGTAGCTAGCGCGAAAACTTGCCTGTCCCATAGCATGTAACCCCTCTGTACCCCTCTGTCTCTGCCCGTGAGCTGACAATAGACTGCAAAACAGATCCATATAGCTTGGCCATAGTACGACTGATCATAATAGTGCGGTAGTTGTCTACAATCAAAGGATCCCTGGCTTTGAGGATAGGGTGTAAAAGGTTGGTGCACCACGATGCGGGGAGACCGAAGATGACAGATTGGTTAAAGATATGGGAAATGTATGGGGCAATAATGTGAGCAACTGGTTTTAGACATCAGTGGCTTTTTGGGTTTGACCATTTTGGATGGCATTTTCAACCATGGACAAGGTGAAGAGGGTGAATTCTGAAGGGCGTGGGGAAAGAGAAATGGAAAGAGAGTCAACTACATAAAGCTTAGTAGCATAATCTATCCATGACTCAATAGCAATAGGAGCGGGTTTATAAGGGTTTTTAGAGAACATCCGCCAAAAGAAATGGGAGGATGGGGAGGCAATAGCATCAACAAGTTTTTGTCCCCATGACTGGAGATAAGCTGTCTTTTTTTTCAGAGTCACTTTGTGATATCATATCCGACCAAAATGAGAATCATTTTCATAATTTCACCAATCCAACTAAATGCATCTTTTCAGACTTGCATAATGTCGGTCCCCATCCTGGGTACACTAGACATTCTCACGTGCAATCCGTAGCATTTCCTGCATATCAAGTAGGAAATCCGCTACTTTTGGAAACCTGATCAACCGAGTCTCAACCGCAATGGGTGACCTAGGTTCAAATCCGTACATAAGCATAAACGGGCTATAACCGGTAGCCGAATGCTTACTATAACTCAATCTCCATCCAGGATAACATCCTCTCCGAGGAGATATGAATACATATCTTAACTAATCTTCTGATCACGTGAGTAACCCTTCTTTTAAACAATCAATATAACTAGAATCTGAACTATGATTCGTCAATCATAATTCATCAGATTCTTGTCCTATACTCAATAAAAGAAGGTAACTACCAATGGTTAGAAGAACTTTAAGTTCAGAGTCATCTCTAGTTTAGCAAATATGGCCACCAAAAGCGACCAGTGAACTTCGAATCGCGAATGTTCATAATGTCACTTTGGTAATCCGTAAAGCCTAACCAGATACTCTAATTACTTGGTCTTTACCCAAATAAACATAGTCGATTTGGTAAGATGGCCAGTCATTACCAAAATTCCACTATCTTGTTTATTCATCCGGGGTAATCTACCATGAGCACAATCCTCTCCTATGAATTAGTTATTCCCTAGAATCTGAGTTATGATTCACCAATCCCAAGTCTCTAGATTCCCGAGACCATATCATATCATAAGAGTGTATTACAATTCTTAAAAGACACATGAGTTGTTCTTGAAAGTCCTTTCCATCTAAAAAGTTCCAGACTTTTCCAACTCACACTCGGTGTCAATAAAAGGATTGTAATTACAAGAATACCCTCACTTTAGATATGGCACAAATTGTCATTCTAAAGTTAGGGTCCCAATCTAGAATACGTCTAGATTTTTCTCTTAAGTTCTAATCTAGAATAACTTAAGATTCACAAGAACTTCAGTACATGAAGCTCTGACTTTTGGCAACCCACAACTATCCAACTCTCCCGAGTCTTCCGGGATAGCATTCCATCTTCTCCGAACGGGAAAAGATAAGTCCCAAAAGTTCTCTTGTATTCTATGCACACCCATCAGTAAATGAATCCAAAATGACTCATAAATGATGTGACTTATAAGCAATACCTCTCAACAACAATATTTATAAGTAAGATTATATTGTTGATTTTCCACAACTAACTCAGAAGTAACGCTTCTGACTCGGTTAGCTGTATCAGATTTAGAAAATATTTCAAATGTCTATGTATCAACAACTAGTTTATGCATGCAAATAAACTTAGTTCACGGAATACTTTGTAGATCTATAGGATTAGAAGTTTGTACAAAAGGTTTTAATGATCCACAAAGATTCACTACATAGCATATCTCTATAGATAACTCTTGATCTGTACACAACACTTTCATAACCGAGAATCCTGTAACTAGGTTATCCTCTAAGAGAGAATATTTCTCAAAGAGTGCTATTTCACATCCAAAATCTCAACCGGAGATTATCTTAAAAGAATATGTTGTTAGCATGAATTTCTTCCCTTGCATCAACCCACGGATCTATATGTGATACTCTCTCATAAAGTGCCATCACTGCTAAGACGGTGTTATCAGAGAAACCAAGGTCTCGTATCCGCTGAATGAGTAAGGAGCATGGGACAGAGTCGAAGGCTCTCCTGAAGTCCACGAAGCAACGATAAACTCGCTCTCGCCGGTGCCGAGCTTCCTGAATAATGGCTCTGAGAGTAAAGATATGATCAATAGTAGAATAATGGGCTCTAAATCCAGCTTGGCCCATAGCATGCAATCTCCTGGTCTCTGCCTCAGTACTCACAGCTGATTGAAGAATAATGCCGTACAACTTCGTGATAACGTTCCCAATCATAAGAGTCCGATAGTTACTAGGATTCATAGGATCACCATTTTTGTGTATGGGGTGGATGATGTTGGTGCACCAAGAAGGAAAACCGGAGACAAGCTTGATTGAGTAGAGTGGCTAGGAGAGGTGATAGTAAATCAGCAGCATGGATTAAAAGCTCGGATTCAAGGTCATCAATATCCTTGGCTTTATTGGTATTCAATTTCTTGATGGCGTTGTGGACCATATCAGTAGTGAAGAAGGTAAACTCAGAAGGTCTAGGGGAGATGGAAATGTGTGTGTCAGTATCAATGGTATATAAGGCAGTGACATCAGTCCAAATGCGCAAATCATCAAGGAGCGGAGGTGGAGCACGGGGAATGAACTCACGCCAGAATGCGCCTGTGGAAGAACTATAGAGAAGATCAATAAGTCGTTGCTCTTCCAAACTATCATATGCCCGTTTCTTACGACGAAGCGGGTAAAGAGACGACGTGTGGATTGCAAGAGATGAGGTGTGTGTATGCGAGCATGTGTGACAAGGTGATGGTGGGAACGACAATCATCGTCATACCAAGGTGGGCGTACCGATCTAGGCTTGGTGTTTTGTTTGTGTTTGTTACGATGGGGTTTATAAGGGAAGGAAGCAATGGCAGCTGTATGGAGTGCTGTGGTAAGGAAGGAAGCTTGCGCTTCAAGCGAGCTATGATGTGGGAAAAAGTGGGTAAGCGAATGCTGATAGGTAGGTGCGAGTGAGTAGTCAAAAAAGCATTTGGGTGCACGAGACAATGGTGGGGGTGAGAACTGTCGAGGCAAAGAAATAGTAACAAGGCTAAAGAAAAGGAAGGAATGATGAGAGAGAGAGAGAGAGAGAGAGAGAGAGAGAGAGAGAGAGAGTTGAATTTGTGATAACAGACCTTGTTAGGAAAGGCTTTCAAAAGGTTTTAATTTTTATTCTCCTTTTAACATAAGAGAAAGAGAATGCTAATAATATACATTCATTTAAGCAATCCGATTCATGAAGTTCTGATATTTTGATGAGATATATTCAGTCTAGATGCAATCTATGCATTGTTTGTAATTTGTAATTTGAAATTTGAAATGACAGCTTTTAGGAGGGTCTACTTCTTGTATTTGGCTGGATACAAGCATGAGCTAGCTGCTGCCGCTCAACTAGCTGGCAAAAGGCTAGTAAGTTTACTTCTCTGTGTGGAAGGCCTGATTGGCATTTGTCATGAATCTTTCTTATATACTGGCTTTTTTAGTCGAAGTATGTTACACTCTATATGTGAAGCCTGAAGTTTTTTCTTCTAAATTGTGCAGACAGATGCTGAGAAAAGTAGTGTGCCACTTGATGCAGTCATCATATTGGGTCATGCCGTATGTGAAGAAAGCCTGAATTACGGTGATTTTGAGAAGGGAAAATTTAACCAAGGCATGCAAGACTTCTTGAATAAGTCACGAATGGGGAAGGATCATTTTGACCGAGAATCAATCTCTCATGATATCTACTATTCTGTACTTATAACTGCAGAAGTTAGTGGTTATGGCCCTCTTTTTTTTCTGTATTGAGGTCTGCATGTTTATCGTGTTTGGCATAAATGTCTCTATGTCAAAATCTTCTTCAATCAACCATTTGTTAGAAATTAATGTTAATTTGACCCCTAATGTTAATAGGCCATGCCTGCGAGCTATTTTAGGGGCCTACGAGATTAGCCATAGAACTTTGCATGTATTAGGCGCTACAGATCTATTATAGGACGTATTTTTCTTGATTCAGTAATTGATTCAGGAATTCACCAAGTATAGAATTGAGATGTAGGTATAAGCTTTTTGGTTTTACCTAGGTTGGATTAGAGGATGTATTTTTCTTGATTCAGTAATTGATTTGGGAATTCACCAAGTATAGAATTGAGATGTAGGTATAAACTTTTTGCTTTTACCTAAGTTGGATTTAGGACAATATTATTTAATGAGTTGTGGCCTCCTCCATCATTCTATTGCAGTGAGCTTCTGGTTATGAGATAGATTTGAGATTTTATTATTTGCTCTAACGATCCTATGCCTCCTCCATCATTCTATTGTAGTGAGCTTCTGGTTATGAGATAGATTTGAGATTTTATTATTTGCTCTATCGATCCTATGGTGTGTGTGAGTGAGTACTAATAAGATTAGTTTACTCTTCAGAATCATGCTAATAATTCTATCATGGTATCAGATCCAGGGTGCTTCTGATTGGAGTTTTGAATGTAGGAAGAGGATCGCTACTAGTCGGATTATGTTTTGAAGATGATTTGGACTATTGGAGTTGAAGCGTTGGAGCATTGCTATTGTTGTTTGAAGATCGCTGGAGACTTTATTTGCAAGGCAGATTATTGGTAGGACTACGGTTATTTAAAATACCAGTCTTCAAACCATATTGCTGAAGATTCAGCTTCAGAAATAGCGATCAGACAGTTCGTTGGAACATCATTTTCTAAATTCTGAAAAGTCAAGACGAAGTTCTTCTGTTGTAAGTGAGCGTTGCTAACCCAGAACTCAGTTGAAGGATATATAGCTGGAGTGTTTCTACAGATCGCTTGCTACTGAAAGCCGTTGAATCGAAATCTACTTGCTGCAGTATGATATAGCTTAGTGGATAGGTACGTCGCCAATGGCCATTTGGAGTAGTTCATGAATTCGTACCAAAAGATCTTGTGAGAGCACTGAACTTGGACAGGTTTTTGAAGATCAGATTCCAGGAGCACAGGAGCTGTCGAGCAGATCATTAAAGATCAGATCTGCAGGACAAGCATTGGTGTACTAGGACAGGCAGATGATGGTAATGAAGAAAACAGGTTGCTGAAATTTTTTAGACCTATAACCGTTTGTTTACTCAAAATCTTAACCAACAAAGATTGAAGATTTTTATGACAAATTCTGTGGAACTGGCAATAAGACAGCGAGAATCTTTTGTAAACCCAACAATTTTTGCTCATTAGCTTTTGAGTCATACGATGGCAAATTTAAATGATGTGGTATTATCCGAGACAAGTAAACTCGATGGCACACGTGTTAGCATCTGGAAATTCAAGATGCAAAATATTCTCATGGATCGAGATATTGGGATAAAATCCCCCCCACAACTGAGGATTGAGAGAGTATATGAAACGGTAAAAAAAAGCTCATCATATCATTAACTTATTAGTTAAAGATATGATTATTCTATCAAAATTATGAATATAATGTTTTAAGATAGAGTAGCCTAATCATATTAGTACTTATACACAACAAGATGATTGAGCACTAGAACAATTCTTAGATTAATCATAAGTCTGGAGAACTCACTACAATGGAATGAAGGAGGTGGGGCTCCAATCCTCCTTATATAATTGTCCAGTAGCCTTAGCAAAAAAGCATACAACAAAAAGCTAAAAGCAAAGAGCTTGATCTAAACTCGGTCTTCTATAGGACAATAGATAAGCTCAACTTAATGATTCTGAAGTTTCTCTCAGGTTTGCATTCTGAAATCCCAAAATTCTCAAGAAGTTCATGTGCATACTTACTTAGATTGAGAAATAACTAGTCCATGTGGTACCCTCCATACCTCAATCCCTAGAAAGTACTGTAGTGAACCAAGATCTTTCATATCAAACACTAATGAGAGATCTTTCTTAATATTCTGAATCAAAACGTGACTAGAACCTTTGATGATAAGATCATCAATATACATCGAATCAACCCATGAATTGCTTACACCAAAAAAAGGTAAAGAGAGGTTAAGTATACTTATTTAACTCCAACTTCTCTAGGCATGAAGCATCCTACATCGTTTACTAGAAAGTTACCTAGGTGGTACTATGAGACAATCAAAGATGGTGTCATCTTAGAATAGGGAGAGTCAAGTAAACAGGGAGCTAAAAGATCAACAAGGATTGAGAAGCAACATAAGGATCAAGATCAGGATCGACATGGGGATCAACATCAGGATGAGGATGTACATTTTGCATTAATGGCTATAGTAGAAACAAAAGATCCATCTACTTTTAGAGAGGTTAAAAAAGAGGACATATGTAGGAAAACTATGGATGAGGAGTACACTCTGTCATAAAGAACAACACTTGGAAGCTTGTGTATTTCCCAACCAGGAAACAGGCCATTGGTTGTAAGTGGAATTATAGAACCAAGTGCAAATTTAACTACTATGAGGACGGTGTTGTCATTGGCAACTCGATTTGGTTGGGATATCCAACAAATGGATGTTAAGAGTGCATTTTTGAATGGATTTCCAAAGGAAGAAGTCTATATGGAGCAGCTTGCGGGATACATAATCAAAGGTCAGGAAGAGATGGTTTGTAGGTTGACAAAGCTTTGTCAAAATTGCATGATGATGACAAGGCATCCTCACACGTGTGAGATCTGATGCATGATCAGTACCTCGAGCTCCAAGAAGTGTATATATAGAGGCATATTTGGCCATAATCAATGTGAGACATCAATCTTGATTTTGGAAGCAATTTTGTGTGATTCTCTCCATTTGTCTACATTTGTTTTGATTGTTTTGAGGTTCTATCATAGTGTACTTGATTTTTAGGTTGGAGTCCGTACTCAGACAGAGTTTCACACGTGTGAAACCAGAAAGTACACCTACCTTCATTAATGATTGTTCTTGTTAGGATTTTATGTCTAGAATTGATCTAGATTGATCTTAATCTCAAGTAGATTGATAGATCAAGTAAATCTAACATCCAATCCCTCTTGAGGATCAGATTAGGATCCACTCTTGGTCCATTTTGTACTTTTTTCTCACATTATCATTGATACATACTTTGAGGAGCTTGGTTTTCAGAGGAGTAGTGCATAGCCTACACTTTGTGTTGTGGTAAATCAGATTGGTATTGTTGTGATGTATCTTGATGACCTTATCATCATAGGATCTAATCAAGTTTTGATTCAAAATTAAGAAAGATCTCTCATCAGAGTTTGACATGAAAGATCTTGGTTCACTTTAATATTTTCTTGGGATTGAGGTATGGAGAGTAGCACATGGTCTATTTATTTCTCAATCTAAGTATGCACATGAACTTCTTGAGAAATTTGGGATGTCAGAATGCAAGCCTTTTTCAATTCCATATGGTTGTGGATATAAGTTAGGTTTTGAAAGATGAGGAAGATCAAGATGTAGATGAAACGTTATATAGGAAACTTGTTGGTAGTTTGATCTATCTAATGACTACACGACCAGATATTGCATATGCAGTTAGTATGGTTAGTCACTTTTATGGCTAAGCCCTGCTACGAAGCAGATACTTAGATATATTAAAGGTACTTTACAGTTTGGTATCTTTTATTGAAGACAAGATGATGTGTAGTTGTAGGGGTATGTTGATGGGGATTGGGTTGGAGATGCAAAAGATTGAAGATCGAATGCAGGTTTTGTCTTTAGTCTTAGATCAGGTTATGTATCTTGGAGTTCAGAGAAGCAGTCTACCATTGCATTATTATCTTTAGAGGCAGAGTACCAAGCTACTATGGTTGCAACATGTGAGGATATATATTTGGTTACGAAAGATTCTACATGATATTCATATGGTACAAGAAACACCTATAGTACTTCAGTCTGAGCACCAAAGTTGTATCAAGGTGGCAAAGAATTTGGTTTTTCATAGCAGATCAAAGCATATTGAATTGCAACAACATTTTATTAGAGAGAAACTTTAAAATCATGAAGTTGAGCTTATCTATTGTTCTATAGAAGGCAAATTGCAGATTTTTTTAATATGGAACTTGGTAAAAATAAATTTGAGAAGTTTAGAGAACGTCTAGGAATGATAGATAACAAAATTAACATTAAGGGGAGTGTTAGAAATCAATGTTAGTTTGACCCCTAATGTTAATAGGCCATGCTTGCGAGTTATTTTAGGGGCCTATGCTATTTAGATTAGTTATAGAACTTTGCATGTAGCAGGGTGCTATAGATCTATTATAGGACATAGTTTTTGATTAATCAATTGACTTGAATATTTACCAAGTATGGAATTTAGATTTAGGTATAAGCTTTTTGCTTTTACCTAAGCTAGGGTTAAGACAATATTATTTAATGAGGAGCTGCGCCCTTCCTCCATTCCATTGTAGCGAGCTTCTAGTTATGAGATAAATCTGAGATATTATTATTTGCTCTATCAATCCTATGGTGTGCGTTAGTGAGTACTAATAAGATTGGTTTAGTCCTCTTCTGAATTATGGTAATAATTCTATCACCATTGTCATTCTAAATTTTTGGCATCTTTTTAAGGCTCTCATGATTTTGTACATGCTATTTATAGGAACTCCTTATCTCATCCTAATTTTAAAAGGTTTACGATAATCATATGTTGCAGACTTATGGAGAGGAGTGGCAAAACATAGAGCGGGTGTTTAGAGAGGCAGCATCTCGAGTTATTGCAAATGCCATCAATTCATTAGATGATACTGGTGATGCGAGGTATGTTGGAAATGCTAATTAGCTACAAATCAAGCTTGAGTAGCTAATTTTGGTGTGCTCAGTTGTTTGTTTCTTATAATCATTATCTAGGATGAATTGAATCAAGAAATTTTCTTATGTTCCAAAAAGTCAAAGAGGAAGAAGTCTTGATCATCTTGGGATTTTTTGATGGCAAGTGCTGCACTAGTACCTTTCAAATGATTTGAGTAAAATTTAAGGCATTGAGTACAGTGGATTTGATTGTGTTTAGGGGAATGCGGCTATTATTTCAGAGATTTTGGAGTTGCAAATCAAGATTATGACAATTTTTGTGTACATCAAGGAAGTAGGATAAAATTGGATCATTAAACACCTACTTGGTTTGAATTTCGAGCCTTACAATGGTTGAGTTAAAGGGTATCATAATGGCAACAACAATGCCAATTGTTGAGAATAATATCCCCTATTTCAAAGTTTACCCCTAGCTTGCACCTGTGTTAGTACAAAGTTTGAACATCATCCCGCATGTTAATTTTTTTTTTTTTTAACTGTTTATCATTGATCATAAGCTCATGGTTGAGCAAATTTAATGTTTAAACGAATATCACAGTTGAAACTTGAAAGAACCATTATGTAACTTGAAAATGCATCAAATATAGGATTTTGAAGTAATAAATGAGGAATCTACAAAACAATAAATAAAGACAATCTAAGTAAGATTGGAATCTGAATCTACAAGGAGTGCCGAGTTTTCTTATTTTTATGACAAATGGTTTCCAGAGACTCTTGTCAAAATAAAGGAGTTCTAGTAGCATAACTCTTTGAAGCTTTGGAAGTTTGGGGTTACTTCCAACTTTCTGTGTAAAGGTCTTGTTCATGTCAGTGCAGGTTAATTTATATCCTACTCCTCTCTACATCTTCATTGTGGAGAGGTGTTGCAACCTGTACCATCTCTTGTTTGGTGAATAATCACCATTTATGCAGAGAATATGCACCTTTATTTTTCTCCCCCAATGTGAAGTGTAGCTTTCAAGCTGCAAGAAGTGCAAAAAGGTCCTTGTAATTATCTCATATGGCTTTGGGACCCTGGTGCATATGTAATGGAGTCACATAATTTCATATATTTGAGAGTTTACTCTCATGGTTGTGATTGCCCTACATGCATGAGCCTTTACTGTCTTTAAATAAACTATAGTACCTAGTTGTGTTCTATGTTGGTTTTTTCCTTATGATGATAAAGGTAGATGTGCTTTGTAGTGTTGAGTAGTCCTTGAGTTATTACGCGGCAAAGAAACAAATGAGTAGCTAATATTTGTCATCAGCTAACACTATTAAGTACAACATAAAGGGTGAGAAATATGATATACTTTTTAGATTTGTAGTTGCTCATGATCATGGAATGCAGTATAGAGCTACGACATGAGGAACAGCTGGAACCTAGTCAGTTTACACATAAAGAGGAGAAGAGGACCGCAATCTAGGTGCTCTTTTCTCTTCTTAGATGATTGTTAGCCCACTCGATGAATCATGCTGCTGTGTTTCTCCCATCCGTGTTTATCTCGGCTGTAGAGTGTTGCTTCTGTGGAATGTATCATGCGATTGCTTGATCTGCCCTCAACTAGCAGTAGCATGCTCTAATTCGCCATAAGCCGATCAAAATGTAATTTTCAGAAATCAGCTTTAATTCAGGCTTCCTTGTCTTCTGCTGTTTATTTCTGATTTTAAATAACATTTTTATATTACATTAAAAACTATAAAGTTATAAACATATATATAGTTCAGCTCATAATATGTTTTGGGGGGAAAAGGGGGAAAAAGAATTAATTAATTAAACATGAGCCGTGGCATGGTTCTTGCTCTTGGAACCCACGGTTCCAAGAACCATGGGTTCTATGGTCTCTATCAAGACCAATGTGTTGACCTTGTAGTGTGTTCCAAATATATCGTGCTTGCTCATCCCATATTGCCACTTTGAAAGTATCTTGTTTGAACAAGCAACATTGGTCAATTCAAGTAAAGACCTCAATGTTGTGTAACATCAGCTGGCGTAGACCACACAAGAATTTTAACTTTCTTAGGATCTGGTTTTACTCTTCTAGCCAACACAACATGACATCAATATTCAATCTCTCTTTTTAACTAGTTGACTTTTCTTATTATTAACAAGTAAACTGTGTTCTCTTAGAGTTGACAAACACAACTTTAAGATGAGTGATGGACTCGGCTCATTACATTGGCCGCGTCCATTCTTTTATTCTTTATTATGCATAAGCAGACCTATGGGCCCTTTTTATTCATGTATTGGCTTTGGGCCCTATTTGGCCATGTGAAAAATTGCCTACATTGGCAAATCTAGCCATGTAGAATATTGTACATTTTGTCAATATTGTTTGTTGGTTACTTTAATGGCCAAAGTGCCACTTGTACATACACACCTAAAGTAGGTTACCACGAGTCAAGAGGAGTGGTTGTGTCTATTTGGTAGTGATTCCTACTTTGTAGGATCTAGACCATGATTTACAATGAGATTTGTACCTACCATGCACCTACCAAGCATGACTCTTGGATCTAGGCTAGGGTTTTCACATTAGGGCAAGAAAGTGGAGTCTACTTCCTTATTACATGCTGGATTTTCACCTAACTTTGCAAAGGAAGTGTGTTTTACTATGTATTCCCATTCTCCATAATGAGAAAATAGAAACTTTTTGGAGCCTCAAGGAGAAACTCGAGTTTCCTCTCATTGTATGGTGATTACTCTATTTTTCCAATGAAACCCAGCTTTGGCACTTTGTAAACACTGTCTACAGGCCGTACTACAGCCTTATTTCCACACGTGTGGAGTTGGATTATACTAATTGATCAATGCTTTGATTGTCTCTACTTGTTTCCTATCAAGCTGCTAAACTAGATCTTATTTTCTGATGACTAGTTTCTGATAGATTGTTTAACAAGCATACAATCACCTTGTGGATCATTCAAAGATCCATTTATGGTCCTTGTACTGTACTTTTCACATGGTATCAGAGCCAAGTACAAAGCCATTGATCTGTGTTTGAATCTAATCCAGTTTTAGCAGGTTTTGGTGCAAAAAGCTAGTATTGGAAGGGCGAGCTGGTATCCAGGTTTTGGTGAGGAGATTTGATTTCAAACTTTTTCAGGATCAAAATCCGTACTGTTCACACGTGTGGGCATCTCTGAACTAGCATTTAATAACCCATATTCATTGGATCACAGAAAATTCATCTGGTGTCAGTTTGATGTAATTTTTGGTGCAAATCCTAGGATAAGCTACCAAGATCACTTGCCATTGATTAGTTTTGAATTTGTTTCATGAAAACTAATTAATCTAGGCTGATTTCAGACCTTCTTAAAGTGGAAACCAGGTCTTGAAAGTACATCAAAGTGAATGAGAGAGATAGAGTCAGTTTTTGTCCAAGAATAGCCAAGATTGGCAAGATTTGCTTGAGTGTAGTTTTCATCTCATCTTATCTTCATTCCAGCTTGTGAGGGAGTGATAGAACTGTGATTACAAATCCATTTGTTGGATTAGAAGTCAACATTTGAGTGAAACACTGCAAGTTAGAAACCTTTGTGAGTTTCAGGTACAAACAAATCTATATCTTGTGTGTAGAATCTTGCTAGTAAGATGGGATCAGTGGGAGCCTACCTTCTAGAAGCTAGTGAGAGGTTAAATTCTACCAATTATGCTATTTGGAAAGTGAGGATGGAGTCACTAATGGTGCTCCAGGATCTTTATGAGTTTCTAATAGATGATGACGATGAACCTCTAGGTGCACAGGAATTAGTGAGATACAAGAAGAGGTCTAGGCTTGCACTTCACTGCATTAAGATGAATGTAAGCAATGATCTTTTAAGGGAAGTATCATCATGTAAGAGTGCTAAAGAGGCTTGGGAATCTTTAAAATCTATCTATGAGTCTAGTAACACTTCGAGGGTTCTCATGCTTAGGAATCAGATTCTACAAAGCATGAAGAGGAGTGATGAGAGTGCACAAGACTATGTGCTAAGAATCAAGTCTCTTAATAGGGAGTTAGCTTCCATTGGAGAGAAGATTCAAGATAGTGAGCTTGTTCAAATTGTCCTAAATGGTCTAGGGAGTGGCTTTACAAATTTGGTCCAAAGCTTTGCAATCCAAGACACTTTGCCTACTATAGAAAAGCTACACAATGTATTAGTAGCTGAAGAGTGTAGGATGTTGCATACCAATGCAAGAATGAATGCTATTTCTCTGCAGGATGGTGATGAGAAAGCTAATTTCTCATTCAAAAGCAAGAAGAAGACCAATGGCAAGAAGAAGCACTTCAAGGAGACCAAGGAGGAGGATGAGGCTTCAAGCTCAAAGGGCAAGATCAAAGACAAGTCCAAGTACAAATGTTTTTTCTGTGGAAAGAAAGGACATTTTGCATCAGAATGTCTCAAGAAGAAGAAGGCACAAGAGAGCAAACAAAGCAACATTGCACATCAGGAGGAGGAGGAGGATGAAGAGTCATCCTTGATGGTTTCCAACAAACCACCATCATCCAAGAGCAACACCAATGATTCTTGGTGGATTAATAGTGGGGGAAGTTCCCACATGACATATCAAAAGGACATATTTCTCCACCTTACTTTCTTACAATGACTTACATAGATCAATCTATACTGCAAGTAGTCAAGAATGTAAGATAAGTGGAATAGGAACAATTCCCTTGTATGTTGGATCATCCAAAAGGATGAATCTAGATAATGTTCCTTATGTTCCTAAGTTAACCAAGAATTTGCTTAGTGTTGGCCAGTTAATGGATAATGGCCTAGATGTACAATTTAAGCATGGAGTTTGTTCCATCCTTAGAAATGATGAATGTATAGCCAAAGGCTTTAAGCAAGGTAGATTGTTTAAGCTCGATGCTAATATTGCAGTGGAGAGTGTTAACTTGGCAAAGGTGGAGCTATCAAAGGTAGAATTGTGGCACAAAAGGTTGGGCCACCCCAACTACAAAGCCATAGAATCTATGGCTACAAAGGAGCTTGCAGTTGGACTCCCCAAGCATTTGTCAAAGTGTGGGAAGAGGTGTGAAGCATGCAGCCTCTCAAAGGCTCACAAACTACCCTTCTCAAGATCTACATCAAGATCAAACTCTCCTCTTGAACTCATCCATTCGGATGTTCATAGTTTTTCACATGAGTCTAATGGTGGTGCCAAGTACTATGTAATCTTCATTGATGACTATTCTAGATTTTGTTGGATGTACCTCTTGTCTAGCAAATCAATGGTGTTTGATTCTTTTGTAAAGTTCAAGACTTTGGTAGAAAATCAACTTAGTACCAAGATTAAGGTATTAAGGAGTGATAATGGAGGTGAATATATCTCCAATAAGTTGATTGACTTTTGTAGTTCTAATGGCATAAAGAGGGAGTTGTCATGTCCATACACCCCTCAACAAAATGGAGTGAGTGAGAGAAGAAATAGATCTCTTTGTGAGTGTGCTAAGGCCTTAAGGCTAGATGCTTCTCTATCCAAACCATTTTGGGGTGAAGCAATAACTTGTGCTAACTATTTGTGCAATAGATTGCCAAACCAAGCCATTGGAGGAATCACACCATTTGAAGCTCTATTTGGAGAGAAGCCCAATCTCAAAGATCTCAAAGTTTTTGGATCCACTTGCTATGTACACCAATCCTTGGATAAGAGAAGGAAGGATGATGCAACATCCATCAAAGGCATCTTTGTGGGATATGGTGAGAATAGCAAAGGTTATAGAGTCTTCAATCCCATCACTAGCAAGGTGATAGTGAGTAGGGATGTTATTTTTGATGAAGGACATGCTTGTGATTTGGATGATAATGCTACTAATCATCTTGATGCCAAGGATCATGCTAGGATGGAGGAGGAGCTTCCAAGTGAAGAAGAACTTGAGGATCCACCTCAAGATGCAAGAACTCCAAGAACTCCAAGAAGATCTACAAGGGCAAGATCCGAGCCATTGAGGCTCACCTATGATGGTCAAGGTGATCAAAGGAAAGGCTCATCATCTTTCACATCTTACACCTTTCTTACTTCAATGTTAGATGAGCCAACATGCTATGAAGATGCTTGTAAGTCTAAAAGTTGGATGGATGCTATGCAAGTAGAGTATGATGCTCTTATTGAGAATCATACTTGGGATCTTGTGGATCTTCCTCAAGGGAAGAAACCTCTTGATTGCAAGTGGGTGTTTAGATTGAAGTATAATCAAGATGGATCAATAAGCAAGCATAAAGCTAGGCTTGTTGCCAAAGGTTTTTTACAAACCAAAGGCATTGACTATGATGAGACTTTTGCTCCTGTGGCTAAGCTTGTTACTATCAGGTTGATCATTAGTCTTGCTACAACCTTCAATTGGGAGCTATTCCAACTTGACTTCACAAATGCATTCCTCAATGGTTATTTGGAGGAAGAGATCTACATGAGGCAACCCGAGGGTTTCATCAAGGCAAAGCATGAAGGAAAGGTGTGCTTTTTGAAGAAGAGCCTTTATGAGCTCAAGCAAGCACCTAGAGCATGGTACTCTAGGCTAAACTCTTTTCTCATTTCCATCAATTTTGTTATGAGTGCCTATGATCCATCATTGTATATAAGTTTTCATGATGGCATGATCATTATTCTTGTTTTGTATGTAGATGACATTATCTTGAGTGGTAATGATCTAGATGGTAGAGATGTAAAAATTGCTTTAGCAAAAGAGTTTAAGATGGTAGATCTCGGCCTATTGAGCTTCATTCTTGGAATAGAGGTTATTAGAGGATGTGATTTTAGCTTCATTTGTCAATCTAAATATGCTACATCCATCCTAGATAGATTTGGAATGAAGAATTGTAAAGGCATTGAGACACCAATGGAGCAACATGTAAAAGCATCTATTGGTTGTGATGAAGCATCCTTTGAGGACATCACATTATATACAAGGCTTATTGGCTCCTTGATCTATTTAACTATAACTAGACCTGATCTTAGTTATAGTGTTGGAAAGTTAAGCCAATTCATGCAAAGTCCTCTAGTTTCACATTGGAAGATGGCCAAAAGAGTTCTTAGATACATTTCATTCACTAAGAATTTTGGTATTTTGTATAGAGGAACTAATCTTGGCTTAAGAGCCTATAATGACTCGGATTTTGCAGGTGACAAAGTGGATAGAAGATCAACAAGTGCCTTTGCCACCTTTCTATGTGATGGAGTAGTATCATGGCTTTCCAAAAAGCAAGATACCATCTCCCTATCTTCCACAGAATCCGAATACAAGGCCTTGACATCAACATGCAAGGAGGTCTTGTGGCTCAAAAGGCTATTGGTGGAGCTTCATGTCATGGAGGAGGAGATCCCTATCATCTATTGTGACAACCAATCAGCCCAATCACTTGCAACTAATCCTACATTCCATGCAAGGAGCAAACACATCGAAATTGCTCATCATTTCGTGAGGGAAAAAGTGCAAGCTAAAGAGATCAAGATCCAACACGTGCCATCATCAAGTTGCTTGGCTGATTTGTTTACTAAACCTTTACCTAAAGATTCATTTGTCAAGCTTAGATCTTCAATTGGAGTTATTGATAAAAGCATTGTGATCTTCAAGGCTAGATTTGAGGAGGAGTGTGAAAAATTGCCTACATTGGCAAATCTAGCCATGTAGAATATTGTACATTTTGTCAATATTGTTTGTTGGTTACTTCAATGGCCAAAGTGCCACTTGTACATACACACTTAAAGTAGGTTACCACGAGTCAAGAGGAGTGGTTGTGTCTATTTGGTAGTGATTCCTACTTTGTAGGATCTAGACCATGATTTATGATGAGATTTGTACCTACCATGCACCTACCAAGCATGACTCTTGGATCTAGGCTAGGGTTTTCACATTAGGGCAAGAAAGTGGAGTCTACTTCCTTATTACATGCTGGATTTTCACCTAACTTTGCAAAGGAAGTGTGTTTTACTATGTATTCCCATTCTCCACAGTGAGAAGATAGAAACTTTTTGGAGCCTCAAGGAGAAACTCGAGTTTCCTCTCATTGTATGGTGATTACTCTATTTTTCCAATGAAACCCAGCTTTGGCACTTTGTAAACACTGTCTACAGGCCGTACTACAGCCTTATTTCCACACGTGTGGAGTTGGATTATACTAATTGATCAATGCTTTGATTGTCTCTACTTGTTTCCTATCAAGCTGCTAAACTAGATCTTGTTTTCTGATGACTAGTTTCTGATAGATTGTTTAACAAGCATACAATCACCTTGTGGATCATTCAAAGATCCATTTATGGTCCTTAGTACTGTACTTTTCACATGCCATACTTTTAGGACTTGTGTTGCGGCCATATTCAGCTAAGGACATGGAATAGTCCTAATATGATAGACCGGCCCTCCAGTGTTCGAGATTATTGGTCACGCCTAGATTTAATTCCACGTCGAGGCCTGTTTGTGACTAATGACCTTGAAAGGACCCAGACACTCTAATTGAGACATATGGAGTAGTGATGTACGTGTGACGGATATAGGCAAGAGGGCTGCATGAAGAGATGTGACCTATTTATAGTTGGACTGCATGGGGATTGCATGGATTCATGCACAAAAAACTACTCTCTATATGTTGGAGTAGGGATTCTCCTGTCGACAACTTAGGTTTAGGTTACCAGTTGATCTCTTCTCCTCTTGCTATCACATGGCATGGCTTGGAGGCTAGATCCAGGATTGATCTAGGTTTGGTTGGGTGGTTTTGCTCCATAGTGTCTCCTGTTGTGTTTTCCTATCCTCATCTTAGGGGTTTTCCCTAGTGGTCTTTACACTTGGTCATATTGATTTGGAGTGGGGGTCCTCCTTTTGGGGGGGGGGCGCACTATTTTTCCTCCAAATCTTCTGCCTCCCTCTATTTTTGAATTCCTACTTTAAGGTTCATTGGTAGGGTATATATAGGGCAGCATTGTAGTCTTTTATTGAGTTGATGATGATTGCTCTTTTTTAGCCTCATTAAATATTCTCTCTTTCATGCTTTCTAGCCTAAGTCCTGCTTTCTAGGATAGCTACTGAATCTTAGCTTGTAACTTGGTATCAAAGCACTTTCCTCAGATTTGCACCACTTTTTTCAGATTTAGTAGAGGTTGCTGTCCAACGCCGTACTAACCCATCACTTTCGTCGATTTTTCCATCAGATTTCCATCGTTTTTCCAGATTTGTTAGAGGCTGGCCAATGCCCTAGTAACCTTGTCACTTTCGTTGATTTTCTCCACTGATTTGCTGCCCATTTCCCGGATTGATTGGAGGCTGTCCAGCGCTCTACTTCATCACCATTTTCAGCGGTTTTCTCCATGTTTTTCAGGTTATTTGCGGATTTTGGTAGCTGCTGCCCAACGCCCTACTACCTTGCCATCTTCGACGGATTTCTCCACCGATTTGCTGCCCATTTTGCTGATTGTTTGGAGGCTTTCCAGCGCCCTACTACATCACCATTTTCAGCGGTTTTTCCATCATTTTGCAGGACATTTGCTGATCTTACTAGCTGCTGCCCAGCACCCTACTTCCTCATCCTTTGTAGTGATTTTTCCAGCTTATTTGCAACTTGTTTGGGTGGTGATTTGCAGCCCACACGGCGATTATTCCTCAGCATTTTGGGCGCCCTATTGTGGCTGCCTTTTGCCACTTTTCTCAGTGTATTTTTCGGCCTACTTTGTGGCTGTTTTTTGCTTCTATCGGCAACTACTCTACGGCATATCTAGTGCCCTACTACCACGACATTTTTCAGCACCTTTGTCGACCATTTGGGATTTCAGTGGCTGGTTGGCACCTTTATTGGCTTCATCATCTTCAGCTTTTCACCCATCTTGTTGGCACTACCGTTGGACGAAGGATCGACACCCACCCAGGTACCTTGCTTGCTTTTTTGCTTTCCTTGCACACTTTTTGCAGTCCCTTTTTTACCATTTTTTCAGCACCCATTTGCTGGCATTTCCATCGCCCATCTCTTGCTATTTCTAGCGCCCATTTGCACCTACTTTTTACACCCATTTGTTGCCATTTTTGGTGCCTTCCTACTGCTATTTCCAGCTCCCTATTCCCTTCTCATTTCTGCCATTTTGCTGTCCCAAAAACCCAGCCTTTTGGCCTCTTTTCCAGCACCCTCGTACCTCTTCTCTTTTGCCCATTTGCTCTCCAAATTTGTTAACCCATTTCCAGCCTTTTTTTTCAGCCCCTTATTTGGTCCTCTCCCTCAGAATTTGTCTTTTCCTTATCACCTATGGCTACTTCTTCAGCGGACGATTCACCACAGAGCTCTTTAGATGATCGTTTTACGCACATTGATGCTCACATGGATCGTCTTGAGAGTCGTATCGATCGTGTCCTTTCTAGCCTTGAGACCGTTTTGCCTCGAGGGGATACCACACTGCCAGAGATCCTTCATCGTCCTGGCAAAACCCCTTTATTTCCCATATGAGTCCGACTATTACCTCTTCCTCTTCATCTTCAGGAGGTGCTTTTGGTAGTACGTTTGGTCAGTCTTCATATGGTGGTAGTCTTTTTGGCTCTCCTTATTGGTCTCCTGCACCACCACTTGGATTTTCCTCAGTACCACCAAGTTTTCCCCTACTTTTCCTTGAAGTCATGAGCCACATTTTGCTCGTGATTTTCGTGATCGCATCCAGCTTACCACTTGCTCTGGTTCGTTTGATGGGAATATTTTGGAGAATTAATTCTCTAAATTAGAGACCTATTTTCTTATGTATCCCAAGACTTAAACCCAGAAGGTCCTGTTGGCTGCATTACATCTAGATGGTCGAGCTCAGACTTGGTGGCGTGTTTATTGTTCTGAGCCTACTCGCGAGCGGTTGCATATATGGCCTACCTTTCGTCATGACCTTCGTATGGCTATGTAGACCCCCAGTGGCTAGTTCGCCAATGTGATCTGTTTCGCAACCTTACCCATATTGGTGAGTTGACTGCTTATGTTGACCAGTTTACTGAGCTTTCTTACCTTTTTGGTGATCTTCACCCTACTGAGCTTATTTCACACTTTATTGCTGGTCTTAGAGGTTCTTTATGATATGATGTATCATCCTTCCGGCCTCCTACTCTCTCTGATATGATTTCCTTGGCTACTACCTTGCAGCATAAGTACCCTGAGTTATCCACTTCTTCTTGTTTTTTCCGCCCTCACTTAGGGACACCTATTATTTCAGCTCTACCGCTCCTCCTCGCCCTCCTACACCCCACTCCACCTTTGTTCGTCGCTATTCAGCCGCAGAGTTCGTTGAGATTCAACAGAAGCGTTTCTGTTATCGCTGTAAGAGCCCGGACCACATGGCCCGTGACTGTCGTCAGACTCCTGGCCCTACCACAACTGTTGTTTACAATAAGGCCATTACTCCTGATGATTTTGATATTTACATCTAGATTCTTGATACTCCTGACCCACCTTTTGTTGATGTGCCGACTGACCCGCTTCCTATTGATCTTGCTCTTGCCGCTTGCCATGCGCAGCTTGCTTATGCTACTTGGGTTGGGCGTCCCGGTCCTTGCTCTATTCGGTTACGTGTCCGCATCTTGAGTATATTGCTTTAGTGGATACAGGCAATACACATTCATTTATTAGGAGTTACATTTTCACAAGGATTTGTGCTACACCTGTTCCTGCTTCCCAGCCTCTCAGTCTTGAGGTTGCTAGCTCCCATTCTTTTCTCAGTTCTCAGATGTTTCAGGGCTTGGATTATCGCATTGGTGATTTTTCTGGTTAGGCAGATTTCTACGTCATTCCTCTGGAGCGCTATGACATTATTTTTGGTGCAGACTGGTTCTCTTCACTTAGTACTGTTACTGTGGATCTCTCTCAATAGACACTTTCCTTTACTCATGCCGGTCAACATCATTCACTTGCCGGTATTGATTCCCAGGGTGACTATCAGTTGGTTATCGGATGTGTAGCCTGCCAAAGGCTCAAGGTGCAGCTCTTCTTTCCATTCAGAGTACATCAGTTGCTACTTCTCTTTTACCATCCGCGGGTCCTCTTCCTCAGGAGATTTCTGATTTATTGCATAGGTATTCTGTTGTCTTTTTAGAACTTACGTCTCTGCCACCATTACGTGATGTCAACCACCATATTGATCTTGGTGCCACCCCACCTTCTCGTGCACCATATCATGTGTCTAAAGTCGAACGTGACGAGGTTCAGCTCCAGATTGCTTCTCTTTTACGTTAGGGCCTCATTGTACCTAGCCATAGTCCCTTTGGTGCCCCTGTTCTTCTTGTTGCTAAAAAAGATACCTGTCATGTTAGCCTGTTACGTGCTGCCATTGAGGATGATGCTCCTCGCGATCTCACATTTCCTACAGATCCTGAGCTGTTCCCTTTCTTACCAGCTGCCATTCACCAGGTTCGCCTTCAGCATAGTCGGCGCAGAGCCTATTGATGTTTTTTATCATACACCACTATTGGCAGATCAGGCTCGAGCCCTCATGGCCTTGGTTATTTCATCTACCACGGATATCGTTGCAGATGTTCTCTCTACCTCATGATTCGGCTAGCCATGGCTATTTTTTTTTTTGGCATCTACATCACATTACTGTCGTAGTTGCTTAGTACTTGCTTTACACTTGTATGCTGCTTGTGGGGTATCTGTGGTGACGACTTATGTCCTCTCCATCAGCATTTCCATTAGTTCATGCTTTTTCAGTATTTAGCGTACTTACATTGTTGTTTTTGAGATACACATTATGCTTGCTAGTGTCGGTGGAGGGCTTTGTTTTTCTGCAGAGGAGAGTTATGGACTCGGGTCATTACATTTGCCGCGTCCATTCTTTTATTCTTTAGTATGCATAAGCAGACCTATGGGCCCTCTTTATTCATGTACTGGCCTTGGGCCCTATTTGGTCATATTTTTGGGACTTGGTCATATTGATTTGGAGTGGGGGTCTTCCTATTGGGGGGGCGCACTATTTTCCCTCCAAATCTTCTGCCTCCCTCTATTTTTGAATTCCTACCTTAGGGTTCATTGGTAGGGTATATATAGGGCAACATTGTAGTCTTTTATTAAGTTGATGATGATTGCTCTTCTTTAGCCTCATTAAATATTCTCTCTTTCATGCTTTCTAGCCTAAGTCCTGCTTTCTAGCATAGCTACTGAATCTTAGCTTGTAAGTAGATGGGACATATGCAAGACCTCTCGTGCACCGTAAGTTAAGATATCATCGTTAAAGTTCGCTACAAAACTACTCATAAATTGTCTGAGCACGTCATTCATCGACATCATAAACGTTGCTTGGGCATTGGTCAATCCAAATGGCATCACAAGAAACAAATCTGGTTGCTATCATGGCTATGCCACACAATCTGGGAAGTCAGGGACAAGAACATAGTTGAGCTAATTTTTTTTTGAACTTCAAATCTATTCTATGGTCTTTTACAGAGGTGTGTAACATTGACTGGCCTAAAAGATAAATCAGATGACTTATTATATTGACACAATATTGGGGGCAATTTCTACATCTTTGATATGGAAGAGGATATTTCTTCATTGAAGTTAGAATTGTAATTCAGAATTCAGAACTGTATAAGTACACTGGTATGCATTTCTAGTCTTAGTAACAAACAGCAGATAGTTTTGGACCATCTTTGGAAGGAACATGTCAGCCCACAGTGTGATCAGAACAGTTAGTTGGTGACGTCGAGTTTGTAGTTGGCTGGTAGGTGAGTTTAGATAGTAGTACACAGTAGGCAGATAATTGCATGAATCATGGAATTAGGCAGTACATGATTCCTGGAACTTATCACCAAATAGAAGTAACAAACATTCCATTCCAACTTTCCAAAGACCTTCTGGGCAGAGGCAATATTTAGAAGCTTATATAAACACCAACGTTTAGTAGAAACCAAGGATGAAAGTAGTTATCAGCAATGTAGGTCTCTACTGTTTGTACATCATCCTTTCTTCAATGGGCAACTGAGCCATGTTCTGATCTTGACATTGCAATGATTGTCTGTTGTTCATCTCTTTCTGACTAGTTTTTTAAATATGATAGCATGTTTCTAGAATGCTAGAACTTTGTTTTGCCAACAGCATCTGTATGTGTCCTTAATCGATTGTGTTGCTTGCAGGACAAATGCAGCAAAAGCATTGCACCTCTTTGCGACAGAAATTCGGAATTTTGCCCAGGAAGCTGAAATGAAGAAACAGAAGGCTTTGAAAGCTGCAGAAAACCTGATCCGCAAAGAGCAAGATAAACAACCAAGAACTTCATTTGTGTGATGCTATGTTGCTGAAAATCATGAAATCAAATATCATATTAATCACCACCATTTGCCAGACCTTTGTGTATTGCATGATTGTGCATCTTTGGTGCTGAGATTATCACTCAAAAGTAATCTTAATGTTCTGGGGATGTTATCATGGTGGTTGGAGATTGCTCTGTTTAATAAATTTCTTATATAAATGGAGCGTCTAGTTGTTTTTAACCTGTGTGAAATAAGACCAATTTTTAAGTTCTCTTTTAGACAGTCTCACATAGGTGACAAATGATGGACGTTTCACATGAATGCTTATTATGCATCTGGAAGAAAGGCAGTTTAGAGAGAGATTCTTTTGATAATAAAATTGGTCATACTGCTATATAATATTTTGTGGATGCTTTCCTGTCCATGTGCTAATCAATAGCTTCAACCTTTTTATAAAGTGAAGGTATTGCCTTAAAGTTTAAACCATACTTGCATTGAACGTTCCGGAACGCATTCCTGGATTTTGACCCGGATCCCCGGGACTTTTTTTTATTTTTTTGTTGATATGGGTGTCAAAAAACAGGTCTTCTGATGGGGGATTTCATGGTAATTTTTGCAAAATTTTTTTATGTACTGTAGGAGCCTACAGATCCCTGATAACACCAAGGTATTGCCAATTTGCTGATTCATGATGTGTTGATTCATTGATTCACTGATTCACGAGACTTGGAAGATGTCAATAGTCATGGAGAAAACCAGTTTCTTGCCTTTTGATTGGGCCACGTTTGTCCTAAAGTTTATTTGAAGGGCATTTGAAGTGCATTTGGTATGCTTGAAAATGACGTGACTTTAGAAATTTATAGAAAGAGAAGTTTCTAGAAAGAGAAATAGAAAACTATAAAAGGGCAAGAGAGAGGAGGCGTGCATAGGAGAGAGAGAGAGAGGCGCATAGGAGAGAGAGAGGCGCCGTTTTTTAATTTTTTAGGGTTCTTTTAGGATGTTTTTAGGGTTTTTTTTAGATTTTAGAAAAACTAGCAATAATGTAAGTTGAGAGAATATGACATTATTTGATGACATGGAATGGTATATTCACATTAGCTCTTTGGTATCCTTGTAGAAATTGACATGTTTATGCATCTCCTATGTGCATCAATGTTTTAAGGCATGTCTAACTAATAATTGGATCAGATTGTAGCTTATTGTCATTTGCAATTATATGTAACCTTCGTCAAAATCACTTGGGAGGTAGAGATAATAGAATGATGTAATTTTAGAGCTTAAGAAGAATGACGTATAACATATAGGACAATATATACTAATTTTATTACTTCCCTTGTTATGGGTACTTTGTAGACATTAATAGCGATGTGTTTAATGGACTTACGAGTACTTCGTAGATGTTGATACCTCTCTCTCTCTCTCTCTCTCTCTCTCTCTTAAAATCACACTAAGGCTCTCTTGGATTCTTACAATTTGTTTCTATGGAACTCGCATAAAAAATTATTTACCTTAGAAGGGTAGAGTATGAGAGAGAGAGAGAGAGAGATAGAGAGAGAGAGAGAGAGAGAGAGAGAGAGAGAGAGAGAGAGAGAGAGAGAGAGAGAGACTTTGGATTAGCATCATATTCATCAAAACCATTACCTTCAAAATTTATTTTTGGAGAATTGTCTCCTATATCTACATTATAAATAACATGTAATAAATATATGCAACAATACCAAATAAGCATAGGGAGTGCAAAAACTGTCTTGGATTGCTTAAGGATGTCAAAAAGGTCAAAAAACATGATGCAAATCATACAATGGTGGAATGCAAATCTTCAAGGAGCGCCTGTGTTTTGAAGAGATGCAAACCTCGGGTCATTGGGAGTTGTTGGTTGAATTTTTGAGTAGCGCTTGTGTTTTGAGGAGATCAAATTTTGAGTCATTTGGAGCTGTAGGTTGAATGCTCATGAGCTAGCATATCTATACAACATAGTTAGAACATAGATATGACAAATTAGTTAGAACCATTTTTGTGCGTGTGTTGGAGAGCGTTCTCTCCAAAATTCTTAACATGACTTTCAATATTTTTGATGTGGAATGGGTAAGAGAAATCCTTAGAGTGCAACCTGTGAAGGTAACGTAGTAGCAAAGGTGAAAGGGCCAGATCCAAGCGCACAGGTAATGTAGTAGCAAAGGCGAAAGGGCCAGATCCAAACAGTTCTGCAAGTAGGCGCTGACAGATTTCTACTCAGGTGCCAGTGATGATAGGGCCAGATCCGCGAGCTAGCTCCACTCAGATAGCACTGGCAGATGGGGGAAGCAGATCCCGTGGCAATGGGGAGGACGCACTGACAAAATTTTATAGCAAAATGAATCCCAATCAATCCTAAAAGTGATGGAGGATGCACAAATTAAAGATCTAGATCCAAACTATGAGCTAGAATCAAGACTAGTTACCAAAACTAGCAAGTTTGGCATTTAACTCCACATTAGGCACATAGATTTGATCAAATGAACCAAAGTAAAGTACAACAAGCTTCTCAGACCTGGAAACATATTCGGTACATTTCAAACCAAGAAATTAATAATTTACTAGTCCACAATTGACTAGTTTACAATTGCTTACCACTAGCAATTTGCATTACATACTTGTTGAACTTGAAACTAATGAGGCCAAATACTCTTGTATGGATATAAGTGTCCTTCAAGGATGATTCACTTATTCTCATACAAGGTTCACAATATGCCTCTTTGAAAATGAAGTCAAATTCTTTCAACTTATGAATGAAAATGTCATGCTTACTTCTAGCACACTCAAGAGTAAGTAGATATGACAAATACCTTTCATTCCATACTTTAGAATTCAAAGGGACTTCATTACAAAACTCAACAAATGAAGTACAAAATGTACCCCCCTTTTCAACTTGCCTTTCCTTGTCCACAAAAATGAGCATTGATAGCTCCATCTTTTCTCTTGTGGCTCTCCTTGGAATAGTTGAAGCTCTCGGATTTTGCTCCTCCTCTTGATCAAGCTCCTCTTTGATCTCAACCATATCTTTGCCAATATGATTCTTAGAGGATTCATCATTCAAGATTACAAACATTGTGGCTCTACCATTATTGCTCTTTGTTCTAGCAAAAGGTACATCCAAATGAATCAACACAAGAGGGTGAGTAGTCTTAGTGATAGTGTTAGAGAAAGACAACCTATGTGCTTTAGCCAAAGCACATGATTCAAAAACCTTTTCCTCCTTTTCCATGGTTCTTGGAAGGCCTAGAGAAAGCTCCTCCTTGCATGTGGCTTCCATAGACTTGGTGTTGAAGTGACCAAGCCTCTTGTGCCACAAATCATTTGTGGTCAATTTGTCCTCCCTGGCTACCATCACAAATCGGTTAGGATCTACAAAAGCATCAAGCTTAAACAACCTTCCAAACCTTCTTACTCTTGCTATGATCTTCCCATTCTTCCTGATGTTGCATATATTAGTAGAGAACTCCACAATGAAACCATGATCTAAAAGTTGGCCAACACTAAGCAAATTCTTAGTGATGCTAGGAATGAAGAGAACACCATCTATCTTAGTCTTCTTGGAAGATCCTAAGCATAAGGGAATGGATCCCACACCTTCAACATTACATTCTTGATCATTGATTCCATTCTTAACTTCCAAATTGAATAATTTGAAGAGTTCAATCCATCACTAGAATCCAAAAGATAGGCACTTATGGATGCCATCTTCAATGATAGGGAGATAGATTCAAAGAAACAAGATAGATTGTACAAGATATGATCACTACTAGCTATCCCACTCTCTTTGGGACCTGAGATGAATCACTCTCTGATTTCTCAACAAGATCTAAGGTGATCTTGAGCTTGATCTATCTTCTAGATCCAAACTTACTATAGATTCCTTGATCTCGACTTCACAAGAAGGGTGAATCCACCTATACTGAATCAAAAGCACTTTATAACACACAAATGTCTTTCAAATAAAGCTCTTAAATTCAGGTTGAATCACATTGACATATTCAATCACAAACCTATCCAAAACCGAGTAGAATAGAAACACAATTTTCACTAGTTTTGCATTTCTAGATGAAAAAATCATCAAAACACTTGATCTAAACCTAAAAGGTGTATTTTAGGACCTTAAGAAGCCTAAGAACGACCTTATTAAGCTCTCAAATGACTGATCCAAACTTCTAAAGAGTGATGGCATTCAAATCTCTACTAGGAGACATGTACTCCAAGATTCAACTCATAAGAACTTTTTAATTTGGTTTGGTTGAATGGAAATGGGTCAATCTTGGTTCCTGCAGCTATAACTCAGCAAAACAAGTTCCCTTTGATCTATTATCGGTCAAATGAAACCAAATTTGAAGGTACAATCACTAGATTAGCAACTACTAGCAAGGGCAAACCCAATACTACTCAAATCTAGGATCTAAGCTTGAGAAAATTAAATCTAAAGCTCAATGTTGATTAGGCTCTGATACCATGACAAAATATTACAGCAAAATGAATCCCAATCAATCCTAAAAGTGATGGAGGATGCACAAATCAAAGATCTAGATCCAAACTATGAGCTAGATTGCTATGTTCAGAACTTCTTTATCAAAATATGAGAGTAGCAAGTTTATGAAGATTGTTGAGGGTCAACATAGCCATTATAAGTATTGCCTGCAACAATCATTTGGCCTTGTGGCATTCTTGTTTTTGGCTAAGTTAAGATCTGAACTATGCAGCATGTAATCTTAATACTGTGGTGATGTCTAATCATTTCGAGTTCGCTCTTCTCTAGAATCTAGATTTCTTAGTTGAACTATCTGAATAGTTTTCTTGGTGTTTGTTCTATCCTGTACAAAATCCCTTGGCGGTACTGGCTGCCATTCATAAATGTCCTCTGACAACCAGATTATTCTTCCATTTCATTGTACTTCATTGCTAAATCCTAATTTCCATCAACAATGACAGAATATCACTTTTATGTGGTCTCTTTGGGGATCGACAACTCATTATACCACATTCTATTGCATTTCTCTGTAAGCTTGTTGTGACATAAAGCTTATTTTGGCGCCGTTGCGGGGGAGCACAACCAATAAGAAAAAATGTTCTGTCCACTATTTGATTTTTTGTAATGACTCCTATCCAAGCAGTCATTACACCAAATCTACCAGAGCCAGTTTATGAAGGCTCTAATCTTGAATCGGAGAAAGGAAAAAGAATTTCTAAAAATACTTGGTTCTCTTCTCTCAAGTAATTTATCGAATTTCTTGCTTGAGGAGCAAGTTGTGTGTGATTTCAGTCTATGTTGCTATACATCTTCTCTGTGTATTTGAAGGGCTATTTCCTAGTTTAGAAGATGAATCTGGGACTGTTGGAGAAATATATGTGGTGATAGAGGCACACTCACAGAAATCTATATTTACCTCTGAGAAAAAGAAGCAGTCCTATGCAGATTTTAAGCAATTTTTCAATTTGCTATTTCGAAAAGTCTTGACTGCTCATTAAGGCTATTTATTTTACTTTTGGAGGTTTTATTTTCTCTGTCAAACTAATCTGAAGGCATTTTCTCCATGTGTAGGTTGTCTATTATCCCGATATTCAGAAGATTCAAGAAAGAAAGAGGCATAATTGATTTATTTATTATTATATCAGTATTTTTAGCCACCATAAAGCACAGGACCTGGTTTTTAGTTTTAGTTTTTTATTTCTTATAGCTTTGTAAATTTATTTACAGTTTGTCAAATTTGTTCAGTTTTTGTTATGTTCAAATTGAAGGTCCTCTATTATGTTAATAGAAATTTTGGTTTTCCGTAAGCAATTTATGATCCATGCTTTTCCAGAATTCGTTCTCGTTTTGTTTTTGTTTTGTTTTGCTTTGGTTTGGAATGTTTATCTATAGGATCTCTTTATGAGAGCCTTCCAATGGGTAATGCCAAGATTAGCCATATATTGACTGAGTGAGCTTACTGCAAAAGACATATCTGGTCTTGTACATACCATTGCGTACATGAGAGATCCAAGTATCGATCGATAAGGATACTCTCTCATCTGCTCCTCTTCCTGCTTGGTCTGGGGACATTGGTCTTTTGACAAATGCAGGCCTGGATCCATTAGTGAGTGAGCTAATTTACAATTCATTAGATTGTATCTATTAAGAACATTGTGAAGATACCTTTGTTGAGTGATGTAAATCAGTCATCTTGCTCTTTCTTTGTGGATTTGAATGCCCAAACAGAAGTGAGCTTTGCGCAGATCAGTCATGTGGAACTCTGAAAACAGCATCTGCTTAGAATCCTTGATCAAATTGGTATTGTTGCTGAAGAGCAACGTATCATCCACCTATAAGGTGATGATAATAAAGGATTACTGCACTGACTTGGAATAGACGTTGCAATCAGTAGTGCTTGGTTTGAATCCTTGTTCGATGAGGAATGTGTTGATCCTCTTAAACCAAGCTCTGGTAGATTGTTTCAAGCCGTACAGTGCTTTATGGAGTTTACAGACATGATTCTTCATACCTTCCAAAACGTATCCTTCGGACTGGATCATGTAGATGTCTTCTTGTATAACTCCATTCAGATAGGCTGTTTGTACATCAAGTTAGTGTACTTTGGGGTCGGCAACTACAACATAAGACAGGAGCATTCAGATTGATGAATGTTTGACTACTGGACTAAAAGTCTTGTTGTAGTCGACGTTGGGGATCTGAGTGAATCCTCGTGCTACCAGTCTTGCCTTCCTTCGATCAATTGCTCCGTTGGCATTGTATTTGATCCTAAAGATCCATTTGCAATCAACGATATTGCAGCCAATAGGAGCTTCGACTAATGACCACGTCCGGTTCTTGATCAGAGAGGAATACTCTCTGTCCATAGCTTCTCTCCAGAGATCAGAGTCTAGTTGGCTGAGTGCCTCTTCGACTGTAGTCGGTTCCTGTATCAAGAGACATGCAGACTTAGGAGTATACCTTGTGGGCTGTGTGCGCACTCGGCTTGATTTTCTGGGAGGATTCGGTTGATGAACCACTCTTGGGACTTGTTGCTGGGTAGCAGCAACGTCTTTGACTGATTCGCTGTCAAGAAGTGGGTCAACAATAGACACGCCTAAGCCAGAAGCTCAGATTGTCGTGTCAATGGCAGGTGATGAAGGTTCTCCTGGAGCAATATCCTTGCCTTTGATGTCGACTAACTGATCCTTGATAAAGACTGTATCCCGACTATACAAGATTTGCTAGGTATCAAGATCATACAGCTTGTATGTATTATCAGATGAAGTATATCCAATTAGGACAATTTTGAGACCATGGAAGTCCAATTTCTTCCTCGTGTCTTTTGGAATCTGCGCGTAGGCAACGCATCCAAACACTCTTAGATTCTTCAAAGAAGGCTTAGAGCCTGTCCACACCTTGTGGGGTGTCTTGCTTGAGAGGGCCTTGTTCAAACATCTGTTTTGGATGTAAGCTGCAGTGGAGATAGCTTCAGCCCAGAATCTCTTGGGCAGCAATGCATGCACTACCATACATTTGGCTGATTCATCCAAGGTATGATTCTTTCTCTCGGCTAAGCCATTAGACTGAGGACTGTAAGGAGTGATGAATTGCTGATCAATGCCTTGGCTTTGGCAGTACTCCTTAAACTCGATAGAGATATATTCTCCACCATTGTCTGACCTTAGAGCCTTGATCGTCCATCCAGTCTCCTTTTCTGCACGCTCCTTGAATATTCTGAAGTAGTTTAAGGCTTCTAATTTCTTCTTTATGAAGTACACCATAGTCCTTCTGGAAAATTCATCAATAAAAGTTATAAAATAGTTTGTATCTTTTAGGGAAGGATTTTTCATCGGGCCACAAATGTTTGAATGTACAATGTCTAACAATCCTCTAGCAATGTGCTGATGGCTTGATTTAAACGGTTTCCTAGTCTGTTTACCAACTAGACAGTCTTGACAAACAGGTAACTCGACTTTATCACGAGGATAGTCGAGATCAAGAACAATAGATTGTCTAGACATTTGTTGTACAACAACATGATTCAAGTGACCAAGTCTATAATTTATTTGCATGAAATAGAAGTACTGAGCGCCTGAATAGAGACAGAAAAACAATGACTTAATTTATACAAGTATCCATGTCTCTTTCCGAGTGCTAGGATCTTGCCTGTCCTATCAACTACTTTGCACTGATCACATTCAAATTCTACTCTATGTCCTAGATCTGTGATTATGCTTACAGAGAGCAGATTTGTAGACAAATTTGGTACATACAGGACTTTAGAAAGTAGCTTAGATTGATCATTTGCAAAGATCAATCTTACAGTACCTTCACCTTTAATAGCTTGTGTGCTAATGTCGCCAAGGTGAACATATTTCTTGGTACTATAAGGTGTATAGGACTCAAAACAGCCAATGAGACTGGTCATGTGCTGAGTGGCTCCAGAATCCAGGAACCAAGAACTGTCGTTGGATACTCCTTGATGGCTGGTCATGAACGCATCATGATCCGCTTCTTGAATAGGCTGTGGAGCTTCTGCAACTGCATTTTCCACTTGATTTGACTGTCCCTTGATGTTGTTCTTTGCTTGCAGTATCCGACAGTCTTGAATCTCGTGGTTGTTTCACTTGCAGTATCTACAAAACAGCTTCTTCTTCGTTTGCGGATTTGACTGTTCTTTGTGTTGTGCTAGTTTCTGATCTGGCTTTGATTGCTTTGGGCCTTTCTTCTTCTTATGCTTAGTCGTGCTCTTGTTGGTGTATAAAGCATGAGAATCAGCTGAGAAACTTGGAGGCTTTGTTCCTCCACATGTCTTCCTACAACAACATAGTAATGACTCTCGAAAGAGTCAGTTCTGGATGTGTCGTGATGATCATCATCCAACTGTTGTATGAGCTTGACAAGCTTGTAAGCAGTTGCATCACCGCGTCTTGATCATTTATGACAGATCCGATAGCGGCCATTTGCCTTAGCAGGTTCTTTAATTGATTGATGCGATTCTACAGGGAATCACCATTCGCCATCTTGAGAGAGCAAAATTTCTTCCTGAGATGTAGCTTGGAAGCTATATCTCGCACTTCGTATAGTGTGCTCAGGATGTCCCAGACTTCTTTCGATGTCTGAGCCTCAGATACATGGCCGATCTGGATATCCGTAATGTTGAGGATGATTAGTGAGAAAGACTTTCCATCCTTCAGCTTCCATCTGGCGATTGCTGCATCGTCTGCTTCGGGTTTCTCTTCTGCACCTGTAACAATGTCATACAAAATACAGTTTTCATCTTAAATTTCCACAGATGGTAATTGGCTCCATCAAGCTTGTCCATGATAGGACTGGCTTTCCCTTGGGAATCCATGTGGAAGATTAGTCTAAGTGATAGGAAAAACTATCAGTGACTTAAGTATGAAAATCTGTTACAAAATTATAGAACAAGAAGACAATTACTCTATCGGCTAGTAGAGTCTTGTACTATGGAAGCTTATCAGACTACAAAAATGGCTCTAATACCAAGTTGGAGAAAGAGGGTGTGTCGTGTGTGAGAAATGAAAATAGCTCAAAAAGAAAACGAACATGAAAAAGAAACGAACTCGAATCTCGAACGAGAAACGAACTCGAACAAAAAGTGTTCGTGCGCAGCGAAATGAGCTATATTACTCTTTCCCTAAGCATGACTATGCCTATCAGAAACAAACAGAATGTTAGTGATGAAAATCACGGTCATTCTGATTATGTAGCCAAACATTAATAAAACACCAGAAGAATAATTTGTTGTGAACATCTAGACAAGTTATTTGTCGCGAATGATTCGCGAAGAGCTAGATTGAGCTCGATTGATAATCAATCACAAATGATTTGCGAAAGACAAGACTAAATATTAGTCGTCAACAACTAGACTAATGATAACTCACTAAAAACAGATTACTAGATTGAGCAACAAGAAAGTCAGATAGAATGAAAATAAGCATATCAATATTGACGCAAATCTGAATGCAGAATGAAAGAGCTGTTATCAGATTAAGTATAGCAAAATATACATGTCAATAATGCGGTAGAACACAAGACAATAGCGGACAAAACCGCATGCTCTACAAAGCTAATTCAATCTATGAGAGGAATGAACCTGTTACTGACAAATAAAAAATCAATGCGCAAGGCATCTACTTCGTCTATCTTTGATAAGCTTCTGATGCTATTATTTTACACACACTTGATTTTCAATCTCTTAATCAGTTGAATACGCAAGTGGTATTCAATATATATATACACAATGTTACAGGTGTGCACATGAAGAAAGTACAAAGTGGATGTGTTGTCTATAGGAGATCGTGGGTGGCTGCAGTCGTTGTCAAATCCGTTAGCACAGTTGTATGGGATGAGCGTGAAAAGGGATGTGATGTCAACCTTTGCTGAAATGAACGTTGGTGAAGATGCGAAAAATACATCACTATGACGAAATGCCTTAGGATTTAATTTACAAGGTGCCTTCGCTTTTCCTAGGGCGCCTTTGGCATTTTGTAAGGCAGTGTCGCCTTCTTTGCCTGTCACAAAACACGTGTAAAAACACAGTGTCGTATTTTGTTCGCCTTTTTCGCCTGTGAAAATTTACTTGTATTTATGCAGACAATGCGACAACGTGAGTAAAAATGCAGCATGAATGGAGGCAGATTAAAATGGGATTTAGGAGAGTAGAGGAGATAAATTGTTAGCAATTGTGCTAACACAGAGAAAACATTAGGGCCCTTTTTGGACTCAAAAAGGGCCTCTTCCTTGCCTAAACAAGTTTTCTAATCATAATTAATTTAGTGCTAATCAATCCTACGTGGCACCTTTACGTTGGATTACCATACAAGGTGAGCAAGAGTTAAGGCCTAAATGTAGGTCTCATTTTCATAGACTATTGTAGGTTATTTGCATAGACTATAATAGGCAACTAATAGGTAAGTTACAAATTACAACTAGAGTAGGGTTAGTATAGGACGACCTTTCATTGTCCTAACTACAATAGGACCCTAGGGATGAAAACTAGTATATGCCTAATAAAGCTTACATCATGGTTAGTTCACATTGAACTTTGACACAAGGTTGATAAGGTGTGTTTCTACTGTTCTACATAGATTCTTTTGGGAAATGCGACATCTTCAAGATGACAACCAAGTATCACTTACATGTGAAGTTAGAGAAGGATTATGCGACCACTAAAGCTGCATGGGGTGTTAACTTAAATCCGTATGACATGCATTATTGGAGATTAGAAGGAAAAAAACATATTGACCTATGGGTAAGAGGTGATTTATACCCTCATAATACACTGGTAGATGCTCCTCCTAAATTTTCTGATGTACATAGTTTGTTAAGGTTCGTTGGGGATGGTCGGAATGGACTGCTTGGCTATTGTCAAGCAATGGATTCTCGAAGAATTCAAGCTGAGACATTGGCAAATACGGCAAACATTCATATATTGAGTATAAATGACAAACTAAAGTCATTGCATGGAATAAATATGAAATTGGAGCAGGAGATACATGGTTTGAAAATAGAGCTTGCCAGTTCTGTCGCAAGAATTGAAGAATTGCAATCTTCAATCAGTATATTTCAGAGGACAATATATGGATTACAACGAAAGCGTAGAGTCTCAATGGATCAGCAAGCAGAAAATGAAAACACTAAGAGACACAAACTAGAAGCTTTGGCACCAGGTGGTGGTGCCAGTAAAAGACGTATGAGGGACACAAAAGAGTTCTTGAAAAAGACGGTTGGAAAAGATTTTATTGCCGAAAAATATATGAAACATTTTTTGAAGGGTAAAGATTTGATTAAGATTGTGGAAGATGAAACAAGTGATTCAATTCACTTGAGAATTGTAAAAAAGCTAGTCGACAAGTTCAAGCCAAATCCAAATGTTAAAGAGATGGTGTACGCATGTGACCAAGGAGGTGTGAGTCGCAAGGGGTATAGAGCTTTGAAGAAGTATATGAAATGCTCTGACAAAAATGGGTTAAAATGCCATCAAATAATACCTACTTATAAACTTGTCGAATCCGCCAAACGAGAATGCAATTCGATATTGCTCTCTGAATTAGGAGAGTTTCAACATATTGAGGATTCTTTTACAATAACCAATAAGAAGAAAGGACCTCCGACATGTTTTCGTTATCATCAAGGCAATAATATATTCTTAGATCTGGAAAAGGTCCAAGCGATGATGATCCGACATTACAAAGTTAGAACAAATGGTAAGAACATTTATTGTTAGTTTTGGTTTTCAATTGTATGCTTTTCTTCAACTAATATGTTTTAGTAATGAAATTTCTGTTTTACAGATTGCGGAGGTAAAGTTATATTTGTTATTAAGTTGGATGAAGCAGAAATCGTAAAAGGGCGTAAACTTGAACGTGTCACAATCACCTTGATGAATCGTGAATTGCAACAGTTTGGCGGAAGTTATTGTAAAGAATTTAGCGTGCAATCCGAAAATCACATATGGTGGATAGCTGCATTTGAAGTTCCTAAGGAGTCTCACGACGTATTGGAGTGGCTATTTGAAAAATCCAGTATATCTAAGATAATACATGCACAAAATGAAGGCAAATTGCTCAATGTTGAAGGAGAAGGCTTTGCTGTAGAATGGCACCTAGCTGCTGATTTGAAGACTTTGAAATGCATGTACGGTTGTGGTCTCGGTGCAAATGCAAAGAATTTTTGTATATATTGTATGTTTGAATCTGGACGGAACAAAAGTATTTTGAATTGCAACCAACGTCTTCCACCAAATAGGCACAATCTAGACAAAGCTTGGAGTCTTGTGTTGAACATTCCTCTCGAAAGAGTCCATTTTTGCACAATGCATGGTGAATTACGAATACTGGACAAATTATTATTTTTGCATTGTTGTTACGCATGGAACATGCAGCCCAAATCAAGAGCAGATGTTAGCATTAGAAATCTAGAGATAATTTAATCCGATATGGGATTGTACGGGGGCCACGTGAGTCTTACCAAAGATGTTGAGATGAGTGAAAAAACGCAAGATGTTCCAGCAAAAGTTTCAATGGGTGGTGCGAAAGCGAGACACCTATTGTCAAATCATACTGCACGTGAAAGCAGTGTTGAATGGGAGTACTAGAGGAAAATATGTCAATGCACAACAAATATTGGCTCAGATTCTCGCATGGCAAGTACACGTGCTAAGGTTTGGCAAACATTTGATGCCTTGTCACAAACTATCAACAAAAAGATTGTGAGAGATGAAGATTCGGATAGATACGCAAGAGAAGTCAAAACATTTACTGAATTGATGATCGATGCATGGGGAGAAACACACATAACCCACTATATGGTATGTGTGTTTCGTATTTTTTACTTTCATATTTATGTATTTGTAAAGATTTAAACTAATACAAATTTTCTATGAACATCACATCTTCTATGCTCATGGACCTTGGTTTATGAAAACCTATGGATCATTAGCTATTTGGAATACGCAAGGCATGGAAAAGAGTCATTACAGGGCAAAGGCTGCGTATTTAAAAAATTCACGGCATGGCGGAGGAAAGGGTCTTAGCAATGCATTGGTTGAGATATTTCAATGGGTTTACAGAGGAGTTTTGGGCCGAGGGCACTTTCAAAACAGAAGAACTGAAGAGTTGTGTTCAATGATCTCCAATTCAAATTCAGTCAGAAAGACAGCATGACAATCCTCTGATGCTAGAACAAGGCATCAAGAATGGAGGATGTCTAGAGTCCGAGTTGGAAAGAGATGGATGCCGAGGACACCAACATCCAATGTTTTGAAAAACAGTGCTAGAGAAACTACGGAAACTGATGAGATGGAATAGAAACAATTTATGCTGAATTGTAATTTGAATATTCCTTTGTGATAAATATTACTGTCGAATTGGATTGTTGTTATAAATAGAAATTATTTTATTTGGTTTTATAATAATATCTATTTTTGGATACACGTCCCTCTATATAAGAGTGGGGGTTTTCATTTTGTTGTCACTTCTTGCTTTGTTGAAATTTGTTTCCTCGTAATTTAGCTTGTCTTGTTCAATTAGACTACTAGTTTGCTGGTCAATTAGTGTTCTTAGTTGCATAACAATGTCGTCCCCTAAAATAGAGTTGGCCAATCTGCTAGCCCCCACAGAGTTTTTAGATCAGTTAGATCGTATTTATTGTATGTTTACCGGTAGAATAGACACGCTTGCCACTCTACGGGCTAATACGGATGCATTCACGTACGTGAGTGAGTATATAGATGAAACTTTGAAGCCTTATGCCATACAAATTCCTGTCTCAACTATCATGTGGATTCCATATAACTTGCTTAGTTATATATGGAAAGGAGATAGACCCTTTATCGCTCGTCTCAACAGATGTATTAGTCACTTGGGTAACGATCATTACTTGGAGCTGACGAAGGATCAGCTAAAAACTTTTGATCTTGAAAGTGTAGGAAAGAAGTTTCTATCCAGTGAGATTACTGTTATTTTTGTGCTTAATGAGTTTCCAGCGACTGTGGCCAGCAACAAACACAATCCTAGTGAGCAGGTGAACGAGATGAACGACCCGAGTGAAGAGGAAGATTTATCTGCGGAGCACGAAGCAATCTTGGCTGCGCAAGAGGCAACAGGTGCATCCACATCAGTTGAACCAGAAGATATAGATGAGTCCGATGATGTCGTGCTTCGAATCCATGGCCTTGCTCCAATCATCATTGATGGGCAGGAGTATGTGTTCATGCATGACTTGCAACATATTCTCGGCTTGCGAGAAGATGAGATGCTGGCAGCATTGGTAAATTTGCAGAATGGCAGTTCCACTTTTGACCACACCTAGTCCGACGACACATATGAGAAGCTGATCGGGCATGACACGGACACCACCGAGCAAGCACTAGCAAGGGTGCTTTGTCAATTGAAAATGCTTCAACCACCACCAATTCAAACGAGGCCATTCGAGGTACCCGAAGGGAAAACTGCTGATGTGAGTACAAAGGCAAAGGAATTAACCTTGCGCAAACCGAAGACATTGATGAAGGCACCGAAGCAAGTCTGACCCAACAATTCAACTTGCATGTGTTTGTTATGTTTGTTTGTCTTGATTATACTCATTTTGCAATAATTTGAACCAAATGCAGGATGCAGTGGAGCTTGATGCATTTGCAATGCGAAGGGGTGGCTCTCGGGAGAAAGTTGAAGCAGGAACTCTGGACAGGTCTATGGCCCACTACATTGGGAACTTGCCCAACAACTTTATTTTCTGCTTCAGCAACAAGTATAGCCCAGATGGATAGATAGAGCTTCTTAAATGCAAAGCACTCTCCAAGCACATTGGTGAGCTGGACATGTCACCGTCAGCGCCAAAGGCTTACTATGTCCTCCGAAAAGCCGTTTTGAATGATTTTTGCCCTGGATTCGAGACCCGGCTCATTCTCTCGGGTTTAATTGGCCCTTATGAGGATGAGGGAGATGCTCCTAAATTAGCATTAGAAATGTTAAAACCAGTACTGTCATCAGAGAAGCGATTAGAGAAGCTGAAGTCCTCTCTGAAGGAAATGGATCAAATGTGAATAAAGATTTTGTCCTTTTTTTCTTGTGGACTCTCCTAATTCTCTGTTGTCATTATATGATGTGCTAATTTATTGAATTTAGAATTTATTTATTTTTTTGATAAAGATTTCTCCTCCTTTTTTTTACGTGACGTGATTTTCATGCCAGGGCGCGACCAAGGCCCGTTTGACCTGGTGAAACGGGCCCTGGTCGCGCCCTGGCGTGATTTCCATGCCACGACATGGAAACCTATCTTATCTACAACATGGTTAAAGAAACTACCATTCCCATAGTACTGAAAAATTTTAAATCACTGCATTCACATAGATGATACTAAAATTTTCAAATGACTGCATTCACATAAACAGTACTGAAATCAGATATCAAACTCAATCACAACAATTTGCATTCACACAACTTGAAATTCTGCAAGATACTTGACACCAAATCTTCAGTATATTATAAATAAAATCATGTACATGATATTTTTAATTCCGCTCTCTCCTTAGCCTTCTAGCTAGGTGGAGATCCTTCGGGAGTATTGTGACTCTCTTCCCGTGCACTGCACACAAAAATGAGTCCTCAAAGAGCTGCGTTAGGTACATTTCCGCAGACTCTTATATTGCGGACACCGCATCTGCCGTAACTCTACCCCCCAAGGAAATTCATTGACTATTTCTTTTACAAGCCTCATAAAAGGGGCCCTAGGGATCAAAAATTTTACAGACTTCTAATAGCTCCGTATATCCTGGAGCCACTTTGCGATCCTGCGCTTCCTACGCGGTCAAGGAGGTGGTGGCTGCATCCTGCGGAGCTCCTTTCCAGCCCATGGTGCTGCACGAGGGGCCGGCCTATCCCTGCGACGCTCTACGGTCCTACCTGGGCCAGCTGTGGCAGAACTTGGAGGCGGTGGAGGTGGAGGTGGTGGTGGTGGTGGAGGTGGCGGTGGAGGCAGTGGAGGCGGTGGGGGCGGAGGCGGTGGAGGAGATGTTGGCGGTGTGGGCAGTGGTGATGGCTCCTGAGTTGCAGGGTTCCGTCGCTTTGATGTAGACCTAGCCTTGCGAGGATTCTTTCTTTTTCGCTCGTGTGCTCCTCTCTCTGACCATCTATGGGTCGCCTTCTGCTTCATCCTTGTTGTGTTCGACATCGGGGTGCCCTCATCAGAACCACCCACCAGCAACGACATTATCGGACCCATCACCGGGCCGTGACTTGGAGGTGACACGGTGGGTGTGGTGTCCCCCGATATGCCTAAATTTGATGTGTCCATGCCCATTGTTGGTGGAAATGGGTCGAAGAAAGAATCATTCAGAACCGGCAACTCACCCGATGTCGCAAGCTCCTCATCTAGGAACTTCATTGTTTTCTCCCGTTCAGTTGCCGTCGGGGAAGGGCTTTTTCTCGTGTTGGCTGCTGCTGCTGGTCCTCCTACTGCTGCTGGTCTTCTTGCTGCTGCTGCTCAGTCTGGTCCTCCTATGCAGCTGCTGTATGGGCCATGTCCTCCTCAGCTTCACGCTGAGTGGCCGGATCGTCCTGAGACGCTATAGGGCTGCGACTCCTACTCCTGCTTCTGCTCTCCCGTCTCTCTCTCTCTCATCGAGGGTGGCTAGTGCATCCCTATGGAGCAATGCAGTCACTCTGGGATCTCTAGCCGTTTGTTTCGTCCGTGCCATTTCCTCCGACATTGGTTAGCCTTTGAAAACGTATCAGAGAACATGAGAGATGAAAAACAGAGAATTTAAAAAAACTGACACTTTGACACTCAAGGGATGAAGTGGAGAAATGAGGACCCAAGCACCCTTATATAGTGAAGGGTTCTATTTTTAGTAAGTGCCCCTATAAAAGTTTTGGCCTCTTTTCCAAATATAATATGTTCTTGTCTAGGCTCATGAGTAAAAATCCTTGGACATCCACAAATGTAGTAACAGGCATATAAAATGTGACAACGCAAAAGTAATGTCAAAACGTAACCAAATATATTAGAATAGAGTCAAAACACAACCAACTAATTGTGTTTTCTATTTTCCATTAGATTAAATTCTTTATTCCCGTTGGACTCCTAATGTTCCTGTTTGTAAAAGTGAAACACATTCATGATCTTTTTCGGCTCATCTCCGTATCTGCAAAACCAGACACAAAGTTAATAATCCTATATTTATTCAACACTACTATTTAAAATTCAGGAACCTGATGGAAATTAGGGACTCACATTTTGTCCATTACGAGTGAAGACAAAATCTACTGGCACATCAACAAAAGTCAATCCAAGCATATGCCGAAGATCTTCTAGGCTGCACTCCTTATTTATATGAATTTCTCGTATTTCATCATGGGGCAAATGTATGGATATCTCCACTTCTTGCTGATTCGTCTTCGCGTCCAGAGGGTTCCATCGGCCATGACCAAACTTATATCGCCTATATATGAAACTTAAGGAGCATGTTTGACGTGAAATATGATACCTTATGGTCATTGTTTGACAAGAGAGCTTACACCTAATGTTGGCTTCATATTACCAATAATCTCTTTGAGAAGTTGCCTCTTCGTTAATTCAATAGTTAGTTGGTCAACATATGGCCACTCGTGAGAATTGATCACAAGCTCAGAAGTTGGTGCTAATTTGCCTTGGCCAAAGTTTTTTTTTGGAACTTCGTACATGTGATCGTAAAAGAAAATGCCCATTTTGATCAGGGCAGAGGATACCAACCCACCATATATTACTTCTCCATATTTGGCATGTATGAGAATTTGCTTCCGTATTGTATGTTTGCTTGTGTGCTTGTCTCTATCTACCAACAAACAACACGCATCGTCTCTCCAGGTCCTACACGAGCTGCAGAGCAACTTCTCAAATTGGGGGGAAGCAACAAAAGAGTCAACTTGGGCATTTTCTTCAAAAGAAGTGACCCAAGTGACCTTTTTCACAACCAAAAAAGTATATCAGAATTCGTCAGCCTGTTTGTAGCCCTAACAGACTCTGATCTTTCATTTTATCACCTCCACGAATTTTGACCATGGTCAGATTTTGAGAAAACAACCTGATATACTGTTAAAATCCCTTATTTCTCATCCAAATCTTTGTCCTAGAATTCGCTGGCTTTATTGAGGCTAGATCTCATCAAGATCAGTCCTCCAGTAGCTCCGCGAATTCTATCTCAGAGATTTTGCTCGTTGACTATCAGAAAATCACATTTTTTTTTTTTTCATATTTCCTATTTGCTAGTCAAACATCTCTGTTAGAATTCGCCATCCAGCCTAAGAATTCGTTCTCAAAGAGCACGATTTTCCTGTCCTACCAGCGAATTCTGAATCTCTAATTTTGTCCCAGAAAATCTAAAAAACTCACTATTCTGACATTCGAAACTCTTTGTCAAAATTTGCAAATATTACAGTTAAATTTATCTGCCTCTCCACGATTTCTCAGTCTGTCCACAAATTCTATCACGACCAGAAAGACCAGTTTTTGTCCTACACTATCCATTCTGCAACTTTTACATGAAGGCATGGGTGGAGGCCATTTTGCATCCGACATTACAGTTCGCAAGATCCTGCAATCAGGATGTTGGTGGCCAACAATTCATAAGGATACGGAGGAATACCTGAGGAAGTGCAATGTGTGCCAAAGGGCAAGGAGACCAACGAGATTGAATTACGACCTACTACACCCGATCTTAGCCCAAGCACCATTCGAAAAGTGGGGATTGGATTACATCGGTCCAATTCACCCTGCAGCAAGGAGTACCTAGGCTCAATACATAATCGTAGCCACCGATTATCTCACCAAGTGGGTCGAAGCCAAGGTAGTAAGAGTAGCTGATGCTAGGACAACTGCCAAGTTCCTCTATGAAAATATCATTGTGCACTTTGGATGCCCGATGGAGATAGTCAGCGATCACGGAAGTCATTTAATCAATGAAACCATCAAGGTCTTGTTGGAGGAATTCTTCGTGAACCAGTACGCCTTATTATCCACGTGGCAATGGGCAAGCAGAATCATCCAATAAGATCATGTGTAGCATGCTCACGAAAACAGTTGAAGCTGATAGATCAGAGTGGGAACACAAGTTGCATGCTGCTCTGTGGGCATTCTAGACAACACATAAGAGAAGCACTGATCAAACACCTTTCTAATTGGTATATGGTCAAGATATTGTAATGCTAGTGGAGTTTTTAATCCCTTCATTAAGGATTGCCACAACGGAATGTCTTAATGAATCCAAATCTCTAAAACTACTCCACGAAGCTCTACATAAACTCTATGAAACACGCTTACTAATTGTGCATGCACTGGCAGCTGAAAAGGAAAGACTCAAAATATGGCACGATCGCAGGTTACAAAAGAAGGATCTTCATTCCGGAGATCTGGTCCTGATGTATAAAACCAAGGTGATCAAAGGAAAATTAAAATTCACAGTCGAAGGTCCTTATCGGATCAAAGAAATTTCTAATCATGGAGCCGTGATGTTGCGCCGACGTCTCAAAGGGCGCTGGGACTTGAGCGGTTTTCCCAACACGCGCTTAAGTCTAACATTCATCCATCATGTACTTACGTAAAAGCCAACTCAGAAACGTAACAAGCTTAACCATTCAGACTTAAGAAAACTGGAATCCCAACCAACCCAAAAGTCAACTCAGAACCCGTCCCCAAAAGGTAACCAAAGGCAAAGACAAGCCACACATGAAACCCAAGGCATAGTGGTCGCCAAACTGACCGATTGGCATAGCGGCAAGCCCCATGTCGATGACAGGGACCCTTAGACGCCAGCGATGCAAAAAGGTTGTAGTAAGGGTCCTTCCACTTGGACCAGTCCCGGAGGCAAAACCGAAATGGTAATCATCCCCAAGGATCAATTTTATTAGATTTGGAAGAGGTTACATTCATATATAGACTGACCGGTCTCGGGGCCACCAACACGTGCTGGGCATTGTGTCTGGCTCGTGCTGGTAGAGGGAGCTGAGACCTGGCGACTGGATTCCTGGCGCTGGTTGAGCTGCCCAAGGTTCTGTCTGCCGGACTCCCCCTATAGTTCTGTTGTGATTCGGCGCACCCCCTCTGATTTGAAACATAGTGCTTTCTAGTAAAGTACGCTTTTTAGGACTTAGTTTTTATTTTGCTGATTAAGCCTGGCAAGCCTGGCAGAATCAGTCTGGCTCCCGGACATGGGTCCCAGGAGCCGTCCCGGCGGCCGAATCAACCTGCTTTTCTGACTAGGCCATGACTCGAGCTCCAGAGCTAGCTCATGACTTTGTGACTACTTGACTGGCTCACCACAGGTCGGAGGCTTAGTCCTTGACGTTCTAACTTGCTCTGGGACCTTAGAGAGTGTCACCCCTTTGAGTCTTACAAGGCACGCTGGGTGCACCCGAGTCAGCTTTACAACATCCTCCCCTCGTTTGAGAAAGCTGATGTCCTCATCAAGGCCAAACTAGAACCTAAGACTCATGGCACGAGCTTAATTCACCGGCTAGACTTTAGTCACATATACAAGGGCACGGGCTTGATTCATCGGCCAAAGGAAACCAACTGTAAAGAGAAGTAATGATATTGTGTTTTGCACCCAGCATAGGAAAAGTGTGGATCTAGATCACTTACGTAAAACCTGTGTGAATGCGGCTTACTTTATTAGCATGAAAGAAAAAGGTACTTACGGCTCCCTTAAGCCTCAGATATGTTGTTTTCGTCGCACATCTGGATAAGTCCCCTAGAATTCTAGATATTTCGTTTGGTCGTCCAGGTTGAGCTCCTTGACTCTGTATCGGCACTTAGATTCACCTTTGATGTAGAAACTGCAGGCAATGTTGGCTCCATTTGACCTCGCGTCAACTGGTTTGTCACTGTTGGATGTCCTTCGTTAAAGAAATGAGCTTTCGCTTGGTCACACAAGGTGAGCTCCTTGAGCTCTGCATCGGCACTTGAATTCACCTTTGATGTAGAGACTATAGGCAATGCTGGCTCCATTTGTTCCCGTGTCAGCTAGTCTGTCACTGTTGGCTGTCCTTCGTTAAAGAGGTGAATGAGATTGGGAGGAATGGTTGGCTCAGGTTCATTTGTGTCATTATTTTCTAGTTGGTCCCCTGGCACAGCTCTAACCACACAAGGTCTCCTACCATTATATAATAACACAAGGTTAACCCCTTTTGCCAAGAAGGCCACCACATGTTCGTTAAACCAGCTTAATCCCAAAATAGCGTCGAAGGCATCCATCTTCAAGATTGTGAACGTTAGTCAATTCTTCCAGGCTCCCAGAGAGATTGGTAAGTTGGTTGCCAATCTACAAGTGGTCATTGTACCTTTCGCGGTCTCCACACAAATAGGATCACATTTTCTTCACATTGGATGTCCAATTCCCCTGTCAGTTTTTCTGACAAGTAGTTATGTGATGCCCCCAGGTCTACCATGAAGTAAATGATCCTATCTTGAATACAGCCTTTCAGGTACAATAACTTGGATCCTCTCGCAGGAGTCGCCATAAGATGTTCACGATATGTCACAAGTGCCCCTATCTGTTGTAAGACATTCAGGTTAGACTCCGTCAAATCCATTTCTGGGTCCTCTTCGTCATCCTGTTCACCATCTTCTTGATCAAATGCCTCTCTCTCCATCCTATCAAATCCTTCAATGGCAGCCATGATTTGCTTATTCAATGGTTTGGGGCATGACCTCCAAGAGTGACCTTGCTGATGACAGTTGAAGCAACGCATGGAACTGCCCACTGTTGGTGAGCTGTTGCTGTGACTAGCTGAAGGTCCAACATTGTTTCTTCTCTGGAACATGTTCCCTCCATTGTTGCCTTGGTTGCCAAACCCTATTTTTGTTGGGAATTTGTTCACGCTACTCGAGGCTTGGTTGCCATTTGGAGCTGAGTCCCCCCTTGAAAAGAAGCTCGGACTCGGTCTGGATCCACTAAATACTCTTGTTGAGGTTGCAGGAGCAGCTGGTGCCAATGTGCTCTCATAATCACAAACCATTTCAGCCGCTCGAATAGTTGAATTGAAATCATGGGGCATGTAGCTGTCTATCGCACGCCGGGTCCAAGATTGCATTCCAGACAATAGGTAATGAGTTTTGTCCGCCTCGGACATATCTTCAATAACCCATACACTCTGTCTGAATTTATTGAGGTACTCTCGCAATGACCCTTTCTGTTTGAGCCCCGATAATTCTGTCCTCAATCTCATGTGTGAATCCTTTGGTATGAACTCCTCTCGTAACGCGGCTTTGAATGCGTCCCATGTCTAAAAATGCATTCCTGCCATCCGGTGCCAGTTTGTAGTGTAGCCCTCAAAATATGCTAATGCCAAGTCATTTCTTTCTTCCTCAGGAGTGTTCATCAAATGGAAGTAATGGTCCATGTGAAACAACCAATCTTCCACAACTCGAATGTCACGCTCTCCTTTGAAAGTAGGTGGTGCTTTCACTTTGGCAGTCTTCCTTGGGCCTTCCGTGTTTCGCGCTCGTGGTTCTCTTGGTATCTGTGGAGGAGGCGCCACTGCATTCCCCCTAGTTGCTTCCAACTCTTCAAACCTGGCTTCGAGCTGTGTTAGCCCGTCTCTCATTTCTCTAGCAAGGTTAAATTGAGTAAGGTTCATGGTTCGCAAGGATGTTTGCCATTCTTTCCTTTCTGTTTCTCTGTCCTTCTTCACCTCGCTAAGCATAGCCGTCATTGTGCTTGATAAGTATTGCCGCATCTTCACTTCAAAGAGGTCCTGTTGCGCCTCTGGCAAGGTTTCATCTCTTGGTGTAGGTTCAGAAGGGCCACCCATCTCTTCTTGGAGAGGCGCCACTGTGGAGTGCATATGCTCTTTCTTTCTCGACTTGGACCTGGTGTCATCTCGATGCATGCGAGAGCTGTATTCTCGAGCTAGCTCTTCTCCGTCCGTCAATGCTCGTAACTCTTCAAGATGGTCCTCCATTATAGTCAGAGGTGTACTTCCAACAGATTATCGTCTCAATCCTTTTTATATTTGAAACTCTCCCTTCTGTCGGCCGGGCCCCACAGCTCTCTTTTCTTCTTTATTAAATCAGCTTCAATGAAAATATCCCCTCCTCAAACTTAGCACGCCCACATCACCTGAGAGCCAAGTAGGAACCAGGTCATTTGTGTCCAAGCAAGCACACAACAAACGGAACATACCAACCAAAGCAAACACAGAGGATCCCTCTCAAGCCACAAACCCCCCTGAGACCGGACGTAGGACCATTGCCTAGCCGCTCCCACACAAATTTATCACAGAATTAGCCCACGGGGAAACATCCATCCAACCATCCGTGCTTTCACCATTAAGCAGCACATTGCCTCAGTCACGCCCCACCACTTTTTGGTCGATAGCCCTTATAGCTAAACGATCGGCAGCTATCCCGCACCGGCAGCTAACCACCCGTGCTTTACACCCAAATTTGAGCAGCATCTCTGTATCAATGGTTAACCCGTACAGTTCGAATATGTCGCCCCGCAAGGTACAGACCGCGCTTTCACCTACCTAGGCAGCACTTTGCCTCATCCGTCCTACGTGCAGACAGCGCCAGGCCCGAACGGCGAGAACTGACCATGCTTACACCTCGAGGGCGGCACTTTCACTCATCAAGTCCCTCGTTCTGCCGACCACCCCGACCGTGGACGCACCCGTGCTTACACAATGGGCAGCACCTTGCGCAACGGTTGTCCTGACAAATCCCAAAATATGGCCATCCCTGTGAGACTTGCGTAGCTGACCAGCTAGTCGGCTCTGATACCACATGTTGTGCCGGCGCCTCAAAGGGCGCTGGGACTTGAGCAGTTTCTCCAACACGTGCTTAAGTCTAACATTCATTTCATCCATCATGCACTTACGTAAAAGCCAACTCAGAAACATAACAAGCTTAACCATTCAGACTTAAGAAAACTGGAATCCCAACCAACCCGAAAGCCAACTCAGAATCCGTCCCCAAAAGGTAACCAAAGGCAAAGACAAGCCACACATGAAACCCAAGGCATAGTGATCGCCAAACTGACCGATTGGCATAGCGGCAAGCCCCATGTCGATGACAGGGACCCTTAGGCGCCAGCGACGCAAAAAGGTTGTAGTAAGGGTCCTTCCACTTGGACCAGTCCCGGAGGCGAAACCAAAATGGTAATCATCTCCAAGGATCAACTTTATTAGATTTGAAAGAGGTTACATTCATACATAGACTGACCGGTCTCGGGGCCACCAACACGTGCTGGGCATTGTGTCTGGCTCGTGCTGGTAGAGGGAGCTGAGACCTGGCGACTGGATTCCTGGCGCTGGTTGAGCTGCCCAAGTTTCTGTCTGCCGGACTCCCCCTATAGTTCTGCTGTGATTCGGCGCACCCCCTCTGATTTGAAACATAGTGCTTTCTGGTAAAGCACGCTTTTTAGGACTTAGTTTTTATTTTGCTGATTAAGCCTGACAAGCCTGGCAGAATCAGTCTGGCTCCCGGACATGGGTCCCGGGAGCCGTCCCGGCGGCCGAATCAACTTGCTTTCCTGACTAGGCCATGACTCGAGCTCCAGAGCTAGCTCATGACTTGTGACTATTTGACTATCTCACCATAGGTCAGAGGCTCAGTCCTTGACGTTCTAACTTGCTCTGGGACCTTAGAGAGTGTCACCCCTTTGAGTCTTACAGGGCACGCTGGGTGCACCCGAGTCAGCTTTACAACACGTGAATCTAGAGAAGCTAGATGGGACACCGTTCGACACACTCATCAACGATAGCCGGTTGCATAAGTATTGGCCACTGCAGTGAGATAGATCCAGGTTGGTGGTGGCATGTGACAAAAAGCTATTCTGGTAGGCCATCATAACTAGATCTAGGAAGACCAAGCCAAACCAAGCTAGATCCATCAAGATTCAGCCAGATCTGTTAAGATCGGGAAAATCCATCAAGATCCAAGAGGGATCTAGATCCAGATAAGATCAAGAAGGAAGCAAATCATCAAATTACACCAATAAGTCCTCCAATTTGCAAATCAGAGACCTTGATCTCAGTAACTATGACAAATTAAGGGCAAATTTCACCCACAATTGATGGATCTGCTACCAAATATCCATCAAAACTTCCAGAGAACTACCAACAGTCAGATCTAATATTAATGAAGCTGATTACCAGTTTGCAAAAGTTCAAATTCAGAGAATCTCAAGATTTTGTCAAAAAACACTCTAAAAGAGCACTTTTTTCATGATTTTTGGAGATCCCTTGGGAGATAGCTCTTGAAACTTGGACACTAGATCTGACCCAGATGCATCCATGAAAATCTCTGTGAGAGTTACTGACGAAAAAATCATCATTTTTTAGTGTGTGCGAGAGTTCCCAGAAGCTGAATCTTCAGAACCTTCGCAGAGCATCAAGATCATCATACCAACCTTCGTAAGGTGCATAAATGGAATCAGAGTAGTGAAAATAGCCTGCCTACATGGTCTGATCTTGAAAATCCAACCACAGGAACATGTTGTGCGAGAGTCACCTCCTGCGAGAGTTGAACCCTCACAGACAGTCTGAACCCTCGCAGAACATTTGCAGGGCAATCAAATCACCTTCTGAACTCTCGCAGACTTCTCTAAGTCTTAGAATCTTGTGAAGAAGGTCCTTGCCAAAATTTGGGTGAAACTGAACAAGGGAAAGTGGATTTCACCTAATACACACTCTAAATTCCGCTATATAAGGGTTGAATTTGAGTCATTTGTCACCTTTGCTGGCGAAGTTTTGTTCAAATTTTCACTGAAATTTTTAAGTTTTCTGATTGCAACCAAACTTCATACAAGCTATCATTTGCACATTCTAAACCCAGATCTGCGTTCTGAACTACAATTTTTACCATCCAACACTCGTTATTCACAGTTTTTGTCGTTTCCACCTCTTTTTATCTTTTCTATTGTTTTTTCTACTTTTTGGCACTTTAACTATCACTACTAACATGGCCTCCTCATCTTCTGAAGACTTTGGCACCAAGCAGGTGATCCAGTGCGAGATACCCTCCGCCACCCAGATTTGGCCCTTACCTTCTAATACTCTGATTCAACCGTGGCTTCAGACTGCTGGCCACTTCTAGAGGCATTGGGTAAAACAAACTACATGCCTTTACACCCCGTATCCACTGATCAAGCTTTCCAAAAATGGAGAATTGATTATGTCGGACCTATTAGTCCTGCTGCTCGACACACACAATCTCGTTTCATCATAGTAGCTACGGACTATTGCACCAAATGGGCTGAAGCAAGAGTTGTTTGCAATGCTGACGCTCGTTCTACGGCCAAATTTCTCTATGAACAGGTTATAGTCCTTCGGATGTCCTCTAGACCTTATCAGTGATAGGGGTACACATTTCCTTAACTCTGTCATAGCAGATCTTCTTTCCAATTTATTTGAGGTACATCGTAAAAGTTCTCCATACTATCCACGTTGCAATGGCCAGGCAGAATCCACCAATAAAATCCTATGTAGAATTCTCACCAAAACCGTCGAATCCAGTCGATCAGATTGGAAACTCAAACTCTATGCTGCTCTCTGGGCTTATCACACCACCCCGAAGCGAGCTACAGACTTAACCCCTTTCCAGCTCACATATGGCCAAGAAGTCATTATGCTTGTGGAATTCCATATCCCCTCCCTTCGAGTAGCTATAGCCTTGAGCTTGATAGAATGATTTTCTTTTTTTGGAGGTTGATCACACTTATTATAGCATGTGCACCATCTAATTTTTGTGACCAGGTTATTCCATCTGGAGCAACTCTGTGAAACACGAAGGATCAGCATCCATGCTCAACAAGTCCACAAACGACGACAAAAAGCATGGCATGATCGATCATTGAAACTTAGAGATTTCCAGGTTGGAGATAAGGTCCTGCTATACCAGGCCAAAGCCTTCAAAGGCAAACTGAAATTTTTTGGCCAAGGACCTTACGTCATTAAAAAAATCTTTGCCTCTGGATATGTACAACTCCAAACCCTTCAAGGCAATATCCTCGACATTGTGGTCAATGGGAGCCGACTGAGAAAGTACAATGAACCCTATTTTTATCTTGGTATGTATTAGTTGTTTTCTTTCCTACTGTTTTTCTTTCTTTTTTGTTTGCATGCCATTTCGACACCATTTTTGTTGCGCTTTCTTGTTCAAACCATCAAGATACTATCAAGTCTGGTATACCAACAATTTTCTCTGAGAAAACCACAAGAGTCATTAGTTTCAGAAGAAATTTTTTTCACAACATCTCAGATAGAATTCGCCTGACCCCTTTTTGACAGTGCACGATTCATTTTTGGCCTCCGCAAATTCTATCTTAGAGACAAAAATTTCTAAAAATAAATTTTTTTCATCAGATATCCACTATCAGAATTCGCAAACAATTCGCTGGAGCTCAAATTGATCCTCACGATTTCTCTGTTATCTCTATGAATTATGATCAGACATAGTTTTTCTCTATCAGAACATTGTCTCAAAATTCGTGACCATCATTAACAAATCGTGGACACTGAGGACAATTTCTGAGTGAAGTTGCGAATTCCTGCCAAAAAAATCTATATATAGTCCTCCACCCTTCTCTCCACGAGTTCATTCTAGATTGTTGCTCTCGAGTTCATGCCAAATTTTTTCAAAATGTTCAAAATTCTCAGAGCAATCTAAAATCACTGCTATCATGGCTTCCCGCGATTCCTCGCTTAGCTTGCATCGCCGTAAACTCCCTTGTCCATATTCAGGGGATATATTCATGATCTGTCTCAAGAATTATGCCGAGGAGCTCACCTTGGCCAAGGATATCCTCACCAACCTTGGCTTTGATCTGACACTTTTCTGGGACCAGCAGAGCGAGAGCCTCATCCGTCCACCTATTCGGATGAGTTTCAAACTTTTCGGATTACATCCAAGAGTGGCAGCTATACCATTATCAACATCTCTCCTGGGGATATCCAGAGCATCAGCTTCCCTAATCTCAGAGAAACAATCCATGGAAAGGGCACCAGCTATGATGCCAAGTACTTCACCAAGTTTTTGACAGAGGACGGCAAAACCATTGCCCAAACCAACGACGGGATCACTATCCGCCTCATCACGGATCCCCATCTGCGGGCCACCTCAGAAATCCTTGTCACCATGGTTGAAGTGCATAGCACCAAGATGGATCACATACCACCGAGCGACCTCTTTTCTTTGATCCTCACCATGGACGATCCCACTCAAAGTTACAAGTGGGCTGAGAAGGTAGTAGAGAAGCTGTGCGACGCTCTGAAAGCCCGAAAACCAACTACCAAATTTGGGTATCTCCTCCACATGTTGGTCACCAAACAATTGGGGTCTAGGGCGGATGCTGCCATCATGGAACTGGATGATGTTTATCCAAGCACAATAAAATGAGCCATCCCCCAACCAACAGCAGAACCGGTTTCAGTAGCCCCACCTACTAAGAAGCAAAAAGAAAATGCGATCAACACAGAAGCTGATGTCCCACATGACATTCTATCCAGCGACATCCGGACGGAATATGCTAAATCTGGAGGGAGCCTTAAACCATCTCAGGTCCCAAAGGAGGTCCTAGAGCAGCAGACAACCTTACTTCACTAGGCCCAACAATGCAGACAAGCAGTAGCGGCAGCAGCAGGCAGCTCCAAAATGGTAGGCACTTTTGGCTCTAATCCTATGGGCGTGATTCCGTCCACACATGCAATCTCCTCTCCATCACTTGCTCTCACACTCCCACCACCGCCCCCACCATTTACTGCCACCTCCACACCCTCACCAACTCTCAACACGGGCTTCACTTCCACACTTCCACAAAAGCCCTCACCAGTACAAATCTCCACCCTACTTGACTCCACAATCAACGTAGATGATTTTGTTAATGAGATAGAGCAAGGGTTGATGGTCCGTATAAAAAGAAAAATGTGTGGCCATCAGGTAGTGCTGAAATTTTTTTATCGCATAGATCATCGCCAGTGCTTCCCGCTATGTGGTTGAATAATTCATTTATGTATCACTGAGTTGTCGGCTTGCAAATCGGATTGGGAAATGCTTTTTGTGTTCTCCTGGCTGGGTTAAGACTGCTCCAACTGCATACTTTGATGCGTCCATATGCACATGAAACTCAATGGACCAATTGGGTGAACGTAAGATTGGTGCTGAAACCAATGCATCTTTAAGCTTTTGGAAAGCCTTTAGGGCTTCCTCATTCCAATGTGGATCCGTTGTGAGTTTGTAAATTGGTCAGGCTAACTCCGCAAAATCGAGAATAAAGATCCTATAATAGTTAGCATGACCCATGAAGATGTAGACTTTGCGGATTGTCCCTGGTGGTGGTAGATCAACAATGATCCTGATCTTTGATAGGTCTGTGGTGATCCCGTGTCTAGATACTATATGGCCGAGAATCAAGCCATGTGTAACCCAAAGTTGACTTTTTTCTGGATTCAAGGAGATCTGAAAATTGCGGCATTTTTGTAGCACCTTCTCCAAATTGGATAAGTGTTCTGAGTCTGGTCCATGCATGCACAGATTGTCCAGGAAAATTTCCAGAAATTTTTGCAAATACTCTTTGAATGCCGCCTGCATAACACGCTAGAAAGTGCTTGGGGCATTGCAAAGTCCGAACGACATCACCTTATAGGCATAGGTTCCCCAGGCCGTGGCGAATGCTGTCTTGTGCTGGTCTTGGGGTGCTATCTTCATCTGGTTCTAACTGCTGAAGTCGTCTAAAAAACTATAGGCTTCGGCCCCAGCTACTCTGTCAAGGACACTTTTTGTAAAGGGTAAAGAAAAATGATCCTTTTTGGTGACTACATTTAGCGCCTTTAATTTCACACAGATTTGCATTTTGCCATTCTTCTTGGGTACTATAACTATCGACGATACCTAGTCCGTGTGCTCGATTTCATAAATGAAATCTGGATCTAACAACTTTTGCAACTCTTGTTTGATCAGCTCCGTGTATTTCGGGTTGCGATGGTAGTAACGACTAACCTTGGGGACTGCTCCATCCACCAAGGGTATGGTGTGTTGGACTACTGTCGGTGGAATGCCCTTCAGATCACTGTAACTCTAGGCGAAACACTCCTTATACTCCGTGATCGTAGTCTCTTGAATTGCATGGGCGTTAACTGCTCTCCCACATGCTTTATCTTTTCTTCTTCACTTGGCTCGACAAGGTTCATTGGCTGTGTTCGCGCAGGTCCCTCGAAGACTTGTTCCGTTGGTGTCTGATTTTGATCAGGTTCTCGCTGGGCTTGCGGCATCATAATTATCACATCGTCCAAGGTATAATTCTTGAAGTTTTCAGGCATCTCGTGAACTGGTGCTCATCGAGATTCCTCCTTCAGCATATTGATCTTACCCTGACTGGTCATCTTTTGCTTCTTTGTCATCTAAGTAGAGGATGACGCTGTATCTGAGTCCATCTTGATTGACTTCAAGGAGTCCAACACCTTCTTTTTGCCCTTTTTGTCATATTGAAGGATTCATCCTTGTTGCCTTTCATCAAAACTGGTGTGACATTCGCCTCGTGGTTGCGAACATCCACTGTAGCTATAGACTCTTCGGGTAGATTACTCCATCGGATCACCTGGTTGTAGCGTTGTTTCAACTGATTCTTCTTGTTCGCAAGTGCCCTTACTGGATCTATTCTTGAGACTTTTGCCATAGCAAACTTTTGTAGCGGTTGAGCTGGTACTTTTTTGATTTTGTAACGATATGGGTCCATGTGCTATAGGACCTGCTCATCAGTCAGCTCAGTCTCCTTATTATAAGTTGGGACATGTTGTCAAGGAACTAAATCATCGTCCACTGGGTTCTCAATAGGTTCCGCTGATAGCCATGATATGTTTATCATATTCACCCCAAATGTGATTGGTGTGTCCATAGTGTAACACTTGGGTGAAGATGTGCTGGGTTCAGGATCTGATTCATATTGACATGCTTGGCAATCAATAGTTGCTAACGCATCCGTCCATCTCACGATGTCCGTCTCTGAATCATAGTGACCACCCTTGGCTGGCCTTGGATGATCAATCATGTGATCTGTCATGGATGATCCGTCATCAACTTTGGGTGCAATAGCTTTCACCGCCCATGTGGTTGGATCAACCTTTACAGCCTGCTCTCTGTTCTCAAAGGTGAGTTTTCTCATGTGAAAATTGTCAACATTTCCTAGCTAGTTTGAGGCCTAAATTGGCAATTTTTGTACATAGTTCTGGATCTAGCATTTCACATGTGTGAAAGACTATATATATATATACTAATTTAGTATATATTTCATGTTGAAGAAGTCTCAAACTTCAGGACCTTCCAAATGACACCAAAATCATGTTATTTGGACATGTAGGCCAAATTTGGCTATTTTAGGTTACTGGTGTCCTAAATGTGGGTCCTAGGTTCTAGAGAGAGGAGAGAGATTCATCTCTCTCACCTATATTAGGCTGAAATTTGTGGAGAACAGGGTGTTTTTCTTTTATTTGCCTTTTACTGTGTGGCTTATCCAAATGGGATGTCAGCTTACTACGAATGTGGTTTTGATCTTTTTGATATGATGCAAGAAGTCGTTTCGAGACAAAAATCTCTGCCTGTTTTGGGTTTGTGTACTTCGCGGAGTTTTATTGATAAGTGCCCTTTCCATTTGGGCCTCGGTGGGTTGGACATAATAATAAGGAATTTTTTTATGAGAAATAGTAAGAGTGGAATCTGCTTCCGGCTTGCATAAAACATAAAAGGATAGTTCTCCTCATCTCCTATCACACAGATCTCACCGGGCCGTACGGCAAAGCTGACCTTCACCCGAGTGACCCATACAAGTGCTCTCCGAACCGTGCAGGATAGTCACCTATCACACGGCTCACCGATCCAAACTACCGATGCTTATGAAACACCCCACCCATGACCATGTGCTACGTTCTGAGTTCTTTGGCGCAAGGTAATCTGTTTTTCGGCGCGCCGAAAAACAGACCAAAACGAAACAGAAGATCGGCCTTTCAGATCTTTCAGTTTAATCACGTTATGCCTTTCTTTCCCGCGGCCTTTTTTCCAGGGGCCCTGGAGCGTATAACTTCGGTCCAGCTTCCTCCAAGGATGGATCTCCTTATCAATAGATCATTGTCATAGTTCCTTCCATTTTGTGTATGATCTTAAGAGGTTTCCAGAAGTGGTAGGCTGCTGTTGTAGGACTGGTATGCTGTTGTTTTTGGCTACCATCAGTACCTTTTATTAGTTTCTTTTGTCTCTTGAATGCTTTGTCAAGTTCATGTGTATCAAACGTAGCATTAGGATGCTTTGCCATTTCTAGCTTTTGTAGCTTGTTGTGCAAAGATCTTAGCCAAGTATGTTGGGATTTTGGATCCATTCAAGATCCACTTTTCTCACATGGTATCAGAGCTAGTTGGCTGTTATTTTTAGTAAGATTTCCATTTATGGTGATATTTGGATGTTTGATCAAGTTCTAGCATGATTATGCATTGCACTGTTGATCACTTACTAACCTTTGTTTTGTAAGTTGAACTTGTGGATCAAAAGCATATTTCAGGTTTGTTGAAGATCAGAGGCTGAGAAGAAGCTATTTTGGATCAGATCATAACACCTAATCATTTGTTGATTGTGAGGCTTGTGCATATTCAATACTAACAATGTTCTGTTCAATGTATTGTTGATGATCTCCACTTCTGTGGATGAACACTCTCCTTTGTGGATGAACACTCTCCTTAAGTGGATGAACCTTCTTCTTAAGTGGATGACAAATACTCTTTGAGTGATTTTGTATTTCTCCAAAAGGCTGAGCAAAGCTCCCACTTGGATGAAAGATCCCCTTTTGGGTGAACAAATTGTCAACAATCTTTTGCATAAATTTTGGTGTACTTTGTTGAGCATGTACATAACTCTCCTTATGTAATTTGATTGGAGCATTTACTGGAAGGTTTTAGCCATTATGCAGATGTGTTTTCAGGTTCTTAACAGGTTGAGTAACATTCTTATGAGAAATGATCTTAGATCTACATCTAGACACCAAGATTTGACAAGCTAGTGAAGCTAGTCTTGTGATTCACTAAGTGTACTCTTTCATTCACCTCTAAAGCTTGTATTTATCATTTGCTGGAGTTTATAAACTTTTAGAAGTGTGGTTTACATGTGGTTTTATAGGTTGAATCAATATCTTAGTGTGTTGATCATAAGTTGATCAAGTTTGTTCAATTCTAGTTATTCTTGGCAACCTAGTCTTGTGTATTTTCTAAGAATGCAAGTAGCTCTTCACACCATAACTTGATTTGGTCACTTGCTGGAAAGTTTGAGAGCTTGAGAAAGAGTGTGTTCAAGTTGGTTTGAGTTTGTAATCCATTCTTAGTGTGTGCAAAGTGTTGCATGTATTTCAATCTTCCTTTCTATGCTTGGAAACCAGCCAGGTTCAAGATAGAAGTGTTTCAGGGTCCTAGATTTTCTAAGATCTCCTTATCCATCATTTGTTGAGAGGAAAGTGAGTTCTAGGTACATTAGGACAGAGCCTAAAAGTTGAAGAATCATTATATTCATGGCTTCCAATGGTGGGATCATGTTAGAAACTAATGATAGGTTGAGTTCATCAAACTACTCTACCTGGAAGGGAGGATGGAATCCTTGAGTTGAATGAATTCATGGACATAGTTGCAGGAACTAAAGAGAGACCACCCATAGTTCAAGAGCAACAAAGGTTTGATAAGAAGGCCAAAAGGGCTCTTCATATCATTAAAATGAATGTTACCAATGAACTTCTCAAGGAAGTTGGTAATAGTCAAAGTGCAAGTGAGGCATGGAATGCCTTGAAGAAGCTCTTTGAATCAAAGCTCACATCTAGGGTATTGGCCCTAAGGAGGCAAATATTTTCTAGTAGACAAAGAGAGGGTGAAAGTGCTCATGCATTTGTCTTGAGGGTTAAGTCCTTAAGTGATGATCTAGCATGCATTGATGAAAGCATAAAAGATGGTGAAATAGTCCAGGTTATGTTGAAAGGTTTGCTAGATGAACATGCTAACCTTGTGCAAAGTTTTGCCATTCAAAGAGTCTTGCCAAGTGTGGGTGACTTGCAAGAAATATTATTGGCTGAAGAACATAGATAGTGGATCTAGTTCACACATGACTAGTCACAAGGAGTTCTTTAGTTCTTTGATCTCTTATGTTGGAACCAAGAAAGTCGTTTACATGCCAAATGGTGGTGAGTGTATGATCAAAGGTATTGTCTCAATTCCTACTTTCCTTTCTACTAAGAGGAATGTAAGGCTTGATGGTGTTCTTTACATTCCTTCACTTTCAAGGAATTTGCTAAGTGTTGGTCAAATGTTAAAAAAGGGTATAGGACAAAGTTTGTTGGGGACGTTTGCTTCATTACTAAGGGAGATGTCTTGATTGCTAGGGGCAATAGACAAGGTAGACTATACAAGCTTGATGCATTTGTTATGTCTAACAAGAGGAATGAAATGGATGTTGGTGGTTCTCTCAACTTTCAAAAGTCAATTCCTAGCATCAATAAGATTGGTAGATCTTGTGCAAAGTCTAAAGAACTTACTTATGCTAGATCTAGGTTGAGATCTAATGAGCTTCTTGGAGATAGTTATTGTTGTGCTAACTTGGCAACTTTTGGTGAATCTATGATCAATGTTTTGGATCCATTGGATCTTGAAGATGGACAAGTGCTACCTACTAGTCAAATGGAGTCATGTGGTGCTAAATTAGTATCATGTTTGAACTCTTCTGCTCATAGATTTCCAAGTCTTGGTGGCTCTTCAATGGAACTACATGGCAAGTGCAAAAATGAAAAAGGTAAGAAGAGAGCTAACTTCATCAATGGAGGTGATGAAAACTCTTCTTTGGAAATGGTTGTTTCTAATGACTTATTTACTCATTTGGAAAGAGATGGTGCTTTGAGCATGATTGAAGAAAAAGTTTCTTTTGTATCTTTATGTGATGAGTCCAAAAAAGTCATTTGTGAAACAAGTGGTGTCACATGTATTCATAAAGAAAGTAGATCAAAAGGTTCTATTGTGAGACTTGATGAGGAAGATCTCAAGTCAAAAGGGAGAGATGAATGTGAAGTGTTCAAAGTAGGATGTACTTTGAATGATGCTTTTGTGAATGATAGTGAGGGTTCATTATCATTAGCTATATCATTGACTAGAAGTCCAGGTTTGACAAGAAAAAGTACTTCAATCATTCTTATGTTGAAGAAACTATGTATTCTTTTCATGGCTTCTAATGTTCGAGATTCTTCCATTTCTTATGATGCAACTATCAAGAGGGAGATTGCTAACTTTTGTGGTGTGATCATTAAGAGGGAGTTTTGTGAAGGAAAGGGCAAATGAAGAGTGACTCTTGGGAAGATTCAAGGCATGGATCGTACATCTCTTCATCAACTCAAAGGTTGCTATGATTGTGGTGAAGTGTTCATGCATGATCAAGATGGCAAAAATTGGATGAAGAAGACTACATGGAGCAACTCAAGTGGCAATTTCTCCAAGGCAAGGAAGATCTCATTGGTGAGCTCATTGAGGTTTGTTTTGAGCTCAAATGGGCTGGTTTGATTAGGTTTAATACTCAACTTCATCTACTCTACTTCATGTTGGATAGAATTGTAGAAATCTATCTTTTGGTTTATGATGGTGACATTGTTTTCACTAACTATAGTGAAAGGTTGAAATCAAGCAATTATGAGATCTTGTGGGATGTTAATCATGTGTTTGAGAGGGAGTATCTTCAGAGGTTCACATCTGAAGATGTTGATCTTGAATTGCTTCATCAACACCAAGAGGCAAGTAGCAATTGGAAGCTAGTCAAAAGCATCAAAGGGGAGCCACATGGGCAAAGCATTTTGGATCTATTTTTACAGGTTCTTGAAGGTTCAAGTAAGGTTATTGGAGCAGCAAGGAAGTGTCCTTTTATCTACCTTACTTGTTTAATCTCATGTATGAACATTGTCATGTCAATGTGTTGGAATTGTCAAAATTCAATGAAACTAGTTCCATAGTTTTGCATCCTTTGGATCTTGGAGATGGAATAGTTATCATTGATGGTTTTTATGATCAAGTACATGCATTCATTCAAATATTGAAAGATATTGAAGTGGTCAATATGTTTACTTTTGAGCAAAGTTCAAGATCTAGCATCCTAGTGTTGGCAAATTGGCAAATTGTTGACAATGTAGGATCAAGGCTTCTATGCAAATCTTGTAGAGATACTTCAAGTATTTCAAGTTCAGTTTTGCTCATTCAAATGGAATAGAGAACACATCAATTTGGCATTCATTCACTCAAGGGCTTTCATGGATTGGAGTTTTACAAAGGCAAGGTGGTGATGGAGGTTCATTCATGGAGATACATGGTGCATTCACTATGGGCATAGTGGAATGTGGAGGAGGCATGCAAACACTTGTTGGTTACTTTCACTTACAACTTGTTTGATGCTGTTTTACAGAGAATTCAAAGGTGGATACATGGAGGAATCCTTTCATTATGATTCTATGTTCTTTTACATGTATCCAGTTCACCATTCTATGTAAAATTGATGTAAGAAATAGTGAAGCATCCTATATGGACACTATTATCTATATCAATTATGTTGTAATTCATATTGTACATATTAGAACACTTGAGAAGACATCTATTATCATGATGGAGGTCATTCTTAGTTTGGAGCAAAGTAGTGTTGTAAAACTAGCAAGTTAAGTTGAAGAGGGAGTGTGAAAATTGTCAACATTTCCTAGCCTTTTTTGAGGCCTAAATTGGCAATTTTTGTACATAGTTTTGGATCTAACATTTCACACGTGTGAAAGAGGCCTAAATACTTTTATTTTAGTATATATTTCATTTTGAAGAAGTCTCAAACTTCAGGACCTTCAAAATGGCACCAAAATCATGTTATTTGGACATATAGGCCAAAATTGGCTATTTTAGGCTACTAGTGCCCTAAATTTGGGTCCTAAGTTCTAGAGAAAGTCATTTCTCTCACCTATATTAGGCTGAAATTTGTGGAGAACAGGTTGGAGAAACTTATTGTATTGTTGAGAGAGATCAATAGATCATTGTCATAGTTTCTTCCTCCATTGAGAGCATTGCTTTGTGTATTGTCTTCAAGCTTTTGTGTATGATTTTAAGAGGTTTCCAAAAGTGGTAGGCTGCTGTTGTAGCTACGGTTGGTATGCTGTTGTTTTTGGCTTCCATCAGTACCTTTTATTAGTTTCTTTTGTCTCTTGAATGCTTTGTCGCCATAGATCTCACAAGCTTGCTCGTAGATCTGGAGGAAGCAGATGAGATTTGATGATCCGTCGTATTTTGGTATTTCCATCCGTGGTGCTCTCCGGACTGCTTGCAAGGGAGTGACAAGTATGGGTTGGCCTATTGGATCCATGGGTGCTGGTTCCGGTTATGCCTCTTGTTGCACAGTTGCTAATCTGGGAAGGTGTGGTGCTTGATTTGATGTCCTTCTTGTTACTGATCGTCCAGATCTTAGATTCATCCGATGGTGGGTTCCAAAGTAGTTGGATCTTGCTTGTACAGTGGGATGCAGTCTGGATTTTAAGGATCTGATCAATCTGATCGGCCGTAAGTGAAATTTAGGCCTTGTATGGTGGTTTTTCCTTGATAACGTTTTACTCCTTACACTGATTGATCTGAGATTTTGACAGTAGCTGGATCTGGTGCAGATCTTTCCACTGATCTAGTCTGTGAGGGTTCTCTTGTGCGAGGGTTGGCTGCTGTTCTGCAGGTAAAAAACCTTGATATCTCTTAGATCTTTGGGAAGTAACTCTTGCAAGGATCACAGTAGCTGAATCTGGGTCAGATCTGACTCTGGACTTCTCTGCGAGAGTTAACTTCTGCACAAAGTGAAAATTTCACTGTATGCGAGGGTTCAAGACCACTATTTTGGCTTGATCTTCACCAAATCTCTATACTAACTCTTGCAGGCTTTATCATTGATGGAGATTGACATTCTGAATCAATTGAATTGGTCTGCGAGAGTTCTTACTAGAAGGATTTGCTGGATCTTCATTTTTTAGTGATTTTTTAGCACTTAAACCCAATTTTCTGCTCACTAGAATCAAACTAACTCTTGCAGGCTCTTCTGTGTCCTTGTCTCACTGAGATGGAACTTCAGAATCCTCTATGAGAGTTCTTGACCACTAGAACTGAAAATTTTAGTGTCTGTGAGGGTTCTCCGGTACTTTCCCATCTTTTTTTCACTGGGAACTCTCGCACATGCACTTAGACATCAAACTAACTCTTGAAAGCTTCTCTCTGTCCTGGTCTCACTGAGATGGAACTTCAGAGGGCTCTACGAGAGTTCTGGTGAAGATTCGCATTTTTTTGGATTTTTTCAAGGGTTTTTTGAATTTTTTATGATTCTAATTTTTGCAATCTGCTTGGAACTAACTCTCGCAGGCTTCTATGCAGGTTTTGGACAGTACCCTGGAGCTGCTGCCAGTCATGCAAGGGTTAACTCTTATTGGTTTTGGAGATATTAAAATTTGATGAGATTTTAGGCTCTTTTTCCCTCCAAAATGCAGATTGGTGTGTTTTTTTGGGTTTTTTGGCTGGTCGGTTTGGGTTTCAAGCCCTTAGAGGCTGTTCAGGGCCTCCTCTACCCTCTCACACCTCCTCTGCTAGCTGTGAACAGTCCAAACACAAAAAAATACAGAAAACTAACTCTAACCTCTCAAAAATCTACTAAAACTATTCTAAAAAGCAAGAAATAGCTAAAATACAATTACACAAGTTTTTTTTAGTAGAAACCTATCCCCGACAACGGCGCCACTGCAGGGTTTTCGATCTGCTGTTATAATAGCCTTCCCGCCTGTCAACAAGGGTTAGAACGCTGGATAGGCACCTAACTATGGTAGATGCTACTTTTAGTTAGTTCCCTAACTTTCATCTAACTCTACCATCAGTAACACTACTTCCACTAACCCTACTCCCCTAAACTACCTTCATCATGATTGTAGGTGAAAGGAAAGGGAAGATTAGAAGAGATTGAGAGAAGAGAAGAGAGAAAGAGAGAGATAGAGGGTGAGAGTGGAGGTTAGCTCAAATGCTCCTTATGCTTGCTAATGGAGAAACATTAATTAAGACAACCAATCAACATGAAAATAGAAAGCAATGGAAACACAATCAAAAGCATTATCAAGTAGTGAATAGCAAATGAGGATTATTCTGTCCAAAAAGTGGTAGAATTTCCTCCTTTGGAAATAGAGTACAAGTGGTGCCTTTTTATAAATGGGGAAGGCCCTTGACCCAAAATCCTATTGGCTAGTATTTACATTGATCCTATCCATTCATCTTGGACCCAACTTGATCCAAGTGTCCACCTTCTCTTTGGAGGGTGCGACTTCTTGTATTGGGATAGTCGTAAAAGCTACAAAAAATCAATGAGGCCCGCTACTTGGTTCATTTCAGTTGGGTGAGCAAGGGGTCCCACGATAGTTTGCTTCTTTGGGAACAACATGGCTTTGGAGATTTCCTCTTGGATAAGGTGTGCACAACAACTATAGTTGTATCCAGTTGGCTTGGTGATGGCAGCTACCATGTACATGAAGCCAGTAGACCAAATTGGATGATGATTCGTCAACAACTGATCATACTTGTGATTGACAAATGAAGACTTTGGGGTTCCATTATGACTCTCAAACTGACACTGTCAATTGGAATCAAACTCTTGCAACAGTGGATTGTACAACAGGCTATATGTGTCAATGAGATAATCAATCCGAATTGAACAAAGTTTTCTTACTTGATCAAACTTTGGATACGCCAATCACTTTTCCATTAAATATGATGAATATGGTTTGGATAACCACTGATCTAATTCCAGATCTGATTTAAGAAGATCTATTACATGTTAGTCATGCATTGACTTACGATGGAGATGCAGAACTTACCGATGAGCAGATCCTCAATCACATGGATTTTACAAGATTTAAAGTTCAAGATATTCTGGATGCACCGACAATAAAACCACCAAAAGAAGTTATATTGAAGGAAGAAAAGATGGCAGGACCAATGACAAAGAGACAAACTAAGCAACACTACAATACAGTCTTGAAAAGGGGAAAAATCATCTCAAAAAATTGATTCTAAAATTTTACCACCTTTATTAGATAAAGGAAAGAGAAAGGTCAAAGATGATTCTATAAATCAGATTTCTCACAAGAAATCACCATGAAAGAAATCGTCACCTTTAGAGAAGAGCACATCTTCTAGGAAGTCTTCGCCTCCACGATCAATTCCTGCCAAGAAGGCTAAACGAGGATCAAAGATCAACCCTTATAAAAAGAAACAATTAGAGGAAGTCCAGCATGATATGCTAGAGCATTTCAAATGCTATACTTTGGATGATGTTGTGATTATGTTACCCAAGACTCATCGTGAACTAGAAGAGCAAGTAACAAAATCAAAGGACATTTACGATGGACCACCAGCTAGGACTCAACCAATGAATCTTGTTGAACCAGGAGAGCCAGAGAAAATTGTTCAAGTTGGAGCACAACTTACTTCTGAACAATTTCAAGCATTAAGAAAATTATTGATCAGCTACCAAGATTGTTTTGCTTGGATGTACAAGGATCTCAAAGGAATTCCTACCTCAGTTATATTGAGCATATGATACCCTTAATGTCTGATGCAGTTCCAAAGGTCACAAAATTTTATCGCTGTAATCCAAACGTTGTTGAACTTATAAAGAAAGAGCTACAAAGACTAGTTGAAGTCGACTTTATTTACGGAATCGAGCATACAAAATGGGTTTCGCCAATTGCCATCGTTCCTAAGAAGAATGGGAAGATGAGAATTTGTGTGAACCTCAAAGTTTTGAACAAAGTGACACAGAAGGATCACTTTCTGTGTACTGATCCATTTTGGATTGCCTTGCTGGAGCAGAAGCATATAGTTTTTTGGATGGATTTAGTGGTTACAACCAAGTCAAGATCATACCTGCGGATTGCCATAAAACAGCTATGCCGTTTGGACTTTGTAATGCACCTAGTTCATTTCAAAGAGTGATGTAATTTGCCTTCAAAGACTACTTGCAGAAATTCCTTGAAATCTACTTGGATGATCTCGGAGTCCATAGTGCAAATACAGACCATCTGGATCGTGTAGAAAAAATATTTGAACATCGTCGCAAGTATCAAATCTCCTTAAATCCAGAAAACTGTCAAATATGGGTTTCTTAAAGAGTGGTCCTTGAACATGTGATATCAAGATATGGCATTGCTACAGATTATTCCAAAATCAAAGTCATTGTCGAGTTATCGCCCAGGAACAATTCAAGGAGTCTATATTTTTATGGGTCATGCAAATTACTATCGGATATTTATTCTATTCTTTGTGGATTTAGCAAGACCTATATAGAAGTTGACTATTGTACCACTTTCATCAATACATGCTAACTCATCATTGAATGCTTTAATCTTCAAAACAAAAGCATGAGCACTTTCATCCTGATTTTATAAACTTTGAAAGATTTGCCTCCTAAGGGTTAGAATTCTTGATGTAGACTTAGACTCATAAACCTTCTTCAAAGTTTCCCAAGCCTCACTAGACGAAGTACACTTACCAACTTCCTTGAGAAGTTCATTTGTCACATTCATCTTGATCACATGAAGAGCTTTCTTTACCCTCCTATCATACCTCAATTGTTCTTGAGGTAACAAAGGTCTCTCCTCCACACCTACAAAAATTTCCATCAGCTCATTCATCTCAAGGAGAGACTCCATTCTCACCTTCCAAGTTAAATAATGCTTGAGGTAAGCCTATCATTGCTCTCCAACATGAAGCCTCCATTTGTAGCCATGTTACAATGATTTGATATTCTCTTTCAACCTATTCCAATGAACTTAGCAATCTCTTGAAAGTTAACAAATTAATCCAAGAAGAAATCACAAAGATATGGAACCTCTCAAATCTTTTTTTCCCACAAAACTAGCCAATCCAACACATAGAATTGATAACACTTGACCAACACATGATTAATTTTAAAAATATCATGAACTTTTGCACTCTCCTAAGATTGAAACACACTCTTGAAATTTTAGCAACTCCAAAATCAAGAGATCCTATCAACTTTAGAGTTTTCACTAAAATGCATATATTGAATCACACAAATTCTACATGCAAAAGCTAGAAACTTGATATAGAATCTTGAAGAATGCTGTATCCTCTTTGTCATGCAATAAAACGCACCACAATCCAACAATTAGGGAAGGAAATCAGTCTACTGCAAGTTTTTTGAGTTTTGGATCTCAAATGTCCCTTTTCTACACTTGGAAATGCATGATTTTGTCAAGGAACCACTCTAGCACACTCTAGAATTGATGGCACCTCCAAATTACTCACTAGAATTGGATTTTCCTCCAAGTATATCCTAAAACAAAGCTCTGATACCATGTGAAACAATCAGATCACAAAGATCTAATTATGCCCTTTGATCTTTAGCTAATTTGGAGAGCACACTAGCTTCATTACCAATGTGAAAAATCACGCATCTACACATAAAAGATGAAAACTTAATAATAACTTGTCATAAACACTTAGATATCATACTATCCTTGTCCATAATAAATCCATACAATAACAGTGTACACATGTAAATTCATATACATAAGAAAATCACCATTCTACAGACAAAAATTCACTATATCACCACTAAGATGCAATAGATTGATGTAGAAACCCAAAAGAGATATCTTTCATAAGAATTAATGAGAGAAGAATGAGAGAGATCAATTTCTACCACACTTCTATGCCTATTTATAGTAGTCTCTTGACCATTTAGATGATCTTGCCTAAGCTTATCAACTTGTGGAAGTTTCTAGGTACTTGCCAAAACTTTAGACTAACTTGACTAGATTTAATGTATTGTTAAAAACTAAACTTCACTTTTCTTCTTTCCTGAAATTCCACGCGGCACAGTCTGATCTCACAGAAAAGGCAGCTGCAAGTGTAGTCTGTTTCAATGGAAGCAGATAGCTGCAACCTAACCAGCGTTTAGCATAGCCATTAGTTTACAAGATTTACTTAGAAGAAAATGATATACAAAATATAAATATGCCTACGAAGTGTAGAGAGAGAGAGAGAGAGAGAGAGAGAGAGAGAGAGAGAGAGAGAGAGAGAGAGAGAGAGAGAGAGAGAGAGAGAGAGAGAGAGAGAGAGAGAGAGAGAGAGAGAGAGAGAGAAAGAAGAAGAAGAAGAAGAAGAAGAAGAAGAAAAAGAAGAAGAAGAAGAAGAAGAAGAAGAAGAAGAAGAAGAAAAAGAAGAAGAAGAAGAAGAAAACTATAAGACTTGTACGCTGATATGCGGCAAGCTTTGTACTCTCTTCCCAAAAAATATTTTGAGTTGATAGATCATTCTTGTCAGGTTTTTCTGTTGTGTGCATGGAAATGTGAATACCATTTTATGCACTACAATTTTGATAGGTAAATGAGATTGTTCTTGCAATGAGAATTGAGTTGCAAGTTCGCAGGTTGAAAAACTGAATACCGAACACATTGTCAAATTTTTTGCACTTTTCGCACTTTTGTGAAAATCTGACACTGAGCCAAAATATGACTTAGCACATTTTTCACCAACCTTCAGGATTTTTGCATTTGTCGATTTTCCTCGCAGAGTTGGAATGTGCAGGTATATGTAAATTCACCGACCTTCACATGTTTTTGTAAAATGCGACAGATGCAGAAAAAGACACGCTTCCGCACTCTTGACCCTGCATATTATTATGCAAGAACCAATTGATTATGTGCAAAGCTTTCTAGTCTCTTTTGTTAGATTGTTTTGATTTGATAGCTTCTTTTGGTTCTTTTATGTCACCTATCATGATCATAGGAGTCTTGTGGAGCCAAAACACCTAACCAAAGAGAAAGCGACGATCAAATCTCACTTAGCTTCACCCCTGAACCCATGATAAATGAGCACAAGAGAGGAGAGGTTTCTGACAACTAAATACCAGAATATGAAAGTGGAGTTGGGCAAGTTTTTGTAAGTACGTATAGACCCTTGGAGCCTAGAAATATTCCTTTCTTAATCCTAGCCTCATATTCGATTTCTATTGATATTCCTCTACATGCATAGAGCTGGTAATCACCATGCACTACTCCACATGTCCTGATTGGAGTGCTTGGGCCCCCACAAGATTATTAGTTACATTTATGGCCTAGTTTGGATTGCTGAGGCATAACTAATAAACTCATACACTGGAGTGCTGGACATGGATGTAACAAATGCTGAAGATGTTTTCTCCTATGTTTACTTTGAATAATTTAATTGCTTATCCTCAACTCTGATGGCTATTCCTTGTTGCTAAATTTCTTTGATCCAATTTTTATCACCAACTACATGCTCCTCTCCATTAGACACATTTGTGTGCTCCAATTGTAGAAGGACTAGTCAATTTTTCTCCATTTACAGCTACATTGTCATCTCACTTAAAGTAGTGTGTCACTATTCACTCTCTAAAACTACCAAACATACTTGGTGGCTTAGTTTCTTTATTCTGCTACTATGGACAAAGATTATGTAGTGTGAATCTATTCTCTCTAGATCTACCTCTTTCCCCTTTGTTGTCATGCTTGCTTGTGTCACCATCTCAACTTTCCCTTAACCCAATGTGACATTATCATTATTTATTTTTAGGTTGCTGCACAAATTTTTGTTATTTTTTTTATTGTCTTGTATGAATATGTGCCCCTCACTTGAATCAATTCCATACTTGGATATGAAAGGGAGTTTCCAACCAATATGCCACTTATCAAAGATAAATAAGTATTAAAAATAGTCCTTTCTGTCTATCTTACCTTGTATTAGAGTAATCTACTTTTGTAAATGACAAGCTAAACTTTATGAAAATGACCATATAAAGGAGTAAGGTGAAAATGAGTAAGAGAATGCATTGTCTTTTGTTGAGACTTGTGTTGAGATGAGAATTACATTACTATATAATGTCATGTGCATGAGCACACCTATTTAGACATAGCACGTGCAAGCAAGACTAGTTTCTGATGATGCTTTCACCTAGATAAGCTTGAGCATGTGCAACAAACCTAATAGGAGATTTATCTTGCCAAGCTACCTTACACTACAAACGAAGCACAATAACTTAAGAACAAGGTTATGAAGGTTCCAAGAATGTGAAGTCAAGTCATCATATGTGCAAAATTTGAAGAGTGAAATCTACCATTGAAATCTTTTTCACTTATTGATAATGTAAAGAACGGTCTCATAGTACATGCTACAATGAAAATTCTTATAATAGGAGTTTATTGAAGCATGTGAATATGTAGGTAAAAACACAACATTCATTCTAGGCTACTTTTGCTAGACTTTCAGGTTTGTGTAGCTTTGAAAGGTATGATGTAAGTGAAAGGTAACTTTTCAATAAGTTCTTGTAGTTTGTGGCAAATTATACAATTATACAAATGAATTTACTCTATTTTTTTAATTAGGTTTCACATGGAAGAATCATCACATGATAACATACAATTATAGAAGCAATTACCAAATTATGTAGGCACTAAATTGATATTCTTATGTGAATGGAAAATGAGTACTCAAATCACACATCAACGTGTCATAAGATTGGACAAAAGGCATTCTTAGATGCAAATCCATTATCCCTCTTTTTCCTTGATGACCATAGACTAGCTTAGACAAGATGAATGGTATCTTTGAAAAGTTAGATATAGGATATTTATAATTTGTGCAAGAACATCAAATATCAATGCGCAACTTTAGTCTAGTTTTTTTTTCTTCTCAAGGTCATAAAATATTGTAACACAGTTCAAATAAATGCATTTACTCACTTCATTCTCTCATAAAGTAGATCAAAATATATCTTTCTAGTTCATTTTAGAATGATTCAATAAATATCTTTATAAAAAATATAATCATAAGTGAAGATATGAAAAGAGGAAAAGAATCCAAAGGATAAGAACTATATACAATATCTTCGTGTTGTATGTTGAAAGGATAATAGTGCTACATGTAGATGACTTATGAATTTCTGGAAATACTTTCCACACGGATGGACTACAACTTGAATATTTCATATTGTTTTACGAAATAAATAAAAATGGATGTGACACTTCAAAAGATATTGATATGTTGTACCTTTGACCACTAATGAATGCCAAAAGGCATGCTTAGCAGTATAGGTGACTTGAACAACACTAGTAGTGACTAACACAGTCAAAATTCAACAACTAAAAGGTGATAAAATACTTTGGGCATGTTCTGAAGGAGGCGTGATGATAAAGAATGTACACTAATCATCTCATATGGTCTAAGTTGCAAAACTTATTGATGTGTTGCAAGGATGGAGGAGCAATTATGACAATTAACCGTTTATGATTATTATATATTTTCGCATGCATTGCTGTACACCAATGCAAGTTGTCAAAAACCATTACATTCATTTGTAATAATTAGAAAGGTGTAATGAAGATACTTATCCTTGTTGAGAAAAACACACTTTATAAAAAAAAACTATTTTCCACTTATGTTGGTTTGATGGTGAGACATCGATGCCTATAGGTATAAGTAGAAGTATTAGAACTTACACCGCTCCTAGTAAAAACATAGTAGTTGTGTGTTTTTTTTTTTTTATCTATTAAGATGTGTTTGATTATTGTAGTGAATGTTTTTAGCTCTTAAATTTTTGCTTAAAGCAATTTTTTTTTAGTTTTAAGGCATTTAAAAAGTGCTAATGAGCTTACCACAATGCAAGCTTTACAATTTGTCATTGGTGATGTAAGCCACATTTTTTTCTTTGATCTATTATATGTTTATAGTTATCAATGCCAATTGGAGCTTGTTTTTTTTTTCTCTCAAAAGAGGTTGATCTTGAAACACCAAAATGTATGATGGCAATTTGTCAAAACTTGTTTGTTTCCATATGTTCCTTATAATAACAAGCAAAGAGATGATCTTTTGATCAAATAAACACACAAAAATCATGTACCTTTTAGAACATTGTTTCACTAATATTGTCTTTATAATAATATCGATGGATCTATAATAGATTACTATAGACTTACGTGCTAGTTGTAGTTGATATGCAGATGTACATATTCCTTATAGTGGGCAATTTTATTTTAGTTTTTATTTGTAAGAATGATCATTAAGATGTTGTCAAAAAATAATGCATGTCTTGTGGAGAGAGATTGAGAGGTGGTCGGGTTTTAGATCCAAGCACCCAATCACTTTTATAAACCCAAAAGACCCACAAAAAATAGAAAAAACCACTCTTTTTGGCAATCTGTCCAAAAAAAGAGCCAAAAAACACATAACTGATCTATCTGAACCAACCTTCGCCCACCTTGTAAAAATTGTCCAGAATCTCACAATATCCAAAACACCCCAAACAACCTTCGCCCAGCTTCATTTTTAGCATCAAAGCCATTTTGGAGGTCGACGAAGGTTAGTTTTGAGTGTACGGTCTCTGACGAAGGTTTAAAAACACCAAAAATAGCGAAGAACCAGAGCACTCTTGCCAAACTGAAAATCCATAAAAATACCTACCATCAACTTTCGCCAGTTTGCCAGTAGGTACTTTTCCTTGTTTTCTAGCTCCAAAAAGTTAGGCGAAGGTTAGTTCCTAGAAAAAGTTGGCCAACGAAGGTTCCTACCATTCTGTGAAGCTTCCAAGTCTCAAAAACCCTCGCCAACCTTCGCCAGTGCATTAAGAACCTTTGCCGAGCTCAAAATAGCCATAAAATATTGTTCTGAAGTATCTGTGAAGTAGGCAAAGGTTAGTAATATTAGTAACTAGTCCGGTGAACGTTCCCAGCCCTCAAAAGTGCCTAACAACATTTTTGAACCTTCTCCAGACCATCTCTTGCCAATGAGAACCCTCGCTGAACCCTCGCCAGTTTAAAACATCCTTGAATCTAGAAAAGTTTACTTTCTACTTTACTTACAATACTTTGATGTATTGTGTTTTTGAGCTATGTAGTTATGCAATCATGGAGGCATGTTCCATGAATAATGTTACTAGCTTTAGAAACATTAATGATTGGGGGAGAGACTTGAAAGTACAATCATGAACAGTTTCTTTTACGGTCTTTTTCTTTGTCTAGGTTTCTAGACTGAAGGGATACTACCTATCAAGCTCTAAGAACTACTTAAGCTTGTAATTATTGCTTGGACATAATACAATATAATATGCCTATGCTCGTGTGGAGAGTTGTTCATGTCACTTGTATCATCTGATGCATTATGTTGTTCAGTTGATCAGTGGGTTTCGCATGTTTTGCGAACGACTTTCTTGACTAGAACTTCACATGATTATCCACGCAATTTCAACCTGATGATAAGTGGGTTGCAAGAGTTTCAGTGGAACATGTGGGGCTAATTGAGGCCAATGTTCTTGTTTCTCATGACTCAAATTTTCTTTTCAAGCATGTATGAATAGTTCCATGGTGGTTCATCACTTTCTGTCGAGTCCTATGAGGATAGTTTCAAACAATTCCTTTGCTGTTTTCAAAAGCTAGTAGAAGATAGTTATTTGGTGTGTATGAAGTTAGTCTTGTTAGTTGTAGGAGTGAGAAGAGAATTTTTAGATATATAAATTTTTAAGTATTCTTTGTCTTCTTACTAATTTAAGAGACAAGATGGTTAAGCATGTTATAATCAAGAACAAACTTATTTACTCTATTATTTGCAATGGGTAGTCAATCTTCTCTAGCATCATTATGCACAATATGTACATCTTCAGTTAGGGTCAAAATGAGGCTCACAATGTGAATGCGACAATAGCCAGGACTTCAACTTGCACTTTATGGAGGTATTAACAACTCTTATCCAACTCAACCAATTGCAAATGACTACCTCATTTACTAATATTAAGTTTTTTAGGAACTACATAAGGTTTATGCCGATGTGCATTTATAGATTATAATCGATGGTGCAGAGATACAACAACATTTGAAATATTATTAATCATTTCAAATCTCAATCAGTACCATCATATAACAATTGACCTGGCATGCTCTAAAGTAGCCACCTTTGACAATGCCACACTTTGAAAGGAACTATGCACAACAAGTGCATGCTACAAAAACTCTCTCTAGAAACAGTCTATAGATAAACACAGTTGACCTAGCCACTCTCTCCTCAACAATCCATGGTTCTTTTCACAAGTACATATTTTGGTTTTTGTTGTGACAACAAGTAACTACTCTTATTTGATTCATACAAGTATATACTATGCATCAAGTTATAAATGGTCGCAGCCTAAGCATGGAGCTCAAGGCTTCAACAATTAACGATGGAGCAGGCATGGTTCAAGTTTGCATTGACAAGGCTTGCAACTATACTCCTATTTATCTCCACTTGCTAGTCTTGACAAGTGGTATTAGATTCTTAGAAAAGTGGAAATGAAAAGAGGAAAATTTTCATTTTATGGTATCTAGTTTTGTATTAGACTTTGTGTGTCATCTGTAAAATTATTGTAAACCTTATAAAATGCCATTGATAGTCTCATACATAAAAGTCACCTAAATCTTCCTAGTACTTAAATATTCTATAGGTACCAAATATAAACGAGGATACCATTGACTTGACAATAGGATTATCATTACAAGTACAAGACAAGCTAGCTACTCACAATCCTCTATTTTAATTTATAACTTTCAGTCATCCTATTAGTTTGTGTTCTTGCATATGATTATAATATTTGAAGCCTCACAACTCACACACACACACACACACACACACACACACACACACACACACACACACACATGTATGACTAGGGTAGTCGAGTTTTATCACGTTTGACTAGATTGCCTATGTTTAGCTATTTCAAAGGATTCTAAGAGTTCTAAAAAGTCACAGGTTGCGAGACAAGAAAGTGAGAAGATCTCATGAACCTTGAAGTCCATAACAAAGTCTTGAAGTAGATTACAAAGTTCAAACTCTAAAAAGTGAAACAAATTGAGATTCATGCAAAACAAGAACCATTAAAATGTGTTAGCCTAGTCATTTTTAGGTTAAGGAAGGATTTTTCAACAGCCTCTTCACAAAGGGGTTGGCCTTGTCACCTTTCTGCTTAGGGAGGGATTTTCAAACAACCTTCCTATAGGGTTTAGCTAGCTCAAAGTAACCCCCTCTCTATAAATCAAAACCGTTTTTTATTTGATGAAATAATAAAAAACCCATCATTTTATGATTTCATCAAATAGAATGAAAAAAAAAAATCAGTTGAAAAATCCATTCCTCAATAGCACACATACATGTGATGATCTCAGTTATGAGTTACAAATGACAATCCTTTGAAAGTATCATATAACATAAGAGAGAACGTTAGGCAGGGGCTACGGGGGTATTATGTACGGGGGCTGCATCTTCTAAAGTTGTAACGTTAGCCATCTGCCCTTGACCCTGGATTGGGTCCCACGGATCGATGGACTAACGGCCACAATAATGTAACTGTGCATGGGACCCACTTAATTAGACCTGCCCCACCTGCGCCAGCCATCGTTTTAATTGCACCCCCGACAAAAATACAGGTGCCGTGACCCTTGTGTGTTTTTGGGACCCACCCACCAAACTTCCCGGGTCAAGTCAAGCCTGGAGTCACCAGTGACTCACTATAGCAGCCAAAGATAGTGTATTCTATGTATTGTTTTCCTTCAGAATGTAAGAGTCAGCGGCAAAGCCCTGGATTCTTTGTTATTCTATTATATTGTGTGCATGGTTGGATTCGGGGTGATGGCATTAAGGCGTGCTTTTTTGAGGTTTGTTAGCTGGATTTGTTCATGTTGTTAAGCAAAGATGAGCAATTGGCAATAAAAATGTGAGTGATATAATGTAGGTGTATGTGGGTTTTCTTGGGCGGTGGGAAATGTGACCTCTTCCTTGGATGTAGTATGTAGGCTGGCGGTGAAAGTCGGCTGCAACAGTATTATTTTTGTGTTATAGAGATGGGGATTAGACTTGGAATTCAGAGTTTTTGAGAAGTCGTTGTCTTAATTGACAAGAATTATCGATTTCTTGTGGTTAGAGTAAGCTAGTCCAGCTCGAAGTGATATACTTTTTGATAAGATCCAGATCTATGCGTCTAGTAGCTTTATGGGTTTTGTTTTGGTTTTTCTATTCATTGTTTTGATTGTAAGAGAAAGGAGTTGCTTTCCTTACAAGCCAATTAATTATATGCGGAAAGCTCTATGTTAGTATACATTAGTTGGACTAGTCAACAACTACGTAATCTTCACAATTTAGATGGTATAAGCAACACTATTTTATTTTCGTTGCAGTGGGCTTCAGGAGACCGTATGAGGGATATGCGCTTGGTGAAAAAAAAACAAGTAGTAAATACTGTTTTTAGAAATAGTAAAGACTGTTCTTGCAGTATACTGTTGGGATGACAGAAGACAAATCTAATTCTCCTTGAGCCGCAACCGTGAATGATGTCACTAACCATAAGGGATCACAAAGGTTGCTGCATTAACAATTCTGCTAAGATTGTCGTATGAGTAAGACATATGGGTTGCGCTAAGTATGAACACAACATGCTTTAAGCATGTATTAAGTATGAACACAACATGCTTCAAGCATGTATAAAGCATTGTGCTTAGTGCTAAACTAGTTGCCACGAGAACACCAGAATTTGTAATTATATAGATGTAATGTAAGATGCCTAGAAGTTATGTTCTCATGCTTGGGAGGAAGAACAACCATATGTTCTAAGTTAATTCTTATGATGGAGAAAATCATGCATGTGACCACATAAGATTGAATGAAGTATTTCCAAATCAAGAAATGTATAAATCTCAGAATTGAGGAATGTTTGTGGCACTACCATCTTCTTCAACAAATGAAGATTCACGCTTAGACTCTTGTGCGCCATTGATTTACGAACATTACTACATCAAATGTTAAAGGCTTATTCTACCTTTAAGTAAACACATGTTTACTATGGTGTTAAAGGTTCTAAGTCTACCTTAAGGAGACGTGTTTACTATAGCACTTTTCCTTGTTTGAATATTTAAGCTGGTTCTTTGTTATCAAGAGTGAGAGGTTTTAACCATCATTGTATTTGAAGACGACTGGCCATTATGTACAGCGGGTGTACTTACTTTTGTGTTTCATAACTGGATTATGGGCTCTTCATAATTTGATAGGTCATGACGCTAATAGCCCCTAGTCAACATCGAGAAATTGGGCCTCTTCTTTATTATGGACTAGATGCTTCTTACTTTTAGTTTATGAAGAAACAATATATCAACATTGTGGGATCAATTTCTTGAGAGTAGACTAAAATTCATAGGGGGATCACTATTATGAGAGATCAATAATGCTTAATCTATGGTACATAAAAGATTGTGATGTGAGCACATCACACAAGAGGCACGTATAGCATTAAAGAAGGGTCACATCTTGCAAGCGCTCATCAAGATTCCTCTTTCAGCATATTGCCCGACTGGTCATCTTTTGGTTTTCCTTCATCTGAGTAGAAGATGATGCTGTATCTGAGTCCATCTTGATTGACTTCAAGGAATCCAACACCTTCTTTTTGCCCTTTTTTGTCATATTGGTGGATTCATCCTTGTTGTCTTTCATGAGAACTGGCGTGATAGTCGCCTCGTGGTTGCGAATATCAACATCCAGTGTAGCTATAGCCTCTTCGGTTAGATCACTCCATCAGATCACCACCTAGTTGTAGCATTGTTTCAACTGATTCTTCTTGTTTGCAGGTGCCTTTGGTGGATCGATCCTTGAGACTTTCGCCATAGCAGACTTTTGCGACGGTTGAGCTGGTACTTTCTTGATTCCGTAACGATCTGGGTCCATGTGCTGTAGGACCTGCTCATCAATCAGCTCACTCTCCTTATTATAAGTTAGAGCATGTTGCCAAGGGACTAAATCATCGTCCATTAGGTTCTCAATAGGTTCCACTGACAGCCATGCTACGTTTATCATATTCACCCCAAATGTGATTGGTGTGTCCATAGTGTAACATTTGGGTGAAGATGTGCTGGGTTTAGGATCTGATTCATATTGACATGCCCGATAGTCAATAGTTGCTAATGCATCCATCCATCTTATGACATCCGTCTCTGAATCATAGTGACCACCCTTGGCTGGCCTTGGGCAATCAATTGTGTGATCTGTCATGGATGATCCGTCATCAGCTTTGGGTGCAATAGATTTCACCTCCCATGTGGTTGGATCAACCTTTATAGCCGGCTCTCTGTTCTCAAAGGTGAGTTTCCCCATATCCCAGTTATGTACTACTTGCACAGTCCTCAACCATGGTCTTTCCAGTAAAACACGATATGCAGTGGGAGATTCAGGTATATCCATGACTACAAAAGTGATCACAAACTGCATGCCTACTATTTTTACAGGGATATCAACAATTACACCCTTTGGTTCTACACAGGATTGATCTGCTAGCTTGATGGCGAATCTTGCTGGCTTCAACCCTTGTAGACCTCATTTTTCATATAAAGTAGTGGAGATCAAATTGACACCTGATCCTCCATCTACTACTGCTGCCTCGTCCTTGTATCTCTTGTGTTTAATTGGCATGGTGATGTTGTGTTCTTCACTTTTCCACGTTGCCCCGATGTGGAGGATGTTACTTGTTTCTTCATAGCCGTATAATATATGGGCTCAGGCGCGGCTGGCTCCTCGTTTGTTTTGGCCTATTCAGCCAAAAGGCTTTTAGCTTGTGGCGCAATCCGTAGTAATTCCCCGAGAGGTAAACTCGGTGCGTGGTTCCTCGGGCTCCACCATGTGAAAAGGTGATTCATAACAATGCAACCGATCGTTCTGATTAGTGCACAATGGTGAGCCCGTTTGCGGATCCCGTTCACCGTCAGTTGGAGATTCCGTAGGATTGTCCCTTTCTTGCTCTTTTTCCTCCGCTTGGGCTATCTGTACCCAATGTCATATTTTCTAGTACTGTCTTCTTTCTTCTCTCACATTCGGATATGGCACTGAAGTTGAGGGTTGGTCATCAGTGACCAATGGTGCTGATGAGGGAGCCACTTCCTTCTTCTTCTGTGCTAGCGTAACAGCTAACACAGGAGCATGGAGTTGTTGCCCTTCCGGTGGCATCCCTGCTGGAACTGCTGGCTGTTGTATTGTGATGAAATTTAGTGGCGCACTGGTTCCAGGTCTCAATGGACAATTTTTGAAGCAGTGTCCATAACCACATTCTTGGTTGAACGATGTATATTGTCCTTTGTAAGGAGGGATTGCTTGCAAGGGAGCGACATGTACGGATTGGCCCATTGGTTCTATTGGCGCTGGTTCCGGTTCTACCTCTTGTTGCGCAGCTGCTAATCTGGAAAAGTGTGGTGCTTGATTTGATGTCCTTCTTGCTACTGATCGTCCAGATCTCAGATTCATTTGATGGTGGGTTCCAGAGTAGTTGGATCTTGCTTGTACAGTGGGATGCAGTCTGGATCTTAAGGATCTGATCAATCTGATCGGCCGGAAGTGAAATTTAGGCCTTGTACGATGGTTGTACTTGAGTGTGAGTCGAGGACAGTTAGCAGGCAAAATGCATATAATCTATACGGACACTCGAGGACATGGCTAACATTTTTATTCTGATACACTAATCACATTTGAGCTTAGATTTGATTTGATTTATCTATTACTTGTGGATGTTGTTTATGGTTTCGATGGTTCGCAATCAGTCACATAGAATGTTAACTGAAACAACATGGATTTTTCTCAAAATCAAGATCACTCATCAAATTTGATATTCACAATGATGATCTATATATAGATCAAGTACATTTCGACCTCATATGCTAACTCAACAGGCCTTGGCACATGTGAGAAATGACATATCACTTCAGATCCACCAATCAATGTTAGATAAGCACCCACCTCTTTGATTCCTAGATTGATGCCATTGCCTCACCATGATTTTCCTTGATTTGAGGTAATTTTCCTAATTTAATAAAAAATCAACTCCTATGATAAGCTACCGATATTTTTCAGATTTGTACACATGTGAGAACAACCTTTTGCACATGGGAATCCTCCATTGAATCACATGGGAATGCTTGATCAACTAGTAAAATGATGCCAAATGGCAAGTTCCTACTTGAATAGCTTTTCATTAGTTCATACTTGTGTCAATCAAGACCTTTCTATCTAACTAGAAATAAATGCATTTAGGACTACCATCCACATGTGGGAATAGGCTCCACACGTGTTATGTACAAATAATCATAGATCAAAAGCTAGAATTTGACAATTTTAACATGAGTTAGATTAGAAACATGTTTAAAACCATTACATTATTCAATGGAGTATAAAGCAGGCAACAAGGTTGTAACCAATAGGGTACTATTGAAAATCTATGCTACAATGGTTGGAGCTTTAAGGTTAAAAGATATGGTGAAGAGAGAGAGAGAGAGAGAGAGAGAGAGAGAGAGAGAGAGAGAGAGAGAGAGAGAGAGAGAGAGAGAGAGAGAGAGAGAGAGAGAGAGAGAGAGAGAGAGAGAGAGAGAGAGAGAGAGAGAGAGAGAGAGAGAGAGAGAGAGGTTTTCTTGTTTGAAATTAAAACTTTTGTATCACTCATATATATTCATCTGTCCTTGCAAATTTGCAAACAATGTTGTTGACTATTCAATAATAAGTCAATTACTAAGAAATTTGGTATAATTCGAAACCTATCAAGTAATCCTAGGTATAAAGAGATATTTCTAGTTTCTTTGAAGGTTAATATATTCCATATTCATATGTGATCTAGATTTCATAGTAGACGTTTGTAAAGTTCAGTTATCTTGTGGAAAATCAACTTAATACTAGCATCAAAGTGTTAAGGTGGCCGAGAGAAAAAATAGACCTTTATGTGAATGTGCTAAAGCATTGAGATTAGATGCCTCTTTACCTATTTAATTTTGGGGAGAAGCCATTACTTGTGCCAATTATTTATGCAATAGGCTTCCATATAGTTCCATTGGTGGATTCACACCCTTTGAAGCTTTGTATGGCAAAAAGCCAAATCTAAAAGATTTGAAAGTTTTTAGATGTATTTGTTATGTTCACATTCCTTTATAAGTAAGGAAGAAAGAAGATGCTACTTCATTTAAAGGCAATTTTGTTGGCTATAGTGAATGTAGCAAGGGATATAGGATATATGATCCTATCTCTAAGAAAGTTAAAGTAAGTAGAGATGCTCTCTTTGATGAATCTCAGAATGCCAAAGTGAATGAGAGCTCATCTAACTCTCATGTTGTCAAAGATCTTGCAAAGGCCGATTGGAGCTTCAAGATGATGAAGACTTTGAGGATCTATCTCAAGATCTGAGAAGGCCAAGAAGATCTACAAGGAACAAGGCCGAGCCATCAAGGCTCGCCTACATTGAGAAGGGCAAGCAAAGGGAAGATTCTCATCCTATCACTTCCTACACTTTCTTGACTACTATGCTTAAAGAACCATCTTGTTTTGAAGATGCTGTTAAGTCACAATCTTGAAAAGATGCTATGCAAGTTGAGTTTGATGCATAAATGGAAAATCAAACTTGGGAGCTTGTAGATCTTCCACATGGGAAGAAGCCACTTTTTTGTAAGTGGATTTATAGAGTGAAGTACAATCAAGATGGATCCATCAATAAGTACCAAGCAAGGCTTGTAGGAAAAGGTTTCTTGCAAACTAAAGCCATTATTAGATTATGATGAAACAACTTGTCACCATAAGATTGAGCATTTGTCTTGCTACTTCTTTCAAATGGGAGATTTTCCAACTTGATGTGACTAATGCTTTCCTAAATGGATTCTTGGAAGAAGATATCTAAATGTTGCAACTCAAGGGCTTCATCAAGAAAGGAGATGAGGACAAAGTTTGCTTCTTGAAGAAGAGTCTTTATGGACTGAAGCAAGACCTAGAGCTTGGTACTCTAGGTTGCATCACTATCTCTATCTTCCATGCTTGAACCAAGCATATCGAGATTACACAGCATTGTAAGGGAAAAGGTGCAAGCCAAGGAGATCAAGCTCCATCATGTGTCATCATCTGAATGTGTTGCTGATATTTTGACTTAACTTTTGATCTATGATTATTTGTACATAACTTGATCCCACACATGTGGAGCTTGTTCCCACGTGTGGATGGTAGTCCTAAATGCATTTATTTTTAGTTAGATAGAAAAAGTCTTGATTGACACAAGTATGAACTAGTGAAAAGCTAGTCAAGTAGGAAATTGTCATTTGGCACCATTTTACTAGTTGATCAAGCATTCCCATGTGATTGATGGAGGATTTCCATGTGTGAGAGGCGCTTTTCCCACATGTGGGCATATCTGGAAAATATCATCATAGGAGTTGATTTTGTAAGTTCCTAGAAGTTAGGGAAATTACCTCAAATAAAGGAAAATCATGGTGAGGCAACGACATCAATCTAGGAATCAAAGAGGTGGGTGCTTATCTAGCATTGATTGGTGATCTGAAGTGATGTGGCATTTCCCACACGTGCCAGCCTGTTGACTAAGCATATCAAGTCGAAATGTACTTGATCTATATATAGATCATCATTGTGAATATCAAATTTGACGAGAGATCTTGATTTTGAGGCAAATCCATGTTGTTTCGACCATTTGTGATGACATTGTGATTTTATGCATTGAATGCTATTCATAGACAATGTACTTCACTCTCCAGTGTCCGTACAGTGACAGAATTTCACACGGTTAGGCCCCTTATCCATTAATTTGATCATTTTACATGTTGTTCTTGCTAGTTAAGTGCATGATTTTTTATCTAGATCAAGACCTAATTAGATTTGTGGATGATCGATCTAACTAGCATCCAACACCTCTTGTGGATCGATTGTAGATCCATTTATGGTCCAAAATTTAGTGATTTGAACAACTCTTCATGCGCTTTGGTGAATCAAAACTGCTCTAAAGAAGGACCATTGGATGTCGTTGAATTTTGCTAACTAGCTTGGGAAAATCACCCATTGCTATTCAAATTGAAACAACATTTTTGCCAAGCACTTTGGTATGAACTTATAGCTTTCTATAATGGTTAACATAAAGAGCTTTTCATCTACTAGCCTTAAATTTTGATAATTTGAGACATTTCATATTCCTTTACTTCTCTTTTGCCTAAAAAATGTTCCTTCTAGAGATACACTACACTTTTTTAATGCTGAAATATGAATGTATAATGGCCAACCATTTTTTTAGTGTTTCTACATATAAACATCGTCTAACTCATAATGATAAAACTAACATTCATCGACTTCTATCATTGTGATTGAAAACTATACATCATTTGAAAATATGTTATAATCCTCTTACACTTTTGTTATGATGAAAATTTACTTTCTTACCACATTTTCTTTTTAGAGTACATTTGCTCTTATGAAAATATATAGAATCAACAATTTTTGGGACCTATCTACACTGGATCTAAATTAAACAACAAAATTTTATTCTTCCATATCAATATTATAGTACATCTTTATGTGAAAATTGTCAACTAGTTTTCTAGCTTTCTAGTATTTTTGGCAATTTAAGTCTAAATGATGTCAAATTAGTAAATAAACTACACATGGTTAATATTTTATTAGCTTCATTGATGAATATTCAAGAACAGCTGTTTATTTCATTAAGTAGAAATCGGAGGCTTTCAACAAGTTTTGACAATTCAAAGAGCATGCAGAAAATCAAACTGGTAAAAGAATTAAAGCACTGAGGTCTGACAATGGGGGAGAGTATATCTCTACCAAATTCAAGGAGTATTGCCTTAGCAACGACATTGAGCATTAATACATTACGTCCTATTCGCCTCAATCGAATGGTCTTGCTAAGAGAAAGAACAGGACCTTAGTTGAATTGCCAAAGTGCATGTTATCACATGCGACACTTCCGAAGTCCTTCTAGGCTGAAGCAGTTTCAATTGAAGCTTATATTCAGAACATATGTCCTACTAAAGGTCTCTTAGACAAACTTGGATCAAGGCGACACATTTTCTTTTGGTAGTAAGAAGAAGGATAAATCACTCTCATCATATGTGAGTCTTGATGACTTTGTCCTTTATTCTAATGTCCTCTTGGGGTTTTGACTTGTGGAAGAATCTATCTCACCTCCATCCAAAGAACCATCACTATCAAGAATGTTAGATCCATTATGAATATCAACATCAACCTTTGGAATATTCCCTTCATCAAATATGACATCCCTACTTATGACCACCTTTCTTTTTGAAGGAATGTAAAATTTGTATGCTTTACTTACTTCACTATATCCAACAAAAATGCCCTTCTTTGATTAAGGATCTTCTTTAGTCCTATCATCAACACCAAAATTTTGAAAAACTTTACACGGCCTCCTACCGAAAAGAGCTTCAAAAGGTGTCTTACCATCCAATGGTACACTTGAAAAATAGTTTTCACACATCAAAGCTTCGCCCCAAAAGGATTTGAGAAGATTGGCAATTAACCTCGTGGCTTTGGCTCCTTCACACAAGGTTCGATTCTCTCTCTCAGCCACTCCATTTTGTTGTGGAGTTCTTGGGCTTGATATCTCCCTCTTGATCTCATGTGCATCACAAAAATCTTTTAATTTGGAAGATATGTACCCATCACCATTATCTGACCTCAAGGATATGATTTTTGTGTTGAATTGGTCCTCCCTTGCATTCTTGAACTTGAAAAACACATCAAACAGGTCATCTTTGTTTTTAAAAGATAAAACCCAAGTAAATCTACCAAAATCATCATTGAAAGTGGCATACATCTTAGCTCCTCCATATTAAACTACTATTATGAATGTCTGAACGTACTAGTTGAAAAGACTTACTAGACCTTGAGGTAGATCTAATGTAATTTAGCCTATGTAAATATATTTCAATGGCATAGTTGTTATATGAAAGGGTCCTTATAGACCCTAAAAATAGCGTCTACTCTTCAAATAAGATTACCTAAGCTACAATACATGTTTATTCAAGTTTTCTTTGAAAATTAGAAGAAGTTCACTAGTTTATCTTTGACAAAAGTCATGTATAGAATGTCTCAATAATAATATAAACGGATGTATAATTGAATGATTCTTTCTTGATATGCTAGATGTATTTTAGTTGGTAGTACAAAACAAATTTCACTACATACTCGAAATGCTTAATTGTAAACCAAAATCTGCACATGGATAACAATGATTGTTGGCTAAGACCCCTGACTTCTTCACTTTTCTAACACAACATGCATGTTGATGGGATGGTGGCAAGTAACAACTAGGAGTCTTTGATTGCAATTTCTATGATATAGTTGTTGGAGATAAAATTCAAATGCAACTTCACTCATAACGAAAAAATTTTAGTCAGTTAATTGGCATTTTACTCAACTTATCGAAAATATCATGTTGATTTTTTCTCGTTTACATTCTCATGGTGTAGCTAGTGCAGTCAAATTCCATACCTCGAGGAGAGAAGATCTTCACAAGACTAAAATATAATATCACAATATAAAAATGTAGAACATTAGCCATAGTTGAGTATTGGTGCTTCCACACACAATATAAAAAAAAACTTTTGAGTTAATATGTTAGTAGTGATTCACACTTCAATGCTTCTAGCCACTAGCTTTGAGTATAAAGGCTTGAGTGAGCTAAGAAATTTTCATGAACCCACCTTACAATTGAGTATGGTGGTTTGTTGAGTTTAAGAAGATATGAATCAGAATATTCACACTTTGTGTACCAAATTATTGCCACGTTGCTTTCAATCAAAAAGCTACTTTCAGTTCTATAACGATTGTTATGTTTTTGTGTATCAAATTATTGCCATGGAGCCCATATCAAAAAGCTGCTTTTGGTCGTGTGTTTGTACAAGAACAACAAATTGAAAAGCAACTACACAACACATTTATCTTTTTTTGCAACAATGCAATATAAATTTGCAATTGCATCGATATGCACAATGCATACACACTATGCATCCATGGAAGTTCAAGGTCACCAAGAGCATGAAGCTCTCAAATGTCATGTTTTTGTAGCAACCGGGATTCAAATCTACAACCTTGGGGACATGATATTAATATTATGCTACCCTAGGGAATTGAAATGGGTTATGATAGATATTGTAAAAACATGGAATGTTTTTTCCTTTACATTTTTGAAGGCATTAAACTCCATAGAAAACGTAGTGATTTGTGCTTGGACATTACATGGTACCTTGAAAGCCATGGGGAGTCGCGCCCATGTGTTTCACCTAGGCTCATAACAAGGCAAGTAAAAATAATTCTTATGCCAAAGGAAAGCCCTTGCCCTCTCGACTTTTTTGACTTGAGAATCTCTTGGGCCTTCGAGCACCATCCCTCTCCAATCTGGG